>OZ012679.1:28448348-29773717 GCA_963942445.1 Argyra leucocephala | reverse complement strand
AATCCAGCTTAAGTTTGGTTGAGGTAGGTGTAATTTAATTATTTTAAATGATGATTATAATTCTGTTTTAAGTACGTAGGTATACTTTTTTTTAAATTTTTGTTAAACGTTTTTACTAGTTTTTCCAATTGTCTTTTATTACTAAAAATTTTCCTAAAAATGTTTTAATTATTTGATTAAATAATAAATTTTATAAAATTAAAAAAAAAAAAAACTAAAAAATATTCTCAATTCTTCAAAGTCAACAGCAAAATTGTGGTTGACTTGAATTTGTCAACCCGGTGAACTTATAATAACTCAATAGACTCTCATGATAGCAAAAATTGACTTTTTTCTAAAATTGAAAAAAGTCAAAACCCAGTATACTTTCAAGATTGACCTCATAATGGATAAATCTGACTATCTAAACATCAATTAACATCCATATAATCACCTAATATTGTAATTTTAGAAATAGCTCAACTTTTTAGAAAACAATCTGAATCGGGGTGTTTCATAGCACGCGTATCAGCTTTTCAAGAGGGGAAGGAGCCGTTATTTTAAAATTTAAAAAAAATGTAATAACTAAAATTAAAATTTAAATTAAACTCGAAGTACAAAATAATATATTTTTCATCCATGCTTGTTCATATTGTAGCTAAATGGGACACTATTTTATTTTCAATTTATGTATGTATGTATATTGATTCAATTTCAAGGTGTAAGATTTCAAAATCCTCAATTTTAAAAAAAAGCATACAAAATTCGTTTAAAATAATAATACTTTCAAAACCTATTTCAAATTAAATTTGATATGTTTTGTAACCCTTAATGTTAAAATGGCTTATCGGACTATTTCCCATTAAGGGTTTTAGTTAAATGGTCGTTCGGTTGTTCTTTACATTATTAACAGTGACTTTGTGCAAAATTTTTGAAAAATAATCCGTATCTGATTAGCTTTACGGAACTATTGCCAAAAATTATATTCAATAAATTATGTTCAGTTCACAAGATGTTTCAGGAATATCCTGATGTCATTAAAGAAATAAGAAAATTTTTTATATTTAAAATTTTTTTAATATAATGAAATTTTTTTAAAAATAATTCTGGTGATACACTCATAATGGTAAAATGTATATATGTTGTAATGTTATAAAAACAAAAAATTGTATAAGAAGAGAAGATCTACATTGTAGATGACGTATTTATTTATAAATTCTAGATTATATTTTTTTTTTCTATGATGTAGTGGCCTCGGTAGCCGAGTGGTATGTAAAGCACTTGAGTATAGTAATCTAAAGACAGAGGAGCACGCACGGTTTAAAAATGATTGAAAAATGTAATTCTAAAGGACATTCTAATGTTGCACATTATTATCGTTAAATTCTATAATTAAATTTATTAAATCATCTGTATCAACAGCATCGGTTTCTTCATTATTTTCGAATTGCACATAGGTACTTAATATTTTTTATTAGGGTGACAAATTATTACAGCAAACATTTTGATTTATTGATTGTATTTATTCTAATTCTTATGAAAGCATTTGGCGTTGATTGAGAAAATAAATTAAGTTTAGCCATGTCATTTAACAAAGACTTAATCGCAATTAATAGAAAATAATAGTATAATTATTTTTATACATTTCTGATAAATTCTAAAAAAAATTTTTTAGTTTTAAATATTGTTCTGAACAAATGGCAACCCTGGTTATATTTAATTTGTAAAAATTATAGTACAAATATCTGAACCATTTCACAACCGATTTTCATTAACATTCTTTTAAATGATAGATATTTAAAAGGAGACGTAGCAAATTCAAATATTTTTTTAAACTTTATTAATTTTGAATTAGAAATTTCAATTTAAAATTTCAATTCATGTATACAAAACTACAAACATACAAAAATATTAATTTATCAAATTAATACAACTCACCCATGTACAGAGTTTCTGTTTTTTTTTTTTTGGCAGAATTAAATTTAAATTTGATTTTTCTTTTTAAATAAAATATAACAAATATGGTTGTTGTCTAAGATAAATCATTGAAAAAAAATTATAGTAGAATCAAGAATGAAATTATAATATTATTAATTCATAATGAAATGGGGCAATATTTTTTAACAAACTTCGTATGTTATGATAACTTAACAAATAATATTTATATATTAATATCTATCAATATAATTCTATTAATATATATATACATATTTCAGATGTACATATATAGATTTGAAACTTCATGAAACTTCTGATAATTATTTACATTTAATTGGGTGTTATATATATAATAATATAATGATACTATGCTAAAAGTCGCTAAAATCAAGAAAAACTGAAATATATAAAGCTCTCATCGGACTCATAACTTTGTAAAGGTGACTATAAATATATATAGACTATAAATGTGTAGCTAAAGAGAATAGTATACGCATATTCGATATAAAAATTCTCAGCAAAATACTCGAACCAATAAGATTAGAGAATAATTAGCTAGTTAAATAATTTAATTTAGAATGAAAAAATTGTACGGTTTTCAAAGGTACAAAAACTGAGACCACATAATTTAATTTCCCCGAAAGTCGAAAACAAGCAATGTGGTATATTAAATAGAAAACTCGATAGTTATTTTGGTAAAATAATACTAAGAAGCAGATGGACATTGTCGTTAAAAATTATGATCATCCCCTATCTATCATAATTTGGCATCAGATAGACATTTTTGGAGGAGTATAATGATAAAAGTGGTCAAAGTTCATCCAAAGCTGTAGTGCTATATAAAATAATTATTATATGGTTAATGTTTAATAACTTAGAAGATATCTCTTATAATTACCACCTTAGACATTTATAGATTTGCTACAAATCTATATTATAATACACAAGAACACGATTAGTGAAGGCACATTTTTCGTGGTTTTTCGTATGTCTTCGTTTTTCTCTTTTTTCAATCAATCAATGAGGCTGTGGAATAGAAATAAATTTTTATTTTAGTTCAGTTGGTTGAAGCGTAATGTTAATATAAACATTTTTTTTTTTAGTTTGATTCTCTTTTGAGTCAATGTTTCTTTTATTATTGTTTTTGGATTATCGCATTTGTTTTTTTGCACTTTTAGCATAGGAAAAAAAAATAATTAGTAGGATAACATTAATATAGGTGTTAAAGGAAAATTTATAAAATACATATAAGTATTTCCTTTTCAGATACACGAAATTTATAGAAATTTATATTAATTTACAGATTAATACATTTTAAAGAAACGTATATTCACCAATACCAAAAAGATATAACTGAAATGATGTGATACATTATGATGTTTATCGAACCTATTTTAAAAATGTATTGTTCGAATTCATTTTACAGATTGTATAATATTTAATTTTAATAAAAAAGAATAGCGGATATTTGATTTGATGATTATATGTATATATATACTAGAAAATCCCCTGGTAAATCTCCGGTCTTCCAAAAAAAAGGAATTTTGCTGGGAAACGTGTATGGTAAGTTCTAAGCAGCTATGTAAGCTCTAAGCAGCTATGTCAAGAGCAACAAAATTCACTGCTCTAAAAATTAAAATTCTATCAGGACCAAGACAGGGGAAAACTATGATTAATGGATTACCATAGCTATGATTAATGGATTAACAAAATTTTCGGAAACTATTTTTTAATAATATTCCAACACACTACACTTTCCCAATTAACGCGAAAAATCAATTAATCGGACAATAATATCAGTTATGGTAAAGGGTGGCTTTAGTGGGTTAAAATCACACATAGCTAATTGGCTACGTACGCGGTCTACTTAGTATTTTTCGAGGCTTTCACCTTACTCTCGAAAATTCAAAAAATAATAAAGACAAATTAAATCTTATAAAAAAAGTTTAATTATATCTGATAGTTTTGATTATTTATTTTATAAATAAAAGACTTTATTTTATAAAGATTAACTTTAATTACTATTAATATTACTATTCTATATATTGTTGTCAGATACTTTCAACATGTCAAATGTTTAATTTTATGAAAAATCATTTTATTGTGCCGTTTCACAGAAAAATTGCTTTCTTTTGCTCGGTTGGGTATGTACCCGGGGGTTTCTTCTAGTACTTGTATAAAATAGAAAACGATCCAATAATGTTGCAACGAAACACCCACATTTAGTCTAGTGTTTAGTCTACGATAAATTTCTGTGTCTATTGGTCATATTGTTTCAAACTATATAACTTTACTATTTTATAAATTGTTATTTTCGATACACCCTTTATATATGTACATATATAATATAACATTTAAACTTATGTACTATATAGAAATTTGATCTATATATGAATAAAAATATGTACATAATTACATATTACAATGATTAACAGGTATAAATAAAGCTCGTCCTTTCTTTTAAATACATTATTATATTTGAATGTACTTTTATATATAAAAAATTCTTTGTTTAATTTTTCATTATTTTTGTTTTATTAAACGAGTATGTATTTATAATTATGTACATATCAGTGATGATGACGTATTCATTGTACCAATAAAACATTTTTCTTCTATACCGGAAACTATATAATATTATATTCTCTATAATATATATATATCAGTTCCCAATATGGGACAAATAGGATTTTGTATATATAGTGCCCTAATATAGATTTATAGTAGCCAAATGGAAATGCTTTAAGAAAACTATAATTGAATTAATGCAGAAATTCCAATATAATAAAATATTAAGTAGGGATAGGAAATATTGTAAATGCGTTTTATTATATCTGAAGTAATTATCTATATATATACAGAAGTAGATCTATCAAACGTTGAATTTCAAGCTTTTACGGAATGTTCAATATTTGAGACTTATTTTGTTATTGGGATATAACATTGGGATACACAATGAACACAGGAATTGACGGAATATAATTTGACGATATACAAAGGCAAAGATTCAAATTATATTGGAAATTGGAAGCTATATATTAATAAGAATGTATTACATAATAAAAAAAAGCATAATAGGGAAGAATTAAAGTTTTTTGGAAGGCTATTTGTAAAGTATGAAACACAAACAACAGAAACAATCTTTGAATTTTTAACAGCACAGGAACATGATGTCTAAACATAAACGATATGCAAAATAAGCTTCTAGTATTCGTTAAATAAATTACTATACTTATCATCATGAATATTTGTAATCCTTAACAACGGAACAAGAACTTAAGAAAAAAATATTTATGAGGATAAAATATTAGGATACAATATGTACTGGGAGACCCCAAGAATCTCCAAAAACCAGATATGTGAAAAATTGCACTAAGTAGAAAAGTATTCTTCCCATCGTACAATTTTTTCTAAATAAATAATTTTTATGGTAAATAGTACGTACTTAACTGTCGGACGATCTGATTTCCAATAAAAAATAGAAAAAATTCGAACAGAAAGTGAAAATGAAAAAGACCCAAAAATTTTAGCCTAAATCAGATGAATCGAAGAGTTCAAATTCAACTTTTAGTCTTAGTATTCCGCAAATAATTTATAAAAAGATTTATAAAAATTTTTAGCAGTATAATTTGGTTATAATTTAAATAAAACGGAACTATGTGCTCTTTAAGAGAAGCTACGATTCACGTCTACAACTAATAAATTCTCACATTCAATTGGTGCAATATTAATTACTATAAGATTTTGAAATGTTTGGCTTTTAATAAGCTGTTTTTTTTTCTCGTAACTTACTCGAATCGCATCGCAGTACAATACATAATGTATGAAAACATATTTCTAACTAAAAGTTACTAACAATATGATAAAAAAAGAGAAAAGAACATAGTATCACTGCTTATTTTCGACTTTGGTGGATTCAATTTATGTATAGCCATATTAGTTTTTGGGACTTTGAAACCTGTACTATATCTCTTCATTCTTAATCAGATTATTGAGGTTGCTATTGCTTCGAATTACATACATACTCTATTACTCTCCATTCCGATTATTTTTTGTAGAGTTTTTATTTCGAATATGCGAAAGTTGTTATCTATGGCTACACTCTCATAGCCCATACTTCGTCGTCACTATTAGTATATTGTTATTTTGGCTTCTCTTGATTTTAGCTTTGATTGTAGATATTTTGTCCGGTCTGAATTTTGTTATGAATACAACCCTGCATACTATTATCACTTCTTATTGTAACTCATGGGTGTATGTAAAGCTTCTAATCCCTTCTTCCATATAAAGAAGCCCTTAAGGCACTTAATCATATACTCAAACAATCAAAAATTAACCATCGCTCAGATTGGCTATCGATTAGTGAGCGTTTTGAGGAGAATGATTTCTTAGAATAACCAAATGATTCAGTTGAGTCATCGTATTGAAAGGGTACAATTAAAGGTGGATTTCCTCTTAATGGACGAACGTCCGGACAAATTTTTTAACCAATCAAAAAAATGTATTTTACCAACACATACACGAAAAAATCCTCCGCCAGCAATTTTCTTCATTCAATTTCTTAGTTAAAATAGTTTTAAATTTTGGCTGAAGGACGAAGTAAAAGAAAAGGATAGATATATAATTATTTGATAAATATTTATTGCTATCTCGATTTATGTATGTATGGACGTTAAGTGTAATTTTTTTTCTTTTTCACTTTTTAATATAAGATTATTTTGTTTCTAACAAATTATTTATATTTTAAGATAAAAGCAAAGCGCTATATTTTATTTTTTCGAATATTACAATGTTGTTATCCATTTTTATCCTTAACAAAATTTTAAATTTTTTTAATAAAAATAATATCAACGCATGTAAACAATTTTTCAAACGTCAACCTTTTTTGACTACATAACAAATGTCAGTCCTTAGCGCATTGAGAGGAAATCCTAAAATTTTCTTTAATGGTATTTGTGTTTCAATTATAGTGTAAAATAAAATTGTCCGGACGTTTGACCATGAAGAGGAAATCCACCATCAGTGGTAATTAATTTTTCAGAAGTAATTGTGTAACACCTATCTAGCTACAAAGTCAACCTCGCTCGTTTTAGAAATTTATCAACAAAAATTAAATATTCGCGAATCGCCACTGGTACCCACACACTTAATTTTTTTCTTTTTAAGTATCCTGCAGGGATTGTGTGAGAGACGTAATTATATACAATTTAAAAAAAAAAAAGAAAAACAATAGCTTATAAAATTTTCCTTTTTTTTTGTTCATTTAAAAAGCATTGTATTTTTATTTATCAAAAAAATAAACTTTTTTTTTTAATTTTTTTTTCTTGTGTAAGTTTTGTTCATTTTAGTTGTTTTTGTTTTTTTTATAATTTGAATTAGAATATATTCATTTTATTTTTTTAATGGTACATAAAAACAATGTATATATATATATATATATATTATTTATATATAGGTATGTGTATTTTAACAAAACACTTATTATTATGTACAATTAATATATATATATATATATATATACTTTAGTGTATGAGTTTGAAAGGTTATTTTCAGAATTTAACTTAAGCACGTTTACTTTTAAATATTTTAAGAGAGAATTTTAAATTTAAATATTATCGTTTTTTTTTTTTTTGTAAATAATATAAATACAAATCTGAATTCTAAGATGATATAGGTACAACTAAAATAATAATGATAATAATAATGACAATAATAATAATAGATATATTAAAATGTTGTATTGTTGGTTTTTCTCAATTAGCTCAAGACATTAAGACGCGTGTACATCAGATCAAAATTTAATCTGCATAAAAATTTTAATCCACAATTTGAATGCATTAAAGTAAAAATTGAATACTCACAGAAGCAACCAAAGAAAAATTTAATAAATCCACAAAAAAAAATGATAAGTACAAATGACATCGCACGTACAATTTGGGTCTGGAAATATAAATGTATTTGCTGGTATTATTGAAGATACACAAAATACAACTATTAATCGTATCAAGTGTATAAGGAATCAGAGCCCTCAAAATTTATAAAATTCAGCTTTTCATAAAAAAAAAAATTAGAACACATGTCTGAGAACTGAATTCGGTGATAGATTCATTATAGTAAAGTACATATGGTAATAGACCATTTAAACAACCTCAAACCACCAAAGGATCATATATATCCATAAGAATAGAGTTCCCAGAAAAGTTCTATATAATGCAAACAAATCTACGAGCCCTGATGGAATTTCTGTACATGGTATACTAAAAAAAAACTGCCTTTGCTATTTCGAAACTTTTGGATAACTATATCCACTGGTCAATACATCTCAGTCAATGGAAACATGCGTACATTCATCGAATTTAAAAAAAAAAAAACAAGTTACAAAAACGAACCAACAAACTGTAGTAGACCTATTAATAGTTATAATTTCAATTTTGTTCAAAGTCATGTAAATTTTTATAAATGAAAAATTTAATAAATTCTTATAATTGACGATCATATTTTAATTTCGTTCATAGCTTCTCTTGGATATCATTGTGTAGCTGAAGCGCACTCTCTCTCTCGTTTTATATATACTTCGTAGGTGTTGACATATGCTCGGTAGAGTTAAAAGAAGTATACTTTCACCTCTTAAGTCGTTCCAGTACGAAAAAAGAGTACCACAGTAGTATCAAGGCGAAACAAAACTACCGTTCACCGCTATACAGTAGAAATACTAAGATGGTATTAAGCAGCTATCCAACAGCGTATTGCTACTGCTATACAAAATTATTTTCGCATCTTAATATTTCGTACTCTGTATTTCGAAATTAGCTTCGATGTAATGCGAGAATAATTTAAAAACTATAGTATATACATATCTATAATTATAATTAACAAGCATTTAGAGATCTGTGCAGTAGACACCTTTTCATTTTATTTCGATTCTCCTACTCCTTAATGAACTTCTAATATAATATATAAGTTGTATATAAAACAAAAATGCGCACAGAGTTGAAATTTTTTTACTTATATGATTTTATTATTCAGCAAATACATTATGCATATGTGAGAACTTATTAAAATCTAAAATAAAAAATATAAAAACAACAAAAAAACAAATCACTTGAATTCTTCATTTTTATCTTTTTAAGTAACTATCTTTCTATCCTGTTCCATCCAACCCAAAAGCGGATAACGCTCAGCTGTTTATAAAAATGAAATATGGAAATGTAATAGTATAGATCAGCTAAACGGCATAGGTTAAATAATTTGATGCTGTAACCTATAACTATACTATATTATTTCGATTTTTTATATATATGTATCCGCTTTATGTCCCATTGGTGGAGTTACAGAACAATGTAAATGATGATGATGATAAACATAGCTATTATTATTTAATATAATAAAATTGGGAGTGGTTGTCAGGTGTTACTACAATCAAAAGAAAAAGAAGGTAGTTTGATGGTCATATTATTATCATCATCATCGTCATCTTTTGTATAAAATATTTAAATAAATCCTTGAAGGAAAAACTAGTTATATCCCATTTCATTTATTATACATTTATATTTTATATCTGTATTTAAATTTGTTCATTCGTTTGACATTAAAATAAATCTCAAAACTTTTATCTATTTACACTTGACCTTTCATTTATATTTCTTTTTTTTTTTTTTGTTTTTTTTTTTGTTCTTCAAAAGGTTGAATTTTAATAACTATTATATATACATATTATTATACTATATAATGTACGATTACAATAGAGGTGGGTAATATTGAGGTCATTTTCATTTCATTTTATGTTCATCAAAAAAAAATTAATATCCATGAAAATCATTATTAAATACATAAAATTAATATTTAATTACCTTTGGTTTAAAAAAAAAAAATTTATGATGGAAATTTATTTTTTCCGAGTAACCTGGATAATAGAAAATAATAAAAATAAATAAATTCTAGTAGTTATGTATGTAGATATTTTCTGAATACCTACTTCAAATAAATTTTAATTTGTTTTCTATACAATATTCTTTAAAAAGGACATTTCAAAGCTTTTATTACTTAGTTGAATTTTTGCTTATTTTATTCTTTGTAATAGGGTTAAATAAGAGCCATAGAGCACCGTGACTTATAAGATTTGATATGTAAGATGTTATGTAATCTGTCATGTAAGCTGTCTGTTAGATCTTTTAAACTTCTTCTGTTTACTGGTTCCATTTTTGTTCACTTATAATATGATCTAGTATGACACAGTCTCTGGGTATTATGTACATAGTTCTTGATCGCGATGCAAATGTGACAAGACAGGTGTAATTGAAAAATTTGTTATTTTGTTATTTCTGTTTATAATTCTGAAAATCTGAATATTTACTGTCATAGTTATTAAAAATCAATTTAAAGTAGCAATAAATAAGCTGGAAATTAAATAAATAATTCGCCTATAATATTTTTATATTCTATATAATACACTTAAATTGGATAATTACAACATAAGTAGAGGTAGAGGTATGAATGGCTATTAAAATTGACACACTTAGAAGTTCAAAAAAAGATATCCGTTATGGTATCACTGAATCAATTCTTTTGGATCCTACTTATTAAGACCAATTCGAAAAACTTGGTTTTACTTAACAAACCAATTTGACATTTTGAAAGAAGCAATGGGAGAATTAATTTTAGTACCTACAAGATCACTCATCAGTGAGTCTAGAAAATAAATTCACCTAGATTTTCAATAGGTTTTTTTTTTATGAATTAAAAAGGTTTAGTTAGGTGCAGAGAAGGTGTAGGAATTATGAATGCTTGGTTAACTTCAAACCATCTGACATGCGGTTAGTTCTAAAGCAATGCTCTGTAATAAACCTTACCATCGTACTGATTTTTAATATTGTTGATGATAGTAGGTTAAAAATGGAAAAAGTTTAACTACATTGCATTCAGATCTAAAGACAATCTGCAATTGAAAACTCTAATTGCTTCTTTGTGAAGTGATAGGTTACATATAACTATAGTTGCCAGCTTGCAAAATTTCGAAATGTTGTAGTACCTCTAAAAATTTGTTTTAAATAGGTCTTTTTATAATTATGTATATCACATGAGGCAAATATTTTATTTTGTTTTTTATATTTTATTGTCAGTATCTTAGACAAAATATATTTTCTTGGATTAAGTACGGTACTGCAATTTACTATATATATATATATATATATATAGTGGAATGCATACTTAGTGCTCTTTTTATGAATATTTATTTATTCATTTAAGTATTTGCTGGTATTAACTATAAATAAATGTGGAAAACTGCTTATATTTTCAGGAACTAGGCCTTCTCAAATAACTTTTTTGTCCCGTTTTGATATAACGAAAATCTGGCAACTCTTTGTAATACCAATAATAAAGTGATCATTGATAAAGTCATAACAATATCACTATAATAAAGTGATAAAGTGATCTATTACGATTTTTTACTTAAACAATGACTGAATTTTAGAATAATAATTTCTCTTCCCTAACACATTAATCCATATTAAAGTTTGATTAATCAACAAAATCGGATTTACGTGTCGTGTAATCGTCATGATAGACATTTAAATGTAATTATTTTTTCATTATAATTTTAATTGTATTTTTTTAATAATTGTATTCAATATATAGTACTAACTATATATTGAATAGATTATAGTACTTTTAATTAAAATCAAAAAATTAAATATGTTACATATATTTTTTTGTATACCTATACATATTTATTAAAACACAACTACCTATAGTTTAATTTTTAAACATTTATGAAGAGATATTTTTCATTATTTACTCAAAATATAATTTCAAATTTTAGTAATTTGATTTGCTTTAATTTTTACTGTAAAATTATTCACTAATAGGAAACTATAATAATTATACACGCACACACATACACACTATTATAATTATTTTTATTTTTGTTTTTATATAAAAATAGAAAAATGATAGTTCCAAAATCATGATAATTACAATTTAATATAAACTATAATTAAATTTATATAGTTACTTAGTTATAATTAGTTTCATATGAGTTTTGACCTAGATTATGACCTAGACCTTGTTAAAGAAAAAACAAAACAATAGAAAAGATAAACTATAAATAATAATACATAATGTTATATAAATAAATAATTAATAATAACATAAATGTTATGAAAATTATATTTAGAATTTAAAAAAAAAAAAGAAGAACAGTATGTACCAACTCGTAATTTTTTATTCCGATATAATAACAAACATGAACAGAACTAAATAACACTATATTATATATATATATATATACTATTTTATGTATACAGGGTGGTTCAGTTCCTCTTTTAAGGGGTTCTAATGATATAGACATCAATTTCTAATGTTATAGACATGGAGAGATTTTATTATTTTCTAATGAGGTATAATTTTTAAATGTGCCCTTGAATAAAGAGGGTAAAATAGAAATCAGATTTGAAAAATAACGTCTATGAAATATCCATTACAACTCCTTTTCAGCTCCATTACAACAAATGTTTTCTTATATGCCGGGTGTTCCAGATCATCAGCATTAAAAACTACCCCTTCCCATTTTAAAATCTCGATTTCGGCCAGTTTCGGCGATTTTTGGTCTTAAAAAAGCGATTTGCGGTCCTTTCCGGAAGTTGAAAATACCACCAATCGACAGAGCACCCTCGATTTAGTTAACAAATTTTTTTCCAAATTTTAAAATAACGGCTCCTTCCCCTCTTAAAAAGCTGATACGCATGCTCCGGAACATCCGGTATAATTTATGGAATGAACATCCTAAATGCTTTTACACAGAGATTGGAATTGTAAATGTGCATTACTTATAAATTTACAATGATTTCAAAGCCTGGAAAAGATCTAACAAAAGTAAACTCTTACCGACCAATTAACCTTCTTCCCATTTTGGCCAAGGTATTTGGAAAAAATTATAATCCATAAAATTATACCGAAAATTAAGCGTAAGTCTTTATCAATTTCGATTCCAAGCAGCTCATAATACCATTGAATAGATTCATCGAATTGCAGCACATATCAGAAAAGAAAATAAAAAAATTTGTACTGTCTTATTTCTCGACGGTGTCACAAACGTTTGACAAAGTCTGGCATGACTGTTTAAAATTTAAGATTAACCAGTTACTGATATCATATCTCTCCAATAGAAGTTTCAAAGTTCAATTCAAAAAAGAGTGCCACAAGGAATTGATTTACTGGAAAGTTAACCACATTTGCAGATGACACCGAAATTTTAAGCTCACACAAAAATTCCAGTTTGCATCCAGAGATCTACAAGAGCATGTATATACATAAAATTGAAAACTGGTTAAAAAATTGGAAAATTAAACTGGTTAATAAGTGTTCATGTAACTTTTACACTCAAAAAAATGTCATGTACTCAGATAAATATAAATGGAGTATCTGTATCGCAAACAAATAATGTTAAATATCTCGGAATTCATCTTGTTAGACGGTTGACTTGAAAAAAACATATTTCAAGCAAAATAGACCAACTCAAAATACAGTTAAACACTTTATACTGGTTAATTTGGAAACATTCAAAATAATAATACCATATTAAAATCACTCTGATCATAGTGATCCCACCTATGGGGAAGTACTTCCAACTCTAATGTGAAGATAATACAAAGAATGCAATAAAAAAAATGTTAAAAGTTATAGCTAATGCCCCATGGTATGTGAAAAACAGAATCTTACACAAAGACTTAAACATATCAGAAAGAAGAGCTTTAAAAGGTCAAGCAACTGCGCGATCAAACTCACGCATCATCCAAATTCATTGGCAAGAAACCTTCTGAATATTCCAACTAGCAGCAGACTAAAAAAAAATACCTTTAATAATTACAATACATGTTTGAAAAAAATTGAATCGGTATCAGTAATACCATTTTTAAATATAGCTGTACAGCTGTAATAGCTGCCCAAATTTAAAATTTTAGCTTTAAAAGCTAATATTAGGAGAAAAAAGTTTTGAAAAGCAAAAAAAATCTAACTTGAGTATCTACGTAGCTGCAATGGATATTATTTCGAAATGTGTTACTTTTCCTAATCCAATTTTCTTTAACATTTTGCAGCCCAGATTATATTTAAAAATACACCTCTAGAGCAATTTTTTTTTTTCTAAAATACAAATCACCTTTTAAAAAAAATTGTAGAAGAAATTTGATCACCCTGTATATTGTGAAATTAATTTGTAAATTATATAATTTAATTAATTCAATTTTCTACATGCTTTAATTTTAATAAAATATAAAATGATAGTAGGCTTCATTATTAAAGAAGATGTTTAATTGAAATAATGCTGGTGTGAGCTAAAAAATAACATTATGCAGGTGTGAGCTAATTATAATATTTTTAAAATTATTAAAAAAAAATTATTTATACTAACCAAATTTGGGTTAATTGAATGCATTTTAATTTTAAATGAAAATTTGAGGATGTTTGTATATTTGATTAACACCAAAAACACATGTGTTAAAAAGAGCTGAATTAAACCACATCAATTGAATTATCCATCCAACAAAAATTTATATAGTAATACAATGTCACGATATCAGAAAATTATGCAATTCAAAAATTGTAACCAAAGCCAAAGAAGTAACTAATCTGTGTGATTACCTGAAAAACTCTAATTATAATATAATAGCCATTATCACATACAGAAAAAAGTATAGCCAATGTACCACAGATTATTAAGCGATCATTGATATTAAAATACAAGATGATATCCTGTCAAAATTCGCTACTATTTTTTCACATTAACACCAAAAGGGTAATTAGTTGTAATATTCATATTTAAATTTCATTCACCGCAATATATTATTTTTAGCGGTTTCGTCTAGGGTCTGCTATACTTACATCAATAGAAACACAAATCAGTCAGTCAATACTTAATATAGAATACCATAAATAATATGTAAATGTCATCAACCCCTTATGTGACTCTTCGAAAGTGCTCAATGAAAATTTGTTTTAATATATCTTATACACGTGTTACAAATATGTATTATTTCTCTGTTTGTTATGCATAAATTCACAATCAACATAATGGAATGAAGGAAGGCTTTCCAATATATGCTGATTATTTATTTATTTATTTATTTATCAGTTGACCCGGTATAAATCTGCAGACCAACTTCAGGTTTTATATCCTCTTTCGGTATGTGAGCCTTGCATGCTGATTATATTGTTAAGTTTTCACATAAAGAATATTACATATTATAGGGTGTATCAATAGATTCTTCCCTCATTTCGCATATTCTGAACAAGTTGTGGTCTGTTAGACCCATTTTAAAAAGGTGCTTCTTTATGAGGCCTGTTATTATTCCTTCCAAGATACGTATCTGATTCCTATTGAGGCCAAGAAGAGTTTTGGTTTTTTTGAGCGAGCGTTTAGGCATGAGCATTTTTGCTTAACGATTTCCAGGAACGTTGGCCCAAACATTTTCAGATTTTTGCTCTACCCAGGCTTTTAATTGCATTTTCACTGTGCTCAAGAGAATCCCACAGAACGGATTTGGCCCTACGAAGAGCGTATCCACATATCGCTCTGCTTGGCAAGATTATATTGAAATATTTCTCAAAATTATTTCTTGGCAAGCAGTAGTCGGATTACGCTATCGAAAGCGTATCATCCTTCTGGAGTACCCGAACTAGTTTTGGGTGTACCACTTTTTTAATTTGTGGATCA
Organism: Argyra leucocephala; assembly: GCA_963942445.1. Classification (NCBI taxonomy): domain Eukaryota; kingdom Metazoa; phylum Arthropoda; class Insecta; order Diptera; family Dolichopodidae; genus Argyra; species Argyra leucocephala. The sequence continues at coordinate 29,758,089 of OZ012679.1, read as the reverse complement.
TCACCAGTAATACATTTGTAGGTGTGAACCATTGCTTCTTTTTATATAAAGATGTTGTCCACAGTTATCATCAGACGCCAGTTATCATCAGACAGGCTGAATGCTGTAGTTTAATTTAAGCTGTGATTTGCTTACCCTTCCTTTTTTACATCAAATTGCGGATGCGTAGGTTAAGGTTGGCCTCAATATTGTGGAATATTACCATAACGCAATTTTGGGGTTTAGTCCTCATTTACGGCCACATATAGACTTTTCATGTCTAGAGTACAATTTTAGCTTTGTGCATTATCTATGAGCATTCCAGTTTCAATGTTCATCAATTACGATTTCAAGGTATTTGATCTCTTTGGAAAAGTCAATCGTTACCCTATTTAGGTTAGGTTACTTTAATTTGTCATAACTCTTTTGTTTGTAAAAGCAACAAGAATAGTGCTTTTATTTCGATTTATAGAGAGTTTAAACGCTCGGCACCATTTGTATACCATGTTTAGTGCCTGTTGAGTTAATTCAGCCACTGTAGACTCAAATTTGTATAACCTATAAATTTGTGTGGAAAAAATTACTGATCAGATAGGACAGATGAAATATATGGCGAGAAGACAAAATTAATAACTTTTTTTTTATTTTTGTTTTATCATTATCAGAATACATATATTGGTAGAACCAAACTTACTATTCGTACATTATGTATGGTTATTCGAATCTAGGATTCGAAATGAAGATCTTCTAATTAATAATTAGATTACACAACCATTACACCATATTGGAAGACTTTTAAACATCAATTAATCATGTACTCTTTTTTACATTAGAAATAAAAGTGTTTTGAAAATCGATTCTCTTCTGCTACTTTGGTAGTTAAATCTTAAAAATATGAAGAAAACAGAAACCGATGTAGCACAGAGGATTTTACTTTTCAAACATGGTTGTTTAAACATTATCATTGAATTTACATTATCATTAAAAAATTCAATTTTAATGAAAGAAAAATATATGAGTATATATTAACTTTAAATAATGCACATCTTTAGAACCATTGTACACTTTTGAAAAACCAATCGTATCTAATCTCATCACAATAATAATATTTAAAATCTTGAACATATAATTTTTAAAGTTTACCCTTGTAGTGTAGTGTAGTATATGGAAACCTGGATAGTATATCGGACACAATAACAATAATTAAAATCTTGCAAATTGATCTTGTCGGACCACCATCACGCAAAAACTATAGATTTATTCTTTAAAAAAATATATGTGAGGATTATATGCAATATATTAATAGAACAACATAAGTTTGTATGGCTCTAGAAAATGCTAACAAAAAAAACTTGAGCAACCAAAAGGATACCATATCAAAACTGAAAAAATCATAGAAAAATGCAAAAACCTCAGCAGTGAATCGTTTAAGATGAAAATGTCAAGTTTAAGGCCTATACTAAATAAAAATAACAAAAATTATTCTTCAAGGTTTTTTATAAGTCCTGTTGATATTTTTCAGTTATTTTATTTCTGTTTTCCAAACATACTTATTAATATTTTTCAAACTTTTTTGTTTTTCAAGTTTTCATCTTCTTTCTTTTGTTTATTTTTAATTTTTATCAATACATTCCACATACGACTTTTTTTCAATTATATCTAACAAAAAATTATTAAAACGCAAAATATGAGCTAACAATAAAATTATTTCTATATACTTATATATACACAAATCACAGGCACTGAAAAATAATTAAAATTTTTAATTAGTTATTTAATAAATTAAAACGAATAAAATTTGTAAATAAAAATTAAGTCATCATTAATGTATGCGTATGTATGTACATATGTGTTTCTAATCAAAATAAAACAAAAATTGATTTTGTTTCTATAGATTTTAAAAAAAAAAAACCCTAAGTTAAACTTTTTTATCAAATTAAAATATGAAATTCCCAAATTATGTGTAAAATTATGGAATTTTATGTATTTTATTTGATAATTTTAATTTGAGAATTTTGTTTTTAGGGGTTTAGACCTCAACCCTTGTTATTAAATAAACTAAAATTAATAATATTTCTAAACAAAAATTAAGTTATCAATGTTATCATTAATTTGTAGTGTACGTACGTATGTATCAGGTACGAAGCGTCCATATATTGAGTTGAATGAGTGCTTCCCCAAATGAAATATTATTTATTATTTTTTACAACTTAATATAAAATTTATATTTAATTTAATATAAAAATTACTTAACTTATTAAAGAGATATTAAACAACCACAAATTTAAAATATTTGAAAATAATGCCTATTAAATATCATTATTCTCTTACCAATATGCTATAATAATTATACATTGCATAAAAATATAATGACAAATTAAATATCATTCTCCTCAGTTCTCTTCTCAATTACAATATGTAAGCATACACGCAAACACACTGTCTCTATTTAGTTTCCCAGCAACAACAACAAAATAATAAATGAAGCGACAATAAAATAAAATCTTAGAAGAAAAAAAAATTGAATGAGTGAATTAGTCGCTGATATTCATTCCAAATCTACCTGATATAATTAGAAAATATCTGATAGAAAATAGATTATCTAGGGAAACAACAACAAAATATCGCATGACACAAAATGAATTTACAAATAAAAAAAGTAGCAAGGAATGAATTAATTTTGTGCATTATTGTGGTTGTTGACTTAAATGAGAATTAATATTTAACTATATAAATATACATACATTATTTTGTATATATTATGTTTTGGATTTTTTTTAATTGATTTGTGTTAAGTAATTCTGTAGTTTTTTATTATTGAATGCTACATTGTTAATTTTCAGCCAAAATTTTGTTGTATGTAGTTAAACAATTAATTTGTTAACAAATGTAAAAATTTAAGACATTTTTTTTTTATTATTTATAAATAATTAAAATAGAAAATTGTAACTGTATTGAAAGCTTAAGAAAAAAACATTTTCTCATATTTTCTCAAGTTTTGAGGAAAACTTATTAATTGTTAAGGATGGTAAACCAATGCTTGCTCTATCAATAACAACAACAATAAAGCGGTGTAATCAGTATTTTTCAATAAAATCTTATAATTCGTATACGAAGTATTTTCCAACATTAATATAGAAAATTCATATTTTTTTACATTGTTTTCTTAAAGTCAGAACTTAGATTAAAGTTATATTTTCAGATTAAAATTTTAATAACAAAAACAGTATTTGCGATATATTAACATTTTTAATTGAAGCAGAATTACACAACTCTTTTAATGAATAGTCTAAGCTTTGTTAATTGATAATAACACTTCCTCTATGACTATTCCAGTTGAGCGATCGTTTTTCTGCCTAAACAGAATTAAAACTACTTTAAGAAATAGATGTGATCAGTTTTAACTGTCGAATTTAGCAAAAATTTCAATAGAAAAGGAAAGCCAAAGCAAACTGATGTTTCCTTTTATAGTGCTTCCCCAGTTGAAAATTCCACGCCCCGTCACTGGTATATGTATTTCTAATCAAAATTTTGGTCAAAAAATTTACTTAGAATTATTTATGATAATTTTAATGTCAAAACGAAAAGTCTATTTTGAACTGAACTATTTCTTATAAATTAATTTAAATTATGCTCAATTAAATAATAATAATATTAACAATTTAATATCAGTAATACATCATTTCTTTATAGCATTTTTGTCAATACGTAAAATAATAAAGTAAAGAAATTATTTCGTTCGTGAGCTAATATTTAACTCACAAAAATTTGCAACAAACAAATCAAAATTATATAAAAAATTATCACATAGCACAAGAAAAAAAATCAAAATAAAATATTACAAAATTTTTCTAACAAAACCAAAATAATGTTTGTTATAGATATTTTTGTGATAAGCAAGAAATATCCGGGCAATTTGAAAGATAACAAACAATCGCTACTGAATATTAAATTTTAAAAATAATAATTCAAGATTATACTTAATATTATAATTATTATTTTATATTTTACTTTTTAATGAATTTCTGAGAAAACATACTAAAATCACTTACTGTGTTTTTGTTTAGGACAGTTGTTGATATTCAAAAAATATTTTTACGTAATACTTTATTTAAAGCAGATCTAACAATAATTGATTTGCTTTATGTATTTCAGCTCAAAACAGTCTTTACTTTATGTATTTTAGCTCAAAACAGTCTTTACTTTATGTATTTTAGCTCAAAATAGTCTTTACTTTATGTATTTTAGCTCAGAACTACACGTGTAATATTTGAAATAAATTTAGGCGGTATCAGTAACAGATTAAAGTTGTTTTTAGAAAAATCTGTTTTATACCGTTAGAGTAAAGTAGTGTATTTTACTAGAAGTAACAAATTATTAGGAGTTACGCATAGAAATTAATTAATATATAAACATTCTGAAAATGGCAGATTATCCCATTCTTGTACCTAATTAGCAGCAGCTACACATAAAAATTAAACAACGCTGTAAATTTCACCTTTTTTTGTGGCATTATTTATTTTAATTTTGAAGTTATTTAATTATTATTATTATTATTATTTTATTATGCCTTAATTTCATTTTACAATTTTCCTTATTTCTAATTTTAATAATTAAGAGCTCATACTAATGTATTTACACCTATGATTTTTAATTTACTTAGACTAACCTGAACTTTTAATTCTATAAATAAATAATGTATTTATTTTTTAATGAAAAATGGCAAGTAAATAAACCTTTATTTTTATCCTAAAACTTAAAAACTAACTTGTAAAAAAACAAAAAAAAAACCTAATTGGTAAAACCTTAATCTACAATCGCTCTTATTAGCGGATTTACTGAATTTAGACAGCTCTCTAGAAAAGCGAGCGATATCTTTGCTATTTGTTCGGAAACAGTATTGATATTTGCTATGCTATGCCAATCTGTTGGTGTGGAAAAATAAAAAGGTTTAGCCAAGATTAATTTTAGGATTGCATTTTGTTTTCTTTATAGCACATTTAAGTTTGTTCTCGCAGCATATAGGGAACCTGTATAAAAAAGTACTGCGAAAAATTGCTTTAAATATTATTAGTTTGTTTTCTACAGTTAGCCCGGATTTTTTATTTATAATTGGATACAACATTTTTATATATAGATCTATTTTATTGACTGTCTTAGTTATATGTGCTTTAAACAGTAATTTTTTGTCCAAATGTATACCAAGATATTTAATATCATCTCTTTCCCATATTATTTCATTATTATTTAAAAATAAGTTTCTGTTAGGACAGTAACATGATTTCCTTCTTTTTGTGAAGAAGATCGAGTTTGTTTTTTCGCCATTGATTTTGATTTTCCATTTGTAATAAAATTCTTGAATTATTTGGAAACCATTTTCAAGATTATTTATTATTTCGTTTGGACATACATGGGCCAATAACATTTTTTGTGACCATTCAAATTTGCTGTATGTCTCTAGACAATAACACTTATAAAATTTTACAAAAATTTTTAGTTTTACTTTTATTGTTAATTTTAAATTACGAAAACATTGCTACGAATTTGCAGTCAAGGTAAAAAAAACTAATCAAATTAGAACGATGAAAAATTTGGACACAAAATTTTTCGCATGACAAAAATCGCCTGTCCCCAACTGAAGTTGATTAGCAAAAATGCTTATTAAAAAAAATACAAAGTTACTGTAAAACAAGAAATCACATTACTTTCTTCTTAAATTTTAGTTTTTTGATTTACTGTACATAAACTTTTTTTAAAATAATAAAAAATATAATTTTTTTTCAATCAAACGTTGTCCATGTAATTTGTCCGCTAAGTCACTAAAAATTCGTTACAATAATATATATCCCAAATAATACACTTTAAATTTCCAACGCAATTTAAAAAGGATGACGCAATATTAGAACTAACTATATTACAGTAAATAGGAATTATAAGTTTTTTTGATTATTTGTGAAATTAGGACTTGTTAACCCACCCAAGTCAACGCGTGTATTAATTGTGCTTCTGCTGTGTCACAACGATTTTTCGATAAGTAATTAAATTTTTGGCATTTTTTTTTATTATAATATTAACTTTTATAATTTAAGTTGGACGTACTAGTTTTTGGAATTAAAATATATTTTACAATATGCAGATAATTACATTTTTACGACATTTTTCCACTACGTCACACGTCCAATTCGTCACAGTTAAAAACGTGACGTAGTGGACCCAATTGTGACGTAGCGGAATTCAGTAGTTATAAATTACTTATTTGCTACTTTTTAGTTATTATTACTTTGCTTTATTATAGCAATATTTTCAAATAACTACATATTTTTGAATTTCGTTATAAAAATTTATAAAGATACCTGTATGGAAGTAGTTTTTTGCATGTTTGTTTGAACAAATCAAAATGACACTTATAGCTGCAGAACGGCAACGTCGATGCAGAGAAAAGCGCAAATAATATAATAATAAACAGGAAAAATACAAAATGTTTGTTTATTAAAAATATAAAAAAAAAAAATTATCTATGAATTAAACTTTTTATATGTTTGATGTCTTTTAGGTCACGTTTTGAGTCCACAGCGCCACAGTTTTTGACGTGTCCCTAAGCAGTTATTATAAAAATTGACTCAAATTAAAAGAATTTTTTTAATACAAATCAAGACATAATGATGGTTTTTTTTGGGGCTACAAGTTGCAATAATTTTCAGTTTCTAAATTATTGTACTTCTATATTTAAAATTGAATGTCAGAATTTTGATTTTAAAAAGTGACGAAGTGGACAAATGATTTCCAAATATTTTAAAATAAATAAAATTATGATCATATGGTAGATATTTTTTGAACTGCCCGTGGATAATATTAATATCGACAATACTAAGTAAAAGTTAATAAGTACGTATGAAGTAATAAAACGAGATGCATAAATGTTACTTAGTGGAATTTTTTTCCATCTTCTCAAGATATTAGCCCTATAAAATACAGGTTTAGTTGAGTTTGTTACTGCTGACCACTTATTTACCATCTCAGATGCATCATCTATGAATTTATTGCATTAGCAATCTAAATATCCAAGTCAACTCAAATTTTTACCGAAAATGTTATTGGCCCCATGCATATATAGAAGATGATAATATTGCAGTATCGTCAGCATATAAACTTGTATAGCAATTTGGAGGTTTCGGTAAATCTGTTATGAACATGTTGTATAAAATGGAAGAGAGTGATGAACCCTGTGGTACACCAGCTGTAATTTTTATTTTGTTTGATTGTATTATTCCGATTTTGACTAGGAAAAATCGATTACTAAGAAAATTTTGAATTAATTTAACAAGGTAAACTGGAAATTCGTAATTAATCATTTTGTGAATCAAACCTTGATGCCATACAGAATCGAATGCTTTTTCAACATCAAGTGTTATCAAGCCCACTGACTTTTTGTTATTTAAACTACTTTTAACAATATTTTTTATTCTGCAGACTTGATGTGTGCTGAAATGTTTACTTCTAAAACCAAATTGTTCGTTCGGCAGAATATTTTTATCTAGCAGCAAATTTTTTAAGCGAATTTTTAAAAAATTTTCCAAATGAATTTAGTAAGCTTATTGGACGATAGCTTCCAACGAGTGATGGGTCTTTTCCTTGTTTAGGAATCCATGTTATTTAATATTTTTATAAAACTTCATACATATACTTATACTACAAAAATTTATCAAAATGATCAGAAAATTATATGGCTTTATTAGACAATTTAATGTGATATAAAACCATAAAACTATACAGAAATTAATCGGACTTACAATAATTGTCAAATCGCATATACTTAAATGTTGATACTACAAAAATGTTTATTACAGTAACAAGCAGTTACAAGTATTTGATTTTAGTAGTCTTAAAATTAAAAAAATTAATAATAAATGAGGCAAATGTATATAATGTTACATCTCTAAACTTTTTTTTTATAAAAAAAAAGTGCATTATAATACATACTTTATTAAAACTATATAATTTCAATTAGTATAGATAATTATAATAAAATTTTAATTTAGTTCAGTATGTTTTCAAAAAGATGGGACAGTCATAACTATATGTGGCCGTTATTGTCGCAAAACACTATGCCAAACGTAAGTTCTTTAGTTCAGTAAATATATTTTCAAAAAGAGGAGACAGTCATAATTTAACTATGTGTGGCCGTTATTGTCGTTAAGCCAAACGTAAATTCTTACATACAAGATTATATCCTGCCAAAATTTGCTACAATTTTGTCACATTAACACCAAAAGGGTAACAATAAAATACTCTGCAACAATAAAAATAATCAGCAAGCTATTCCATTAACATAGGTATCATAGGTTCAGGATAAAACCTATATAATATCTATAATAAATCTATCTAAAGATAAATAAAATAGATATATATATATATATATATATGTATGAAATAACTCGTAGCTTATGAAATATATAATATTTTTAATTTAATAGTTTTATATAATATTATATAATATTTAGTTATTGTTTAATGTTTTATTAGAAATAATCAGTAAACTATTCCATTACCTATTCCAGGATTAAACCTATATATCTATAATAAATCTATTTAAAAATAAATGAAATAGATATTTATGTATATGTATGAGATATCTCGGATAGTTTATAAAATATAATAATATTATTACATATTTTAATAGTTTCATTTAATATTAAACAATATTTTTATTTATTTACTGTACAATAATATTTAAAACAATAAAATAAAAATATGTACTCACCTTAAATTAAATCCGAATAACAATAGCAATGCAAATACTAATGTTAGGAAGAAACATCTTTTAAGTGAAATCTTTGGCAATCGCATTATATGTTTATATTATAATATACATACATATATACGAGTATTAAATATTATTTTAAAATCATCACATATCACTATACATCTATTATAATATTTATATAATATTTTTTTTCAAGATATGTATTAAAAATAAATAATGTATATATATATATATAAATATATTATATAAATTAATGAAATAGTTTATTTTATTGAATCACATATTGAATTATAATAAATATTTATACTATTAGTATAACTATGTATATATTTAAAATTATAAATTTATGAAATTTAATTATTTATTGAAGTTTTAATTAATATACAATAATTGTTCAATAATTTATTTATTTTTATATAATGTTTTCATGTATACGTGCTTTAATTTTATTTTTAATTATTTAAATTTAGAGTTTAAAATTTTTAATTTATGTGTTTTTTTTTATCTAAAAAAAAACAGTAATAACGGAAAATAAAAAAAAAACTATTTATTATTTATTATAAAAGAATACAAAATAATATTCTAACTAAATTAATATAAAATTAATTCACTAAATTTTTGCAAAATTCAATTTTTTCTCCTTTTGATTACAATATATTTTTATGTGTTTTCTTTTTCTTATTACGGTTGTTATTATTATTATTTATTATATTTAATTGAATAACAATGGATAAATTAAATATAATAATAATAATAAAAAAAAATAATAATAAATTTATTAAATATATTATTCTGATTTGCACTTGTTGCCGGTAACCAACGTTCTATTCTAAGCAATATAGCACAGATTAAAAAACAAAAAATAAATAAAAAATTTGAAAATTCAAAAGTGTTTACAAATACATGCAAATTAAAGATAAATATGTGGTTATACCGCAATGGTATGGCGACACTTAACGTGTTACACAAATTCTGTTATATTTTTGATGCTGGAATTTATGTATTGGATTTTTTTTTTTTTTTAAATATTGTTATTAGTTATCATCTTTTTATTATTTATCACAGTTTAGTAAATATTTCGAAGTTCAGTTGTACAATTTAATTTACTTCGATTTTAAAAAAAAAATTTTTTTTACAATTTTTTTTTTAAATTTTTATTTTATGTTAAGTACCGTGAACATTTTTTTGTTGTTTTTTTTTTTTTTGTAAACGAATTAAAAATTAAATTACCGTTTTTTTGCTCAAATAAAAATGTTAAAATAAAAATATATAATATAATTCGCTGATCAGACACACTTTGACATATTGGATTTATAATATGGTTGGTTGTGTAATACCAAAACAATAATTTCAAATCAGTCGAGTCGAGAAAATTCGAAATCACTATGATCTATACGAAACCTAATGTTCGGTGATTCTAGACCTAATGGCATTATTTCCATATTATTTCAGACATATACATCATAACATATGATATACTAATGACAATATTCAAATCATACATGAATATGGAACACAATGAATAACGAATTGATTTAAACAGGATTTATCTAGTCTAGATTCTAAAAGTTATTTTCAAAACGACGAAGTCTATATCTACGACATCTACCAATAATTTGTCATAAAAGAGCAAAAATTATTAACAAATAGAATATTAATAATCCTTTATTCCTTAGAATATAAATTATGAACATTTAAGGAGTAGTTAATATAAATCTATAATGAAACAACAAATAGTATTTTAATCTCAAAACTATCTTAATAGAGTACCTATCTACAACAAAATAGGTGAACTGAAAACTAAAATATTACAAATCTAACATTAACATATCAAATTCGGTAATTGGTATATAAAAACCCAAAAAAAAAAGACTTACATCAAATTAATTTTAAATGTATAATAAACAAATTAAAAAATTAATAATAAATGAAATTAAAATTTTAATTAAACGATTGTGCTCTACCTAAGAATAAAAATTTTTCATCAAGAATGATTTTTGAATCTAAACAATTAGTAGTGCTCACAATTGGTGCGGTGCATTTGATAGAGAGCAAAATTCAAATGAAAGTAGTACTTGAAATATTCGAATGCAGTTATAACATTTTTTACCTATCAAAATTGTCGAGAACAGTGTTGTGTTGCAAATTTCTTTGTCAATATACTTCCTGGAATCAATTTTACAACTATATATTTATTATGCTCAACTTATTAAACAGTATTTTATGAAAATCGAACGAGGTAGTTTTACTATGGGTTATTATACTCTAAATATTTTTAAAATGACATTACAAATGAAAATTCAATTCTATGATAGACTTTGAAATTTTATTACTCATTAATATTATAATTTATATTATGTATATTATATACGTATACTTAACATAAAAAAAAAAGATGATTTGTCAATTATCCCTAGAGCATTTTTGTTTTTTTTTTAGTTTTTGATTTTGATATTTTTGGCTTGTTTGTTTTTTTCTTATTTTTATAAAAAAAAAATTAATTCATGTGTTAAATAAATATTAAATTTTAAGGTCCAATGAAAAGTGTCCATATTACTGTACGGTTTTTTTTTCTTATTATTTTAATTCTATAAAATTTTATTTAGTTATCATTACGAATAATTTGAATAATTAAATAACGGTATTTAACATTTTTTTTTACTAAATTAAAAAACAAACTAAAAAAAAAATAAAAAGTTATAAATTGCGTGGTTTGCGTAAAACCATATGGCTTGTTAATTAATAAATTGAAAAATAAGGGCGTACGAACAGTTCGATATGATAAACAATGATTTATATATGCACTTTAATACACTATAGTATGTATAATATTTCAACATAATTTATTATTATTTTTCTTATTATTATTTTTAGTTGTTTATTTTATATATTAATTAAATTTGTAATAAAAGTAAGCACTAGCGCTAGCGGTTTTAAAAATATTTTTGTTGAGAATTATCTTTCTAAATAAATAAGAATATATACTAGAGCAGAGCAGCATAGTTTATGAGTATCATAACAAATTATTACGAAATGAAGCTAGCAAACGGAATTTTTTAATTTTGTTGACAAAGTTTTTGAACTACAGTTATGCTTTTAGGAAATTCCAGTCAGTTAAAACATATATACAACATCAGATAAATAATAACATTAAAAATTGCATCCTTATGTTGTTAAAGTAAAAAATATAAACAAATTCAAAGCTACCACAGATTTTGAATTGTATACATGTGTTTAAATATCTGTTATGGAACTTTAGAATATTTTTCAGAATTCATTTTTATAAATTTGGTTCATAAATAAAACTTTATTAAAGTAAATTTTACACATTTTGTATTGGACATTTTTTATCAAATTTTAAAACCAGTAAAAAATTTATTTATATTTATTTAGTTATATAACAGGTTTTAAATTGAAAAGTTTGCTTGATTTTTATAACTCACAGTTACATTTTATATAAAGTTATATCATGTATAATCAAAGTAAAAACAAAAAGCATAATACTACATTTATATTGTTTGTTAGATGAACGAAACCACTACTTTAATAATATATATTGATATACAATGTAAATTAAATTAAATTCATTCGAAATTTTACATTGTATTTCAAGTTATTACATTTTCACAGAGTTGTTTAGGTTGTAAGGTTAAGGTTTATAACTCTTAAAATGTTGAGAATAGACATTTTTCATTCCTCTTCAGATTCAACCTTCTGCACCATCTTGTATTTTTAAATACATAATTCAAAATCTAATAACTTCACAATTATTTACAATATAATCGAATCTTTTTATATACATATGTTATATTCGTATAACAATTGTTTATAAAATATATAAACAAATCGATTTAGAAAATTTTGTATTTAATGTATGCAATGTATTCAATATTCTATGTTAAAATTACTCAAAAGAAAATTAAATTTAAATTTAATTATAAATTGAAAATTTAATTTTAATAGCAAAATATCTATTATATTTATTATTCATTTATTTTCTTATATACATTATTATTTAAAATATGAAATAAATTTAAACAATCTATTTATATATAATTGATTTTTATTTTTATTTCAAAGTATTTATGAAATTGAAAGAAGATTTAGTTTTGGAAATTTAATTTAAAAAACTTAATTAATAATTCACATACATAAATTTATAAATATGTACATAATACAATGTTATTGTTATAATATATCTATATTATTTATTATGTATAATAACGTTTTACCATTTATAATAAAATTGTATAAATATATTTTAAAAATAAAATAAATATAATGAATTGCAAATTTTTTTTATAATTCTCAAATCATCCCCGAATAATACTCAATATGTTATTTACGATCAACCCTATAAAAAATATGTACACATATTCGGAAACATACAAACTGTGAACATATCTGATAATGACAAAAAACTTCAAAATTAAAACAAAAAATGATAAAAACTTTGAAATTCTTGTTTTGTAAAACTTCGCTTTTTCAAAATATGATTTTAATTCCAGAATATTTACTTAAATTATTTGCATGCGTAGTTACTGTTACGGGATTAAAATAATTACAGATACAAAATAACATTTGTACCTTTTTCCACAATTTTTATAAAATTTTAGGAAAAAACGATTCTGAGGGAGGCATTGTATCCGCGTATGACCTAATGATTATATTCCAAGCATACCTAGTGTTCCTAGCTTTCCAAAAATATTTATCTTTAATTACGCATCATATGCTTTAAGGACGAAAAGGACATTTGAAAGTATCCTTTTTGCTTTGATGTTTTTGTATACAAACCGTTATATCTGTTGATCTATTAGATATATATATATATATATATATATTTACTAGATAAAACAACGAACACATATATACTATATATCTACTAGAGATCAACAGATACAAAAACCCTAAAACACCAAGCGTGTTACCAAATGTCCTTTTTGTACTTAAACTATACTAAATGCACTATTAAGGGTATATATTTTAAAAGTCGGCAGCGCCAATTATTCTTGATATATAGTGATTTGATCAGAAGCTGGTGTTACATTTACTTCAGAAGATTGTTACTTCGTAAAAGGCACATTCCTAGTTTTGTATAGAAGAAGAATAAAAAAAACACAATTTTTTTAAATAAATACTTAATCTTCTAAACTATTAGATATAAATATAATAAAGTATGTATGTATGAGTTATAGAAAAAAAGGAGACTTTTCCAACATTATATAAATGTTATGAAGGTTTTATTGTAAAATCTAGAGGTAAAAAAGATTGTTTTTTTTTGTTCAAAAATTTTCTACTTTGAACTACAATATCTCCATAACGGCAGCACCAATAATCATCAAATAAATGTTAAAATATGCTCCAGATCTTACTAGATAAAACATATACAGGGTGGTCCGGTTTAGAGCAAAAAGTTTTTAAGGGGTGATTCCTTGGAGTATTTTAGGAAAAAAATTGTTCTAGAAGAGAGGTCTATCTTTAAATTTACCTGGGCTACAGAGGGTTAAAGAAAATCAGATTAGAAAAATTATGGCTAAAGAATATCAACTACAGCTCAGAAGAAATTGAAACTAGAGCAACATCTTCTTCATAGCTTTTTTTTTAGAATTAATACACCTAATTAACGGTATATGTTGAATTAGTATCAGACTTACCGTTTTTGAATAATAACTGCATAAACTTAAAATTTTGCATTTAAAAAACATGAAAACATGAAAAACGGCAAGTCTGATATGAAAGTTGTGTATGAAAAGGTTGTAGGGGATGATGTAGCGCATCAATACAATAAAAAAAAAGCAAATTGGGAATTTTTTCGAGATAATCAAGGTTTTTTACAAAATTTTCAGTTTTTAAAAGCAAAATTTTAAGTTTTTTTTTTAAGTTTATTTTTGTCCCCTCTTCTAGAACAATTTTTTTCCTAAAATACTCCAAGGAATCACCCCTTAAAAACTTTTTGCTCTAAACCGGACCACCCTGTATATATTTATATATTCATATATATATATATATATATATATATATATATGTGTGTATATGAATACATAAATATATATATATATATATATAATAGATCAACAGATATAACGGTTTATATTTAAAAATATCAAAACAACAAGGATACTTTCAAATGTCCTTTTCGTCCTTAAAGGATAAGATGGTCCATTAAAGATAAATATTTTTAAAAAGCTAGGAACACTAGGTATTCTTGGGATATAGTCATTAGGTCTTACGCGAATACAACATTTCCCTCAGAATCCCTAAATAAAAAGAAGTTTTCCTCATTTGGAAACCATCACTATTACTTCTATTAAAAAGTTTGTCATCATACAAAACAAAAAAAACATTTTTTTATACCCCTTTGTGCCTCCTTTAAAAACAAACTACATATGTTGTATACCAAAGATTTTTTAATATATACATACATATTTACATAATTATATACTAAATTTAATATCTTTGGTTATACTTTGACACAAATATTAATATTCTGATATTACAAAAATTTGTATAATAAAATCGTTGGAAAAAAAAAACATTTTCCATAACAAAATTAAATTCAAATTAAAGTAAAAATTTCCACATCAAACACAACACATATCATATTCATATTAAAAATATTAAATCTAAAAAAAAAAAATTTGTTCAAAAAGGAATAAATGACAGCACTTGAACATAAAAAAAAAAAAAAAAAAAAAAGGCAAGCAGTACAAGTTTTTTAGAAGTTTTTTGAAATGGATTTAACTTTATTTGATATGAATTTTATAGTAGAACGATTATTTTTTATAATTATTATAACATAGAAAATCAACTTATTGGATACACATTTGTCTGTCACTTCTTTCTTTGATTTTTTTCTTGTTAAATTTTCTTCATTTATATTTTAATTAATGCTGAATTTCTTCTTTCTAATAAAAATCACCTATCGCACATGTTGAGCAAAGTCTAAGAGAAGTTAAGCTTATAAGTTCAGGAAATAAGTAAATGTATTAAAGTTTTGGATCCCCTGCCGTGGTCTAATCGGTTGAGGCACAGAAATGAAAGTATAATAAAACCAGCTGCAAAAAATATCAAATTGCTGCCCTTCTCAGTAAACATAAATAAGATGATTTTAGATTTATTTCCGCAATTGAGTACAAAACACTGTTAAAAAGAACTCTGCAAATAATAGACAAAATAAGCGTATGTTAAGCATTTCTGCTAAATTCAAGGAAAAATATTTGACCACTTTGCAATAACAATGTAGTAAAATTACTTACAACCCCTGATAAAGAAAGTGAATTGATTTTGAAATATCAATAATCAAGTATCCATATATCACAGAAATATCAATAACTGCAAAAATGTAATAAAAAAATTACCAAAATCAAATTGGATTAATTATATATTTATAATATTTGATGCTTAATGTACAAAGAGAAGATTAATAATGAAAAAATACATATTTTAGGGGCGTTCTTATTCTTAATCTAAAATATTTTTAATCAAAATTTATGTAAACTAAACTTGGTACGTTCATGAATGTTTACCAAAGACGGTAGAGAAAAATGAGGCCTACAGGAAAGCGCTGCAACGAAAAACAAGATGAGCTCAAGAAAAGTATACTTCGAAAAGAAGAGACGAGAATAAAATAATAAGGCGCAAAAAACGTTCATTCGAAAAGTCTCAACTTTTGGGTATAGAATCAAACCGAGACAGAGGCGAAGTACGGAATTTTATAAAAAGAAGTCAAGCAGTTTGCAGTTTGAACAGGATAACCTGCCAACTGAACTTTTTAAAACAGGAGGTGAAGAGATCATTGAATTCATGCACCAAATTATCGAACAAATCTGATGACCTCAATCAATCTAATCTAAAGAAATCTGATCAATCAAATGCCTGATGACTGGAGTTTAAGTTCAATATCTCCAATATTCAAAAAGGGCGATTCCATGTTCTGCGCCAACTGTAATGGAATAAAAATTGCATATAGGATCCTGTCCAATATTCTGTGCGAACGATTGAAGCCATATTGTAACGATATATGATAGGAAACTATCAGTCCGGCTTCCATCCTGGTAAATCAACCACCGACCAGGTGTTCGCATTAAGGCAGATCCTGGAGAAGATCCTCGAATTTGAAATTGATACGCTCCATCTTTTTATTGATTTTAAATCTGCCTATGTCAGCATACATCGATCTGTGCTCTACGAATCATAATCGGAATTTGTTTTCCAAGTCAAGCTCATTCGTTTGTCAAAAATTACCCTGGAAAATACCCGGTGTGCGGTGGTGATTGGGAGGTACATTTCTGATTCATTTCGAACGTGCTCCGAATTTCGACAAGGGACTCTGTCATATAATTTCTTTAATTTGGTGTTGGAGCATATAGTGTATCGTTCCGGTCTGAACACACAGGGCACATTTAAAAGTAATATATATATGAAAAAATATTTATTTTCGCTACGTTTCCTTTTAAATATCTATAATTTAGAATAATAATAATAAAAATCGGTTGTGAAATGGTTCAGATATTTTAACCGTACATTTTTCAATTTACAGATTTGAATATAATGATGATGGTGATTTATAGCTTTAACATTGAATCAAATTTTAAAAAATGTAATTGCAGTTTGAAAATTATAATTTTTGTATAAAACTGATAACAACATTCAAAATTTTAGGACTTTATCTACATATAGTATATAAAAAAAAATGTTCAAGCCCGTTTATTCTTGTTAGTATAAAAATATATAAAATATTAAAAATTCTATACATACATACATACATACATACAAACAATATTTTGTCTAAATTTACGCCATATATGTCATAATAAAAGTTTTCATGAAATTCATAGAAAGCGGCTTATTAATTATAGATAGATAGTTATTTTTTTATATTTTTTTTTTATAACAATAATGTAAACAAATAATAAAAATAAAAACAAAGTAAAGATTACAAGCCGACAACATATTATGCATCTAATCTACATTAGATGTATATGTTTTTAATCTACATTAATCAAATTAAATCAAGTGATACATATTATTATGTATACGTATAGTTTAAAAAAAATATAATGCCTCTAATAATTCATGAAGCCTCCTCAAATTGGTAGAAATAGAAGGCAATGCTGAGTAATTGATTTATTTTATTTATTTTGTTACATTATGTACACAAATATACATCATACTCGCAAATAATACAATATTCTAGATATTTATATGTTAAGTTTAATCTGGATTTATTTCACTTCTGTAAGAGCAGAATTGGTATAGATTTGAGACAAAAATCTTATTAAAATGTTATCACATGTGTGTAAAAGCTCCTTAGAGCTCTATATCAACTCTATCACAAATTTTTTGTTAGATATTTCTCTGGCGTGTAAAAACTATAAGGCTAAAGATCTACAAACGTGTTTATAGATGTGTAGAAAAACCTATATTCATAGTAGATTTTATTAAATTCATACATTTTTTTGCATCATAATAGTGTTTATTTAAAATATATAATATGTAATATGTAAGTAATTAAATGATAAAAAATTCTTTTTTATAAAAAGCGGTTTCCTTATCAATAAATATAAAATCATTTTTGTTGTTTATTACTCTACCGCAAATCTATATATCATTGAGAAAAAATATGTAAGCTGTGTAAATAGTCACAAGTAGAAGTATAGAGCAAAAAAATGTCTCTATCAAAGTTTTCGTAGACCGAATTTTCTGTAGAGCTACACTATACTGTAGAGCTACACCAATAAATGACTAATACTGTAAATTATACTCAGAGTTATAAAGATTACAACATAGAATACTATTATATCGGAATATGTTAGGTGATTAGGTTTGCCATAGATAATTTTGATCAAAACTTTAAAAATTAAAATGAATACAATAAATGCTGAGATGTCCATGAAATGCTGACATATAGTTGTTATGTCATTTGATTACTAATACAAAGGTCCTATTTTTAAATCCCATTTTTGGCATGCATATTATGAGATGTTTTTATTATTTATTCTTTAAATTTAATTTGGTAGTAAATATAATGTTTTAATCAATAAACAAAATTGAGCTATGCTATTAGCTATGCTATTACTAGGCATGTACTAGTATAATGCCATTGTTAAACTAGTGATGTTTGGGTTCAGTTTAAAAAAGTATGCACATTACAACTCAAAACACCAACAACAATGTAAAGTTAATACGTATGTATATTATTTCTCCTCATGATGTATCAATATTATTTTCTTTACTACAATTTACTTCTAGCTACACCTACTTCCATAATATATTTTAAAAAAAATTGATTTATCCTCTCAATTCTCATTCCTTCATTCATAATGAACTGTTTTTTCATTATTATTGTTCTTGTTACAAAAGGCTTCAGACAAAAACAAAAATTTTAATAGTAATATTAGTATATATAAGATAAGATGTATAAGCGAACTTAATCTAATATAATAATAGGCTAATAATATCCGTAACACTTTCCACTTTGGTGAATAAAAGCCAATAGCAGTAACACGAACCAAAAAAATTAACTTTTTCACCTCGGTGTGGTTAATAATAGTAAAACCTCCAAAAAAAATTGTAATCATCTTTTTCGTCAAGCATCGCATCGCATGTAATATTGCTGTAATCTGTCAGGAATAAGAACAAAATAAATAAAGTGGTGAATTATAGTAAAACAGCAAAAAATATTAATATGAAGCCTTTTGCAATTAGAAGGTTAGAAGTATATGTAGAGAATAAGTATTAAGATCTTTTAATAGTTTTATAACAAAGACAGACTACAACAATTTATGATCATTAATTTATCATTTATTTTTGACCTGACAGACTACATTTTTTAAACATTATTAAATGTTCTAATTGTTGTCGTTACTTTAAAAAAGTTTTACGATATTCTCAAGTTTCCCAAATTAAATTTATTATTTTGAGTTTCCAAACAAAAAAATTTAAGAAGTTATAAAAACGAATTGGTATTGTTAAAAATGGAAGAAGAAAGAATATAAAAAATGAATATTATTATATATTAAATTATTATATTAGCAAAAATTTAAATAGCAATTTTACAAAAATTAAAAATATTGCTGATGTGAAGATGTCAAATGGTCAAAATTGGTCGAACCTAAATACGATATGTCGAACTTTTTCTAATAGATGTCTCTATTCACAAGAAAATTATTACCATTTAGTATAGTTAAATACGATAATCCAAATTACGGGATTAAACATAATTTGGGCAAATTTTTTACGATCTGAGGTCTTAATTATCAATAATTATCATAGTTTGTCTTTGGAATTATTGCCGTCTAAAAAAAAAGGGAAATAGAAACTGTGTTTCCACTGAAATATTTTGCAGAAAAGGAAAAAGAATATTTCTTTAATGCTAGACGGCGAATGTTACGCCGGGAAAAGCTAGTAGATATATAACTTATCAAATTTCAACTAGTTAATATATATCAACCCAAAATTTAAAAAGAAAATTTATTGTGTGTATAATGTATGTAATGCGTAAACAATTATGGTTATAATTCCGTTATTGAGCTCATACATATTCTTTGTCAGTACTATTGTTTATACCAATTTTATTTGGTATTACGTCTCACAACTCCGAGAACTATACATAATGAGTATTTTATTTTAAAAAAAAATGTGTTGATGGAAATTGTAAAAATATCAAAGGTCAAAAATGCTCATTAACAGCTCGAAATCATTTCACTTTATTTGTATTTTATATTATTTAAACACTTACAAATCATCATTTATACCGAATTTCTTAAATGTTATATGGATGTTCGTCATTTTTGTTTTTATAATAAAACAGCATTAGATTCTGAACACAAACATTTTTTTTTTAAACTTGTTTATATAGATTTAATTACAAATTTAAATAAAAGACGATAGTCTTCGTGGTATGGCAGCCAGTACTAATTTTTATATTGTATTTTTAATTATAGTAAATAAAGAAATATAATATAATAAGGAAAATAATAATATTTAGCCTGCGTTAATTGATTAACATTAGATTTATCGGCGGAATAATGTTCTATTCATTTATATTTTACATATTTTGTATATAACTATGTAATGTAGGTACATTATATAGTACATATAACACATTGATTAAGAACAATAAATTGATGAATAGTTTTTTTTTAAATCTTCTTTTATTGTGAATTCGTTCTCGTTGTCTAAATTTGCGGTAAAATTTAAATATTATTCTTAATCAATCATAATACATACTTAATTAAATATTAACTTTTCAAAATCACACAACTTTTTTTACACCGAACGAAAAATTTGATTCAAAAATCATAATATTATAATGTTTATTTAGCTAGCTATTACCGCTAACTAAATTTAATTTAAAAGAAAAAATATTATTTTTATAAAACCAAAAATAACAAAAATAAAAAAAGTTATTAGAAAGATTGCGCAAACTGATACCACAGCTGATACAGAATTATTTCTAAATGAAATTAATAGGACGAGAGGTTATCATTTTTTCATTGTTATTACTGCAGTTCGTTTCCCAATTTCGTATACCTAACATAATATTAACAATATCACAACACATTTTCAATTAATATTATTATTTTTAGCCGTTTGAGAATACTATGTTGCTAATTTTTAAAATTCTTTTATTAATATATATATATAAAAACGAAACACAGAGCCAAGTTATTGGAAAGGTTGAAAAAAATAAAAAAATTAATTGGGGGATTCAAGTGTTTCGTAATGTCTCATGAATTATGGGTTCCAAAAAATAAGGTCATTTTCGAATCCACTGTCATGATATAGCTTTTTAGTGTTTTAGTGTTTTGTCTATAAAATCAGAATTTCGGTACTGCACTACAGATGAAAAAAGTGGCTTGACAAATTATTGTGTAAGAGCAGTTAGGGTGTTCACCCCATAGATTTGGAATTATATAAAAACACAAAAACCTACAAAACTTAAATTAAAAAAAAAGCTGATACGCTGAGGCTCTGAAACACCGGTATATATATATATATATACCGGGTGGTCCAGAGCATGCGTATCAGCTTTTTAAGAAGGGAAGGAGCCATTATTTTAAAATTTAAAAAAAAAGTTTGTTAACTAAATCGAGGGTGCTCTATCGATTGGTGGTATTTTGAACTTCGGGAAAGGACCGCAAATTTGTTTTTTAAGACCAAAAATCGCCGAAACTGGCTGAAATCGAGATTTTCAAATGAGAAGGGGTACTTTTTAATGCAAATTCTACGAAATGCAGATTCTACGATGAAAAATAAGAAAATTATGTTAAATGATTTTTTTTCGTTTTCTGAGTACTTTTCTTTAAAATTAATAACAATAAAACAAAAAGGCTCAATATTTTCCTTTGATAAACTAGAATTAATGATAATCATTTTTATAAATTAATTTGTTTTTCATGTTATCATAATTTTTATCTCAGTTTTGGGTTCCTACAAATTTTAAACAAAAAAAAAAAAAAAACAAAAACAAAAAAAAATAAAACAAAAAGTTTACTTTACAAAAGTTACTTATTTTTTGACGTAGAATCCGAATTGTCATAAAAAAGTACCCCTTTCCATTTGAAAATCTCGATTTCGGCCAATTTCGGCAATTTTTGGTCTGAAAAAACCGATTACCTTTCCTTTCCGGAATTTGAAAATATCACCAATCGATAGAGCACCCTTGATTTAGGTAATAAAATTTTTATTCATAACGACTCCTTCCCCTCTCAAAAAGCTGATACGCATGGTCTGGAACACCCGTTATATATATACAAAACATTATAAACATTTCATTTATATTTATTCAGATAGCATTTACCGAAAATTTACATACATATATTAGTATGATATTCGTTATATTTTTGAAATTTGAAAAATACATAGAATTTAATCAGTAGAATATGGTAATACAAGAAATATAAAATAAATAAATTAATTGTTTAAAAAAATTGTTTTGTAATATGTTAAAAATAAATATTTAGACAGAATAATATACAAAAATGTCTTAATTAAAAAATATCAAAAATTTGAGTAACTGAACGATAGCTGAATTAATTCATAACACTGAAAACTGTTCAGAATTTGCACTTATTTAATTTGCATTTATTTAATTTATTTATTTCGTTTACCAATAAATTAGTCTTACAGAATAATAATATAAAAGAAATATATAATAATTGCATATTGTGCTTTTATCATTGTTATAGTTGGTCGTTTTACATGGCGACTAATTTCTTAAAACTAAAATCCTTCTATTTTAAATTAACCATTATTTTCCGTTCTTCCACGCAACCATTTCGTTTCATTTTCTTCCCATTTTCACTTCTTATTAAATTACAGTTGAAAAAGATGACAGTTATTTAGATAAATTTCTAAAAATTCAGCTGCATTCAGTAGTATAAGAACTAAGTTTGAAATATAAGGGGAGTTAATATTTCCTTTAACTATTTCAGTGATAAAAATAACATCGGAAATATCGTGTCTTTTCTTTAGAGCAGCAAGTTGGATTAAATTTAATCTATGTTCATATGGTGCCAAAATCATGGGGTCAGACCATGGAAGGTGATGTAGTGCGAATCTGAAGAAATTTAATTGCCTCAATCCTTTGTGTATGAATTTCATGATATGGAGATCAGACCGCACAAGCATATTGTAATTGGGTCCTAACAAGACATGTAAAAAGGGATTTGGGTTTTTTTAGGTGAAGAAATTTTATTAAAAATTTGTATGTCATCAGCATATAAGCATATATTTGAACTTCACTATTTTTAATTCCTGATGTAATATCATTTATGCAGATTATAAATAGTAGGGGACCTAAGCTACCTTGAGGTACACCGGAATATGCTACAAATGATGATGGCATATAAAAAACTTAAACTGCACACTATATATTCAAGTAACAAGGTAAGATTTCAACTCAATCTCGGAAATACTAATTTTAATAATTTAAATAGACCAAAAGCTTTTCTAAAATCTGTGTAGATAACATCGAATTTTTTCCACATTGTTAATAAATGTAGAAGTATGATTCAACTAAATTAGTTATTATGGATCTGTGTTTTACAAAACCATGTTGGTTATTGATAATTACACATGAGAACAAGCATCCAATTCGTAGAGAACATTAAAAATCCAACAACAACATTAATATTCGTATTGTAAACGAAAATATATCATAGTCATAAATCCATGCATATGTTACGGTAAATGTAATAAATCTGGTAATTATTAATAATAACCGGTCATTATCAATAATAACCTCGTATTTTGGTAAATGTGATAAATAAGTAGAATTTATTATATTTACCGGTAATTATTAATAATTATCTGTATGGATTGGTAAATCTGATTAAAATTAAAACTATTACTTTTAATTTTCTTATCTTTGTTATTAAAATTATCACAAAAAAAAAAAAAAAATAAAAACAAAAGTTATATTTTTATGGTTAAATTAACCATTTATTTCTACCTAGTTAATTTATTTATTTTTAAGGAAGAACATGTTTATGACATTTGGAATTACACTTGATATATGACTTTTAACATTTGCAGCGATTTGAATTACAATCGAATTTACAATTACAGTATTGAAATCGAGCATATTCTCTTAAACTTATTTCCTTATTTGGAACTGATTCAAATAATGGTAATTTAGTTTTAAAGTCGGGGCTCTGGCTCCCAGACCCCCACAACTTACTCACTGTTTTTGCAGACGGCAGGTAAACGCAGACGGCAAGCTTTTAGTGAAACATAAAATCTTTTTGAAATATTTAAGTATTTAATCTCGACTTCCGGACCGTCGGAGCTATCCAAAATAGTATTAAAAATTATTTATAATAATTATTAATAATCTTTTTTTCAGAAAAATACAATTTAAACACGTGATATAGAGTTTCGGCTCCAATTTCTGACCCCGGACCTATTACTTTCATCGCATTTTAGAGCCATTGTATCTACTGATGACAAAAAAAAAATTAAAATTTTAAGGCTTTTGGTTCTCATTTTCGGATCGTTGGACATATCCAATAAAAATTTTAAAATTTTTTATAACATTTATTCGAGTTACCTAAGATGGGTGGGAATTATTAATAATTACCAGTTTATGTAATAAATTAAATAAATTCTGTCCAAATTAATCACTTTAACCTTTCTATTTAGTTATTATTAATAATAATCAGTTCATTACTTTTACCGCAACATATACAAAAAAGAAAATATATTTTCAATAAATAATTTAATAATGATTAATTAAAAAAAATTTAGAATCAAATTAATTCAATTAAAAACAAAAAAAAATAACAAACTAATTTATCCAATATATAATTTATTAAATTGCACCACTACATTTAAACTCTTAATATTAGGATAAGAATATTATTCGATAAAAAAATAATAATAATTTTAAAAATTAAATTATTACTGGTAATACCGAGTATTAATATTATTATAATAAGTCTTCAAATAACAAATTTATATATAAATTGAATATGACAATTTGTACTAAATTAACTGATAATTGATTAAATTGCTTTGATGCATCGAAATTCAACTTGTTATTATTGTTATCATGACGTTATGACGTGATAATGATAATAAAATTATTATCATAATTAAGCAAAAATTTTAAATTAAAAATGTAAATTAATATATCAAAAATAAAAATGAAGTAAATAATAATAAATTTATTATATACATATATACACATACACGTTAATATCTTTAAGTGTCAACAACTATAAATGTCAACAAAATAAAAGAAAATGAAGCACAAAGTGTCCTTTTTTAAATACATAATAAAAGATCGTATTATATCATATATATCAATAATATACATCTATCTATGTTTGTATGTACTATAAAACTATTGAAGTAGAAAATACTAGAAAACTCCAGTTAGAATAGAACTTTAATTTATTTACTTTATTATGTAATATAGTTATGATCCTGACTTAAATAAAAAAAAATTTCAACGCTATATAGGTACCTATAATAATATATATGACATATATGTATGTACATATGTACGTATAAATATTGAACGTTTAAGTGATGTAATTTAAATAATTTTGAAAATTTTAGTATGTTTTTCTTACATTTTCTTTTATAATATAGGTACAATTTACATTTACTGTTATAATCTTGTAAACTTTTTTGAATATCTTATTAATTTTCTTAAATATTTTATAAAACCTGTAATTGGATTTATTTTTAAATAAAATCGATTTTATATTTAAATAAAAAGTTTTACGAATTTATTTTTAATTTTATTAAATGAGATATACTTAAATTATATGTTAGGTACATGTAATAAATATTAATATTTATTCTAATTTGAGAGAAAATCAAAAAGTCAAAAAACAAGAAAAATAAACAAGGATTAATTTAATGTAAGTAAGTCAAATGTTGAAATTATCAAAGTCCTTTTTGGGTTGCCTGATATTTATTACATATACATGCAGTAGTATGTTGAGATGAAAATGGTTATGGAGTATTTGAGTAGAGAAGTATTGATACAATGTATTGGCATTTCAATACATCTTTAAAATTTAGTAAATCTTCAGGTTTATAAATTAGAGTTAAGCTAGATTAAAATCTACAGAAAAAATTTAAGTAGTCAAATTTCAATTAATCAGAAATTGACTTAACTTCTAAATTTTTAACATAAAATAGAATTGTTTATTTTTGGTTTTTTGTTAATTTTCATAATCTCTTTGAATCGAAATTTTTATGTACTCTGTGTCATAATATCTTGAAATTTTAACTTGTAAGTTGTTGTGTATTCAAATTACGTTTGGCAAATTATAATTTTAATAAAACATTTTTTTTCACTACACTACATTAAAATTGGTATTACACGATATAGACGATTCGACATTCATATAAAGTCACAAATAAATGACCCATACAATTTCATAAAGTTAGTAAGACTAAATATTTATATATAGATTTTTAATTAATTAATTAAATTGATCAATATTTGACGTATGAACAATGTGAAAAATGAAAATACCAACTCTACGTTTTTCCCTCCTCATCTGTTATTTTTCTCTAAGTGTTTGGCAAAATGTATCCTTTAACTGTATATGTGATCTGACAAAAGTAAGTGGTTTCTGATTTTCTATATAGTTGGAAGCAGGAAAATTTCATAAAATGTGATCTTCGATTTATTTAATCTGCCAAAATCGTTACTGATTATTTTCAAATTTGTTTTATTTGTTATATATAGCTTAATTCAATATACCTATACTCATAAATAATGAATATAAAGATTTCAACGATTGTGTGGTGGACACAATTAGATCAGATTGAAATATTCCATCTATTGAGCAATTTATTACAAAGAAAACTGAAAATAATATTCTGCTCAACTGGAAAACCATCCAAATTTACTTGCTACTCAATTAACCGATAATGAACAAAAAAGCGAGGGCTATATTAAGACGTTTCATACTGCTGGTTTCATTTACTAGATTTACTTTACTTGAAACTCTACATATAAATTTTTATGATTTTTATTTATATTTAATATTAAGGCAAGAATCAATGGATTCTTGACTTAGATTACATGTCAATTACATCATGTCAATTTTAATTCTAACATTATACCTACTATATATATTTTTATATTTTATGTAGATAGTTGTATAGAATAAAGACAAAAAAAATTGTGTGGTAAGATTAAAATCATTTTTCAACTGTTTTACATTTCAAAAGAGCAATTTTGATTATCTTTTCATATAGGCCTTTTTGAATATCCTGTATAACCTTCATGGTTTGATAAATTCGGTTACTGCGTTTTTTCTTTGCAACCAGCATTTTCATTGCCATTTTACCAGTTTTTGTTTTAGGATGTTATGACATTTACATACTATAGCTTTGGAGTCAAAGATGTTTGATCTCAGCGTTAGAATGGAAAATTGACGAATAAATTCCATAACGGAAGCGATGAATACCATAAAATTAACCACAAAGTCTTACATATAAAATATAAGTCATCATTGTCTAATTGGTAATGGTCAAATCTATCTCTTGATCTCATTTTGTATATTTAAACAAAACGATTCAAATTGTAGTAAAATTTAATCATTGAACCACATAACTTAATACCATGTTAGTTCAGTAGATAAAATGTGATAAAATCTTATTGAAATGTTAAAATAAATTAACACAATGAACTTACTTATATTTCTCTGATACTAACCAAAGACAGTTAAGTTGTATGACTCCATCATATCTCTTTCACTTTTGGCACACTCATTGAACTTTTGTTATACAATTTAAATTTTTATTGGAACACTAAATGTTTCAATATTGGATCAATCTATATTTGGACGTAATATTCATACAAATTTCGATTTTTTTTTTTCATTTTCAACATTTTTAAAACATATAAAATATTCAATAATCAATAAATTTTATAACAATAAAAAAATTCCAAATACATGTACATTGTACGTTATGTATAATGTATATATGTACATTCAATCATAAAATAACTTTAAAAAAACCTCATCCGAATATATTATAGGTATATAAGTATATATACATAAATACAAATATTGGTAAATTAATCTTGTCAAAATTTTTCCTACCCATTAACAAAGATAAGAGTAAATCCTTATTGGAAAAGTAATAAAATACAATTATATAAAAACAAAAAATTCTATAACCAAAATCTCTTGTAAAGTCAATTGAAAGGAATCTCAGCGATTAAATACAGTAAATTGACAGAAAATATATGTAACAGCTATGTATACACATACATATATAAATAAAATGTTAACTAATACAAAATACGGATTGTCCAAAAAAATTGTTAAGAATCCTGCCCTCCTGCTAAAGTGAAAGTAAAAAATGTGTTAAAAATTGATAATCGAATATAAAATCGACCCGTCTTTCATTCCCCCCAATCCATTTTCCATTTATCAGTTACTTCAGATTATCAAAATATTTTGAATTCATGTATATTATATACATATATACATAATATGTTGTATATATGGTGACCATTTATCATATATTTAAAACAACAGTGCTCTTTATTTCAATGCAGAACAATAAAATGTCCGTAAATTCATTCCAAATTTTTTTTATCACTTCCTTTGCCTCTATGCATTGGCATTTTCTTGCCTGTTTTTTCACTATCGCTCGAGTGTTGATTAATTTATTTGTTTATTATACACCTAAAGCTTTTATTTCAAAAAAGCTATTATGTTTATAGATCGAAGGGTGTGTGAGGTAAAGAATAGCAAAAGGTAACAGGCAGTTTCATTCTGTGAATCTGAACTGGTCTCTGTACATTGGTACAACACACAATTACCTTTTTATTATTAAGAACACTTAGTTTGTTAACATATTTAAAAAATTCGGGCTCGAAAAGTTCGAACTCTAGTTCTCGTGAAGCCTATACAGCTGCAAATAACGTGTTCAAAAGTTTAACTATATTGCCACAGCTGTAAGTTACTATACTTTAGTTTTATAATAATATTTATATAATTTTGAACAACTTTCATTAGTAAATAAATTAGCATTAGTATTAATGTAAATTATTCTTATAGTAAGCTAATTCCTGTTACTAATAAATTAGCTATAGTAAATAAGCATGATGTAAACTAAGGATAAACAAAGAACTGCGATGAATTTGTTTAAGTAAAAAAGGATCCGCTTGTGTTCGTAATCATCTCTGATGCAATCTGCTGGTAAAATTTGGGAGGAAAGAAGAAACAAAATTTTTCGATGTTTATGAACACAAAAATTTGCGTAGATTTTTTTTTTTGCTCATTTTCATGTGATTTTTTGTGTGCATAAAAATCAGATAAAAAATTTTGCCTAATAGCACCATAGATTTTGTTGCGCTTATGAACACAGAGATCATTTCAATTTGAATGTCATATTTCTATTTCAATTTAAACAATTAGAAATTAAATAATTTAAATTGATTTTGCTCCAATTTATCATAAATCTAAACTAAATGCAAAATTTAAAAATATTAAATTATAATTAAAAATTATTTCTTCTTTTAGATTTATATTGTCAAATTTGAGTATTTCAATGGAAGTTGTATAACGATATTGATTTTAAAATGGACAATTTTAATGCTGTCTCTGGGAACAATAATCTCAAAAACTTTATTTTAAAAGCTTTAAAAATGTACTTTATTCATAATTAAAATATTCTACTATATTGACTATTGAGCAATTTTTAAATTTGCTGTATTTAAGTTCATTTACCCTTTCTAGTCAAGTCTTTCTCAATTTGTCTTATACCAACTTTTGTATTTTCACGAATCATTGAATACATTTTTTTTATTTATTTATTTATAAATATTATCTACATTTTAAATTTTTCTTATATAATAAACTTTTTTCTCACATCCCGAAAGATAAGAAGGACATTTATATGTAGATTCACTCATTTATAAATAAAGAAATAAATAATTAAATGGTTTTGTTTGTCCTGTACCTACTTTGTTTTGTAAGAAATGGTCACCGTAATTATAAACGATATACAAATATTATATAATATATACACATATATCCACTTAAACTAAGAATAAGTAAACAAAATATAGGGCCAACATTTCAAATATTCAATTTCAAAATATAAAAATAGACGATAAAAGAATGGATATAGAGAATAACCCCACAAAATAACATCCCAATTTTACAAATTCAATGATAGTTTGTAGATTGGGTAATGATTTTTAATCAATATATATTATGTACGTATATAATAATATATTATACATATTTTATATATATACATACCTATATGTATATATTTATACATTATATTTACATTTTGTAATAAACAGAAGCTAAAAAAAAAAACAAACAATAAAAGCACAATTTTTCTGAAGAATCCTTAAGAAAATATCAAATTATATATATATAGGTGTATATATGTTTGTATACTACTATATTATATAGAATACAACAATAACAATAATAACAATAACACAAAACAAATTTTCAACAATGAAATAATTTTATTGTGTTTCTGTTGCTGCAGTAGCAATTTGTTTGTTATTGCAGTTGTTGATACAATATGTATATAATATGTGCAATATATATATATTTATATTTATTTGTATATTGTATAATATGTATTATATATATATATATATTATTTTATTTCTATAAGATATTTTTTATATTTTCTTTAATCCTTAAACATTCCTACAGTCATCAGTTTTCATATACATATATACATAATATTATTATATATCCTCTCCAAAATAATATTAATTAAAATGAGACTTCAAGGAATCATTTCTTGAAAAGAAATAAAATATGGGTGTTGTATATATACCGAACTGAACTATTCTAATTATAGAAACAAAATATAAAAAATACATATTATGTATATATATATATATCTATATAATATGTGTAAATGATTAAAACAAAAAAAAAAATTAAAAACAAAAACCCAAATACCGGAAAAATTACCCGGAAAATATTTTATAAGTATGTTTGTTTACTTCTTCAATATGAATAACGAAAAATAGATATGGTATAAAAGAAAAACAAAAAACCTAAAAAACTAGGACAAGATTCACCTTAAGGTTTAAATTAAAATGTGAAAGAACTTTTAATTTCTGTTTTTATTTTTATTTATTTTTTTTTATATATTTATTGTTTTTTTTTTTTTTGTATTTTTTTGTTTTGTTTTGTATACATATTATTAAAACTAAAGTAAATGAAGAAAAAAAAATAAATGAAAAGAATCTATAGGTAAAAAAAATATATATATACCTATAAGGTAAAAAAATAATGAGGAAAAAATTATTTCGTAATATGAATTGTCTTTAATATATTTTTACTTTATTTACCTAATTTCAATTAGAAATATTGAAAGTTCTGAATTGCCAATAATGACATGATTCGAATTACAATTAATTAATTTTGAATTGCAAACGAGTAATCATGAATTTACAATTGATTGAAAAAGATATAATTATGATAAATTAAAATTATGGCAAAATCATTTATAATAAAATATTGATTTAACAGATCATGATTCAATAAAAATGTTGACGGGCGGGCATATAGCAATAAAAATATTATTTACCTTCCTTTTGCAAAATAAACCATACTTTTTTTTGTTTTCAACTATTTGAACTCTATGAGAAATTGTATAACAGAATTAAATACGTCAGCAACAAAAAATTGGCATTCCATTTACCGTTTTTTGCGTAAAAGCATTACAAACATTGTAATTTAACTGAAATAAGTTGAAATGCAATTAAAATCTTCAATAACACAAATCTAGAAATACACTTATAATGACACGGTGAATCAAAGATTGCCCAGATCTATATCACATAATAACCTACGGAAAATAATACAATTTACACGCTGGGTGGCGCAGTAGGTAGAGCGATTCCCGATGAAGCAAAACAAAAAAAAACGCTTTATGGATTTTTCGACCTGGTCCAGTACCCTTTGTCATTGGGATATAATAAATGGCAAAAAATAATTGAGAGTATAATCTGGTAACAAATTAAATAAAAATGAAACTTTTCTATTTAAGAAGGCTTAGTTCCTGACAATAGCAGTAGTTTTCCACATTTAATGAGTTGATAAGCCAGTAATTTGTTAAATAAATACTAGAAATATTAGATTGTAGATTGTAGTGTTAAATTGCAGTACCGTACTTAATTAAGCACGAAAAGGTGATACTACATAAGTTACTGTAGAGTGTAAAAAAAAAAAAAAATTAAAAAATTAAATTGACTAAAATATAAAATAAAAAAAAATGGATAAGTTTGAAAATAGTTCTATGTTTTAAGTATTCCTATTATATACACATTTATTGGACCCCAAACAAGTTATACTATATACACAGTAACCTAGAGTGAAATAAATCATAATGTGTACGAGTATATGAATTTAAAAATTTTAAAGTCAACATTTGTTATAATTATAAGTAGGTAGGTAGGTAGAGGTGGCCATTCCAGCTAACCATTCCAGAAAACCAATTAGCACTTAATTGTGCCTTTTTGATGCCACGCCTCGAGTGACCTATTTCGTGTTCTTGGTTGTTTGATGATCGTTCTCTTATCTTCACTCTCCCCAGGGACTCAGTATTAGAGCCACGCTGTGATATTAATCTTGCTATATCAGTACTGGACCTGCTTAAGAGTTGTTTGGTTTTATTAATATTATACGCGGGCCATGTTTTCCTCGAGGTCGCACAGATATTTAGTCTATGCCACATTTCATTCGCTCTGGCCCGAAAGTATGAATGGATGCGCTCCTTGACGACTCTCATTGGACAGTGAATGGCTTCCTCAAGGGGCCTGTCTAATTTCCATCTATGTTACTGTGACCAGGATCCCATAGTAGAGAGATCGAGAATCGGTTATCTAAGTTTCCAATTTCGGTTCGGCATTGTTCCACCAGCTTAGAACAGATAGTGTTCGCCAACAAAGCTTTGATAGCGCCTTGACTATCCGTGAAAATGGTGACTTTTGTTTTGGTCGTATGAATGTGATTAAGGGTTTTAAGCGCTTCCCTAATTGCAAGCGTCTCTGCTTGAAAGACACTAGCGTATTTAGAGAGACCATAAGATTTTGATATTTCTAGATCTTCTGAGAAAATTCCTGCACCTACTCCGCAGTTCATTTTAGACCCATCAGTGAAAATTCCTATATCATTTTCTCTTTTCTTTAAACCACGCATCCAATCGGCCCTGGCAGGAATAAGCAGGAAATTAATCTTTCATTAGCAGGATAAGAACTTACGATTGTTCTTACTTCAAGTAATGAAAATTACCAGCCAAATGATGATATACACACAGACTATAATATTATTACCGACATAATTATAAGTAAATAGATTATTATTAGAATTATTAACTTAAAATGTTAAAATTTGGAACAGAATTGGTTTCTCCACTAAGTTGGTGAAGCAATGAATTCATCTTTAATATTGGTTTAGGATTTTGCTTAAAATTGGAATAAAAAGTTGTAACTACGCATTATAGGTTCAACACAATTTTAAGAAGATGCTACAACCTACAAAATTTTGAAGAAATAGATTAACATAAATTTTTCATTTTGCTTAAAATTAGAATAAAGTGACCATTATTAGTTATATATGGAATTGTTAATCTATATAACTACTATTACTATAATAATGTCACTATTATTCAATAGTGTTACAATATATCAATCATTAAAATTATTTCATATAACATAATATAATATATATATATCAGTATTAATATAAAATCAAAATTATTTTTTAATTATATATCTACTTATATTAAAAACATAATAAGTAATTTTTCACTTTTACTTTTTTATATACCATATCACAGTTATATAACTATATAATATAGTAGCTAAATAGTTAGTAACAAAGCATGGCTTAAAAGTTACAATATTTTTCGTTTTATCAACTGATAGACAAAAAGCCGGTATTAACATATTTCTTTCTTTACATAGAATTTGTATATAAGTAAAAATTATTATATTTCCATAAATAATTATATACACACATATATATATATATAATACGTAAATATCAAATATTATATATAAAAACAAGTAGTGATACATAAAGATGGATTTTTAAAGAATTATAAACAAGAAAAATTTAAATGGAAAATAAATTCTTACACACAGCTATGCATATACATATATTTATTTTGCTTTTCTGTTTTTGTTTTAAAGAAAATTATACAAAAACAAAATAATATATACGTATATAAAAGGTATATAAAAGAATTTTCGTCCTTATAAAATGAAAAACATTTTTTTTCGACTATTTTGAACTTTTTATTTGTGTGTATATAGAATCAAAAACTATAGTAAATACCTATATGAATATAATTTCTGATAAAATATAGATATATGTGTATATATATATTTAACGTATACGCTAAATTTTTTACTAATTTGTAGAATATGATGTATGAATTTATATATATATGTGTACATAATACAACAGAATAATATCCTTGCATTTTGTATTTAAAAATATTTTCTAATTAATTAAATTAATTTTGAAATATATTTATGTATCATGTATATATATACATTTAAATTATATCATCAGGTATATACATATAAAAGACAATGAATGTGCAATTTCATACTTTATAAATGCAATTTGTATAGAATATGTATAAAGAAATAAAATTTTCAAATAACTAAATATATTAAATTTAATTAAAGTTGAATTTCTTTTCATTAATTTTTATTTTGCAAATATCGATATTTTAGAAGCATGTTACTTTCTTCATTAGTACTTTTGGCTAGTTAGTCAATTAAATTTACTTTTTACATCATTAAAAATATACCTGATTATCAAAAAATTATAAATTGTTAATATAAAATCATATATGAATGTATATAAGTTGGTGGTCGCTAAATTAGTTATAAACATAAGTAACAATGTAAACACTAGAAAAATTAAATTGCTAAAATCATTTAATTGTATTATTATGTCATTAGATAATAACAATAAAATGAAAAACATTAGACAATTTATTATATTTTAAAAATAACGAGATATTGTGTTCTTTTAATGTTCATTTTAAGTTCTTATGTTAACTTTAATGCTATTCGACGAAATAAGTATTTTTTTCATAACTTCAATTTTCCACATTGTTGCTTTGTTTTTACATATATACACACCCAATAATATAAATTGTTTTTTCAAGTTCTTATATTTTAATAATTTAATATTTATTATTTATTTATATTTAAACTGCTTCTATTAAATTTTAATAGCATACATACATATATAGCATCACGTTAAATATATATTTGAATACCTCTAGAGTAAATTAACTTAAAATGAGGTGACAGCCATAAATATCCATTGCTACTACAACACTAAACCACATTATGGTCCCATAGCGATTCCTCACAAAATAAACTGGACCGTTATCTATTTAACAAGCAAGCTATTTACCCTGATAAATCTATAGAAATTTCAAGATAACTATACCTATCTTCAATAACACGTTGTATTTATTTTATTATAGGTATAATGATAATATTTATAATTAAATAATAAATATTAAAATATTATACATTACGAATTAAAATTAAAAAAAAAAACAAACAAACAAAACCAACAAAATCCAATAAATAGTTTTAAGAACTTTTATAAAGAAACTTTTTACCCTTAAAATTTTATATCCTGTCAACCAATTTTAACCTAAGTTATTATATTATTTGCGTTATAATAAAATATCAAAAAAAAAAAAACCACACATACACTATTGTACAGGATTCAAGTATTTTTCATAAATTTTTTTTTTTGTTTTTTGAGAGATTAAATGTCAAGATGTTTTTTTGTTTTTTTTTTTTTTTGTTTCTTGGTTATAAAATTTATATTATCGAAATTAATTTAGAAATATTTTCAAATTTATACACAGCATAATATTTATTTCTTTTCTTAAAATATAAAGTCCAAAAACACACCCTTTCAACCAATCAAAAAAATCAAAAAACAAACCTAAAAAATTAAATACACAGTTGTTATGCAATAAAAATTTAATTAAAGTATAAAAAAAAATGGTATAATCTCTGTATATATATCAATTATTTATTACAACGTTTTTTACAATAACACGTCCGTTTTAATACTGACTATTGAAGAAAACTGTTTCAAATTTTCTTTCTAATAAAAAACAACAAAAAAAAAATTGAAAAGGATATTTTATATAACATTGATAGAATCACAGCTGAGAAAAATCCTTAATATCTATCAAAATATTATACCTTATACGGTTATACCATACTTGCATACACATTAGTCCCTAGCTACATATATTTTTTAAAGAGGGTTATTTTGAAATACTTATATCAGTTCATTTCATATGCTAATATTCATTTGTACAATTGTACGTACATAATACACAATTATAATATATGAAGTTGTATATTAGAAATTAAATATATTTGTATGTATGTATATTCTATACAAAAAGAAAAAAAATAGGTATAGTTACAACAGTTAATATAAACATGATATAAAAAATTTAAATAATAAAAGGGAATTTTTTTAATATCAACTATCAAAAAATATAACATCCTATTGCACATATTCTACTGGTTATATTTTCCATTCCATCATCTATTACTATTCTACTCTATAAAATGAATAAAAGTAAATTTGTTTTGAATGAAAAAAATAAAAGTAAATTATAAAATATACATACAAACATCCTTAGTCATAGTTAGATTTAGATAGTATATATGAATAAAAAAAAAATATAGATTTAACTGCACATGCGCTATTATTTTATTTTATTTGTTTTTTTTATTTTTTTGTTATTGTTTATTGAATATGTATGTAACATAAAATATTTTAATGCAAAAAGGATATATTAAATGAAATATCCTTAATGTACTGACTGAATGACAGCTACAAATATAAACTTATTGTGAATGATTTTTATGTTACATTATAGTTACATATGCAATGTACATATATGGATATATTGTGTACCTTTATAAATGGAACAAAAACAAAAAATGAAATTTCAATTGCGGATTTTTATGAGGGAGATAAAATTTTATAAAAATTTTTATTTTTTTTTTTTCTATACTGTTACTATACTATTGCGTGAGCTGCCTTCTGTCTTGCCAAAAAAATATCACAAAATATTCCAGAAAATTTCATTATCAACTTTTAATAACAAAAAATAAACATTAAAGTGAAAAACTAAATTTCTATTCCAAAAAAGAATAATGAATTTAAATCCTACTGATGAATAATTTTAGATGTATATACATTTAAATATTAACATTAGTTATAAGAAAAATCATACACCAAACTAAATACTCTAGGAGCACATAATTTAGAATGTCTTTTTGTTTCAAATATATAAAATAACGGTAGTTATTAAAAAACACAAGATTTCCAACTATAGAAATAATTTTCCACTGGGAACCGGAGTTAATAAATGTCGGGAAAACATTGTGACAAGTCCATTATAACCTTCGTTGACTTTAATTGAACGTCTTCCCATTTGAAAATTTCGATCTTGGCGAATTTCCAGTTTAAAAAACCTATTTTCGGTTCTTTCCGGAAATTGAAAATATCAGCAATCGATAGAGAACCCTATTTAGTTAATAAATTTTGTTAAATATTTCAAATAACGGCTCCTTTCCCTCTTCAAAAATTGATACTCATGCGCTGGAGCACCCGGTATATGGTATACTATTTTTAATCAATGACATCATTTTATATTTTCATTTATAATACCTAAATCCTTTGTTCGTAAGTTATCATTCAAGTAAACGTATACCGCCACCTACGTTACATATAGTACAACAACCCCATATTTTTTGCTTAACCCATATAGTCCCGGATTTAGATCCAGTTCACTCAGAGTCATAAAAATGTATACATAAAATACTTTTAACATAATTAAGAAAAAAAAAATAAACGTGCATATTTGATATCATATCGTGGAAAGGATATATTACATGTTTCGAAAGCGAAACTTCAGGATCAAACGATATAATTTTTCAAAAAAAAAATTTCTTCAAAAATCTATTTCAAGAACTTCCTGAAATCAATAAATATCGTTACAAAAAAAAAAATGGCAATTTTATAAAAAAAAAAGAATTTTATTGTTTTAACTAATTTTAACCTTAGGAAATTATCAGATCTTAGACAAGCTATGATATGATAAAGAACATTTCGGATGCAAATAAGCTCCACATTTGATGCATGAAACAGTAGTTTGATTTTTGCAGTGATGGCCAAATAATATTAGATATTGTGATCCACACGGTAATATCTAATTGAAGTATCTGAGCCTTGTCCGCTTTTTCTTAGTGCTAATACTTTTCTTAAAGGTATTTTCACGGAGTTCAGCAAGCACTCAACAAAAAAAACTCGGAATTCAAATTGGTATATAATGCTTTTTTTCAACTTTCTTTTCAACTTTTACAACAATGCAGTTTCCATTCGTTGATAATAGCAGCATCTAAAGCATTAGTAAGCAGAGGCCAATACCATTTTTTACCTCGAGTGCGATATGCGATAATTATTTATAGCATTATCAAATAGATCAACTCCACCCATTGTGCGGTTCTATTCTAAAATCGGATTTGGCGTGTTTATCTTTATAATTTTTTTGCTTTTGCGGTCGAACCGTTTCGCAGCTTGCACTGGCTCATGGTTTAAAAAATTTAAAAAAAAGTTACGACAGAATTATCATTCCATCGCAAAGCAAGAATCTGATTTGAAGGATCAAAACACAAGTTGCTGCTTCCACGTTCTTTTCTCTTTTTCATTTCTTTTACATCAAAAATTTTGTTTTATTTGTATACGGTTATCTCGAACATTTCCTTTTAGAAATAACAAGAAACAATTTTATATGTAGCAGCACATAAGTTTGTGTAATTGCAAGAAATTATCGAACGTAACGGTATGTTGGTTTCGATTTTATATATTTGCTAACAAGCACAAAACTACGTTTTCTCCTCCATACAGGCTATCATTAGGTCCATATAAGCTAACATTTTCCTCTGAAGCTCTTCTATAAGGTATAAATGAGAACAAGTAGCCTTCGACAGAATAAAAAGACCAATACTTGAAGCCAAATCGAATGGGCTTAGATTTGTTGAACATTTTGCAGGAATAGTGTCCAAAATAAGCAATCATTTGCTTATCTATAGATAAATTGCGAGAAAATATTTCAAATTGCAAAAACCGTTTGTTCATAAATTCAAAGTTTTTTTTGCTATTATATTTCCAAGAATTAAAAAACAGGTATTAATTCCTTGGCTGGTAAAAGCTACCTATTGACGCCAATTTTAACGTGCTTTGCTATTGTGTTTCCAAGAATTAAAACTCAGATATCTGTTATCATCAAGCTATTGACGCCGATTTAGCATAACTTGTTATTTGATTTACAAGTAGTCTATCGCAGAATACGTGGTCCGTAATAAAAAAAAAAAGTATTTGTAATAATTATAGCTTGGAAGAGGTAAAAACAACAAAAAAGAATCTAGCATTTTTTTTTATATGCAAATTTTTAGATATCGTTTAAACCTGATGTTTCGTTTTCGATACACTGCTTGAAAAAGTCACCCTGTAGCTACAAATTTTGTTGGATTAGTTTTATATTGTGCTTAAATTATTACTATGGATTTGAGCTAGTTTATTTAAAAGATTTATTTTTTTTTGTATTTTTTTTTTTTTATTTTAACAAGAATGAAAAAAAACTCGAAATTCGGACTTTTCAAGCCGTCGGCAAACATGCTTTTTGTCACATTTCAAAAAAAAAAAAAGGTAAATTAGATATTTGTTTTAAATTAAATAATAAATTTTAGTTTAATTTAAAATACACATCGGGTGACCACTATGCCGGAAAACGTCATATGTTTCGTTTTCGACACTCTGGGTTTATATGGGTTAAACTCATATTTTTGACTTATTCTACTTACACACGGTAGCAGCATGTAACTTGCAAGTCACGACTCTACGTAAGCTTGAATCAATAGTATGGTTATGAAATTTTTGGTAAGTAAATACTATTGAATCAAATTTTAATGTGTTTTGAATTAATTTTTGTGATTTACATTTTTCTTTTTATAATTGAAAAAAAAAAAAACAAAAAAATGGTTGATATTATATGATTAAATTATTTAGGACATTTTTTAATTCTATTCTAGAAGGTATTATAGATTATGTGCATATTTAGAAAATCACAGTATTATAATATCAAAGTATTAGAAAAAATGTGGCAAATAGAACAAACGAAATTACTGAACAACATTTTAATGCATGCACGTTTTGGAAAGAAAAATATCAGATCGCACAGTCACGCAGAATAAATGAAAAAACACAATAAAGAATGAAACGTTATGAAATACAAAAGTTATTTTAAGTTTAACACACATGTTATGCATTTTAGAAATTGAAACCTACCATACTTATGTAATGGAACCAGGCTTTATTTATATAATTTTATAAGTTTTATAATTTTAAATAAAAAGTCTCAATAAATAAATAGATAAAGCAAAAACGAAAATGTTTTAATTTCCAATACATACACTTACTCAATTAATTTAGTCAGATATATTTTTTTTCACTTCAAACCAAAAGACCATATAGTTATTGCACTTCTTTTTCTCACATCATATTTACTTAGATTTAATCAAGTAATTTAAATTAACAAAATAAAATAAATAAAATGACTTCAATTTCTGTTGCGTTTTGCTTTCGTCATACGTCATTATAATCAACACAAGGCAACAACGCACAAGGCCCAACAATCATTGAGTGTTGCTAGATTACACTTAGAAAATCCATGCTTTTCACGTGGATATATTTACTTAAAGTGAATAGGTACATACTTCAAAAAAATTTTTTTGTTTGCACTCCAAATAATAAAACTTAAAAACATTGTATATGAACATTAAATTAAAAAAAAAAAACATCTTACAGACAAACCAGATAAATAAAATTAGATAAATAAGTATGTATAAAATAAATATTAAATAATTAACAACTAAATTTCAATAAAAAAAGTTTAATTTTTCCATTAATAAGGTATTGCAGCAATGGGTGATTCGGCTAGGATATATATATATATATATATATTATATAGGTACTTAATAGTTTATTTAAAAAAAAAATTAAAATACGTAGTTATAGGTAGGTATATATATATATATAAATATACATATTTTACATAAAAATTATTATTTTAGAAAAATCAAATTTTCTTTCTCTAATAATTTTAGTTGATTGCAAATATAGATTTTTGCTATCAAATTCAACTTTTCACTAAAATAAAAAACACACTAAACATATCACTAAAAATATTGGTTAAAACTAATTTATAAGAATATCAATTTTTAAATAAAATATTACATTAACTTATGCTCGAGTCTGAGGAAATTAATTAACAATGTTAAAGTATAAAATTAAAAAATTAGTTTCACTTTAAAAATTAATTAGTAAACTTTTAACTATATACAAATCTATATATTCAAAACTAATTACATAATTTACAATTTTATAAATATTTATCAAACATAATATAAATATTATATTACTAATTATAAGGTGTAAAAAAATTCAAGAATTCTAATATTTCATTTTGCAAATTATTGTTTATTTTGCATTTTCCAAATAAGTATTTTTTATTAGAAAATAAGACTCTGTACATTAACATACAAAGGTAATAACTCTCTAATACAAATAAATTTCAAAAAAAAATTAAAAATTTTTTTCATAATGTAAAAAATTACTTAAAGTGAGTCAGCGGTGCGAAATTGAAAATATTTTCTAATAATGAAAATAAATAATCGGCTTGTATTGTGTAGTGGTTATGCTATCTGACTAGTGATTACTAATCAAAAAATCCCGAGTTCAAATCACGCTCAGGGCATGGAGGATAAATTGAATTTTTCTTTCATTATTCTTAAAATAAATGAAATTTAAATAAAAAAAAAAAAATTTTAATAATATAATTTGGTATTAAGGACGTTTCCGAACCTCTCGCACTTGCACTTGATACTCACACTAAGCCTGTCAAATCGCACTTGATTTGTTGTCAAAATTTTAGTGTAGTCTCAAGTACACTAGATATCGCAAAATTAAATTTATTAAATTTAATGCGATTTGACAGGTTTAGTGCGAGTATCAAGTGCAATTGCGAGAGGTTCGGAAACGCCCTAAATTGAATAAGTGGAACTATGCTATTTAAGAATTAAGGTTTAGCTCCTGACATTTAATTAATTGATTACCAGAATATATAAAAAAAATACTTGTAGGCAAAAATTTCTTGTTCCACTTTTTTTTATTAGCTTTGTATAAAACTTTATATAATTAACATTAACAATAATTTAATACTAATTTAAGTAAATTCAATTCAATTTAATTCAATTCATCAAAAAATCAAATAATCAAATAATATCACTTCCCAAAATCAACAAGAAAATAATCAGCAATTAAAATATATCAGCAAAATAAAAACAAAATATTCAAAAAAAAATAACTTTAAAACTATCTTTCACTAGTTGAGTTTTTGAGTTTTGACAATAGTAAATTTGTATCTAATGTCTCTAATAATGCATGCTTTAGGTCTAAAAATACTGCTATGAAGAAATCTCCAGCATCAGTTAGTTTTTTCCATTCAAAAGTTACCCAGTTTAATGTAGTCTCGCAAGAATATCATTTACGAAAGCCTGACTGCTCCATTGCGATAATATTATTTGTTTCAACATACTAGTTGTTAATAGACAACCTTTTATGACAGTTTCTCATGTAGAGAATTTGTCATATTTATTGGGGGCACATCTTCACATCGCTTAGAATTTTTTATTTTTGGTACTGGGATAATAACGGATTCTTTTTATTTTTCCCTGAAAAATACCACTCTCCAAAGATTTATT
The DNA here is from genome assembly GCA_963942445.1 of Argyra leucocephala. Classification (NCBI taxonomy): domain Eukaryota; kingdom Metazoa; phylum Arthropoda; class Insecta; order Diptera; family Dolichopodidae; genus Argyra; species Argyra leucocephala. The sequence continues at coordinate 29,714,974 of OZ012679.1, read as the reverse complement.
AATGATATCCACTAAAATTGGCCCAAATATGTCGTATAATCCTTCGATTATCCCTTTAGTAAACCCTATGGAATCTCTTTTGTTCTTTAGGTTTTTAAGAATACTCCTAATTTTATTTTCGTCTACCGTTTTCAATGAGAAGGTGCTTGTAATTTGGGGAACTGTGTTCTCAACTTATAATGCACAAGATGAACGACGTGGTGAGTAAAAAAGCAAGAATAATTGAATAGGAAACTACACCACAAAAATATTAAAATTTTAGCAAGTTCCTGGTGCCTAAAACATTTCAAATATTTATACCAAATAATTGACGGTTATTTCCAAGTTGAGCGAAATCTGTACTCTAAAAAAAATTTCAATCATGAACAATTCTGAAAAAGGCTTAATAAAAATTCTGTCATTTTAAATAAACACACAAACTTATTGAAACTACAAATTGAAAACAAAACAGAAAAACAAAAATCATACTCTTCAAATCATACTCAGCTCAGATCATACTCTTCAAAAATGATATAATAAATGTTAGTTCATTTGCTTCTGCTATTATTAAAAAAATATATATATAGTAAAACACGGTTGTAGTCATTCCCTAAATTTCAGTAATATTTTTGACTATAACTGTTTTGTGACTATAGGTGTAGTCAAAAAAAAATTGCATCTTTATAAGCAAAATCAAATTCAATAAAATATTCATAAATAGCAATTCTGTTATGTAATCCCAAAATAAACATATTTGTAATAAAGAACAGAAAAAGACACTTTTGACTTATTTTTTTGTTTTATTGAAAAAATTGGCGTTATATTTTAATGTGACTTATAAACGACATCGATTGTATGACCTTATGAAGTTTATTACTTTCTTTCAAACAAATTGTTGACTATTGCTATAACAGAATTGTGACTACAAACGTTTTTGACTATAAAGGAAGTAAAATACATCGATCTACTACGTTGAGAGTATGTAATGGAATTTTATTGTGTTAAGTTATATTGAAATTAGTATTAATTTCGCCATAAGGTATTAGGTATTATACTTTAATTTCATTATATATATATTCAATAATCAAGTGATTCAGAAAACAACTACAATTGTACAAAAACAAATATTTCTTTTTATATAAAATCGTACCTGAAAGAACTGCTTCTGTGCAATTGCACAGGGTATTCACTAGTATTGTATATAATGAGGACTACTCTCATGAATATCTGTGATGCTGTCCACAAAGTATTTATTCAAATTATTCGCCATGCCTGCTTCATCAAATATAGATACATTATCAATTATTATCTCATTTAACTGGTTCTTATTCTTTTAATTTAAGACCAAATCCTTGATGGTCTGCCACACATTTTTTTGATCATTTCTGATGATGATGAATCTTTTGTTTATAAAAATTTCTTATGCTCTTATACTCTGTCCAATATGCTCCATTACCTTTAAAACATAAACTGCCATTGTATAGCTCCTTAATTTTTCATCCTTTAGCTGACTTAAGTATTCATTGAACCAGTCTGGCATTTTATTATTCATTAATATATATATTTATTTAAATATTTTTGAAAATAAATTGAATTTGAATATATTAATGCCTTTAATTTATTAATGACTTGTATCTATGATTATCTATTATTAAAACATAGAGACTTGTCTATATGATTATCAACAACTGCAGGTTATATGCTGATGATGCTTAAATCTATATTAGTGGTCCTGTTTATAATGAAGTGAGTGTATAGTTAAAATTAATTAATGATGATCTTGATACAATTTCGTTTTGGTGTGAAAACAATGGACTCAAGCTTAATGTATATCTATAAATTACAAGCTATTGTTGTCTACCCTAAAAATATAGATATCGTCGCAATGCTATGGCAGATTAAAATATATGGCATAGTCTTGGCATAGTATTTAACGAAACGCTATCATGGAATGATCATATCTACTAACTTCATTTTGGAAACAATCTCTATCACTCTATGAAAACTCTTGTTTTTCGTGAGTGGACTAAAATAAGACTCGTTCAAGCTTTAATAATGCCGCTAATTTCTATACTGTGACGTGTTGTCTTTTCAGGTTATTTTATCTTCAATGCTTGTCACCAATATCGATTTGTCAACAATAGACGAAAGTATGATAACATTAGTGATGTATCTAAAACTATACTTGAACTTACTTTTTAAAATTTTCTTACATTAATGAAGGTGGAAATTGTATAAATTGTAATTATATTATCTATTTTCATTATTTTTTATAGTTTAAACTTAAATTATTCTATGTAATTTTTCCTTTATTAATTGATTTACAATATTGGAAAAAAAAATTGCAGCTATCCAATTTACCAATTTTTCGATTTTAACATATTTTATAGTTAACTTACACCAATCATAACCTAAATATCATAAACTAAGCTTAAACTGAATTAGGAATAAATAATTTATCAAATATGAACAAATATTTCACAATTTTTTATAGGTATTTAAGTCTAATGGAAGCTTTTTGTTCGATGCGTGGCTTTTAAAATGATAATTAATAGGTATATATATGGGTACTATACTTTCTATATAATTATGTTTGTCTAAAAATATAAACCCCTTAGGCGGATTGGAATGAATCCCGAAGCGGGTGTATTTAATATGTACTCATCTGTTTCATACCATGGGAGACTTAATAGCGGATTTTCTGTTGATGCACAACTTCTTTGAATGTGATCACGTATGGGACAAATGATAAAATTAGCAATTTATTGGAGAAATAATACGTGTAGTTAGATGTCAGGTTTTCTATTCAATTTAGTTAATAAGTAGGTGCATAAGTTTATTTTTGTGATATTATGTTTTTTCTCTATAGTGAAAGGTTTTTAGTTTTTTCTTTCTTTAAATTTTTTTTTTTATGTTTTTGTTCTATTTTTGTTCTCTTTTTGTTGTATATCAATTTTTTCGTTTTTTTCTTGTTAATGGATTTCAGTTAAATCAATTGTAATTATAGTTATCATATTAATTTTTTTTCACTACTTATACTGAATTTTTTTTTTATGTTCTTGACATTAACTTAGATAAAATTACCTTTTCGTGTTTAATTAATTAAATACAATACTGCTTTTAATATATATATATTTAAGTGTTTACTATATACTTTACTACAATGTTTTTCGAGTATTTATTTACCAAATTTCTGGCTTATCAACTCATTAAATGTGGAAAACTTTAGAGAATTAACTCCATTTTTTTAAGTTGTTACCAGATTATGCTCTCAATTATTTTATCCCAATGGCAAAGGATAGTGGACCAGGTCGTAAAACCCATAAGACATTTTTTTTCTTGGAATCGAACCTGAATTTGGTTGAAAGACAAGCGCTTTATTCTACCTACTGCGCTGCGCCACATAGCTCGTATATTTTTATTTTTTGTACGAGCGAATGGGTTCTCTGTGACATATAATTGAGTAAATGAACAAAAAAGTTGGGAGAAAACTATTCATTATTTCCACATGAACTAAATCGTAACGGATAGGATTTGAATCACAGGATATAAATTTCATACGTATAATATTAAGCCAGTCTACGAATGAAAAACAAATGTTAGCTACATAAGAAATTGGATTTTGCAGTCAATGTCAAATTATTTCAAAAAATTTTTTTTTCTAGGGAATAAATTCACATAGCCGGAAAATCAAATTTAATTAAAAAAAAATTTTGAATGCATTTTGTATTCTACTTAGTACTTACCGTTAAATTTTTTCTTATGTAGCATTTTATTATATGATACGATTTGTGATATAAATCTAATTCAATATTTTTTATTATGATAAAAATATAAAAAATGTAAAATATTTTAAAAAAATTATGCAAAATTTGCAATTTTGAAAAATGTGATAGGTTAAATCATATTACTCGTAATTTTTGGTCGTATAAAACTAACTAATTAATTTTACACTTTGAAAATTATTACAACAACAACAAAAAATTGTATTTTATTTAATTACCATATTTGTTATAGATTAAGGGGCCATTGTAGCAATTAAAAAAAAAAATCTACAACATTCCTAATATTCCTTGAAAAACTTGTTGCGCAAGCAAATAGTATGTTCATCCAATTGTTTGATCGATTTCGGTTATTACACATCATCATCAGAAGACTGACTTAGTATATTTTATACAAGATTTAGAGACCATTATGTCGCACTTTAGGCTTTATCAAAAGCATGTGTTGCATAATATATGTTATTTTTATTACAACAAACATTTGGATACATTGCAAAAAATTGCAAAATAAAGCGTTAAAAATTTATATGGATCCTAGAACACCTACCAACATAAAATAAAGCATCAAATTATACCGCTCAATCTCTTCAGAAAAAACAAACTCACTATGCAAATTTATCAAATACTAAAAATAAGGTCAACACCAACATGAAATTATCGCTAAATAATGAACATATCATGCCTACAGTACAAGAAGTGCCGTAAATATCAGAGTTGTCTGGTCTCAAATTAGATTTAATAAATTGGATGCATAATATTGGATTTAAAAATTACAATAAATTACCGACTGAATTAAAAAATTTAAACAATTTAGGTCAACTTAAAAAATATAAAATAAAAGAATTTTATTTCAGTAAAATATAAAGTATATAGCCAATTTACTTTTACGATATAGTATTATATTTTGTTATTTCATAGTTTAACTGGTTCAACACTCATTTCTTTTCATTTGTTGAAGTCTTTTAATCCTAATTTTAATTATTAATTGTTGATGTTAATTTAGCTTAATTTTACCTCACACTGAATTATTACTTGTTATTACTTTACTATTTAATTATTAATTTATGAATACATTATATACTCTCTACGAGCGATTTGGCTCTCTTAAGATTTGAATTGAATAAATTAAAAATAAAAAAAATAATAGAATATTTCCCATTATTCTTTTTCAAATAATTTAGGCAAAACTGGTAAAATTTAAATTGAACTATATATGATGTTAGTTCAGATGTCGGCTTTCCTGATTTATAAATATCATTACTACCTTGCATAGTTGTGTGGCCTACCACCTACTATAATCGCATGCAATTACATAATGAAGCATTTATTTATTTATTTTTGTTTATTTTTATCTATTTATTCTTACTCAAAAGAGCTGACCAAAGCTCATACAGAGTGTTTATACAGTAAATAATCCATTCAATTCAATGTCAATTCAATAAATGGATGATTTTATGGATGATAACTGGAGAAGAACCTATCAACAGACAGATAAATAGGAAAAAATGGAAATGGATAGGTCATACACTAAGGAAATCAGAAAGTGATATAGCAAGAAGAGCTCTAGAGTGGAATCCACAAGGACAAAGGAGACCCGGCAGACCATAAAACACATGGAGACGCACAATCGATCAAGAATTAACAGTCAACAATTACACCTGGGACGATATTAAAGAAGTAGTACTCAACAGAGAGGAATGGAGGTTCACTATCGAAGCCCTATGCTACCACGCGGAGTAATAGGAGAAAAAAAAAAAATATATATTATAAGAATAATTCATTTATCAAATTAGTTAGCTTGCCGGATATGTGGATGTTTTTTTGGTAAGTTTTTTTCATATTTGACCGGAAATCAAGTCAAATTTAGGTTGAAGTTTAAAAATTAATTGAAAATTTCATTTTTAAACTTCAACTTTTTTAAAATTATTTTATTGGTTTTTCAACCTGGTCCTGGTTTGGCATTGGGATAAAATAAGTGACAACAAATAATTGAGAGTATAATCATAGTGACAACTCAAATAAAATGGAGCTATTTATTTATTTATTTATTTCAACAATAAAATGCCTTAAGAGATTTCTCTCATTTGTAGGCTATATACAAAAGAATTGTTATAATTACAAATGAAAAAAAAACAAAAAAAAAATCATAAGAAGCTATTCTATTTAAGAAAGCTTAGCTCCAGACAATAGGATTAGTTTTTGACATTTAAGGAGTTGATACGCCAGTAATTTGGTAAGTAAATGATCGAAAAATATTGTAGTAAAATATTAGTAGTATAAACTTGAAGTAACGTACTTAATTAAGCACGAAAAGGTGTCAAGGCCATTAAAAAAAAATTATATGGAAGCCAGTATGACGATATTTTATTTATATTTCTGGTGCTCATTTAACGAATAAATTATATATATATAGTTTTCGCTAGATAGATAAATAAATAAATTAAACAAGAATTGATTTTTAGATCCATTTCATCATAATTGATTAGTCTATAATAATTATTTATAAAATAAATTTAGCAATAATTGAGTTTTAGACCCATTTCACCATAGTTGATTACTGCATTTCACCATAGTTGATTAGTTCAACCAGATACATAAATTTGCACCGCTTGAAATGCCTGAGATTAGTGCTAACTCATTTTCTGATTTCCTTAATTTCATAATATTTTAATTATATCAATCGCAGTTTTTCACCTTCATCAGATGTTTTACAAATCGATACTGGATTTAGATTATAAAAATGATAACCACATAGCCACAGTAAAGGTTCAAACTATTGATTTACAAGGTAATTTAATAAATATAATTTGGTCAAGCCAAAACAAAAAACAAATTGACTCTAAAGATTTGTCATGGACTGTAAATTGCAATTTTAATTCTAAAAATCATAATGTTGTTAACATTTAAAGATGTTTTTTTTTTCAGATTTATATTTAAATCATTTTTCAAGATTAAATTTATCAAATTTTTTTTTATAATTTTTTTTTTTTACTTTTAAAATTTAAAAAATATATATATATAACTTGTAATTATTGTCATAAAATCACTGAAGTAAATCATTTACGCCACATTAATGGTGTAAATTATGTTATTGTAAATTGTAATCATAATAATTGGTTTCATTATAACTTGTATATGTATATACATACTCATATAGATACTTTGATATACATAGGTGTACATACTTATAAGAATTAGTAACAGTGAAAGTGTAAACATAGCATTTATTTTTTTTTTTTCCTTATTTTAAAAATATTAATGTGTTATTTTTGTACTGTGTTATTTTAATATTGTTGTAGAATTATTACAAAATTAATAAAAATATCGCCTACATAAATTTTTCTTTTTTAGGAAGCGGAATTAACAACAATAAAAAAAATTTATTGCACAATACATATTTTGTTATTTTATTTACTAATGTAATAATATTTTGACGTGGGTAAGTTCAGTGTACATATTTAATTGTACGTACTATGTAAATATTTAAAAAAATTTCTAAAAGTATTTTGGTTCCTTAATCCCAAATGTAACTTATAGTATGTTTATAGAGAATAAGCTGCCATAACTTCTTGATTGGGATGAGTTTTATTAAGAATTCACCGTTAGTAAGGAGAAAATTGTAAAATTTTGATTTGTTCATTGTCGAAATAAGTTTATATAGTATATAGTTTTTTTCGCATTCAGCAGTTCATTCATATTACAATAGGATAATTTCTAAAAAAAAATGTCTTATACCCAATGCAATGAATCCGACAAATGAGTAAGGATAAACAAAAAGGCTGTAGTTTGTAAATATTTTATCTACTGCTCTAGCGTAAATATAAATTAAATTCAAATTTCTTTAAAACAAAAAAAAAATATTTTAATAATTACCAAATGTTTTAATCTAAAATAAAAGAACTGCTTTTTAAGTTCCTAAAGTGAAGAAAAATCAAGTATATTGTCATTCATTTCCACGTGCAAGATTTTCTTTTTTAAATGAAGATATTTTCATTTTAAATGCCTTTTTAAGTGCAAGATTTTTTTTTTAAGTGCAAGTTTTTATATTTGCATAGCTTGTTTTAATTGATTACATATAATTATTCTTCAAAAACCCTTTCATAAGCCTACAAATGACATAAATATACAAATTATATATTTTATATAATATGTAGTATGTATGTATGTATGTAAAAAGAAAATTATTTTATGGCAATACTTTAAAAAAAAAACAAATAAAAATTTAATCCTGAAAAACGTGAACTTTAAAAATTGGCTTGGTTAAAAGGAACTGAAAAAAAATATGTACACCTAACCCTCAATTAACACGGTGGATTGGTTCTCCGAAATTACCGTGTAAATCGAAATCGTTTAAATTGAAATCGTGTAATTAAATTCATTTATATTGAAAAAATATATGTAAATCTAAAGTTTGAAATCAAAAATTAAAAATGTTTGTAGTATTACCGATATTTCAGCACGTTATTTAAAATTGGACAACACTAAATCTTTTTCAAAACTAATTTTAAATGTAACACTCAGATTAAAATATAAATCCGTATTCCGTACTGATATTAACTTTTAAAAGTGTATTGTATTTGTATAACATCATATGCATATGCAATATGCAATATGCATTCAACATTGAAAGCCTACTCAGATTAAAATTTCAAATTTACGCTTATTGAGTGAGACTAAAATTTGGATAGCTTTTTTGGTTTTTTGATTTTGAATTCTAAATTTTTGCGAAAGTTTTCAAAAATTTGTACGACCGTGTTAAACTGAAAATTAGAGTAATATAAATGCAATTTTGCGCATTTCTCCAGTCGTGTTAAACCGAAAGCGTGTAAATCGAGGATTAGGTGTATTCAAAAATTTTATTTGAAAACAGGATTATGTTTTAAGTTAACTTACTTAATCTAAATGGTTATAATTAAAAGATTGGCCGTTCTTAGCTTTTTTTTAAAGATTTTATAATATATATTATTTATATGTCCTTTATCCTATGTATTCTTGACTTGTTTTGTGATTCTATAAGTTGCTTCTTCAATACACTCTATAAGATTTATTATGTTATTCAATTCAAAGAATATGATACAACAATAATTTTTATATAACATGGTTTTTTTATTTGGTTCAATCAAGATTTTAAGACAATATTGCACTTAAAAAGAAGAACTTTCATTTAAAAAAATTATATTTGCACTTAAAATAAAATAGTTAAGTATATTATGTATTTGCATGTTAATTGTGAAAATCTGCGTTGAAATGACAAAGACTAATACTTACTGCACTAGGCTTATTAAAATGTGTATTTAAAATTTTAAAATTAATAAATTAACATTACATAATGAATATGTATGGACAGATAACATAAAAAAAAAAATTACTATTAACTAGCAAAATTCATTATAAACTTTCACAAAACTTACTAGTTTAGTTACCATATTAAATTTACCAAAGAATTATAAAAAAAATCTGTAATTGTTAAAACTTTCATACTGTTGATAATAGGAAATACTATTAACTTGAACTTACATATACATGGGTACATAATTTATACAATTTTTTGAACAATAATAAACATTTTTATTATGTGTTCATTTAGTGTGTAAATTTTGAAAAAAAAAAAACAAACAAAAAATAATATATCTAATTATTTAGTATTACACTATGTACAACAATTTAAGCGAAACATAACAAGAGATTTTGAACCAAAAAAAAAAAACATTATCAAGTAAATTTTATAGAATTCGCAAAAGACAATAGTATCATAATATTATTATCCTTCATCAAAGAAAATAAAACAGTTAGACAAAATATAGACACATTCGATAAGAAAAAAAGGGGTAATGAACTAAAATCTAACAAAGTAGGTACCATAGTATTAATAATTAATTTTATCTAGTCATTGTAAATATTTTATTTTGTATAAATTTATTGTTTTTAAACGTGCGCGATTTAGTCTAATTTTAACTCTGTAACTCATCGTTAATTTTAAATCGGTTTAATTTAATATTTAAGTTACATATTTTTTAAACGTGATGTGTTCTCTGAAAAATATATTTCCTTACGGTTTAGTATTATTCTTTACAATTATCAATTTTAGCATTGAAGATACTATCATTGGAGGACATCATACAGTTTCAAAAAAAAGTTCTAGCTCTTCATGGAAGGATATGATATTTGGTGGAATTCGTGGAACACAAAATCGTGAAATAAATCGAGATTTAAGATGTTAGTTTAAAATTAAATAGTATAATTATGAATAAAATTAATAAGCGTACTGAAAAGTTGGAATAAAAAAAATAATTGCATTAATTTATATAAAATGTTCACAAATATCATAATTATGTAATAAATATTTAAAAAAAAATTTTAACTATAAGTTTCAGTATACTTAAATCTTTATTTTAAAAGAATTAGTTTTTATTAAATAATTAAATGTATAATTTAATAAAAGTTACAATTTAATTACATCTACTTCCACTAAAAAAAAATAAATACTATTGAAAACTTTCTAATTTAATTTAAAATTTTATAGTTTTACCATTGTTTACTGTGCTGCAAATAGGACCAGGTTACTGTACAGCTCCATCAGGTACTTACATAAAAAACAAAAATAATATTTTTATCAAAAAATTATTCAACTTTCTTCATTCATCAGGTGAACTTGGAAACTGCTTGGCAAATAATGAATGTGTTTTAAGAGGAGGAATTCCTGGAGGACCTTGTGCTGGTGGATATGGAATTTGTTGTATATGTATGTATTTGATTTTTAATTTTATAAAAATTAATAGTGAATAACTTATAAAATATAAAAAAATTTGTTTTCTCTTAAATAGTTATGCAAACTTGTGGTGGAATTATTCGAGAAAATGGAACATATTTTGTAAATCCAAACCATCCGGAAACTTATGATACTACAGGAAGTTGCCAAGTTACTGTACAAAAATTACATCCAGATATTTGTCAATTACGGTAGATTAAATTTAAATACATAATTTTAATAATTAAAAAATAATGTAAGATACAATATATAAATACCAAATAATTACTATATAAAGGACCACATTCCGAAAGGGAAAAGGACCTATAACTTGGTCTGCAGATTTATCTGTAGGATCAACTGTTAAAATAAATAAATAAAGAAATAAATAAATATGTAAATACATAATTGGTTATTTCAAGTTTATTAATTTTTAATTAATTCATTTTAAAATTCAGTCTAGATTTGGATTTATTTTCAATACAACCGCCAGAACAAATGAATCATATTTGTAATCAAGATCAATTATTAATTTCTGGTGGTAGTCCAGCTCCAGTAATATGTGGTACATCTTCTGGGGATCATAGTAAGAATTTAAATATATTGTTTATGTACATACATATATTAATTTGTATTGTAATTTTTAGTGTATATTGATGCTGGTCTAGGTCAAAGTAATCCGATTGTTATATCAATTATTACTAGTGGAAATACTTTTCCAAGAATTTGGAGAATACGTGTTACTCAAATACATTGCGGTAGTATATACAGAAGTGATCCAGGTTGTTTACAATATTTTACTGGTATTAGTGGTAAAGTTAAAAGTTTTAACTATAATACTCTTTCTGGAAGACAATTATCAAATCAAGATTACAGTCTTTGCATAAGAACAGAAAGAAATTTCTGTAGTATACAATATAATCAATGTTTAGATACAGGTAAAAATTTTATTAAAAAAAAATGTTTATACCTGTTTTAAATTTAAATTTTTTTATCAGAAAATAATCGAACACGATCTTTTACTTTATCGGGAAACTCGAATCAACAAGTTTCATCAATGGTTGGTAGTGGTACAACTGGACAACCAAATTCTTGTCCTAATGATTGGTTGCTTATAGGATGTATTAAAGTAGCTGATCGTGTACCACAAATTAGTGCTTGTGAAGGTAAAATTTATAAAAAAATGTTTTAACTCAAAATAAATTAACTATTATAATTTAGATCGAGTTTGTGGTGGTACATTTAATGCAGAAATTAGCACAATGCCCCGAACAGTTCAAAGTAAATTTGATTGTTTCTATTTTAAAAATATTTTATTGTAATTGTTGAAAATATTATATTTTAGGCAGTGTAAGACCCTTTAGACTTTACTTTCACACAGATGGTGTTGAAGCTCCAACTGATATTGATAATAGAGGATTTTGTTTAGATTATGTTCAACAACCTTGCACGAATGCTAGATAAAATTATTAGAAATTAATCATATATAAATAATTAGGTTATGGACATGGCGGTTGCTTATTAAAAATATAATTGTTATCGTTAAATTTATGCTCTAAAAAAAATATACATATACACATATATATTAATAAAATTGTATTGTTTTAACTTAATTCATTTTATGATTTCGGTATGTAAAAAAAGTTCATTTGAATACGTACATACATACATTTTAAAATAATCATGAAATATACATGTTTTAAACTCTCAAAACAAATGGAACTGTAAATCAATAATGAACAAAAACAAAATATCTTTTATTTAAAAAAATTTATTATATCATTCTAATTATCTTGCTATTTCTAAAACGTCTCAAAGCAATATTATTTTCATTAAATTATACGATTTACTTATACGATTATAAAAACTAACTTTTTAACAGTTCGACAAAATTATAAAAATGGGTAAACACTATAAATGGAAAGGATATTAACAGAATTAAAAGAAAAACAAAAATGAATAAACTTATAATGGAAATTAAAAATTTTAAAATCTAGTCTGAAAATTAATTAATAAAAAGAATTGTTATAAATTTTATAAAAGCTAAATACGCTTTATTTTTATACCTTTAAATTTTGCACGAATTTTATTTGTTATACATATATCTGTTATTAATTTCTCTAAATTTGTTACAAAGATCATTTTTTCACCAACAATTTAAAATAAGTAAATTGAAAAATGTAAAGAAAAAATTTAAATCTCTGTATATTTTCTTTCTGTAATGAATATTATTTTTAATGTTATAATTATAATTATTTTCAATAATAATTATTATCAATATTTTAAAAATTTTTTTAGTTTATTTATATTAACAAATTAATACGTATATATATATCAAAGATTTAGAAACCATGTACTTTTAATTGATCTGATTTAGCTAGTCCAGATTTGGTCAACCACTGACATATATTTTCTCTTTGATCACCTTGTAATTGTAATACTTCACCGTACTCAGGATGCTCAATTACAGTTCCATTACAGGCAAATTCCTTAAATAAAAATGAAAATTGTTAAAATTTGTTTTTTTCTTTTAAATGTATTTTGTTTTACCTTTTTACATGCTCGAACAATCTTTTTTAAATCGTATTCGGTTGAAAGGCCTTGTACTGTAGTTAATGTTTTACGACCATTTCTCTGCTGAATTCTTATATGAACAAGACCGTCTTGAACATTATCATCAGCACCCTTAATTGCATCAGCAAAGGGGTCTAAAATATCGAAAATTAAGCTTAAATATTTTTATATAAAATACATAAAAATTATATAATTATAATTAAATCGAACTTCATATTGTTTTTACATATAACAATGTAAAAACTTTATTAGTACAATTCTAATTTCAATTTAAGTAAATCAAGATATCTCAGATCAAGATCGGACAGACTATGTAAGAAACAATTCCACATATGTACATATGCATATTAATAAATTTCTAAGAGGATATGTCAATTCAAGGGTTAAAATATATGTATATATATATATATATACATATCAAGATCTTTTAATTACCATTTCACGTTTCAATTATTCACTAATTTATTAAATACTCTACCAAAGTAGGTTAAATATTTTCAGTATGTATTTATAAAAGTTAATATTAAGAATATGGAAAATTATCAAAACATTTCAATTATGAATATGTAGGTACATATGTACAAAAACGTATACTATTTACATATATTTTTATACTGATTAATTATAAAATAGAAACTCCAAAAAGGTTAAGATGACTCATCAAAAAAAAAAAAGAAGTATTTAAACGAAATGAATGCATTTTTTTTTTTTTTTTGAAGAATTTAATAAAAAATATTTAAGGAGCGACATTTACATATATGATATGACTGTGCGATAAATATAAAATGTACTTATGTTAATACAATTCTAAGTAGACAGTCAAGAGAAAATTTAACTAAAAACTAACACTTGACGTCATCACGTTTCAACAATTTGATTTATTTTTTTTCTCGAAATTGCTTTCAAAATGTAAAAAAAATTAATTTAATTTTTAAAAACGCATGTTTTTCTCATGTACAAAACGTAAAAATATTTGGTAAAAACTTTTCACTAAAGCGGCAGCCATTGTCTCCTAAAATTCTATTGAAGGCCGCAATTTTTTATAGCCACATTTTATAATATGAAAAAAAAAAATAAATGTTTGACTTACCAAATTTTTGCAAGTTCTGGATGGACATATACGACTGGAAAATTTAACAATCAATAAATAAAACTTCTTCCTAGAAATTTTCAAAAAATTTTCTCGAAAAAGAAAAATATATTACTTATTTTGGAGCACAACCCTATGGAGAACTTGAACTTCACTCAAATCAATCAAAATCAAACTACTTGCAGAAAAAATTAAATTTTTGTTGATGAAATTTCAAAAAGTTCTCCACTAGTCAGTTATATGACAACGCTTCGTATTTGCTACAACATATTTGCGTTAAGTTCGTAGTTCATACGTAAAAATAGAATCATATTGAGTGAAAATTTGAATGCAAATGTATATGGTTCAAAATTTTACCAATTATTTACATTACAATAACTGTGTTTTTTTAATTTAAATCTGTAGATCAAACAGCTTAGCTTTAGATTTAAAAGATAAAAAACACTTTTAGAGCACTTTGATCAAAAAATGCGGAGTATTTTCAGAAAAGAGGTGAAAAAAAAGGTTGAAACTGTAATTCACGTTCATAAACTGTAGTCCCAGCGCAGAAAAGAAGAAAAAGTGTAAACATCTTGGATGGAATGCTGAGAAGTAAAAAGAAAAAACGGGCAGAAATCATTCGGTTAATTATGAGTATTAGTGTTTCTTTTTGTTGACTAATGTCATACTACAATACCTCGATTTGTGTCTCGTAATAAGCGTATTCACTTACATAAACTTGGTTTTGAATCATTTTGGTTCTTTCAAAAAAATGTTATGAAAATAGCAAAAGTGAGCGAAAACAAACAATATTAAGATATACTACTATATGAGCGAATTTAACTGATGCCGTTTTGCTTGAAATATATGAAGAAATAATGTGGTTTATGCGAAAAATTCTTAAATAGTGGATTATTTTTATTCGTTAAAAATAATATGCGTATTCGTTTAAAAACCTAAACTGGTTTTTTTGTTAATGTCTATGAAGCATTTAAGTGAACGGGACCTAATTTTCTTTTTATGCATTTTGTTCGGCCCTAAATAGATATACTATAACTATACTTACGGTATTTCCACGACGTAAAAAAACTTAACTCAAAGAAAAATTTTGACGAATCAAAACATTGTTTTTAGATTTGTTTCTAGTGATATTTTTAAATATAAATTATATATAACTTAATTCCTTCATCAGTGCTTGCGACTTCCCTGGTCAGTGCTTGAAATCAGTGCAGTTGAGTCTTGAGTTTTATTCCATAATTTAACAAAAGCAAATAAGCACCGACTCTATTCAGTAAAAAAAATAAAAATTTGAAATTGATAGATACATTTTCAATTTTTATTTTACAAAACAAACAGTTTCTTTTTCGACATCATGCTCAAGAAATCATGAGGTCACAACTTAACGCAACTTCCAATACGCTTAGTCGTTTACGCAAATTTAAAATTTGTTTGCGACCTTTGCGTTGTATTTTCAACTACGTCAGCAACATTTCTGACATATGCCAAAACTAATTACTGTACCAAAACCAAACGTGCTGCTAAAACCTTCAAAATGCTTTCTTAAATGACGTTACTGATAACATGCCGAAATGACAAAAGAAAAATATGCATACATACAACAGTACAGTAGCGAATCTCTCCAATACCAATTTATACATCTATAACTCTGTTTGGTAGTGTAGTTGTATTCTTGTATGTTCTTCAATTAATTTCCATTTACAGTAGATTCGAAATCGACATCGTCGTTGAAAATTGATAGAAAACGTTCCTAACGAGCGGAAATATATCGATTTATTTGCACTAATTTTTAAGTAAAGAATTTTAAAGTGTAGTAAACAAAATTAAAAAAAAATTTTCTTTTAAATATTACAATATTGAAAATAAAGTATTTTGACTGACAAATAAATAATTTTCCGTTTTTGTTTTTTTTGTTAATAAGGTGAAACGCCATAAGAAAAGTGTGAGTTGCGGAACAACATAAAAAATAGCGGTGAATTATATATATATTAAGAAATATTTCTTTCAAAGTATATTTAACTTTAAAAAATAATAATATAAATTAAATTATTTTAAAAGAATCAGTAAAATTCATTTGAAAGCTTAAAGTTATATGCGAATGTGCATTATATGAAATATAATAATTAATATGTGTGTTGTATACATATGTATATGTGTATATGCAGATTGTGTCTCTAAAAGAGAAAGACTCGCATGAAAGAGGTGAACTAAAACTAAATCAAATTTTGAAAATAATAAATTATTAATTTAACTTATTTTTAATATTTAAGATTATTGCATATTGTCATATAATAAGTAACCTCTAATCATTAATGTATTTGATTTATATATAAGAAGTGCTTTTTCTTTGCTTAACAATTTTGAGATAAAAATACTTAAATTAGTTTAAACAAGAATTTTTATTTTGTCATTATTGTTTTATTTTCATTTTCTGTTTTGTTGTCTACTGATAGCCATTAAAAAGTATAAGTTATCAAATTATAAGTATAATTTTTGTACTATTAATTAAAATACTTGCAGTATTTGTTGAAAAGTTTATTTTTGAAGAAGTGTTTATATAAAATAAAATTCAAAGAACTAAACGTCAGATAAAGGCTTTTTTTTTTAATTTAAGCATATTTTTATATCGAATAGAAAAAATTTAAAAAAAAGAAACTTTACGTAATAGGTGTGAATGATACAAAATAAAATAAATTCTATACAATATTCATTTTAATGTTATCTCAAATACAAGAACAAAATAAAATATTTTAAATTTTCATTTTGAATTTTTTTAATTATCGTAATAAAAAAAAATAATCATTTAGTTAGTTAAATAATAATTAAATTTATAATCTTGATATGCACTATTGAAAACTATTGAAATTTTTTTAGTGCAGTTACATACAAGACTAAATTATTAATAGCTCATCATTTGTATAAATAATGATAATATTAAGTATTTAAACTTGAAATTAGAAAAGAAGTAGTAATACTTTTTTCTATAATATATAAATAGTTTAATATGCTAATAATAATCTTTTAATGGACATACAAACCTCTTCAATAAGTAAATAAAATTATTAAGATATTTTGTTTATTATTAAAATATAAATTACTGTAAGTCATACATATGATATAAATATACTTATATATATATATATATATATATATATAAATATATGTGCATATATGTATAAAAAAATAATCTATCTCTTCGTTTGTTAAAAAATTGTCTTTTTTGTGATAAAAAAATACTGATATAAGAAAATAATATAAGATACGATTGATAAGACAACGAAGGAAAGGTGTTTTACAAATTCTTTTGCTTACCTAATTTTTTACTTTTAGTTGGAATGGATACAGGTGAGTTATATTTTATTTTCTATCATAACATTATTATCTGTTTATTTTAATTAAGATACATGTAATTTATCTGCTTTATTTGTGATATTCATAAAGTTATACATATAACTCATTTTAACTTAGATTTAATAATCGAATCGATAATTGCTAGTATTTATGTTTTCATGTAACTACTAATTAAAAATGAAAGGAAGTATTATATAGAAATTCGAATATTCTATTAATAATTAATTTATAATAGGTATATATAAGTATTATATCTTCCAATATCCATAAAAGAGTATTTTATTTTTCTTCAAAATTATTTCAGTTCATCTTTTGTAAACTTAAATAAATCAATAAATAATAATTCTATATAGATTCTTAAAAAATTATTCTAACATGAAGAAATTAAATTTAAACATTTTATATTTATTTGCTGTATTTACATTGTGGAATGTCGACTTAATATTAATTTTTGTTAATTTATTATTCTTAACTTCATTTGCATTTATTATGCTTTAGTATGCCTTTTAAACACAATTTTAACTTATATTTGTACTTTATAACTCTTGTATAATGTTTATATTCATGTAATTTAAATTACATATGAAGTAATGAAGTTAAAATATTTTCTTTAAAGAAAATATAAATTTTCAAAATTTATATTATTTAAACGAAAACAAAATTTTTATTATTTAAACGATCGACATTTAAAACGTAAAATAGCATATAAACCTTGATATCTAAATATGTAACGATATGTTACGACGTTACATAAACATAATACTTATTAAGTCTTAAATCTTTAGTTGTGGACATATTCCGATAGCTATGTTTATTAAGCCAAAAATATCTTAAAGCTTAATTTAGGAACAATTCTATTAATTAGATTTATAATCCAATAGGTACTTGAATTTGACTGGATTTTTTTAAATTCATGCTACTGTTTGAAAAATGTAATCTGAACATGTTTAAATTTTCTATTTCCAATATTTGTACTTCTAGTTGGATATAAATAATTTACTGAAATTAAAAATTCATATTATAAAACTTAACATTGGGGCCGTGAGTGCATTATTTTCAAATGGAATTTAATTTGTAAATGTACTCAAAAGGATATAGATATGTGTACACATTACACACCCGCATTGGCGCATACTAATTCTACATATTTTGTTCGTTTACAATAGTCTCAATAAATCAACAACAAACTTTGCTCTCAATTATGGAGTTTTGAAATTTCGGAGTAGTTCGTGCTCGTGTAACCAAGAATTATTAATGAATGGAACACTAATATTGTTTTACTAATTTATTCATAAACATTTTTTTAAATGTACACTTCTTTTCGGTTTTACAGTAATTTTAATAAATTATTTTCCAAAATATTTTATGTTTAATCTATTTTTACTGTTTTTTTCTATAAAATCAAAACAAAAGTTTCAAATAAAATTAAAAAATTTGACATTACTTGCGCTAGAAAATTTTTAAGCACCCATTCCTCCTCTTCATTGGGAAGAATATTCAAGAATCAAAAAGTGTAGCAACAACCAACTCTTAACTACACTTAAAATTGAAAAGAATATGTAACTTATTTCTACTCCATCCTTATTTACTTAGTTCAATATCAATTCAAGCAATATAATGTAAGTCTTGGATCTTAAGCCAAATGAATTGAACTGTCAACTAAGATTGTTTTTTAATTTATTATTCGGATATTTATTTTTAGTGATTTAAATAATTTAATTGTTTTGAGATTTCCCTTCACCAATAATTGTATAAAAAATATTAAAAATAAATAAAATGTGTATTTCAAAAACGAAAACAAACTCGAAATACAATTATTATTCAGTAGCACTAGCAATAGTTTAAAAAAATTTAATTTTCAGCTTCAACAATTATTTAACTGTATGAGTATGACTGAAAGCAGGTGCAATTTTAGTTATGAAATTTTAATATAATATGTATATGCACTACATATATGGCAGAATGTGCTTAGCATAATTTTAAATACGCAAATACGTTAGCAATGTTTGTCACTCAAGAAAGTTTATAATGTTGCTCATTTTAATGCTTTAAATGACATTACTCGTAGCCATTTTTATCTCTGACATATTGGTTAAAAGGGTGTTTTAAACGTCAAAAAAGTAGAATATAGTTCGTCGTGGATTTTTTCAATTAAATATTTTGAAAGCACATTTTATTGAAATTATATTACAGATTAATATATTTAAGCTGTTGCTAATTTAATAAAGATATTTGCAATAAAAAAGCAAATATAACGTTTTTCAATTAGGAAATATATGGAGAAAACTTCTAAATGTGGGGTATGTAATAAATGAATATGATAAAATACCTTTGTAGTGTTAGTGATCGATTCAAAAAAAAAGAAAAGAAGCGAAATAAGAAAAAATAATTAAGTCATATTTAATTATATTTTAACGTAATTCATAATGTTCAATTAATTTGAATTCTGAACTCATTTTTAGTAATAAAAACTAGAGAATTAAAATTATCTAATGAATTGTCCTAGTTTGAGCTGTATAAATGCAGTTAAGTAATCCCATGAAAAAAAAAAAATCAGAAGCTTCTGCAAACATGGTGTTTACGTGTACTAAATTTTTCATTTAAAAATTCCAACATTTTCTTAATTTATAATTTTTTTTATTATGTATTTACTTATCAAAATATGTCTAATAGTCAATCATAAATAAAATTAAAATTATTTTATACTTTTGAACACTAGTTATACGAAGTAGATTTGAAATTTAATATTTTTATTACATACTGAAATCCATTATTATTGCAATAATGTTGCAAAAAAATAAAATTATTTAATGAATATTTATTATTAATTTATGATTTTAAATAACATTTTTTTTTAAATTGTACATAATAAAATAAACTATTATTAAATAAAATATTGAATATCACGTCACATTCTCCA
This sequence comes from Argyra leucocephala, assembly GCA_963942445.1. NCBI lineage: Eukaryota > Metazoa > Arthropoda > Insecta > Diptera > Dolichopodidae > Argyra > Argyra leucocephala. Next base: position 29,694,533 of record OZ012679.1, on the reverse strand, counting down.
AAGTTAAAATATTCGATGATTTTCATTATCATTATGTATGTACATTATATTTATACTTTTGAGGTTAATTTTTTTTTTTTATATTTTATATTAGAAAATAGTTAAGAATTGTTTTATTTGGATCCAAAATTTAAATATATGTATTAATAAAGTCGTTATAATTTTTTAATGGCCTAGTTGCTTGGAGTAATCCCTTGTATAAACTGAATTATTATGCCAAAAAATGTTGATATATTTTAAACTCATATTATTTCTGACACTAATTAGTCTATTTTTTATTTTATAATTTGTTATTGGAATTTTCCAATTTTAAAATTTATTTAAAAAAAAGAAACTATTTTTTTATAGCATATCAAAAAGACATTTTAAAAAGATTATTGTTAAAACGAATCTCGATTCTTATGATTATTAAATAATCGAATGGTCTTGAAGATCCATTTATTGAAACGCATGATGCAAATTGATGCATTAATATAAAATTAATGATTTTTTTTTCATTAGGCTACGTTTTCGTGAATGGAGACACAGTAAAAATACCAACTGCACTTTACACAAATTTGCCAGCGGAAACTATGATAACTACCAATATATATGGGCAGACAGCACCAGTAGCAATAGCAGCAACACAAGTTTCAGCCGGAGCTCCCGTAGCTGCAGCAGGTTCTGCAGCTGCAGCGATTCCTCAGCCGCAGCCGCAACAAATCGCTATTATACCAACAGAAAGTATAGACTATACAGGAATGAATGGTGTTATAGCAATGTCACATGATAGTGGCAATTACTATCAACCTACATCCGCTGACGAGATGAATACTCAGGGAGGAGTTGTAAATATGGAAAGTGTTACAACTCCAAATGTAACATCAACGAATATTGTTACAAATAACGGTCCGAGTAATCCGAATAGAATTACCGGTGATACTACACAAATTCCTTTAGATCAGTTGAAAGCATTGTTAGCTAATCAACTAGATTATTATTTTTCCAGGTAAATAAAAATAATATTTTTTAATATTTATAGAAAAATATTGCCTTGAATTTTATTGTTTATTTAAAATATATTATAAATATTGTCTTGAATTTTATTTTATTATTTGTTTAGAGAAAATCTTGCAAATGATACGTATTTGTTAAGTCAAATGGATAGTGATCAATATGTACCCATATGGACGGTGGCTAATTTCAATCAAGTTAAGAAATTAACAAAAGATTTAAAATTAATAACAGAAGTTTTAAGAGAATCACCTAATGTTCAAGTTGATGAAGAAGGTTTAAGAGTACGTCCAAATCACAAAAGATGTATTATTATATTAAGAGAGATACCAGATAATACTCCAATCGAGGATGTTAAGGTAATGAAATTGATTACGTGAATGTTAGCATTGAAGATTAATAATTTATAATTACTTTGATAGAACATTTTTAATGGCGAAGACTGCCCAAGATTGATATCATGTGAATTTGCTCATAATAATTCTTGGTACGTCACATTTGAATCGGATGAAGATGCCCAAAAAGCTTATAAATTTTTAAGGGAAGTGGTAAAAGAATTTAGGGTATGTATTTATGTCTTCTAAATTTTGTATTAGCTTTATTTACAAGAAAACAAAAATTTTATTAAAGGGAAAACCAATTATGGCTAGAATTAAAGCAAAACCAATGATGAATCGATTACCCATGGTACCTGTACCATTAAAAAATGGTTATCGTGCAACACCACCTCCACCAGCAGCTACTGCAGTTTTTGATCCATCTACAGCAGTTTATACAGCTACACCACAACAGAGATATGTTTATGCGACAAATAGTGCTGCGATTGCTCAAGGAACTGTACCTAATGCCTATAGTCAAGTACATATGTTTGTGAGTATTGGTTCAACATCTATTTATTTATTCCACCAAATTATTTCGAATTTTTTCATATTCGAATTTATTATTTTTATCATATAAATACAGAAATTAAATATTTTAATTTTTTAATTTTTAGCCATTTCAACAGCAACAGTTTTATCCGGGCATAGTCACCGCAGCTCCATGGACTACAACTGCTGCTGCAACAGCTGCTGCTGCCGCTGCTGCAGCTGGGGCACCGACACATAGTCAGGGATTTTATGAAATAGGGTTTTCAGCTGGTGGTTTAACATCAGCTCCAGTTGCTGCAGCGAATCCTTATGCAACAACAACGGTTTTGGGTGGTGCTACAGGGGGTACTGCAACCTCGACAAATAAAAATCAGTCAAACCGTTATAATAGCCACAGAAATAATAATAATCATAATGTTAGAAACAAACAGCGTAATTCTTCCAATCAACAACAACAAAATCTGAACGTTGTTCAGGGTGGTAGTCATGTTTCGGTAATGTCAGGGGCTGATTCGAATATGGTTCAACAACATCAGCATCAATCTAATTCAAATATTAGTGGTGGTACTCGTCATTATCATCAAATGCAAACAAAACAGCAGCAACAACAACAATCACAACAGCAAAATATGATTTCGAATCAAATGCCGTCATCAAAAAATTCTGATAAAATTAACCAATATGGAGGAGCAAGTATTTCAACTGGCAGTAATCATCAACACCATTCGTCACATCATCATTCTGGTCAACAGCAATCAAATTCCTCAAACATGACAATGGGAAATTCTGGTCAACATCATCATATACAAGCCTCTTCTTACCATCAACAACAACAGCAACAACAACAACAGCAGCAACAACAGCAGCAACAGCAACAACAACAGCAGCAACAACAACAGCAACAACAACAACAGCAGCAACAACAACAACAACAGCAACAACAACAGCAACAGCAGCAACAACAACAGCAACAACAACAGCAGCAGCAACAACAGCAACAGCAACAACAGCAGCAGCAACAACAACATCAACATCAGCAACATCAATCTAATGATAATTCTTTAAATTATAGCCATCAAGATGATTCAACTGGAAATGTAGTAATTGTTCCAACTCAACAACATCATCGAAATAATTCGTCTTCTAATCAGAATAAAGAACAATGGCCTAGGTATAGAAAAATGAGAAAGAATATTATTTTCAGATTCTTAACATGATTCAATTCAAATAATTTTTTATTTTTTATTTTAGATTCAGACGAAGAAGACGTGATGATGATATCAACTCTAATAATGGAGGAAGTTTGAACTATTCAAATTCTCGTTCTGGTGGTGGAAGTCAACACAGTACTGTCCAACATGGACAGTCTAATGTTTCTTCAAATCAATCAAATATACACAATGTTGGTAATAATAATAAAGGAGGAAATTATTCAAATTCTTCACACCAGGCCTATAATTCATCTAGTGATCATCATAATCAATCACAACAAAATCATAATGTTCGAATAGATAGATCTGAAAGAAATGATCATCATCGGTATCATAGGGAAGATAGAGAAGTTCGACATGAACGTGGTGAAAGAGGTGAGCGTGGTAATGGAAATAATGGCGGAAAAGATAGATCTCAACATGCTAACTCACATCATAATCGTGGAGATCGTGAACATTATCAGACACATCATAACCAACAACAACAGCAGGTTGCACATCAACAACAATCACAACAACAACCGCAATTTGATTTAGAAGCTTCCGCTTTTCCTCCATTACCAGGTTTAGAACAAACATCTGTTTCGCCAAATACTACTAATAATAGCAATATAAATAATATTTTACAACAAAATAATTTATCAAATGCAAATTTTCCATCGCTATCTCAAGCAGCTAATAACGCTAACTTTTCATCAAATTCTGGAAATTCAGTAAATATTATAACTGGTGTAAACCATCAAGTAGTTCAAGCTGTTCCAAATAATTCAAGTAATACAGGTATGATCTCTACGTAAAAATTTGATACCAAGTTTTTTATTGCTGAAAATATTTTTATATCACTTTTTTTTGTTTTAGGTACTAATAATTTTAGTTCTTCAGTTTCTACTAATGTAGTTAATTTAAAACCATCAAGTCATGCAACAGATAATAAAAGATCTATATTAAATAACAATTCAGTACCGTCACCAAGTGGCATAATTATAGCTGAAAGCGGAAATTCAACTAACGTTACTTGTAACCGTAGTGGAGTTGATACAAATATTTTAGGTAATCAAACGGCACAGTTACCACAATCACAACATCCACAAACATCTACAACAAATCAACAATCTTCCAGTTCCTCTTCTGCTTCAAATTCTTGGACAGAAACTCAACAATTAAATCAACAAAAAGTACCAACCCCTATTGAAATTCGTAGCCAACAAAGTGGAGGCTCATCAACAAATTACAATAATAATTCTATTCATGGTCATGGTCCAAATGGTAATAAAAACAAAAAAGATAGGCATATATCTGGTGGCGGTGGTGGAGGTACTGGTGGTAATACTAGCAATAGCAATAGTGGACATAACAATTCTAATGATGTTAATTTATCATCTACGATTGTACCAACACCATCATCTGTTTCTGATATTAAAACTAATAGTAATAATGCAATTAATTCTTCTTCTGTGATAAAGTGTGTAACACAACAAAATGTGTCTGATAAATCAACAAAGACTGATGAGCCACAAGCTACAACACAACATTTAATTAATGGATTAGAACATTCACAACATCCACAACAACAATTAGGTACTACAAATACAATATCTTCAACAACAGCCGTTATTAACTCAACTCAAATACAAAACATTGATAACGTAACGACTTCATATTCTAATAACTTAACTATATTACCTACATCTAATCAACAATTACAACAAAATGTTTCTTCAAACTCAAATGCTCAAATTTCTTCTCCAACATCCCCACTTTCACCATCGATTTCGTCAACAATACCATCCAGTACTTGCAACGTAGCTACTATGACTTCATCGACGTCAAGTAATTTATCAAGTAAATAATGTTTAAATAAAATTTAAAAAATTTGCTTACTGATTTTATTTATTTTTTTATAGATATAGTATCAAATCCAGTAAACAATAGTGGAGCAAAATTAAGCTATGCACAAGTAGCACAACATCATAAAGAACGTAGTGGTAGTAGCAGTAGTTCAACAGGTGTTCACAACAAAGATAATGGCACCAATACGAGCAGTATAAAAAATAATGATAGTTCTAATGTGCCAGTTTTAGTCAATAGTCCTTCAATAGCATCAAATCAGAATACTGGTGAAAAAAACCAAAGTTCCGATATAAAAGAAAGTAAAAGAAAAGACCAAACAAGTAACAGAAATAATGATGGAACCAAAGATAGAGGTAAATTATAATAATTACATGTAATGAAATCAACCAAAAATATATAATTAGTTAATAAAATTATTTTTGATTTATATACTAAGTTTTAGATAATGCAAGAGAACACCGCCATAATTCAAATAATAACCGTGCGCGAGGTGATAAAGAACAAAAAAACATTCGCGAACGACGTGACACAACTGATAGTAGTGGCAACAATAGTGGAAACAATCGAGGACGATCCAGAAATTCAAATAATTAAAAAATAAATTGTTTTAAATTATTTGGACTGTGTTATGAAATAATAACCGATACATTAATACTATATATATATACATATATATATATAATATATTTTTTTTTGTCATAACATGAAAAATGCAATTTAATGCAATTGCGAATGTACGTGGAAAACACAAATAACAAATAATATGTGTATGTATGTATATAAAACAAATATACAATTTAAACGAAAAAAAATAACTTGCAATAACTGAATAATTAATTTACTTAAAAATTAATACCTAACTAAAAAAACACGATCTAAAAAAAAAAAAAAAAAAAAAAAAAAAAAAAAAAAAAAAAAAATTAAGGTAGTAAAGCTATTTTTTTTATTTTAAATAAATAAAATACTGTAAAAAATGGTAGTTAAATAATTATAATAGATTTATTATATAAATAATAAAAACACTAAAAAACAAAAAAATTTAAAAAAAAAGTTTAAACCTAGTTTTTAAAAAATTTCTTCAAATGTATGTATATTTATGTACATCATAAATAATTTTCATATAATATATATGTGAAATATAAAAAAATATATATATTTCAATATTAATTTTGTTGTGGTTGTAATAAGGAGTTATAAAGAAAATATAACACAAATTTAAGTCCTCTTCATTTTTATTTGCTACTTTCCTGTAAAGTTTAATAGTGCCAGTTTGATAACAAAATTTTTGTTTTAACTAAATTTACGTTTTTGATTTTAACTTTTAACTCGGAGTTTTTCAGTAGAATGCAAATACGGCATTATTGTGCATAAAATAATTATTTCTAATAATTTTGTCGAAAATCTCTCTAAAAATTTTATTTCCATTTGTTTTAGTTGAATTATTATTTGTATGGTTAAAACATATTAGTAAAATAAGTTAAGAAAGGCAAAATATTAAAATTTTTCAATTAATTTTCCTTTTTCATATAATTTTTTTTTAATATGATTATTTTTAGAAATTATTTTAACATATGTTCAATTTATAGGATTATAAATATAATTTTTACATTATTATGAATTTTTAATAAATTCGAAAATGCACCAGTATCACACATCATAAAATTTCATACTGCAAAAAGCATCAAATCAAATTTCCTGAAACATTTACTAATTATCATTTTAGAACTGTATTAGTTTGATAACTAACTCAATTTTATTAAATTTGAAAGATTGGCAATTTCAGAAATTACTTTATTGAAATCATGAAATTTTATGAGGCGTAATTCTAATGAAATTTCGATTTTATATTTATCATGTACATACATATATATGTCATATATATATCATATATATGTATGTATAACAAATTAATAAATAATGTAATATTAAAATTAAATTGAATTAAATTATATTGTTTGAACATTAAGTGCCATAATGATTAAAAACAAATAATTAAAAATGAAACAAGAAAAAAAAATTACAATGAAAATGTTAAATTTAAAATTTAAATAAATATATAATTGATTATGTATATGATTATATAACTGATAACATTTTAATTACAAAAATTCAAAATATGTATCTTAATCTTTTTTATTTTAGATAGGAAGAAAATAAAGAAAAAATATTTTAATTTTTCTCTTTCGTGTAAATATTTATCTTTTTATTTTTATTATTTGTAAATTTCAATTAATAATTTTTAATTGAATAATTTCTTACACCTGAGTCGGAATATTTACGAAATCTTATATTTACTTATAAGTAACAACTTTAGTGCTAGGATTATATAAAATATAAATAATAAAATCAATAGGCAAAAAATAATTAAAATAAAATAACAGATAAGAATGTATTAATTATATACTATAAAAACTATATTTGAATTATGATATTTAATATATATATAAAAAATTTATTTTTTAATAAACCATTTAATAAGACAAAAAATATAAATAAAAATAATTATGTTAAATTTAATTAAAATAAAAATTAATTAGAATATTATTAATAATTAAAAAACATGTTCGTACTTTAAAAACTATATGCAAAACAAAAATCATCAAGAATTCAATAACGAAAATAATAAATGTAAAAAATATAACCATTGACTTTAAAAAGTCACATTCATTAGCTAAAACAAAAAAAAAAAAACAAAAAAAAAAAAATCACAACAAATTGCACAAAACAAATAATAGTTATTTAAAAATATTCAATTTAATTAATATTTTTTTGTTCATTTTATCATTTGTATTTGAAAATTTTTATCAAGAAGTGTGCACAATGAAGATAAAAGAATATGATTTTTTTTAATCAATAACTTTATTTTATCAAAAATTTAGCATTTAGTTTGTTTAGTTTTTGTTAGAATATTAATTAAATTCTATTTTAAATCAACTTCAAAATGCAATTTCTTTTTCTAGATGATAAAATAAAATGTAATATAATTAAAATAAAACACAAACAGCCAGTTTTAACTATATATTTCCTTCAAATGATTTTTCCTATGCGTTGTAATATGATTGTATTTTTTGAGTAATTAAAATTTTTTGCTCTATTATGGTTTGCATTCTTTTTACAAAATAAACTAATTTTTTCTACCTCTTTTCCGCTACACCAGCCCTTGAGATGGAAAAAAATAATGACAGATATTTTATTCCTGAAACAAAAAATTAGGGTTCTATTTACTGTCAACTACTCTAAACTATTATTTTCGTGAAAAAAAAATGCCAAATTTTTTTTATAAAAACTAATCCTCTGAAATAAGACCCGTATGTAGGTCTAAGTAGACATACTGTTAAAATAAATAAATAAAAATTAATTTTGAATCTGTAACTCAATTTATTACTAATAAAACTCATTTTAAATTTTTTTGTGTAAATTACGTAGTATTTTTAAATGGGACTATTTAATTTTTTTTTTTTACCGTACGGATTTTACAATTAACAATTAATTTACTTTACAATTAATTTTTCTTTTATATGTAGACAAAAAATAGTACTATGATATTTTCGATGAAAAGAAAAATATTTTCGTTCTGATTTGCATCAGAAATTTGTTTAAATAAAATTTTAAAACAAATTTCGATGTTGAATGAAAAGCTTACAATAGTGTTAATTTTTGTTTTGTTTTCATATTTCTTTTTTACTAATGAATTATTGATCCATCGTATATTATAGAATGCAACTAATAACTTAAGATACACACCGACTTATAAAACACATAAAACTATATAGGTATTATTATAAGAATAATAGATTTTTACATTATATAATTAACTACAGTATGATATAAAATAAAAATTGAAATGAATTAATTATATCATATGTAATTCACATTGTTCTATTAATCAAATGTAGTTTTATTTGATTATTTTATAAATGAAAATAGTATGCAAAAATGAATTTCGGCTACAAACAATAATAAAAAACAAAAAAAAATATTCTAAATTAATTTTAGTGAAAATAATTTTAGTCGGTTAAAATTTACATGTTGAAGTTACTATGTTATCACAAAGAAATTTCATTTTAATTCGCATTTGAATTTAAATTTTATTTATTATAATTTTTTTTTTATTTTGAAAATTTTCGTTTCAATCGCAATATGCAAATCATAAATCATAAAATAGAAAATGTTTAAACAAATCGTGTTTATTCAAATAACAAACAACATTTTTGGACAAAAATAAAATTAAATGGTCTTTCTTTGTAAGAAACCAAAATCAAAATAATTTTATGAGCAAGTATTAAGTATTTTTTTCTAAATTAAGGTAAAATTAGAAACAAAATTTATTAGTTTCATTTTAAATTATTAGAAATTCATTATACCATACAAATATATAATTTTAATAAATTTTAATTAAATGGAATGAAATATTTTTATTTTGTAAATAAAATACATGTTAACAATAATAATAATGATAATAATAATAGGAAAGTGCATTTGCTAATGAAATAGAATGCTTAATCATTTAAATAAAGACCAAAAATGTTGGAATAGAGAAATAATAAATTTAATAAATTTAAATATAAAATGTCAAAATTAATATTTTTGTTCTTTTTTTTTTAGAGAATTGTAAAGAGTATCGCTGCAAAAGTAAATATGTTTATATATATATATTAAAGTGCCTAAATTTATTTATTTTTTTAAAACATTATCAAAAGAAGAAAAAAAATTACTGAAAACAAACAGATAGTGTTATATATATAATAAATGTGAAAAATTGTAAAATAAAGAAAATAAAAATTTAGTATAGTTTAACTAAAAATTAATAAATTTAAATATTAAATCAGAAAGAATATTTTCGTACAAAATATTTTTATATTATTGGTGGTATTTTTATTTGATATTTTACTTTGTTGGAATATATTATTTTATTTAATAAATTTTCAATAATTTTTAGACTTTGCCGTAAGAAATAAGGAAACAAATTTAATTTTTTCAATTCAAAAAACAAATTTTAAAATTTCTTTCTGCCTTTTTTTTTGTAAAAGTAGATACCTATATTTTCAATACTGTATTTGTTATTTAGAAAATATAAATATTTTCGTAATAAAAAATTTATTAATGAAATAAAATTTGTCTTACAACATTTAATACATCACTAAAAGCAAATTCGATTATCGAAATTTAGAAATCAATACGTAAAAACTGCCACATATATTCTTGTATATTAAAATCACGCTAGAAATATATTATCAAAATATATTAGTAGAAATACATATATGTAAATAAATATATATAATATATATTATCAATCAAAGAAATATGTTAATAATAGTTACGTAAGGCACACACTTCCAAAAAAAAAAGATCAAAATTTGAACAAAAAATAAATTTCTTTATCTATAATAACACAAAAAAAAAATTACTATATTCAACATTATTCGGTTGCGTGGCAAAAAGAAATTTAAGTTGTATAAAAATATGTACTAGTTTTTATGAAATATTATGTACTATCAACAAATAAAAGTTGTTATTTAACTGAGTTATAAATTTATGCAATTATAATTTAAATGAAAATATTCTTTCTGAATCAATTTTATATATAATCATATGTTTATATATATAATCATATATATATAATCAGATATATATATTATCATATATATATATATAATCATATATACATATTTATATATCTGAATAAAAAATAAAATATAATTCAATTTGATGTAAATCTAAATGTATGTACATTATAAAAAACAAAACAAAAAAAAAACAAAAACAAAAGAAAAACTAATGAACAAAAGTTTGTTTTTGTCCATAAGTAATTATGACATGATTCAAAAGAAACAAAATAATACATATATATGTATAATATATAAATATGTAAAATAATTACTAAAAACAAATTAAACAATAAACTTTAAATAAATTACAATATTAAAAATATGTAAATATATAAAAACAAAAATTAAATATTGAATACGTTTTGCTTAAAAAAAAAATTTATGTAAAATTAAATTAATCCATTTATACAAAATATAAATTGAAATTATAAAGTGTACATAATATATGTATATGTATTTAAAAAACATATGCAATTATGTATGTACATACATATAAATATATATGTATAAAAATATATAATTAATATATTATATTATGTAAAATAAAATTGTTAATCCCATATTTAATATACTTTAAAAGAAATAATTTTTTTTTTAATTATTTTTTATTTTATTTTTTTCTTTGTAAATAATAACAATTTATTTCTTATAACAATAATAATAAATAATATTATTTTATTTTTATTTTATAGATATTTAATTAATATTTGTATTCAAAAAAAAGTTTTTTAATAAATTGTTGACAAAAGAAAAAAAATATGTAAAAAAAAAATTTCCAATTTAATATTTTGAAGTTTGGACCATTAACATGATGCTGAATGTCTATTATAGGCATATATAAAATAAATTTAATAGATTTTTAGAAAATTTTTTTTATATATATAAAATTTGTGTTCAACATTCGATTATTTTTTAATTTCATAATTAAAATCTGTATTTTCCTCTTATTTGGCTCAAAACAAATAATTTTACGATTTTTAATATGAATCTTGTCTTAGTTGTCGAATAACTTCGACTATTCGTGAAATCTCTAAATTGCAACTGAAAAAATTGAAAAGTGATATTTACATATATATCACTCACTATATTTGATGTACATATATTAACTTAGTAACTCAAATATCAAGTTTTGTTTTTTATTTTGATCAAAATAATGGAATATACATCAGGTTTCGCAGAATCCTATCCAATGCGAGAAATAAATTTATATGCTTATAATTAAACATTTTCTGTTCACGAATAAATTAAAAAACTAAAATTAATAAAAAAACAGAAAAACATAGATAATACGATAATATAATTTATAATAAATTAAAACCATTCCATGTTTGATGCTAACTTCAAAATATTATTTTGATGAAAAAGTCTAATTTGTTGCTAATCAGATTTAATTCAAATTTATATAATTATTATTAAATTTATTATACAATTATTAATATTATTATTTTATTTTATTTTATGAATTAGTATAATAATATATAAAATAATTAATTTTCTTTAACTATTTTTTCTTAGTTATTATTATATAAAGAATTATTAATTAAATTCAATTTGTTATAGAAATTAAGTTATTTAATTATAATCGTTATTTACGTCCACCATTACTGAAGTCCGTAAATGTTATATAAAATTTAAGTTAATTTTGTTTTTTTTTTTTATTTTTTTTTTTTTTTTTTTTTTAATATTATTTTAGTAATTATAATTATTTTTTTTTGTTTGCGAAATTTTTAAATGATGAAAGAAAACATCGTTTTATTTACTTTAAGATTTTTTTAAATAATTAAAAATATAAATATATTAAAGTTTTCTTTTAAAAATATTATATAATATATAATTACATATATTAATTTTGTTGAATGCGATAACTATTAATTTTTTTTTTTTTTAATTTTCGTTTGTATATAGAATCATAAAATGCGATAATGAAATGTGGAATATACAATGCCCATAGTCACATATATATATAGGTATGAAAAAACACTTAGGATTTGTGCTTCAAAATTAAATCAAAAAAAAAAAAATTTACATATATACGCACAAAAAAATCAATTAAGAAAAGTATAATTTATTAATTTTATGATATTAACAAAATTTGAATTGTTTAACAATATTAAAATTCAATCAGTAAATAAAAAAATTATTGAAATCAGACATAACTTATATAAAGTTATCAATTACTTTCTGGTTTTTTTTTTCAAAAAAATTTTAAAATGTACATATATATATGTTTGCCCCACATCTTGAAAGAAAAGGGGTCTAAATGAAAAGAATTCCTTTACATTTGTGTCGAAAATTTGTCTAAATAAATGAATCAATATAAATGTGTATATATCATAATGATTCTATATACTAAAAATGTTTCAAAAATTTGCTGAAAGCACTAACTACAAAAAATTAAAAAAAAAATGTTTTTTTTTTTAAAGCCTTATTTATTTTGACATAATTTAATTTGTTGTTTTTTTCTTAATTTGGGTTTTACAAGTAATTTTTAATGATGATGTAAAAGAGCGATATTAGAGACATTTTCATTTCTGAATATATATAAAAATATATGTATCAACATATTAAGGATTATCTCTTGATATTATAAGTAATATGAAATATATAGGAAAAATTTTGAAATACATATAACAAATTTTTTGATTAAATTTCTATAACTATATAATTTTTGATATTACTGTTTAAATAATTTCGTAAGAACATTCATGATTTTGAATAAAAATAAATACTTATCCAAAAAAAAAACAAAAATTCAAATATAAGTAATTTAACGAAGATAATCCTGTTATTTCAATTATATATTTATTTGTACTTTAAATATGTGATTTATACTTAATATAGGAGTTTTTGATAAACATGGTTAAATAACAAAAATTATAATTATTTTTTATATTCTACATAATATTATATTTGTTGTAATATGATAGATAGAGCCACATAAGTTGAAAATAAAACAATTCAATATTCAGAAATTTCTTCAACTTCAATGAAATAAAAAATTTAAATATAACATAAATTATTTAATACTGTAAAACACTCCTATATTATATGTAAATGTAAACATATTCAAAGCAAATATATAAAATAAAAATCTATATAACATTAGTATCACAAATATTTTTATTAAATATAATAATAATAATAATATGCTACATATTACGTATATATTATATATAAATTAGGCAACACTCTTGTATATAATAGGAAAATATGTTTCTTAAAATTAAAATAAAAACTTATTTAAATAAAACAAGATTTTGGTAATAAAAAAAAACATAACTATATAACTAATAATTATTGTTTGCTATATTGTAAATATATATATAAAATATATAAATATATTTATTTATATTAATATATATATGCATATGTGAATATATATAAAATATATATAAGTATATAAATACATATATGTTTTATATATATATATATATATATTATATATTTACGTGAATATATGTGCATAATATATATTCATGTATATATAAATGTATATATATTATTATATTAATATATATGTTTATATAATTATTCTTAATATCAATAAAATTAAAAAAAAAAGAAGCATAATTAACTGTACGAATATAATTAGAAAATAAAAAAAAAAAATAAAAGAAAAACACAAAGAAAAAAAAAGAAAAACAAAACAAATTAAGTGTCCTTTATTTGTAGTTAAACATAATTTTTAATCCATTTTCCAGTTTTTTTGTGACATGCCAAAAACAACTGAATTAATTTTAGAAATATTTTTAGTAGTTGGCCCCATATTCAATAATACATATATTTGAGTAGAAATTTTTTATCCTTAACAGACGTTGTGACATGGCGATCGAATTAGTTGAAGTAACTGTGAGATATTAAAAAGAAAAAAATTCTATGGGTCTTCATCGTCAACTGTTTAAGTAAATTGCTTAATTTGTGAGAGCAAATAATGAGATGATTTTCCGTACAATACTATAGTAAGAGATTCCGTTTAATGCTATGATACAATGATTTTTTATTAAGAGATCTCGAAATAGATTTTCATGTGTTTCTTTTTCTGTAAAATTTAGCTATTTCGATTGAAAGCACATAATTTTAATTACTTAAAATGAAAAAATAATTGTCCCTCTACCATAATCACTAAAATGTGAATGAAAGGGAAATTAATGAGGAAATAAATCTGTGAAATGATTCGTGAACGAATCTTTCATTTTGACGTTTTTTGTTGTATTTTTATTGTTGTCAGTTAAATTTTTCAAAATTATTCAATTAATAGCTGTTTTTTTAATGATCCGGATCATTAAAACAACACAGCTAATAACAGAAAAAATTATTCCATATCTATTTTGCTACTGTCACTTTCAGTAAATTAATTTTTCCTCTACATTAATTTTTTTAATTTTTATTTTATATTTTTATAAACTTTCAACTTCCAAATTTTCAAAAAAAAAATACTTCAACAACTATGGAATTACGCCAATACACTGAAGAAGGCAACATATTGCCGAAATATCGATATTTATAAAATAGACAAATAAAGAATTTAGTAAAATAAAAGGAATTATGCGTTATCTTTCTTTTTAATTCAACAACTTATTTATTTTATTTATCAACTTATATAACTTTGAATTTAAAAATGTTGAAAAAAAAATTCCTATCACCAAGTAAATAAAAAGACAGGCAAAACTATTTCCATATAAAAAAAAATCCAATACACAATGGCAACATTTTACGAAGTATCATTTTTGAATTGCGGCCTGACAAGACACGGATAGTGAGGTGAACATGAGATACGACAATCAGTAAAAAATGAACGATAGTGACAATCAATTCATAACAGGATCCACTAAATACAATAATATACTTAAAATGTACTTTTAAATCTATAAGAGACAATATTTGTGAGAAAGAACAGTGGAAAAGGAGTGAAAAAACATTTTTATTTTTTTTACCAACTAAAATAGAATTAGAATGTTCTGCAAGACTAGGGCTTGTTGAAAATAATATTTGTAGGGGATGAGAAGAAGTGGAAACAGTTTTTTATGTACTTTGCGTCTGTCCAACAGAAAGGATTATCAAGTTTATTAAAGGTCTTATCTGAGTCGTCGACGGAGCCTGCTGAGTTTCAGAAGTAAGTGCTACAGAAGAGAGAATCTCACCTATTTAAAAAACAAACCAAATAAAATTTTAAATTACTTATTAAAGCATAAATAAATATTTTAAAAGAGTCATGGGTAAAGAGCCATTTCACATGGGTATTTTCAAAAAAAGTTCAGCAATAAAATAAAAATTTGGCTACAAATCGAATGTTGATAGACTTTTTAGACCATTTTAATAAGAAAAGATAGTAGGGCTAGCTTAATTAAGCTCAAAATAGTCAAAATCATTGAAATAAAAACACGCTCTTTAATTTATTTACATTTTTATGTTTTGGAAAAATTGTAAAACATAAAAGTTACTTACATATATTTGCTGTTATATATTTATAAAATAATGAAATTATTTACTTATAATTTTCTTACCTCAAAAGGTATTCGTGGAGTTCAAAAAGGGTTTCCATTAAAATTAAATGTAGATATTTACTTATTTGCAAAACTTTTGTGCACCTTTTTAAAAATATTTTTTTTTTAGATTGTAAAGCGAGAAAGTATAGAAACTGAATTTGATGCAAATTTTATTAATAAATTAATTCAAAAGATGGACTGGCCTACAGTAGTTATGGTTGCAGATCAAGTAAGTTTTTTAATGAATAATTTTTTTATTTGATTGTACGAAGCAAGATCTACAACAACTTTAAATGCTGTAGTTTTTTGTACTAACTATTGGAAGACTAAAATTCTTTATTTTTAAAGGTTGGCTTATCTGGCAGTATACCAAATGAAATTAACGAAGAAGTTACTGCAAATCACGAAATACTAAAAAAAATACATCATTTGTTATTGGAAATTGATATAATAGAAGGTACTCTCGAATGTCCCGAAACTGGGAGGAAATTTCCAATTAGTGATGGTATACCAAATATGTTATTAAATGAAGATGAAGTATAAAACTATTTAAATAAAAATTTGTGTTTTTTCTATTAATCTATGTATGTTATTTTCAAATTTATAGGTATTTATAGGTATTCAATACCTATTTCAAAAGTTTTCTGAATATGTATAATTATTAACATGATTAAAATTTTCGTCATTTATTCACACTTTCAATATTTATACATATTTAAAAATTGCGTTTTAAAATTAACAAGATATTTTTTTTAATCAAAAATTGTATTTCCCATAAATGAAAATTGATTATCCTCGAAGTCATCATCAATAACTTTTTCTTTATAATCTAAAAAAAATTTTCCAGGTCTATTATCACTGTACGAATTATCTTTAAAATTGCTTATAGTTTCTGTTATATAACTTTCGTATTTGTCACATACTGTATTACTATAATTACATTTTAAAAGATTTTCAGTATAATTTTCATGTATATCAGAGTTATTTTGTACAACAATATTAAAATAATCTTCCATAAAACTATAAATCTGAGCTTTACTGTTAAAATTATTAAAAATTGTTCTTGTTTTTTTTTTGGTCAATTTTTCCATCATAAAAGTTAGATGATGATGAAAACATTGAAATGACAAATTAGTATCAGTTGCAGCATCAATATTTATCCATTCTTGTAAACAGTCTTTGGTAGTTTGAAGCGTTCCTGTATAAAGTGTTGGATTAGTTAATAAAGATCTTGCACTCATAATTCCATCACAATTGCTTATTTTATACGCTGTATTTGCATCTTCCAGAGTTTTGACATCACCATTATAAACTAAAGGTACACTTAAAGATTTTTTTATTTCGGTAATTGCTTCAATATCCACTGGTTCAGAAGATTTTTGCCATGGAGTTCGTGCATGTACGGATATAAAAGTTGCTCCACAATGTTCTATTTGACGGCATAAATCAATGGTTGATTTAAGATCTTTTTTTTGTAATAATCTCATTTTAATAGAGCAACTAAATGATTGAGGTACAATACGACGAACAGATTTAATCATATCTTCAATAATTTCCGGCTTTTTTAATAAAGCACAACCATATGATTTCGAAATTGCCCAACTTTGTGGGCAACCACAATTAATATCTACACCATCTACATAGGGATAAATTAATTCTGTTGCAGTTTGAAATTCCATCGAATCTTTCACTGCGAATTGTGCTATTAATGGTGAATCATCTACGAAAAGATAAACGATTTTTTATTAAAAAAAAGTGGTTTCTTGATAAATAAATTTAAATGTCTTACCAAGTGATGTAGTAAATTCACTATTACGAGCCTCTTCGCTTCTACAAAACGAATCAGCAACGATCATTGGTGTAAAACATAATTGAGTTTTGTATTTTCTAAGTAATTTTCTAAACTCTAATCTAAAATGGAACAATTGTTTTTATTATATATGTACATACATGCATTACATAGGTCGTTTACTGAAGAGTATTTAATTTAAAAAGTTCATTTTAACCTACTTGCTATATCGAACCATCGGAGCAGCAATATTTAAGTAATTGTTATTTTGTTTCTGCTCAGAAAAGAGTTCTAAAATATTAGTTTTAGGTTTTTCCATTATCTTGTAAATAAAGTTAAGTTCATCTAATTTCAAAACATGTTTATCATCGCAATGCAACACCTTTTGCTTTACTTTTGCTATGCTTATTGCTTATGTATGATACCAAAGAATATCCATAAATGATACTTTATTTATTATACTTTATTACTTTCCTTCCTGCTGTTCTCATCTATAAATCATTCTCCACTACACAACCACAACAACATATAGCATAAGTAATGTTGCGAGCAGTGCAAACGTCAAATCAAATAGCGTACAATTCACCATTCGTGGTTCTTTTGTTTTTGGTTTCAAAATACATTTATTTTATCTAGTACATTTGATACAAAAACGATTAATCGAATATGTAAGTATAATAAATATAACGGTCAACGGAATTCAATTCTAATAAAAATTCAGCGTTTTTCAGTTTGTTTATTGTTTCAGAATTTAGTTAAGTTTTGTATTTTAATAGTAGTTTTAGTCGTTTATAGTAAAATATTTAGCAAATTTATCGCAAATAAAATAAAAATATAAGATGTATGGTGGCAACTATAAAAATATAAGATTTATGGTGAACTATAAAAATATAAGATAAGATGTATTATAAGATTTGGAATTTATTGCGTTTTGTGTTATAAATTTAAGATCAACAATTTCAACTTGGATAAACAAATCAAAAATTAAATTATTTTTCATTGTTAAATTAAAATGGTAAGCTACTCTTAATTTTTTTTTTAAATTTTCACTTAATTTTTTAATAATAAAATTCATTTATTGTTGCTTGTGATTAGAAGATATTTATTTTATTAATTTAAAATTTCCAAAATTTTTATACAATCAATCACACATACATATTTTTTTTTTACATATATTAATTTATTTTAATTCAAATTTATAATCAAACTTCGCTTTTTTTCTACAAGAATAATTTATTTCCAAAAAATATACTATATTTAAAAAAAAAAAAAACTACGATTTTGTATATAATAGTAATAATATATTATTATGACAAGAATTCAAGTCAAGTAAAAGAACGGACGGTGTTCTAAAGTAATATAGCTTATTATTTATGTAATATCATAATTATGTAGTTCTAAACATATCAGACAAATATTTTAATATTATTAACTACGTTTATAGTTAAGCAATTTAATGAAATACTAGACCATATTAATTAAAAAGTTAAACAGTCGAACATATTTGGCATTATTTGAATATTATATTCAAAAATTGAATAAATTGGAAATCGTATTATGTATATAATATATTCTAAATAATTATGTATATAGCTACAGAGTGTAGATCTTTTAAAAAATTGTTTATTTAAAATTAGTTGGCATATAAATGCGGATATGGACGGGAATTTATAAAATATAATTTGAGAAAAGGGGAAGTTTTTTAATTTGTACATTCATAATCTTTAAAATTAATTATATATGAAAATAATAAAAAATAACAAAAATTTTAGCTACTAAATCTAAAAATTGCAAAATGAATTTATTCTTCAAAACTATGCTTTTTATTTGGTTGAAATAAATTCTGACATATTTAGCATCCCAAATATGGTAATTATATGAAGAAGATACTTTTTAACTTTATGTTAGTAGCAACCCATATTTACTGTATTCTCCTCCTTAAATTTTTTTTTAATATTTCATATATTAGTTTAGCATTTAAAATTAATTAATTAGAAAAAAACTAGATTATCAATAATAGTACTTATTTATTCATCATCATCGTCTTGTAACTTCTTTAGTGGGACAGTATTATATGTTATATTTACTCGTTAGTGTTATAAACTGCGTTCATTTGAATTAATTATTTTATCGAATAATTGTTGTATATTATAATACTTTAAATTATTATTTCAAATTAATTGCGAAAAAATTAAAAAAAACTTATCTGTTTTCGAAACGAAGAATTTATGCAAATAATTATTAAAATTTATGTTAAGTTCAGTTACAAAATATTTTGGCAAATTTCTTTATATTAATAAAAACAAAATTCATACTAAAAATTTAATCTAAAAATTTAAGTAATATTAAAACCAATATAAAACTACAATTATAAAACAAAAACTTTTTACAGAAATCCTGATAGTAGTAAACACATTTAATTACATTTAATATTTGCGTTTAAATTTGTATAAATGCTTCCTTTTGCCAAACCAAGTTGAGGGCCCTTACATAAATCCGTATTAGAGCCATTTGAAGTTACACGTTCACCCTTCAAATTAATTGGGTCAGGACCTTTGGTTTTTGTTCTATTGGTAACGGTAAGATTTGGATTAGCTCCACTCCATGTAACATAGTCGGCACTAAAAACCAAAAATAATTTTTTTTAAATAAATACATAAATTACAATTATTGTTTAGTATATAAAATAAATAATTACAGTAAAAGACTTTCATCTGGACCATTTGTAAGTTCTTTATTATGTCCTAATGTTGCAATTCTGCCAAGTATTGATTGAAATTCTTGTTGATATTCAATATCTTTTACTACATCATTTGAACTACTTGATGAATTTCTATATTCAAAAAAATTTTTATTTATTTAAATTTTATGTTAATCTAGATTGAATTTTTTGTTTGCACACTTAATAAAGCTTATTTTTATATACCATTTCTTCTATTATACAATCATATTTTAATGGATTTGTGATATGAAAAATTAATTTATGAAATTACTGATCATACAAAAATAAACTAAAAATAAAAAGAAATAAATATATAAATGAAAATAATAATGTGTATGAATACATGAAAATAATAAAATAAAAAAAAATAAATATATAATTAAATTGATATATTTAATTTATATTAAAACTTTCAAACAAAATAAAACTATTATTACTACAGATCTAACATTATACTATAGAATGTCATAGAAATCAATAATTGGAATTTTGGGAAATAAATACTTAAGTATATTGAATGGAAAATATAATTTTTTTGATTTTAATATTTTAAATTATACGATGTAAAATTTGTAATAAGTTGCGAAAATATTTTATAATTAAAAAAAAATATTTATTATTTTCGTTAGTATATAATTCTAATCTAAAAAATATAAAATTTACCTCTTTACATGTTTTTAAAATTTTTTTTTTATTTTTTTTTTTTTTGATATATTATGTAAACACGCTATTTAAATAAATATTGTTGTGTATTCAGCTGTGTACGAAATTATTTTTGGTTTTTTTGCAAATTAATGATTTTGTGATTTTTATTTTTAATCGAACGATATTAGTTATTCCAAATGTTGGTAATAGAAATTAATATAGTTTTAAATAATTTTTACAAATTAGGCCTTAAGACACAATTTTGATTTAAAAGAAATTATTAATTAAATAAGTAATCTAATTTTGTGTTTATTAAAATTTATATAAATCAAGTGGAAGAAATCAATAACTGAAACAGATGTGAAATGATTTTATTCACTTTATTCATTTTATAAATAATTATTTAATATTAGCAATTAAAAGTCGACATCCCTTTCACCAATAAATTAATATCTATTTTGCAAATATCGATATTTCGGAAGCAATTTACTTCCTTCATCAGTGCTTGCGATTTTTGATTGCTTTTGTTACGAATTTAATTTAATTTAAAATTAATAATGTAAATGTACTGTTGACTCTGTTATTAACATAAAATCTAATTATCCTACAAAGAGAATATTGTTTTTAAATAAAAAATTTCATAATATAAAAAAATCTAAAAATAACAAATTTAACTTTATTAAAAATAAGGAAATATTATATAAAAACTTTTAAAATATTTTGTGTATTATCAAAGAAAATATAACTTTATGGTACATATTATAAATTAAAAAAACAAAATTTTAAATATTATATATTTATGTATTACTTGAATTTAATTAGTATATAAGTGAAACTTTATTATTTTTTATTTAATAACATTATTATATAATATACACATATAATTATTTTATATATGTATTTTAAGAAACGATTCAAACATGCTTAAATAAAAATTGAACTAACTTAAATTAAATATATTTTAGGGTAATTGTTACTAAATAAAATAAATAAATAAATAAAAAAAAAATGTATAATTAAAAAAATAGAAAACATTTTAATTCAAATTTTAATTCAAAACTCTCAAACAAAAGCCCATACTTTAATGATCCCGATTTATCTCTTGTACGATATTTTAATATATATTTTGATCCTTTTGCATTGATTGAGGATAAAACCGAAGATGATGCAGCTGATGACGATGATACTGATGCTGACATTTGTTGTTGATTTTGTTGATTAGAATCTTGTTTTTCTGTAACACAATTCATATCATTCGACGATTTATTATCGACTTCAGTTTTCTCTTCATAATTTATATTAATATCATTTACAGAATTTGATTTATAAAATTCTTTATTATCATTATTATTTTCCGTTATAACATTTTGTGTTATAATATCGGTGTTATTCCTGTTAGTACATTTTTGGGAAGAATCATTTGCTTGTGATTTTATTTTTTGTTGTTGTGACTGAGCAGCATTTTTAACTCTCTTGATTTTGTTTGAATTTGCATTACGATTTTTTTCAATTTTATCAGGTTGATCTTTTCCTTGAATATCAATGGGCTCTTGCAAACTATAAATTTTTAAAAATTGTTGTGTGTAATTTT
This sequence comes from Argyra leucocephala, assembly GCA_963942445.1. Lineage (NCBI taxonomy): Eukaryota > Metazoa > Arthropoda > Insecta > Diptera > Dolichopodidae > Argyra > Argyra leucocephala. The sequence continues at coordinate 29,671,767 of OZ012679.1, read as the reverse complement.
TTTTTTTTGTTTAATTGAAAAAAAATAACACACAAAAATGAAAAAAAAAATTTACCAATTTTAATTAAATTGGTTGTTTAGATATAAATTTATTTATTGATATATATACATATCTAAATTTCATTTTAGGTTAATTTTTGTCATCATATTTTATTGTTATTATTTTTTATATACGATTACTATCTACTACAATTACACACCAAAGAAACAACAACTTAAGAATTGTTTTGTATTTCTCTTTTTAATTATACATAATCGGTTATTTCAGTTTTCTGCAGTAATTCTATACATTTTCCCATATAAATTTATGATTTCATATTTTAAATGGTTAATTTGTAGTAACCATCATATAGCATTTTTATTAAAAATATTAGTTTTACGTCGGCTTTTTAAAAAAAAAATATTTTTTTTATCCCAGATATTTTCAATTGGTTTAAAATTACATATAAAAAAATGAAGAAATTGAAGTATTGTTTTATTTTTTTGTTGTTCAAAGGAATAAATTATAAAAAACAAATATGCATAAATTTAGATTATTTGAAATAATATATATGTATGTATGTATTCAAAATAAATATTTACAAAAAGAAATGAGAAGTTAAACAATTAGTTACATAAAGAACTTACATAAGTAATGTTTTTGCAATAATTTGGAAAATTAAACCCAAAAATACAATTTTTACACATAAGAATTTTCTTTTTCCGAATAAACTTTTCTTAAATTTCGATTGATTTTTTTCAGATTTTTATAATATACTATAATATTAAAAGTTATTTCGTATCTATCATTTAAATTAAAATATTAATTTGTTATGAAGTAAAGCCTTAAGCATTATTATTATTATTTTTTTTAATATAAATAATATTATATATTTTTTAAATTGTGTATACTTATGTTTATTTAAGTATTATTAAAGCAAAATAATGCTTTTGTGATTTTGTAGTTAACATTCAACAAATGCTTTTATATAATTCTTTGTTTATATATTTACATATATGTTTTTCAGTTACGCCGGTTAATAAAATTTCGATGAAATTCATTTAATACATAAATGGATTTTAATGAAACAAATGAAAGCATTTTGTAACATAAATAACAAAATTTTTAATGAAATTGCCAAAAATGAATGAAGTGATAAAAATTTAGATAATTTAATATTTGTTGTTTTTGTTTTACTAAAAATAACAATTTTTATTTTTTAATATTTAAAGAATAAATATTATTAATTAACTTTTTCAATAGTTTTCCTTTCTTTTATTTAATTTTTAAAAAATAAAATACCTTTCCTTAATTGCAATTATTCCTATTTCTATTTCATTCTCCACAGTTTTCATATCTTTTGAATAAATTTCTTTTTTAGCACGATCATCATCTTCTTGTTGTACAATTTGTAAAATTTGTACAGCTCGATCCTCTGAATAGCCAACACTTTCTAATGCCATTGAAACTATACGTTCCATAATATTTGGATATTTTTCTTGAAGATTAGTTTTAACTAAAATTGATAGTAAAATTTATAAATTTGTTAAAAAAAAAACAATTCCTACTAATAATATTTTATCTTAATTTTATAATATTCCTATTAAAAAATTAAATAACTTACTGTTTTCTTTTTCTTCTTCGGAAAGTTCTTTTGGATGAAGTGGAATAATTTTCTCAAGAGCAGCTTTATCTTTTCTAGCTTTATCTTTTTTATCCGACTCAATTTTTTGTGAATTCGATATCATTTGAACATCTCGTTTATTATAACCCATAGCAGTAAGTTTTTCTGAAGCTGTTTGGACTGCAATATAAAACAAAATGAAATTTTAATTTCTATTGAAATTTATTTTTTTGTAAAACTCATTTTACCATTATTATCTGAATTAGCTAATACGTCAAGTAAAAGTGTTTCATCAGCTTTAGGAAAAATATTTTTCATATACCTTTGAAACAACAAAATTGTTTTAAATTATTAGAATGTAATAAATATATTATGTATGTAAGTAGAAATTTGTCTTTTGGTCAATATTTGTTTGATAAAATAAAATTAACTCAAATTTGAAAATAAAAATTCATTGAAATTGTGTATTTAAATAAAACTTAGTGTTAATGTGTAATTTTTTTTTTGTTCAGAAAAGCAACATTAATAATACTATAGGTAAAGAATAAAGAAAATCGTTAAATTGATTACATATTCATTTCTAAATAAAAAATAAATATACAATTTATATTATTGATACATTTACTTTAAAGATACATACTTTTAATATTTTAAGAGTTATGTAATTTGAAATATGATCAATATAATTTCAGAAAATAAGAATATGCAAAAAATTACGGAAAAGAGCTACATTGAATTAATAGCAAAAATATTACTTTTTTTTTTGTTTTAGAAAAAATCAATAAATAAATATTTAAACTTGTATGTGTACTAATATTTTTAGCAAATATTTTTTTAAAAATCATATAGGTTTCTGTACAAATGATTTCATATTCTTATTTAATTTTTTTTTTGTAAATAATAAGACAATATCTTTAAAAAAAAAATTAACAAAAAGAAAATAAAAATGTTGTCATAATAAAAAAAAATATATGACCCATATCTGAAACAAAAAGGGTCTAAAGCAAATAATATGTTATATAATAAACTATATTTTGAACAAATAAATTAACAAACAAAATTCATAAGAAGAGTACATAATTATAAAAATAAACAGTCAATAAAATTTTTCATTTTTATATTAAAATTGTATTTCATCAACCTCAATTTCATTTTTGGTGATGAATGTGGTTTTGGTGAGTTTCGTATTTGTTCTCCAATTTTTGGTGATCCATATAGATGTCCAACAAATCCATTTTTTATACTTGATGGACGAAAACTTGAGGAATTTGGCATAGGACTACCAGATCTAGAAAAGTAATCTAGGCGACGAGTTGGTGGTGTCATTTGAAATACAGAGTTACTTTGATTAAATAAATGACGCTGTATTGGCGGAGTTGTAAAAGGTCCAGGAGTACATAATGGATGTTTTTCAACTTGTAAAGCGCTTATAACTACAGCTTCACGATTATAATACCTTTATCATGATATATAATTTTTTTTATTTGTATATTAAGCATTTTTATTATATAGTAAGTGATCAATATACAAGATTTATACATTAGTGGAAAGCGTGAAAGCAAAAAGCATATTACGTAGTGATTTTAGTTTAATAATTTGATTAATATCTAATTACATTTAAAATTAGTTTTAAATTGAGAAAAAAAATAAAATAAAAAAAAAACTTACTTTTTCAGTAATAATCGAATATGATTTTCACCAGCTGTTGGAAACATAGTTTGTATTTTTGAAACAACAGCATTTGTCTCTGCTTGATTTGTAAATGAAGTCTCCTGCATTGGAATAGATTTACGTCTGTTAAATCCTAAACTATCAAATCTTGAAATGTGTGGAGATTCGTGCGCTCGTAATAAAGGTGTTTCCTAAAAGATTTACATTTTTAATAAAGAATTACAAAACATTATTTTTTACTTTTTGTTATATTAAGAATATTTTTTACATCACTCATAATTTTGTACAAAACACGACTGAAAACAAATTACAAAAATGTACGTACCATTGTCATTTGACTAGCTGTTGACATTAAAGGACTTCCAGAAATACTTTGTATGCTAGAATGTGGTCCTTGAAATGCTCTAACAGCTGTAAAATTATTTACTGGATAAACATGATAAGGGGATCCATGCATAGGCTAGTAAATTAAAAAGACCAACAATAAAACTTATACCAACAAGAAAAACAACGTTTAAAATAAATTAATTTTAAAGTTTAATTACTTATATTTAAAATACAAACCACGAAAAAAAAACAACATTTACAAAATGTTTACTTTTTATTTGTTTGCATAATTCAAACAATCAAGTAAATCTCTTCATTTAAAAAAATATATATATATATATTCAACTTGTAAAGTTTTAAATTTACCTGTAGGGGTATAGATTCAATTGAATCATTTTGTAATTGCGTATAACCAATCCTCGGATCTTGCAACTGCATTGCTTTTGTAAGATAATTGACGTAGTAGCTAAAAGTATTTTATCTTTTAAATTATTTATCTAAATAATAGAAATTTAATTGTAGAATATTTGTTTTTAAATAGATTTGTTTAATGAAAGTATTCAATTTGATTTGACTATTTGTTAAAAATGCAATACTCGAAGTTTTATAATTATTAATTATGACATCATTAATCTGTGTATATTTATAATTTTAAAATTGTTTAGTATACCTGTTAAAGCTTAATCAAATTTCAAAAAAAATAAAAGCATTAAACTAAAGTTACATACAATTGTACAAAATATACCTACACCACTTTCCCCTTGAGTTCTAAAGAGCAAACAATTCAGATTCAGGTGTACATGTCAAAAATTTATCGATTTATAGCATTATTTTAAGAATATACCAGACCACACAATTTTTTATTTTATTTAATTAAAAAAATAAATTATTAATTGAATTGGAACAATTCTCTTAACACCTCAACAAATACATAATTAGTAAATTAAATATTATGTTTTTTTTATAATTAAAAAAAAGACGCGATAAAGTTACAACTTGGAAAGCATTCATTGATTTAGTTTTTCAGAAATATAGAAATATAATTACCATTTTCCACTATTTTCATCATATTTACAATCCCATCCAGGAGGAAGTAAATTTTTTTTTTCGGACATTTATTTTTAGTAAATATTTTTGTTTACTATTTTGTTTATTACTTTTCTTCTCTTGATTTTATCTTTTGACAATTTTCAGATAGATATCAATTATCGATTTTTTTTTACTTTTTCTTTTGACAGTTAAAATTAGTAAACAAAAAACAAAAAAACCAAGAACAAAGTTTTATCCCAAAATATCCTATCATCCAAATCCCAACTACTTAAATTGCAGTTATGTAGTTATGTAATGTTCAATAAAATGTCAAAATTTTTCAAATTCTTACCATATGACATTTAGATTGAATGATATTAAATAAATAATAAATGCAACTTTGAATTGCTGTGAATAAATATTAAATGTGAATGATATTTTATTTATTTTCAAGTATAAAATGTTAATTAAAATTTTATATAGATATAAATTTATTCAATATTACAATTCATTTAAATTCCGGAGATTTCTCACTCAAAATTGTGCCGGTATAGAGGTACCGAATATTAAATCATAAACAATAATAACATGTGTAAGACAAAATTTAAAATTTTCAGGGAGCAGAATTGAATCAACAAAATAAAATTGATATTGAAAAATATTGGCATGATAAAATTAATAAAGGAGGTTTCAACGCAAAAAATGTCAATTTACAAAATAAATTTTATGTTTTGTCAATGTTTCCCTATCCTTCAGGAAATTTACATATGGGCCATGTTCGTGTCTACACTATAAGTGATACAATGGCACGGTTTTACCGAATGAACGGTAAAAATGTTTTTCATCCAATAGGATGGGATGCTTTCGGCTTACCAGCAGAAAATGCTGCAATTGAAAGAAATATTGATCCTGAAGAATGGACCAAGCAAAATGTCACCCAAATGCGTAATCAGTTGAACCGATTAGGATGTTCTTTCGATTGGGAACATGAATTAGCCACGTGTGACAGAGAATATTATAAATGGACTCAAAAATTGTTTTTACTAATGTATCAAAAAGGTTTAGTTTATCAAAAGGATGAATTAGTAAATTGGGATCCGGTTGATAAAACTGTTTTAGCACACGAACAAGTAGATATAAATGGCAGGTCGTGGCGATCTGGAGCCAAAGTTGAAAAAAAATTACTTAAACAATGGTTTATTAGAACTACGAAATTTGCAAAACAATTATTTGATGGTTTATATGATCCCGTTCTACAAGATTGGAAAGATATTATTAATTTGCAAAAACATTGGATTGGAGATTGTGATGGTTATTCTTTTGACTTTGATGTTGAAGATTGTACAAAAGTAAAACATTCGATTCGAATTTGGACTGACAAACCAGAAATACTATTGGATCAAAATAGTTTTATAGTCGTTAACAAAACCAGTTACTTGAAAGAATTTGAAAACAAATCATTAAAAGCTTATAATCCTTTCAATAAAACGCAAGTGTCAATTTATTTTTGTGATGATGTTGAATTTCCATTAGGATCGGATTTTTATTGGGGTGCTCCTAGCTTTAATGAAAGTGATAAAACATTAGCAGATTTATTAAATATTAATTTGAAAAAAAATTATTTTGACACAACTGAAAAAAGTTATAGGCAAGCAGTGTTAAGAATTGCTAATGAATTAGATATTGGAGGATATCCAGTTAGTTCAAAATTAAAAGATTGGTTAATATCAAGACAAAGATATTGGGGTACCCCTATTCCAATAGTACACTGTGAGAAATGTGGTGCTGTTCCTGTAAATGATGATGACTTACCAGTATTATTAATGCATAAAAAATCATCATCTTCTGACACTGAACTAAGAGACAAATCTTTAATAGCTGAATGTCCAAAATGTGGTGGAGAGGCTAAAAGAGAACTTGATACTATGGACACTTTTGTTGATAGTGCTTGGTATTATCTAAGATTTATAGATGCGAAAAATAATAAAGAAATGTTCAATCAAGAACTAGTAAATAAATGCATGCCTGTAGATTTATATATTGGTGGTAAAGAACATGCAGTATTACATTTATATTATGCTCGGTTTATTAACCAATTTTTGCATAGTATTGGAATGTCACCTTATCCAGAACCTTTTAAAAGACTTCTTGTTCAAGGAATGGTAATGGGTCAAACATTTAAAGATAAAAAAACTGGAATGTATTTAAAAGAAAATGAAGTAGATATTATTGATTCTAAAAAGAGTAAAGCTTTTGCAAAATCAACAAAAAATCCTGTAACAGTTATGTGGGAAAAAATGTCTAAATCTAAAAATAATGGTGTTGACCCTAATGAAATAATACAAGAATATGGTAGTAATACAACTAGACTAATTATACTAGGTGATGTTGCACCAACATCTCATAGAAATTGGTCAAAAGCAAGTGAGATATAAAGTGTTTGTATTTATTTATTTCTTTAGTTTACAAAAATTAAAATTTAATTATAGCTTTTCCTGGTATTTTAAATTGGCAAAAAAGATTATGGTTAACTTTATATGAATTTCAACAAATTCGTAGTAAGGAAAATGGTTTTGAAGATTTTTCTGATGATTGTATAAATTTTAAAAATGAAAATTTAAAACTTTATGATGCTAGAAATTATTATGTTAAAGGTGTAACATTCAATTATAAACATACATATCAATTGAGTGTTGCAATATCAAAAATGCAAGGACTGACTAATTCTTTAAGGGTAAATTATATAATAATATAAAAGTATTAAAAATTTATAAATTTTTAAGATCACATTAAATTTAGAGAGCACCGGAAAATGTCATTAAATTTGGTAAACATTACGAAAGAGCTTTAGCTGCTCAATTTATTATGCTTGCTCCCATGGCACCACATTTTGCATCAGAACTATGGTCCAGATTATGTAATACACCTAATAGATTAAATGTAGATATTGAGGAGATCCAGTGGAATAAAGATGTTTTACAACAGAGATGGCCCGATGTTGATATGGAATATAATTTAGATTTTACAGTCAAAGTAACTACATATTTTTGTCATGTTTTTAAAATTTTAATTTTTCTTTCATAGGTAAATGGTATCGAAAATTGTGCTATAAAAATTCCTCGTAGGCAATTAGATTGCATAACTTATGAAGAAGCTATGGACATTGCATTTAATAAAGAATCTGTAACCTCTTTTCTTACAGACAAAAAAATTATTTCATCTAATTTAGTTTTATATAAAGGCATTGAAGCTACTTTAAATATTTATTTAGAAAAACCTTTAAATAAAAAAAAAAAAGTTTTATAAAAAGAAAATGTTTTTCTTTTATCTAGAGTTATAAATTTGAAAAATTATTTATTAGAAAAATAAAAGCAGATGATGTGTTACTTAAATTGTTTAAATATATAGTCTTGTTTTTTCACATATGTATATATTTTTTTATTAATCATTTAATTGACAAACTGAAGCTGCACCACGAAGAATCCAATGTTCTGGTTTTAAAGTAGTTAGAAGTTGGATATACGTAACAAAATTTGTTGAATGTCCGGTTGTTGATAAGACCCCTCTTCTTGCACTTGTTTTATAAATGGGACAATCATAATATTCATTAACACTTTTAGCTATTGATTCTGAATTCTTTAATTCAGGTGTTATCTTTATTATTGGAATATGATCAAATAATACTTTAGGATAAGATTCATCTAAATGCATTAATTCTCTATTCCATCTTGCACCTTCAAGAAATAGACCCTTAAATTGAATTTCGACAAAAAAAACATATTTACTATGGGATACTTCAAAATTAAATAATAAAAAATTATACTTTAACAAAAACACAATTTTCTTCTGATTCATCGACATCTGCTTCCTTAGATGTTACTTCAAATTTAATTCTTATCAAATCAATTTGAAATTTATTTTTTCTTGCATAATTTTGCAAAACACCAGTTAAAAATGATTGTGTAAAATAAAAACCGGATATCCAAAAAATATTTGGTACATCATTATCAATCCAATTTTGAAAAAATATTAATCTAAACATTTTTTTAAATTAATTGTAGATTTTTCTATTTATAGCTACTTATATTTCATGAAATTACAAACCTTGTAATAAAATCACTGATATAACTTCCGAGAGGTTTTAAAGATAAATAACTTCTTTTTAACCAATCACCTGGTAATTTAGCCATATTTAGTGATTGATAAGTTTTCTCTAATTCTGGAACCATAGCAATTTGTCCTTTAATAGATTTTTGAACATTAGTAAGACTTTCTTTAATGTAATAAAGTAGTTTATTAAATCTATGAAAAATTGAAAAATTAAAAATTAATATGTAAAAGAAGAGTTGAAAATAATGTTTACTATTTTACCTTATCAATTCTTGTATTAAAACCGTATTCATGGTATTGTCATAAATTACAGGATATTTCAATGATATAGACTTAATATCAAATTGTGTTGGTAATCGACTCAAAATATCAGAACAAAGTTGAAAAGTTTGATCAATTTGATTGTTTTCTAAAAAACTTTTTATTTTAGTTGATGCTAGTAGAGCAGTTTGAGTTAACAATACTCCATTAATTAACTGAAATAGAGAAAAAATATTTTAGTGCTTCATATAAATATGTAGGTACATATGTAGTTCATTTTACAATATCTGTTTCTTTAATATTTTTATTAATATCAGCATTTTCATGTAAACCGAAAACTTCTGGATTTGGTGTAAGTGGAAAACGTTGTATATATTCAATACTGTTCATTCGATTTGGTACTAATGGAATTTTGTAATCTTCACTTTTTGACAATGAATATTCATCAATATCAATTGTATTTTGATTATAAATATTATTCAATAAACATAATATAAGTCTTCTATCATTATTATCAGTTACTCTACCACCATAATTACATTCACCAGTTAAATAAACATGTCCATGAAATGGAATATTTTGTGATTGTTTTAAAAACATTTTCAATTGTAACAAAGAAATTCTAAAATAATATAGTATGTATGTATGTAATTTTTATCCTATAAATATAAAATATTATTTAAAATTTATAAAATTTTATTTTTACTTTAAATCAGATTCACTAAATTCATATGGTATATTCCAACCAATTGGACCAAATTCTCGTCTTTCTTGTATTACTGCATGGAAAAAAACTAAAGCAAAAACACCTCTTAACCAAAATTTTGTTACATCTCCAGAAAAAGCATTATTAAAAAATTTATCCCTTACTAAGGGATCTGAATTAAATGATCGAAGCATATTAATTTTTAGACCTTTAGGCGGTTCATTTGTCATTTTAACGCTATTTTGTAAAACTGAAACTGGAAATGATTTACTAGGATATGATGTACACCATAATCTATAATCTTCATGTGCATGAGATAAACTTGAATCATTACATATACGTTCTAATTCACTCATCCAGCTTTCAGCTACATGACAATTTTGTAATACAACCCATTCACCAAGTTTAACAGCATCATAAATCATTTTTTCGGCACGTGGACCTTGTCCTTGCCCAAGTGAAATTAATTTGGTTCTGTTTAAAGAAAAAGTTTATCTATTCAGACAATCATCAATTTATTTATTTGACTGGGCATTTAAATATTTATACATATTGGCGAATGTGGAGCGAATCACCCAAAAAATTATTAAATTAAATTTTCACTTACTTTTCATACATTTCTCTTTGTTTTGCATACATCAATAAACTTGACATTGGATCAGAACCAGGTGATAATAAAAATACTAATGGTATAATTGGAGAACTTTCAGCAAATGATAAGTTAAGATCAAAAGCTGGTGGTTCCACAAATGATCGATCCATGTTTTTAATAATAAAATTCTAAAAATAAAAATTTAATATGTATGTAGTTTTATTGGAATAAGTAAAATTTAACTGTCTCTCTGGTCTTAACTACAGTTCATATAAGTCTTACCATGTTTTATCGTTATAATGATAATAAAGAAAAAATTATAAAACAAAAAATCTTACTCTAGCAGCAGATACAATTTTATCAGGTCGAATACATTTTAATATTATCAAAGATAATAATTGATCAATATCAGGAAATATTGATGAAAATTTAGTTTCTTCAGGAGTTGTTGATTCGTAAATTTCTTTCCAAACATTAGTATTTTCTGTGAAGTGATTGTGTAAATTTTCAAGTCTGAAAATTAATTATTATTATTATACAATTGTTATTACAATTGTTATTATTATTATTATCCAATTAGACATAATTTAAATTTGAAGCAACCCAGTTCGCAAAATCGGCATAATTTTTTTATTTCATAAATTCAACAAAATGACCATTATTATTACATATATATATATATGCTTATAAAATAAATACGGTAAAATTTTTGAGATTTTAAATATTGGTCAATTAAAATCCACCTTTATGGTTTATACTTGTCGACCAGTCAAAATTACCAATTAGAAAGTTTATAAAATGCTTCTCTTGCCAAAATATATTAGACAAAAAACATTTTACATTTTACTATCTCGGATTTGGCTAACTCTACACAACCCATTTAAATTATAACCAATTATCATATTCGATTTTTAAAAATTAATTTAAATTGATTTGTATTATCAAAATAAATTAAATAATAATATTTACCCATTTAAATTGCTGGCATTTACAATATCTGACCATGACTTTTCTGATAACCATTGAGGAGCTGGATTTTTATAAGCATTTTCTAATATAGTACCAGCACCAGTTAAAAAAAAAATTAAATGTGATTTTTCAATTTTATTCTAAAATAATCAAATTTAAAATTAATTTATAAAATAAATTTATGTACAAGTTAGGTACATAATATAAAATACAAACCCTAGATAAAAGTATTCCAATACACATTACAAATGAAATAACCAATTTATCTTTTTCAAATAATGAACGACATACATTTTGATAAATTGATTTGGTAAAATAATCATTTAAATTATTTAATCGTTGTTGCAATTCATCTGATTTTGGTGCCTTTAGTATTGTATTAATAAAAAGATTTTGAAACCATCCCAATGAATATTGATACATTGGATCAATATAAGCCAATTCGCTTATACAAAAAAATAGAATAGCTGAATGCCTTGATACTGAAATGTATTGTAATCTAGCTGAATCTATTTCTTTTTCAGTTTCAACAGCAATTATTTGTTTTTCTTGAATTTCTTCTGATAAAATTTTACTAGAAGATAGAATATTAATAGCATTTTCATCTTCTAATACATTCCCTTCAGAGCAAGATAAAACCTACATATTTAAATATCATAAGTATTGCTTATATAATATGTGTAAAAATAATTAAAAATAAACAATTAATTAATTTACATACTTCTAAAATTTTTGATTCAATATTATATAAAGCATCACGATTTGCAGCTGATTCAATAATTAATTGTTCTTTTTTCTCTTGTAAATCAGGACGTTCATGTGCCACAACTGTAGCTAGTAATTGTTCTTGTAAACCTTGTTCAGTAATTGTAAAATTTAATATTGTAACCATAACCATAGTTTCTGGTGAATAATGTGGATTTCTCAAACAACTTGTTATATACAAACGAAAATTTTTATTATAATCTAAAAGATTTTCACCACTTTTGATATAATAGGCTCCTTTTTGTTTTATAACATTATTTTCAAGTATTGGAAATAAATTTGGATCTAAAGTTTCTCCTGAAATTATTTGAAAAAAAAAAAAAAATTAATTAGTAAGATATAAATTAAGGGTTGGTTTGTTGGGTACCTACTGTACGTATGACGTACCACAAAATCCTGTACACAAAATAGTAGTGTTTTAACTTAGTTTTACAAAAGACTGTGTATTGCAAAAGGGTGTATTACAAAATGAAAATAATGTATATGAAAAACATGTAAGACAAAGTTTAATGATTTGCTATTTTCTTATCATCACCTCACATATTAAAAATAACTCGCAATTAATGCGACATGTTTTCAGAATAAAATAAAATTAAATTTCATATAAATTGGCTTAAAAACAAAAAATTAGATGAGTTCGTTTCAATCTAATTAACAAACCAAGTATTTGAAATAAACTTGATATATTTTTAAAAAAGTAAAAGACTTGTTAATTTGACTTGTAATGGATGATCCATTTATGATCCATGATTATGAATAAAATAAATTTGTGAAATTAACAAGTGTTTTATTTTTTTTTAAATGTTTATAAAATTTCACCAAGAGTGTATCAAGTGAAAGCATAAAAGCTAAACTTGATATACTATTTGGAAATAGAGTTTTGTACTTGTATTGTGCGAAAATAGTTTTGGATGGAAATAATAATTTATGAAATGAATTTGTGTCGAACCTAATTTCTGTCACATTTTTTTTTCTATGTTGAAAAATTAAAAATTGCATGTCTGCGAGGCGCCATAAAGGCAAAATAAACCCATTTTTTGTAATGCAATCTTTTGAACAGTTTTGAACATACAATAATCTTTTCTAATATAAGATTTGTATCGAACCCACAAATTTTGTATGTACTTTATGTATTTTAAATATCAATTCTAATTATTAAACTGTTTTATTTTACATTTTATTTTGAATATAATTATTATTAATACTTACCAACATTTTCAATTAAAATAGGTGTACCAGATGTTACAGCTTGTTCTAATATCTTCATATAATTATCATCAGTTAATTTAATTGTTTGCAAATTATTTTCTTTTTCCATATTTTTGAGCCATTTATTAGCTTGTTCTGTATAATAATAAATTTGAATTGAAATAAGATGTAAATACTAAAGGAAAATTATAATTATATACCCTGAGGATCAATCATCAATGGATATTTATTCGAATTAGTAACAATAATAGCATTTTCAATTGAAAAATTATCAGATGGTAATCCAAATAATGACCATCCTCTAATTTTCATTGGATGACCAAGAGTAGTTATAATTGAAAAATTATCTGAATATGGAATTTGTTTTTCAACACATAATTGACTCCAATTTGTTATAATATCAACTCGATACTATTGAAATAAATAAAAACAAAAAATAATATAATAATAGATGTTGTCCTCGACTCAGTAGTCAACTTGAGACTGAATGGTTGATAGGTAAATTGAAATTAAATGCAAATTGTATATGAAAAAGGGGGATGATATATATTTTCTATTTTCATTTCTTCAGAAGTTGGTCTTAAACCAAGTAAATAATATTTTCAAAAATTTATTATTTTATTTACATCTTATAGAAGTCTACTTTCTAGACTATAACTGCTATAACTCTAGAATGATCTTGAATGTACCAAAATTAAGTGCTCCAATTGGTTTGTAAAAAGTTGAAATTAGTCTAGACAAGCATAGACTCTCCACAGGGAAAAATGAAATTTTGCTATATCACAATGGACCTCTCTAAGTCTAAGTGTACCGATTTAGGCAACCATTCGTACCTATACCCACCTATAAAATTATAAAATGTAAATTTTTTTTTGTTTAATCACGTCTAATCCCAATCAAGTTCTAATTGTTACTTTGCATGAAAACTGGGTTTTCTGACCTTGTGATGTATAGTTTTTACGCCTTGCACCAGCAGCATATAAAACTCACAGTTGATATCTAAAATATGGTCATTGCATAGTTTGAATTTCGAAAATATTTAGTTTTCAGTAATTTTATTTCGAAACCGGATCGAATAGATTAATATTTTGCGTAACTAGAAGGTTTTGAGGTTTGAGAAGGTAATTCGATATGCATGCTATAAAAGTTGTTCTGGGTGTATTTTTTTAAAAATACTTGACCTAAATTCAGTTGACAACAGATACCTATGGTAAAATAGAATTCGCGCACAAAAATATGCAAAAAAATTTTTCGCGACAAAAGTTATTTAATAAACTTAAGCAGGCTTTAAACGGTACAATATTGTATCAATATTGAATCAATATTGAATGGCAATTCTTGCGTTAAATGCTTTCATTAAATATTGAACCAATATAATTTCACAATATTGTATCAAAATTGCTTCATGTAGGTAGACGAATACATAAATATTGAATCAATTTCTGTCGTTAGCAACATAATAATGTAAATTGTTTTGCTCAACTAAATCGGACATGTTCATAAAAATCTCATTGAATAAAAAATTATTTATTATAAATTGTATTGTGTATATTGATTCACAACAATATTGAATCAATATTGTATGAAAAATGTTTCATGTTAAATGCTGTCATGCAATATTGCAACAATATTGATTCAATCGAAATTGATACAATATTGATACAATACTGTACAGTGTAAAGCCTGCTATGAATCTATTTTTTTGTACTATACCGATTAAACTAGCTCTTATTGTTTTCGAGATATTTACTGTTATTTCAGCATGAACGTCAAACTTCAATGGCGATTTATTTAACTCACATAATCATTAAATTTTGATGAACCCAAATTGCAATCGGTCATGTCATTTTTTTTAAAGTATGACACAAGTATGCCGTAAAAAACTATATAAAAAATTATATAAACTAGTTTCTAATATATTTTCCACTACCTAAATTAGATTTCACAACCATTGCCTGCCTTGCAGATTCATAATACATTTGTAAATTGAATGCAATACATATATATACATCATAGTAAATAATTAAAAAAAATATATTAGCATTGATTAGGAAAAAAATTTCCAAATCCATCAAAATAAATCACCACCCAAATCCAATCATTTCAACCACACCATTCAGTAACCGATTGACTATAGTGATCTGAGAACATCAAATATATTTTTATAATTATTACTTCAGTTGGAAAGAATCCTAAATAAGCAATACATCCTGCAGCAAGTAATACATCTCCAATAACATTATAAAGTGATTTGTGTAATCGATTTGCTGATTCAGACCATCTTGTTTTTTCACCACCTAATCCACCTAATAATTTTTCAGCTCTATAAAGAAATTGAATTATTAATTTTTATATATTAAAATCTAAGAAAAAAAATCTACAGAATATCCCATAAGAGCATCACGAATCATAAAGTCATGAATAATATGATTCGAGATGATCGAAATGAAACAACAAAATTGTATACGCATAATTCGATGTTTTTTTGGACCATACTGTTTTATATAAACAAAAATTTAATCTCTAACCTATTCAATTTTTTTTCACAATTATCAATTTCATCTTCAAGACGTTTTTTTTCCCTTGATTTTTCAGCAAAATAATCATTTAATTTTTGTAATTTATCCAAAACATCTTGTAATTCAGCTCTTTTAGCATTCAATTTTTCCATTTGTGATTGTAATTCAGATTCAGCTTCTGCTAATGCCATTTTTTTAGGTGCAACAATTTTTGCTACTTTATCATATACATCCATTGCACGTACCCATCTGCAAAGACCTTCACATGCTGTTGAGGCTGCTTTTATTTTATCTGGTATAAAATCACGATCTGGTATATATCTAAAATAGATTTTTTAAAATAAATATTTTTATCTATAATATCATAATTATCATAATATGTATGTATGTATGCTCAGGCAATCTAGTATAGATATTTGTTATTTGTGAGTTTTTATTTAAAATACGAATTTTGTCAAAATTAAGAATTCATTTATAATATATAACAGCCATGCACAATCATTTAGTCATACATATTAGGCCGCATTAATAACACTGGATTTTTATATAGTGTATAGTTTGTGAGCTGTTTTATTTGAATTGACTTATTCAACTTCATTATAGAAAAAAAAATGTTGACAGATGTAAGTATGTATTTCCGAATAAACTTGTACAAATCGCATGCATTTTGCTGTAATCGGAAAATCAAGTCTTCTTCTGTAAATTTATACTTCAATTTTTCGTTGCACACTGATTATCAATAAATTCGTGTACAAATTTGGTTCTGCAGTTTTATGCTTCGTAAGGGTTAGGTTAGCAAATGTTCTGAACCAGTTTGTGTCCTGTTCAAAGGTTACAAATCATTACAATGAATGATTGCTTCAGTTACTTACTGAAAACATAAATTAACTAATATGTATATATAATTTCTGTCGCAAATAACAAAACATAGGGCCGATGGTTGTGCATAACTGATCTAAATAACATAAAATATATTTATTTATTTTTTTCCAATATCTACTCTATTTTGCCATTGATGAAGGGACACCATTTTATGATGTACAAAATTTTTGATTAACATTAATTCTATATTTTTATTAAATTTACTTTTCTCTAATTTTTTTGATATTCACTGGTGGAATATTATCTTTATCGAAAGCTTTTAAATTTTCCAAAAATTTCATTTCACCTAACATTTTTTGTGATGGTGTCCAATAATCTTCAATAATTCTACCAGCTAAAAAATGAATCAATTAAAATTATGTAATAACTATAATTTAATTTACATATTATTATGTAGATATTTATATATACATACTTGGATCTGGTTTTCTTTCTGGTTTTATTCCTTTAATTACACATACAGCTTCTAATACAAGTTTTACAGCATATGGTGGATTTTTCATTGATTTAACTACAACTATATCGGGTGGTTTTAGTGTATTTAATGCATCAAGAGCTGATTCTAAAGCTGGTATAGCTTCAGCTAAATCACTTTCACAATCATCTTTAATTGCTTGAGCAGCTGCAGCAGCTTCATTAGCTGCTGCTTCATCAGCACCAACAACTTCTTTCTTTTTTTCAGCTTCAGCAGTTTCACGTTCAATATTTACCATAATTTTTTCTGTTTCTTCTGATAAAATTTTCAATTGAGGCTGCAATGTATAAAGATTTTGTTGCATTTCACCAACTTGTGCTGCAGCAAAATCTAATTTTTTTAAACCAATTGTGTATCTGTAAAGTTTAAATTGTTTTTCAAATTAATTAGGAATGTAAAAAAAAAAAAAAGTATACCGATCTCTTAATTGTACAATTTCTTCATATTTTCTTTTATAAAATGTTTTAAAATATATAAGCATTTGTAAATAAGAAGTTGGTGTAACATAATTACGTCTTCCAAGCTCTAAGAAGCATCTGTAAATTAAGAAATAATAAATTATGTGTTTAAGTACTTATATATATGTATACACAAGGGTGTTAATCTACAAACTTCTGTATTGCCTTCATTAGTAGGTATATACTTTTTTTAATTTTTAAAAAGTGTGTCCAAAGTATTGGACCTTAAAAGAAATTTTTAGTTTTTTTTTTAGTTATGGCTTTGGGAGTGCTATATGGTAAAGTGATTGCTCAAAAATTGGGGAAAAAACTGGTGCCGGCATATTTGAACCAAAGTTTAAATTCATACGGCATTTGGAACATATATATCATTGTTTTTCAAGCTGAAACCTATGCTATCGGAAGTACAATGCATTAAAAGAGGACACAAAAGTACCAGTCTATATACATATGATTTCAGATAGCCAAAACTGCTGTAAAAGCTCTGGTTTGCCCAATTTTTAAATCAAAACTTGTCTGCAGCTGTTTATAAACAAAAACTTAATAAAGCTAGCGGAAAGGAAAGTAGTTACTCTTATGTGGACTACTGGGGCATGAAGGAATACAAAGGTAATGTAGAAGCAGATGCCCTTGCAAAAACAGGCGCGAAGAGTCAATTCTAAGGATCAGAACCAAGTATTACTGTTCGTTCAAATTGCTACATTGCAGGCCCTACACCTACAAAGAATTGTTTCCCAGTTGGGGAACTACAAAAATCCAAAACATATGGGATAGGTACGAAGGACTTGCCGATTAAATCAGGTAATCCAATGTCAGAATACTGACATGGTTTATGACAGGTTGTGGTTCATTTAACAAGCATCTGTTCCAAGTCAGATTTTAGACTTTGCTTAGAAGAGAAGAAATCCTTCTCACATATTCTATTTGTTTGCGATGCCATAGCTGGCAAAAAATAACATAAATATTTTCAGGAATACAAAAATCATCTAATTCTGAAACTGACATTAAAGCAAAAACCTGAAGATCACGTCATGTCTACATAGAACTTCCCATCAAAAGAAAATATGGCTTTCAGCTGGGAAAATTTGAATTTTGATGGTGTAATTTTTTTTTTTTTAATAACTGGTGTATTCAAGTGATCTTAACACGGTGACGATTTTTCAATATTAAAAATCGTTTTAAAGTCCTATAACTTCTATAGCGTATAATCATATATATATAGAAACTTTTATAAACACTCGTCTTCTTAAAATTTACTCTTAGCCGCATATATTCTTCTTCCTCTTCTTCATAACCATTTCCTTTATTTGGGGTCGGCCCTTCTTGATCTAAGGCGCCAAAAATATTTGTCTTGGGCTGTCGTAAAGTTCAATACTCTAGCAAAAAATGTGATGCGATGAAGAGTTATCTTCATATCTTTGTTGATTGTTCCAAGCCATGTTGCTGATGGTCTCTCTGATCTTTTCCTAGGTATTGACCGTACCATCTCAATGTTTTTCTGCTAATTTGTCTTTGATGTCGACAACCTTGAAAATGTCTCTGATGTGTTCGTTCTGACTGTTGCCTTATCTCTCAAGTTTAACCGGAAACTTCTTGTCACATAGGACACCCGTTACCGATCTACAGCACTTACACGACTTGTAACAGCATTATCTATTTTTTCGTTTGATGTTATAATTGAACTAAGATATTTAAAAGCATTCGTTATCGGTATTGGTACATTTTTTATTTTTGCTGTATTTTGTTGGGTCTATAAATTTATTCGTTCGAAAAAGGCAAGTGAATAAACTCTGTTTTGTGGCGACTTATTTTTAAACCATTGTTTTCTAAGAAGTCAGTCCACTTGTTTATTTTTGTTTGCAAGAGATTCACCTATGAAAACAATATCATCAGCATATATAATATTGTCCATGGAACAGTATACCTTGAATTTTATTTGTAAGGTAATCCAAAGCGGCGATAAAGAGGAGTGTGCTTAAAGCTGAGCCTTGGTGAAGCCCAACACCAACTTCAAACCTTTCCGATAGAGTAACTTCGCCTGTGTTATTGTATTTACTATTACATATAATTTCGATATATCACTTAGGGATTTTGTGATATCGGAGGGCTTGCCGTATAATTTCTCTAGGTAATCGATCAAAAGCTTTCTCTAGGTCTATAAATGCAATGTATAGGTCCTTTTTCTTTACTTTTAATTTTTCTAAAAGGTCTTTGACAAAACCAAATTGGTTTTTTCTAATTTTTATTATTGTTCTTAATATTTTTTCAATTACTCCTTCCCAGATTTTCAATGTATGTGACGTCAACTTGATGCCCATATAAACAGCAACATATATAGGATCTTTAATGCTTACGCACCGCTTGGCTGGGTTGGAAGTTGAAAAAAAAGTATATATGATACAAATTAAATGGAATGAAAGCAAAAATCTGTTAATTTTGTTAAAATTTTGTTGCACTTTTATTGTTTGATGGTAGAAACGAATCGGGAACTATTTGGGATCATTTTTTTTTCATCGTAGGACAAGAGAGAGGAGGGCATTTACCGTTCCCTCTTGTTTAGGAGTAGAACTGTTTAAGAGGAGAGAGTACTGCTTTGATTTCTACTAAGCATGTGTCCACATCTACGAAGTATTAAAGAAATCGGGAAAGTGCTGCTATGCTGTGCGACGATATTTAACAAAAGTTTTATTGTATAAAACGAATAGTGCGATTCTATTTTATTCTTTCAAACCGTTATTTAAATAAAATTTTAATTATTTTTTAAATAATATATAATTAAAATTATTGAAATTCCTTTAAGCCAGATTTATTCCATTTTTATTCATACAAAAATTTAACCTACTCATGAAGCTCAAAACAGTGTCATATATACATTAGATTAAAACCTTGCCATTATATATATATATATATATATATAATATATATATCATTTATATCAGTTTATATCAAAATCTAATTATTTAATTAAATATAATATATGAATACATACTTTTCACTTGCTTCCACAATTGATACATTAAAATATAGAACAGAGTCTACCAAAGAATTTTCTAAATCAGAAAGTATAATTTCTGGTATAGTTTCAACAGTAGTTGCAGAAGTTTTAATATCTTCTGTTAAATGAGAATCTTCTTGAGTTGAAACATTTTCATCATTTGATTCAGCTTTATTTAAATCCATTGAACTAATAAAATGTTCTGCAACTCTAATTAAAGCATCTTTAGGCCATGCAATAAACCTTTTTACAATTATTGATAAAATACAAAAGGTAAGGTACATAATAAAAAAATATTTACTTAATATAGAATTCTATGAGAGTTATATAGAAAGTAAATCTTACCAATCAATAGTACAACAATTAACTAATGATGGATACATTCTTAAGCGTTCTTTAAAAGCTTCACCAATTGGTGTAAAAGCTAATGCAAAATGTAATTGATCTCGAACTCGTTCTACATAAAAATTGAATACATCAATTGGTGAGCTATCTAATTTTATGTCCTGTATTTAAAAATAAATTAATAATTAAATATATAAAAAAAGATTATATTATAAAATGTAATGCATACAAGCTGTTTGGCTATTGTTATCATATTTTCCATTATTGTTGCTTTTTCATCACTTTGATATAAATTTGGTAGATCACCAGTATTTAAAATTGCATTGATATCTTCAATAAATCCTTCGTCTATAGACTAAAAATTTTATGAAAAATATATATATATATATATATTTTTTTTAAATTTTATGTAGTGTTAGTGGTTGTAAAAATAGTAAGAGAAGCGGTTGCAAGAGGAAAAGAACAGAAAAATCTACTACTATTTTTTTCCTATCCACTCCTTAAAGAAATGTATAGAAAAAAGAGTTATATAAAAACATCTATAGTATATATATAAAAAGTGCTGCGACTATTTTGATGTGATTAGATTTAAATATTTTAAACTAAAAATCTACTTTATATAATAATGTTAATATGTCTACTAACTACAATAATAATAAAAAAAACTCAATTTCAACTTCAATTTTCAATTATAAAAAATAATTACTTTACCTTGTCTAAAATACTAGACTGGTTGTGGTAAAAAAAAGAAAAACATGTTTCAGAGAATTTTATTTTGTTTTTTTTTTTGTATTTGTTTTTGTTTTTAAAAATAATAAAATATTATTAATTATAAATACCTGAGTATCAGAAAACATGAATATAGTTGGTTTCAAATTAAAACCTGTACTCATTAATATATTTTTAATATCATCTCGCCAATCATTATTTGTATAAGTTTTGCCAATATTAATTGTTAATAATTTAGTATCACAAATATGTGAAGCTAATTTAGCAGAAGATCTTCTACCAGAACCACCAACACCAACCATTAATATATTACCTCTCTTCATACTCATTACTCTTGAAATTCTATTTAAAGAAAAAATTATTAATTAAATATCAACATTTTAAACCTTTAACTCTGTCACCAATAAAAATGTACATAATTTGTTATTGTATTGCAACAAAAATCCACGCCCAATACACTCAATACAACGCTTTAAGCAAAAAAATATATTTTGTGAAAAACAATTCGAGGACCCTAACCGAAATACAAAGAAGTTGAACGTAACAATTTTATGTCTATAAGAATCTTGCGCACTCTTATAACACTATTATAAACACTCTTATAGCATATTTAGTGTTAATTTGAGTGTTCTGCAATTGTTCCGAAACGTTAAAAATACGTTGTAGTACTAAAGTAGTTTTCAAATATAAAAAATGAATAAATAATATTTTGCGGTTAAGAATAATAAATTGTATTAATATTTATAATTATTGTGGCAAAAAAGCAAAATTTGGTTGAGAAAGAAATTTCATTGACATTTATTTATGTACTGCGAAAAAATACATCGCCCTTCAAAAATAACCAATTTTTAAATAAATAAAAGAAAATATATTTTTTAATTGCATCTTTAAAATATTCAATAATGTACGTTAATTAATGCATAACATCAAATTTGATATTTAAATAATTATAATTTTAAGTAAAAATGATATTTTTGCGAAAAGAATGCAAAATAAAGTTTTTGTTTATTTACCATATGCTTGTAGAAAATAATGACTGTCGAAAAATATTTATTCTAAATATTTATTCAAAAGCTACTACAGTAAGTTTATTAGTAGCAGTAAAATAATAACAATACCACTACTACTCTAGCAATTCTATTCTTATAACAACACTTTAACTCTTGATATAGGATGACACACGTTTAGACTTAAATAAGAACACTGCTGTAGCACTTGCTGAAAATCTCATTATATCAACTCCGGCAATTGCTATAAAAACATTCTTATACCATATAATATTAATCACATTATTCCCATAAAAACATCATTATAACACCTTTTGTGCTTATCGGGAGTCATATAGGAGTCTTATAGCACTAATTTTGTTTTTATAACAATAAAATGTTGCGTTGGCATCCAATTATGAAAATATTTCAAAACACTATAAAAAAAAAATCCAATCTGAATACGATGGATTAGAACGTGAAAGAAGAAATGACAGTGTCGTCAGAAAATATATATGGGATAAGATTATAGAGCGAAAATAATTGTACATACCTCGGTATTTTAATTATTATATTTATAATTTCAATTTCAAGAAGCTGCAAACGCTTTGTTAAAATAATACTAACCTTCTGAACCAATCGATTATGTGTCAGCAAGGCGTTACATAAATATTACAAAAATTATTCGCTTCGATCAAGAATAATAAATTATCATTTTCACTGTTATACACTTTAAAAAACTCATCATCGTCTTATGTACATATATACGAACATTAAAAAATAAATTTTAACGAAGTTTTTAAAATTAGAAGCTTATTGCTATTAACGCAATTTTCCTCAAGCGGAATGCAAATCTACATTATAGGTATTAAAATAAGCATAATTAAACCATATATGAAAAACTATTAGAAGTTATAGATCCCAGGGGTTGGTAGTTAGTTATACAGCACTAAGATTCACTTAATATTATATTTTCAATGTCAACAAAATACGTAAGAAATATATTCCGAAAAAATTGGTTAATATTCGGAAAAAGAACCAGGTTGAAATCGTTGTAAAAAATTTAATGGAAAAATACACAGAATAGCGATTAAAGTGTGACAATTGTGACAACTTTTTCACTTCGATATTATTGACTGATATTTTCATATCTTAAAGATTGTGACGATGTCTTACCAAAGCTGAAACAGCTACCAAATTTGTTCCGTTTTGGAAAGAATCAATTTATTCTTGTGAATCTACTTTTTTTTTAAAAAAATTTTGTGGAAAAATACCTGTGTTTTTTAATATTATATAGTTGTAATTATAATTATATATTTATGTACATATGCAAATAGTGACAGAGTGAAAGTTAATTGGTCGGATTCAAAATCTCCCTTTTCAAAATGTCCCCTTTTCAAAATATCGTTTTCCAAAATCTTGCTTTATTTTAATTTTTATTGTTTAGTTTTATAAATTTCTTCTGAATTGTTTTTAATTTTTCTTTTTCTCTGTTTCTGTTTACATACCGAAATAACCATTATAAGTAATACAATTATGTATAGATTAGAAATTGCCCACGTAACAATTTTATTGCTATAAGACTCTTGCGCACTCTTATAACACTATTATAAACACTCTTATAGTAGTATTAGTATTAATTTGAGTGCTCCGCAACTGTTGCGAAACGTTATAAATACGTTATAGCACTAAAATGCACAATCCTATAAGGCACCGGAGCAAGTGCTGTAATACTGTTATAGGATTAGTATACATGTATTAGTGTATATGTTTTAATTTTGAAATGATATTCATTTGATATAATTTATGTTATACGACAGTGAGAAATTTATTTCATGAGAAAGAGAGATAGATATTAATTACATATTTTTATATTTGCATGTAAAGGATTTATATCAAATATAAAAATGTCTTACTAATAAATAATATTTTGCGGTTAAAAATAATTGTATTATATTTATAACCAATTTTTAATTAAATAAAAAAAAAAAAAAATTTTTAAATTGCATCTTTAAAATTTTTAATAATGTATGTTAATTAATGCATAACATCAAATTTGATATTTAAATAACTATTCTTTTAAGTAAAAATGATATTTTTGCGAAAAGAATGCAAAATAAAGCTTTTCAGTTTTCGTTTATTTAAAAAAAATCTACCATGTTTGTAATAATTATGCCGTCGCAAAATATTTATTCAAAAGCTACAGTAAGTTTATTAGAAACATTATAGGAATACAGTAAAATAATAACACCACTACTGCTATTCTAGCATTTCTATTCTTATAACAACACTATAACTCTTGATAGGATTACGAACTTTTAGACTTATAACAACATTGCTGTATCACTTGCTGAAAATCCCATTATAACAACTCCCGCAATTGATATAAGAACATTCTTATAGCAATATTAATCACATTATTCCCATAAAAACATAATTATAACACCTGAGAGAGTCATATAGAAGTCTTATACCACTAATTTTGTTTTTATAACAATAAAATGTTACGTGGGTGGGATACGAAAAAAGGGATATTTGCTTTTTTCCAGAAATTTCTCAAATTTATTGAAAAATCTTTTTTCTTTTAAATTTTATAAAAATTCTGGAAAAAGCAAAGCAGATATTGAGTCCCTTTTTGTGTCAAAACAGCCGCTAATAGTAAAAATATTTAAGGTAAATATTTTGGAATTAAAACGATATTTTGAAAAAGCGAGATTAAAAAGACGAGATTTCGTTACGCTTCCAAAGTTAAAATTTGTAATTTTCGTACCTCGAAATATGCTCAATAGCAAATCTAAAAAGTACCAAATCCATTGGTGTACTTGAAAACGTATTAAAATCTTGTAAATAAAAATGCATAACTTTTTCTAATTTTTCATAATTTTCAACTTCATCATAAATTTTTGGTTCAGCATCTGGTTCCATATAATTTCCGAAAAATAAATTTCTCAAATGATCATCTGTAATAGTTTCTCCAGCAGGAATACGTTTAACGAATGCCTGTCCTAAAGAATATCGTAAATGATCTTTACAAGTTTTTTTAACAATATCTAAAAGAGCTTCTCGATCTTTTTGATCAATTAATCTATAATATATAAGATAAGATTTATTATAAATATATGCAAAAAATATATATTATATAATAGATAAGTACCGATCATAATAAATTCGATAAGTTTCATGACACCATAATCGAACAAGTTTTTCTGAATCTGTTAATCGATTTGGTGGTACTAAAATAATACCTTGAAAAACTCTTGTAACATCTCTCAATGAGAATGTGTAATGAGATTTAGCTGGAGTTGGTAAAAATACTGATAATATCATTCGATGTGTTTTTACTAAGGCTTCAGCAAGTCCCTTTAATTAATTTTTTATTACGATATTAGTATAATACAATTATTTATTACGATATTAAAATATATTTTCTAACCTTTATTACATATTGTAATTTATCAGGATATTTTTTTGAAAAATGCCATTCATTAAATACTGTAAAAATTCGATTAATTGTTGAATCTTCAAATGTATCTACACCTATTGTAAATGAATGACGATAAAATCTTGGAAAAATATAATTACTACCACCAAGTTGACCCATTGCTCCTATAAAAATCTTTTGAATATAGAAAAATTATTAAATTTAATGCTTTAAATAAGAAATTTTGTGAAAATCTTTACTAAATCAAGTAATTCAATTTTTGTAGTATCTTTTAAATCTGACCAATATCCATGATCTAACCATGTTCTAATTAATTCAAGTGGTGGTTGTGCACCATATGTATCCTTTGATGGCATTGCTACATCATCACAGAAAATAATAAACTGAAAATTTATAAAATTAAACAATGTAGAAAAAATAGAATCTATCATAATAAATCATGATTTTTTTTATTAAATATACTTTTTTGCCAACAGGTGGACCAAATGCTCCTTTCCGTCTTCTATCCAATTTTGTCATAACTGTTTCTTGTACCTGAAAATAATTTTAAATTAAATTAAATTAAATTACGTACGGTAAGTGTAACGGGCGCATCAAATCATATAGAATCAAAATTAAATAATTTTTATATATAAAATTGTACTGGTAGAGGAGTATATTCACAACTGATGTCTTGTAGAGTTGTGGAAATTATAAAATTTTGTTTACTGCGAAATACTTTGTTTTACTATCAAATTAAAACCAGACACAACAAAATAAAATGATGTTTGCTTAAAGCTGATGTTAATCAATTTTTATAACGTATTAACAATCATTTTCTTAATCGTATGTGTTTTTGTGGGCAGTTATAAAAACGCTATTAAAATGCTATTAAAATGTTAAACCATTATATTTTTGATGAATGACTTTTATTTTACTTATAAAAGTTTAATAATATCTAGATTTCTTCTTCAATGACACTACAACTGATTTCGGAGTTTTGTTCAATTTACTCAATTCTGTAAATTAGAATCCGATTTCCAATTAATCGTTTGTATATTTTGTTCTGCACGATTTTCTCTCATTTCTTTCGTGGGCTGCCTGATTATTTATTTTATCTTATTTTTTATTTTTTATATCATTTTCATTTATTATATTTTATTAAATATTAGAATTCATTACAATTATAGTAAATTAATTAAAACTAAAATTCAAAACTTAAAAATAGAAAATAAACAAATATAATAATAGTACTAAATTAAAAGCATCTACAGAATTCAAAATATAAATAAAATAAAATAGTTAGGAAACATTCTATTGCAAAAGTAAGTTTCGAATGGTCCATCACAAGAAATAAACAATTTAAATTGTTCAATCTTTGTGGAGTAACAAATTTAGATGTAAATATTAATTTGGAAAACTAAATTCTTAAAGAAAAATAGAATACTAAATTTAATCTGGTTAAATATTTATGTAAAAAAAAATAATTTAATTTATAATTATTAATATTAAAATTAATATTAAAATTATTATTAAATTATAATTAATATTAAAATTAAAAGTAGAATATAGAAATGTGAATTAAATTTATAGATAAAACTTACAAATAAGTGAATTGAAGGAAAACTTACAAAAAGAAAATAAAACAATTAAACAATTTTATAAACTACTATATATTTTAGAACGAGATTTAATATTTCAATTAATTTAAAGGTTTAGTATAATTTCATGATTGTACTGAATACATTTATTCAAGTTGAACAGTAACGATATGCTAATACTAATAGTTAAATTGGTAGCTCGCTATATGGTTCCACTTTGAATTTTTTGATTTGGCTTCCTGTCTTTTTCAAAGTTATTTTGACTATTTTACCTGTTATTCCCTAGATTTTATTATTTTTATTAATTTGTGCCGGAATATACTGCTGTCATTAATCTGTTTACAGTCTACAAAAAGTTGGAATGCATCGTTGTTATACCTGAAACATATCATACCTAATGAAATATTATACGATGATTCCGGGATTGACCGGAAAAGCGTGTTTTAATCCCAAAAATCTCCGAAATTGGCCGAAATCGAGATTTTCAAATGGGAAGGAGTATTTTTTTTTTTACGCATGCTCTGGAACACCTGGTATATGAACATTGTTTATAACAGTTGAGTTGAGCTTATAATCTTTTTTATGTATGCCGAAAATTAGACTAGTATTTCATTGCGTTTGATTTTTTCATCATGGATAGTAGGTTTGGCTTTAAAGTTCTATTATAATGTTGGATTTAAGGGTCCTATAACTACTAAAGACACATGTGATATTATATTAGATTGATATTATATTAGAAAATCACTAAAATTAATTCAAAAATTTTAATTTAATTAAATTATTATTTTCACAGCAAATTAATGTTCAGTAAAATTTTTTGGGCCCAGGTTACTTTTATTTTATTTAATCTTGTTTTAATTTTGTATAGCAAAAAAAAAAAACTAAACCAAAGTATTTTGACTATGAAAATAGAACCCAGATTGAAAATAGAACCCATATTGACTATAATACATATATTTAACCTCTCCTGTCCCTATATCTGACCCTATATGATTCGATGCTTTCGGTACACCCTGTGCAATGAAATTGATTTATAAATTTTTTTTTTCAAATAGTTATACTTGTTGTGCACTTGTTCTTGCTGATAAATTCACTGTATTCACCATATATGAATTTTTTGGTAAATTACGTAAATAATTAATAAGTGTTGCACTTTTACCAGTACCAGTTGGACCACACAATAACATTGGTATATCTTTTTGAATACAAAATTCTAACCAATATGTAATATAACTAGTTTCTTTTGTTGGTACA
The DNA here is from genome assembly GCA_963942445.1 of Argyra leucocephala. Classification (NCBI taxonomy): domain Eukaryota; kingdom Metazoa; phylum Arthropoda; class Insecta; order Diptera; family Dolichopodidae; genus Argyra; species Argyra leucocephala. The sequence continues at coordinate 29,642,859 of OZ012679.1, read as the reverse complement.
ATTAATTCATTTAATTCACAATTTTCTGGAAAAATAATTTCTTCAGATTTTTGCCATGGCCACCAATTTTCAATTTCATCAAATCTATAATCAATATATAATAATTTTTCTGGCCATAATTGTCCTTTATTTAATGAAAAATATTTTGGTTTTGGAAAATCATCATCTTTGCCAACTAAAACTTTACGTATTTTTGTATCAAAATAGGTGTGTCCTTGTACTAAAATTGATAAAATAAATTAATTAAAAAAATATATTAATTAAAAAAAATAATATTAAAACGTTGGGTATATATCAATTTTAATTCACCAGGTATCGTGATCATTAGTAATATCGAATTATTTTATCCCGCGGGTCACAATTAAGGATAAAATAATATCCCTTGTGACCACCGGTCCGGCACTAATCACTGGTGATATATTGTACCTGGAAGAAGGAAAATTTGTGTATCACCCCTGGTGATTTTCAAAGTGTTAATATATTAAAATACGGTTGTATTAATTGGGATTCTGCTCTGTCAGTTCATAGTATTAGGATGATTTTATTCAAAAGCAATATTTGCTTTAAGAAATCTTTAAGACCCAAGGGGTTTTCATAATCTTCTATCATATATTGATAGACTATAAACTATTAATATGCTAAGCTTAGCGTCCCGCAGAATTATACTTCTATCATATATTGAATGTCTTAACTGGTAAACTCGATGTGCATTACATTAAAGATAATGTTAGAATCATAAATGAAACCAGATCAACAAGATATACTAAATTTTTAGTTGAATATAGACATACAACGGAATATGTTAGAAATGAACCTATCATCAATAGATGCTGATGGGTTCAATCACCTTTTTTCAGACACAAATTCAAAAATTCATTTAAATCAAGTACACATAGAACCTTACTCAATTACAATCTTAACCATAATACTGTAATATTGTAACTAAACATCGTATATCCATATAATATCCATTAGACACTGTTGTAGACGCCGAGTATTAACCAAAGTTTCATAGACCTACTAATGAAGGTTTGAAAAACCTCTATAGAGGGTAGCAAAAAAGCAGATATTCGTTCAAGATCAATTTTGGAAAATTAAATTACAGAGAAAAAAAAAATCAAATTTAATACCTGTAAGAGCTGAACCATATGCCCATCCAAAACAATAAATAAAAGTTTGTTGAAACCAAGTTTGATTAAATGATGTTTGTTTATCCAAGAAATATCTAAAGAATATGGATAAAATCTGAAAATGAAATTAATTTACATAAATGCTTTTACATTTGTACATACTAGTATATAGCTATATATATATTTAAAATTTCATATTTATATATACTTACTTTATATTGATATAATGATGATATATTCAACATTGATTTACAGTTTTTTAGAATATCTAATGCTGCTGGTATCAACCAATCAACTAAATCTATATACAAATTAATATAGATTTCATTTAATGCTTCATATCCTTCTAAAATCTTTACAAAACTAAGATGTAATGTTCTCCAATTTAACATATCAGGTTCCATATAAATCATACCACAACGTGAAACAGTTGCTGGTGATGCTTGATCTAAATCAACCGGTTCAAATATTATATTCATTAATTTAGTCATTTGAATAATTTCACCAGACATTAAACATAAAATTTTATTATCATCTAAAACTGTATTTAAACTTTCAATCCAAATTGAATCAACTGGACCATCAAATATAATCCAATAACGTTCAGTTTTTGAACCATTTGCATAATCACGAAATGTTTTTGCTGAAACACCATCAGACCATTCATGTGAAATTGGATCAAAACAACCGTATAATTGTCCTAATGATATTGCTTTTGGATTTATAATACGATAATTTGTATTGTATTCTATATGTGATGTATGATCTTTACTTATATTACGTAATACATTTGCTAAAGTCTAAAAAAAAAATGAATAGTAAATAATTATATTAGAGAAGTTGTGATGATATTTGATCTATTAATAATACAGATGTAGATGTTTTGTAACGTACTTGGAACTAACTATAAAATTTATTTCTTCGCTTATATTATAATAACCTTTTAGATTTAACTCTGATTATGCTGAAATCATTTTATTTATTTAAATAAAACATTCGAATAATATCATAAAACAATATTATATACACACACCCGAATTAATTATAAATGGACTCTCATTTAATGATATGAAGAAAGCCATAAAGAAATTAAAAAATAATAAAGCACCAGGGGAAGATTCTACAACATCAAAACCTATGTAAAGGTGGGGAACATTTAAATTAATACATAAATTAATATTTGAAATATGGCTTAACGAAACGATACCAGAAAAAAGGCGTATAAGTATACTAAGACCAATCCATAAGAAAGGAGATAGAACTAACTGTAATAATTATCAGTATTAAACAAATTACTATCAAATATAGTATATGACAAAATCGAATCGTATGCTGAAGAAAGGCTTTGGTGAATATCAATGTGGTTTTCGTAAACAAAGATCCACTCTTGACCAAATATATTTATTAAAACAAAATGTGGAATAATCATATGCATTTGGTGTCAAGACTTACATAGGTATTTTATTTATTTACTACAAGCAAGTCATCGATAGTATTAATAATAGAAATAAAATAGCATGCTCATTAATAAAAGTAGGTGTACCTAGAAAATTAGCTAACCTGGCCATGGAAACCATGCTCAATTGCCATGTTGTACACTCTGTAAGAGCTTATAAGCCTACTTGAGAGGAACTAATCAAAATAAATAATAAAAATTGATGAGCAAAAGTTGTGATACAAAATACAATCTCGATAGATTTTGAAATTAAATTCACTGAAAAAATGTTTACTGTTAAATTAGTAAAAAGGTTATTAAATTTAAAAAAATGTTATTAAAATACGTCCAATAACAAATCGTTATTAAATTAATCACCAGTGTAGTTAAAGTAATAACTATTGAGAGAAAAAAGAGAGAGCATTTAACAACCTGAGTTTTTAATTTAACAGTAGAAGTTGTTAATATAACAAAAAGCAATATCTCTTAAATAACTAAGACTGTGAATTTAATAAACATTACTGTAAATATAATAACAAAATTGTTATTTTAATAGGCAAAAGTTTTTAATTTAACAGCAGAAGTTGTCAATTTAACAAGAAGGGTTATCTATTTAATAGCTAAAATTGTGGATTTAACAAACACTATTGTAAATGTAATAATGAATCTGTTGGTTTAGCAACTTGAGCTGTTATTTTAATAGCAATGACAATATTCTGCTATTAATTTTACAAACCGCTTTATTATTTTTATAATACAAGTTGTTATTTTCCTTTAGTTGTTGTCCTAACAAAAAACATAATATCCAATCAAATCTGATTCATAAACGGACCTAATCTTCTACATCAACAAAGAAAATTGAATAATAATTATTAAACTTATAGTTTTTTATAACAGTTTTTTTTGGGATGTCTTAAATGAAACATAATGCATTATATTTAATTAAAAATATTTTTTTTTTATTTGCTAATAATTTTTATATACATAAAGCACTTCTTTTTAAACACATTTCTTTATGGCCATCTACAGTTCCTGCTAGAAGTAACGGTTGAACTGGCAGATTTTCTTTAATTCGTACCTCTAACAATTCTTTCAGCTGTTGAACTGTGTTACCAATAATTACAAAAGAATTTTGTGAATCGCAAATCCAAATTTTTTTATGTTTAGTTTTTCTTTATTTGCCACAATAAGAACAATTCTTGCTGTGGGTACTAGTACGTGGTGCAATAAGTAAAACGTTGTTAATAATTTCCCATCTGTAATTAAATAAAAAGAAATAGAGTAAATTTATTTTATATTATACAAAACAAGACGATTAATTTTAATAGATGTACCTATTATTATATTTATATAAATTATATTTTTTATGAAATCAATCTTACTTTGTTAAACACTTTTATATTCATAAAAAAAAACTTACATGTGTTTCTTTATCAGCTGCAATAAATTCAATCATGGATTTAACAGCAGATTCTTTAATTTTGTCTTTATACCTATTTTGATGAATGATGATTATAAGTCAATTAATTTAAAACAAAAAAAATTTCGTTAAGTTAATTTCTCAGCGTATATATAATTAATGTAATAACAAAAAATACTTTGAACTTATCAAGTTTAAGTCGGTTTGCCATTGAAATACAAACTATATTTTTTTCTACACAATACACATGTGATTCCAATAACTATTTCTCAAAAAAAAAAAAATACAATATAATTTAAATATTAATCATTGCACTATTCCACCTAATTAATATAAAATAAAACTTACCTCTAGAAATTTCCTTAAATTTATTCCAATTACGTGTTAATTCAATAATTATTAAGAAATTTATATGTATATTAAATAAGTATTTTTTATTCAATATGGCATTTATTCTTTTTTACACATTTTTATTAACTTTTAAATTAACTTTAGCAAAACGTTCTTTTTATCCTGCGATTACTTTTGAACTGAATAAGAATTTATAAATTTGAAAACATCTTTTTCTCATTTTAAGAAATGTTTGTTAAATTAAAGGTAAGAGTTATTAAAAATACAACTTACTATTATTTTAATAACAAGTCTTGTTTTTTTAATAATGTCGACTGTCAAAATACAATTTGTTATTATTTTGATGATTTTGATTATTGAATTAATAACAAAAGTTTTCTTTTTAATTACAAATTTTAACAATTTCTGTTGTTATATTAACAATGATTATGTAACAACAAAAATTGTTAAATTCACAATTATGTTATAATTTTAAAAACAAAACTGTTATTTGAACAATTTTTGTTATTAATATTATTGTAGGTGCAATTTTTATTGTTTTTTTTTGTGTTAAAAAATCATTTTTGTTATCATTTTAATAAAAAATACTATTAATTTAACAAATATTGTTATTGGCATTTTTTACAACCGATTCAGCAACCGACTTATTGAAAAAACAGTAAACATTTTTTCAGTGTTAGAGTACGACAAAGCGACACGTTTTCAGCTTTGTTATTTAATATGGTCTTAGAACAAGTCATAGAAAAAATATTCATAAAACCCTTTCAAATTATCGCCTACGCTAACAATATAGTGATTGTAGCTAAAAATTATAGGAAAATCTATATACTAGGTATTATACTAGAACAAAAGGCAAAAGAAACTGGTTTGAAAATGAACGAAAACAAGATAAAATATATGAAAACGACAAGGAAAACCGATTAAAATATACCACAAAATTTTGCCATCAAAAACTTTAATTTTGGAGGCGTCTCAAGCTTTTATTAGCTTGATGTACACTCACTTACATTATGAAGAGCATTTACGTATATTCTAAAGAAAAATAATCCGAAAATCTTTGGCTCAAAAAGATTACAAAACGGAGAATATCAAATAAGGAATATAATACAACATGAGGCTATTGTAAAGTTTGTAAAAGCACAACGACTAAGATGGACATATAATAAGAATGAACAAAAATCGCCCTTAACAAATATATAATAGAGCCTAGAGACAGACCATGAATCAGATGGAAAGATAATATTGAAAATGACTGCCAAAAAATGAACATGCAAAACTGCTAGAGTTCTGCGAGATATCGACTTGCATGAAGGAATATTACGAAGTAAGCTCTATCTCAGCCCAAGCTGTAATACGATAAATTAAAGAATTGATGGAAATGTGAAATAATATCGTAAATTTATATCAAAAGTTTTTTTCAAGCTAATAAAGCTATTATTATTATTATTTATTATTATTCAAATAATGATATGCTGATGAACCCATGCCATGACCATTTTCAAATAAATTTCATTACTAATTTTATATTGTACATAATATATATAATAAATATTCTATTTATACATACTTGATAAGCAGTTGTTTTACCAGCCATTGGTCCACCAATAATCATTAATCCATGTCGTACCAATAACATTTCATAAATTTGAAGTATTTTTTCAATATACCATGTTGTAGCTTGTAAATTTTTTTCTTCTAATAATTTTTTCATCCAATTTATAATATCATCACGTGATGGCTTAAAAATTAAATATTTATTTTACAAAATAGATTAAACTTTTAATATTTAGTATAAAAAATAAAAAAAAAATAAATCACCTCTGGTAATACAACCTCTGGAAATAAATCTGTATAAATACCAATAAATAATGAAATATCTTGTTCTAAAAATTTTGGTAAATTTACATCAACAATCGCTCTAAGAACAATTTCTTCTTCTGATAAATTTGGATGTATTCGACGTAATACTGCTGAAGCTAAAAGAACTGATTTAACAGCTCTCATACCATAATCATAATGAGCTTGTGATGATAATTGCTCAGAACATAATCTATAAGCTAAAACAATTTTTTGTGCTAAATGTCGTGCATTTTCAAACCCATTTGAATATAATGTAATTTCTCCAATCATAGCATAATCTGGCACCAACATTGCAACAGTACGAAATAAAACTTTCAAATTATCTGGCAATTCTGTACGGCCTGCATAACTATAAAATAAAATATTAAAAAATTATATGCATATATTTGTAAATAAAATAAATATGTAATTTATATACCCCGGATTCATTGTAATAAAACATGTACAAGTTGGATCCAATTTTAATAGTGTATCTTCAAAATAAAATTTAATAACTTTTCTACCAATAGCTCTTTGTAAAATCAAAATTTGTTGTGCAACAACAGATAAAACTTCTAATTCAATTCTATTGAATTCATCAAAACATGCCCAGGCACCAGATTGAGCTAAACCCTTAATTATTAAAACAAAAATTATATATAGTATTATATATAGGTATATATAGGTATTGTAGGTATTGAAATTTTTACTTTAAAAAATTTTCCTATTCCTTTGTAATCTAAACCATCAGAACAATTAAAAACAACACATTTTTTTCCAACAGCTTTTGCTAAATCTTTACATGTTTCAGTTTTACCAGTTCCAGCTGGACCTTCAGGTGCACCACCAAGACATAATTTAAAAGCACCCATTAAAGTTCTAAAATTTATATTTTCTATTTAATAAAATAATTAAATTTATCGTATGTATGTATGTGTGTGTATATTGGAAAATAATGTACCTAAAACATCGATCAGTCAAAGGTGTAACTACAAGACGTGAAATATTTCCCAAATATTCGAAAGCATATTTTATTTCTGTAACTACCATATTAACACCAACATAATCAATTTTATCTATAATAGAATAAAAATAGAAAAATTATGGTAACAAATGAATTAAAGTGTCTATATATTTACTTTCTGTTTTCCAATAATATCGAAGTTGTGAGATCCAATCAAATTCATTTATAGTCAAAATATTTTCATCAGCTATAAATTTTGTAACATCTCGAGCTTTAATAATTTTTTTTTTTATTATGATTTGATTTATTTGAAAGAAAATAGATTAATTCATACCATGTACATCCAATACTATTAAAGCTTCAATTGTGATTCTATGAGCAGTTTTTAAATTTGTTCTAACTAAATTAACAAGACCACTAATTTGAATGATACATTTATCAACATATTGTGAAACTTTGTTTGCTTCAATTGCTTCTTCAACCTTCAAAAATTTAAATTTTAATATATTTAATTGGCGGCGCTACAGAGCATGCAGGTCATCGTGGAACCTAATTGTGTAAGAAACTTTTGCATTGCATTTTGTTTGAAAATTTGAGATGCAATGTCAAAATGAAGAAAAAAATATTTAAAAAAAAAAACAGAAACGAAAGTAGCAATATATGTGGTAGCTCGTAAAAGCTCGTAAAGAGAACGTGTCACCATGTGCCTGTATTTTAATTTACCTGTATTGGATTTTATTGTATTTTACCGAATTATTTGACTTTCAATAGTGATTAGCTAAGAAGGTTAAATTAATTTAATTGAAAATTCAATGCTTTACTCCCATCATATCTGTTAAGCATTGTCTAGATATAAGTTTATAGGCAACGTCATCAATTCCGCACAATAATTATATTTATATGTAAAATTACACTGTTGGAAACAAAATAGGAAAATCTCTTTTAAATGCAGAATATTTAGCCAAACCTATATACTACTCTATTGCGAAAAAGTTGGCTCACCTTTAAATTTATCATCACAATAAAAAAAGTTTTGTAAGTAATTACTATCCAATCCCTCTAAATTTAAAAAGCTCCGAAAATAATTTTTGCTTCGTTAAATTTGTATGAAAAATCTTCGTAAACCTTCGTTTTTACATAGAAGCAAAAATTAGTTTCGGAGCTTTTTAAATATAGAGGTGTTGTACTACCTATAAAAGATGTGATTTTATTTCGAATCTACTGAGATTTAATGTGGAAATGAGAAAAAAATTAGAAATTCCAGCCACTACTGAAACGGGTTTAAAATACAAACATGGCATATATCAACTTTTTTGTAATAGAGTAGTATATTTACCGAAATTATCTTACTGCAGTTCGATACAAACAAAATGCATGAATTTGAAAACACTAAATTAAATAAAGTAGCATTTTGGAATTTTGGGATTTTTGTACTTTTGGATTTTGTGATTTTGAGATTTTGGGAATTTGTATTTGGGATTTCGATAATGTTTTTCGTACCCATTGTACATATAAATACAGGCATATGAAATAAAAGCAAATGAAATATAGACTTGTGATAGTAACTCTTCATTAATGCTGTTGTCAGCCATATGCCTAAGGGCTGACAACAAAAACTAAAAAATTAAATCAAATCAAATATTGCTATCCAATAATATTTATTCCGAAGCGGGACGAATTCCGAGTTTTCCAAATCCCGCTTTTTCAAAAGGCCGCTTTTTAAAATCCCGCTTTAAGTGTATTTATACCAAGAATATTTATTTTAATTTATTGTATGTACATCAGCCGCTGTTGGATACAAAACAACTTAAAAAACCGGGATTTGGGAAAGTCGGCATTCGGGGCATACCCAATTATTATTCAATATTCACAATATATTTTTTCTAATATTTTCGCATTAGAGAATTTGAAATATTAAAATGGCAAAATTATTTAACTAAATTAGCAGTATAGTCGATTAGACACCTATAGGTAGCTTTTTAGAAATTAGTTTTCATATTATATTGTAATTACCCCATATGTCCATGCCATACATGAAACAGCTTGAACAACTTGTCCCGGCCACAATAGAATCCAATTTAAACGTTCGGTTACAGAATAATTTTCCCAAGCTTGTTTTATTTGATCAAGAATAGTTTCAATCATGATAATTTCAACTTCTTTTAACCACAGTTCAACAAGACCCTGTAATTAAAGATTATTATTTGAAAACATTTTTTTTTATCAACTATATGGTTAAGTTATGTTGTAATTAAATTACAAAGAAAACATTTTTAAAAATATTAATAATTTAATTTAAATTTAATAATTTTATTAATTAAAAAGAAAAAGTTGTATCGGGGGGATGGAGAAGAATATGAATTTTACGCTGGGGTGAATATTGCAAAGTTTTGTCATGTAATGAAAATTTAGATTCCCATCATTAGTGAAATGTTACAAAATTTGCTGGGAAATCTACAACATATATTAGTTTGAATATAGAGCAAGCACTGATCAGTCGCTGACTCAATGTAGCTTAATTTATAGTTAAATGCTTACTGTACTACCATGTTTTGGTTACATAGGAATGGGTGTAACTGTTATATGTACTTTTCATACATGCTGGGTCACGTAGTAGGCTGAGCGTCTGTTTTCCAACCGAAATATCCAAGGTTCGATTTCCGACGAAGTAAAAAAATGCCTGAATTCAACCTGATCCAGTACCCTTTTTCATTATGATGAAAATAAACGACAAAAAATAATATAGCGTATAATTTTCTTTATATTTAAAAAGTTTAGTTACTGAGAATAGTAGCGATTTTCCACATTTAATGACTTGGTAAGCCAATAATTTGATAAATAAATGCTCGAAAAACATTGAAGTAAATAATTTACTGTAGTATAAACTTGCAGTACCATACCCTAAAATTAGGCACGAAAAGGTGTGCTTTTGATAGCATTTGAATATGCATTTGATAGAATAAACCGAAACGTAATTTCAAAAGCTCTTATAAATTTAAGAGTACCTCAGAAATTAGCAAACCTAGCCATAATGACAATGCACGAATCAAAAACTAAAATTATAATAAAGATCAAATAACCCTAATGAATTTAAAATAGAAACGCAAGTACGACAAGGTGATGAACTATTCCGCATTATTATTCAATTTGGTTGGTTGGTTGGTTAATAGGGTAGATATAAGAATCATCAACCGACTGTCTTATTCTCTACGCCTTGCGGGCCTGTTGTACCCCCTCAGCAATTTTATCTCCGCCTCACAGCAGACTCCATTGCTAAGCTAATTATTCAACTTAATGTTTCATTACGCCAATATGACAACCCAAATAATAGCATATGTGGGTGATAATGGCAAAAAAACTACAGATATTTATATCGCAAAATGTAAAATGTAAATGTAATCAGAATATAACAATCGGAGAGTACAACTTTGAAGCAGTACTGTATTACAGAATTCAGGGCAGAAATAAATAGTATTATGCAAAAAAAAATTTTTTCATAATCAGAGGTTAATATCTAATAAAGTAGAATGCAACTTATAGTGGCGTATGAATGCGATGTATGGATCATAAATGTAACCGAGGAAAACAACAGTCTACGTGTATTTGAAAGTAAAATTCTTCGAAAAATACTCGGCCCAAAAATATTGGAAAATGGTGCTAGAGAAGAGCAATGTTCAAAATTACGCTCAAACCATTCAATTTCAAATTGGAAACGCAGCGCAGAATAGATCTTTGTGGAGGAGTATTGCGATGAAGGTCAAAGCTCACCCAGATTTGTAGCGTTATAAACTCATGATAATGAATTTCTTTGTCTAAAAAGTATAAGAACTGTTCGGAACTATATTGTCTAATTTTTCATTAAAATTAGTATAAAATTTATCTTCTTATCAATAAATATTTACATTTGCTGCATTTGGACTTATTTTCCTCAATAACTTAACCTCTTCATCTTCTGCTGAAATAATTGACATAATTTCTTGATTTTCATCAAAATTTAGTGCATATATCTATAAAAATTATACAATATTACATACATTAATACAATAATAAAAAAAAAAACAATAAATTACGCCTTCAAAACATTTTTTCATATGTGGTTGAACTCTCAATGGATCTTTTGTTTCTGATAATATTTCTAACAATTCATCATTTGATAAGAAGAAAAATCTTGCAAAGAATAAACGCTTTTGTTCTAAATACGAATTTAAACCTTTTTGAACACATTCTAAATCAATAATTGCTTTACGAAAAATTTCTAATAAATTGGGGAAATCAGTTGCTTCAATAACATTTCGATTTGTTGCTGTATTTTTCATAACTTTACGCCATAATTTATCAACCTTTAATTAAAAAATTGGATTTTCATTTTGTTAATTTATAAACTTTAAATAATTCACCAATAACATAAGAAAAAAAAATAAAAACAAAAACTTACAGCTTTAAAATTTCTACCCTCAACTGGCATTTGTCTCATAATATCTTCAGAACTAAATATTGGCTCTAAATATATCCAAGTTGATTGTACTGTTATCCATGAATCAATAATATCTTGCATTGAAATTAATTTCTCTTCCCAATCATCAGCTTTTGTACCCAATGCAGCTATAAATGGTGATCGTCTCATTGCTTGTGATTTTAATACTTGATCATCAAGTAATGTTTGTATATCATCAATGGATGCCAAAATGAATGTATCAGAATCACGATATTGTAATAATTCAAATAAAACTTGTTTCCATTCAAATTGCATTGCTATCAATTGATTCGTTAATTCAAATTCTTTACCAGCAGCATTTGATATTGATTCTAATTCAGGTAATATTGTCATTATATCAGCATCAATCATATCTTTAGTTGAATTATAAAGAATTGGATTACATGGTTTTCCTAAACTATCCGTAATTTGATTCCAATGTCTTTCTTCTAATCCTTGACGACATATTGCATCAAATACTGGCAAATATATTTTAAATTTATCAATTTTTATACGAATTTGTTCAGCAGCACGTTTTGCTAATGGATTTGATACTAATTGACGTGTTAGTTTATAAATTATCTGAATTATAAAAAAAAAATATTATTATTAGAATTGAATTGAATTAAATAATTATTTTGGACAATTAAATTTTGTTAGGTTTACAGGATAAATATATTTTTTGTTTGGGTTCAATTTTTAAATTATTTCAGAGAACATCCAAAAATTTGAATGTTTTGCAATACATAGGTTCTCACATGTTAATAGTAATGAATCTATTGATCCGGAAATCTTGCACAGCATTCAAATAATGACACAACAGCCAATTTGAGACTGATCCGCAGATGAACTATGTGAATGTGATAAAAAGACAAAAAGTCAAAGGTTAAATATTATAAATCAGTGGTCAACAAAACAGTCTTGTTGTATAAAAAAAAGAGATAATTAAATAATATTACATCTATTTACAATAGAAAAAAATAAATTCAAAACTATAAATATGCTGTAGTTTCCATGTAATCAACATCTTCATCAACATCTTGTCATCGGATACTTCTAAAAAAAATTTTGAAAGCAGTTAAATCTTCGTTTGCTTCACTAAATTCAACTTCTTCCATTCTTTCACCAATATACCAATGAACGCAAGCTCACTTATTCTACATTAAATCATATTTGAACTTATGGCTTGAAAATGCTTCCGATATAGCTGTTGCATACATACAGCTATTTATTGGTGTTGTAGCTAAATCATCTTCTGAAACTGCATAATACTATATACAGTATAGTACTATATACTGTATAGTTGCATCATAATTAATTCCAATTTTTAATCCAGTTGGACACCAATCAATAAATGTTATATGTATTTCGATTTGATTTAATAGTACTTATAACTGAATTTAGGTCTTTTGAAACTATATATCATCACGATAAAGCATATAATTTGGCATATATTTTCTATGTTTTGAATTACATTGCTCTGCATTATATTTGCTTGATCAAAACAACTGTTTATAACTGTAGATATAGAAGATAGTTAATGAAATGATGCTTTATTAGCTGATATTAACGGTGCATAAGCTACTAAGGGGAAATATATTCTAGGATGAGGTACTAAATTTGTTTGAAATTCAGTTAGATCAACATTCATTAATCCTTGAAAATGTAATGAGGCAGTATATAGTTGAAAACAACTTGTTCTATATATTAAACGATTTCAATTTATTACATGGCATAAATAGCTTCATTACCAAAATATTAAACAACAATCTGAGTGTTCCATTTATTGTGGAACGGGATGTTATTACTGAGTTATTATTGTTATTGAGAAGTCTCATAATGGTTGACTAAATAAATAAAATGAATATGGTTCAACAACAGCTGTTGAGACTTTTGGTGATGGATAAACCACAAATTCAAGTTTACATTTGTTACTTTATTCTGTTGCAAATCTTTTTATTACAAGACTTGCAAAATCCACCTCTCAATTAATGAAACAATAAACATCCTTGAAAATCTTCACATATTGCTTAGGTAATTTTAATATTATATAACTTTATCAATTATTTCTTTTCCAACTGTATAATGTCCTCTAGCGCAATTATTAGCAGCAGATTACCAGATACAAGTACTTCGGGATGATAATATAACGACCGAAATCTGTCAGTCCTAATATTATGTATAATCCATCAAGATCGATATTTATTGATTTAGAATCAGTTTACAACTTCCAGTATTTGACAAGAAGGTATGTTAACTCTCATCATCTGAAAATTATTCATCTTGGCTTCACATCTGGCAATATAACGTATTCTAGTATATATAATTCCCAACATGACGATCCATTTAAGTTACCAGCTTTACCAATATTTATTAAAAAAAAGTTCGATATTAAAATGAAATTGTAAATTATGTTAATTTCGGTTCAAATTAGATTTAATAATAGAAATGCTGAGATAATGTTGGAGTTTTTGAATATCAAACCATGCTTGATAACATACATAACAGGAAGAAAATCGCTTTGGTTGGTACAGCGACGCACATAATGAAAGATTCTCTCTGGTTGTCTTTTTTAATTAAAAAAAACCTTCAAAAATGCCATTTTGTGGATATAGGATCCGGTAGACCATCAACAACATGGAGTAGTATAATATTTATTAACATAAAACATGAAAATGTTGAAAATTGGTGGGGCAGCATAGGTATAAGAAAAAAATAATAAAAAAATTCAAAATAGGTCGTCCAAAAAATACCTGCCAGAAAACCATAAAACAAGAACTAGAAAAAGTGAGCGGACATATCTAAAAGCTATATTACTGTTTATTAAATCGAGTACAATGGAAATGGCAAGTAGAAGCCCTTTACTCATAAGAAGAGTAAGAAAAATAAATGTCACACAGCCTTAAAAATTAAATAAACCAAAGGAAAGTTTACTCATAGTACTCATAGCGATTACGTACAAGTAGAACAAGCTTCAGATGACGAGAGAGATAATATTAGAATAAAAAATATATATATATTTAAAATTTACCTTATACATATTTTCTACATTTTCTCTTACAACATCAGCATTAAGATCTTGAAATGGGCCATACATCCTTAAAAAATTATGAATTTAAAACCAAAATTTCTATAACTTGAGTAAAATAAATCTTACCAAATCTCATAACTATTCTCAAACTCATAAGCTGTTTTCCATAATTTTTCAATTGGTTCAAGTTTTTCAATTAAATCTGCTAAAACGGGAAACTGTGTCACTTCCAGTTGAAGTAATTGTTCTTCAACATTAATGGAGTTAGCTTCTTTACTTGAGTTCTATCAAAAAAATATAAATTACATTTTAAATTAATGTTATTTTTGTAAACCAAAAAATACAAAAATATATACAGAATATCTGGGATCATCGAGTCATAGAGCTAGAGATGATTGATGAACTTGAAATAAACAAAAACTTCTCTATGAAGATCTATTGTCTGTCAAGTTGATTTTACTCACTTTGTGTTCTCCAATCTGACTCTAACTCAATGATTCAATATTTGTGGGACACTCATCAGTTTATATTTAAACTACCTCTAATATTGCAAAGAGCTCATCAACAGTTTCAACTCTTTCTTTAAGTTCATCAATTGTTAAAATATCACGAACTTCTTTTAATCTAAATGCATCAATTCTCTTCTTCTCAGACAAGACATATTTTTCAAATTTAGCACGTTTTTCTCTACCATTAAAATTTATGTGTAATTGAATTAATACATAAATATTTTATCATTATTTGAAAAAAAATATAAAAATATTTAATTGTTAAAATACCTAATAAGAACTTCAAGATTTTCTCTGACAACAAGTAGTCTTCCAGCGCTTAAATCAAGAACTTTTTCTAATTCAGCGGGTAATAAAAATGTTCTTGAATTCAAATGAAGATCTTCATCTGTAAATTTTGTACAGGTATTTTAAGTAATAATATACAATTATTTTCAATTAAATCTAAAAAAAAAAACTTACGAGATACCGTTGAATAGTATATAAGAAATATAACTCGTTTTAAGGCAACAGCAATATCTTCTTTAATTTGAAATATTTTTTCATCCCGACATTCCATTAAATAATTTTGTAAAGCAACAACTTCAACGGTTTCTTCTGGACGTTCACCTGCTTTCATAGACATTTCTTCTAATTCATTGCATATTCTGTATATGTCAGTTATTTGATTACAAAAAAAAAAAAAAAAATAAAAATTATGAAATTCAAGAGTTCTTTTGTATTTGTATATATATTATATATGTAGTAGATTAGCATTACTACATTATTTTCCCACGAAGTTGGCAACACCAATTATTAGTATTGTACTCTGTTCGTATTTAATATTTTTACCGTTTGTGACACTGTACTTAGATATAAAAAAAATAATTGAACTCACTTTGTTTTAAACTATCGTAATTCGTAATAGTTCTAATAAAGTTGTCTAATCTAGTTGAAAAAAGCTTTGTGTTGTAAAAGCTTTGTGAAAAGTTTAACAGACGTTTAAGCGTATTAATATATAAGATACCTAAAAAATTTCACCAACGAAATATCCAAATTTGTGTCGGTTATAACTTGAATTAGAATTTACTTCACGAAGCATTCTAGAAATTGGCTCGAATCTGCCATATTCTGTAGGGTGAAATGGAACGTGGAACATCTCGGTGGTGTTGAGATTATTCCGCTTATTTCTTTCAACAAGAACATTTTAATTTGTAGGGGTTAACGTTTTGCCTGTGAGTATCTGGTGGATAAAAGAGACATCCGTCGGTACAATTATTCGACGATCAGATAATGGCTGCGTATCAGATCCACAATATCCATTCCACAATAAAAATCTTAGTGCGAAACGTAAAAAATTTCACTGAACAGATTGATTTCAACTACAACATAAAGATGTTTTGTGAAATAGAGGTTTGAGAATTTTTTGGAACTAACGTTTGATGAAACCTAAGGAAGGATTAGATT
The DNA here is from genome assembly GCA_963942445.1 of Argyra leucocephala. NCBI lineage: Eukaryota > Metazoa > Arthropoda > Insecta > Diptera > Dolichopodidae > Argyra > Argyra leucocephala. The sequence goes on along the minus strand of OZ012679.1, from coordinate 29,626,260 downwards.
TACTCGCTATGTTATCATAGTGTAGCTTAAAATTAATGGAATGGAATGGAATTCACTCTCGTAAGGGAAAGTTGTGTTATGAAAGAATTTTCATAATTATATAGTTTTAAATTTTACTTATTTACTATACATAGCTAAAGATCCTAAAGTATTGGGATTTTATTAACATTATTTTTGATTGATTTTTTGTATTTCGTGAAAAATCTTTATTTTGAATTGATGAATTTTTAAAACCAGAAGCTGAATTCAGAAACTTACTTTTTATATAGAGTTCTTAGATTAATCAACCATCAGATCATCAAGAAACAAGTCATATTGGCTGTGTTTTTTTTGACAAAGTGAATTTGAATTTGAATTTGAATAGAATTTATGAATTCAGTTCTTAGTTATTATTTAAGAGAAGAGTTTTTGTTAGATTTGGATTTGTTGGCAAAACACAGTTATTTTGAATAATTATAGTTTAACGGCATATTGCAATAAACATAACAATTGCAAGATAATGATTATATCCCGGTTGTCATGTGCCAAGAATCTCATTATCAGACTTTCATAGCCTGTCGCATTTGTCAATGGTATGAAATACGTATATGAAAATAAAGCGTGTAAAAGCAGTTAGAGTGTTTATCTCATAGACTTGGAATTATATAAAAAAAAAAAGTTAGTGCTTTGATTATCATACAACTATTACAATTAAGTATTTGGTATTTTACTCGATACCCCGCAAAATAAACTATTCTGCATTCCTAATTTCAATATTCTATATATTCAATAACCCACCCATATTGGATTTTATAACAATAACGATAATAATGAATGTTATCACTGATGACTTACCTTTTATTTTCATTTCTATTCCAAATCTTAAAATAATTTGTTATATAATTGATAATATCATTGACAAGCATATCAAGAGTTTTATTAACATGTCTTAGATCAAGCATAAATAAATTCATTGGTACAAAATCGATTAACATGTAAATTTCTTCAAGTAATTCGCTTAATCTTAGCATTAATAATTGAAATGTCTATTAAAAAATTTGAAAAAAAATTATTGAAAATATAATATAGTAATTTTGGAAAATATATATAATATATAATATATAATATATATATACATATATAATATACCGGGAGTTCCAGAGCACGCGTATCAGCTTTTTAAGAGAGAAAGGAGCCGTTTCAAAATTTAAAAAAAATGTATTAACTAAATCCGGGGTGCTCTATCGATTGGTGATTTTTTCAACTTCCGGGAAGTACCCGGGAAGTGTCCATTTGAAAATCTCGATTTAGGTCAATTTCGGCGAATGTGGAGCTTGAAAAGCCTTTTCCAGTCCTTTTCGGAAGTTGAAAATATCAACAATTTATAGAGCACCCTCGATTTAGTTAATAATATTTTTTTAATTTTAAAATAACGGCTCCTTCCTCTCTTAAAAAACTGATACGCATGCTCTGGCACACCCGGTATATTTGAATTTTAAATAAAATAACCTCTAAAGTAGGAATAATTTTTTGTGTGAATATACTGTGTGTTATAGCAATCATTTTACCAGCTAATAAAGGGAAATAATATGTATAAATTGGATATAAATAAATTCTGGGACCAATCCAATTTGCTTGAATAATTTCACAAACATTTTTATATAAAACTTCCATATCAGAATGACTTTCATGAATACAATATAAATATCCAAGTTGATCTTCTCCTATAAAATTAAATATATGTGTATATACATATATGTAAAATATATATATTTTAAGCTATAGAAATACTTATTAAATAATAATTAAATAAAATGTACAGAGTGGTTTCTTTCGATCAAAAAATTCTTTAAGAGATAATTCCTTGTACAGCATTTTAGAAAAGAAAAAAAAATAGTTCTAGAAAGGGAGTGGTAGGAGACTATATTTAAATTTAATTTTAAATTTGGGCATCTATTACTCGAAAATGGTAAGTCCAATATACTTGCTCAATATCAAAGTATCATATCCCAAATTGGTGTGAAAAACATTTCAATGTCAGGGATAAATATCCCCAGTAAATGAGATTTACTGTTCTTATCCGTATGCATTGAGTTCTCATATAAAATAAAATATGTATCTTATCTTTAGAGACAACAACATATTATCACACTTAAAATGTTTACCACCTAAACCACATCTTTAAGTATCGTTACTTAATTAGGGCACATTAATTTTAATACAAAGAGAGAAAATTTTTATTATTTTTTTGCATATCTTGAGGAGTTGTAGTGTATATTTTTTGTATGCATTACTTTTCAATTCTTAAAAGATTTTTTATGTATAAGATTGTACCCACTCTATATAATATTTACACTTATATAAATATAATATAAATAAGACATATTTACTTTGCGACATTAAAAATTCAAGACGTGGTACATAATAACCAACTCTTAGAACACTACGAAAAATATTTACAAAAAATTTTGGTAATTCACACATATACGGATATACAAATATTTTTCCACTATTTTTCATTACAAATTCTGTTGAAGAATCCATAGTTACAGGTGGTGGTGTTGCCTGAAAAGAAAATTTTAATTTTCATATACATTTTCGTATACATAAGGTGGGAACGTGTAATAATTTTTAAATAATTTTTGTTGTTTTTTTTTAAATTACCAAATCTTCTATACCAGAATCAAATAGTTTAGGATCATCATCATCATCAATTTTGTATAGTTGTGAATTACTTTCTTCTAAATCTTCAGTTTTTAAGAAATGTTGACCAACAACTGATACAATTATAGTCATTAGCGGTTTTCGTTTTAATTTAGGATCACGAAAATCATATTCCTCAATTAAATTTCCTTCCTGTAATGGAATTTAAACGATTGAAATTTGATTGGAATGTATTTTGTATGTATATATTTATGGGACGGAGTACTAGACAAAAAATCGCATTTAAAAATCTCGTGTCTTAAAATATCGCAATTTTATAAATGTTATTTTTGAAAATTTTGTTTTGTGTTCCATACAAAATATTGCGAATGAGTAGAATTGAAAATTATGCAGGAATTGGTTTTTCAACATAAAATTTTTTGTAACATGTACAGAATTCAATCAATATGTACTATATTTTGGTATGGTATTGGTGTATAATAAGGGTATTCACAAATAGGTGTAAAATAAATTGAAAGTGTAGTCTTGTACTAGGTGTAGAAGTGTATAAGTTTATTGCCATTGTAAAATTTTTATATGCAAAAATATTCTGCAAGACTTGTAGATTTTTACTAGACTCAAACCTATTGTACTTTTGGTATTATACTTTAGTTGACATTGTACTTTTTAGGTTTGATATATTTGTAAAGTCAATACACTTACTTATGGAAAATGGTTGAGATAAAAACAGATGCAATTTTTTAAATAAAAAATTTAAATTGAATTTAAACAATATTTTGATTGAATTATTTTGTCTATGAAGTTACAAGTAAAAAAAAAGAACATTGTTTCTCACTTATTCTCATAATTATAGATTAAATTCAAATGCCCATGTTTATATGAGGCAGAAATTTACCGCAGATTTGCCGCAGAAATTTTCATGTTCATACGTACAACAAAACTGGTAAATTTCTGACATTGCTGCTGTCAGATTATTGAAAAATAAATATGGCCAAAATCGATATTATTTGCCTAATTTCAACGTCAAAAACCGAAATCACCCCTCACCATCAAATTTTGTTAGATTTCTATCACTTTTCTACCCGTATAAACATGCATTATGTAAACAAACCGCTATCACAATTCTACATCCAGTACAACATCGAAAGTACAAAGGGTGTGTTCACGAAATCGTTGTACAAATCATTGTAGATCTACACCTACTACACTTCTACACTTAATCGTTAATACTTTTCACAAAAAAATTATAACTTAAAACATGATATTTTCAAACATGAGATTTTTAGACACAATCTTTCGTACTCAACCTGTATTTTTTTTTCTTTTAGAAAATTAATATCAAACCTTATAAACTTCTAAAATTTTATATAAATGATTAATACTTCTTCTAATTAAACCTTGTAATTGTAAGGACATCAATGCATGTATACAATTAAAAAATATGGCAGCTCTTCCACCATATTTGGAATTTATTGGAATATATTCTTTCCAACTTTTTTTCATTGCATCCAATAAATCAGCACATCTCGGTAACCAATCGTTTATTATTACCTAATAGGTATATGCACAATATAAAAAAATTATTAATTTGTGATATTTGAGTAAATTTCATATAAATAATAATTTCTTACATCTCTAACTATTAAGCAACTTTGTTTAACATAAGCTAAAATTTCATTTGCATTCAATGGAATTGATTTTTCATAAAATTTTTTTGTTTCAACCACTAGTAGATCATTATACCTTTTTATATAGAAAATCATAAAAATTTATATATTTAGATTAGTAGCAAGCACTGATGGAGGAAGTAAGTTGTTTCCAAAATAACGATATTTTTAACAATATTAGTGAAAATAAATTGTTAGTGAAAGGAAATTCGAATTTTGATGAATAAATTAGATATGTATATCATTGAAAATTATGTATACATGCGTACATATATATGTAAAAGTATATCTGTGTATGTTACGGGGAATTCAATAAATGCGTGTGATTATGCATAATTTTAAAGTCTATTAATAAATTTGATTATTTAAAAATAATATTACTAGTGACACACCTGTGCAATTCCACAGAAGATTTTATTTAAAAATTTCTCTGCAAATGATATTGGTTTCATAAATAAAACCATTGATTAAGAATACTATAAAGAAAGGCATTTTCATGCAACAGCGAATTTTCTACTAACTTTTTCAAAATTAGCTTTATTGTATATATTTTGCCTCTTTTATTCAATGTGTTAGTGTTGTTTATAGAGTACTTTATAAAGTCGTATAAAACATTCAAAAATTTCAAATTTCAAATAGAAAATAGAAAATGCAATAACGGCCCAAAATATATACAATGAAGCGAATTTTGAAAAAGTGAGTTGAAAATTTGCTGTTGTTAGTTTTGTTTGAAAATGTCTATCTTTATAGTATTATTAATCAATGATGCAACTAAAAAAAAACATGTAAGCTTATTTTTAGTAAATTATTTTGGTTTTACAAACTCTACTGTATAAAAATATTGCATAATTCTATATATTGCACAAAAAGGAAAATTAATAAGCTTTTTCTGGTAATAGATGTGTGTGTGTCATGTGTCAATAATTATATACATTTAAGAATAAATCCCAAAGTATATTTACCGTTATGATTATGCATAATCATAATCACTAATTTGTCACATTCACCGTAACATAATGCACACATACATATTAAAGTACATACATAAATTAACAATAATTAATGTTTCAATTAATTATATATGTATCACTAAATTGTAGGTTGCAAATAAAGCGATTCATAAAACAATTAATACAAAATGAATAAATGTAAAATATTCTAATAAAAACAAATTCTGTTTTAAATTTTAACATTTTAAATTCAATATTTCATATATGATTTATTTATTTAAAAAAAATTAAATTTTTTCAATTAGTTGTAAAAAATAGTAAACTTATACTAAATAAATAAATAATATTAATAATTTTGAATTATATTGAATTAAATCAACAATACAATTCAACTGTATTAGTTGTTTTAATATGTTTCGATCAATTTCGAACATTCAAAATTTTAATAATAGTTACACATTGGTATCTAGTTGATTCGCCTTTTCACTTTTCGATTGTTCATTGGACTGAGCAGAGCATATACATAAATATGTAAATAATAAGCTCGTTTAATAAAAATAAATGTATGTAGGTTCTATGAAAATTCAGTTTCAATTTCATTTCATTTTGATTATAAGTCAATCCAATAAAATGATAAAATTCATATTCTATGAAATTCTAAACTTAAATGTTAAAATTTTGAACACAATTTGTTTTTTTAATTATATTTTTTTACCACTTCTATAATATTGCAATAAAATTGAAAAGTGTACGTATTCATTTAAAAAGCCCCAATTCTCTACAGCCCTAATAAAAATAAAAAATAAAATGTATCCTTACAATTGAAACCATAATACATTTAAACCAGTTAATACTGGATGGGTGATCATTAGAATTTGATCAAGTCTATTATTTGCTACTTGTATATAAACTTTCCATGGTATTGGGGCCCTAATTGTTATTTGTGGAAATTCTGGTGGTTCTTGTTCCAAATTTAAACGTTTTCTTTGATATTTCGATCTAAAAATATATATTTTACAAAATTTTTAAATAATTATTTTTAAAATTAGATAAAAGATAAATTTAATAATTCTGTTACCAACATCTAACCATTTTAATACCCAGGATTATTATGATGGTTAGGAATAATATTTATTTAATTCGTAACAGAAACATTAATTCTCATATACATATATTTGTTGCCTACTGTAATATATAACGTAATAAAGCTCTTTTAACTTCATAACGATAATCTTCTTGTAAATCAAGTAATGAAATTGCTATTAATAATGATTGACTTGATGTTACTTGATTTTTTCCATCAAATATATAATTTATTAACATTGTTTCAGTATTCACATTTGGAAACAATTGCTTTATAAAAATAGAAGAAATATATAAAAAAAAAATTATAATTTTTAATTAGTTGATATTAGTTGAATCTTAATATGTATTAGTAATTTACTTTTTCTTTTTCAATGAATTCGTAAGCCCTTTTGAATACATTACAATGTTTACTCAAACGGTACAAAATATTCATAAGTAAACGAGATGGATAAATTTCTAATTCTTTTACTGCTATCTAAAAATAAAATTAAAGTATTAATTTTAGAACGTTTAACAATAAATAATTGTTTTCACATGTAAATTGTAACAAATTTATTTTATTAATATAATATTACAGTTACAGTTTATTATATTAAAGTTAATAAACTGTAATTATATATTACAGTTAATAAATTTACAGTTAATCAACAACTTTTTTTTTATTTAATTTCAGACAATAATTTTTAATTGTGTATAAAAAATTAAATGTATTAATACAATGTGTAAAATAATTATACTAGTACGGGCAGTGAAATGCATGTATCAGTGCAATTAATGCATTGGTCCAGAGCATGCGTATTGGTAACATTTTCAACTACCGGCAAGATGAAAGTGGGACAGGTGCAGACTAACTACAGAGAATATTTAGGATTATCTTGCCCTATTTTTTATTTTTGCCGGCTCTAAAGAAATCTTTTGAATGCAGGCCATCTTCTGACATATCTGCTTCTAAGACATTGCCATTTAATAACACCTATACCTTTGTACTGATTCATTTATTAAATCAATATTATAAATACTTTATTTATTTACTAAGTAAAACTAAAGCAGTATCTAACTAAAAATAAATAAAATTTACTAGATCAAAACTTACAAAATGTTAATAATAAACTGACTTGAAAAAAAAAACCATTAAGTACTATTTCAATTCTCTGCCAACAAATCATAAACGCTTATATCAACTCGAGATAAAAAAAACCACCATATTCAAAATTTTAGAAAGTATTTCATGTCAAAATCTGGTTTGATTATAACAAACTATAAGTCACATTTTTGTTAGGGTACATTTTGCTAATTATGTTAATATGATCTAAAATATTTTTGTCATAATCGCTTATTTAACGTTAAATCAAGCACCGTTAATATATTAACGGTCTTTGGCAAAATATTGTAAATATATTGCTACAATTAGCCATAAAAACTTATAAATTGATATATGTTTTTTATTTACAAACTTAGAATACCATTTTCAAACGTATTGAGTGTTTAAACGGGTTAAGCAAGCCACTTTTACAAAATTTTATTTATTATCTAACATCTTACAGCAACGTAAGCGGTTTTACAAAATAAAGTTTTTGAATTTTAAATGATTACATTATTTTAAGCAATTTTCAAAAACCAAAAACTGGTACAATCCCATTACTATATTGTTTAAGCTCTTATTTAAAATTGATTTTATTCGAAATATCAATTTCAGACATAAGCAGTTATTACTTGTTGCCACAGAATTGAAATAGCATCACGTGTAAAGTGCAATATAAATTAATTATGATATGTACAATAACAAATATGATATGTGCTTAAAAATGAAGAACTTTACATCAATAAAATATTGCATTAATTTGTATTACAACTTATTATTACTTTGCATTTCTTTGAATGAATTTGATATTTTAGTAGATATTGTTTAAACAATTTATGGGAATGCAAAGTAATGCAAAATGTAAATGCTGACAAAATATTGTCAATAATTCAAAAATAATTCAATAAATAATGCAATATCTTAATGGTAAGGTAATTAATTTATTTTACATTAAATATAATTATAATGCTTTCGATAATGCATTATAAAAGTAATGCATTACTTTACAGCTCTGATAATACAGTATGCGTTTAACAGTATAAGGTTTATAATCTAGTATTGTTTGATAATCGATTATTTAAAAAAAAAAACTTTAATAGACTTACATTCTTCATAATATAGCATAATTTTTTTCCGGATAAAGCTGTAAAATCTTTTAAAATTTCGTTGAGTACATTGTAATATTTTTGCAAAACAACATTTATTTGTTCTGATGGTGATTTTGGTTGTATAGTTTTTAAATAATTAAATTGTCTTAAATATTGAAGAAAAAAAAATTAATATAAATTGTAAGTATATTATTTTTAAATAGTTAAAAAAAATTAAATTATAATTTACTCTCTATCCTTTTCTATCAATTTCATCATAATTTCGTTAGTGGATGATGATGATGGCTTTTTAAATATTTTCGGTTGAATTGAATTTTTTGTTTCGTAAAACAACTGTAAACAATTTAAATATTATTTTTAAAAAAATAAAAAAGGAATATATAGTTATATAATATATTATTATGTACATTTTTACAACACTGTTGATTGAATCGAGGATTAGGTACGAAATCTTAAATTCAAAATCCAAAAATAGAAAATCCCAAATATAAAATCTGAAATGCAAATATGCAAATTACAAAATCTCAAACTTAATTATTTAATGTATTTAAAACTGTTGAGAGGACTGAGTGTAAACATCATACAGCAAAATATAACATAATTTTTTTTTTGGGATGGAAAAAATAAAAATTTCTCTATTCTCAATTCTCAACAGTTTCAATATGGTGTGTGGGTATTATTCGATTATTTTAGTTTCATGTGATAAAAAGTAAATTTATATTTAATTTTAATATTTTATGCTTAATTAGAATAAACCAAAAATAAAGTAGAAAATCAAAAATTATGAAGAATTATGGAGAAAATTTAATAATACCAAAAAATTAAGCACTTAGTTTTTATAGAACAATACACACCACACCGTACTTAAAAAACATTAATTTGTAATTCGGGATGATGATTTTGGGTTTTTAAAAATTTTTGGAATTTTGTAATTTGGGATTGTGTTACGTTCTCTCGAATAGTTATAAATATTTGTAAAAATTAAATATAAATAAAAATTAAAATCAAATGTATTAAAAAAAGGAATATGAAACCAAAAAATTAAATGAAATAAAAAGAGTGTATTAGTAATATAATAATTGATGTATGTATATATAGTTAATTAATTATATAAATTTAAGTAATGAAAAATTTAAAATAGAAAATTAAAGAAAAATAATAAATAATCTCAGCGTTGATTGTTTTGGTGTTAATACGGTACGATAGTACGAATGATTATTAGAAAATAAATTTAATAAAAATTACTACGCAATTAAATTTAATACAAATATAAACACTCATTGTAGTATTTTATATTAAACAAGAAATTTAATATAGAAATAAATAGTTAGTATAGTCTATAGTATAGTCTCTCAATTCCATTTAGAAACTTCAGATATCCTTTTAAAACTTAAATTTACTTAGAATCGGATACACACTCTATTAAAGCTATTCGTGTGACATTGTTCCACCATTCACCAACTTAAATTTTAAAGACTGACAAATTGAATAATTCAATTTTTCAATTTTTATTTAATCAACTGTTACAAATATATACATATAAAGTCGTGTTAAATATTTTAAATAAAATAATTAAATAAATTTCTTAAATTTATATATTAATTTTAAAAATATTCATACATACATTTTTATTATCTTTTACAAGACTATTACTCCATTTTTTCTTTAATATTGATTCAGATTTTATTTTTGTTCTAAATTTTTCATTTTTTTCAATTCTATCCAATTCTGGTTGGATTAATTCATCAAATATAACACTAACTCGTTGTAATTCAATAAGATTTTCTATATAATATATGTGTATAAAATAAATATTTTTTGATTTGCTTTTAACATTTTTAACCCTAATGCTACCACAGTTTTATTATACCATACGAAATAATATAACTTATATAGAAATATAATTTTTTTTAAAAGATTAATTTTATATATACAGAGTGCTTTTATTTCACGATGATATTATTTTTCTTTGGTAAGATCGAACTGAGGGCGTTTCCGAACCTCTCGCACTTGCACTTGATACTCGCACTAAACCTGTCAAATCGCACTAAATTTAATAAATTTAATTTTGCGATATGTAGTGTACTTGAGACTATACTAAAATTTTGACAACAAATCAAGTGCGATGTGACAGGTTTATTGCGAGTATCAAGTGCAGAAATTATTGTTCTATTTCCAATACTATAGTTTGTGTGATGGTATTAATCCTTTTATTTTTCAATTTAATTTTTAGTAGACATATTGTCATAAAATATTATGAAATAAGTCCAAGGTATTGGTAGAATTAGGGTTAAAATTAAATAATTTCCAATCCAATTAAAATATATTAAATTTTATTATAACCTTCTCGTGTTCTAAATTTAAAAGGATCACCAGGATGAAAAATAAGATTTTTTTTACGCTTTCTTTTTTGAAATAATTTTAGATTTAATGCTATTGTATATTTGGGTATTCCTTCATCAGTACAATCTAAACGTAAGTTATTCATATATTTTTGGCATAAATTTTTATATAAATTTTTTCCTCTCTCTTCTAAATAGATTTCTTTTAATTTTTGTGTAATAATTTCCATTTGTTTATTAGTTACAGCATCTACAAAATTCTACTGCATACAAATGATTTTTTTTTTTTTTCGTTTTAAAGTTTAAAGTCTTTGGACACAGTTTTATGACAAAAAAAAAATAATACAAATTAGAAATGTTCCTATTTTGTATTTTTGATTTGGTGGAATTTTACGGTTGACACGAACAAATTTCAACGTTATAAAAAGTTTTCATATTATTTGTTTGGTCGTGTCCAGAGACTTTTAAATTTACCATTATTTAAATTTTTAATCCATGGGTAAAAATCCACTGAAATAAATTGTAAAAATTAATTATTAATTATATTGTATTAACATTATTTAAAATTACTAAATCATTTTAAATTTTCTGTCTAATAAATTCTTTAATTTCAATATTAAAAAACTTATATTAAACTTTATTGAGTTGTAATCAAACTTAATTCGAACTTATAAAAGCTTATTTATATACATGATACATGCTACACATATTGTAAGGTAAAGAGCCCAAAAATTAGTTGTATATATTCATCATAATATGTACATACTAACAAATAAATAAATAAAATAAATAACTATACATGATACTTTTTAGTTGGCAATCGTCAGGAAAGCCAATTTATTATCAAATCAGAATTTTGTCAACAATTTCAGTAATTATAAAATACGATATATGCCCGCTATTAGACTAATTTTAAATTTTCAGTAATTTTATAACTTTTTTTGTACTTAACCAGATAATAGATCTAAATAACAAAAAATTTTCAATGTCTGGTGGTAATTGGTTTGTCATATATGTAAATTTAATATAACAGAACGATTAAATTATTTTATATTATAATAAATGTAATCTAATTTATTTAAATTTTATATTTTTATATTTATTTTTATTTAATTATTCAGCTACATTAACATTAATTCAAAAAGAAGCCTATAGATGTGATAGATGGGGTTGGGTTAAAAAAGTTTGATAATTAGTAGTACTTTCCGGCTAAATAGTTTTAAATCCTTATACTTTTTAGCTCATATGACTTAAAACTATAATAAATTTAATAAATTTAAACTTATAAAACTATAATAAAATACAAGTATACCTAATAAAACCATCCTAAATTTACCTAAGAGTTGTGTTTTAGTTGACCAACATTTGAAGATTTTAAATATTTTGTTGGCTCAAAAAGGAGAGATAATTTTTTATTTTTTACATTTATAAGCAAAAATAAATCGCTGCAAAGATTTCATAAATTTCTCTTATGGGAAATTTATTTGATACGCAAAAATCATTGTTAAACCGTTAAAATTAACTGTTGAAAAAATATATTTAATTTTTACATACGAGTAGATTTACTCAAAAAATTGTTAAAACATGTTGCCGGTATAAATAACTATCCCTGATATTTTAAAAATATACTTCATAGAAGTATAACATCCCAAACCAGTGTTCCCCAGAATAATATCCCCAGTAAATGGTATATTTACTATTCTTGCCAATAAAATCTTATCACACTTAAAGTGTTAAGCTAAAATCCAACTTAATTATAAAATCAAATAATTTTAAATTTTTTATAAAAATTTAAATATGTAATTTTGTCCATATTTTTTTTTTTTAATTTTTTTAAATTTAATTTGATTTTGTCGTACGTAATTTTGTTTCATGTAATTTTGTCCATATGTAATTTTGCAAACATTTTTGTTCATATTATGTAATTTTATCCACATTTGATTTTGTCCATATGTAATTTTGTTCATATGTAATTTTTTCTTACGTAATTTTTGTCTATATTTAATTTTGTCTAATGTAATTTTATCGTACGTAATTTTGTTTTATGTAATTTTGTACTATGTAATTTTGATCTATGTAATTTTGTACTATATAATTTTATCCCTATGTAATTTGGTCCACACGTAATTTTGTTCATATGTAATGACGTCCATATGTAGTTTTGTCTTATGTCATTTTGTCATGTAATGTTGTCTTATGTAATTTTATGCTATCCTATATAAATTTGTCATATGTAATTTTTTCTTGTGTAATTTTGTTTTATGTAATTTTGTGCTATGTAATTTTGTACTATGTAATTTTGTCCATATGTAATTTTGTCCACATGTAATTTTCTCTCTGTGAAATTTTGTTTCCATGTAATTTTATCCATATGTAATTTGGTCCACATGTAATTGTGTTCATATGTAATTTCGTCCATATGTAATTTTATCTTATGTCATTTTGTCATGTCTTATTCCATTTTGTAATTTTATCCTATATTATTTTGTCTTATGTAATTTTGTCTTGTGTAATTTTGTTTTATTCAATTTTGTACTATGTAATATTGTCCATATGTAATTTTAACCACATGTAATTTTCTCTCTATGAAATTTTGTCTCTATGTAATTTGGTCCACATGTAATTTTGTTCATATGTAATTTTGTCTTATGTCATTTTGTCTTGTGTAATTTTGTTTATGTAATTTTGTCATGTAAACGTGATAGACATATAATTTTCACTTTTATCATAATTTTAACTGAATATATTAATTATAAATAATAATAATACAAAAATGTAACATATGTATGTATGGATGTATGTACATACCACAATTTATTTCCAATGAACTCTCGCATTTTTTGGCATTTTTGTAAATAAATTTTTTATCAACAATAGCTTTTTTTATACTAATCATAGTTTCATTATCTCTACCATCTTCAGTCATAAAATCTTCAAAATTTTCTTTATATTTGAAATATTCCAATTCTAAATCAACATTACAAGGATAACGTTTTCTTTGCATTTCTAAAATCCAATTGGAAATTATTAGTAAATTAAATTAACACTTATTTTTAACAATTGGCTGTGTTCCTCAGAGCATCTCCTATCGAGCTCTAGCTATTTATGTTTATAAAAAGCTCAAAGAAATACATATACCAATTTAATTATATTTGATTTAAATTTAAATCTCTTACCCAATGCATCTTGTATTAAGGTTCGTAATGGATCCATTGGTAAATCATCAAATTCATAAGTTATTTTATATAGAGGAGGATCATATGGAATTTTTGTTTTATCAATTTTATCATTTTTCAATGAAAATTTTCTTTGTAATTTTTTCGGCATTTTTAAATACTTTTATTTATTAAATAAATTTGTATATGTATATGTAAGTATGTACGATGAATAATTGATTTGTTACTTCATAAAACAAAATAATATTTAATAATTTATTTAATAAATTTCCAATTGTCGAAATTAATTTTTTATTTAAAAAATCTTTTTTTTTTAATTTAAAAAATGAGGAAAACCTAAATTGAATAAAAAAATAACAAATAATTTTGTGTATGGTTGTTTATACTTGTAAACAATAGCATTATTGCTTGTATTGATGGTTGCTACTTGCTACTGTGAAATTATTAGTTTTGTTTACTATGTATCTATATTTTAATTGTTCTGCTAATTGCAATTTAATATTTGAAATCGATATACTCGTATGTCTTCATTATGGTTTAGTTCTATTATATGGTATTATTTTCATTACAATACACTGTCTATATGACATCAAGTAAGCTTTCATCAAATCATCACCTTTCATCTTTCATCTAATTATACAATAATTGTATCTTTATATTGTTACAATTAGAATATAATATGTAATGTAAATGTATAGATATGTACACATTACATTTACATATGTATGTATATGATATCTATTATTTTAATTTAATTATTTAGAAAAGTTTATATTTTAATCGAACTGAATTCTGCTGTGCTATCTAAAAATACTAAGAACTATTCTAAAATTTAAATATGTATGATATTTGCAAAAAGAAAATAAATAATAAAAAATTTAAGGTATTGTTAAAGAGTTTTCCATTAATTTAACACTATATTTAAACTCATTTATTGTACAGTAAGTATTGCAGTGTTAAAACCAGGCAATGGGTGAGAGGGATCGTGCGTGAGAGTCTTTTGGTGTAGGTTTCTGAATTTAGGGATCCAAACGATCAAATATGTTATTTTTACGTATAGGGCAATTTTACGTATAGGTAATACATTCTTTTCTATAATAAAATCTAATTCAACTCCTATAATTAGACTAGACCTATAAGACTATAGATTTGCTTAGCGTAATTCCATTTTTACTTTACCTCAGAATTTAATTTTTTTTTTGCTGTACTCTGTACATCTAAGTGCTGAGCCGACACAGTATCATTATGTTTCATTCTGGTGATTCATTATTATGATTTCAAAATCTTAGTTAAAAATTTATGCTATCAATAGCAGCGAAGACAATAGACTTATAATATAAAGATATACAAAAATCAGTTTGCTCATAAAATAATCGAAGTTGAGATTGGACATTTCTACAATCATATTGCTTTACGATCATTTTATTTAAGATCAACAATGATCCAGGATCGTGTAAATCTAGCCATTAAACTAAAACTATTAATTGGGAATATTGCAAGAAATGACTATTCTGACTATTCTGACTAAAAAAATTCTAAGTTATAAAAGTCAATCAAAATTTTATTTTATTATACCTGTTACGAATACAAAAGTAGTTTTTAATATGTATTGTACTAAATAAATAGAATTAAGAAAAATAATTTAATGAATTTCTTTAAAGGTTTTACCAGTTTTTAATAAATAAGAACTAAAATTTGAATTTGAAATTTCCGCCTAATGTTCCACTCATGAGACTTCCGTTGATCTTGTTATAGGATAATGATGATAAAAAAAATATAGTCAAATATAAGCTTATATCTCGGAATATCTAACTGTAAAAAATAATATTTTAAAATGTTTGGAGTTCAAATAGAATAAAAATACAAAGACATGATAATTTTTTCAACTAACACTAAGCATCTTCTGCTATGCTATTTTCATAATACCACAGTCTTTCTAATTGAAAACTAGATGAAGTCATTTGTAAAACATAAAGCAATTTGATACGCATAGGTTTTATATGTACATAGGAATATTTTATTTGAAATCTTAAAGAAATAACGTCCAACGAAATAATGTATAAAAGCAACAGAATATAAATCCTAATATTTCTTATTTCAAAATGAGTTAAGGCCCTAAAACAAAAATTAAATAAAGCGCCAATGAAATGAAATAACATCCCAAATTGAAATGAATAAACACCCAATTTTTTTTATTAATTTGCTTAATTTCATTAAGAAATAACACCTCAACATAAAAATGGAAATAACGCCCAAAATTATACAATTTGAAAATTTTTCTGTGGTAAACTTTCTGGAAAAAGAAAATATATCTCTTTTTCCAACTTATGAAATATATTTAGTGAATATAATTGTAAAAGTAAAACACAAGACACGGATAGGTTCACAATTTAAGTGTCTCTACTCTCTATGGCGAATTATCTTGACAGCCACTCTAAATCTAATTAGAAAATCTATCTAAATGTTCGCGGCACGAAAAAATTATAATGTACAAATTGGTATTAGAAGAGTTGATTAGAAGGGTTACTTTGTTTGCCTAATTCTCTGGAAATTAATTATAAGACTGATTTTCACTAGATACAGCTAGAACCAGAAGAAAATATGCGTTAGAAAAACTGAAAAAAAAAACTAAAATCATAACAGAGCGATGAAATAAATGAACATTGAATGCACATCAAT
The DNA here is from genome assembly GCA_963942445.1 of Argyra leucocephala. Taxonomy (NCBI): domain Eukaryota; kingdom Metazoa; phylum Arthropoda; class Insecta; order Diptera; family Dolichopodidae; genus Argyra; species Argyra leucocephala. The sequence continues at coordinate 29,609,527 of OZ012679.1, read as the reverse complement.
AAAATAAAATAAACATTGTTAATGCACGCATGAAATTGAAAATAAAGGAAGCCGTTGTGAATGTATAAGAGTTTTGAATATGTAATTATATTCAGTTTGAGAAATAAATAAATTTCAAGATACTGTAATTCGTCTTGTCATTCACAAATGGAGACAGTGTAATATGGGTCCGTCAGTTTTACGATTAGGTTCATATTCAACAATGTTCAAGCAATGTCGAAACAATTTAAAAAACAAAGACTAAATTATCTTAAAGAAGTAATTCATGAAGCAAAAGTCACCATTAATGAAGTTGTCTGTTTCATTCAACATAATATTACATTCCATTATTCTGTTTTGGAAATGTACGGGAGGAACATAAAGAATTCATGTCTAGTTTAGTCATAAAATCTGTTTAGTCATATTCTGTGTGTAATATTACATATTTTATTTTCCAAAAAGAAACAATTTTATTTTTAATTTTTTATTTTCATGTTTTAATATACATAATTTAATAAACATAATTTTTTATTGAATTACATATAGCGCCATTTATTTTAATTATGTATATTTATATTTTTTATATGTATAAATTTTGTAGACATTCAAAATATAATATAAGCATAAATATTTATTATATTTTTATTTAATATATTTTTTGATAGTTTTAGGTACTTAAGTTCTACAAAAGAAATTAATTCTTTCTTAAAAGAATATTTTTTGACATTCTTTTTAAATATTATAAGATTCTTTTTGTATATTTTGAAAATAATTTTATATCAAAATCGCTGATTTAGTTTTATATATGAGAAAAAATAACTCTTTATTCACAAATAGTATTATAAAAAATTGATTTATTATATTTGTATTGTTTTTAATATAAGGCTGGTTTATATTAAAAACAATCACAAAACAAATCAATGATTTAATTTAAAGTCTTTAAAAAAATATGAAAAATTTTTTAATTTTTCTTCAATAATCAACTTTAATCAGAAGTTACAAACAAAGTAAATATATTTAATAATACAAAAAAAAATTTTAAGGTATGTATGTATGAATATGTAATTTTTGTAAGTTAAAAAAATAACAAATGATTAACATTATATGAATTTATATAAAAATAATTTATTTTTAACTTAAAGTAAATAAGTAATTGTGGATTATTGTCCTAAAAATTAATAGTAAAATCACAAATATAAATAATCTTTGACGAAAGAAAAAAACATATATTTAAACAATAAACAATTATTAGAAAAATAATTTTTCTTTTAACCTCTTAGCACACAATATCAGACAACCTTCAATTATTCTGCTCAAAACTTAAATTTTATCAACTGAAAGAAAATTATTCATTTGAAGCATTCGTTAATAACATTGCATCTTCTGGCAATGGTATTCTTTTATAAGTTGGTTCTGATGCCAAATAAACAACCAATCCACCGAAAATTGCCATTAAACATCCCATTACGTTTAAAATTAATCCAGAATTTGGTAAGCTAGCATATGCACCATTTCTAAAAATAATTTTATATCAAATTAATTATATGCATATTTAGAAATAAAAGTATATTAGTACATACATACGATTATTTCATATAAGAATTTAAAAGTTATACATACATATATATAAAAAATAAATACTTACGGCATTGAAAAGAATGCTTTTTCAGTTAGTCCAAGTAAAGCACTTGCAATAGCTAAAACAAAACCATATATTCCAAAATATACATGAAAAGGCATTATAGAAGCCTTAAAACCATCTCTCATTCCTGGTAATAAAAATGCAACAAAACCACCAACCCATTGAGCAGAAAATAATATAACAGCTCCAAGCCCTAACCATGAATGTAACGAATACATATTTGGTATTGGTGGTGTATTTAAATTATGTGAATCGAACACAGTTATTAATGCAATTACAATTAATATAAATGCAATACCATGTATTGTAGCATGCATTAGTTTTAATTTTTTCTTGCGTGTTTGACGTAATCCACGATAAATTAGAATTGCTAAAATATACATAAATATAAAATAAATATTATTATTATCATTGTCCTGCAATCCCATCAGTTGGGCATTTAGGAAGGAAATAAATAGTATGCAATGCATATACACCTATTAATTATGTATACAGTATACCCATATATTAAAAATTAAAAACTTACAATTTCCATACAAAAAAATCATTCCAATTGTCATTAAAAATGGATGCCAATTAAATTCTAATTTTGGATCACTAGAACCACCAAATCCACCCAAATGAATTCCAATCCAACTAGTCATTAATACGACTAAAGTAATACCAACTAATTGAGTCACCAAATATAGAACTTTAAAATTTCCTAGATCAACTGAACCATGATTAGAATCCATTTTTGGTCGACTGTAATGAAAAACAAAATAAAAATTAAAATTACAAAATTGTTTTTTTAAAATGCATTTTTATTTTTAATAATTTATTTATTTACTCTGTTTGTGGTTCAATTCGATTTGCATTTGAGAGAGAATTATTTTGTTCAATCATTTCCATTTATAAATTTTAGATTAAAAAGAAAGTATATTCAAAAACCGTAAACAAAAATAATGATTTTTTTTAATGAATAAATAATGTTTTTTTTTTGATAATTATAAAATTAAAGATTTCTTAATTTTTAATAAAGAAAAAATTAACTGTACGCGTAGAAAACCTATTCGCTTCTGCAAATTTTCATATATATGTACATACATGTGCAAAATTAAAGCACATTTGATGTTTAAAATTATTAGATCATAGCGTGTATTTATATCTGGTGGTACAGTTATAAAAATACTTGCCTTCAGTTTTAATGAACCATTTAAAAAAAAAAATAATTCCACAAAATTAAAATTCAAAAGTGTTTTTGATAAAAAAAAAAAATAATTAATTTGATAAAAATAAAGTAGATACTAGGTAGTGTTATTATAAAATTTCTGTAAAAATAAGTTTAATTGGAACTATACACACCTATTTTATAAGTATTTACTGGCAATCAAAAAATTGCCAAACCACAAATGAACTTTCGTTTTTTATTTTTATTGTTTTAAATAAGTTGAATAAATACAATACACTTAAAAGCTTATAACAGAGACGTATTATTTTAAAAATATAAATTTGTTTTTGTTTTTACTAATCTTAGAAATTGTTTTACCATTGCTTTATTTTAAATTATTATTATTATTTGCACTTTATTTACATTAGTTTATTCTGAATGAATTAAAAATTTAAAACTCACCAATGTCTTATCTTACCTGATTTGAAAGATTTAAACTAATTCTAGAAATTATATTTTTATTCTAATACTTGATTGATTTAAAATTTATATTATGTAGATAAGTGAAACTAAATATATATTACATATTTAAAGTAATCAGAATAATAAAGGAAAATTTAATACCTTGACCTATTTTGAAATTTTATATCTGGAACTGTTTCATTTGATTTTGTGTTTCTTTTCTTTAGCATTTTTTTTTTTTTTTTATTAGATTATTATTTTATATAATAAAATAATTAATATATTAATTATATAGATATATTATTTTTTTTTGTTTGTATATAATATATTAGAATGTATGAAAATTTAAATAAAATAAAAAGAAAGAAAATAATTAAAGTCCAAAAGAAACAAGTGAAAACAATTAAAAATCAAAAACACAAGCAAACATGAAAACTTCTGGTAATTAAATTGCGCGCCACGTCACTGAAAAATTAAATTCAAAGTTAAATTAAAAAAATAATAGAAAATAATAATATCTAGTATGTTAATAAATTCCAGTAAATTATTTAAATATGTATGTTCATTGTTCATACTTATAATATATATCTAGTTATTTACAAAAGTATATTAAAAACATATGAAACACATACAATTATGTACTATTATTATTATTTATTATATACATATATTGTAATATACTTTGGGATTGGTGAATTTATTTACGATATTAAATTTAGTAATCTTAGTTACTAATTTTATTATTTCTCTTTTTTATTTTTAATTCTTAAAAGCTTTTATTATACCTGAAAGTATTTTTCATTATTACTTAATATACTGTAATTCTGGTAATTCAATCATTTATATCATGCACAATTGCATAATATTGTTCACCTTAATATATTTGATAGTAAAATAAGTAAGGTAGAGTAAGTATTGTAATGCATTTCTTAATTTGCACCCAAAAATAAAATACATACGTACATTGTTTGAAAGGTGAATTTATTTTTATATTACAAATGAATTGATTTAATACAGGATTTTCAAAAATAAACCGTTATAACGGGCTATAAAAAAGTTGAATAGGAAAGGTTGTAATAGAAATAAATATGCTTAGAGAATAAAATATGACTAGCAATCACCTGCTTTTCGAAATTCGGGCGAAGTTTGATGAAAAATCAATTTGATTATAAATTGTTTTCAATCATTTAAATTTATTCTTTACACTATACATTTTTTGGATTGGGGTCGAAATCTTATTTTTGAAAATCTTATTTGATCAAAATCTTATTTTGTATTTTTTGCTTTTTTTTAAATAGAAGCGCATAATAATGCATACGGCACAGTCTTAGTAAAAAAATGTGTTTAAAAAAATTATTTAATTTGCCCCCAAGCCCTCTCTACTCATTTATTGGAACTCTGTTTTTGCCAACTGCAAGTAAACGCATACGGCACAGTCTTAGTAAAAAAATGGTTTTAAAAAAATTATTTAATTTTTATAGTCGGGGGCTGCTGCCCCCAAAGCCCCGCTACTCATTTATTGGAACCCTGTTTTTGCCGACTGCAAGTAAACGCATACGACACAGTCTTAGTAAAAAAATGTTTTTAAAAAAATTATTTTATTTTGCTAATCATTTATTGGAACCCTGTTTTTGAGGGCGGCAAATAAACGCATACGAAACGCATGAAAGCATGTGATATTAAGTTTCGACCTCAAATCCTGGGACCCCGGACCTATTTTCTTCATTATATTTAAGGGCTGTTGTATCAAATTCATTTTGTGTATAAATTAAATTTCACAACAAAAAAAGATTAATATGGACGAGAAAAAAATTTTGCAGGAAAAAATAAGATTTTCGGAGAAAAAAAATAAGATTTTTAGAAAAAAATAAGATTTTCAGAAATAAGATTTTCAAAAAATAAGATTTTCAGAAATAAGATTTTCAGAAAATAAGATTTCGTCACTATCCGACATTTTTTTATTGATTTATCTTAGACAACAACCGCATACGTAATAATTTATTTAAAAATAAAAAATAAAATCTAGTTTTTATTCAGGCGAAGAAACTCTGTACTTTGATGAATTGCGGCAATTTGCTAAATTAATATTTTTTTATATTAAAATGTATGTGTGTACATACATGGAGTGAAATTTAAAATTGAAACTTTTAATTGAAAATTAAATTTTTTTGAAAAGATATTTAATTTCGCTACGTCTCCTTTTATCGATGAAATCGATTGTTAAATGTTTTAGATATTTGTATCGTACTTTTTTGAATTTACAGACTAAATATTATATTTAATGATGGTGATGATGATGATGATATATTCTCGAGTCCGTCAAATTGTTTTTGATTTGTATTACATACTTTATTTCTATGTTAAAAATAAAATGAGAACTAAGCCAACCAATAAAAATACATAAAATTAAAAAAGTAAAATTTTAAATTTTGTTTTTATATTCACTGAAAATAGAATTTAATAAGTTATGGTTGGTTGGTTTTATGGATGGTTTAATGCTTATTTTATTCATCAACACTGGGTTAAAAACACAATACCTTCTCTATTCAAATTTTTGTTTGCTAATAAGTTTTTTGAATTACCTACTAAGTTGATCCCGAAATACCTTGTATAATATTAAAAGTATATACAGTATGTTAATCTAATGAGTACACTACTATATAATGTTGTGTAGGATCTTCATGAGTGGGTAAAATTTTTGTGCGAGACCATCGTATTCATTTTCACGGTTTTAGAATAAATAATTTATGAGACACTTATAAGAGAGCTTGATAAATAATTTTGGAGACACTCATAAGAGAGCTTGCACCAAAAAACAAGGAATATCATGTTTTAGGGAGATGCGACAAGACTAGTGATTGTGGAAAATAACTTGTGTATGGTAGTTTGGACAAATGAAAATGTACTTTGTGTGTATTTAACGATGATGCTGGTGCTGGGAGAACTTCTCAGAAGTAATAAATATGGAAGTACAAATATATAAATGTTTTATGTAAGGTGTTAGCTGGCTCGACGACAAAGTATGGTAATTTACAGAAGTGATATCGTTGAGAGCGATAAGGGCTTATCCTCCACCCAACTATTAATGAAATTCTGCTCTTCGTGACGACATATAGCAGTACACTCACTTATTATAATACCCTGTATAATATCTATTGATATAAATAACTTTTATATATGAAATTAATATTACTTAATGATAATATTTAAATAAGTTAATAGTATTTAAATCATTTTTTTTTTAACATGAATCTCAAATGAATAATGAATGACATTGGAATGAAAATATATACATAAATAGTTCATCTCCCTTAAGATTATTATGTTATTAAGTGAATGAATACCTAAACATTGTTTTAAAGAATTTAATATGTGTTATGGAATAGATAATAATAATGTAGGTGAAATTCAATGTATATAAGAAATGTATAAATAAATAAGGTTAGTCAACTGGACATTATATATATTAATAAATAAAAGCATAAGAGCGTAAAACAGTATATTTATTTGTTTTTGATAGTCGGGCGGATTTTTTTATAATGTATTTAATTGCAAATATAAAGGTAATCGGAAGGTCTGATGTTGAAAATATGTAAATGCAAATGTTGCATTCGGAGTATCAACCTATGTACAATAAAATAAAGTTATATTATTTCTTCCTCCATATATCCCACTGATAGGGGTTGCAAGGCAGTGAGATGGTTGATGAAAAAACATTTGAGTTACAATTAACAGAAATTACAAATAATAATAGTGTATTGGAAAAATATTGGTTGTACTGGATATCCATTTTGTTTTATTGGTATTATTAACTATTTCTACAATTTATAGACTGATGATGTTCAGTACTTCAATTTTGGCTGGTTACTGGATAATTGAAGCTGCAAGTCATACTTGTATCCTTTCATTTTTATGAGCAAGTCATACTTGTATTGGTATTTAAGATAGTTAATTTTGCTAGTTAAAGTCCCTAATTGATGTTGCCTTTGTGTAGTACTGCTGTTTCAGTATTTAGATATTTTTGTACATGGCTTTGATCATGCTTACAGTTTTTTTTTTTTTACATTAAATTTTACGTTACATTTCTCGTTTAGAAATCGGTAAAATTAAAAATAAATTCGCTTATGCACTGATTTTAGATTTTAGATTTACTGATATTAGTATTGTTCCAGTACCATTACTACATACTGATTTAAATTTTAATTAAAATTAAAAATATTTTGTTGTTATTTAACAAAAATTCAGAAAATGACATTTACTGGTTTTTTACTGTTAATGGAATTTGAATTAGTTTATTACCCTGAAATCAATGAATTTTAATAAATATCATTTAGATTCCATATACCGGGTGCTCCAGGACATGTGTATCAGCTTTTTAAGAGGGGAAAGAGCCGTTATTTTAAAATTAAATAAAAATATTATTAACTAAATCGAGGGTGCTCTATCGATTGGTGATATTTTCAAATTCCGGGAAGGTCCCGAAAAAGGATTTTTTAAGACCAAAAACCGCCGAAATTGACCGAAATCGAGATTTTTAAATGGGAAGGGGATATTTTTTTATGCAAATTCGGATTCTACGACAAAAAATAAGAAACTTTTGTAAAGTAATTTTTTTTTTCTTTTTTTTTTTTTAATTCAAACTTTGTAGGTACCCAAAACCGAAATAAAAAATATGCTAATATGGAAAACAAAAATCCCTTCTTAAAAAGCTGATTCGCATGCTATGGAACACCCGGTACATAATGTACATTATATATATACATAATTTAATTTTATATTCAATATGTTTTATAAATTGTTTATTATTATAATTATTATAATTTTTTTAAAACGTTAATAAATTAAAAAATAACAAAGCAATGGATACCTAACTTCTACTTCAATTATATTCTTATGTACTATGTATTATACATATACATATATGAATGCATATAATATATGTTTCAATAAATTCGTTTTTAATACAATAAAATTAAGACTGAAAATTTATAAGTATAAATACCTATGATCAATTTCTTCTTCTTTATTCATTAAAGGAGAAAGTACATCTTCCTCACCGTTACTGTCTTCCATATTTTTATTTAGATCCCAAAAGTATATTAGTATAATTTCATGGCATTAAGAGTTTCTTTTTTCAAGTTTATTGTATGATAATTACAAGATAGGTATCCATACATATTATACACAAATATTTGCTGTTTTAAAAATTAAAACAAACATTTATTAGTTCAAAATTAAAATAAAAACTTATTCTATTATTTTTTTTTTATGAAAACGTTGACTTCGAGCAACAAAATAAATATAAGCTGCATTTTTCAATTGTTTATGTACATAATATCAATGGTATATATATATATATATATATATATATATATATATATATATATATATTCAAATATGTATGTATAATGAAAATATATTTAATAATGCATAACCATAACTGTTATATTTCAAATGATTTTATTTTCTAATTTAAAAATTAACCAAAATTTTTTATTGCCCTAATATTCAAATTTTGTTTTTAATAATATTTTAATTAAATATTTGAATTGTTGTCAAGTTTCCTTTGATACTTATAATTATAAGTTTGATTGTAAATAGATATTTTGGAAACAACATACTTATATGATTAGTCAATCAGTGATTTTGACTGACTATGCACTGATGAAGAAAGTGCATACAGTCAACAACATAAATAATCGTACAATAATGTTTTTAAGATTCATGGCTTCACCCTTTTTTTCCAAATTTTTTATGGTACATCGTGCCTGAATATATTAAGCTTACTATAGATGTTCTTAATTATGTTTAAATTTAAATCACAATCATTTTTTCAAACTAAATTTTAATCTGACAATATATTTATGTACATAGAAAATATGTATTTCCATTTGAATTCAGATAGTCCAAAATAAATTTGTATTATTTATCTAAATAAAACCAAAAATATATGTATTATATAAACTATAGTCAATATTATTTTTGATAATACCTATGCATTATTTATAAATTAATTTCTCATTTGTTTATGGTTTTCATTTTTAAATAAATATAAAATGATTGTAATGTGTATGTTATTTTATCAGAAATTATATATTTAAATGTACATAAATATTATAATAACGTATATAATAATTTCTGAGTTTATTTAAAAATAAGTATTGATAAAAGTATATTTTATATGTGCAATCACAAATTTATAATATGTACATACATATGTCCATGCATAACATTTATGGAAAAAATAAATTATATTTTTTATATATATAATTATGATTATTATAAAAATAATACCTATCCTATACATACTTATTTATTTAGTCTAGACAATATTTTTATATTTATAAGAAAATAAAAATTTGATATGAGAGTTTTATTTATATTCTTAATAATTGATGTATGTAGATATGTATATGTAGGTACTGTACTTTAGTTCAATATTAAATTATTTAATAATTTAATAAAAAAAAAATATTTAAGATTGATAAATAATAAAATATAATAAAATTATTAAATACCTACATAAAAACTAGTTAGTAAAATAACGACATTTAGATTATTTTTATACCTACTTGTTTTATAATCCCAAATTAATTATTTTTATTTTTAATAAAATAACATTTAAATTAATCAATTTTATAAAATAATAATTATTATTAATTTGTTTACATGAGGCATATGTATGCACTCTGCATTAGTATTCTTAAATATAAAAAAGATAAGTATGCATTTAGAAAATTTAATGAATCTTTAAAATATTAAAATTAAATTATGTAGGTACATACAATCCATACACATCAAGTAGAATTTTTTTCAAATTATTTCTTTGATAATTAAAAAAGAAATTTATCAAATAATTACTACATCAAGAAATTGCAAATTTATATTAAAATTATTAAGCTTAATTATTAATTTATACATAGATAGTTTTTCTATTTAAAAAAGTGTAATAGAAAAGAAAATCAACAGGTTCCAATTTCAAATTAGCCAATTCCAAATGAAAAACGATTTTGAAAGTAGTCATGTAGTAAAAGAAATGGTATATATGAACATACATATGTACATACATTAATTTATTATATTTCATATTCAAAAAGAGCAATGAACTATTTATATTACATTTTATAACTAATTCCATAATACTTTTTCTAATTAAATTTTAGTTGAAAAGTGAACAATTATTTTATAAAATAAAGCTTAAAATGTGCAAATATAAAGCATTTAAATTAGAGCTACTTAATATACAAAATGAATGTATGTATTGATATTCAATGAAAAATGTAGTAAAGATTTAAATGGAGAAAAATAATGGAATACTTTACTTAATATAATATATTTGCTACATTTATTCGGTTTTATGAGCGATTAGAAAACAAATAAAACTGAAAATGCAATGCTGGTAGATTTTAAATTGCCGAAAATATGATTCCATATAAAAAAAAAACCCAAAATCATTCTACGTAAATACGTAAGCAAATTGCGATCAGAAATAATAAATTTAATTCTAGCGATTTGAAGTTGAGAATATACATACCAGTTTTTCTTCCTTTTTATATAAATTAAAATGTATCAAATATCAATCAACTCACAGTAAAAAAGAATTTAAAAAAATATAAACTAAAAATCAATAAAATAAATGTTTTAAAAATTTAAAAACTTTTTTAATTTATTTTTTTAATTTCTCAAGCATTTTCTCACTTTTTCACAACACTATTTTGTTTATTTCTACTTGAAGGAAATTGAAATTAAAAAATTTACTCTATTTTTCGATACACAAAATACAGCACAACAAAATTAGTACAAGAACAATAACAACAAGTAGATTTTGACGATTTTCTGTACCTCTTGAAAATTTTTGTTTTGCTTTTATTATTTTTTTTGTTTGTAGCAGCAGTTTGTTGACAACACACTAGTCATAAAATTCTTCCATATCAAATGTCAAAAACTACCGATAAGAATTAACACCACGAACCATTTAACCATTTATTAACCAAGGAATTCATTACATTTCACGTCTTCTGAACTCATTTACAAATCGTATAAAAATTAGAAAAGAATAAAAGATAAAGAAGAAATCAAGATATTAATTTACCATATTAATTTACAGGTGATATAATGTTCAATCAATTGAAATTCATTCAACCACAAACTTGAACATTTCAAGCAATTAACCAAAAAAAAAAATATTTACCTCTTTATTTTTTTTTAAATATGAATTTAAAATTTTGTAATGATATGTATATGATGAATAGAGTAAGAGAATTGTTGAATAACTGGCTTTGATTTAATTCATATGTATGGATAAGAAAATAAAGGGAAAGTGACATTGGGTACTTGTTGATTTTGCAAAGTTTATTCTTTTAATCTCATAAAAATTATCAGTAAATATGTGTAAACAAAGTAATAAAAGAAATTAAATAAAAATAATTTATAAAAGATATCTTTTATTCTTATTTACTGGGTGTCTAATAGATCAAGGATTTAAACAAGTTGCTTTTTCTTCATTATCCGATCTATGTAGATACGTTCATATTCGGTGTTCATTTTTAACGGGATTTAACCCTAATAGATGTGACTTTTTGAAAGTGTTGGAATATTCTAACATATCTCGATCGAACATGTTTGATGTAATACTGAAATGTTTCAGATTTATGTTATATATATAAGTTTAAAAATATCCATAATAGGCGTTATTTGTCTCACAAGTTAGTCATAGTCTTTTTGCACTGTATATACATATATTATTTGGTAATATTCCATATGATGTTTTGTGAAAATTATTAGTCATTCTTAATTTTTCACAATACATATGTATTTTAACAATTCAGAAAATTTATTCCCTATTTTTTCATTTCCTGTCGGTATTATTACAAGTTGATTTAACTATCAATACTTCTCATTCATATAGTAACATAATTTATAGAGTAACCACTTCATAATTTTGTAATAAATGTCATACATTTATAGCTATATATTTTGTAATTCAAATTTTAAAATGTGAAATTTATACAATTGAATAGATTCATAATGAAAAATACTATTGGTTACCTCCCAAAAATTCTTAAAAATTTGTAATAATACATATTTCAAATAAAATTCTTAAGAACTTTAATATAACTATAAAAAGTGATCTATCTCTACTTTCTAGATTTAACAAAAATGTAAATATATTGTACATGATTTATATTACAATTTTTTACAATATAATAATTTATAAAGCTAAAAAAAAATTCAAATAAATATAATTTATTTAAGCATGTATAATAAATCATTTTATTTACTTAAAAAAAATAAAAGTAAGTTTTGTTGTTTGTTTTAAATCATTCACAAAAATATAAAATCGCATTAATTTGTTTTAAGTAAAATAAAAGTGACGATTAAAAATAAAGTAAACATATATATATTTTTTTTCACTTATTTTATTTTTAATATGGGTTTTCCAAATTCCAGCTCTTTTGTAATTTTTGTAAATGATTAAATGCTCTACTTGTTATATTAAGGACCGGCATTATATTTTCTAAATTCTTTTCTTTAACAAATGTTAATCCACATAAGCCAAAGTATGTATGAAAAGGATCTGTATTAGATCCAGGCCATTTACAAAAACCTCCTACACATGTATCTTGCGTAGACAAAATATATTCTCGATTTTGTTTGTAATCTGTTAAATCAAATGCATCTAACATTTTTAATGTAGCTCCGATCCAAAATGAATAACAAGTATCAGATAATTTATTCGGTCTTCCTTGAAAACCATCAGTTTGTCTAAAAACTAACCAACGTTTCATTCCTTCTAATATTTCTTCTGACAAAAGATGTAATTGATCACTCAAGTATAATGCACCAATAGCACAAAATGTAGTACCGCCATGAGATTCATTTTCTTCAACTTGACTGATACCATAATCATAACGAATACTTTTTAAAATATATTCTGCCATTCGTTTTTTATCCACATTACCCCAATCATTAAGCATATAACAAACAGCTGCGGCACAATAAACGAAGCGCATATCAGACTCACTGCCTGAAATAAAATAATTGAATTAATAATAAAATTTATATTATAAAATTAGAAATTTCTTGCTTTGTACAGATGCACTAAAACTTCCATTTTCCTTTTGAACAGCTTCCACACCACTTATTATAGCTTTTCTATTGAGTCTACTTAAATCATCGCCCAATGTAGTTAAAGTGGCTATAGCAGTATAAGTAACAGCTAAATGACCGCATTGATAATGACGTTCCCATGTAAAATCATTTAACATTTCAGTTGATTTGCATGTAATAAGCGTTGTTGATCCTTGAAAGCCACCACAAATTAGATCATCTTCACGAGGATTTAACTGACATCTGTATATCCATTCTATGATTTCATTTTTAAAATTACTTTTTAATAAATGCAACCTGTTAAGAACATCTAGACCATTTACTGCATAAAAAACTATTGTTATTCGTGTACAATCATGTGATGATAGTCTAGCAGGTAAAAGCTTTAAAAATCTTATGAAATATTTTGCATGTTTTTCAATTTGTACAATATCTGAATCCATCTTATATGGTATATATTATGCGATCAACAAAATGTTAACTCGTTGCTTCAAGCATTTAAATAAATTAATACTTGTTAAAATACTAGTTCACGGCAATTTAAAAAAAAAAATAATATGCTATTAAGTTTTTATATATGTTTTAAAACTTTATAAATTTACAACAATTATCGAAATGCCTTCTCTTAAAGAAACTAAGATTCTTAGATTTGTAAGAGAAATGTTTAAACAATACTTAACTTGACTTGAATTAAATTTTGATATCAAGTCAGCTGATGTGATGTCAGATGTTATGTTTTGAGTCATTTATTTAATGTCATATTTTTGGAAAGATTATAATAGGTCCCATACACTATTCCAATTATTTGCTTAAATTAAATGAAATGTTCAAACGTGTAATCGCGATTTAAACTTTTTGCGTCAAATCTTCTATTTCATCAAATTGAAATAATCAAGAGAACTGTAAAAATGCGTTAATATTACTTTAATCAAAGCACAAAATTTATTAATAACATAAATTTAATGAGCACAAAAAATTTTTTTGTCAATTTTTTTAATTTTATTTTTCGGTTAATTAAATTTTTATACTATAGATGGCCGTAGTAATAAGTTAAAGTATTGAATTTTTTAATACATCCCTGAATTCTCGATTTCAAAACTTCAAAAATGATGTTTTTATGTATTCATCATTCATCAACGAGAATCATCAATATCAATTTGTGTACACATGGTATAGTCAAATCTGGTGAAATCCATGACAAGCAAATCGAATATTCTTTAATATTCTTTTTTTTCGTCTTATTCCAAAATTTAGTTATTTAAAAATTGATTTGCGATGGGAACTACAATTAAACAGCCCATATTTCGGGATCTTAATCCAGAAGATGAAGAGCAGGAAACCACAACTCTTGAATCAGTTTGCATGAATTGCTTTAAAAATGGACAAACTAGGTTGTTATTGACTAAAATTCCATTTTACAAAGAAGTTGTTTTAATGTCATTTCATTGTGATGAATGTGGATTCGATAATAATGAAATTCAATCGGCATCTGAAATTTCTCCAAAAGGATGTAAAATAGTTTTAAATGTGAAATCTTCCAACGATCTAAATAGGAAAGTGGTTAAATCGGATTACTCTGCAGTAAAAATTCCAGAAGTAAATCTTGAAATACCAATAAAGTCGCAAAAAGGCGAGGTTACAACTGTTGAGGGAATTATACAACGAACAATAAACGGTTTAAATCAAGATCAAGAAATTCGTAGAAAAGATCATCCTGATACAGCAAAATCAATTGATGATTATATTGAAAAGCTGAAAAACACTTTGAATTTAGAACAATGTGGTGGTTTTACATTAATATTGGAGGATGTAAGTGGCAATAGTTTTATAGAAAACCCGAATGCACCCCATTTGGATGCAAATTGTAAAATTACCGAATTCTTTCGCAATAAAGAACAAAATGAAATTGTTGGTATTTACGAACAAAACGAACTTGAAGGTGAAACAAGTATAGCTGATAAAGAAAATTTATTAAAACCAATTCAAGAAGATGAATGGCCTCTTGAAGAGCTAGAAGGGGAAGTTTTACAATTCCCTACTTTGTGCTATGAATGTGGTTCTCCATGTAAAACCAATATGAAAATGACTAACATTCCCCATTTTAAAGAAGTTGTTATAATGGCTACCACATGTGAAGTTTGCGGTTGTCGTACAAATGAAGTTAAATCAGGTGGAGGAATATCAGAACAGGGAACACGTTTTGAAATTAGTATTAAGGATAAAGAAGATTTAAACAGAGATATACTTAAATCTGAAACATGTAGCATGAGTATATTGGAATATGATTGTCATGTTGGACCTTCTACTCTCGGTGGTCGTTTTACTACAGTAGAAGGAATTCTAATTGCAATGAAAGACCAATTACAAAATAATCGCATTTCATTTCAAGATTCTGCAAATGATGAAACCAGAGAAAATTTAAAAAATTTTTTAGATAATATTGGTCGCATAATTACATTAGAAAATACAGCCACATTAGTTTTAGATGATCCGGCTGGTAATAGTTACATTCAATCTCTCGAAGAAGATAAACCAGATGACAAATTGAAAATTATACATTACGAGCGATCATTTGATCAAAATGAGGAATTAGGTTTAAATGATATGAAAACTGAAAATTATTGAATGAAAATAAAAAAAATTGTTAAAGTGCAAATATATTTAGAAAATTTTTAAAACAATTAATTATTCATTTAACTTAAATTTTTTTATTTTTTCTTTTGAATTTTTTTAACATCAATTTGATCTAATTTCAATAATAATTGATCAATGCATTTTAAAGAAGATGTTGAAAATTGAGATTGTTTATCTTGCATTGTTGCAATTTGTTTTTCTAAAATGCTAATTTCCTTTGTTGTTTGAGTGAGTGGTATGATACATTTATGTAAATCTGTTTTACCATCTTCAATATTTTTAATTTCTTGCATTTCTTGATTAATAGATCCTTCTAATTTCCTATTTTCCAATTGCAATTTTTTAACTATATTTATGTTTTCGATTCTTTCTTTAAGAGCTTCGTGAAACAGACTATCTAAATTAAAAGAATCAATATTTTGAAGTCCAAATTCAAATATTAAAGTTGAAAATTCTTTTAAAAACATTATATTATCTACTGGTAATGAGGATAATATTACATCAAATTCAAGTAAATCATTTTCTTGATTTTCACATATTCTTTTAATTGCTAATATTTCATCATATATTTTTAAATTTTCTGATGGATTTATTTCGTTTTGATGTGCCATTTCAAGTTAAACTTTTTTAAAAAATTAAACAAAAAAAATAATACTATATAATTGTAAAATGCTTCAAAATTAGTATTTTCTTTTTAATAAAATTAGAAATACCAAATCTTATTTATAATCAAAACAAGCATAGTTAATTTATTTTTTTTAACAAACGTATTTTTCAAATTTTCAGTTTGATTGACATTTGTTTGGCTCCGTCTGTGGTTAAATTAAAAAATTAAAAAGCGAAAGTTCGATGTTCTTTTCATGAAAAATTTCATAGTTTTTATAAAGTTTATTAATATCATAATTTTATAAATAAGTTAATTTATTAATAAGTTATTTATTTACACTTGTCATTTATAGAGATAAAAAGCTGAATTATTAATTTGTATTTTAAAATCCACAATTTTTCTCTGACAATAGAATTTATCATTAATTTTTTTTTTATAAGTTCAATATTTAAGTTCTCATTTAGAACTTCAATATTTTCCCCATGCACTGCTAGTGCTTGTTTTTTTTATTTTTAACTGTCAAACAATAATAAAAATAAACATAAGTAAAAATACAAAACCCATCAAAGTATTATTAAAACATAACCTTAAATTAAATTCTGAAATAGTTTTAAGCAGAAATGTTGTTTAATCATATTACATTTGAAAATAAATTGGTACTTTTTGCGGGTAATATAATTTAATTTCACAAAAGAATTTAAAATAAAAATTTCATTCTAATTTAAGATAATTATGGTTTTGAGAAATATGCTGAATGTATTATAAAAAGTATTTTATTTCAACAAAATAATTTAGAGAAAACCGAATTTATAAAGTATGATGAATCGATTGAAGAAAACGTAAACAAAATAACTTCTGAAATTTTAGTTTTTCCATTAGTGTCTGAGATTCTCATAAGTAACAAACCTCAACTTTTATTCAAATTAATTAATATATTTAAACAAAATAAAAACATTAAACAAATATTTATATGGATAACAAAAAGTAGTCTTCGACAACAATTCATTCTACCATTCCTAGAGTATATGGCAGATCAAGTCATTACTATTAAAAATTCTGATACATTATCTATTTTAACCCGAAAAACCGGAGGACTTGTATTGAATAAGGTTTGTTTGTTTTTTAGTTATGTACATAATGTAGTATGCAACAAGTTATTTAATTTAAATTATAATAGCTTTTTACATATAAAACAACCAAAAATGGATTTGAAATAGAAACTCAAAAATCGAGTAAAAATAATGAATCTAATGCAGATAGTAGTATAAAACCTCAGAGTTTAGGAACTTTTAAAATTGATTTAGAAGAAGAAGAGATGGTTACTAGAAACGCACTAAAGTTACCCTTCGAAAAGTAAGATTACAAATTTGTTTTATATCGCATTAATAAAGATAATATTTTTATTTCAGGGTAAAAGAAAATGAAGGA
Source organism: Argyra leucocephala (assembly GCA_963942445.1). NCBI lineage: Eukaryota > Metazoa > Arthropoda > Insecta > Diptera > Dolichopodidae > Argyra > Argyra leucocephala. The sequence continues at coordinate 29,591,515 of OZ012679.1, read as the reverse complement.
AATATTATATATACACCAGAAGATGCAGATGATTTTGATGATGAAGATCCTGATGAAGATTTATTGATATGAAAAGTTGTTTTGATATATTTTATAGTCGTTTATTAATTTTTTTTTTTTTAAATAATCTTCGAAAGAACCAAATATTAGAATTTATTTTTTAAAAAATTTTTAGAAAGTAAAAAATGGAAAATAGAAAATGTATTACAAAAACAGAAAAATAATTTTTTTATATTTCTTTTTATTTGCATTTACATATTTACATTGAGAGTTGTTTGGTTTTTGTTAAATAAAGTTATGTATTTATATATAAACTGAGATTTTGAAACTGTTTATAAGAAAATTATTTTCAAGAAATATAACTTATATATATACATATATGTTAATAATTATGATTAAATTTTATTTTGCAATATAAAAATATTTACAAAATCTTACAACTTAATTTTTTTTTTGGTGTACTATTTATTTTAAAGTATATTATTTTAAAAAAGATTAATTTGCACAAAGTATTTTGATTTTTTTTTTTAAATTGAGTTAAAGAATGTAATAAATTTTAATAATGGTGATATGTGAGAAAATCCCAAATATGTAATTACAATTTTCAACATTTATAAAAATGAATTAATGTAAGTTTTATTTTAAAAAAGTGTACGTCTATATAAAACTAAAACAATTTATAACAATATGAGTGAGAAAATTAATTGTATCAAAGAAATAAATTATGAATAATTATCGAATGGCACAATAATATTTTGTTCGTGATAAATTTTAACTTAACGCATAAATTAAAAAATAAATATTTTTTAAAACAAAGATTGCCAACAAAACAAACATACGATTTTTAAAAAAAATATTTCTAAAATATTATCTTTTATCCAACAAAGTATTCACATCGCTTTTTAAATCAGGAGAAAATGTACTCCATGCAACATTTTTACATAATTCTAATTTTATGTTATTTATTTCTGATGATAAGCAACTTTCTCGTATTAAATAGAATTTATTTGAAAGACCATCAATCCATTCTCTTAAGTTATCTCCAAAAAATTTTGAATTTACATCTTTTGTTTCACGAAGTATGGCAGAGTCTTGTAAATATTGTTTCCATTCATCTGGATAATTTAATTGAGTTTTTGAACCTAAATTTATTATTTCAGATCTTTTCAGTTTTATAGCTTTACCTTTTTCAAATTCAATTGGTGTTATTAAAAATTTAGTTTGAGCAAATAATGTTGTGCGACCTATTAATTTCACAGTCCATATACCAGGAGTCATTGGTTTTTTTAAATTAGATTTACAAAAATTTATAGATTCAGTACGACTATCCTCTACATGAATCTCATTATAATCAATTAAATTCCCAACAGGATCAATCCAAAGCACTGTTAAATTATATGAAAAATTTTCAGCATGTTCAATACCTGAAAATTTAAATACAAGTACTGGATCATTTGAAAGTGGTCCTATTACTTTTTGAAAATTTCTTAAAATCTGTTCCTTTTGATCATAATCAGTGCTAACTTCAAAAATTTTTATTCTACGACCGAATCGGGAATTTTTATTTGTTTTTGATGGTTGATTTGGACGAATTCTTGTTTCTACTTCAACAAAATGATCGGTTTGGTTTGAGATTTTAACTAAATATTTTATTAAGAAACCTTTATATTCGTCGTCATATTTATAGTTTGTTATATCTTTTAAGAATGTTCCTTGAAAGTTAAACAATTTTTCATTGAGTCTTATTAAACTATTTGCAACAGTTAAAAGTGCATCATCTGGCATTGGAGTTCTATCTTCATAATTATATAAGCTTTCCCAATATGCATTCAAATTTGTATATTCACTTATATATGGACCAAATAACCATTCTTCTAATTGCAAAATAATTGCCTGATTTACAATTGGTTCAAATTTTCGAGCAAAAAACAATAATTTCGTATCTGTATTTTGTAATCTTGTCCAATCTTCTATTTTGAAGTCATTGGGACTACATCCACACCAATCTACAACATGCTTATATTGACATTTACAACCTAATTTACGTTTCCAATTTGTAACATGTAAATTGTTATCGATATAAGTGTTACAAAAATGTGTATTTCGTAAAACTGTATGAAAAAATGATTCAGCTGGAAGTAATGTATGATGGAATATTTTTAATAAGCCTAAAATTAATTCATTAACTTCATAATTTGCAACAAATTTAACAAAATCCTTTGATAAAGCTATCCAATCACTACCACCATCAATTTGAATACCTTGCGGTAATTCACGATCTCCAATTCTCCACATGTGTGTATCACATTCAACAAATGTTTTATCTAAACCTTGCTTTTGTATAAAACGTTGTGTTTCTCTTCCATGACTTTTAACAAAATTTTTCCCTTTATTTGCAGTCAAAAAATCAATTAATTTTTCTTGTGATTTTACTGGAAAATCACTCTCACTTAAATTTATTACAAAATCCCATTTCCAATCAGATTGTAATAAATCATTCATACATTCTAAAAGCATTGTCAGTAATGATGCACCTCCCCATATGGTTGAAAATCGTTTTCTAGCTAAACGAATGTTTGAAAATTTCATTTCCAATTTTAATAATTCACGGTACAAGTAATCCTGCCTCTAAAAATATATTTTGTTAAATAATTAATTAAAATGCATTTAATATTTGATGAAAACATTATTACCAATGTAATATAAAATCTTCATAGATTCAAATTAATTTTCTAGAACGCCCACATTTCATAAAATTAATTTGAAGATCATATAAATAACACTAGTCAATTAAATTCAATTTATCTGTGATACTTACTGAGTCTACGTGAATATAAAAATATTGCTTTGTTGAATATAAAGATTTTATGAGACGATGTACTTGTCTTAAAGCTCTTCCATTTAAAGTCAGAAGAAAAACAATTCGAATTTTTTCAACATTTTTTTCTGGAATGAGTTTAGCAGTCTGTGCAGCGAATTCTTCAAATAAATAAATATTAAAATTAGTTAATATTTTAAATTGTAAATTTTATTACTTGAAATTCCTGTCTCATAAATATTTACTGTAAAATAACCCCCACAAGCTTCTTTGGCATTTCCTGTACATTTCATATTACAATTTGGATCAGATATTTTTGCTGAAGCTGGTGGCGATTCATTACCACAGAAACATTCTGTACCGTACTGAACACCAGCGTATTGAAAACCAGATTGTAAACACATTTGTATACATTTGATTGGCGAATTTGATTGTTTATAATTTGTGTAATATCCAGATAAAAGTCTATACTCTTTTTCATCCTTATAACAACCTAAAGAACGATTCTTTGTAAAGTTGCCATTTGGGCATGTACTATTTAATACTTTTGGGTAAAATAAACCAGATTGTATTGCACATGCAATGTTAGCGATATGTTTTTTACAGTCTTGAGTTTTACCACGATTAATCGCAGATATTGCCTCCTTTGAAAATATTTCGCAGTTTGGACTAAAGCTTAAATTTTCTAATTTTAATGCATTATTAACACTACTAGATATACTACGAGTTTCAGTTCCAAGTTTTCCTATATTGATATTGGTATCTTCATCATCACCACCACCAACAGAATTTCCATTATCTTTTTGATATGCTAAATTAATGTTTGTATCTTTATATCTAGTATTGCTTAAACTTAGTCCTAATTGAGGTATTAATGAAGACTTATATGCCAAAAAAACTTGAATTAAAAGAAATATAACTAATAATATAAAATATGTTCTGTACTGTTTCATCCATTTTCGTGCTAGAGATTCGGACATATTTTAGAAACGTCAATTCTTCTTGAGTTTTTGTAGCACATTACACGATTTTTTTAATTTTAATTTTATATTCAAGTATATAATTTTTTATTTATTCCATTTGTAAAAATTCACCAACATTAAAAACAAAATTTATAAATAATTATCACAATTTTATTGTAATTGTAATTTACAATTATGGAATTAAAGTTAAGTCTGGCAGAGTCGAAGTCGACTTCACTCAGACTGAAGCTGAACAAAATTCGTCAAGTCGTCATTCGTCAGTCGTCGCATTTTGTCAGTCAAAAATTTATGTAGTGCGTTATTTTTTTAGGGACGCGTTTACATTCTCAAGACCAACCAAAACCAATAACCAAAACCTTTGAAAAATTTAGAAATAATTATGCATAAATCATATATATAATTTAAATTATTATACAATACATGCATTTAATTCACAATTTTATTTAATTATAATAACCTTTAATTTATCAACATTCTTTTAAGCATTTTCATATTTTTTTATATTTTTAAAATTCAAAATGTGTAAACAAAAATAAAATGTTTGATACTTTGAATATTACTAAAAAGTTGTTCACCCTGGAATTGGCTGGAAACATGCTGAAAATCGTTTAGAGCGTGAAATTTTTGACAATTAATTTAGAAAAAAATGCAATACATACACGATACATCATAAATAAATTATGCAAAATAAACAAATTTATTTTAATTATTTTTAATTGAAAATGTCTCATTTATTTTCGAAAGTGATTAAACAAGCAATTATAACATTCGATCGTTCTAATTCTTCAAAATTAAAAACAAATTTTAATATATTAAAGGAATTAGTGGACCAATTAACAATTTCTGATATAGGTCTTAATAATGAATTAGTTTCTGAAGAAACTTTTAGCCAACCATATAAAGCTCCATGCACATTTGTTAAAATTTTTCAAACTAATCAAATAGGTAAATCAAATCAATAAACATAATAAAGGATTGGATATTATGAAAATAATTATATTATATATATATATACTCTTTTTTTTTAGCAATGTCAGTGTTTATATTAAAAGGAAATTATAGAATGCCACTTCATGATCATCCAATAATGCATGGAATATTAAAAGTTTTATCTGGTAAAGTAATTGTTCAAAGTTACAGCAAAATATTTGAGAATGATGAAATGAATATACTGTATGATGAAAATGAATTAAAAATTAATGTTAGAAAAGAAAATCCATTATTAATAGAATGTAATACACCAAGTGCAATTTTAACACCTATAGATAGAAATTTTCATGAAATAACTGCTATTGAAAATGTTGCAGCTTTTTTTGATATTTTAAGTCCACCGTATGATGCAGATATACCTATATATGGACAAAGATCATGTAATTTTTATAAAAAAAAACTTATTCAAAATTCCAATGAACTTACTCAAATTTGTGTTCTGGAAAGGATTCCAATTCCTGACTCTTATTATTGTGATACAGGTTATTACAAAAAACCCTTATTCCTTTATGAATATTTTGATGATTCTAGTGAATCAGAAGTACATTAAATTCTTGAATTATAATTTTATTATTTATATTTTAGGAAATTTATGTAAATGTAAATATATATTTTAGAAATAATATTTAGATACGAAATGTTTGTTAAATTTATTACTTATGTATTCATAATTAGACTATACGTATAGTCAAAAGTTTTATGATATATTCATCATGATAATTTTCACATACGTAAAATTTTATATGTATGTATTCTTTATTTTTTTTTTCTAAAATATCTTTTGCTACCTGTAAAACATTGTTAAATTAAAACTAAAAAAATATATTTAAAAAATTATTACACATATTTTTAAATCTAATTTTTTATTAAATATATATAATTTCATATCTAACAAAATTTATTTTTATATTAATACTGGTAATATTAAAATTTTTTAATAACCATTACTATAATATTTAAAAATTACTTATTAAGCAATTTTAAATATTAAACTAAAAAATATAAATTTGTCACAAAAATAAAAAAAAAAAGAATCTTAACTAAAATTTGTATTAGTTGATTTCTTTTCTACGAAATCATGAAATTTGCTTTTTAACTTTGTTTTAGCTACTTCAAATTCAGTTTTTATTCTTTCATATTCTTTCATAAGATATTGTTCTTTTTCTTCTGAATACAACTATAAAAAATAAAAAATAAATATGTATCAAAATATAATTATTTTAATATAGACATACTTTATAATTTATTTATTTATTTTAACAGTTGATCCTACAGATAAATCTGTAAACCAACTTTATAGGTCCTTTTCCCTTTCGAAATGGGGACCTTTTTATCAAACTATATAAATTATTTGGTACATATTTTTGTATATTATATATTTATATTATTTTATTAGTTATATTATATCTTTATTAATTATTAAATTATATTTGAACCAATGTGGTAATAATTAAATAATAATACTTACTTTATAATTATTTGCAGTCTTTTTTGCAGATTCATATTTAGTCTTCCAGGACTCAACAATTTTGGAATTTTCATGTTTAATTTCATCAATATATTTTATAAATTCTGCCTCTTTTTTATCACTTAATGTACGACTTTCTTCCCATTGTTTCATAACAGCTTTCATTGATTGTCTTTCGTTTTCAATTTGAATATTTCTTTCATCAAGTTCTTTTATAAGTTCTTTAACACGCTCTTGCTTTGATTTTAATTCTTCTCGACATTTATGTAATATATCTGTATATTTTTTGGTTTTTTTATCATTTTCCATATCTTTCATTTTTAAAATTTCACCAAATTTTTCACGTTCAGCAATAACAGCATATTTTAGCATTTGAATATCATTTTGTCCCAACGTTAAATCATTGTTAATTTTTTTTAAATCATTTTTCAATAAAATATTTTCGTCTTCAAGTTCTTTTAATCGTATTCTGAAACATTCTTCCATAGTTTTAAGTTCTTTAGCAAAGATTTTTGCCATTTCATCACGCATTGATGATTCTATATCTCGTAATTTAACTTGATATTCTGGTGATGTTTCTACGCTTTGACTACGTACAGGTATTGCTTTAGGTGATGATATACCAGATGTGCTATTTGAGCTACCTTGATGACTGCTATTATATGTCTTAGTACTGCGGCATGTTTCGATATATTCTTCAAATTGATGTGCTTTTTCTTTTAAATCTGCTATAATTTTTTCTTGGTCTTCTTTAAGTCCTAATTTTCCATTTAATTCTTTTATGAGTTTTTGACATTCTGATAATTTTTCTTCAAACTCATTCAATTCTTTGTGATAAATTGCACATTGATTTTTTAATTTAATATTAGAAATTTCAAGCTGTAAAAGTGACATTATAAAATATATATCATTTAAACAAAGAATTAGAATACAGTAATATAAATATTAGTGTTCTAATAATTTGCATTTAAATTAGAAACAAAAAATTCAAAAATTTACTGATGTTTTAATCAATAAAAATTAAAAATAATTAAAAAAATTTAAGCTTTGAAATAATTTACAATATTTTTCAAATTGTACTTTGTTATTTTAAGTTGTTTTGTTCAAATTTTAAGAGTTAGTTTACTTGCCTTAGTCAATTCACCAGTATGATATATGCACTTAATACAATTTACTGGAGATCTACTTTTATTAGAATTTTCACTTTTTTCTAGAATTAAAGAGAAAAAATTAACATTATAATAATAATAAGTAGAGTAGAAATAACTTACCTTTTACAATTTTTTCTTTAAGAATTTTTACTTCATTCTCTCGATCAATTTTTTCAATTTCCAATAATTTCATAATTTCTGAACATTTCACTTCAGCCAACTGTAACGCTCTTTCTAAATTAACAGATTTTTCTTTTTCTTCATATAACTCTTTGTAGAGGTCTTTAGATTGTAATTCTTTTAATTCAATTGATATTTGTTCCTTAGCATTAGATAGCTCAACATATAAGTTTTTAATACGATCACATTCATTTTGAGTATCTTTTAATAAAAATTTTTGTTTTTCTAATTCAAGATGCAGAGAATTTTGTTCTTCATGATCTTTTAAATTTTCATTTTCCTTCAAGATAGCTTCATAATTTTTTTTTAAACTTTCGTTTTCTTGTTTTAATTCTTCTAAATCTATATTCAAATTTTTCAATTGAGTATCCAGTTTATTTAATTTATTTTCATCAGATTTTGTTGATGATTCACGAAGATGTTTATAATCAAAATGAATTTGTTCGATATCATGTTCCAGTGTTTGTTTTTCCGAAATAAGATTTACATTTTCTCTTTCTAATGATGACATTTTAGAATCAAATCGTTTATTTTTACTTGTCTCCTCTAATTCCCTTTCTAGTACTTTTACCCTATTTTCAAGGCGTAACTTCTCTTCCTTTTGTGTATCTATTATAACTAAACATTTATTTTCTTCTTCCTTAAGAAATTTCATTTCAGTATTTTTGAAATGTAATTGATTTTGTAAGTCTTTCAATTCTTTTTGTTTATCATTTAATTCTGAAGTCAAATCTTTTAGTTCTATGTTTTTATTTTCTACTTCTGCTTTTAATCTTTTAATTTCTTCTCTTTTAGTTTTTTGATTGGCTATACTTCTATAAAGTTCATTTTTTAATCTATCTAGTCTATCATTCGTTGTTAATGGTGTACTTTCAATTAAATTTTGTTTAGTAAAATTTATTCGTTTTGGACTGTTAATTTCTGAATCAACATTATCATGTAAAACGCTATCCATTAAAGCTAATTCTGCAGTAGTTGAGTCTAAACGTTGACGTAGATCGTTTATTGTTTTTTGTTGATGATCAGCTTGTTGTTCCAAAGCGTTTATAACACGTTTCAAAGAAGAATTTTCTTGAGCAAAGTCCTTTTTGGTAATTAATTTTTGACATTGTTGTTGAGATTCTTCCAAATTTTTTGCTAATTGGTTTATAGTTTCAGATTTGTCAATTAACATAGCTTCACGATTTCTTTGTAATTCTTTATAACGAACATCTAAAGTGTTTATTTCTCTTTCTTTATCATCTAATTTACTACGTAAATTATCTAATTGTTGTTGTAAAACTTCAATTTGAGCATTATGACGATCATTTGTTTGCTTAATTATAATATCTGCGCGACGATCAGCATTAAAACCAGCATTTTTTTCTACCATATGATATTTTTGTTGTACATCTGATAGCATTAAGCGCGTTCTTTCTAAGTCTTCTTGTAATTTAATATTAGATTCTTCTAAAGATTTAATTTTATTTTTTAATTTTGAAACAGAATCTTCTAATTCTGAATATTTTGCTTTGCTTTCTACAAGTAATTCGTGAGTTTGTTGCTTAGACATTTGTGCTCTACATTTTTCAGCTTCAGATATAGCAAGATGCTTGTGACATTCTTCAAATTTTTTGCGTTCTTCTTGTAAAATTTTTGAGACATTTTCTAGTTCACTAAAATTGAATGTTCTTAAACATATTACTTATTAAACAATAGAACTTAACTTACTTATTTTTAGATGCGATAATTTTCTTCAAATGTTCATTTTCTTCTATATATCTCTGAATGTCATTATTTTCGTGCTTATTAAATAAATGTTCCTTATCACCTCCTGTAAATACGGGTTCCGCATAATCATTCCTTAAAATATTTCTATACATTTCATCATCCTGATTTCCCTCGCGATTGCAACGAGATTTTAAATTTGAACTTGTATCAATAGTATAATCCTCATCATCAATTAAATCATCAAATGCATTTTGCAATTCGTTTCCCAACTGGATAAAAATTCAAAACATAAGTTTAAATTTAAATTAAAAATACTTTAAAAATACTTCTTCATTGCGACGTTTTTGATCCTCTAACGCTTCCTGCTCTTCTAATTGATTTTTAGATGTATTAAGATGAATGCTACCACCTCCTTGAAAAATACTTAGTCCTGGGACGTCCATCAAATTAAAATAATTACAAAATTAATAAAGCCTAATTAACAAATAATATTTATTTATTTTATTTTGTCAAAAACAAAGCAAAGGCATTTTTTAAAGCAAAGTCGACACAAACAAAACTGATACCTTTTCGTTTTTGACAGTTCATCAAATTTGTACTGCTTTAAATGCCATACTAAAGATGGAGCAGAATCTTGTGCTAAAAAGTCAATGTAGCCTTGTATTTGTAGCATACTACAAAATATCACCACATATATTTGACAATTCACAATTCGTATTCTGACAACTTTGATTTTCTGTGACTAGAGAGAGTTGTAAAGGTACTTTAATTAAGAATTGGAATTGCTAATTTTTAATTTAATTTTATGGAAAATTATCTATTTTATTCGAGTTAATAAAAAAAATATTGTTTTTTTTTTGCAGGTGAGTTGAAATATATTTTATTTGAATTGTTTAATAATTGTCTATAACCTTCGATAAATCATTCAAACAAATAGAATTTTGTTACGTTTAACGAAAGCCTTGTATAATGGCTCCCAAATTTTTTTAGTCGACCACAAACAATATTTTTAATATGCAACAACTTGCTATAAATTTATTATAGTTTATACCTAATTGTAAAGAAAAATTTAAAAAAAAAAAATGGTTTATAATAAAATTCTTAGGATATACACAATGGGCAACGTTGTTAATTACGATTTCTCTATACTTGTACTTAATTTTAGTATTAGATTTATTTACTGCACTGCACATATATATTTCATCAATTAAAATTTAATCGTAGTTATTTCCTAAGCAAGAAAATTAAATTAGACAAAATGAACTAACTGAATAAGCAATAAGCAATTGCAATAGGTTAGTAAATTTGTTTGGTGCCCTTTACTAAAACTTCATATATAAAACATATATGTATATTTACAAATGTGTTTTCTATATATATATATATATTTTTTTTTTTGAAAATGTATAGTATTTGTTAATATAAATATATACTATAGATTTGACAGGTGAATCTTTAATTTACAAAATTATGCCGAATACTACAAATTGGTTACGATCTATTTGGCCGTCTGCTGCTATTAGTGCTATTTTACTAATATTAGGTAGTGGATTACTTTTTTGGAACGAGGGAAGATCAGTTAAACGTAACTTTTCTCTAATGGAAGCTTTGAATGATGCAATTACTATAGATCCGAATGTTGATATAGATCCAACATTTTCCAAACGTATTGTACATTTTTATGGACAAATTGTAACTGGTGAACCATTAACAGAACCAGATTATAATATTCAAGTTCAAGCAGTTAAACTAAAACGAAAAGTTCAAATGTATCAATGGGTGGAAGAAACAGTTGAACATAACTATGGTAGTAGTATAAATATTATGGATCATGATGAAAGAACATATTATTATACACAATCTTGGGAAGATCATTTAATTAATTCAAGATTATTTGCAAGTCCGTTTAGTCATTACAATCCAGAAAATTTTCCGATTGAAAGTCATATACAACTCGCAGAAACTGTTACTATTGGCAAATACGAACTAAGTAAAGATTTAAAAACGAAATTTGATGATTTTCAGATTATTGCATCTGACCAAAGACCTGAAGATCCATCAATAAAACTGCACCAAGGATTTTATTTTCATAGTAAAGATGTTTTTAATCCTGAAATTGGTGATTTGAGATTAATGTTTTCTGCGTCTGGAATGGAAGGAGAATATTATACTGTTGTAGGCTGTATTGAAAATGGGAATGAAATTGTACCATACTATACAAGTTATAAAACACAAATTAATTTTCTTTTTCCGGGAAAATTAAAACTTACAGAAGTATTTGACAGGCAACATAAAACTTATAGACTAGAAAGTTGGGTTTTAAGATTTATTGGATGGGTGCTTCTATTTATTGCATCAATATATTCATCTCCATTGCTGCATATGGCTAGTGAGATAATAAAAAATAACAAAAGTGTGAAATTTTTGAACCAATTATTAATCTATTTTTGTTTTTAGTTCGACGAATACGTTTTCTGTCGTCTTATGCTAACGAATCTTTTTTGTCAACATCAAAAATTTTCACGATATCTATTTCATTGTCATTGACAATTATTTCAATAGCATGGATAATGCATCGTTCATGGTTTGGTGGTGGCCTTCTTTTAGCTGCTTTTTCACCGATAATGTATGCCAGACATATTACAAATTATCAGAGATTAAATTAATTAGAGATATTTAATAGTTACGTGTAGTTTCATTTCTTCTGATAAATTGTACATAATTTATTTTTCTATTTATTAATGTGTGATAACTGATAATACTCCAATGTATATTTTGTAAACAAAAATAATAAAAAAAAAAACAATTCATTTTGGATTAATAATTGTGTATAATTTTTGGTAATTTCATAATTGTAGATATTTACATAATATTGATATTGATAGGTATTTTATAAATTTAAATCCTTCATTGTTTTAGACTAGAGTTTTGATTGTTTGTAAATCATTATTTTTTTCAGAATAAAAAGCAAAAATGTCTAAGAGAGGGGCTGAAGACTCCGCCGGTGGAAATTCCACATTGGCTGGTCCTGCTGGTCAGCCACCTATCAAAAAAGTTCATTTTGAGCCACATTTAATTGGACCATGTTCTACTCTTGAAGAAATGGATATAAAGGTTCTCCAATTTCAAAATAAAAAATTAGCTCAGCGTATAGAACAACGTATGCGTACAGAAGCAGAGTTACGACATCGGATAGAACAATTAGAAAAACGACAAACACAAGATGATGCTGTATTAAATGTGGTAAATCGTTATTGGAATCAACTTAATGAAGATATTCGTGTGCTGTTGCAAAGATTTGATGCTGAAACAGCAGACGAATCAGAGAATAAAAATGAAAATGAAGTTACAACATCATTTTTAACACAACTTTCAACTTGGGACAAAGAAGAATTAGATGATAAACTTGCAAATCGGGTTCAGGTATCTAAGCGAGCTGTTGCTAAAATTGTACAAGTTATCGATCGTTTAATGCAAAGAAATGAAAAAATAGCTTTAAATCTTTCTAAAAATGATCAAAATGCTGTTAATGATGAAAATAAAGATGTAAATGAAATAAATCAAACAAATGAAATAATATCAAGAATAGATGAAGCTTTAAGACAGTCTCAAATTGAAATTATTGCCGAAAATAGAAATTTACAAAACTTGAATACGTCATTACATGAAAGATTCCATACAATGTCATTAAAAATGAAAGAGTATCAAGATGCTTTGACTGCAAAGGAAACTGAAAATGCAGAGCTTCGTAATCAAATTGATGAATTACAATATGATTTAGAAAAAGTAAGATGTCGAAATGATAAATTAGAGAATCATTTAGCTGAAGCTATTGAAAAACTAAAAGCATATCATCAAATGCATGGAGATCCTAATAAAAGTACATCAGCCAAAGTAATTGGTACAACAAGTGTTAACAGTCAGCATTTAGAAGATTTACAAAAAGAAGTAGAAGAACATAGAGAATTGGCAAATAATCGTTTGACTGAATTAGATAAATTACATTCTACCCATAAAGAGACTTTGAAAGAAGTTGAAAAATTAAAAATGGATGTAAGTTTTACTAAGATATGTAAATTCATTTTATTTTAAATTTAATTTTGTTTAGTTAAGGCAACTTCCAGAATCTGTAATTGTAGAAACAACGGAATACAAATGTCTTCAGTCACAATTTTCAGTTTTATATAATGAATCAATGCAAATTAAAACAATGTTAGATGAGACACGTAATCAGTTACAATCAGGTAAAAATCAACATTTACGCCAAATTGAATTTATGGAAAGTGAAGAGTTAATCGCACAAAAAAAAGTTCGAAGTGAAATGATACAAATGGAAGATGTATTGGCTCAGATTCGTAAAGAATATGAAATGCTACGTATTGAGTTTGAACAAAATATGGCGGCTAATGAGCAAACAGCACCTATAAATCGTGAAATGAGACATTTAATAACATCACTTCAGAATCATAACGGTCAATTGAAAGGTGAAGGACAACGTTATAAAAGAAAATATAAGGAAGCTTCGCTTGATAACACTAAGGTATTAAATCAATTGTTCATTTCTTGAATTTCTAAAATTTCTAAAATTTGTAAAAAATAATATTAAAAAATTTTAATTTTAATTTATAGCTTCGAAAAGAGTTAGAAGAAATGCAAGTTAAATTAGAGGGAACTAAAAACCAAACAAATGAAGAAATTAAATCTGAAAATTCTATCAAAGAAGAAACTAGTTCTGAAGGTTCATCTAGTGTAAAAGATGAAAATCAGGATACAAAAGTTAAAAGTAGTTTTTTTCATTTTGAAAACTACTGTAAATATAAAACTAATATTTAATATTTTTAGTTGAATGTGAAGATCAAGACCAAGACGGAGATTCAAAAGATGGAATTAAAGAAAAAAATGCAAATACCCCTGGATCATTAAGTGGAGATAAAAAAGATGTTCAAGGAGTTAATTGTTCGATTAAAGGGGAAAAAGATTCTAAAGATTCCCAAAAACTAAAAGAAGTTAAAGCAGTTGAAAATGAGATTGTTCGTGATTTAAAAGCTCAACTGAAGTAGGTTTAAATTATTTAGAAAACGTTTAAATTTTAACAAATTAACTTTTATTTTTTTTAGAAAAGCAATGAATGATCAGAAAGAAATGAAACTTCTCTTAGATATGTATAAGGGGGTCTCGAAGGAGCAACGTGACAAAGTTCAATTGATGGCAACAGAAAAAAAATTGCGTTCAGAAATAGAAGATTTACGTTTGCAATTAAAAAAAATTCAAGAAAGCAAACGTGAAGATCGTAAGAAGTTGGCTGACGAAGAAGCTATGAGAAAAATTAAACAACTAGAAGAACAAAAATATGAATTACAAAAACAAGTGGCTAATCAAAAACCAGTAGATGGTCCATGGCCAGGTGGTTATGTTCGACCATTTGTCGGTTCTCATGAAGAAGAAGCACTTTTAAATGAAATGGAAGTAACGGGACAGGCATTTGAAGATATGCAAGAACAAAATTCTCGATTAATACAACAATTGCGTGAAAAAGATGATGCCAATTTTAAATTAATGTCAGAAAGAATAAAAGCAAATCAAATGCATAAATTATTACGTGAAGAGAAACAAATACTTGAGGATCAAGTTACAACAAGAGATACACAAATTGAAGCTATGCATATAGTGTTACGCAAACTGGAGGAGAAAGAGAGAAGTTTACAAAATACAGTATCAACAATTGAAAAAGAATTAGTACTGCGTCAGCAAGCAATGGAAATGCATAAGAGAAAAGCAATTGAATCAGCACAGTCAGCAGCTGATCTTAAACTGCATTTAGAAAAATATCATTCACAAATGAAAGAAGCTCAACAAGTTGTTGCTGAAAAAACTAGTTCATTAGAAGCTGAAGCTTATAAAACAAAACGTTTACAGGAAGAATTAGCTCAATTCAAACGTAAAGCAGAGCGTATGAAGAAAATTGAAATGACTGGTACGACATTCGATGAAGTAATGATGGAAGAAATTCGTGAATATAAGGAGACCCTTACGTGTCCTTCATGTAAAGTTAAACGAAAAGATGCTGTTTTATCCAAATGTTTCCATGTATTTTGTTATGATTGTTTGCGAACACGTTATGAAACAAGACAAAGAAAATGTCCAAAATGTAATTGTGCGTTTGGTGCAAATGATTATCATCGTTTATATCTTTCAACCTAAGAATATAAAAATGATTGTAGAAAAATAATTAAAATACAACTCTCTTCATTTATTTTGCGCTATTTAATAGTATTTTTGAAATTAAGTTACTATTCCTAGCTGGTAATAGCTGATTAAACAAAATTTGTTTTTATATTTTCTACTTACATTTCTGAATATTTTTAGTTTAAATTACATATTAACGTTTTAATTATGTATAATTTAATAAATCTTATTTAGCACTTAATAAATTTAATTTAAGAAAAAATGTCTATTAATTTCTCTTTTTTAATCAGACCGTGTCTAATTTTCTTCATCACTGTTATTGTAAATATTTTGATTTCTTCTTCGAAATTTTTTGATTGGTGGTTTTTCACAATCATTTTTGAAATTTTCTTCATCTACATTTTTCATTTCCAATGAATTTTCAGTGTTTCCCATTCTTTCAATTTCACTATTCAATTCAGATACACCACTGCTATCTAAAAATGTTTCTGTTGTTAAATTTTTACTGGATTCGAAACTGTTTAAAATCTCAGAGCTATTATTAAACATTTCATTTTCATCATTATCACTTAATAGAATTTCTTCAGTTTCTTTTGGCTGAGGTAAAACTATAGATTTTCGACTTATTGGACTACTTTCCAGTGACAAAGATATTTGTTCACTATTACCACTATGATCTAACATAAAACTTGAATTATTTAAATCACTTGACGTACTTATATCTAAAGTTGTTGAATGACTCAACTCATTACCACTTATTAAAATTGCTAAACTTACTGGATCGTCAATACCTAATAGTTCACAAAATTGTGTTGTTTGCGGGTTAATTTGTGATTTTGGTTGTTTTGAATAGTAATTGTTTTCTTTAGGTTCATAAGATTCTACTGTTTTACAAAAATTTTTAGGAACATCTAAATTATAATTGAATTTTTTAAAAACATATTCCATTTCTTCTTTTGACGGAGTGAAATTAAAACGTTCATTTGAGTTCGGTCCTGGCATATAATGGGATGAATTTTTTACAGATATTAAATGATTTGTCAAGTATAAAATTGTAAGCCATTCTAAATCATAGCTAATAAACGCATTTGCATCCGAAGTGATTTCTTCAGTCGATTCAATGTCAATAATTTGTAAAAATCTTCTCTTTGGCAAACATTTGTCCAAAGCTAAAAATTTAGTGAATTTGTTTGTGTCTTCATGTCGTATTAATGCTGCAAATTTGCAATGTAAATGTCCTGCAAACCAATACGCTGGCTGAATTTTGTTTAACAAGTCAGCACATGGTGGACTACCTAATCTGTTGTTTTCGATATCTTCTCGAAAATGAGGTTTAAAACGAAGCAATTGGTTTTGATTACCAAAATTGTGAACTCCTTTAGGCCAATCATGCGACAAACAAATATCAACATTCCCAGATAGTTGTTTTAATCTAAATATTTCCAATTGCCTTACATGATAGACAGAACGTTTAGTTTCGTCTGAATATGGTGAAAATTCATAATGACCCTTCAAATAATCGTGACCTTTATAGATACCAGATACACCAGCAATACGAATACCTTTTACGTTAATAACTCCTGCCAATCCCATATAGTAGATATTTGGAGCCACCCATCCACCATATGGAAATTCTTGTAAATAATTTGATGCTTCATGATTACCTCCAATGAAAATTGTTAAAATAGGGGCGGTTTTTTCACCACTATAGTACCTAGAATGTTAGGTTACATTTTATATTTTTGAAATTTAATGATTAATTGAAATTACTTGTAAAATGTACATATATCTTGAAATTTTTTTGGGACTGCCATCGTTTGTAAATCGTCAAGATTTCTTGTTGATTGAAAATCTCCACAACATATCAGTAAATCAACTTTGATATCTTCTTCATCTTGAATTTTTTCAATCGTTTCATAGATTTTTTCTAATTCACCATGAGCACATCCTTCTATTGCAATTTTCATTTTTTTATTAATATACAAATATTTGTTGATTAAAAATTCGAAAATATTTTCTACTTTTTTGTTTACACTTTTTTATACTGAAATGAAATTGTCAAGAAAAAGAAATTTTTTTCTTTGCTATTTTATTCATTTCATATTCAGCAATCCAGCAATTAAGCAGCCAAGTCAAGTCAAATCTCAAATCAAATGTTGAAGTTTTATAATTTCTAGAAAAATAAAGCATGCCTTACATTACATTGCTTGAAACTACATCATTAAATATTAATTTAAAAGTGATATTTTCGTATTTTCACAAAATTGTTTTTGTTTTCCTCGGAGTAAGTAGCTAGAGTTTCTATGTAGTAATTACACCCACATCGCTATACTATTACTAAAGCTATGTTAACATACTATCGCTAAATGTTGTAATAAAAATAAGCAAGAAACTCTTACGGATTACAAAAAATTAATTTAGTTATGTTTTTAAAAAGAT
Source organism: Argyra leucocephala (assembly GCA_963942445.1). Taxonomy (NCBI): domain Eukaryota; kingdom Metazoa; phylum Arthropoda; class Insecta; order Diptera; family Dolichopodidae; genus Argyra; species Argyra leucocephala. Next base: position 29,573,590 of record OZ012679.1, on the reverse strand, counting down.
TTGTTTTTGTTGATTTTTTTTATGGTCTTCATTTTGATTGATTGAAATTATTTTTTAAAGAATCTTTAAAGACAATTAAATTTTTTGAATATTTTTTTGTTTAAAATCAGCTAAATTTATAAATTGTGTTTTCATGAATAAAAAAAATTTTGTGTATGCATGGGGACCAAAATGTAATAGTATGGTGTGATGTGACTTTATAAATTGTGAATACGAATGTGGAAAGTACCATTAAAAATTTACATGTTTCAATTCCTATAAATTACTTTGCTTGTTCAAGTTCAAGCTGTTTTTGTCTATTCATTCAATACATTTGTTTTTGGCAATTTGACTGACGATTTATTAAATTATATTCATATTTGCATTTTTGATAATAGAAAATGTTGACGAAATTTTTTATAGATTTATTGTAAATTAAAATTTTTTAAAATTTATAAAATATCTGTAGCATCAAATAATAATATTACAGCTTTTTGATTAGTTATTAAAATATTTAACTTTGGCGATATAATTTTATTAAATTTAGCTGAAAATGGAACAGATCGCTGAAGCATTAAATGAACTACTTGTAAGTTTGATTTTTTATTATTAAATAATATTTATTTCTTGCTAATTAATTTATTTATATTTAACAGAAAGTAGAACCTATTGAGGAATTTCTTGGAGTTATAGTTCATAAAGTTTGCGGCGAATCAGAAAAAAACGAAAAATTTGTAACAAATGTTTGTAAGTTTAAATATATATATAGATTATAAAATATATAAGTTATAAAATAACTTTTTGCAAAACAATTTTTATAATTGCCTTTTTTAGTAAATGTATTTGCATCTTTAAATCCAGAGAATAAAGAGTTGGCTATTATTAAAATATTACGTGCTGCTACTACATGTAATTTAAGTCAATTAACAATATTGATAGAAACATTGCATAAACTTACCATTTCAAATTTAATTTCGGCCAGGTTTGATTTATATAGATTTTAGAAATCATAAGTGAAATTAATTTAGTATTTATTTAGGACCATGTGTAATAAAATATTATCATGCGATAAATTAGTTTATGAGAACAAGAATTTTTGGATTGAGTGTTTTACACTAATTAAGAAAATCATAACAAATGTTGACTATAAAGGTGTACGAGAAATAATGAAAGTAAATATTTTTTTTATTTTAAATATTTTTATAAAACTTTACAAAAATAATAATTTTATTTATTTTGTAGGCATGTCGAGATAAAGCTTTACTATTTCCTGTTAATGTAGATGGAAGCATTTTACCTCAACTTCTAATTTTGGAAGAAACGATCAATTATATATTTGATCGAAATAATTGTCTTTTACCAGCTTATTTTGTTGCTAACGAAATTATGAAATCTTCTCAATCGCATTGGGTAATTCATTTATAAAATATTTTAATCAATTTATTTTCTATATAAATTTGTTTTTTGTAGAAAATTAATAAACTTATGATAGACTTTGTTGAAGAATTTCGTCATATTGCTCAAATGGTATCAATAATAGGCCATTCACATATGTTACCAATTACAGAACACTTTGGTTATGCTGATCATTTAATGAATTCATGGAAACTGGATCATAACACACTAAAGTTTACATTTAAAGGAAGTTTGCCTTATGATGCTGAATTATTAGAACCCCAATCACTTTTATTGAGACATGTTCTAGATCAACCATATTCTAAAGAAATGGTATCGACAATGTTAAATTTTCAAAATAAGCAAAAGCAACCATGTAATGCTTTGCAAGAGCAATTGGTAAATTTGATGATAAATGCAATGGAAAAAAGTGAATCAGAAATAAATTGTTCAGAAGATACATTATCTCAAAATGAATGGGTGTGGTTACATTTATCGTCACAATTAATTTATTTTGTTTTATTTCAAATGGTTAGTTTTATGCAAGTTGTTGTGTCGTTAAATGATAAGGTAATATAATTTAAAAATAATACTATACAATTATATACAATAAGACAAACAAAAATTTTCAGTTATCCAAACGCGAATTACGAAAAGGTAGAGATCATCTAATGTGGATTTTGTTACAGTTTATTTCAGGAAGTATACAAAAAAATCCTGTAAGAAATTTAATTTTAAAATTGATATAAAATTAATTTTTTTTTTTTTAGATTTCAATATTTTTACCTATGTTTAAGTTGTTTGATATTTTATATCCAGAACAAGAGCCATTAAAGCTGCCAGATTGCAATAAACCTTCTTCCATTAGACAGGTATTTAAATTTAACATATATATATCATAAAAATATTATACTCATATCTAAAAATCAAACAAAACACAATGTTTTTATTTTTTTAGATGGCCCCTATTTGCATATGGATTCATTTAATGAAAAAGGCTCGTTTGGAAAACATGAATATTAGTCGATCAGTACCCATTGCTCTGAAAAATCATAATGAGTAATCATAATAAATAAAGAATTTTATGTTCTATTAATAAATTATTAATATTTTTAGTTATTTACAACATTTGGTGATGTCAAATTTAAATCATTCTATTAGTTTAAACACAGATTTTCGCATTGTGTTGTTGGCTAATGCCTACTCAACAAATCAAGAACATTTTACTCGTCCAATGCAAATTTTAGCAGAAATGTTAAATGGAAGTCAAAAAAATATACCAGGGAATCCATCAAATGCTCAATTACCAACACAACCGTTTTCAATGGTTATTTTAGATAGTTTAACTGTCCATAGTAAAATGTCATTAATACACAAGTAATGTTAAAAATTTCCTTTTAAATCAAAATTAAATAAAAAAATTTGTATTTCAGTTTTGTAACAACTTTGATTAAAAATGCTCAAAATAAAACTATAACTCCAGCACCCGCATTGATTGAAACTTATTCTCGTCTTTTAGTTTACACAGAAATAGAATCACTTGGAATAAAGGGATTCTTAAGTAATGCTGTATAGAAAAAAAAAAAAAAAAATTAATGGTTTTGTATTAATTTTTTAGATCAATTATTTCCGGCAGTATTTAAATCTCATGCTTGGGGCATGTTACATACACTTTTAGAAATGTTTTCATATCGACTTCATCATATACCAACGCATTGTCGGGTTCAACTTTTAAGTAATTTGCATAGTGTTACGTCAGTACCTCAAACTAATAAAATGCAATTAAATTTATGTTTCGAATCAACGGCTTTGCGTCTTATTACTGGATTAGGTTCGGTAGAAGTTCAACCACAATTATCACGTTATTTCAATGAAAAAACAGGATCAGTAGCTTCAAGCGAAAGCGAAGAATTAAATCGAGTTTTGATATTAACATTAGCACGTTCTATGCATATTACTGGATCTGGGAATGAGTTACAACCTTGGTGTAAAGATTTATTGACAAATATAATGCAAAATACACCACATTCCTGGGCATCACATTCACTGTCTTGTTTTCCTACAGCTTTAAATGAATTCTTTTCTCAGAACAATATTCCATTAGAAAATAAACAATTACTAAAGAAATCAGTGGATGAAGAATATCGAAATTGGAATTCTATGTCTAATGAAAATGATATAATTGGTAAGAAATCGAAAAATAAAAATAATATTACTGTTGATAAATGAAGATTTTAGTTTTGGTGATATTTAATCTTTGTATTTATAATAATTTTTTTTTGTATCAGCCCATTTTATTAGACCTAATACAGCACCATTATTTTTGTGTCTTCTTTTTAAAACGATATGGGAAACTGAAAATATAAGTCCAGTTGCATATAAAATTCTCGAAGGAATAAGTGCTCGTGCATTTTCAGCTCATCTACGAAAACTTTGCGATTATTTGGTATATGAAGTTGCAAACACAAACAGTACAAAAGACTTCATTCACAAATATGTGGACACTATCAACAATATGATTTGGAAATACAATGTGGTTACAATTGATCGTCTTGTACTATGCTTAGCTCTTCGGACACAAGAAGGTAACGAGGCACGTGTTTGTTTTTTAATAATTCAACTACTTTTGCTAAAAACTTCTGAATTAAGAAATCGAGTTCAAGAAATTGTTAAAGATAATTCGCCAGATCATTGGAAACAAAGTAATTGGCATGAAAAACATTTAGCATTTCATCAGAAATATCCAGAAAAATTTGCACCCGATGAATCTGCTTCACATCCCCCATTACCAGTTTATTTTGGTAATGTGTGTTTGAGATTTTTACCAGTATTGGATATTGTAATACATCGTTTTATAGAATTACCAATACAACGCGTTCATCAAATACTTGAAGTAATCTTAGACCATCTAAGTTGTTTATATAAATTTCATGATCGTCCAATTACTTACTTATACAGTACTTTACATTTTTATGAACGAATTCTTAGAGATAGACCATCTCTAAAAAAAAAATTAATTAGTTCAGTTACTGGAGCTTTAGCTGATGTTCGACCTCAAAATTGGGCATTAAGTGAACAATACCAACAATATTTGAAAAACCCCGAAATATTGTGGAATCCAGAGTTAACTTATTATATTTATTTAGTAAGAAGACTTGTCGATACAATAAGTGGAAAAAATTGTTTTTATGTAACAGATTGGCGTTTTAATGAGTTTCTAAATGCACCATGTCATGCTTTATATGTAACATGTGTAGAATTATTAAGTTTACCTGTTGCACCAACAATAGTTGCAAATAATTTAATTGATGTTATTGTAAAAGGAAATCCTTTAATATCTCAAAATGATATATATAGTTTTATAAATGCAACAGGTATTATAATGGCAGCTTTGCCAGAAACGTATTGGAGTGTTATATATGATCGAATACAAGATATTTTAACTAGCCCAAAAATGTTAAATTGGAGATATAGATATTCAGCTTTCGAATTATTCAATTTTAAGATTGTGCAAGAATCAATGTTAGAAAATAGTTATGCAAGTTTATTAGCTGTAATACATTCAGTTTTTCATCATATGGGATGCTTCAAACTAGCTACTATAACACAGTATGTTTAAACTTATAATTAAAAAACAAAACTTTTCAAATAATTTTGTGAATTTTTATTTTTGTTTTTTTTTTTTAGTTACATTAAAGAGAAATTAAAACCTTTGATTAAAACTGAACATCAGTATATATACTTATGTCATATTGTTGGACCATTTTTACAACGAATAGATTATGAAAAAGCAAATTCTGTTGCCGAAATTGCAATTATTTTGTATGAACTTTTGGAATATGTTGATAAAAATCATGGACCAGCACCTCTTCAATACATGGATTCAATATGTGATTTTCTTTATCATATAAAATACATTTATGTGGGAGATATTATTAAAAATGAGTCTGAAACGGTAATTAAACGTTTGAGACCAGCATTACAAATGCGATTAAGATTTATAGCTCATATAAATGTTGATGAAATTGGATCAGAAAAAAGGTATGTTATATTATTAATAATATATTTATTAAAAATTTGTCCTAAATTTTTAATATAACAGTGAAGTAAACCAACAACTACAACAACAACAACAACAACATCAGCAACAACAGCAAATACAACAACAGCAACAACAACAAATACAACAGCAACAACAACAACAACATAATATTCCTCAAATACCAATGATTCATCCACAACAACAATTACAACAGCAACAGCAAATGTCATCTTCTAATCCTGTTCAAATAAATCAACAGCAAATTAATCCATTACTATTACAACAACAACAACAACAACAACAACAACAACAACAACAACAGCAACAGCAACAACAACAGCAACAACAACAGCAACAACAAGTACAACAGCAGCAGCAACAACAACAGCAGCAACAGCAGCAACAACAACAACAGCAACAGCAACAACAACAGCAACAACAACAACAGCAACAACAACTTCAGCAACAAAATATACGAACTCAACAACAAATTCAAAATCAACCTCATTTACAGCAGATGCTTCAACAACAACAAGCTTATGTTCAACAACAACAACAACAAAAACAGTTATTAATGCAACAACAGCAAAATATGGGAATGAGACATAATTAAATTTTATTTAAATTATAATATTTTTTTATATATATACATACCTACTTCTAGTAATAAGCTTAATTTTATTTTTTAAAATATCAAGTTTTTTAAGTACCTAAATAAAAATAAAAATTTTTAAAAATTGATTTGTTTCTGTTTTTTATTTAAAAACTTTGTTTTGAAACTCCTAAATTTATGCTAATAAATATACAACGGTCAAATTTTTTATTGTACAAATTATCAAGAATCATACATAACCTTATTTTCTCCTGATCAAAACAGAAAGAATAACTAAGTAAACTATATACACACACATATTTGGATTTATTGCGTTTGTCCGAGATTTAGAAATTTCATTTTTAAAGATTTTATGCATCAAAGAGCTTACATCAAATTCCGCAATTCACATATGTATAAACAAAAGTTTTTCATTTTGCACTTGAATTGCAATAACAATAATTTTGTTTGTTTAAATGCAAATGCAAATGTAAATATTTAATTTGAGTGAGTTAAAAAGATCCACTCGTGGTGAAATTAATTTAGTTTTTAATCAAATCACTCAAAAAAAGAATAAAAATAATATGAAATATACTCACTCAATTGTATTCTTGTTTTGGAGTGAAAAAGAGCAAAATTGACTCACTAAACTAAACCCTTTTGGAAATGAAATGAAGTGGTTTGGTTTTTGAGTTTTTTTTTGTATGTTTCGTTTTCGGTGGGAAGGAAAAATAAAATATGATTCTTTTTGAGTTGAAAAATATTTAGTTCGAGTTGAATATTTGTACGAATATAACTTAAGTGCGGCGATAAATTTTCCGAATAAAGTGTGTGTTGTGTTATGGTGTATAAGAAAAAAGTCAAATTAATAGAACATTTTATTCTTTCCTCACTAATTTCATATTAATTTTAAATTAAATTGATTTTTAAAACCATTTTTTAACAATTTAAGTGAATTATTTTTTCATATCCTTAAATGAAATTTTTCGAGTTTGCGTTTCAAAGTTAAACATTTATTATTAGTCTTTTTTTTTTTTTTTTTTTTACTTTAAATGCAAGTTTTTGTCTATTCCTTGCAACCTAATTTTAACATTGTTTTTCTATAATTTCTTACTTTATATAGATAGGTGTGTTAAAAGATATTTTAATTTAATTTTATATTATATAGCTACATAAATTTATTATTGTGCACATTATAGTAAACAAAACAAAAATATATATAAATAAAAAAAAAGATGTAGTTAATATGGAAGTTTATCAACCTTTTTATGTTATTTTATTCGTTTTCTTCTATTAGTAAATTTTTATCAAAACAAAAAAAGGAGTACGTATCTTATATGTAATTACTTCAAAATAATTTTTCAGGAAGGGGGTTAGACTTAAACAAAATAATAGTAATTATTACGATAAATTATAACATCTTATCAAAAAATAAAATAAAAATATTGCAAATTCGATAGAACACGGTTTAAATTTTTATAGTGAGTGTTTTCCTTTTTTTTTATAAATAATGTTAATACTTAATTATAAATAGTGATTACAAAATAAAATATTAAATTTTTTTATTGTATAAATAAATATAAATTTTTAATTAATATTAAATAATTATTGTATCAATTGTAAAATTTTAACATATGTAATAAAAATTACCAAACCAACAATAATTTAAAAAGGATAAAATCCCCAAGAAGGAATTTTTAAAAAGGTATGTACCTAAGTGTGTTGTGTATTTATATTTTTTTTACCCTTTTAAATATGTAGGCAAGGCACTAATAACAAAAAAAATGTTTATTTACAATTAACTTAAATAATTTAGCTATAATTTACATCTCGTTACCAAGTATTTCAATATTTCGAATTTGTTTTCCAGTTAATAATTTGCATAATTTGTTATAATTAAATCATTTTGTAAACTATCTGCCAATATCCTTGGCGGCTGGCCTATTGAACGCATTCTACCCTGAAGGTTCACTTGTCTGCCTGTTCAAGTATTTTCTTTCAAAAACAACTAAAATATTTCGTCTGCGTAGTAGAAATAAATACAATTATAAAATTTAATAATAAAAATTTTAAAATGTATACCCACTTAGTTAATAAAATTTATTTTCTTTTGTAGTTTTTCAACATTCTGTATAATATTATAATTTATTATAATATTAAGAATATTATTATTATATATTATAATATTATTTTATACTGTTATATATATATACTTTAAACACTATTTTTCGGCTTATATAGAAATATACAATCATTTTCAGTATCCAGTTTTGACAGAAATATTTGTCATTTCACATATAAAAATAAGTAAAGTTGTTTTTGATAATCGGATTTGTTTTTAGATTGATTTTATTGACCTATGTAACCTTGAGGAACGACAGGAACTACAGGACTAAATGTATTTAAATATTAAATTAAAGTTGAATTTTTTAATGTAGATTTTTCTGAATGTATAAGTACATATATTCCTTTTATGATGCAAAACACTGATATTTTGGAAGTAATATATGACTTCCTTTATCAGTGCTTGCGAATCACACGATTACATACCTAACTAATTATTGTTTCTTTTATGTTGTTTCTAAGTATAAATATTTCATATTAAATAAAATAATACTTATAAAAATCTTCTCATTCATAATCTTATATTATAAACGAACAGTTTATGTGATGATATCATCCCATTATTTTGATAATAACACTAAGTAGTTAGTTATAGTTATATTGTGTATAGTTATCAAAAATAAAATTATAATTAGTGAATAACTAATCAAATACTTGCTAAGTTAAGTGTATATTATTAATATAACAAAAATATTAAATTTTTAGAATGTAGAATACAACCCCTAACTATAACCGATAAGTCTATAGTTACTTGAAGGTTAAAACAAAATTCTAAAATGCAAAGTTTTTACAAGTATAAGTAACTATTCAATTTAATTCTTTCTAAAGATAATCCGATATCCCCGGCAGATCATGTTCACTTTTATTATAATTTTAATTACAACGATAAATAGGTATATATTTAAATTTTTCTAATGCCGGTGAAAGATTTTGTATAACTACTTAGTTAATATTCACATCAAAATAATAATTTTCATTTAAAAAATGTATATATATATATTTTTAAAAGATATTTGATGTGTATACCTTATTTACCTTATATAAAAAACATTTTATAACTATATATATATGGGTGTGTGCACTGCAATAGAGTAAAATTTTGACAAGTCATCTTGTTTACGTAAAATTTATAGCTACCTTACAAATTTGAGCAACACTCATGCAAGAAAAAGAACGAATGAACGAATGAAAACAAAAAAAAAATCATTAGAATGTACCTTATAACTATTTAAAAGCCTGAAATAAAAATATTTTTCATCCCTAAAAGTCGCAATAATATAAACTTTTAGTGAAATAAATAAATATGTATATATATATGTATACTGTATACATATTATTTTGTTGTTTATTAAATAAACTCTTGAAATAAAATTGATTTTTTTCTATTCTATTATTATTGTTGTTGTTATTATTATCCTATAGTATAGTCTATATATATATTGATGGGTCACGCCAGGAATGAAAAATTAATTTTTATATTATCTACCTATATAACTCATATAAAATTGCACAACACAAATTTATACACATTTACTATTTTATGTATATATGTATATATATATATATACAGTTAATAATCATCCAAAAAGGATAACATAAGTAGATATGGTAGTTATTGGAAAAAAAAATTGGCAACAGATGATAAGATTTTTTTTTTAAATTGAATGAAAGGTACAATATTAAGGAAAAAAATGTTTTTTGCTTTTTCTTAACGTTCACTAAGTACTTTCTTATAGAAAATATGTAAATAGTTAAATGTAACAATTGGGTATGGTAAAATTAAAAACTAAGAAACAGGGGAATTATTTCGTTTCGTTTCGTTTAAATTTTAATTTTATAATACTTAAATTTATATTTTAAACAAAAACAAAATATTTTAATTAAATAAACAATTACTTAATTAGTTATTTTATAAGTACATACTTAATTGATTTATTTTTAATTTAAATAATATATAAATTTAATAAGTTTTTTATGCATAACAAATAAATGTAGTTATTGGTTTTTGCACATGCGATTTAAATTTATATTTATTTCTATACAAATGTAAATTATTGTACTTAATAACTAGTTATAAGTATAGTTAATTTGATTTAAGTATGTATCGGATCTATAGTTCAATAATATAATGATTGAAATATATGTATAAGTTAGCTAGTTATATTATAATATAAAATTTATACGTCGGTACTTAAGTAGTATATAATTTGTTTAATTAAGGTATATTTAAGTAAGCATTCAGACTAAAATCATACATTTTTTACAACTTTTTAATGAGTACTTACCATAAAAGTTAGCAATAATTCGTTATATAGGTTTGTAAATATTGATAAATATGTGCAGAAATACTTCATACCATAGAGTAATCATATAAATACTTAATACCTAAAAAATTTTGATCTTAATTATTTTATCAAAGACATTGATTTAGTTTTTTTTTGTGAAACAATGAGTTTTAATTTTCAATTAAGTAAGTACTTAAGTAAGAAAATATTAAGTAGTTAGTTAGTTATATGACAAAATAAATGCTAGTTAGTCACAATCACTGATGAGGGAAGTATGTTGCTTCCGAAATATCGATATTTGCAATCAAATATTAGAAATTTTTAGTACATGCCACACTTTTAGGGTTCCAACATTTAAATTATTTAATTTAAATTAATAGAGTTTAAAATTTCATAAACATTTTATTTACTTCACTATTAATTTTTGAAAGTATTCTAAAAGAAAGATATCGCTGTTAAATTAATTACATATAAAAGTACTTTACTTAATTTATATTAAATTTTCTAATAGAATAAAAAATAGTTAGTTATAAAGACTAAGATTGAATAATATTTATTACTGATCCTTCGATGAATATACGTACACATTTTTATCAGTAAATTGGATAGGAGCTCTCCTGGTTAAGAATAACTAAATCCCTATTTAAAATTAAGTAGGTTTTTGCTTATAACGCCTGAACTATAAAAATACGAAAGTTTGTTATTTATCTAAAAAAGTTTTTGTCTTTGAAAGTTTGTCTAATAATAAAGTTCTAGAGATTTTTTAACGTAAAATGATCGAAAAATGTGATTATTTTGTATATAAGCTGAGTAATTAAATAATTAAAAGCGGTCCGAATTCTAAGCTATACTTTTTTTCTGTTGAGGTATTTGAGACCTATATATCACAGTTAGAGTGTTGTAAGTTAGTGAGTTTTTGTATAACAAAATAGTTAACTTTTTATTACTTTTTATAAATTTAAATTACTTTATTTGGAAAGTATTAAGTACTTGCTAAATAAAATTCAATTTGTGACCTACAATATGTTTCGATTAAAGCCTGATTTCGTCAAATTACTACAACTGTACAACTGAATGCTTATTACAAAAAAAAAGATGAAGAAAAGAATAAAGCTTTGGATAAAACATAGAACAACAACAAAAACTCAAAATGGCTTTATTTGAAAATAAACATAACGAAAGTTCTTCAATAGAATCAGAATCCAAGATTAAAGTTAATTCAAATTCATACGTTATTGTGTAATACGAAGATGAATATTTCCCCGATGATGTTTTAGAAACAAAAAACGATGAATATCAAGTCAAAGCTATGGTAATGAGCGGTCCTAATTGGAAGTGGCCAGAACAAGATAATGTATTGTGGGATAATATCGGTGACATTGTTAATAAAAATGTTGAATCAGTTTTAGTTAATGCAAAAAGAATCCACTTCGTTAAGGAAATATATCTTCGCAGATCAATGAAAAAAATAATAATATCAAAAATAGATATAACTAAGAATATTTTTTTCTGTTATGAACTTGTATTTAGTTTTTGTTTAATTTATTTATAATTTAGTATTATTAACTGTCATGAATTCAAATTATTTTTTTATGATTTTTACTAACTGAATTTATGTAATAATATGTGATACATTATGTTTTATTAATTGATAAACATAGCAATTAAAGTTTTGAGCTTAGTATTATTTTTCATAGCCACAAATACCAACACCAAATAGTCACAATTTGGAGCACCCTAGGTCACAAATTGGTGCGAGGTTGAAATTTTGAGTTTTTATGGAATTTAATTTTTTTTCTAAACACTATTAATAAAAAGTCAAATAAATTACATTTTATTAGCAAAGAATTAAATAAAGTAAATTAAAATGATAGTTTAAGAAAGTTATCTTGAAAATTTAATTTTTAGCGCATCGCAAAAGTCAAAATTTAGTTGACATAGGTCACCAATACCCACTTTTACTATAAGTATAATTAATATAAAAATAGTTATTTTTAACAGAAAAATATTCTTAGTTTTAGTAAAACTTATGTTTTTGCAGTTAGAATAAAAAATCTATATATACTTATAACTAAGTAAGGTAAAAGCACCAACTATCGCCAAGCTAGTAGCACGATTCAACAAAACACTTTTAAATTTTTTTAATTTTAATTGAATTTGAAATTGTATTTACTGAAAGTTCACACAATATTTTGTTTAATTGTGATCTAAAATCAATAAATTAATATAAATAAAAGCATTTTTAAAATTAATTTTTCGGTTCCCTTTTACCGCCATCCAAATTTTTGATCGTACCACCTACCGCCCAAAACAGCTTCAATTACCCGTCAGGCAATCATTTTAAGCTTTTGTTAACATTTAAGAAGGCAAATTTCCAATTTTTTAGAAAACATTTTTTTATCTAATTTTTTTCCATTATTTTGCCACCGATAATTTTGAGCCGCGGTTCTCCATTAATTTTTTAATTAATGAAAAACTTCTACGTCAAATAAGTAGCTGCAACATATGAGTGGTATTTGGATATAAAGCCACTAAAATTATACCTTTTTACTGACATAATTCACTCAATAGAAGACTAATGTGGGAGGAATGGCTATCAACATAAAGAATTACTGGAAAATGTTATCGTTATCAGAAGTTCCGATTCCTCAATCTTTAGGCATTGACCTAACAATATTTTTTGGAATTCTTTTGTAGTTTAATACATTCAAAGGTCATGGAACTATTCCATTTATTCTTATATTTTATTAGGACAGTTAGTTATGCACTCTTTTTCATCATTTGCGATTTTTAAAAAATATTTTTGGAACCCTTCTTAGCAAGCACGGATATTTCCTTTGGTGCAAGAAAGAATATTGTTTCGTCGCAATTGAAATTTCTTTTGGGGTCGAAAGTTACATCTATATGCATTATCCTTCAATAAGCTTTCTTTTATCTCTTTAATCCAATTTCGAATATTTTCCTCCCTTAAATTGGCTCGGGATAAAGTTAGATTTTGTGAAATTATTTTGACTATTTCCGAATGATGTTTTAAAAATAAAATAAACCATTTTAAAAGCTGTCCTATTCAAGTTTTTTACTAGCTTAGCAACTGAATCAAGTAATAATGCTTTGGTTATCGGAAATCTCCATTTTGCTAAGTTACAGGTCTATTTAACAAGGGTTAATTCATCAAACGATGTTAATTAATACTGTTGGTGTCCTGGTTTTGAATCTGGACGATACCTAGTTATTGTTTATTTTATCTTTTAGGGTAGAACGTGGCACACAAAATGTCTTAAGTACTTATTTAGTTTTAAAATAGTGCTTTAAATAAGGATTAAAAGAAATGAATTTTTTTAAAATCAAGTTTTTTAAAATAAGTAAATTAGAAGTTAGTAAATTTGAATGTAATGAAATGTATGTCAAAATAAAACCCTAAAATTTATACAAAAATAACCTATAAAATTGCAAATCCATCTGTTGCTGTACTAAAACTAAATAAAAATTTAAATAAGTGACATTTAACGATTATTCTCATGTGATAGTATCACATAAATCTATTATGATGGGGGGGGGGGGGGTATATAATACTGTATTTTCGCTGTCACCTTTATTTAAATTTTGTCCTTAGCCATAGTTTGGACCTGGAACAATTACAATTTTATCATATGTTTTTTTTTTTTTTTTTATCTTCATTTATTTAGTATTAAATACTATTTAATTATAATTTACAAATTTTAAATTAAAACTTATGTTTAAATTCGGTAAAAAAAAATGAAAATGAATTTGAAAATTTAATTAAAAAAAAATGAGCAAAATAAAGTTTGTAATTACATTTGAAATTTTACGTTTGAGCTGACAAAATATATTGTGTAACTTTAAATTTGAATTTATTGTAGTTTCTTTCCAGTTTCAGATCTGTGGGTAATTCATTAAACATCTTTAGACCACCATACATTAATTGATTTTTCACAGTTTCACTTCTAAAGAAATCTAGTCTGAAGTTGAATATATTTCTTAATCTATAATGTTGAACATCTTGAACATATATGAATTTGGAATTAAGAGGTAATTCGGTAACAATCTATTTTTCATCTTAAATACAAAAAGTAGTACATGTAGACGAAGTCTTTGCCTTATGTTGAGCCATTTTAACGTTTTTAACATAAAATCCATTGAGGTATACATACCTATTGCATTTGAGAAGGTTCTCATTCCACGGTTTTGTAGTTTTTGTAATCTTTCTATTATTTCATTATTTACAAATGCTGTAATAGTTGCACAATACTCAAAATGGGGCTTGATCATGGTACTGAAGATCCTTATAGTACTTATAATAGACAACTTATTTTTTATTCAACTTAAGAACCCAAGTTTTTTTGAAATTTTCTTCCATATAAATTCGCCGTTTAGTAACAGAACTATTAAGTACATATAAATAAGTGGTTAGATATTATAGAAAGCTGTTAAGATATTTTATGGCTATATATACTTAAGTATATATATATATATATATATATATATATATATATATATATATAGCTATACTTATGTATAGAAATAAATTAGTAAGTAAATAAAGTTAAAATAAAATAACAAAAAAATGTATTCCTACTTTAAGTATCCTAACTACTCTTAATACTTACTTAATACCTAATACTTAAATACTTAACATAGATTTTCAAGGATTTTCGTAATTTCGTTTTTTTTTATCAATTTTTATTTATATAAATATTTTTTACATCCTTTATATAAAAAATATATAAGTATATATACTATATGGTACAAAATTATTAATTTGTATCATATCAAACACTTCGTCACGCTAATTTTTATTGGAAAAAAATAAAAATAAAGATAAGATAGATATTTCTACATATTTACACACTTAAGTAAAATATATCATGTAGTTATATAAGTATATATATATATATATATATATATATATACTTATAAGTTTGTTGAAAACAAAAAATCGATTCGAAAATTTACCAAACAAAATTTATGTAGTTTACTGATGTGTTTATATACACATACATATATATATATATACATATAGGTATATATATATATATATTCATTTTTCATTTCGGGTTTCTTTCTAATTTATTTTAATTTCTTCCTTGTGTTTTCGTCGAGTATTCTCACCATAATTTAAAAGAAATTTCGAAATACTCAATTTAGAAATATATAAACAAAAAAAAAACCAAAATTAAACTAAAAAAAAATAATAATAAAAAAAAAATCAAAAGATACGAAAATATGTATGTACCTATTTAAAAATAAAATTTTCTTTTTGTTTTTCATTTATGAATTTATCACGAGTATTCTTTCATATGTTTTCACATGCTCACACGTTTTGGTTTTTTTTTTTTTTTTTTTTTTTTTTTTGGTGGAGTCATTGCAATCGAATTTTTAAATTCATAAAGTTTGAGTATTTTGAAAATTTTTGTTTGTAAATATTTTTGATTTCAAATATTTATGTAGTTAGTACTTTTTTCCACTGTATATTGATAAAACAAATGTAAGTATACCGGGTGCCTTTGGGTTAGGGTTATTCTTTGCAATCTGGATAATAACAACTGAAAAAAAAAATCATATCGTCAGACCCTTAGTTTTTTTTTAAATTTGGAAATTTGTTTATGTTCTTAGTCAATTTCGAAATATTTTTTAGTCTTAAGCCTATTACATAAGTAGTTGTAACTAAATCAAATAGTGTTTCTGCTAACTACTTATGATTTGTCGGACTAAGCAAATTTTTGTTATTTATTTATTTTGAGTTCAAATGTCTTAAAAGATTAAAGTCTCGTTTGTATGCTTTAAGGTAAAATGATATTAAAGAAGAAAAACAAAGTGTATTATGATTAGTAAATGATTTTATAGGCAAAAAATTAAACAAAATTGAAACATTTAAGAAATTGTTTAGTCGTCATAGGTAGGTGTACGATTGACTAGTTAGGTAGGTATACGATTGCTATTAACTGTAAATGGATCATATATTCGTCTAATACTATTTGTTTCGCCCTCTTATCATCAATTGGTAGAAAGTTCATTAAAAGCTCAACTCACTCTGTATACAAATATTATATGTTTGAATAACTATACAAATTGAAGCGCTGAATTTTTACACACATGTTTAATTCAATTTTTAAGATTATGCTTTGGGGTAAATTTGATTTTCTATGTTAAAAAATTATGGGAATCATTTGTTGTTTATTACATAAAATGTGTTTTGTTTTTGAAGTTTTCTATTTTCTCAGAATAAAATAAAAGATTATAAGAAATAGCTTGGTTAATTTTTTATTTGTTAATTTTTGAAAATTGTATGCGAAACCCGTAGTTAGTTAAAAAAAAATTTAATTTTCTGGTGTCTTTTTTCTAAATTTTTTATAAATAGAAATCTTCAAAAAAGTAAAAACAAAAATATATATGTATAATTTATGGTATATTTATATAGAAAAGTTTATGGAATCTAATTGCAGTTAATTAAAAATGTTTCGCAGTTTCATGTGGTTTTTAATGTTGTTGTTACGAAATGTCTGCTTATTTTTTGTAGTTATATTTTTATTTATTTTTTGGTTTTATATACATTTAAGTATATCGTATATATATATATATATATATATACATATATAAATATTATGTAGTAAGACTCTGTGTGGCATTTACATGAAAAATATGTATGGTAATATGGAAGATATTGATTTGAATTGTCTCAATTTTTATTTGGACCATTTTATATTATTATTTTATGTGGTTTAAAGATTTAAGTAATTGAAAAAAAAATAAAAATTAAAATTTTTCAAGCTTATTATTATTATTATTTGATTAATTAAAATATTTTTAAATTAATAATTCATAGTTACTATACTTAAATAGATAGGTATCGGTATATAAATTTAATTGATAATAATAACATTTAAGTACTTAAGTATGTATTTCAATAAACGTTTTTATAATGCTTTAAGATTACTTAGGATGTGATTTTTAATCTAATTTTAAATTATACATAACTTATAATTGAGTCAATAGACCGACCACCAGATTAATTATCCCCATCTTTATAGTTGCATGCAAAATGATTTAAAGACTTGAACAGATGTTTTATTATCTCTTTTATTTTGTTGGTATTAAGTATACCTAATATAATATAACTAAACAATATAAATTTACATTGTACGAGTTCTAATATAAAACATCTTGTGTTGTATTTCCCCCAAAAAAAAAAATAAAAAAAAAATAAATAAAAATTAAAAAACTATTATAGAACATAAAATTTAAAAGAAAAACAAACGTAATAAAAACAATATCTAAAAGCATAATAATAATATTTTTAAAGCAGCATAAACATACATATATGAATAGTGTTTATATACAATACATTGTTAGCAACATATTTTGTTAGCATCATTTTGTTGATCAAAATTATAGTTTCATTTTTTTTTGTTTTTTTGTTATTCTTTTCTTTAAGAATTTTTATATCATTTCAACCATTTAAGGGGCAATCATTAAGAAAATTATTACTTAGTTATGTATAAAAAATTGTCGCTTTTAATGATAATTACTTACTGTTATTATCAATATATGTACTTAGCTAGGAAAGTAAAAATTGAAATATGGGTAAAATAACGCGATAAAATATTTGATATAAAACTGTTGTGGTATATAAAAAAACTCACCATACTTTGATGGGTGAACTTTGGGCTATTTGAAGCGTGTGTGTGAGAATTGGATTATACGAAAGGTAGGAGAAAGTTAATTATAAGATAAGGCTAGAAGAAAAATTTATGTTATTAGACTAGAACTGGACAACTTAAGTTAAGATGTTTTGCAGTATTTTCTTTATCATGTTTTGTAATTAGTAACTAGTTATTGTAATTATATACTTTAATTATTTTGTCAATTTCGAGTTGTACTAACATTAGTTAAACTTATCTTTTTGTCATCTGGAAAGAGTATAAGACTTGATTACATATATTATTAGCCTCTTTTCTATCACGATAAGTATGTTAGACTTAACTTTTAAGTACTAAACAGTCAATTTTTTACACCGGGTGTTCTAGAGCATGCGTATCAGCTTTTTAAGAAGGGAAGGAGCTGTTATTTTAAAATTTATATAAAAGTTTGTTAACTAAATCGAGGGAACTCTATCGATTGGTGGTAACTTCAACTTCCGGAAAGGACCGCAAATCGGCTTTTAAGAGAAGATAATTAATGTACGATATCCATGTATCAAAATCTTTGTTATTTACAACTTAATTTAATAAAAGTTACAAATGTTTGTTTATTTTTGACAGAGTTCAACCCATTGGTACTTCTTCAGAGTATTTTTGTGTTTTTAAATTATAATATAGTAACGACCAATTACATATTTAGTAAAAAGATTTTGAAACAGGAAAATAAAGTGTTCTTAGCAATCAAAGAATTGTATTGAAGCAGAGAAAAATTTTGATAACTGGACCGAAATTCGAGAACCGAGATTACATTATGTATAATAGCTAACTAATTTGTTTATCGAAATATTAATTATTTTTATTTTTTGGATTGCCCATAATAATTGAATAACAGGCAAATTATCACTTTATTATTGTTTTAAAAAGAGACATGAAATTGTTGTTGTTAATTCAATGGTATTTTAGGTGCACATAAACAATATCAATTTAAATCAATTTTCCGAGAAGATTAAATAAAAAAAAAAAAAAAATTATATTAAATCAAATCGTTTACCCTACAATAAACATGTGTTTTAGCATGCAAGTATATTTGTATGCACTTATATTGCATATATACTTAGTTGTATTCTATAGTTTGGGTTTAAGTGAAAAATAATTATTGAAAGAATGAATTTATACGATGAAAGATATATTATATATATATAAATATATACATCGTATACTAATAATCAGTGCTATATGAATCTTACTTAAAAGTTTATTCGTTATAACTGACAGGGGAAGAAGCAAAATTAAAAATAACTATAATGAATTTCTAAAATGTACAGCTACATAAGAACCATACAAAATACATAACTAAGTACTTACTTACTTATAAAAGTTTATTTAAAACGTATTTTTAATTATTTTATTTATATTTATTGCCTAATTTAATCAAATGTTCTTAAAAAACAGAATTTTTTTTTAATGGACGTGCTCGATTATTGATGATGTGATTTAAGAAAACAATGGATTACTTATTTTATTTTATATAAGGGATTGATTAACTTAAATTAAGTTTGTAAAATATAATATTAAAGTATCATATTACAAAATTAGATTAATAAAAAAAAGTGACTTTATGGAACTATATGTACATAATTAAAAATGATATTTTTTTTTACTTAAATTTAAAATAGAAATTTTTTTTCATTATAGAAAAAAGGTTGACAAATCACTGCTGTATTTTTAAGATATATTATAATGCTAAAGAAGTTCTGAAATTGAAGCTATGATTTTTTATTATTTTTATTTTATTGTCATTATCATTCACATAGATGTAACTCTACAGTTCCGAACAAGCTTGAGATTTCTGTGATCACTAGAAAAACTAGAATCGGTAACCGTTACTGGTTGATCTTGAAGGCATTAAAATTCAAAACCTCCACCGCTTTGTACAAAGCTCAAAATTATTCAATGAGTAGATTCTTATGCGGCGAAAGTGGGATCACAATGAATCTCATTGATCTAAGTGTGTTAGCGGCTTGCCGGCAGCCACTACTATCTACCTAACTACCATGGGAACTACGTTCTTTCAAAGAATATGATCAGTAATTTATGATCAGCTGTAGACTATGTAGCGTAATTCACCCATTCGCTAATATCTGACAGTTGGTTGAGATATATATATATATAATAAAAATGATTAAGTGAATGAATTAAAATTAAAAAAAATGTTTCAATGTACACAACAATGTTTTTAACACGTTGGCTACCGTGATTGACCTTCCAAATACAATATATGTGATATAACAGTGATCATTCCCATTTTCGGTCCTAGGTACCAGGTTTTAGAATTTGAAGTTCAGTATCGCTGTGAATGAAAACGGGGATTAGTTATAATACATTTGTAGTCAACTTGTTTATTCTAAGATATGAGCAATTTACAAGACAATAAAACAATCGGTTTTTACGTATACCTGTAAAGCTAGGCTGATGACAATTAATGACAAAAATAAGCTAAAAAATGCTAAAAAAAATGTTTGGTTCCAAAATAAATGACGATGGTGAATACCAAAGTAGAATAAACAAAGAAGGGTATAGAGGTATTAATTGAAGTCTAAAATATTGTAATTTTTTAAGGTTGGCAGGATGAAAAAAAGTATTAGACGTTGTATCGTACTAGAAATAGATCAAGATCAAAATGGTTAGATGAAGTCGTGATCAACTGTCGTAAATTTGGAATTAACGCATTGATGACAGCTGCCCAAGACATATCAGAATGAAGAACGATCGTGAATGAGATCAAAACTAATCAAAGTAGTATACCAAAAGATGATAATGGGAGGTTTCTTGAGTATTAAAATAATATAACTAAATTTATTTATATAAATTTAAATCCAAACAATTTTCCAAATCTAAAAAGCTAAAAAAAAAATCATAAAAAATCTGATAAAGGTTTTGGTTGTTATTTTTCACTCAGATTTCTTAATTTTTTAATTGATTTATTCATAAAATAAAATTCTAGAGATTTTAAATATATTAAATTACATTTTTATTTTTAATTAAGGAATTAATTTTTTTTTTTAAATTATTATAATTAAAATTATATTGTAAAATATTTCAAAAAATATTAAAACAAGTTTCTTTTACACTTTTTATTTTTGTATAAGTATAGCTACTTACAAATATAAAGAGAAAATAAATTTCCGGCAAATTTCCTCATTAAAAATTTAAAAAACCAAAACAATATCATAGGAAAATAAAACAAATGTATATATATGTGTATATGTATCATGTATTTTCATGTGTAGGCTTTTGATATACAAACTCTTAAATTGCATTCAATTCAAAATTTAAATTTTCCTTTTCATTAATATTACAAATTTTCTGGGGGAATATTAGTATGTAATGTATATGTACATATATATATATATAGTAATGTGTATTATATATATATGCAGTTAAAGAATGATTAATGGATTTTTAAAATGTTATGAATGAATTCAGTTTTCGATGGGGGTCAGTGTTATCTGTTGTATACGTAAGTAATTTAAATTTTATATAATAAGTACATATTCTATATAGAAGTAGACATAACTATAATTATACATATATACATATGTGTATATATATATAATGCAACAATTCTAAAATTTAAAATTATTAAAAATTGAATATAGTTAAGTAGTTATATAAAAAAAATAAACTTATCTATTTAATTACCATAGCTCAGTCGAAATAAAAATTCCTATGGGTTTTGAAATTTGATAAAAAAAAAACAGTTAAATTTAGTTTGAAATAAATTTTTTTTAAATTAATAAATTTCGAAATAAATCCATTTCTGTATTTGTTGCGTTCACAATGAAAATTGTTCAGTGGGAGGAAATTAAAAATAAAATAAATTAAAAAATGAAATTTTATGGCTTTTAAACTAACCACACTATTGTTCTAGTTAGTTTTAATGGCTATTAAAATCAATATAAACGTATAATAGTTATGTATTATTTTATTAAATTAAATTATTTAATCAATAATTATTTAATTAGAAGGTCCCGTGTTCGAATCCTGGTCACCGTGCATGGATGTTAAATTAATTGTTCTTTGAAAAATGTGAGTTGAAAAATAATAAAATTTTTATAAAATTTGTTGAAAGTACTTAAGTATAATCTGGTATTTAACTTAAATAAAAAATGGAACCATGCTATTTAAGAAGTCTTCTTAGTTCCTGATGATAATGGTAGTTTTCCACATTTAATAAACCAGTTAGTTAATACTTATAAGTACCAGAAAATATAACAAAAAAAAAATAAATAAGGTAAAAGCACCAACTACCGCCAGGTTAGTAGCACGATTCAACAAAACATCTTTAAATTTTAATTTTACCGAATTTGAAATTTATTGTATTTAATGAAAGTTCACACAACTTTTTGTTTAATTGTTACAAAAAAAATATTTAAAAAGAGCGTCTAAGAGAATGTAGATGATTATTATAACTATACTTGAAGTTATTAAAACAACAATTTGTGTGGAATGATTTGATGATTTGAAAGTATTTAATTATGAATTTTATTGATTTCAATAGCAGTTGATTGAAAAACTTGAAATTTTTAAATTAAATTAAATTAAATTTAAAACTTTATTTTATTTGAGTAAAGTTAAATTTTTTGTTCATTAAATTTAAAGAAATAATTTTCTATAGATAAGTAGTTGAATATTTACGTGAGCATAATATCATAATGTCCTTTAAAAAAGAACCTAATTTCAATTCAGATGGATATAATATAATTTTGTATATGATGTATATATATATGTATGTATATATATATTCCTACTCAAAAATAAAAATAAGAAAAAAAAAAATTACAAAACGTGCTCTTAATTCATTTTCTTCATAGAACTGTACATTATTGTACAATCGTATACATAAATGTGTATATATGTTAAACAAATTTATCACTCATACTTAAGCACTTATTCATACCACATTTTACAAAACAAATGAACAGAAGTTTCAAGAATAAACAGCTGACGTCAAATAAAAGAAAATGTTTAATTCAATACTCATATAATTTTATATATATATAATAAGTATATATAGTTAATATATATGCATATATATAATAAAAAAGAAGGTTACATTTATTACTAATACATAAGCAAGTATATATTTAGTTAAAAAGTTAGCTAACTAAAAAACAAAATAAAATAAAAAAAAACAGTTTTATCCTTGTTTTAAAATTCTTACTTCATTTTGAATCGTAGTCTTACTTATTTTTTTTTTTTTTTAAATGATTGTAATCGTGTTTATTGTTTTGTCTACTACTGTTAATCAGAAAATTTTTACCTGTACCTTTTCTTAAACTCATAATAAAAAAACAAATAAGAAGAAAAAATAAACACGTTTGGATATACATATATATAAAAGAAATAAGTCAAAGGTACAAAAACTGCTTACATCAGAATTTACAGCTTTTACATCTGCTTGCGGCGATATTCTTATTCTCAAATGAATTGTTAACAAATGTTTATAGGAGTATGTGTGCCATTAAAATTTAATTATCATAAAATTCATTTTGCACATTTTACATTTTTTAATAAATATTATTCACATGCATATACATACTACTGTATAACTATACATATGTAAGTATAAAAATTAATTTTGAAAAAAAAAAACAATAACAAAAAAATTGCAAACATACTTATATATATATTTGAATTATCCTTATTTTATTTTACATCCTGAAAATAATGATATCGTTTTATTTTGAAAAAAGATTTTTTTGTTTTTGTTTTACGTGTTTTTTTTTGTGTGTAGGATGTAAAATATGATTTAATGTGAAGTGCGAAATTTTATCTTGACAGGACGAAATAATTTATTTCATATCTTATAAAGTGATTTTTATTTTGATAAATTTATAAAATTGAATAGTTAGGTTGCAGAATTATATTTTTTTGGAATAAGTAAATATCAAAGGTGAGGTATATTAATTTTGTAATTTGCGTCAATATGATTAAGAATTAAGGTTGGTTTTAACTGGTAAATATTTCTGTTCGACCCCCTTTTGAGATATTTTGAATCAATAAACCAAAAAAAATATTGCCATTGTTTAGAAAAACACCATGTAAATCTACGTAATGAGAATGTATAAGGTTTTAGATGGTAAACATTTTAAGTGTGAAAATATTTTGTTGGCTTTGAAGAGGGAGATAATATGAAATGAAATTATTTTACGACGTCAATGCGTACAAAAAGAACAGTGACTATAATTTACTGGGATTATTTATCCCTGACATTAGGACATTTTTCACACTAGTTTGGGATAATTCGATAAAGAATGTTTTTAAAATATCAAGAATAAGAGTTAGTTTCTTTATACCGACAACACCTTTTTTTAAACAATTTTTTGAGTAAATGTACTCGTATGTAAAAAATAAAATATTTGATTTTTTCAACAGTTTGATTTTGACACGGGTTTAACAATGTTTTTTTGTGTATAAAATAAATTATCCAATTAGAAATTTTTTGCAGCTATCAATTTTTTTCCTATGTTCAAAAATTCAATAAACTATCTCCCTTTTTAGAGCCAACAAAATATTTTCACACTTAAAATTTTCATATACCATCTAAAACAAAACCTTTATATATTCTAATTACGTAGATGCACATGGTGTTTTTCTAAACAATGGCAATATTTTTTTGTTTATTTATTCAAAATATTTCAAAAGAGGGTCGAACAGAGTTTAGTAGTTAAACATTTTGATTTAAACACGATCACTTTGCAGTAAAATTTGAATTATTTGTTATAATAAGTAATGATATAACTTTAGGTTATACTTTAGCCTTTGTTGAACAAAATCAGTAAAAAAAAAGTGATACCATTATGCCAGTAGTGAAACGGATAAAAATACATACAAAGAATATATACTTATGATCTAAGAACAAATATAACAGACCGATTGTATAATCAAATATTTTTCCATATAGTTAAGATTCAAATCCAATAGTTTTGGTATAGTGAAACTGATTCTTTAAATATTTTTATTGTCCTGGGATGTCCTAAAGAAGGATTAAAGCAACGGTTAAAATAAATGATACTAATTTAACACTCTTACTCAAATTTTTGAACTTAAAGCTTAGCACTGGTGTAATTTTTTGCTCAATTCAATTTCACATACTCACATGTAAAACACAGTAGTTGATTATGTGAAAGTAAACACTCTGCAGTTAAGTAAGTATGTGTATTGAAAACATTATTTGGCATTTTAATAATAATTACTTATTATAGAATACATATTTTAGGTCTTTTTATACATAAAGCTATGTAGAGTTATAAGTGGGTGTAGTTAATTTGATTTTATATTTTTACAAAGATTTTCCATTTACATATTTTTGAAATCGTCATTATTAATATGTTTTTTTTTTTTTCTAATTTATTTGATATGAAAATATTTTAAATATTTTTGTTATTCCATGGTAAATTGTAGTGTTGTGTCACTTTTGTAGTTAAAGCTAAGATGGAATCTCGTGTTGAATTTTTTTACTATACATTTGTTTCTCTTGTAATGATTGTAACTATGATAATATACACTTATCAAGTAACTACATTTTTATTATTTTGTGTCGTTGCTTATGTGCCCCGTTTTATTAGTTGTATTTTGACAGATTGTTGAACTACATAAGTCATTCTTGTAGTAGTTATCGAATTTAGCTCTAATTTACTTGTTATCGAATTTAGCTCTAATTTACTTGATTCAGTTTAATAAGTCTATACCTACTTAAGTCTAGTTCTTTTTAATTATAATATGTTGTTGGCATTGGCATTGAGTAATTGTCATGGAATTCAGAACAATTGGCTTTAATTCAGAAGATTTTTCAAATTTTCATAGTTGAAAAAATGTCCATTGATTTTAAACATTGAAATTAGACAATTTCACTTAAATTAATTTAATATCATATCATACCTTTAAAAGAGTCCTAATTTTTTAGTGTACATTTATGTGCAGTTGAAATAATAAAATTAAATTAAATTAAATATTGTTTTAAATAATTATAAATTATAAATTTTATAAATTTTATTAATAATTAAAGTACTTCAAAATTATTTTAAGCTACTTTAAAATTACATAATGTCTTAATATTTTAATTAATTATTATATATTAATTATTTTATCATTACTTTAATTTATTATTATATGTATATGGTTAATATTGTTTTCTTACTATACTACATTACATATAAAAAAATAATATAAGTTCTCTGTGATTACATTTGGTGTTAAGACATATTGCATTCGCTTTCTTCGGTTGAAGTCCAATAAGAAAGATAAAATGCAATTAGAAAAATTATTGGATGATTAAATTGGTGATGGGACGATTTAATTATTATCTAGTGCTGGGACTGCTACAATATTATAATTTTATGTGGTTATACGAATGTATCAAGCCAAGAAAGTATGATACAAATTTTACAAATGTGATAAATTTTTTGATTAAGAATAGAATATTAGAAAATAGAATAGAAAAGTAAGTTTCAATGTACACCATTATATAACACCAAACCAAACCATATTTCGATATTATATTATATACATATTACACTCTATGCTATAGTTATACAGTTACGCTCAAATCCTAAGCTGATAGGTAAACTTTACACCTTGAATAAGTATTTATATTTACTTATTCCATGAGAAATAAAAAATAATACGTAACTAACTATAGTTATTCTATTTTAAATGTCCTTGAAAGACAAAAACGAAATTTATTTTAAAATAAAATAAAATTCATGTAAAAGATATATATTATTCTAGCTATCTCTGGAGATATTAAATGCATTCACCATTGTAGAAATCAAATTTTTCAATGCTTATGCATAGATAAGGAAAAATTGGATTGATTTTTAAAATTAATATTTATTTTTAACTTAAGTATATTTTTATAAGTATATAGTTATACCTATGTTTTGTATACGTACATATATATTTATGTATAAAGATTTCAAATATATTTTATAAATATTTGTAGGCGGTAGACTGGATAATTTGTAGGTGGAAATGGTTGTATGGTTGGATGAATTAAATTAAGATTTTATCAAGAAATGCGCAAATAAAAAAATTGTTAGTTAAATAATAATGGTATATAGTTATAACCTATATACCAAAAAAGATTTTTTTTCGTAGAAATACTAATTCTAGAAATAAATTTAAAAATTAAAAGGATTTTTCCATTTGGATTATTTAATTTTTATAGATTATAGAATTAATTATGTTATGCAACTTTATCAACATACGTAATTAATTATTTTAGAGAATTGTGGTAAATTACACTGAAATTATGATTCAATGATGAAAGCTGGTATTGAAATATGAAAGTTCGTGAAGGTACTAGATATTTCTGAATCATTAGTAGTTATTCTTTGCATGTTTAATTATAGTTAAATACATTAAAGTAACAATAAAAATCTGCTGCGAGTCAACAAAGACTAAATGAAAATTCCTTAAATTTACCTTCAATTCTGTACTTTTTAATGTCATATAAAAAAAAAACAATTTCTATCGATTCACATTAACTAACCAAAATTATAATGTCGATCGAACTTTCAATTGAAAATTCTTAAAGACTGATGTTGATTTAAAGTATATATAAATTCTTAGTATATATAACTAAGCCAATGACTTGAGGTGAATTTTTTAAAAAACAAAAGAGCTAAAAAAAAAAAAATAATTAATGTGCTACTGAACCTGTTTTTTAACATTTGAAAATACCGTCGCTTATGGTATATAAGTATACAATATATTTATATACTACTCGATTGCAAAAATGTTGCGTAGGTAATAATTACTATCTACTCATAAAATATTTGATTTTATATCGCATCTAACTATGTACTGAGATTTTATGGGTAAAAACTTACAAATCGTTATTCCAGTACAGAAACGGATTAAAATACAAACAAGATTTTTTTAAACCATTTTTTTTGCAATAGAGTAGTAACTAGTTATATGTACCTATGTATCAAAATTAAATAGTTTTATAATTTAGTTTATTTTAATTTTTTCAATTCGCATTATCTTGAGATTTTATTTAATAAAGGTTTATTTAAAATACAATTTTTTTTATGTGATCTCAAATTATGGTGTTAGTAAGCTTAAATCAATATAAGTACTCTTTGGTTTAAATATTTAATATATAAATGTACATACCTACATAATTATATACTAATTGAATTAATTAATATGTATACGTACTTGATACACAATAAAATTTGTAAATGAAAATAAATTTGTAGAGTTGAATATTAAATTTTCATTTCTTTTTAGTTTAGTTATAAAAATAGAAAAATGTGGTGAAACGTTTTTTTTTATTTTATTTTTGTTTTGTTTTAACTCCAGTTAATCCAGTTAAAGAGGACACATGTTCTCTAGTAAATCACCTAATTAATAATATAATTATTTTGTTTTCTATGTACTTAATTAAAAAAAAAATATTTCTAATCCACATTTTTTCCATATAAAATTGTTGTAATTCACCTTTTTATCATTATTTAAAAATTATATGTATATATATATATATATATATATATATATATATATATATATATATATAATGTAATGACTATTTACTTATACATATTTTTATAACTAATACTTAACATTTTCAATTATCATTAGTGCGGTTGTGTTAAAATATCACATTAATGAATTAAATAAATTCCTCTATGCTCCATTATTTATTCCTTCATTTCTTCACTCTAATTAAATTAACAAATACAATCAATTGTTCGTGTGATTTTTTTTTGTTTTAAGAAATATATGTATATATAATGCCATTAATTACATGGCTAATTAAAGGGGTATTGACATATTAAATCTGGTTATTAAATATACTTACTAATATAGGTACCATTTATATTGCAAATATTTTTATTTTTTTTGTAAGTTGGTAACTATAATATAGAATAATTTGAAAACGTGAAATTTTAAAGGATTTTGAAAAGGATAATTGACCAATAACTAACTTAGTTAGTATAATTCTATTTTTTTTACATATTGCCATTAGCTGGGTAGAGTTAACATTTTATACATTGGACTATAAAACTAAAAATGTATTAAACCATATTAATACAACCAGTTTTAACTTGTAGCTGTGGATTTTGAAAATTAGTAACGTAAAATATTAATAGTATTTGAAAGAAGAATATTGAAAATTTAAATGTGCATATCCAAGTTCTAAACCCATAGAGGAAATCTGTATATTTAATACAAGAACAAATCAAAATAATCTGAATAATAGCAAAACATCATAAAATCAATAAAATATCAATCTTTTTCAAATTAGAAGTATTTTTTAGATTCATCAAAACAATTAAAATTACCCAAAAAATAAAGTAACATCATCAAGTTAAAAAATAAGGGGTACATCATCAAGTTCAAATGAATGTTTATTTTATAAAGAAAAATATTGACAAACAGAAAATAATATTCCTATTGTTGCCATGGTGGTAAGTCATGCTTTGCCACCTTTAAAAATTCACTAGTTTTACTAAAAAACCTTCTTATAAGAAAATCACCAGAATCAATATATTCATATAGAGAACATAATTGTCAATATAGACTATTTCTTCAATTGGTACTGAAATTACAAAACTACTATCTTCTTCATCTCCACATGCTGTCTTCGTTGAAAGCAAAATAAAATTTTAAACCAGAATGGGCATTTATACATCGGTGACTCCAAGGAGGTGAAGACAAGGATATTAGAGAAAGAAAAAATATAGATAGAACAAATGGCGTATGATGTAACGTAACAAAAATGAATGTAACAAAAATGTTATGCTTAAATTGGACGATTTGCTAAGGAAATTGAATTTCTTTGCGGAAATAGAAAACTGTGTTTTGAGTTAAAAATATTAAATGAAAAGGAAATTTTTTTTTTAATTCTGACTGACGATTTAAAACTTGTTAAAAATATTAAATGAAGAGGAAACATTTTCTTAAAGCTGGACCGACAAATGTTACGCCGGGAATAGCTAGTAACAATTTTATTTTAATCAATGTAGTTAATATTCCCAACATTTGAAGAAAATTGCAAACATTGGCATAATAGAAATGTGTTGGTTTAATTGCATTTTGGTTTCAATATTAAATAGTTGTAAATATATATATATATATATATATATATATATACATATATATACATATATATATACATATATATATACATATATCAATTATACAAAGTCGGTATAATAATTTCTAAAAATCAATTAAATGCTAGATAAGTATTATATTCAAGCGATTGTACTTATATATATATATAAAAATTTTCTAAGTAAACCACACAAAAGAAAATAACTAAACTCTTAGTACATAGTTACATATATATATAAAATAAAAAATTAAGATAAATTTTATCGGAAATCAAAAAAAGATATATTTAAAAAATTTTTTAAAATTTATTTATCTAAAATTCTCTAAATTTTTCCACATAAAATATTTTTCTGTATAGAAGCGAAGCTTAAAAAAAAAAATGACAAAAATTTATTAAAAGAAAATTCCTAAAGCATATGATGTAAAGTGAATTAGTTATATAAAAAAAATAAATACGATGAAAAGTACTTTAATTTTATTTATACATAAAAGAAAATCTTAGGTAGGTACTCTTTTTCCTTTTTATATAATTCTCTTTTGATATTTATCGTAATTGTTGTACTATAATTACATTTAAGACCTTGACTTGTACTTGTCAAATTCAAATACATGTAGTTATTTATATGTGTGTATATATACTTATGCATATGAATGTACATATTATTCTTATATAAGTACATTTTGTACCACGAGATAAGTAAATGTGTGTATCTGGAACTCACATTTTATATTTTTGTGAATGAAATTTTTATTGTATGAGGACCAAGATATTAATTTTTCCGATTTACGTTGTTTTAAATAAATTTAAGTAATTTTGGTTGGTAAATATTTCTTACTAAATATACTTACATAACATAACTAATATAGGGTGAGTTCAACCTTAATGATATACTTTTGATTGGGATTTGATACGGGAGCTTGTCATATGCCTGTATTTCATTTGCCTGTATTATCATTTGCTTGCTTTCTTGCAATTTTTCTGTTCATTTGCCTGTATTTCATTTGACTGAATATGCTGGATACTGATTACGATAAATATATGTAATGAATAATATGTATATGCTTGTATATGTATATTCTTAGTTAGAAGGGATTTTAGGGTTGGATTCAAAATCAAAGTTCTATGTTCTATGTTTACAGAATATTTATATCAAATGAAATGCAGTCAAATGATAATACATTCAAATGAATTACAGGCATGTGATAGTAACATTTTTTATATACATAAGGTAATGCAACCGTTCACCGCCAGGTAACCTACTATTATACCCTTTGACATCTTGTAAATGTCTCAACACAAAGTTGAATACATGTCCACATGATCTTATACAAAAGCTCACGAAAGCTTGAAACATTGACTTCGTGATCACAATTGTTGTTGACGATGTCTTCGCGACCGGTTTGACAGATATATTTGGGTTCACAAAATTTTTTAAAACCCCAATGTTGCAGCGTTAATAAAAACTTTTTGTTCATTTTGCTTGATCACAAATGAATCTTAAAACACAATGTCTCAGAAGACTTTCATTACACAATGTTGACAACTTATTTTACGAATAACATTGACAACTTAGGTTTTTTTTATATATATAAAGTTATATACTTATTTTTATTATATTAATTTTATTTTATATATTTTTACTATATACGATATCACCGACATTACTTTTAAAATTTTTACCATCTAAATCAAACTCTTCCATCTTTAATGGTATAAAAATTAATAAGAAATTTTGTGTTGACTTTTTTATACATTTTGTAATGAAAAAAACTTAAATAAAATTTGAAGAAACAAGCTTGAACAAAACTGAACGCACTTGAGTTAGTTTTATACTTAAAGAAATCAATAAAAAAATCAAATGTTAAATTGGTTTTAAGTAAGTGATGTATGTTATGTTGTTCTTTTAAACCGAATGACGTAGTATATCGAGACTCAACTGTATTTATTATACTTGTTTTTAGCTCATAATGCTTAAGCTTTATAACATACATTTTCTAAATAATGTATTTTATGGTTTTTTCTTATTTTTATTTTTTGCAATGATGCAATAATGGGATAAGAAATTTAATTATGCAAAAACAAGTGTTTATAAAAAGTGGATTAGTAAAAAATCATCATCACTTTGTCAGCATAAAAGACGATAAATGTTAAGAGTGATGTGATAATATCGTATAAACAATTTTTTTTTTTTTTTTTAGTTAAGTATAACAGTTTTTGGTGTAACGTATACGTATATATATACTGAACTACTTGTTTGCAATGAACTAATTTAGGTTTTTTTTTTTTAATAATTTTAATTAATAAATAAACGTTTATGATGCTGGTTGGTCTTGAATTTAGTACCTAAAGTATATGCATATATATATGATATTTAAAATTATCTTATTATATTAGTATATATACAGTGTAAAGTGTATTTAACAAAGTTTAATATATAATATTATTAAAGGTTTGAGTATTTTTTTTTTAAAGTCTTCGATGTTAGTCTAACACTATATAGGAATTGTAAATTAAGTTTATGGATTTGTAACAAATGTAGTTAGTTAAGTAATTATATTAAAAATAGGGGATTCTGAGGGAGAAGTTGTATCGGCGTAGGACCTAATGACCATATCCCAAGGATAGTTGGAATTCATAGGTTTCCAAAAATACATATCTTTAGTGGCGTATCTTATCCTTTAAGGACGAAAAGGACATTTGAAAGTATCCTTGTTGTTTTGATGTTTTTGTATAAAAACCGTTATATCTGTTGATCTGTTAGTTATTTATTCTAATTTAGACAGACAACGGTGTATATATATATATAATAATAAATATATACTGTTGGAAAGGTCTCTTTTTGTTCTATATCTCATACATATATACTTTATGTCTACGTCGAATAGTTTAGAAGATATAAGCTTTTATTGAAAAATTGTTTTTACCCTTTTTCTGTATAAAACTAGGAATGTACCTTTACGACACTTTGAACTACAATATCTCCATAACGGCAGCACCGATCATCATTGGTAGCTTATAATATAACCAATAACTTATAAAATGAAAAATAATAAAGTTGTTGACTTTATAGTTTGGTATTAATAGATATTTTTTTAACGCAAATCCAATAGTTGATAGGTAATATAATAATTAATAACTATTTATTTTATCAATTTACTCCACGAGGAAGAATATAGTCTTCAACTTGACATTTCCATCTTACGCAATCTACAGCTTTAATACAAGAAACTATTACTTATATATTAATAAATAATATTTTAATGTATTTAACTCTCGTATTTAAGTCTCTGTCTCTGTACATTGGTATTTTCACTACCTATTATCTTTTGTTATTCTTTCCCTCACACACACATTTCGATCTACAAACATAAGAGCTTTACATGTCACTTTAAAAAAAAATCCCAAAATGTTTAGTATTCAGTACCAAAACTCGGACAGTTTTTACTAATGCATACAAGAGTAAAACAAATTTAAAATGAAATTCTTGCCAGCATATGCAAACATCTCAGACTTTGACTGTTATTAAAAATACCAATGTAGGCTCGAGCGGCAGTGAAACAACAGGCAATGAAAATACCAATGTACAGAGGCACATTGGCTGTATAATATAAATCTTACACGATTTCCTACTAATATACATATATTGTAAATAAGACCATTTATTTCATTCTGTTACTATAATGGGTGTTAATGTATTGCTTGGATTTTCACAGTTCCTAGAAAGTGTTCTACATTTTATGGCCATATATGACGTTGTTCGTCTTGCAATTATGAATATTAGAGTAAATTTTAAAATGTATATACTATACAATATTTCATCCCAAAGGTTATAATAGTTATAATATTATGTACCTGAATAAACTTATAAGAAGCTTTGATTTATGAGGACAAAAAAGAAATTATTTTAAATTATATTAAAAAAAAAAAAGAAGATGGATGGGAAATTACAAAATCATTTATCTTATTATTCTTTTGTATAATTATTTAAAAATTCTAGTAAAGCAATTTAATATTACAATTTCCTGTATGTTATTGTGAGTATATGACACAAAGAAAACGTGAAAGTTTTACATAAAAGGTTTTTTTTTTTTTTATAAAAGTTTTTCATATTTTAAAAATTAGGTTTTGTGACAAATTGAAAAGAAATCGTTTAAATTGCTTTTAAAAGTATATGAATTATTCCAAAAAAAAAAAAATATATATATATATATATTGAATGTAAGTACTTAGATCTTAAACAATTCAATTGACATGAATATAATTTAATTGATTTTTTTTTTATTATTTATGAACTCATTACTCAACTATTGGCCGATTTAAAAATATTAAAAAATGTAATTTAATGTAAAGAAAATGTTATAATTATAAAAATAATATAAAATATAGTATACTTACACATGCTGTGTAATTTATAAATTACATATTTATTCAAGTGTTAAATATAGAATTTTTCTGAAAACTAACTGTTTACTTACTTTCTTATTCGTGTACATTAAGTATGTATATATATATAATGTATGCATTTTCCATTTTCAGTCAATTTTCTTCTGTTCATCTTCTTAAATTCAAATTAAATAATAATATTTATATAACTAAGATATATAAATATATATATAGATAACTATTAAATATTTATAATATGCAAATGAGAAAATTATTTAAATAAACATAATGTTCTGAAATATTCATTTATGATTACAAAAAACAAAAAAAAAAAAAAACAAGGAAAACAAAAAAAAATTCCGCATTTCATTGTGGTCGATCGGTGGTGCATATTAAATCAATTTGTGGATTTTCATTATTTTTTTTTTTTAATGTTTTTCTCTCTTTTTAATAAGCGTTAACTAAATAACACGTTTAAATGCAGGTTATTGACTTTTATTTTTTTTGTTTGAAATTCAATTATTATAATTTTTGATAAAGTTGATCAAGGAAAATTTTAAGATTTTCATTGCATACTTATTTATACATATATAAAATTTTAGTTCAATCAAAAAATTTTGTATTAAATTGAGAAAACACATTTTGTAGCTCATGAAATTTTTCAAATGTTGTATTAATGAACATGTTAAAAAAATTAATTGAACGAAGATAATCAAAAATTGCAGAATTTCATTTGTAATTCAAATTAATAAAGTAATCGCAGATTAACTAAAATTCTAATTCAAAATTTTTAAACAAAATGAAATTCAACGATGTGCAATCACGAAATTCAAATCTTGAAATATAAAAATCCGATTATTTTACTGGATGCATGTGGTGTGAAGGATACTTCTAACGGTAACATTACAGTAATAAACAACAGTCCTTTGTAGAAAACTAAAATTTGAAAAAATCATTGGAAATTAAATGAATTCAAGCTAGGGCGAAGTACTGTGTTACCAAAATTGAGAAGAAAGGACAAAAACAAACAGAGTTGTTCAAATCCAGTACACACCAACTAAAACCCAGTATTGCATACTTACTGGAAAGTACCATTACCAGTATCACTTATTGGTATCAAAAACTTACCATTAACTAGTATAACAATATTGGTATATTGGTACTAAATAAATACCCTATACGCTCAAGAAATTATTTTTGTTTCTAAATATAATACTCCCATCATCAGCTCCAGTCGAAAGATTTTTCTCTTTTGCGAACTTATAGTAAATACTCCAAAGAGAAGCTTTTTGATCTGATACTATAGTTTTGAGAAATTAAGAGAAAGAAAAAAAGAGTCCAGAGATACAAGATACAAGATAACAAAATTATAATTTTGAATTTTAATTCAAGAGAACTATTAGGGCTACTTTTTTACTTGCTTTTCTTTAGTTTGTAATAATATTTATTTATTTATTCTATAGAGGTGATGTAGGTTAAGGCTGGTAATGTTAATATCACAAGGTTTGTGAGTTCGATTCTCCTTTCAGTCAAATTATTTTTTTAGATTAAAATTCTACATACTTAATTTGAATTTATAGAAGTTGATTCAAATCAAAGCTGTGAAAATGTAGTTTTATTTTGATGGTTATTTTCACAATAAAGATTGCTAGTTTTAATTACAAAATTTAATCTAGTTTCTATAATTTTTTGTTTTAAATTGATCTGATGCCTAGATCCCGAAGTATCTATAAAAAATATTACTAAATCATTATATTTAATCTGTAAATTAAAAAAAATATGGGTAAAAATATCTGAACCATTTCAAAACCGATTTTAATTATTATTCTGTTAAATGATAGATATATTTAAAAGGGGACGTGGCGAATTCAAATATTTTTTCAAATTTTTTTAATGAGAAATTGCACCCAATTTGTATAATTCATTTAGACATACACTAATTTTAATTTATCAAATTGCCGCAACAACATCCACCGATTTAAATTTAATTTGCGATTTTTTAAATAAATTATTACGTTGGAGGTTGTTGTTTAAGATAAATTAATGTCCACGATAAATTGAAATGAATAACGAAATATTGAATACGATTTTTGATCAAATTTCCTTGAATTTCGAGAAGCGGGCGAATGAATACTAGTTACATATTAATTTTGTTATTTAGGTACTGGTGAATACTGGTTTTATGTGTTTTTAATGGTTGTACTGGTAAAATAATGGTGGTAGTTACCGATAACAGTATTTTTACTGGTTACTGGGTAAGTATTTAATACTAGTAAATGATACTGGTACTGGTAGGTACATAGAAAATTGCCATGAAATATAATGATAACGGCACTGATACTGAAGGCTGAAACACTGGAATCAGAACAACTCTGAAAACAAAATATAAAATAATTTTATTTAAATTTTATGATGTTTAAACTAAAATGAATGAGTTTGTAAATATATGCTAAAGATGTGTAAATGCATATAATAAATAAATTATTTGCTATCTTGTTGATGTTATGTTGTATGTGGGTAGGTAGGTAGAAGTGGTCATTCCAGTTGCTTCTGAAACACGAATTAGTACTTATACCTTTTTGATACCACGAATTGAGTGACCTATTTGTTGTTATTGGTTGATTTAGGGGATAACTCTCCCAGTTTTATCCTCCCAAAGAACTCGAGCCACCCTGTGTGATTGAGAAGATTGATCAGATCTCCAATTTTGCTTTTCGCAATAATATCTATATTGTTGGAGAAACCCTCACCTGCAGTCTGAAATCTGACTCTAGCTAATGCTGGGCAACTGCGAAGGAAGTGTTCAAGAGTTTCTGTCTTAAAAATTCTAATCATTAAAGGAGGAATAGAAATTTAATTGTAATGATTAAATTCATAAGTATGTAAGGCGTTAAATGTACCTCCTTTGAAGCTTTTCCTCCAACTTATGGTGAGAACAGAACTATTAATTATACTTACTGAAAATAATAGACCGACCCACGGTAACCGTGATTTCGGAACAATAATCATATCATGAATAAAAGGGTTTGTATCAGTGGTTAATTTTTTATGTATTTAACTATTTTATTTTATTTTTTAAACAAAACGCACGATACTTACTTTTGTTATTCAATATAATCCCATTTCATTTCATTAAACATCTCTGATGGATTTTTAAAGAAAAGGAGAAAAAAAAGGAATAATTAAAAATGTCAAAAAGATCAAAGAAAACCACATTTCGTACTTCTTTTATATATATAAAAAGTCTCAGTGACAATCTGTTAATTGAAGAAAACCAAAGTTATTAAAGAGTATACGAGTATTAAATATTATAGAACTGTACTTCAGATGAAAACAATCACTTATGTAGGTATTAAGAATGTGAGCTATAGTTATATGAAAGTATTACATTCCTGATGAGAATAAATTAACAAGGAAGATATAATTTATACTGCATAACTATTTAGTTTATGTGTATTTGAGAAGGAAGTTGAAATTTAATCAATAATTTAAAACCAAATACTTAGAATAAAAAACAAAATTATGTTGTTGACGGCAATCGAAACATTCTACATGTAAATATTAAGTTTCTTTATAGTTAATGCGGTAATTTAATTTTAATAAATTTAAATAAATAGTTTTATTAAGAGAATTCAAGCAAATAAAGTATATAGTTAGTATAGTTTTGAAAAATTTCTTTAATCAAATCAATCCACATTACTAGTAGTTTAAATCTAATAAATCTTAGTAGTTATGTTTTCCAGATAATTTTTTCTAATCTATCTAATTTATTAAATCGTATAACAAATCTTAATTTTACTATACATATTGGGTATTTGTTCACTGATTGTGGACCTAAATTTTAAGGTTTTAAATAATATTATAATATGTCTAGTTACTGGATCTAAATTTTATATTATATTTTTATTAAAAAAAATTTAGTCTAAAATTTGCAGAGTAACAAAATATATTCACCAATTTTTTTTTTAATTTTCTTCACCCTCTGCATTCTTACACAATATTCTAATTTCTTTATATACTTAACAAATGATCCCAGTTTCAATTAACGATGAAGCAGAACATGCTATATGCCTGCAGAAAATTAAACTATGAAGGGAAGCAATTGAAATGTCGGAATATATGATAAAAGCATTGATTCCAGCACGAACTTTACTGTTCGTGCTCGGTTTGGTTTGGAATACTAATGGAATACCATTACTTTGTGTTGTGGGAAGGAAACCGGTGCCGTTGTATTGGAACTATGGTTTACGTTTAGCGCTGGACATGCTTTTTGTCAAGCTGAAATCTATGCGATGGAGGTATCGGCATTACAATGCAGTAAAAGAGTGCATAAAAGTGCCAATGTATGCATGATTTCAAATGTCCGAGTTGCTTTAAAAGCTCTGATTTCCCCAATTTTTAAATCAAATCTTATCTATAGCTGTTAAAAAGCTTTATAAAGACATGAAGGAATACAATGCACGAAGAGGCAATTCTTAGGTGCAGACTCAAGTATTGCTCATTCAAACGCCTATCTGCAATAGAATTTTGCCAAGTGCGAATCTACAGAAACCCAAAACATATTTGATAGTTGCCAAGGACTCACACAGTCTAAAGCCTATCAGGTAATGAAGGAGACTAGATTCAATGTCACTGACATGGTTTATTATAGAACATGTTCGATTTAACAAACATCTGTTCAAAATTGGTAGATCAAACATAGACAGATGAAGATTCTGCTTAGAATAAGAGGAATCCTCCTCTCATATTCTCTTTGTTTGCGACGCCATAGTTCGCAAAAGATATGAATATTTGCAAGAATCAAAGCAATAATAACCTTAATCAAAGGCATAATCCTGCAATTCTAAGATAATGAACAGGGAAGTACAATAGATCTGAAGAGGTTGTGTTTTCATAGAATTTCCTATTACACAAAACAAAAATGTTACAGTTATGGGGTTTTGGTAGGGCCTAATAAAATAAATGACAAAAAATAATTGATAATATAATTTAGTAGCTTGTTTGATAGGATGACAAAAATATGCAATCTGATGATGAGATAATCACGTTGCTTAAATATCTTGTGGATAAAATTCATCTCTTGTACTAGATAGGTGGCAGACTAATTAATTAAGTACTTACTTTATGAAAATAATATTTTGAAAAACTGGAGCACGCAGTTTCAGAACCACAATATCTAAGCTACCCCGAAGTTTTATATTCTAGAAGGGCGTGGAAAAGATAATAGTAGACAAATAAAAGCAAATTATTTTAAATATAAGAAGTTTCTTATTTTTTGACGTAGAATCCGAATTTGCATCAAAAAATACCTGTTTCCATTTGAAAATTTCGATTTCACGAATTTCTGATTTAAAAAACCTATATCCTTTTCGGTTCTTTTCGGAAGTTGAAAATATATCCAATCGATAGAGGACCCTCGATTTACTTAATAATTTTTTTTAAATTTTAAAATAACGGCTTCCTCCTTTGTTAAAAAGCTGATAAATAGCAAATAATCTTACTGTAAATAATATTTCTAAAATCTGCCAGTTACAAAATATATTCAACTATTTTTTTTTTCATTTTTTCACTCTGCATTCTTC
This sequence comes from Argyra leucocephala, assembly GCA_963942445.1. NCBI lineage: Eukaryota > Metazoa > Arthropoda > Insecta > Diptera > Dolichopodidae > Argyra > Argyra leucocephala. The sequence goes on along the minus strand of OZ012679.1, from coordinate 29,533,417 downwards.
CACACGCTATCCTATTAGTTAAAATCTCTGGACCGAGCTATGTTATACCCTGAAGTTGTCGAAATGAATATTCTCATGGTATTTTTGCGTCTATCAACAACTCTTCTTTGTTGAAAATTAATCTTCTATTTAAGGATATGCATTGCGATTGATCACGGTCTTCCAATACATGTCCTACCACTTGTATTAATTTTTTATTACTGCAAAATAACTTTACTAACTCTAATTAAAAATACTTTTTTAAAATTATTATCTGTGATCAAGTACATATAGCTATAAACATATAGATAAATCTTTAAAGATAACACATTAATTAACTAATTATATTGTATACCATCTCTAAATTGATTACAGTGACATATAAAAAATTGCTTTTATCACTTTTTATCAAATCACAATCTTTTCTCAGATTTTTGAATTGTAATATCTTAAATGACATTACATAAAAATTTTCTAATTTATTCAATAATATTACACTATAGGCACTTGGGAGTTTCTTTTTTTTTTATATATAGGTATCGTGAATTTCAAACAAATAAAATAAATTGCATGTCTTTTTACAATTTCAAATTAAAATATTTATTTCTAATTTTGAAAACAATAATTTCTAAATTATTTACACAATTGATGGGAATAACACTTGGCTGATTATATTGCCAAAGAAAATTATAAAATACATAAATTCTTACACCTTACTGTAATGTATCACGAGGTAGGTTTTGTATTGGTAGCAGTTGCTTTATTTCACAATAATCGAATTTGGCAAGAGAAAAAGAAGAAGTCATAATTCATAGAATAATTTTGTATAAAATACAAATTAATTCCAAAACCACAAATTTTTTATATCTACTGAAATTTTATATTGTCTATAATTTTCACCACCAGTCATTTGTTTAGAATTTTATTCAATCTACTGATTTTTATTAAAAATTTTAAATTTTTGTAATACTTAATATCTAAATATTGAACAGTGATTTAATAATTTAACAAAAAAAAAAATTTTTTTTTTCATTTTTGATTTGTTTATTTTGTTTGATTTAATCAACATTTCTATTTGAAGAAAAAAGAAAAGAAATAAATTTCAACATATTATTTAAAAAAAATAAATTCAATTTTCAATTTAACCTTCATGTCAAATTTGAACAAATAAAAAAAAAATCTCACAACAAAACTATAATTCTATTAAAAAACAAATAAAATATCTATGCGAAAAATTATGCAGTGCAGTCTCTTGAAAAACATGGTCTTCATTTGATATCAATCAAATACCGACCAATAGGAGGTCATAGAGCCCGAAACTTGACATTTTGTTCTTTATTGTTCTATAAACTATCAAACTTCAAAACTACGCTGGCATATGATAATAAGTGTGTATGTTTACTTTTATTTGCACAAATTTGCAAATGAGAGGAAAAATCATAAAACTCTCCGAGAATAGTTAAAATGTTCTCTTTTGCAAACAAAAGTATACGCAAAATTTGCATAAATTTATCCAAATCTTTTCATGTAAAAAATAATTGATTTTTAGGTTCTGAGATTTTTTTAAATTTGAATTAATTTAGTAATTTTCTAAATTTTTTTGTAAAATTATTGAATGTTTTTGTTGAAAAAAATTAAATAATTTTTCATGGTTTTGGTCTTTTTGTCGCTAAAAAGTTATATAAATAAGTTTTCCGGTTAGTATACAACTTTTTATTTATTTTAGGTATTAGTTACTACTTTTTATATGAAAAATATTCCATTGACATTTAAAACAACAACAAAAATTTGACAGTAAATTTTTACAAATTTTTGCAAATAGAAATTTCATTTGCAAAAATGTATTTAAGATAGACCCCTGACGTCACATTTTAAACATAAAATTCTCTTAAATTTCTTAAAAATTTGTAAAGAGCGTGCAAATTAAAAAGTAAACATACAGGAATTTGGATAAATTTATATAAATTTGCGAGTTAACATACTTGACCAAATATTTTAAATTACTTTGACATGTGATAATATTTTAAATTACGTTTACATGTAGTAACCTACTTAAACTACGTTTACATGCATTAATCTACTTAAATTACGTTTACATGTATTAATCTATTAATCTATTTAAACTATACGTTTATATCGTATCTAATAGTAATTATGTCATCCGACTAAAAAAAAACAAAAAACGTTGATTCGAATACCGTTTGAATTAAATTTGTTTTTTTTTTTTTTTAAATTATTCCTTGTGATTAGTTGGCTATCATTAAAATAATAAAATGGAGTTAGTTATTATGAAGTCGAATTTACTCTACAATAGAAATATTTGTCGATAAATGTATAAGGTTAGTAAATATGTACATACTAAAAATTCAAAAGAACGGATACAGTTGTAATGTAGTGTAGACGAGATATTCTTCAAATCTTTGTTTTGTAATTGTCTTAGGTTGAGCTATATATAAGTATATATTTTTTTGTTTTATATTCTTGCCAGTAATTTAAGTAAAACTACCTTTTCGTGCATTTTTTTGCGTTCATCTGGAATCGAACTTGAAAGGCAGGTGCTCTACGTACTGCATCACCCAGCTTCATATACTATGAATCTTCATATTCATTTATTTTATTTTTTTTTATTTTATTTTTGACTCAAAGAGCTATCAGCTCGTATATATTATGAAACTGTAGTAAACCTTAGCTAGACCTACAGATTTCAAGCTCTAAGATACATAACTTTCAACTTTAACATGAATAAGGTAATGTCCATTTTTCCTCTAAACTGTATAATTCCATAGCAGTTTTTTTTTTCATGCTCCTGGCACTTCAGTTTTTGTATAAATGCCTTTAGCTATAAAAAGAAGATTCTCTATTAATGTCAAAACCTTCTCAATTTATTTGCTATTGCTGAAAATTTTCCTTAAACAACACAAAAAATAAAATTTACTAAATACTTATCAGGACAATGAAATAAATTTGTCAATTCATAATATAAAAAAAAAGATATATATATAATTATAAAAAAATATTATTTTAACTTTTCTCAATTTCTTACCATTTATTTTCCATTTTGTTATATTTTTTTATTATGATACTTATTAACTCTTATTTTACATGTAAAAAAATACTATCGAATTAAAAATTCTACCCAATAGAAATAATTCCAACAGAATCGAGATTCATGATACCGTCTTAAGTCGATTTGATTGAAATGGTGTCCTTGTTTTCAGAAATGCAAATTTGCAGCCATTCTGTATATTCTGAATTTGTGAAAACACTTGTCAGATTTTCTGAACGCAGTTCATAAAGCAAATTCAAAGTTTACTGGACGTCAACTTGACAGAATAAATTTTTTAGTATGCATCAAATGTAGAATATCGGTAATTAATCTATAGATATAGTTAAAGTATAGGTCGAGTTTGTTTTCATTATTACAAAGTATGCAATTGGTTCTACAATTATTGGTAAAGTACAAATTGGTGGCAAACTTGTTGTCATCAGTTTGTAGCATTTATGAAAACACCTTGTATATATACACTATTTTCACTATTTCACGATTCTCATGATAAGCCCTAAAATCTTTCTAACCATTCAAGAACAATATTATCTCGCGAAGTAATAATAAAAAATTGATTAATACTCTCAATTTGATTTAAAATTCAACAAGTAAGTAAAAATGGGTTACTCGAATCATGACACCAAAATGGGATCAATCTGTTGTTAATTGTCTTTTCAAAAGTTATCGAAATAACTGACGAATTCCACCTACCTGCCTATGGGATAAAATTAAATATTTTAATTATTGAAATATATATTTCATATATTACTATAATAATAACACAAAAAATAAATAAAAAATAATAATAGTTAGTTAACATTTTATATAGCTACTCTTTCACATACAAACAATACATCTAAAATACAATATTTGAAATCTTTTCAAATACAATAAAAATGCGTGATTTACTCTTATTCATGCTGATTTTCTTTAACGTATGAACAATTCAATATTTAATTTTATTTTTTAAATTAAAATTATATAATAACATAATTTTGAATTTTTTCAAATAAACTAAATTTTAATTTTGTTTTGTTTTTTTTTTTCGTTGTTTACTTCTTTTGCGTGCTTGTAATTATTTAAACCATGATGTTGAATTTTAAATTGATTGTGTGTGATTCGAGTAATTTTTTGAAATAACAAAATCACTATCTCATAATAGAGTGAGTATATATATTATATTTAATGTATAAAATAAACTAAGTATTTTAATTTGAGGTCTTGGATACAAATTTTGTATAAAGCTTAACTATAATAATAAGTCTTCTATAATGTGAGAATTTTAAAAGAATATATACTATATATAGATACTTATGAGAATGCTGAAATATTTTTAGCACGAATTAGTTAATTCGTAAATATGATTTATTCGTCTTAAATAACTATATAATATAGAATTATTAAGCATATGTTTAGGAAATTCTATATTTGTTTGAATAGATAAAAGATGCTTAAGTATTCTACATTAATGATTTTCGTTTACGACATACATACAGATACTTTAGTCTGAACAAACAGTTCAAAATTACGAGCAGATATACTGATCCACATTAGTAGTTCATTTTGCAATAAAATTAGTGGTTTTCATAAACAACACAATATTGGCAATATTGCCTATATTGACAAGTATTTTATTCATAAACAAAATGTTACAAATGAAGTTTGTTCATAAACATTTAATTAACTTAGCAGAAAAACTGCAAAATTATAGTAGAAACCGCATGACAATTAGTTGTGCTGCTGTTTATATTTATAACACAAAACTGCAAATGTAGAAAATTAAAATTTTAATAACATTAGTCAATTTTGACTATTTTTAGCATCACAAAAAAATTAGAAGATTTTAGAGTATTTTTTCATTTTGTTAATTTTGAAAATTTTTAGCGACATCACAAAAAAATACGAAAATTTTCAAATTTTCAATTTTGCCAAAATGGTTTTTTTTTTTTACTATATTTTAGAATATTTCTTAAACAACGTAAAACAGTTGAAAAAACATGGAAATCAGTCCAAAAACGAAGATTTTAGAGAATATTTTCATTTTGTTAATTTTGAAATTTTTTATGGATGCTAGCGTCATAAAAAAATACGAAAATTTTCAAATTTTCAATTTTTCCAAAATTGTCTTATTTTTTTACTATCTTTTAGAATATTCCTAAACAAGGTAAAACAGTTGGAAAAACATTGAAATCTGTTCGAAACTGAACATTTTAGAATATTTTTTTATTTTGTTAATTTAGAAATTTTTTAACGATGCTAGCATCACAAAAAAATACGAAAATTTTCAAATTTTTAATTTTGCCAAAATTTTGGCAAATTTTTTTTTCTGCAGTATATGTTTGTGTCCAATTTTAATTGATATTTTAGGGTTTTCTCTATGCCCTATATGTACATCATTGAACGAATTGCAACATAGGTCTAAAACAGCAAATGTAAATGATTTTTTCATAAAATCGACTTGAAAACATAATTCAAATCTAAATAATAACAAATTGTGAAGCGCAATTTTTAATGTGATTTAAGTGTTCTGTAAAATAAACTTAAACTGATGATGTCATCAAATTTAGTTGTTTTTTTTTATTGGATTAAGTCTGAAACATCCTTGGTCGGTCTATAGGGCGGAAATAAAAACCAAAATCAGTTGGTTATTTTTTAATTTTTTGTACTCTTCATTAATCTGAGTATCGAAATATAGTTTTAATATTTAACCGAATTTTATGCATTTCATTTACTTTTTCTCATTTTCAAAATTTAGTAGAATTGAAAAATTACCATTCTGACCAATTACATGATGCTCAATGGTGCAGTGAAAATTTTGTTTATTCTGAGAGATATGATTTTATTTTGTGTGTTACGAAATTTACAGTTCGGAATTGCATAATCTACTACACTGAACTTCTTTAGAGGGCAATACCCAGCTACAAAGTAAGCAAGAGATCTTAAAGCCTAATTTGCTTCGATTACCCGTTCTAACTAGAATTTTAGTCTTAGAAAGATATTTAATTGCTTTAAATGAAATTTCTTCACGTCATACTAATTAGAGAACGCTGGTTGAGATTGTCTGAAATAAAAAAAATTACTTGGTACAGGTAAACATTGTCTAATGCAAATTTGCCAAATAATTTTTGAAAATTGGATATAAACTATTACAGTTAGCTGAAATTCACACTTTCTTTCAGTAAAAGTAAAAATTAAATCAATAATGTTACTTAAAGTAAACAAAATTATAAAAGAATATCAGATAGTTAAATAGAATAGAATAGATTAAATATTTAGATCATAAGCTTCATTGTAAATGAAATGAAATCGAATTATTGAATTAGTAAAAAAAATAAAAATATAATAGAACTGATGCAGCTAATTATTAAATAAATTTAGAAATAGTTTTTTTTTATCAGTTTTAGCTGAATCTAAATCATTTTTCAGTGTTCTGAACTGATGCAATATCAAATATAACTACTTAAAATTATTCTAAAAACATAACGTGTAGTGAAAATTATTTTCAAATAAAAAAAAATAAAAGTAAGTTTCCCAAATAAGGATTAGGATTATGCCAAAAAAATGAAAGTAAATTTAAAAAAATTTGTCATTTACAAAAACTGTCATAAAATAAATGTATTTTGTTTTTTATTTATTAACTAGAAAAAAATAGACAATTTGTTTTACGATACAAATGTTGTTTTTTGATTTTGATTTTAATTTTTTTGTTTTGTTTTATTTCAAAACTTTAATTACGGTAAGTTTGCATGATTGCGCATCAATTCTTTTGCCGTATATCGTGTTATAGCGGGTGATATACATTATACATCCATACATATTTTTATTTACTACTCTATATTTCATCATTAGTAGATTGAACAGAAGAAAAAGATGTGAAATGAAAATCAAATACTCATAAATTCATAAAATTGAAAAATTTTGAAATTAAAAACAAAAAAATGGTATTTTTGTAAATGATGGTAAGTAATAATCTTTTATAAGAGTATTATCATATTGTATAGTATAGTATATATATGTATGTTTCTATTCTTTAAATGAAATATGAAGTGAAGGTAATTGCGTAATAAATTGATAAACTGCTAACAATTAAAATAAACAAAAAAAAAAAAACGTATAGAAAAAATAATGTAAAGTTCACGTTAATATTATGGGTAATTAATTATTAAAATTGCAAAACAAGAAGTGTATTCGATTTAGTAAATGGCATTTCGCTTAAGACAAGTGAAATTAACACGAAAATAAGTAATAAAAAAACAAAAAAAAATAGTTTTTATTAAAAACTGTTTATTAGAAGAGAAAATAATTAATTGTTTTTGCCAACTTACTTACTTATTTGAAGTAAAATTAGTTAGTTAATTAGAGATTCATTAAGGGATAGTATAGACGTGAATGATCTGCAGTGTGGAAATTTGCTCATATTCAGTACTGTCGTTTTTTGCAACCGTCAGCGTGGAGATATTTACAGATGTTTTATATATTATATAATGGTTATGAAACTGATTGTTAGATATTATGTAAAATTTATTCAATTCCGGTGAGGCAGTCTCCATCTATAAATTGTTGTTCCCATTTGTATCCAATACATTATATGGTTACTATTTTTTGATTATCCTTAGTAATCATACAATTTGTTTTAAGTATTTCTAATATAAACACTTGAAAACTGTGATCAGGTTTATTTTCTGTAAATTATATAGCGATATTTTAAATTTAAATTAAAGCGTGCTATCTAAAATAAGTTAAAGCATTTTTATTTAATCACTTCCTAATGAGTACATCTACACATGTACTACTACACTATATACCTTCTTACATAAATTTACATTATTTGCAATTTTGTTTAATAAAGGAAGTACAGAATGAGAAGAATAAAATTTTATAATTAACTACCTATTGGAAAGTTAACAGGTAATTAAAATAAGAATTTTGTATTTTATAATCTTTATTGTTAAGTAACTTAACGAAAGGAAATTTTTTACATCCTGTACGCATAATTTAATTACCTGAATACCTATTCTTTTGATAAGTAAATTATATATGCTGAAAATTATTATTTTACTCTTCGTAACAAAATGAAGTTTGCTTTTTTATTATAAAATATTTCTTCCGTTATAATTTAACAAAAAAAAAAGATGATAATAAAAAAATGATTATTATTAAGTTTACATATATCTAATTTAATATTAATTATTTCCTTTACTAAAAAAAAACTAAAAAATACAACCGGTGGGTGCTTGATTAAATTTGATTAAATTATTACATTTTTTTTTATTATTATTTTGGTATATGATTAAATAACATTTTAAATTAAAATATAGTTAAGATAAAAATATAATATTGATAAAAATGATAATTAAGAAATTTTTAAAATTGTATATATTAATCGAATAAAATTATAATTATTAAAATTTCATTTAATACGGCTTGTTAAAGCATATATATATAATACTTAATCTGTAAATTGAAAAAAAAGATAAGTTTAACCTAAGTTTTGACTATATATAATATATGGGTGAATATTTCAAAAGGTTGATATTTCAGACATCAAAATGGCAAAATCAATTTTAACTATTTTTTTGTTTATTCCGTTTGATAACTCAATAATTAGTACGTCCTTAGGAACGACCAGTTTATTTTAATATTTTTAAGGACTTTTTGTTTTCACGGGAATGACAACTTGGCACGGAAATGACAAATATACAGTTATTGGACGAAAATCACAATATATATCAGGGAAATTACTTACTTGTTTGTTTAATAAATGAAACATTTAGTCTGGAAACCAACTAAACGTAGAACATGACAGATTTAGCTATTGGACGATAGCTTACGATATCATTTTTTGAACCCTTCTTATGAAATGGTTTGATATAGACATATTTCCAAAATTGTGGAAATATTCCGTGTTCAAGAAACTTAGTAAATAAAATTGACAGTGGATAAGCGAGTGATTCAGACAATATAAATATATATTTAATTTTAAAAGTAGTTAATAAATTAACTTGCAAACATAATACATAAAATAATATATATTTTTCTAAAAATATTTAATTAAATAAATGACACGCCCCACGGAAATTACAAAATTACAGAACCAAAATTTTGAACTACCTTCCGCTATGAAATATTTTGGGAAACTAAATCCTTTTATGCTTCTCAAAATAGTTTTTATTTAAGTTTGAGAGTTTTACTTTATAACCGTTGAATGAGTAGTCAAATTATCGTTTAAAATATTTTTTTTGCTCTTTACATTATAGCCACGGAAATTACAGAAAAACATGAGGACACATGAATTTCACTTGAAAAAGTAGTTTTTCCATAATATATTTTTTTTTAATTATAAGTAAGTCTAAAGTTGCGCTTTCTATATCATATTCCAATTTTTCTTTTAATAATATCTTTTATGCTGTGATAGATAATTGAAATTATTTAGAGCTAAGTAGATGTGAGGACAAGCATGGTAATGACATTTTCGTTGTTTAAGTAAGATTTTCGGATATAACCTGATTGATATATCATAAAATATTAATTGTCCGAAATTGGGTAGCTATTAGAGCAGCACTTACCATAAATAAATTAAATGTTTTTCAAATTTTTCTATATTAAAACTTGTTCGGACACAGAATATCAACCTTTTGAAATATTCACCCATATAAAAAAAAAATACGGTACAAATATCTGAGTCATTTCACAACCCATTTCCATTATTATTCTTTTAAAAAGAGACGTAGCGAAACTAAATATTTTTTTAAAAATTTTTTAATTTTCAATTTTAAATTTCATCTCATGTATAAGTTATTTTAACATAAAAAAATTTGAATTTATCGAATTGCCGCAGCTCACCAAAGCACAGAGTACTTTCTCTTTTCCTCGCCAGAATTAAAACTAAATTAATTTTTTTTTTATAAATAAATGTTTACGTATGCGGTTGTTGTCTAAGATAAATCAATAAAAATAAATTATATAGTGTCAAGAATAAATTGAAATTGAGTACTAGTATGTGCTTATTTAAGAATGTAAATTTATCCTGATTTTAATATGACACATTCGCAGCAAAAACAAATTGATAATAAATATAATAAAATCTAACTGGATTTAGAGTAGCAAATTATAGGTTGCAATCTTCCAAATACTGCTCTTGCTTTCTTTAACCTGTTTTCTATACTTCTTTAACCTGCTGGGGCTCAAGCATTGGTTGTTATGATACTGCGCAAATAGTAGAAGTTGCTTACAAATTTTATTTGATCTCCTTTCAAATGATAAATATAAAGTATGTTATACTTTTATGTCAGAAATTGTTAAATTTTTATTTTGGATCATAATGGGATCTACATGTTATGCAATGTTTAGTCAGATCTGTTTTTTTATTGTTATAATTGATTGCGAATAAAAACTAAAACTATTTTTTGTTCAAAATATATGGAAAAATTTCTAAAAAGTGAATTATAACGTTTAATTTTTATTTCTGACTAAATTCATGATGCACACGTCATGAATTGATTATGTACTTTATGACTTATATATAGTTAATGTATATATATATATATAAGTATGTTAAAGTTATTTACTTAATTAAAATGTGATCTGTAAGTAAAATAAAGTTAATAATAATTTTCCAACAATCCATATTATTTTCCACTTAAGTAAATAAGTCATTTGAATTTTACTTCAATGTACTGTCTATTTCAGTCAAATTTCGGTTAATTTGAATCTTCAAAGTTTTTCAACTTTATAATATATAGTAAACAACATATACTTATATACATACTTGATTTTCTTTCTATTCATGGTCATTTATCTATGACGACGCGACACATAATGATATCTACTAGTATTCTAGACTATTTAAATTCTTGTGCATAGACAATATAGTTATAAAACTAACAAGGTTTTATATCACAATTGAGACATAACCATATATAAAAAAAATATTATTATGTAGTTATAAGGAAATTAAGCTTGTCATCAATAATCAAGCATATTTAATATCATGTCAATTTAATTTACTATCCATTCTAAACTTTTTGTTTTGTTTTGTTTGTTTTTTTAATGCAACAGTGTTCACCTCAAAAAACATCAGAGAAAAATATGATGTCGCTCGTTATACTAATAAAATAATTTTCTAAATAAAAATAGTTTATTTTCAATTTCAGAAAAAAAAAAAAACAAATTATCATACCAAATATGAGTAAAAATATAAAAATAATAAATAAATTTTTTTTTATTAATTTAAATTAAATTGTAGAAATAGAAATTTTTATTTTTTTTTTTTTTTTGTATAATTTAAATTTTTTTGCAAATAATAAAAAAGTAAAGGTCATTTTGCGAAAAGAAATGAAAAATAAGGTCAAATTTGTTAGAAATTGTTTTAAGTGAATAATTTTAAGTAAGATTTTTTTTATAATTTTACTTACTTACTATAATTATGTATTATTTGTATTTAATTTCAAATTTTAGTTTAAAATAGAATTTAAATTAATGTGGGTAACCTATCTAAGTAATTTTAATTCCGTTTTAATATACGTATATTATATACTTATGTATGTAATTGTTGTTGTTTTTTTTGTTTGTTTTAATGTACTTCCTAGTTAATATTTTTAGTACTTAGATATTATATTTAAAAAATATTTTGAATTAATTTTTTTTTACTAGCTTCTATGAAATATAAGTACTACATATACTTACAAAGCAAAATTTATAATTAATAGTGTTGGGACTTAGGTCCCATAATCCAGAATAGATATATCAATTTTTCAAATATGTTTTCGCCAAGTTAAAGTGTACGTCGAAGTATTTTCTTCATCGGCTTGTGAAATTTGTATATATGCTCCATCAATTATCAAAGGACGACAGATTGCAAGACGACAGAATAAAGGTCACATGAACCACTTTGGTACAGAATTCCTGTTAATTTTTCATTTTTAATTAAAATTGATTTGAGCCAATCCTCGAAATTTGGTTAGTTTCTTTGGATAAATTCTGTAGCTATTAAAGGGTCTTCATGTGTATGATATACATGTATTTTGAGCGGTATAAATGGTGTGTCCTTATATAGAGTTGGACCCAAAATACTTCCTTGTGAAACTCTCGATTTTATTGTTTAACACAATTGGGCTACCTTTTCCTCAAGTTTTATTAAATAGTTACCTTCTATAAGTTTGAGTTCAAAATTCGGTAATATGAATATGATATCATCTTTTTCAGCTTAAACAAAATTATAATCATAAGTCGCAATATTTAACTACTGTCGTTAATATCCTAATATTTTCTTCTTCCTTTTATTTCCTTTTGTCTTATCCTTATAGAAAGTTTGCACAATAAATATACCTTAATTCAATTTTCAATTAATTTATTTCCTTCAAGATATATAATTTTTTTTTTTTTTTTTTTATAAAACTTTTATACTTATTAAACTTAAAACTAACTTGAATATGCCTTAATAACTAATAATAATTTATTCTTCTTTCACCCTTTAGTACTGATTGTTATACATTTGGATCACATCTCGTCATATTTTATTCTGAGTATCAGTTGTTTATTCCAATTTAGATTATTCAATTTGTTTTTCTATTTACCATAATGTAAATTATAATAAAAATGAGTAAGTAGGTACTAGCTGCCAGTAATATCGATTTAAATATTTAATCATATTTGATACATATTCAACAATGAACAGTTGTTATATGAAAATTATAAATCTAAGCACATGTTGTTATAGGTAATATTTTTATATAGTTAATACCTTATTCAACTATATTGTGCCTATTCTTTAACTTGTAATTTTATTTAAATTATCCTTGTATTAATATAATTTTGAAAACCAGTAAAGTAACCATCAGTATATTCTCTTAAGCTTTAGAATGTTTTTTCAATCATTATATAACTATTTGTCTGAAACTAATGGAATTTCTGTATTTAATTTTGATTACTAGATCCATGCCATTGTAATTGTAAAGCTCATATATGTATAGTTCAGCATTATATTTTCTTCTTCGAACCCGACCGTTGTTTCCAAGATCACAATATCCAACAAAGAATTTTTTTAATTGAAGACACCAAGTATAACTATGTTTAGTTTTATTATGTAGTAATCCATAGAGCAGAACCAGGTATATAAGCTTTTTATAAATACTTACAATTTAATACACATTGGTGGATTAAAATACCGGTAATTGAAATGAAAAACCATAATTTTATTACCGGTAATTTTATCGCTCATTACCGGTAATTTTACCGCTCATTACCGGTAAACTCGGTAAAAAAAATTCGGACGACGACGATGATGATGATGGCTTAGAGCTTATATCTGAAATGAATGTGAATGTGGACCCTGTTATTCAACATGCAAATATACGTCCTCTGATAGAAAAGACGTTAAAATTTTTCGCCAATCATCAACGAAAAATGATGCAATACTCCAGAAAATTATACAAAATGAATACATGTAAGAATCTTTCATTAAATTTGGACACTCGAACCCAATGGAGTAGCCTACTAGCGATGTTGGAGCGTTTTTATGGAATTAGAAATGCTATATATAAGCGAAAAGTCTTATAGATATAGAGTCTGTCTATCAATTTCGACGAAAAATATATTAGCTTGTTATCTAACATAATAGCAGCTTTGCAGTCTTTAAAAGTTACCTTAGAAGCATTATGTTGCGAAGATGTTAATCTTTTTACAACTGATATAACAATAGAATTTATGTTGAACGAACTTAAGCGACAAACTTAATGATGAATTAATTTTGCGAATAAAGGAAAGACGAACTATTAATTTAGATGTTCTACACTTTCTTCATGACCCGAATAAATTGAATGACCAAAAACAATAGCCATTATGGAATATATTTAATAGAACCAGTAAAGTTGCCATAACTAAATCAATAATTGAGCTAACTGCACATGTTTTCAACAAGCAAGATGAAAATATTGTTATAGTGATAATGATGATCACAAGAACGATGTAGTTGAAGTTGTAACAGTTGATGTACCTTCAGTTTCATCAACATTGACATCCAATATATCTTTGGAGGAAAAATTTCAACTAGAAATTAAAAAAAAACAAAACCCCGTAATTTAGAAGAAAAGATAATAAGAACAATTTATTAAAAATTAATTAAAAATTAAAATTCATAAATAGTTAATTACTATTTTCTATTTTGTTTTTATTTTCTTGTAATTGTATATTTTATTTTATATTTAAAATATAAAATAAAGAGTAGTTATTTTGAAATACAAATTTGTTATTTTTTTAACTTTTTTATCATATAATATTGTGCATTTTAGAATTATTTTGGAAAATGTTCAAAATTACCGCTAATTTACCGGTAATAGTAATTTTTTACCGACTTACTGGCAATGACAAAATTCGGTAAATTTGCAATCCCTAGATAGGAGCTACGAAATGCTTTGATAGACTGAAACAACATTATTTTACACCAGGATAGTTCTTCACCCGACCTCTAAATTGTTGTTTTTGTTGGAATTAATCCTGGTTCAAAAAATACACTTATATGAGGACTATGATGTTCTGACCACTATAATGTTGAGAGAGGCCTTTTAATTTATCGACTACAAATAATTTATATCAATAACTAATAAATATTTGTTTTTATTGATTTTTGGTAAAAAAATTAAAATTCTGAAGAGTTTTCGTATACTTTAATATGTAATTAAGAAGATTATTCAACTTTTAAAAATTATTTTGAATGTTTTCCTCATCCGCTACAGTATTGTTCTTAATTTTTAAAATATCATCAAAATTATTGATTAAAATTTATATATTTTGTATTTATAAATGTTATATTTATTGACAGGAAAAAGAATGTAAAATAAAGAAAAAAAAATGTAATAAAATAAAAAAGGGCCGTCACAAACAATTTGAAAAAACCGTAGACAAAAGATAAAATTATTTACCTTCTTTTTGAGTATATGCTTTAAGAATAGAAAATAAAAACCTTACATATTATGCATAACTAGTTACTAGAATATAATATACATATATAATAATTCTATGTCAATATGAAATTCAAATCGTTTTAAAGGTGAGAATCCATAAATACAAAATGTAGATTTATTGTGTAAATATATACGTATTCGTATATATATATATATAATAAATACGTGGTCAGTGAAAAAAAAAGAATGAGAAAACATGGGAAATAAGTATGGAATTTAAAAAATAATGTCATGTTTTTTTGTTGTTGTTGTTTATGGTAATACAAAGAGAATAAAGATTTATTTGTAGCACATTAAAATGTCATTATCCTACTCCCTGAACATAATGAAGTCTTTCAAATTTAAGAACTTAATTTCTATAGTTAACTACTTATTTAATAGTCTGAGAACGTAATTCTTTTTGAATTGTTTTTTAGATTGTTGTAAGATGATTTTGAATTGTGTCTTTTTTTTTCTATTTCTTTGTTGCGTCAACAATTATTTGCTGGGGCAGTATAATTGTTGTAATACCAAATTAATAAGTGTAAAATATTATTTCAATTAAACAAAATATTCTACAAGTTACACTTAACTGACACTTATTCTATTTTTGTTGATTCATCTTTGAAGTTTTTTAATTCGATTCAAATATATATATATATATATATACTTTTTTATGTTCTTGTCAGTAACTTAGACAGTACGATTAACTAGATTGTGAAAGAGTTATTACATACAGCGAAACGTGTAATGTTTTTAGAATATTTATTTATGTATAGTAAATTCCTGGTAAGTATATCAACTAATTGAATGTTGAAAAGTACTATAATTGTCAGGAAGTAGTGTAATTCCATTTTACTTAAGTTATTATTTTTTTTAACAATTAATATTCAAATAAAATGACGTATATCAATATTCATACAACACAATAATCAATAATACAATAACTTAATACTGACATAACCTCTAATAATAATTACACAATTGTCAACAACAACTGATAAAAAAAATTGATATGATGACTGTGATGAAGTGACAAAAAAAAATGTGACATGACAAGTGACCCATTAAACATAGTAATATCAGGCATTTTACGTTAGAGATGGATAAAATCGCAGTGACATTTCTCGGAATTAAGATGTCGTCTTACTACGTAGGCACATATAGAGTTATTGCTTTTTTTTTTAAACAGATTAAAAATTAAATTAAACATTGCATTGGAAATAGAAACGATAGCAATCGATACGATAGAAATCAAGTGGAAGCTATATGCTTCCAAGAGAAGTAAGGAAAAAACAAAACATACCCTGAAGAACAAATTTTATTATTTAATGAATTATTATTTTAAAAATTTTATTATATCAAAAAAAGTAATATTTAATTAAACATTCATGCTGTCAGATGAGATTTGAACCCGAAACCTTTTGATTAGCATTATAATCCATTTCATAGATATTGATCGGTGATAATTTGACGAAATTATTTGCAATTGTCTGAAATTTTTTTTGATACAAAAATTTACAGGTGACAAAATTGTGATAACAATTTTATAAATTATAAATAATTATGTTATTCATCATCATTTTGTAAATATTATAAATTACAAAATTGTCATAGCAGTTATAACAATTTTGTAAAATTCAATTTTTTTTTTGTTTTCATAGCACAATTGGCATAGAAATTACTGTGGACAAATTTTGACAAATTTTATAGAAATTACATTTGTTTATTGAAATTGTAAATTATCAATCTGTGTCAATTTAATTTTTAAAAAAATATTTGACAATTTGACAATTTTCGACCTATAATTTACAAAATTGTCACTAAATGCCAATATCTATGAAATAGGTCACAGATGACATAATAAATACACCATTTATAGATCGGCAGTTCTACCTAATTCATTAACTCAAAATTATTATTTCAGATTATTTATGAAAAAAATCAATTACTAATCAATACTAGCACCTCCTAGTCTATAATAATACAATTGATGTTTTTCTTCTAACTTCACACATTGTAGCAATAACGTAAAAATTATATAGACATGAAATAAAGCAATTTAAAAATTAATTAAGTATTAAATTGTTTTAAAGATGTAAATCAAAGGTAACTGCAATTATTATTTTTCTTCGTTTTCTACATTACAGTTGGATATAAATTTTGGTAAACTATTTTAACATTCCATCAAAAAATATGGAACACAATCAACTCCTTCACAGTTGTGGTTTCCTATCGCTATATTTTGTCTTTATGTTCATCGCATGACATTTTTAAATATTTTGTTTTGTTTTCATCTATTTTTAAATTTGAAACTGAAATTATCAATTTAATTTCACATTTCTCGACTAACCAACCTTCTTCTATTAAAAAATGAATTAATTTAATCATGTATGAAATAAATAGCCCTTGGGATAAAAAAATAGTTTATAACTAATATGTGTGTGTACTTATAGTTAAAATTAAATTTTAATAAAAAAAATTAAATCAAATTATTTGAAGAAAAAAAAAAAACTAACACAAAAAATGCAAGTAATTCAACTTTCATTATTAAAAAATTAAAAAAAAAATATAATATAAAATATTTCAACGGTGCAGGCCAATTCATTTTATTATATAGATACATAAATTTAATATAAAATATAAAAAAAAAACAATAAAGTACAAAATTATAGTTTTTTTTTTTGTTTTTGCTTTTTATCCCAAATTCAACTTTTCCAACTTTTTCAATTCAATTATTTGAACCTGAGCTGTGAAAAAAAAATGTATTAAAAAATTTAATTTCCCTTACTAAAAAAAAAAAAAAAGAAAACAAAACAAAAACTCAGCTGGAAATTATTTTTTTTTCAAGTAAAGGGCAATCTCTACATGTGTTGAACAAAGTTAATAAGCTTGTCGTTTTTGTTTTTGAAAATTCGTTTTTATTTTGTGAAAAAAGCTTTTTTACTGTTCTTTTATAATTTTTAAGAGGTTGTTTTTACATATTTTCTGTCATTTCTTGCGTTTAATTTCTATAATAATGGTTTTTTTTGTACGCAGCCAAAAAACTAGATAGGGATCGGTATGGGACCTATACCGATTGGGCGCAATGAAATAATTCCTCAAAAATTTAGATGGGAGTAGTTAAGCCTGCAAAAAAAACAATGAAATAACACCGCAAAAATTAGGGGGTCATTTAATTTCTTTGCGGTTTTATTTAATTTCATTTCGATAAAATTCGGAAATTTTTGGCAATATTTAATTTTCTGCGACGTTATTTCATGCTGCCTACCCTGACTAGGGTTAGGGTTATGGAAAGTAGGAGGGTAAAAGGGAAGGAAGACAATTACGAACGAAGGTGTAAATGTTCGCCTTGAATTTATGTAGGCCATAAATATAGAGTTGATCATATTTTTCGAGAAGCTGAGGCTATGAACGAATTTTCATAATTTGTCTTCTGCCATATAGTGATTTTTACGGTGTAAGGATGAGAACAAGCTGTAAAGGAAAGCGCTTCTATAAGGAAAGCCCTTAAGTAGATTTAGTACAGATTCCATAATTTCCATTGAGTATGTGCCTGTGCCTACTATATATTTCTATTATTTCAATACTATATATAAGCAATATACTATACACTATAGTATTAATATATATAAAGCTATCATACAACCCAAAAACAATTATAATTCTCACATATGGGCTGTAGTTTCTAGTAATGCATTTGGATAAAGTTCAAAAGGGACTATGTGACTGATATGAACTGACTGAACAAGATGAGCAGTGGCATTGATGAGATGTTCATTAGTAAGACGGATCATTAATTAGGTCTTTCATAAGACGATTAGTTTGTTTTCATACGATATAAATTTTTTAACGCATAACTAGAAGTGCCAGCTGATATGAAAGAATTTTAATTCATTTTGGGTCGTATAATGAAAGCTATTATCAATATAGTATATAACTATAGCTTATATAATAGAATTGAAATCATCCCGAAAAGCGAAACAGAAACTAACATTGAAAATAAATTAAAGTTATGGCTATATTTGGAAATCTATATAAAATTCAATAAAATTAACTCAATTAGCGATAATTACTACCAGAATAAGGACATTCTAATACGTTTGGTTGATATTGTAATATTGCATTGAAACACATTGAGTTAACAAAATGGACCCACAAAAAATGCAAGCTTTAGAAAATTAGTGTTTTTGAATAATATTCAAGATACATGCCTGAAAAGAATCCCAAAAAAAAAAGAATTGTATGGTGAAACAAACGAAATTTAATTATTAATTTTGTCAGGCTGGACTACTGAATTCATTTTTAGATCTCTGTGGAGGTTGATGCTTTGTATATATATACCATGGTTTATTTATAATTACTCGCAACATGTTATGTTTTATGCATTTTGAATTGTTTTTATATAGGTTCTAAATAGCAAAACATTTGCAACTGGATGCTATATATATGCTTTCTATTTTAGTCCTAAAGCTATAGATTCTGTAAAATATTTATATTGGCTTAATTATTTGTTCAGATATCTGTATATATTGTAATACTATATATATATTGTTAAAATTTTAAAAACTGTAACACTGAAAATAAACAAAATGAAGATTGGTCAAATATGGACAAAACGATAGTAGCCAGAGTTAGTTTGAAAGGAAATTTGAGTAAAAACTAAAAAACATATGGGGTCTAGTTCTAGAGAAATTTGTAAAATGAATCGTGGTGAAACTTGGTGAAATAGATCAAATATATTACATAAAAGTGAACCGTTGCAAATAGAAAAACATTTTTATAAAACAAGAGGAGAAAGGAAAAAATTTATTGAGCCCCAGTACTGAAAAATCTATATTTTCCAAGTATTTAAATCTTGGAAAATATGGATTCAATAAATTTAGATCTAATAAATAATATTGATCTAATAAATTTTTAATCGATTTTGATAGACGATTTTTTTTTAAATAAAAGGATTGCCCTTTCAACGAAAGTTGTACATATATAGTTTTTCTTTTATTTTCATGTTTTTGTTTTTTTTTAGGTTAGCGCAATATTAGCGCAGAAAACTACAAAACTTTTACACAAAACATTTTGTTTTTGTTCTTGTTTTTGTTTTTTCTCCTTGAATACTCTTTTTGTTTAAATAAACTTTTCCTTTTATTGGCATCATAGGTATTTTATAACCAAAATAAAAACAATTAAAACAACAAATAAAATTATAGTAAAAATGAGAAATTTTTCCAGATTTGTTCTTTTTTTCAGTTTTTTGTTATTGTTTTATTTCTTTTTAATACTTAGTGGACATTTAAAATAAATATAAAAAATATATATATATACTTGTACCTTGACATTCATTCATTGAATTTATTTCGTTGACGAAAAAGAAGAAAACAATCAAAATACAATGTAGCATTGTTTTGGATGTAACAGCATTGTTTATAACTAGTTTTGACTTTTCCGATAGTCGACTGACTTACCGACAATTTAATTAACAATCTTTTTTTGCATATTATAACAAAACAAAATAGCCAATATAAAATTTGAGTTCAGATAAAATAAGTATTTATTTTGTCTCAACTCTTACAAACAAAAGTTGAGACTGGAAGTATTTGACAAGCTTGTAGGTTGGTACTTGATAGTTAGTCACTGTTAAAAAATGAATAAATAATACTATGTATATGAAAATGGAAGTTATCTTTCCGGTTTTATTTGTCAAAAATTATTATTATTAAATATTATTGTTATTTAATTATGAGAAAATTTGTAAATTATTTTATTGGTATATTGAATAAAAAAAGAATAGCTTTTTTTTGCGAAGGTGGAATTTCTAAAAAAGAAAAATAAAAAAAAACGTAAATTTGAATGATGTGAAACTTATAAGATTTCATTAAAATTAATGAGTGACAAAATATTGTCTTGATAAGATAATATCACTTGGAGTGTTTTCCAAAGTGAGAAATTTTTACAATATCAGTTAAAAATAATAATGTAGTGATTAACAATATATATATATATATATAAATGTACCTATATGTGTGTATTTTTGATAATATTGAAATAATTAATTGTAGAGATATAAAAATATGTAGTAAGATATTGTAGAGATTAATTGTAGAGATATAAAAATATGTAGTATGTAGAGAATAAAAAAAATTTTTTTGGGAAAAGTTAAAGGCGTGTAGATCAATCGAGAAAAGTTTATATTTATATTATAGCCCCACATCTCATAAAGAAAAAGACCAAAAATTTTGCCTGCATATTTATATTAGTAAATATGAAATTATATTGAATATTAAATTATTATTTATGTGTGTATTTTATAAATTATTTTAAATTTTTTTTTTATTTTAAAATGGGGTTGCAGAAAATCCATGTATAAAAAGTCAAAATATAAAATATCTACCACACGAAAATTTCTGATTAAGACTGCTCTCAAAATATATTTTAATGCATTCTTGATAATCAGATTTGTTTTTAGGGTGATATTTTAAATTTGGGAAGTTAAAAGTCAAATTTTATTTCACTAATAAATCATTACACTTAATTTGATGTAAATTGAAAAAGGTACGGTACAAATATCTGAACCATTTTACAACCGATTTTCATTATTATTCTTTTGAATGATATACATATTCAAAAAGAGACGTAGCCAAAATAAATATTTTTAAATTTTTCACCAAATGTACCTTTAATTCTTGTAAGACATTTTAACATACAAATAATTTTAATTTATCAAATTTTCGGAACTTGTTCATCGCCAGAATTAAATTTAAATTAAATTTTTAAATAAATTATTACGTATATGCGGTTATTGTCTAAGATAAATCAATAAAAAATAAAATATAATATAATATTTATAATGAAATTGAATAAGATTTTTTATCAAACTTCGAATTCCGAGGAGCGGGCGAAATATTAGTATTATGTTTTATTTCGCAAAAATCGATAATTCGAAAGATATTTACTTCCACCATTAGTTCATGGGATTAATTAACTATCTTAAGCAATAAAAATTTATATAATACCAAATAGGATAAATAGGAGATGATGGAAAAGTTTTATCGCCGTCCTATACCCTATGGATCATGATTACAGTGATGATGCAAATAATATAATTTTATTTCCGTGTATAATTTATAAATTACATCAAGTTATAAAGCAGAGTCATATGCATAGGGTTTCTGCCACCTAGGAGCGACTATACAAAAACAATAGAAAATATTTTGTTGTAGATTGTACTTTGTAGTAGGTAGAGTCGAAGTTAATCTACACCTACTGTGTAGGTAGAGTTGTAGATTATCTAAGTAGAGTAGAAACTTGATTATTTTGAAATGTCAATTAATATAAATTAATAGGCTGAAAATTTTTTAATTTTTTTTAATTCACTTTTTCTTCAATTTTTTTTATTATTCTTAGAGGTAAAAAATTTATAGGAAAATTCTTGTCACAAAAACCCCTCCCATTTAATTGTATTCATCCGAATCATGTAAATTTCATTAAAGTGCAGAATTTTTTTTTTCTTTGATTCGATTCAATAAATTTTATTGTTGTATCTATACATATCAATATGTGTATTTTAAAGATGATTCATTGATTTTTGATTTGAAAAGTGGAAAATTAATTATGTGTGTTGATTGAGTGCAGCAACATACAGTTTGGTATGAGTAATATAAATGTATATTGTAAGTAGACAGGGTTCCCTAGAGATTCATTTATTTTTCTGACATCGCTGGAAGTTAAAAAAAAAATTATTTTTCTTAGTCTTATTCTTAGTTTTAGTCGAAAGATTGGAGTCAACGAATGGACGACAGTTGCACAAGATACAGTAGAATGAGCAGAATGGAGGAAAATTATAATCCCCGAGCTGTTGAATAGATGATGATGATGAGCAGAGCGTTGCAGAGCTGAGAGGGGGCCCAGGCCAATAAAAAATATGAGGCGTCTTTTTTGTATAAAAAATAAATTTACATAGTTCTTTTATTATTTTTAATTTATTTAAACAAAATAAAATTAATAATTACAAATAAGCTTTTCGAGCTTTCGTGTTAGCAAAATCTTTTATAATAATTGATAAGTCAATAGTTCAAGCAATGTCTAACTTTATATGTAAAATTGATAGCCCATTCACTGATAGCCCATTTTTGAATTTGAATTGCTCCAACTTAACCAATCTCTTTTGAATATTCTCCATTCGCTAAAACCTTCTTCGTCATACGATATGGGAAATTATTGTTTTCAGCATCATTTGGGATGTTTTCAGGTATTTTTTGCATTATATTTGTTAAGTAAGGGGATGTCATCGTTAAAAACGTTGTTGCTTCAATTCCTTGAATATGGTAATTTTTTTCCATATTTGCATCATTAACAATTATCTTTAATGGTTGCAAAGCAGTTCTATTTTGTGTGATGTCATATTTTCAACTACCAAAATTTGAGCATTAGCATCAACAATAACATTTGCCATTTGGGAAATAGCATGAGTAGTTTCATTTTCAGGATTGACTGCTTTATTGATAATCTGTTCAGTGAAGTTATTTTTATTAAAGAATTTCGTTTGTCGTGGCAGACTTTCCTTGGCTTTTTCTTCTTCTTTTTTCTGTCGTCTCTTGCTTGCGCCACTCCGATATGTTATTTTCATTATATTAATTCTCTACAAATAAATAGAAACAGCGGGAATTGGACATTAAATTTTATTCACCGTAATCACTCTTTAATTGCAATAATCACCGTAATCAGTTGTTATGTCGAAAACGCAATCACGACGAATGACGAATTTTTCGCGTTCAAATACATGAGATTATATGTAAATCGTGAGGAATGACGAATGACCAAAATTTCGCGTTCAAAAAACAGATCTATTTCTATTTTACTCGTCGACGAATGCGAATGACATTCATTGGTACCAACATAAATTGGTCAAAATGGCTTTAATAAAAAATTTTTTAAATTAATTTTTTTTTAAATTTTTCCTCCATTTTTTTTATAAACAAATTTTGAAATTTCAAAACACAAAAATTTGTTCGTCGCGAATAGTTCGTCGTGATTGTGTCTCTAAGGGCGAATTTTGGTCATTCGTCACTCGTCATTCGTCGTGATTGTGTTTTCAACATTAGTTGAGTTTTTAATAATTGAAAATTAAATTAAATATTCTTTTCTATGCAATTGGCCTACTACGTAAAAAATCTTGTGTCGTTGCATAAACTTCTGATCTGATATATTTTATAAATCATTGGTTAAAATAAATTTATTGTTGAACTCAAAATAATATTTCAAAATAATTTTGCCGTACCTACTGTGACCAAATTAAGAACTCAATGGAGGCCCTTTCACAACTCGAGGCCTGAGCCAAATGTCCCTCATGGCCCACCCTCTCTTACGGTCTGATGATGAGTTAAGAAGTCTTAAAAATTGTTTAAATTTCGAAATGAGTTTGTTTTAGTTCTGTGCATATAAAGTTGCAAATTTGAAGCAAAATAGAAATAATAGCAAAAATAAAAATTTTCCAATGTTTATTGACTTTTCCAACTAAAAAATTTGCAGCAATAACTATTCTAGGCTTCAATATAAAATTATTGGGTCCTAATATTTTCCTATATTTATATTTGTTCTGTAAACATTCTGCCGTATGTCCCAAAAGACGTTAAAGGATCAGAAGTAGAATAAAGTAAAGTAAAAAATTGAGAAGAATGGCATCTTTCTAGTGGAAGTACCATAATATATTAGTTATATATCTATGGATTGGACCAATTTTTCGTTAATGTTAAACTCGATTTTTTACATATGTTTTCTGCCGTATTCTTTAAGATAGGTTAAAGGAGTAGTAAAGTTATCTTTGGGCAAATGTCAAATTCTTCTATCATCCAATACAATATATAGATTACTGATTCGGGAACACCCTATATATATGTGTATATATATACAGGAAAAACATTTTTTGCTTTTGAAAAATTTATCTGTTTTTGAATTAAAGAATTTTGTGACCTATTTTGTTACTTAATTTTCAAATTAAAAACTCATCAACTTTGCATCAACACAATTCTTCATCGTTTTTTATGTTTTTTTGTGTGTTGTTGTTGTTGTTTTTTTTTTGTTATATACAGAAGAATGAAAATTATATGTAATTCAATGAATTCTCATGCAATTTCCAGCAACCTAGTTTAGTACATTTCTTTTTGTTTATACATGATTTTTTGTTTGTGTGCATTTAAATTTTACATTTTTACTTTCAAGATGATTTGTGTTTTTTTTTTTTTTTACCTGACACTCAATATTTAAAAAAAAAAAAAAAACGTGTGTAGGAAGTCAATGTGTATTAAAAAGAAAAATGTTTATTTTTTTTTTTTTTGCTATAGAAATCAACTTTCATTAAAATCATGTTTTTTTATTGTATTGGTTAAGTTGTTTTTCCTTAAATTATTCCCTTTTTCCTTGATTTTGTTAATTGGAATTTGTTTTTGTACAAATGAAAATAGTGAAGGTACTTTAGGATGTAAATATTAACCGAAAGATAAAAAGAGATTCAGTTGATGGAAAATCTAGTTATGAAATAAATTGTAAAATTGATATTAATCAAGGAAATGCTCTATACTTTATTGTAATGGACAAAATAATGAGAGAAGGGGATGCCAAATGAGTGGAAATTTTTGAAATATCTATAACTACTTATAATATGATGCAGTTGATCTTCAAGGACATTTGTAATTATTGCGAAAACATTTATATAGGTAGCTGCGGCTAGAGTGACCCATGTTGTTGTTGGTTGTTTTAGGGGATTAATTTTCCATTATCACCCTCCCAAGGAGCTCAGTACTATAGAGTTGTAAGATTAAAAAGTTTGTTCAGATCATCAATTTTGCTTTCCGTAACAATATCTATACTGCTAGGGAAAGCCTCACTTAAAGTCCGCAGTTTGATTCTAACTAATGCTATGCAAGAAGCAAAGAAAGTGTTCAATAGTATCTGTCTCATTTTCTTTTTTGTATCTGCGACAATGTGGGTTGAACGGAATGCCTAGCTTGGAAGCGTGGCTTCCTATCAGTCAGTGATCCGTGCTGATTGTTACTATTGATATATCAGTACGGCACCTGCCTAAAAATAGTTTGCCTTTGTTAATGTTACACGAGGGTCATGTTTTCCTAGATGTTGCACATTAATCTGTTTGTTCTGGCCAAATAGTATGAATTGTATTTTTTGACGGCTCCAATTGGAATGTAAATGTTCCCCTAAAGGGGTCTGGCTTGGAATCTTGATTGACGGGTACATTGACTGTCTCATTCCACACTATGATACTGTGGACCAGGACCAGGACCAGGAACTCAAGAACATTGTTCGCTCTTTTTTTGCTTTTTCAAATAGCCAACGGTACACGCCAGTACTCAAAAGTGTAGGACCTAAGTTTTGACTATATAATATAAAATAGAGAGATCGAAAAACGGCCAGCTACCCTTTGAAATTCGTAAAAACATTGTAGCATCAGCTTAGAGCAGATAGTGTCCGTCATCAAAGCTTTGATAGCGGGTCTTACTATATCCGTTAAGATGTTAATTTGCGAAAAAGTATAACTAGCTTGGAGATGTCAGTTCAGAAGATAAAGTCATTAATTTAGAAATATAACAAAAAATTATAGATTAAAGTAATTGAGCTGAAATATCTG
This sequence comes from Argyra leucocephala, assembly GCA_963942445.1. Lineage (NCBI taxonomy): Eukaryota > Metazoa > Arthropoda > Insecta > Diptera > Dolichopodidae > Argyra > Argyra leucocephala. Next base: position 29,506,815 of record OZ012679.1, on the reverse strand, counting down.
TAAAACTTGTGATCGTAATAGCAAGCAATACAGAAATAGAAGTATGAAAGCCACTCGCAAATAAGTAAAAATAAATATTTAGGTATGAAAATCAAAACCAAGATTTACTAAACTATAGTTATGTGTAGATGTGCACTCACAAATGCCTTTTGTTGCAATCAAAAATTAAAACTGGCATAATAGTTACAGTTTTGCGTATGACAGAAATATACACACAAACAATTATAAGATGAAAGACAAGACTTGATCGTGAAATCGAAATTCGTATCCAAAGTGATATCATTAAAATTATGAAATTTTATAAGATGCAAAAAAAAGGTCTTAGGAAATGAACATGTCTTAGGAACAATCAACAACCAACTTATCGAAATATAGCAAACACGATTTATTATTGGGAAAAGATTTACCATTATTACAGACCATCAAAATTATGTACTCAATACTGAGTGTAAACGCCAACAAAAACATAACGCATTAGTTGTGTTTCAGTATTGATTTAAAATTAAATTATATTATTTTAACCTATTTATTATTTGTGGAATTTGTGAAGCTCTTGATAATTAGAAATATAACAAACATATTTTCTGCGATTTTTTGGACCTGGTCAAAATAAAACTTAGATGGTTGGAATGGTTGATATATTATATTTGATAACGTAGAAGTTATATTTATTTTATATGTCTACGGTTTTTTCTGGGTGTGGGCTTGCTCGGTAGTGGTACATTTTGTGTTGTCCTGACTCAAATGTCCAAGGCAGAACGGGTCTCAAATATTAGAGGCTGGAATTATTTCTGTCTTCTAATTAAAATTTAATTTAATTTAATTTAAAGTTTGTATTGTAATTGAACGTTATGGACTCACATGTTGTGACAGATATAGGCAAATAGTTTTTCTGACTTATAATAATTGTATTCACATTGTCACATTGTAAAGTGCATTAAAACAGGCAATTGTAATAGAAGATAAAAAATAAAAAGAAAAGTTAAGAAAACTGAAATTTCAATAGAAATAAAATAAAATCATAAAAAATGTATCTCTGAAATATTATATACATATACACTTACTAAAATTCCTATGTACTCATTTCGGTCCATTGCTATACGTGCAATTACATAATTTTAATTTATATTTAGTCTTTACACACTATTTATCCATTTGTAAAATTCTTGTGTGTAATGACAAAAATTTTTATTGACAGAATTGTGCCTTAGATTTGATGCATCAAATTACATATGTACATATACAATATATATATTTATTTCGTCACAATTCTTCTAAAACAAAATTATTTTTGACTCGTAAAACAAAAAAAAAATTACAAAATTTCAAAAAATCAAAATTCTGACCAGATGTTGAGATACCCTAGATGTTGATAGCTGTCAGTCAATTCTGTAGGTGTCTTGTTATTCTTTTTTTGTTGTTTTTTTTTTGTTTGTATACATTATTAGTCAACATCAATTTTTGCGGTACAAGCATTTTCATAATATGAATGTATAGGAAGGTAGATTTAGGTAGGGTAGACTTTCTCGATTTTTAATGAATGTTCAGATTAATGATGAATTAAATTCTGTGGACATATGGATTTCTTTTCTAAAAAATTTCACTCACTTTTTTTGCTTTTTTTTTGTCTTGATAAATTTATGTGATTTTAGTACGTGTTTTTGGTTGTTTTCGTTAAATTTTGTTCGACGTCCACAAAAAAAAATTTTTTTTTTTCTTGTAAAATTTTTGTTGTTATTTTGTTTTGCTTAAGAAAGTAAATTCCTTAGAGTATGATATTTTTAGAAATATTTTAATATTGGTGCCAAAGAATAGAATAATTCACGCAAATGTTACCAAAAATAAGCTGCATACAAAGGGCATTTTATTGCACTATAAGAAAATCAAAAAATAAAAAAATAAAAAAGAAACAACAAAGTACTTAAAATAAAATTTACGAAATTGTAAGATAAAATTTTGTTTTTAGATTTTTTTTTCATTTTTTTTAAAAAGAAAGTGAAAACGAAAAGAGTATTTTAAGATGAAAGTAAAAAGACAGACAAAAAAAAAAAATAACAGAATTATGAAAACTGCAAGTGTTCTGTTCAACTCTAAGATATTTAAATTGTTATCTTTATTTTTGTGTTGGCTTAATGAATTTGTCAAAGTATCAAAATGACAATTGTACTCATTATTGGAGATCACAACCAATTCCGAACCATTATGGTGTAGTGGATATGTCATCTGATTACAATATTTTTAAAAATGAATTGATGATTTATTTCAAATGTCACCACGATGGTTAGGTTGTAACATAATTTTTTTTTTATATATATATAATTCCAAGTCTAGGGGATGAACACATTAATTGCTTTTACACAAAGATATAGCAACCATTTTTATACTCATAACTACCATTACATAACTTTTATATTCCAAGATTGTTTTAAAATAAATTTTTTTATTTTATTTATAACAATCAGCATTTTTTAAATCAAATAAGTATGAGAAGTGGAATATATGGACCTGAATATGTCTTCTTCAATAAATATCGCTATAATCATTAGGTTAGTTAATAATAATTTTTATATTTCGCAATTCTGGTGCCAAATTAAGGTATTCTAAGGATTCTATACATATAAAATATTTTCCATTTCTATTTAAAATTCCCAAAAATGCCATAGCATCTATTGCGCCTAAAAAAATAAGATAATACCACAAAATTCGATTTCATTCAATTACAATATAAGTATAATTAATTGAAATATTGTTAATTCTCACTTCTTTCACTGTGTTTTGTTTTAAAGTCTGGAGAACTAACATTCCAACAGATTTTTTGTCATTTCGTGTTGATTTTATAAAAATTTTTAATCGATTTAAAGGATGAATAGTTGAATGTTCCGATCTAAAATCAAATTGCTCTTCAGCTAATATATTATTGTGCTCCATTGTATTTTTCTTCATACGGCAAAACATGAATACGGACTATACAAATAAAATAGAAATATTGTTGAAAGAATGAAAATCTTGATTCATGCCACATTTAAATTTTTAAATCATTTATAAATTTATTTTCTATTTGAATATTTTGCATTTATTTTTGTTTTTTTTTTTTTTTTTGGACGATTATAAATTAAGAGTAGACAATGTATATAATAGCCCTTCTATAATTTTGAAAAGATCCGGTCGAAGTTAATAGAGTTTTTTTTGTTGTTGTTTCTATTCTTTACAATATAGTTAATGCGTATTGTTGTGTATATTTTAATGAAAAAATATTTAAGTTTGTTTTTGTTTTTAACATTTAAATATTTAATTGTTTTAATTTTAGTTTTAAATTAAATATTTTGAATTTTTAAGATCAGACATCTTATTTATTAGATTTATTTTTTTATTCTATTTTTGTACTCAAAAAAGTACAATAACATTTTTATATTTAAAATTAGAAAATTTTCGATTTCGATTAGGAATTAAATATTTTTAATTTAAGAATTACTTAATTACATTTTATGAAATTGAGTTTGATTTTGGAGAAAAAAATAAAGAATTTCATTTAAGAGATAAGAGGTTGACTTCAAACGAATATTTATGCTGTGTAAATGCATTAAAATGTCTAAATGTACTTGAAATAAAAACTAAATTTGCTTAGTTTTAATTTAAAAAATAAACAATTCTCTAGTTAATGATTTGGAAAACGAATAAATAATTTTTTTAATTTAATCTGTAAATTGAAAAAGTACGGTATAAATATCTGAACCATTTTACAACACTGATTTCCATTATTACTCTTTTAAATGATAAATATTTAAAAGAAGACGTAGCGAAACTAAATATTTTTTCAAAAATGTTGATATGCAGTATAAGTATACCATATGTTTGAACATACAAAAATTTTAATTTTTAAAATTGCTGATTGTATTAAGTTTATTTTTTTTCTTGCCAAAATTAAATTTAAATTACAATTTTTTTTTATAATTAATTATTAGTATGTGGTTATTGTCTTAGATAAATATATAAAAAAAGATATATATAGAATGAATGGAAATGATCAAAGACAATTGGAATAATCAAATTGAATACGATTTTATGTTAAACGTCCTCGAATTTCGTTTAGTAAATGTTACATTTAGGTCGAACTTTTAAATGTAATTAACATGTAATTGTTCAACTTCTTTTCCATTTAATAACGCTACAGCTTAAAATTGAACTTTCGAGTCTTCGTCATGCTCCTATACTTTTCATTTTAAGCTATACTTTTCATTTTGTTATATCGATGAATGATGCTAGATCACATTTTGAACAACATTAAAGCATTGTAATCTATGTCATTCACATAGCATATATATTCCTTTGAAATTTTCTTATCTAATTTATTAATAAGTACGCTAATAATTTCTGTAAAACTATCTCAATGAATCTGTAATTAAAACAAAAAGCAGTGACAGTAATAACTCAAAAATTTTAATGTGAAGCTTTTTTCAGAGTATTAAAGCAAAAAAATACCGATTAAGAAATAAAAAAAAATAAAAACTAAAAATTTTTCAAATAAATCATTTGTAGAAAAATATATCCAAGTTCTAAACCCATATAAGAAAACTATGCATTTAATTACAAGAACCAAATAGCAAAATATCACAGAATCAATAAAATATGAATGGTTTTTCAAGTGTCATCAAAACAATTAAAATTTACCAAAATAGTTATTACCTATTAAAAAATTATAAATTTCCCTGGTTTGTGTCTTTGAATTAACCACTTCAAAATTTTTTTAACTGGTCAAAGCAAACACATTTTCAAGTTCAAATGAATATTAATTTTATAAAGAAAATTTTTTACAAGCATAAAATAATATTTCCATTGTTGCTATTGTGGTAAGTCTTGCCTTGCCATCTTTAAAAATTCAATATAAATTTGTTAAAAATCCTTCAAATAGCAAAAAAGCTAGAAGCAATATATTAAAAGAACATATAAAGGGCATTATTGACTATTTCCTTAATCGGTGCTGAAATTAGAAAACAACCATCTTTTTCATCTCTCCATGATGTTTTCGTTATATGTAAAAGAAAATTTTAAACCAGAGTGGACAGTTGTACAACGATGACTCCACGGGGGTGACAACAAGGAGATGGGAAAAAAAGAACCCCAAATTGGACGATAATTAAAAATTAATTGTTTTGAGGAAATAGAAAGCTTTGTTTTGAGTTTTAAGTATTTATATGAAGAGGAAATATATAAATATTATTTTAATATTTTGGACTGGCAAATGTTACGCCGGGAATAGCTATAGTTATTATTAAAGTAATAATAATATTCAGGAGTATATTGCAAACTTAGTGTTAGCTAAAATCATAGATTTAGATATATATTTTTCTTATATTGCACAAAACGTAAATAATTATAATATAAAAGAACCCTGGACCATTTTGCATGTGGATCAAATTTGTATTTTAGTATTTTTCGAAACATCCAACCTTTTTGTATAGCAATGTCCTAATTATCCTATGTTAGTAAAACATATATACTGAAAATTTTGGATTTCAATATTTTTTGTTTTTGTTCAAAGAGCGTCCCCTTCTATGTAAACACGAAATTTTCAGATCTTTTGTACAACTGTACCGTTTGATATCTTAAAATTTACAGCTCTATGTCTTTGGTGAATGCTATTAATGCTATATTTCAATAATAGTGTTGATAAGTATAGATAATTTTAGGTGTTATATTTAATAATAATGCCCGTGTAGATTTGTATCCATGTCCTTTCTATTGCTGATGATATCCATTATTAATATTGGTACTATTGACCGATTTATTGATTATCAAAACGATTATATCATCAGCAAAAGATTACAATATAATGTCTTATGTTGTCATCTCTTCTGTAAATATAGGCATATTTTAAATGGCACATTTTATTACATTTAATGTATGAAATATGTGAGTTTATAACATTTAATAGATTTATCATAGTTCTTAATTATTTAGAACAATAATTTCATAATGATTTTTTTAATTTACATAATTTAATAGTTTAAATATAACCACAATACGAATAATATTATTACATATTTAAATAATTAATAATATTTAGCAATAAGAACACGCTGATCCAAATTCTTATGTATGAAATGGACATTAATTTCTTGTTAATTACAAAAGAATTACGACCTTGATGATTTAAAATATTAACAATTTTATTTTATTTTTTTTAATGTGTTAAATTCAAATCAAATGACTAATTATATTTAAAACTCCATTTGTTCTGATTCTATTATGTCTTAAAAAATTATTTTTTAAAAAATACAAAAAACAAACAAATTTATAGGAATAATGTGTTCTATATATGTTTATAACCTTAAAAATTGACATATAACATAAATTTTCTGCAATATATATTCTTAGATATTAAATTAAAAATTGTTTGGATGATAATCTTCTACTGCTTAACAGTGTTTTGTTAATGTCAACCTTTTGTCATTTATAATGTTTAGAAATTAAAAAAAATAAAAAAATAAAATATTTTTTTTTTCTATGTTATAAATTTTGTTGGTGTTTATAATTTCGTGCATTATATTGTGGCGACAAATTGGCCTCATTTTAATAAATAATTTTAATAAATAAATGTTTTCGAAATATTTATGTTTTGTTTTTATTTTAAATATTTAAAATTATATTTTTTTTTTGTTTAAATATAACATAAATATGTAAACATATTTATTCACATATGTAAACGGTTCATCTAAATAATTTTGCATATCAAATTTAAATTTTTTTATGCTGCCAATTTATTTAGATACAAAATGGAATCTACAATGCAATTTAATGTAATAATAATAATATTTCATCGTTCTAAGATTATAGAATAGAATAAAAAAAATTAAAATTTAAAATATTTGAGGAAAAGAAGTTATGAAACACTCTTAACTATTAAGTGTAGTTTTGTTTTTTAAATGTTTTTGACATATCAACTTATTTTATATTGGATTGGATAACTTAAATTATATTACTTTGTTTACATTACAATACTGTAGTCGTAAAGCATTTTTAAGCTTTTGAGTGATTTGAAATTTTGTTTATTCTATCAAGGATATTAAAAAAACGATACTCGTTTTTCAATTATAGTTACAAATACAAGCGACTTTTTACATTAGGAAACAATAAAAAAAATTTGTAAGTTGAACAAAATAAAGTAGATTGTTTAAGTAATATACATAGGGTATATTTATATCTACAAAGTAAAATATATATTAAAAAGATAGAAGATGATAATTATATAATTATGATATTTAATCTGTAAATTGAAAAAAGTACGGTACAAATATCTGATTCATTTCACAATCGATTTTCATGATAAATATTCAAAAAGAGACGTAGCGAAACTAAACATTTTTTCAAAATTTTTTAATTTTCAATTATAAATTCTAATTAAAAAAATATAAATTTTACCCCATGTATAATTAATTTTAACATTAAAGTACTACGTATGCGGTTGTTGTCTAAGCTAAAAATATTTAATCTGTAAATGGAAAAAAATACGGTATTGTTTTTAAGCAATAAAATAATAATAACCGCGTTTTTTTTTTTACAAAAAATATAGTTTACCATATAAACATTTTTTAATGTATTTCAACTTTTTAAATAAATTCAAAAAAAAAATGCTTACCTTCGTTTTAAATAAAAAATAAATAAAATAAAATAATACAATAAAAATAAAGTACAAATAAAAATAAATTTAAATAAAAACTAAGATTAACACCTTTTTAAGAATATAGATAGATAGATATTTATTGGCTCTATGTCAAATCTTCTAAATGTCAAATATCCTAATGTCAAAACTGCCAATATCAAAATTCCTAATGTCAAAACTGCTAAAAAGTTGTTTTTATGTTATGAATATTGTCAATGTCAAAAATCTCTAATATTTAGAAATGACAAAACTTCTAACAAATATTAGAAAATTCCTAAAAGTTAAATAACATAAAAACTTAGACTTAAAAGTTTAAAGGTAGAATGAGAAGGCATAAATTATATTAGAAGAATAATATCTAATATAATTAACCTGTAATAAAATATGTTCGCATCAAAAATAACCTATAATAATAAGCTTATGTCTATATCGCCGAAGAACGAAGGAAGTCACGGGGCGAACGCGATTTCCCTTCTCTTCAATCAAGCCGAGTGAAGTTACCCCGCTAAATTTTTAATGTAATATGCATACGTTATAAGTATGTAATATTTACCCTGATTAAAAGGTATTTTAAAAATGAAAAGTTTTTTTCTATTTTTTACCGCGCCCATTTGCATTACTGCAGAGGGCATTCGCGTGAGTACGAACATAACCTGACTAGGAAAAAAAATACATACGTCATAAAACCACATGCAAAGGATATTTTTTATTACGTATATACACGTATTATTTATTTAATTCAGATATAATTCAGATCATCTTTTGGGTAAGCTTCTTTTAAGTGTCCAAATTCATCAGCACATGTATTTAAAGATTTGGATCCTGCTTTCTACTTTACTCATTTTATTGTTAGTCAATTTTCTTTAAAATTATTTTAGTTTTAATGAGTCACAATAAAACATTTAAAATATGATATTAATGTTTTGCGTATTCAAATGCAATTTTCATAAAAAAAAATTATTTAAAAATAAAAATTATGAAATTTAGTCATTTTTAATTCTATAAAATTTTTAATGAAAATTCGAAATAAGCACAATGTACAGTCATCATCTAATTGTAGTTTTGTTTTCGTTTTTGGGGGTTTTTGTTTTTTTTTTTGTTAAAAACAATGTTCAAAAATAACAATATTAAAAAAAAAATGTCATCTTCATCATCCGCACCAGCAGGCCAATCAATTGAATTTTGATGTTTCTTTGTTATTTAAATATTTTTTTTTTTTTTTTGTTTGTTTGAAAAGGGTCTTTTAAAATCACAACATACCTACTTGTAAGTGAATAAAAGAATTGAGGTAAATTTTTTTAAATAATTGAAATTGACATAAACAATGTATAGTTACGAGTTGGATTGCAGTGTATATCATATTAGCGATCTAGATTTAGAATTTACATTCTATATAGCAAAATTTTTATATTTTACTGAATTCATTTATTTTTTTTTTAGAAGAATTTTTCAAATGCGGACATACTTACTCGTAAGTACGTACATATACGTGTACTATAAAATTGTTTGGCAACTAAAGACAAAAAAAAATTTGTTTTTAAAATTTTTTGGACTTTCAAAAATACAATTTTTTTTTTTATGTTTTCTATAAAGAATTTAGGAAGAAAATAAAAACAAAAATTGAAAAAAAAATTTTGTGTGCTTTTGTGCTGTGCTGTGGATTTGATAATTTACATTTTTTCTGCATCATTTATGTAAAAACAGAAAAAAGAATAGAAAACTAAATATAAAAAGAAAGCATTTGGAGAATTTTTAAGAAATTATTTAAGTACCTATGCATATTATATATATACATTACATATATATATGAATTAAAGTTTATTGAAATAATTTCATTAATTTAAATCAAAATGTTTAATTTGGTAAATTTAATAAAATTCAAGCTTAGAATTTTATTTTTATTGAAATTTTATGTAAAATGTAGGTATTTATTAAATAAATGTTAAAAACGGGTAACTTCATCATCTGCACCAACAAATCAGTTAATATTCTATATTTGAGGCATTTTAATAAACGCAGTATGACATGACAATTACATTAAATACATGTCTGACTTATATTCATATGATTTTAGTGTATGACGGTCACACTACAATAACTTATTGACGTTTATGAACATTTCAAAATTTAGTTTTCACTGGTTTTAATTTTGCTTAAAATTTCAAATTAAAATTAAACATGGATCAATTTATTTTGATAACACTATGTCCTTCATCCTCAGCCATTTTAAAGATATAAACAAATCTATCTTAAAACAAAACTGACAAGAGGAAAATTTTTGTGCACTGTGAAATTTCTTAATGCGTAACTGACTTTGTTTTGCTAATGAATTTTGTGTCATATGATTGTTGCAATAAAGTTTATTAACTGTAAACAAATGTATAAATGATTTATGAACACATGACGAGATTAATGTATCTCATTATGCGTTTGTGAAATGGCCTTTATAAATGGGAAAGTCTGTTTTTTGTTCGTTACACACGTTCACAGTTTTAAAGAAAAAGTTGTGAAATTTCGCAAAGTTATTCAAAAAAGAGAATTAAAGTACTTTATAATTCTATCAAATGACAAGTTCGGGTAGCTGCAATATATTTCAACTCCTAATCATCCATTATGATTTTTCATATACTAAACGAGTAATAGATCTGAAAATTTTGTACTTACAAATCTTATCAAAAATGAACAAACACATCTTTTACCGTTTTCCGAAATTCGGACTGGTTCGGGTAGCTGCCACGCAACTTCTAGAACTCATGAGAAATATTTAAAAAATCAAAGGGTACTGCAGACCTGACAAATTACAATTACTTACGTAGTTTTTGAAAAAAAAAACACGTATATTACCGGTTCTCAAAATAACTGAGAAAATAAATCATTAACATAGAATATGTTAACCCTTTTACTATTTATGTCCATTATAATGGAAAAAAATTTTGAGCGAAGCTTTTATTTTATTTTATTTCAATTTACATAATAAGAAAGTATTATAGTATATATATATACATCATAACTCGGTAAGTGAACGGGCTAATTTGAAAGAGTAAATCACTAAAAGGTTACCTTTTGGTGTGTACAACACAGTTGGAAAAATTCACTATACGCTAAAGGATATTTCGCAAAAAACTTAAGTAGTTATTTGGCAAACAAATGTTTAACAAAAGTGACAGTTAGCAAAAGGAAGATGAGCAAATGGACATTTGACAGTTTTTATTTACATACGTAATGTTTAAAATAAATGTTCGAAGCTTCGATTCCGAATTTCGGAAAACACGTTTTTTCTTTAAATATTATTGTATATATATATATATATATAATGGTTTCAGATATATATATGATATTCATACCTTCTGTAAAGGTTTCAGTCGGATAAGACATACCGCCAGACGGTAAAACAACAAAAAATTGAAGTACAGTGTATTTTATTTGTAAATCTGAATCTGATAAAAGTCTGAAATATAAATGCAATCTGACATCATGAACAGTCATGGCAAAATGAAAAACTATTCTACTCGCATCAGATTTGTACTCAGATTTTTAAAATTCAACATGGCGATAACTGAATTTTTAGAAGTTTTTACTTGCCATCTGGTGATTTTTATATTTTATTCGATCACATGATTGTAGCCATTTAATGCTTACAGGTTGTATTGAGTAGTTTTAAATTATTTAGTTAAAAAAATGTTTTGAAATGTTGTGTAGTTCGCAAACATACTAATTTTTAATGTATATTATCACCTAGAGTATATCTGCCTATGACCTTGATCTTGATAACATTATAATTTTGAGCTTTCTAATTTCATTTTTAATGTTCATCATTTCAGACACATCAATAATAAATATCTTCTAGACATCAAGTTTTGTATCTTAATGCGTATTTTTACATTACAACTACAACTTTAAGAATTTTCAATTTAGTCTATATGTATGAATCATTATACAAATCAGTTTACATACCAATTCAAATCAAAGTACATTAAATATTTTTTCTATAGAAATTTTTAAATAATTTCATATATGTACGCAGATGCTCTTAGATACCAGTTTTTAATACTAGATACATTTAATAATAACCTAAAAAAAAAAAAGAAAAACAAACTTCTTTTAATAACTTGCAATCTTCTAAAAGTGAATGCATATGTACAGTTTCGCTTTTTAACTATAAATATAATTAAAAATTTCACAAAAAAAAGAGAGAAAAAAAAATGTATTCATCATTTAAGTAATGCAGATTATTATTAACAAAACTTCATCATTCATTATTTAATTACCCTAGAGAGAGAGAGGGGTATTTTTTTTTTTCAATGTTTGAGACCTCTATTGAATATTGTTGTGATTTGTTGATGCAGAAAACATGAATTACCAACAAAGTAAATCAATTTCTTTTTTTTTTTTTATTAAAGCAGTTTTCATTGAAACTTTTGTACAATTATTTTTGATATTCAACAAAAATTTTTTTTGAATCCAATAATAAAAAACTCATAAAATTCAGCTTAAATATAAAAACATAAATTAGGCACGAATGGAAATTTTATGACCAATTTTATAGTCAAACAATAGTCGATGGTAGTCAGCCACTACATTTTTATATATATATATATATTATATATATATATGCTACATATTATATTGACGATACGATGCGTATGAGTAAAGTCATCCTGTTTTTATTATTTTTAATTTTTATTATTATAATTTTTTATTTTGTTGTTGTTTTTTCGTTGGCAGTTACTTACTTCTATTGACCATTATACACGCTTATTGAAAATTTTGAAAGCGGAAGTCACGACGACAACGCGCTTCAACAAAAATGAAAAAAAAAATCAAAATCAAAATTCGCTTTTCTTTATTATTATCATATTTTATTTTGCTCATACTCTTATTATTATATAGTTTATATTCTTAAAGTGACCAGACGTACCCTTTAGAAAAGATTATTTTGATTAATGAATTTAAGATAATAAGACAAAGAATAAGTGTTGACATTTTATAAATTTTATTATGAAATAGAAAAGTTTATGCCAAACTAGCAACTTACCTTAAATTAGCAAAGTTTAGCAAAGCTAGACGCATTGTCCGGGTCTAATATAAAATGTATAGAGTTTACTTCAATAAAATTTAATTTATGAACCGAATTGAAAAAAAATTGGCTGATCAAAAATGTTCTGTGGCAAAAGAACTGTTCAATGTAAAACAAAAATATTTGTAACTGTATCAATTAATTTGTAAACGTACATGGTCCCCCTGAAATACTCTGCAATAGATTATGATTATTAAAAATAACTATATCATTTTTTGGAGCATATATAGTTGTTTCACATAGCCGCATTTTTTACCCTGTTCTCTTTCAACTCTTCAATACTTCGTAAAACTATTTCAATTTAGCCATTTTAAGTCTTCTGAAAATTTTCCTTCACGCTGTAATAAATTTCTTAACCTATTGGAAATGTTGTTATTTTAAATCGTGTCTGTTTATGATTTTTAATATATTTATTATATATATATATATATATTTACTAATTTTGTTTTTGTCTGAAGCCTTTATAACAAAACAATAATAATGACAAAACAGTTCATTATAAATGAAAGAATGAAAATTGAGGGAATAAATAATTTTTTTTTTAATGTATTATTGAAGTAGGAGCAGGCTACACTGTAGGTAGAAGTAAAATGCAGTAAAGAAAATAATATTAATGCATTATGATGAGAGATGCTACATATTTACTTTACATTGTTGTTAGTTTTTTGAGTTGTAATGTACATACTTAAACTGCACCCAAACGTTACTAGATTAGCAATGGCATTATACTAGTTTTTAAATAAAAATATTTTGGATATTTAAAATTTTCAAATTGCCATTATGTTTAATTATTTTAATTATTTTTTTAATTTTTAATTAACATTCATTTTATTTTGTCAAAATGTCCTTTTTTATATTAGGTACATTCCAATTGGTCTCACCTTCATGTTTCTAACATCCTTAAATTTAGTTAGACTTTCTTAACGGGTGGTGGGAGTTGTATGTCATCTACCCATACCAATCGGTAAAAGACTTGATGGTTTTTCAGAAAGTACTTGAACTTCAGGTCTGTAACACTGTTGGCTTTAAAAATATTCGTCATATGTTTTACAAGTTGGCACTAGTCAACCAGTCAGAATTTTGGAAAACTCTGAAATACGTCTTTTTTTATTCCTGAGTGAGTACCAGAATTGAAATTTTCAGGTCTGTAACACTTTCAGTTTTTGAAATGGTTAATTAGAAGTTGTATGGCAGATAACGGAATTTAAGTTTAAGTAGAATTAAATTTTCTAATTTAGAAAAACGGTAAATGACATATTTGATTATTTTCGATATCAGATCTCAAATTTTCAGGTTTATAATGCTGTTACGGCTTTTGAAATATTCTTGGCGGGTGTTAAAAGTCCCAAATTTAGAAAACGGTAAAAGCGTAAAAGACATTATTTATTTGTTTTCGATAGAGTATGGAATATAAATTTTCAGGTCTACAAAGACCTTTGGTTTTTGAAATATGATTGATGGGTGACAGAAGTTGTATGGGTACCAACAATTCGGAATTTGGTTTTAGATAACAAAATACCTTCCTGTAAAATTAGGTTAAAATTGCTTGATGCGTTTCGGAGCAGTTCCGGCGCAAACATATAAACATTCATTTTAATACATGGTGTAGATTAAGGTGGACTGATAACACTATTATGTATCACATATATTTAAAATTGTTTTATAATGCTAATCTGTCAGATCATTTAAAATAATAAAAAATTATAAATTTGAGCGTCGCGCAACTCAAAGCTGAATAAAAAATAGAATAACTTTAATTAGAATAACGTTGATTTGTTCAGAGAATACATATATAGAATATAAAATTATTAACATTAGTATTTAAATACAACTTTATTCAAACCATAAAAAAACCCTTTGGGGACCAATAAACGTAGAAATGCATTTTAAAGAATGGACAAATTCGAAAAATTACCATTCTCTTCTTCACATCTTCTACACTTACATAGGTTATCACTAGGCTATGATCCATTAAACAAACATCCGTTCAAGATTGGTAAGCCCAACACAGATAGATACACTTTTTGCTTAAAAGAAGAGGAATCCTACTCTAACATTCTATTTGTTTGCCATAGCCACAACTAGCAAAAGACATAAATATTTCCAGAAATACAAATCACCTAATTCTGAAATTGACATTAAAGTTTTAATATCGTTCGCCAAGGACATAAACCCGCAATTTTAAAAATAACAAACGGAGAAGTACAATAGATTTGAATCGGGTAAAACACAATAGATTGTCATGTGTGCTTGGAACTCTCCATCGGAAAAAAGCATAGTACTTCAAAATACACTTTCGTTCCATCAATGAACTATATTTTGCGCCAATTATTTAATTACCATCCACGTCTAATCTTAATCTCATTGTTCTTTAATCTCTTCTAACTTAGTCATAGTCTTCTTGCACATTTTCTTTATCCCTGTGAATTTTGCTCATCTAATCAATTCAAGCCAGATACTAGTAAAGTTCATTTTCATATAAAGCTCAATCAGATTTTGTTAAAGTTGGACACCACATAACTATCGTCATCATGATTAAAAAAAAAACAACAAAAATAATAAATTATCATACATCTATATACATACATTATACAGGTATATAATGTATGCGTCTATTTTTCTTTCTAGACTATATAGTTCCAGTTCATTGCAAAGGGGCTTTAAACACAAAAAAAAAACAACATTTTAAAAATAAAAACAAACAAACAAACAAAAATTATGGAGAAGAATTAATTATTAGTGGGTTGAATTCGTTGTTCGATAGTTTCAATTTAGATTCGGTAGTGTGATTTTCTATACTTGGGCGCACATACTTACATATACATTTTACAAACATTTTTGTGAAAAATCGGGAAAAAAAAAACTTGAAATTGAATTGAAAAGTTGAAAAAAAAAAATAGCAAAAAAGAAAAACAAAAGAAAAAAGGAAAAATGTTGTGGAACTATATTTTTCAAGTTATAGACTACATGATATATTGTTGTAAAAAAAAAAAAAAAAACAACAAAAAAACACAAGATAAAAAAAAACAAGAAAAATAAAAAGAAGCGAAAGATAATTTTACGCTTTCAATTTAATATTTAATTTCGAAAGCGAATAGAAATGATGTAGTGTAGATAGTGAGTGTAGTTATAATAGATATAGTTATATAGAGATAAAAGATAGAAAGAGAGATTAATTAAATTAATCGGAAGTTGCGATTTGGTTGATATAAAAATGAGACTTATGAATTGGAAATTAAAACTAGAAATGTTTTCTATTATTTATTTATTGTTTTTTTGTTTTTTTTTTTTTTGTTTAAAGGGAGGGAGGATGAATGCGCTTGATTTATTATAATTTGGGTTGGGTTTTATAAATTTTTTTTTTTATTTTTTTATTTTCCATAGTTTTTCTTTTCAAATGGTTTTTTTTTGTTTTCTTTTTAACATCACTTAAGATATATAAATAAAATATGTATTGTGTATGAGATTAATTCGAATGAATATGAACTAAAAAAAAAACAAAAATGTTCTAGGAAATGTCTCTAATTATAAAAGTAGGATTTTAACAATCATTATTCTTTTATTTTGGCTATTGTTGTTTTTTTTTACCCCATTATTTTTTCAAATTAATTTACAAATTAATTAATATAATTTATATTTATTGTAATTAATTGAATTTGGATTCATAAAATTTATTACTAAAATAGGTTAATATTTTGCGTGATCGGCGATTATATTGTCTCATTTGAAAATGTTTTTTTGTTATTGTTTTAATTGTTTTTAAAAGCTTGTTTTCAGGATATTGGAACAATTGGGATTGGCTTGGGTTTTAATCCATATAGTTAATGTAATTATAACGGTTTAGTTTCCTTAAGTAATGTAAAGTTCGATTAGATGATATGACTGCTCCGTCATAGCAATTGAAGGCAACAAAAACGACTTCGTCGAATTAAGCCTCTTTAGAATGGATAAACAAATTAGAATATAAATATCCATATCCATATTAGAATATCCAACAACATTGGATTTTATCTTTTGGTATTTGAGTTCTAATTGTTTGATCATTTTCGAATAGAACAGTTTTTAAAATTAACTTTGTAGGTTTTAGTTACATATACATATACATATACATATATATTGTATATACATATATATTTTGTCAATAACAAAATAAGTACTTTATATCAGTTTTAGACAATCAAACCATTTTGTTCTATATCAATAACATTGATTGCTTGATATATTGTAATTTACTATTTCAGTAAACATAATTTGTTTATGTGTTCTAATAAATTGTATTTTAAGTCAAGTTGGCGAAATTGCAATTTTGTATTTATCAATTTTTTACTCTGCGCATTTTGTATTCTGTGCATGTAACAGCTTTGATGTACTCCTTCTTATTTTAAATACTTTTCTTTGATAATTGGTAACCCGTGTTCGGTGGTGCATCATAAACTGAAAACAAATTTCTTCAATCGTCTCTAACCTATAAGACCATACTCTTTTTTAAGTTTTTTTTTTTTTGATTTTTCGATACAATGTAGACTCATCCACATTCTCCATTTTTGTCGGTCATTGGGTGCTTACGATGTGTACACTGAGGGATTTATGTAAATGTGGGGTATATTACGAAATTGAACAATATTGAAAGAAAACAAATTGTTTTTTAATTTTCAGTTGAGGCCATTATTAGTTGTCATCTTAATTGAAAATTGATATAATAATATACTTCGATTAAAGTTTGTTAAAGTAAAAACTGTTGTTAATCTGTTCTCATATTTTCTTACAAAATAGAAAAAAATTGTATGATTTAGTTAGAATCTTCTACCCTTGCTTTATACGGCTAATTTCTATTCAAAAATTTGGCTAGTAATTTATGAGCTTAAAAAACAAAAATTATTGCTAAATATGTTATGTACAGGGTGTGTTTTAGGAAAATAATTTTATATATGGTTTGGGTACGAAATCTTACTTAATTAGGTGGTCAGCAAACTATGAAGGTCCTGATGGCCTGATTTATCAACGTTCTGCATTTTTGTTGATCACAAGCGGCTTCTGTCCAGTTGAAGATACGAAATTGTTGTTACGGTACCAGATACTAATTCCAAAACTCTTATTTCAAAATCCACAAGACTATTTTGGCAAACATAAAATCGATTCTGAAACGCAAACTAGAACTTCGATAAGTTTTTTTTTTTTGTTTTTATGTGTGGCTAATTTTTTTTTTGTATTGAT
The DNA here is from genome assembly GCA_963942445.1 of Argyra leucocephala. Lineage (NCBI taxonomy): Eukaryota > Metazoa > Arthropoda > Insecta > Diptera > Dolichopodidae > Argyra > Argyra leucocephala. Next base: position 29,488,864 of record OZ012679.1, on the reverse strand, counting down.
ATTTTGCCTGTCACCCTTACTATATATAGCTTACGAGAATATTAATGAAGTTATTTATTCTCAACAATTTAGTAGTTATGGGGTTTAGAGATTTTTTTTTTGTTTACCTTGGCGTAATCTATAAAATCGTAATCATATTAGATATTTAGATGAGAGTAGACACCCTCTATACATGCTTTTATTTGTTCCAACCTACACATTAATTCCTTAAACAAAGTATGACATTATTCACAAACATATATATATACATATATGTATATATGTATATATTATATATTATTTTTCTATTTATTTTAGATTGAAATAAATAAATAAATAAATATATTTAATCGTACTTAATTAGATTTTTAATGGAATACAAATCCTTTAAAATGTATTTGCATAACCATATGCAATATTTTCAGTCATGACAGATTATTTTTTAAAATAAATTTATTATTTTTCATATTGTATAATTTTATATAAATTTATTTTTTTCATCGTATTAGTTAATATCATATTATTCAGTTTCTGGAAAATTTATTTATTTTCTCTATAATCACATTATTAATTTAAATGATCAATTTTCTAAATTCTTTAACCGTTTGCTTAATAGGTCATCACAATATTAAATAACTAAAAAAAAATATATATATATATATTAATTTTCAAAGAATCAACAACTTATTATTTGTTTGTCATATTGCCTCCTCGCTTTTGTTTATTAGATCTTTTGGTTCATTTTTAATAGGAAATTCATCGAAAAAATGCAATATAATTGGCCAAAAGCCAAAGTTTAATTACAGCGGATATTATATGATATCGTTGTATAGCATATCCGATATAAATTGTACATATTTTTTTTTCATCCCATTAAATGAGATTTAATATTATTCTATTTCCCGAATATAGAAAACAAAATATTTTATATCCACCACAACCAATATTTATTCCATCCACTCCAGATATGGTTATCAATATTAGAAAATTATGAGAATTATATTACACATATTATATTATATTTTCTTCTATAGTATATTTTTATTTATTTATTTTTTTTCAAATATTTTTCACTTTTTTTTTTTTATTAGGTTTTTAATGAGTATTACATACAACAACTTAAAAAAAACGAAAAAAAAGTGATTCGATTAGATTTAAAAAAAAAAAAAAAAAAATTGTCTAATGATGAAAGCACGCCAACATTGGTGAGAATAAATAAAATGGGAAATTGTATTTACAATGAGTAGCTATAGCTACCGCAATCTTTTTGTTGTTGTTGTTCGTAATATTTTTGTTATTGAGAAAATTTATGTTAAATAAATCTAAAAAATATATTTTTTTTGATAATTTTACATAAGTGAGAAAAATGACTTGAAATGACATTTTAAAAAATTGGATATAAAAATTTATAATACTATAGGAGTAAATTTTTTGGGTTAATAAGGCGACAGGTGAATTAAGTATATAATCAAATTAAAAAAAAAAAAAAAAAAACATACAAAAATAAAAATTAATGGTTTATGAATTTAGTTTTTATTTTTTTTTTGATTTATTAGTCTAGAAATATTTTTTATTATGTAAATTTTTACAATATTTGAATTGAATAAAATTCAATTATTTACAAAAAAATAAAAAAAAAATTAATAGTGAGCCTTGCTGAAACGTTCATAATAATTTATTTATGATGACAAATTTAATAGTTTTTAAAAAAAATTATTTTCATAATTTTGAGTGGTATAAGAGTAGTATTTGTAGCGTTTTACTACTAAAATTAAAAATTATGAAATTTTTTTACTTCCACAAATATAGTTAGTTTTATTATTTTCACAATATATACCCACCCTACCCACTGATGATATTGCAGGATTGTGATAATAATGATGATGATATATGTATTATTAGCTGAAGACTCCGTGAATTGACGCCCCAAATCTCAAAATACAAATAAAATACGACTTCAACATTTTTATGGAATTTGGGTAACATTTTGGAATTTTTTATAACGATAAAAAACCCCAGAACTGTCTAAATTAGGGTTTTATTTCGTTTTTTATTTTAGGGCGTTACTTCATTTTTTTTTATTTTATTTCGGTATAACGTAAAGCCATATTCAAATTTTCATTTATCAATCAATTCATTAAGCAATCAAAAACATTGTTTTTTTGTTCTTTTTGTTTTTAAAACTGCATTCGAGAGCTTTAAGAAGCGTTGGGAAAAAACTCCATATAAAAAGTATTATAAATATTAATACTTTACAGAGTTCAGAGGTTCTTCAAGAAAGTATTCTAGGATTCATCCTATACTTGTTATGTACAGGCGATATCCCGATAACACCATAGGTCGGTTATTAATTGCAGTATTTGCAGATGATACGGCTGTAATGACTATAAGCGATTCACAAACAACAGATCAACTTTAGGAAGGGCTGGATAAAATAAACAAACATATTGAAAACTGGAAAAATAAACTGAATGAGCAAAAACAGGTTCACATTACTTACACTTTAATATGTAAAGTACCACAACATTGTGTATAATTATTATAAATGATATTCAGGTATCAATAGTGGAAACAGTAAGATATCGTCGGCTACTCACGTCTTAACTGGAAACATCATATTAAACAAAAAGCATTACAAATCAAACAGAAAATCAGATATATGAACTGGCGATATAAATAGGGAGACAGTCTAAACTCCAAGCTTATACTCCAAGTTTTGCAAGTATTATCAAACTTATACCTACGGTATCCAACGATACACAAAAAAATAATCAAAATTAATAAACATACAGCGCTGCCAAAATAAATTCCTTTGAACTATCACGAATGCATATCGCTATGATTCAGACGATGATATTCACAGAGATCTAAAAATAAAATGACGTAACGATAACGTAATTAGTGACTATACCATTAAACACGAAAATCGAATGACTCAACAAACTTAAGGCCATTGAGCTATTAGACAGATCTTATGATATAGTTAAGTAGGCTGAAAAGGGTCTAATAGTAGCATCTAATGTAATAGAATAAAATATAGGGAAGCAGAAATACAGATTTATGTAATTGCGCACTAGTTCTGTTTATAAGCTACATTTTAAAAGTAGTAATAATTTATTTAAATAAAAAAAAATAAGATTGTACTACTTAACCTTAAAATAAAAAAAAACAACTTTACAGAGTTGGAAAAAATATTTTTTATTGTGTTTTATTTATATCGGATCGGGTTCGATACAAAAAAAGATATATCATATTTTTTCAGAGTTAGAAGAAATTACTTCTATTACGTATCAAACGTGTACGCAAGTATAAATCCGGGTACGCAAAATAAATATCTCTCAACTCAACTCTCAAGATCTCTCAACTGTGGAAATTTCATTTGTTGTATATCCAACAGTGACTATGCGCAAGAGATAATAAAATGTAATTGCGTATGTAATTTAAAATTGTTAATAAAAATGTATTGTGTTATATTACAGAATCACATACTAGTGGCATAACTATGGCATAGTTTTTAAAAACCCATTAAAAATAAAAATTAAGTAAAAATTTCGTCCTTTGATTCAACTCTAGGATAACTAATTAAGATTCTTCACTTCGCGTAAGACTTTATAATTATTTGAAAGAAACTAAATAAATAAATTAAAATGAAATGGAAAAAGTTAAAATCTCAGACAAATTTTAATAATGTAAAATTCTACCAGTTGTAAAAACAAATATACTTACATTGATTTTGTAAATGTCAAAAAAGGATTATTATACAATTTAAAAGTCGTTATAACTAATACAAAATTGAAATCAATAACGAAGTAAATACCATTGATACAGCATAAAAATTGCGAATTCTAAAAAACCTATCTATACGTTACATATTGAACACCAGAACCGGGTTGTATGTAAATATATATTTCAAATTCAATTTGGTAAATTCACACGGTTCTATTTTGAAATTGAGAAAAAAACAAAAAAATATATATATATATATGTAGGTATAAATACATTTTATTTTAATACCATCAAAATATTTTCTTTTTTTTTATTATTAATGACGTAAATAAATAAATTTTGCCCTAAATTTATAAGAAAGAAGGATATGTCAAAAATATGTTATAACAACAATTGAAGTATTGTTTTTGGCGTTTCTTTTGTTATAAAAAAAAAAAATCCAAAAAATAAAAATAAAAATGAAAGCCTGGTACAAAATGGTATCATACAAGTCTTTATATTATTATTATATTTTTATTATATTTCCTAATTATTATCAAAAGGATTTTTTATTGCATTTCATGTTAAAATTATGAAATTATCCTTGAGAATGTCAAATGGAAAATAAGAGTTAAGTAAAATTTACGTTCCTTTGTTCAACTCTGGGATAACTATACATAAGGAAATTATATTTTTGATACCTATATAATTATGTTAGCATATACTTAATACAATTATCGAAAAAAAGAAAAACAAAATAAAATAAAAAATAAGACTTAACTATACTCTAACTTTTAAACGAACATAATTTGGGATAGTTACTATTCAATAGTTTAATGTATGAACATTTATTTTTTACCTTGAATTATTTTTTCAAGGTATTACATAAGTACAATTACAAGTATAATACCGTTAATTGGTCTATATCAAGTTTATTACGGTAAAAAATATATAAATTAAAAAAAAGGATAATGCAAAAATAAAACTTATATAATATATAAATAATATAACGTTATTTATATATGTATAGGTATTAAAACAAAACAAAAGAAAAAAAAGTTATTATCGTGTTTTTAAATAGTTTTTTTTTGATTTGTAATGACATAAAATTTATTTATTTACATAGTTTGTTAATATTAGATATTATAATAATTAACTAACTATGAACTATGATAATAATTAATTATATGAAGTTAATGAATACTTAACGGGGGATTATCTGGTTGTCATAATAAAAATTAAACTGAATACTAGTAAATTTTTAAAGGTTGTCAAAACAAGTTATAAACATTTGAATTTATTTTTTAATATGCTCTGGAATGAGCTACAAATTTTTTATTATTATTATTATTATTTCTTTATTTACTATACTTAATTACAATTATAATAAAAATGAGCACTAGCTACCTGGGCTATCGGTTTGAGACTTTTTAATATTAAGTATTCTACAAATATTTTTTTTTTGTTTGATCTCGCCAATTTCCTTTGTTTTTCTTCAAGTTTATAATGATTTAAGTTTAGATAATGTTTATATGTGTAGGTAAGCGAATTGGATCTTAGGGAAGACACGTAAATTGAACATTAAAAATCTTCTTTGTAATAACTTTTATTTTTTTGAATATACTGAAATATTATAATATGAGAACCCATATCTGACTAGAATATTTAAAGTTAGTTCTAATTTGTTTGATAAAAGTGTGTTGTGTTACAGGACCGCATACTTAGCATATATATGTATTGCATACAATATAGTATATTAAAGGATTTTTAAAAATATAGTGATTGGTAAGTTCTCTTCAATAATATAATAGAATTCACCACATAATAAGTATGTAGTTAAGTATGTAGTTAGTAAAGTCTTAAATTATTATTATTATTATTTCTTTATTATGCCTTAATTAAATTATACAGTTGAATTATTCAATTACCTTATTAAGAGCTTATACTAATGTATTTACACCTATGACCTATGACAATAATTATTAACTATTCTATTTATAATATATTTTTTTTTTTAAGGGAAAATGGCAAGCAAAACCTTTTTGATCAATTTTTTTTTTAACCTAAAACTTAAAAACTAACTTAAACATAAAAATTTATTACTAAAAGCTTAATCTACAACCGCTCTTACTAGCAGATTTTCTGAATTTAGACAACTTTCTAGAAAGGCAGGGAATATCTTATCTATTTGTTCGAAAACAGTGTTAACATTTGCTATGTTATGCAATCTGTTGGTAGAAAAGTAAAAAGGTTTACCCAAGATTAATTTTAAAATCGCATTTTGCTTTCTTTGTAGCAGATTTAAGTTTGTTTTAGCAGCATTTTTCCATACGGGAAAACCGTACAAAAGAATGCTGCGAAAGATTGCTTTAAATATATTGCTTAATAATAGTTTGTTTTCTACCGTCAAGCTAGATTTTTTATTAATAATTGGGTATAACATTTTTATGTATAAATCGATTTTACTAACGGTTTTAGTTATATGTGTTTTGAAAAGCAATTTTTTGTCCAAATGTATACCGAGATATTTAATATCCTCTCTTTCCCATATTATTTCGGTATTATTTAATAATAAGTTTCTGTTAGGCAAGAAACAAGATTTCCTTCTTTTTGTGAAGAAAATCGATTTCGTTTTCTCGCCATTGATTTTGATTTTCCATTTGCAATAAAATTCTTGAATTATTTTGTAACCATTTTCAAGATTATTTATTATTTCGTTTGGACATTTGGAAGATGATAATAAGGCGGTATCATCCGCATGTAAACTTGTACAGCAATTTTGAGGGCTCGGTAAATCTGCTATGAAAAGGTTATATAAAATGGGAGAAAGTGATGAACCTTGTGGTACTCCTGCTGTGATATTTATTTTGTTGGACTGTGTCAGTCCGATTTTAACTGAAAAAAAACGATCGTGAAGAAAACTTTGAATTAGCTTAACAAGGTAAACTGGAAATTCGTAATTAATCATTTTGTGAATGACACCTTGATGCCATACTGAGTCGAATGCTTTTTCGACATCAAGTGTAATCAAGCCCACTGATTTTTTGTTATTTAGATTACTTCTAACGATATTTTTGATTCTACAAACTTGATGTGTGCTGGAATGTTTATTTCTAAATCCGAATTGTTCGTTCGGCAGAATATTCTTGTCCAGCAAGAAATTTACTAACCAAGTTTTTATAATTTTTTCAAAAATTTTTCCTAAGGAATTGAGTAAGCTTATTGGACGATAGCTTCCAATTAATGCTGGGTCTTTTCCTTGCTTAGGAATACATGTAACTAAGGCTATTTTCCATATTTCTGGAAAATAGTTTAGTTCCATGCACTTATTAAAAATTTTACTTAATATTTTATAGCTTGTCTTTGACAAGTTTTTAAGTACAATATTTGGTATTTTGTCCTGACCGGGAGCTTTTTTAATTTTTATCTGCTTAATTATGGTAGTAATTTCTTTTACAGAAGTAAATTCAAGATGGTTAGTTGTTTGATGTTGTAGATTTTCAACTGAATCGTTAACCATATTAATGGTTATTGTGTCGCTATAGTTATTAGTCAGAGAATTTTGATTTGCAAAATAATCTGCTAATGCATTAGCTTTTTCTTTGTCAGTGGATAATAAATCGTTGTTATGTATAAGTGCTGGTATTTTTGATTTTTTTTTTTTAAACTTTGCAAACGTTCCAGAAGGGTTTAGAATTTTTATCTAAGGTAGACAAAAAACCGTTCCAGTTTACGTTGTTGAATTCAAAAATTTCTTTTCTGATCAAACAGTTGTAATGGCTAAATAATAATTTATGAACAAAGTATCTTGTTCTTTGCCATCGCCGTCGTTCTGCATTCCGTAATGAAATCAGATGTTTAATGTGATCGGGTAGTTTTGGTAGCTTGTCAGTACGTACAATTGATTTTTCCGGAACTATTTTATTTATTGTATCTTCTAGGCTTTCATGGAAATATTCGGCAGCCTCTCTGGCTTGTTGCACATTCGAAATGTTGGTAAAGTTAAATTTTTTCAAAGATGTGTTTAATGCCTTACCGAATTTTTGCCAGTTAGTTTTTTTATATAAAAATGTTTTCTGATTTTCTCTAATTTTTGTTGATTGATTGATATTAAATAATACCGGTAAATGATCAGAATTTAATTCATTTACAGAAATCGGATCAGTTAGATAGTTGGGAATATTTGAGAGAGTCAGATCCAATGTAGATGGGTTGGATCTAGCTGCTGCAGGTATGTAGATAGGGGTAGACGGAAATAATAATGTATAGTTGCTATGGCATAACTTTTGGTTTAAAATTTTACCCCATATATTATTTTTTAAGCATTTCCAAGATACATGTCTGCAATTAAAATCGCCCGCAATAATATATTTTTTATTAAGTTTGTTAAACAGGTTTAAGTCGTGCTTAAAATATTGTAATTTTTCTTTACTGCTGTTCCCACCCTCAAAATAAGCGCCAGTTATAAATATTTCAGATGATTGCGTTTGAATTTTGATAGTTATTGTTTCGAAAATTTTTGTTTTTAAATTAGGTGACAATTCGTGTTTAATACTTTTTTTAATTAGAATTGCAACTCCACCTGCCTTTCTAGAAATTCTGTTACATAGATATATGTTATATAGTGTGTCGTTAAAAGATTTTTCTTTAAGCCATGTTTCGGTAACTATGCCTACGTCTATATCATATTTTCTTAGAATATTTAAAAATTCAGTTTTTTTGTTATAAATGCTTCTTGCATTCCAATACAATATTTTTACATTATTAGGATTACTTAACATTACTATATAAATATTTAATGGTTAGTTCTGCTCATACGTTAAACTGTTCTATTTTTGTATGACAGTTTTGTAATCCAGTTATTAATTCTTGAGATAATGAGAGCAACTCGCTATACGAGAATAAATTCTCATTATCCGAAATGTTAGTTTTACAGTTTATACTACTGGTGTTAGTTTGATTAATATTATTGTTACTTATACTATTGTTATAATTAGTATTATTTAAATATTGCCTCGTGGTACTTGCATATGTATGTTTAATATTACCGCTACTGTTGGTTGTACTGATGTTAGAGTTGTTTTGATTTGATATACTAACATGATTTCTGGTTGAAGTATTTGCTAAGTAAGGAAATTGTCGTACATCATTTATATTAGTTGTTACTGTACGAGTGTGATTCTTGTTATGATGATGGTGTTTGCTATAATTTTTTTCTCTAATATTATCCATTATTTGGATGTATTTATTTCGCTCTGGGCATTCAATGAAATTGGTTCTGTGTTGTCCCTTACAATTAGCACATTTCAGTATTTGTTTGTCTTTCTGCTTCGTAAGTTCAGGACATTCTGAAGTTTTATGTGTTGCTGAACATAACCCACAAATTGTGTTGAGATGGCAATGTTGAGCCCCATGACCATAAGTTTGGCAATTGAAACATATGACATGTCCACGATGCCTTTGACTATAATACTGCCAACTCACAACTCGTGGAAAACAGCTTTGATTTTTGTGCGAATATCGTGTATTTTTATGGAGCCTTTTTTTAAGTACACAAGAAAGTTTTGCTGGTCAAAGTAACGCACTTTTTCAAGAATGGGTAAAAATTTTCCATTTTTGATTTTCTGTGTTGTTGTTGTAATCAACCAAAGTTTTATATATTGTATTAAACTCATCCATAGTTTCTGTAATAATTTTAGAACCAATACTGCAATTTTTAATGGAGTATTTATTAATTTTTAGTGACATCATATGCTGACGAATTTCTGGATTTGTTTTCCCGACAATGTTGATTGGTGGAGGCTTTGCTGATGACACCTTGGTGGGAACATCTTCCAAATTTTCATCTACGATTTGCTGACTTAAGGGAGCAAATCTGTTTACATAGCTATCATCCATTTTATGAAGTTTTTGATGACGTTCGTCGTCGTCATCAGACAAACAGTTAAAATTTCTTTTGATTCTAATTGTGTATAATAATAATTATTGAAAGTAGTGTTTAATAAAAATAAAAAAATTTTTTTTTTTTGTTTGCTTATAAATCTCAGATATGTTGATAATCTCAGTAGTATCAAGAGACTGTAAAGTCTTAAAAATTTAATTTCGCTACGTCTCATTTTAAATATGTGTCATCAAAAAGAATGATAACGAAATTCGTCTGTGAAATGGTTTAGATATTTGTATCATACTTTTTTCAATATACAGATTAAACATAAATAATTATTAATTACATATATATATATAGAGTGTAGAAAATCGGCTAGTACATCATCAATAACAAATTTATATACTTTATTTATTATTATCAATGAGTTCTAAGATCTGAATTCTAAGATCTGAATTTTTATCATACGTAATCAAAAAAAAAAATATATTTGGTTTTTTACGAAGTGAAAGAGTGATACCGTTACGTTTCGATTTAGAGGGTATTCTGGGTAATAACATAGATTCACATATTCCATGACATATGTGATATTCCGTATATAGGCCTGACTGGGCGTACTTAAGTTAACTTAATAATTTTTGTTAAACTTACGCCAAAACTGAAAGCTACTTAAGGTTAACTAGCCAAATTAAATTACGGCTGGTTAAACTCCATTTGATTTGACCCTTCAAATTTTCCAATTGTTTTAATTATTATTTTTTTTTAAATCTAAATCTATTGATACACTAATTGTTTACTTTTTAATTCAAAATAATAACATTAACATACCAAGTAACCTTTTATTTTATTTATATTGATTTTTATACACAAATCGAATGTCATTTCATTCAAATGTCATTTTACTTAAGTAACATATGCATTGAATCGTACCAGCTTAAGACACAACCATAATGAATTTTAGCTGGATTAAGCCAACTTAGAAAATGTACGATTCCATATAGAAATGAGATAATAGAAATATCAGATAATTTAATCAAGTTTTCGTTAACTTTAGCTGGGTTAAGGAAAGAGCGATTTCATTCGCACATTCTGTACGGAAATTTCGAAATAGCTAATTATCTAATTACTTAATTATTTACATACTTCATAACTAATCACTTATACCTAATAATAATAAAAGGAGAAAAAATAAAAAAAAAATTAAAAAAAATATTTAACTACAACAATACCAAAAATAAAATTCGATTAATAATAAAAATTAAAATATACTTAACTATAAATAACAAACAAAATAAAATTTATATTGAACAAAACTTTTGTTTATTTACGTATTTTTATTTACATTTACAATTCATAAATATGAAATTCATTTAAGTTAGCTAAAGTCTATTATGGGTAACTTAAGCAAATTACAAAACTTTGGCTTTTCGTTTTGACATTAGTCAGCTTAATGCCATTATGGTTAGGCCTTTAAGTTGAACGAAAAGTTAATTTCTCTAACGAAACTGAAATTTAAGTTAACTTAAGTACGCCTAACTGATTATATGCAAACCCATAAGAGCGTACATGAGTTTGACATTTACTTATAAGTTAACTTAAGTACGGCTTGTTAAGAAAATACAGGTAAATGCCCACAATCGACATATGTGGCAATTAAGTTGAATCTGATAATTCGTTAAATTTTCGTCAAACACACTCATGCCATCCAAACCGAATTCAACATATACTTAAATATATATACAATTTATTTTTGTTGTTGTTTTTTAAGAAATATTTTTTTATGTTGCTATGTTATTATGGGTCGATATCTGCTTTAATGAATATTAATGTCAGTTTAGTTTTGACATTTGCATATTCATTTCTTTTATTAGTAATTTACAAAACAATTTATCCCTAATATTTTAAAAATACACTTCAAAGTATAACATCCCAAACTACTGTGAAAAGTATCGCAATTTCAGAGATAAATATCTTCAGTAAATGATTTTTTTTTATTAATTTATTTATTTTTCTACTCAGAGAGCTTATAGAGCTCGTACAGAGTTAAGCAATTCAATGTATTGTATTTAATTATTCACTAGATAATTCAATAACATGTGCTAGAAAACAGTTAGTCTTAATAATTAAATATTCTAAAAAACAGGTATCTTTTAAAATTAAATTTATCAACATAATATTAGTATTACAATATACACCTAGAGGTCATGAACACAAAATCAACTATCAATAAATTAATTTTTATATTATTATTTAATTTTGATTAACAGCAAATTCAGTTAAAGCATCTGGATAGAATAATCATTACTTTTACTTTTAAATTTTTTGATATAATTTATTTGTTTAATCTCTACTGGCAGTCTATTTTAAATTATAAAGGTTTTATTGTAGATTGTATCATGGTTGTTAAATCTAATTTTAGACGATGTGATTTGTATCTTCTCTGCATTCCTAGTATTGTATTTGTGTACTTTACTGTTTGCAATAAACTTGACATTTATGATAATGGCTATTAGTACATAACTATATAATGCACGAGCGTATAGCCAACTTACTTTTAATTAATAAATTTATTGGTATAGTATCTTATTATTCAAATAAATCTGCCGAGTAACCGTTCTGTTGTTGTATTCAAATTTTTTGCTTTATTTTTGGCAGTTTGAATTAATTTAATATTTTTATCATATACATTTCCCAATAACTGATGTATAGCATAATTAACTGTGGTATGAAACATACTGAAGTTGGTGAATTATAAAGATAGTTTCAGTTGATGTGGAATTCTAATACTTATAAGTCTAAATATATCCACTAACTTACTGTTCTTGTCGTACGCATGGAGTTCTTATATAAAATAAAGTTATTTCAAAGTTATCTCCCTCTTTAGAGCCAAGAAAATATTGGGACACTTAAAATGTTTATAAAATAAACCCCACCTTTAAGCTCACTCCCAAAATCGTTTTCATTCATTATTTTAGGTCTCTTTGATCATAGTAAGTGTACAAGTCTAAATTCAAATGTTATTAAATTTTAGCAACAATATGAAAAAATTTAAATTCCATTTAAAACAACAATCCCTAAATATCATTCAGTTTAAGTAATTAATTGAATATTATTAAATTATTAGTTATATAAAAATTCACCTGTACTGTAAGTCATTATGCAATTAACCCAACATCTTTACAATTCTGTTGTGAAACCTAATTGTTAAGTTAAAATGTTAAATTAAATAAAAATTTCATTTAAAAAAATATTCCAAATTTTTGTCATTATTTAAACTAGAATAGAGAAATTTTTTTTAATAGTTAATTAAAATAATTATAATTTTTTTTTTTCATTTCTATTTTATTAATTAATTATTAAATTCCATAATTGTTATTAAGTATTATAATACATACATAATATATAAAAAAAAAAGTACATTTCATTAATTCGTATAAATAATTTTCATTTCAGGTGAGATTTCATCCAAGTTCATTGTTTCATTTGATGCGTATCGAGGTAAAACAAAATGTTATTTAAAGGTAAACATTTAAAAAAAAAAATCAAAAATTATTTAATTAATTAGAAATTGTTTTAAAGTGCATAAAAATAATGCATTAAATAAAATTAATTATTCTTTAAATTGCCTAATGTTATTGAAATTTGTTATTAAATTTATGTAACTAGAATGACAAGAAAAAAGTACTGTTTTAGTTATAACGAATATAAATTCTGATCAAAAATCCTGCTTTGGTCTAGTGATTTTTCCAACTTAAAATTTTCAATTGATTAAATTATTTTTGTGAACCAAAACTTATATAAGTTTGATATGGATTAAATATTGTATTGTAACTTAGTAGATCTAATATGATTGTATATTTTTATATTGTATTATCCGAATGATATATGCTCCAGTGTTATTTAAGAACTAATTTCAGATGTATTTTCTTATAATGTTGATTTCAAATAAACGTAAATTCTACCTAAGTAACGAAAAAAAAATACATGAAGGAGACGTCACACTGGCGATTTTTTTGGGCCAATCAAACATTAATCTAACTTATCAAAAATTTTTACAAAAGTTATTGTGGGTCCCGATGAAAGCAAAATGCATTATAAATTTTTCGATCTGGTGCAGTGCATTGCGATAAAATAAATGATAATAAGCAATAATAGGCTCAGATGTTGAACCTGGAAAAGTACCGGGAAAAGTATCACGCCTTGAAAGTTTGTCTGCATTTTAATATACATGTAAACTGATATATAAATAGTTAAATAAAATAACTGTTATGTGTTCGTTCACAGGTTATTCAATTTTACATTATGTTAAGATCAAAGTAGTTTGGGCACCATTTAATTTGTTTATTCAATTTATTGATCAATGGACTTGTAGATAAATCTGCAGGCGTACTTCAGGTCCTTCTCTTTCGGAATGTGTTTTCCCTTTTCATTTAATTTACTTTGTCTATAATTTATGTATCTTCTTGTTGAGCGGAAATTATTATTAAAAAAATCCGTCCACTTAATCAAATCGTATAAATATTTTTTTTTATATAAAATGTGTCTTGGTATTCCTTGAACGGATGGGTGATAGAAATAAATAAAAAAATCGTATGTGAAGAGATAGGATGTATTCATAAATGCTGCAAACTAACAACAGGTTTACCACTGGTTGGCGTACTTTTCAATAATCAACAGAAACTCTATTATATTTTACTTGTCAATTCTGCAAAGTTTCTGTTCATTAATACTGACATTTTGAAAATAACAATTTTTTTTAAATAACAAAACAAAAATTTAAATACTCAAAACAACAAAGAAAACTACTTCAAAAAATTTTATGCATACTAAAAACTTATTCTGCCAAGTTGACGCCCAGTAGACTTTGAGTCTGCATTTATCATTAACAGCGTTCAGAAAATCTGACAAATAAATTCATAAATTCAGAATATGAAGATTGACTGCAGGTTTGAATTTATGAAAATAAGGATACCTACTCTTAAAGGTTAGAACAAAATTATGATTATTTCAAAACCTCATTAAGCTCATTTGCAAAACTAGGACACTAGGATACAAGATATATCTATATTTATTTACACGTTTTCAAGATGAATTAAGCTTTATTCAGTAGTTCTATAAAGCTTAGGTTAGTTTGCACAATGGTACAATGTGGCAGTGTGAGGTTAGTTCTATGAAAATTTTGTCTTAATAATATTTCTATTTGATGTAAATTAAAAACAGTGACTTTGCATACAATATCATATTTCAACTTTTGAAACACAATACATTTACAAATATAATTTATAACTGTTAAGCGTAAAAGTTCAATTATAATATCCTGATTTTTTCTTTACGTTAACCTGGTGTTAATTTTCTAAAACACACTGAGTTTTGTAGCTCAACATAGTAGCGATTTTCATAAACGCAGTACTGCAAATATGCAGAAATCGTAACATGTACATACTTTGCACTCCTATCATTGAAATTGGATTAGATTTATTTAATTATTTCAAAAATTATAAAAGTTGTTGCAGTTGATTGCGTTCTCAAATATAACTTTGCACCTTTTGTACAAAGTATGCAAAGTGTTTATGAACAAAATTCTTTAGCAGTATTAATAGTACAGCAAAATATCTAGTGTGTGAAATCGTGAACAACTAAAACCATTCTTTCCTTACATTAAAACTATGCTATAAGATAATAACCATCCATTAATTAAAATAAAATTATTTTTAATTTTAAACTTATATATTAGACAGACGAGACCGACAAAACATTAATAAAATGTAATTTAAATTTTCTAAAATTAAATCAAATAAATATAAAAATTATGATATAATAAAATTTTAATTACTATATTTACTTGACTTATTAACAAAAAAATAATAATACTACTTAATGTTAAAAGAAAAAACAAAACAACTATAGCAAAGAAATATTTTTATTATTTCAATTGTATATATATATACATTTATAATTCAAACTGTTATACGATTATAAAATTAATGTTATTAACTCTCTCTAAAATCTCGACGATCCATAGTAATTGTTGTTTTTAATGTTGTTTTTCAACTACTGATATACCACACAGATGGAATTCGTAATGGTTTGTTATATTTTCAATAACAATGTATTGTAAATAAAAACAAAAAACGAATTAAATTATTAAATTAACAAAAAAATTATAAGGTATAATGTTTTTATTTCCGCAACGCATTACATGCATTGTATAATATGTAACGAGTGTAGTGTACAAGAAAAAAATTATTTTTATAAGCATTTTGTATTGTGATTACCAACTACACTATAATCGGTACTTTACTGTGAAAATGAATTTCGTATTCAAAACTATATATACATAGTAAAATAAGAATCAGGTCTTTCCTCATTTTTATTTGTTTCTTCTATTCTATTTGTGTTCTATAAATTATTCCACATAATTTTCACAGAGTCTATCAAATCTATTATTTCATATAATTTATCTCTTTCTAACTGGATAATAATTAGCTAAAATCAATGTTATTTGATTTCGGTTTGAATATTCTTTGAATAATAATTTAGGAATATCCGCTGATGTAGGGTAGGTAGGTAGGTAGATAGTAGTGGCTGCCGACAGTACTTCCACACACTTAGACCGGTGAGGTCCATTGTGATACCACGGGAACTTTCCTCGCGTAGTACCCTACCCGTTGAACCAATTTGAGCTTTTAACGAAGCGGCGGAGATCTTTGATACCAGTGTTTTCAAGATCACCCAGCGAGTCCAGAAAAAAGGCTCCTAAATGGGTTTTCCTTTTATGGTAGAGATCAGGGCAGAAACAGAGTAGATGTTGGACAGTTTCATCCTCCTCCACCTCTCTACAAATTCTGCAGAAGTCGTTTGAGGGGAGTCCCAGTCTTCTGGCATGTTTACCAATCAGACAATGACCCGTAATGACCCCTACCATAGTGCTAATGTCACACCTTTTCATGGTTAGTAGGTCATTAGGAGGTTAAGGACTTACGATTGTTCTTACTTCAAGTAATGAATATTACCAGCCAAATGATGAAGTGTTATATTATCGTATATGATTATATATACACACAGACTATAGTATTATTACCGCTGATGTAATCCTAGGCAAGATTTAATTTATTTATATATCAGTTTACAATTTACCTGAACATTTAATATGCAACCAAACTTTCTGGTCCCCCTTTCGAGATGTGGACATATTATTTTTTATGGTCATATATTTTATCTCAATCAAAGTACTGAACCAGTTTAAGAAACTTATTAAGCATTTTGCTTTTATCGGGAATTGAAATTGTGACCTTTCGCTCTACCTGGTGCGTCACCCAGCATGTTGGCAAAACTTAATTTAACATTGTTTTATGTTATTATTTATTTGTTAATATTAATTGGCCATAATTTAAATTAGTACAAAATTTAGGGGAAAAACGTATATTAGAAAAACAAAAAGATGGTACAGAATTTGTATGTCATGTTAGAGCATGGGATTTCTATTTAATTAATGATGTTCGTATTAAACAATGTACACAAGTTAATCAAGAACAAATATTTACTGTACCTACACCTTGAATTAGCCCACAGACAATATTTTCTACAATATCAACATTTATACCATTATTTGTGTATATAGAAATGGTACAAATCCTGCTTTTCATGATTCTGTTGGTAATGTTTTATCATTATCTGTAGCAACATCAAAACATTTAGAAAAAATCGTTTTATTAAAAAATTATAAACCAGATCAAGAAGCTCGTCAACAATCAAATATTTAGAAGAGTTTTGTATAAAATTGCTTTTCTACAGTTCGCTTAAACATTGAATAACAATATCGTTAGCAAATTTTAGGTGGTGACTTAAAACCAGAATAATGAAATTATGGTTTTTGGAAATGTGAAGGAGAACCGGCAGTAAAACACTCAGAAAATGATTTTGATGCTCCATCTAAATATCATTTTTAAGTTTATGTTGAATATTTAAGACATTTTCTTTCATTTGTAATTCAATTTCAATTTTATAAAGCTGAATATAAAAAGTCGAATGAATATGATTAATATATGTAATTCACCATTTCCATTAAATAATTGTGATTTGTATGGTAATACTGAAGTTGGAAATACTCTTAAGTCAATGTTATCATTAGAAGTATCTAAGCCATGGCTAGAAGCAATCGAATTATTTACAGGATAGAATCTGCGTTTCGAGAGTATTTTGTAGCATTAATTGTTTGGCTTAAAGCGGAATGAAATGAGAAAAGCTATAGCTGCAGCGCTTTCGATTTGGTATGATGATGTTTGCTTGACACATTTGAACTTCAAAACTTATACTGTTTTTAATTACATTTTTTGTTTATGACATTTAATGTCCGTTAATGAAAAATTTATTTTCATGTACAAATTTATTAAATGGTTTAAATTTTTTTTATATGAAATTTGTATATTTTCGAACAAAGTAGATTTTCGAAAATATTTTCAGAATATTTGTTTTGTTTTGGAAATACCTTCTTAATACACAGCTGACTTACACTAAATGTTTCCTTTCTGTTATATCATTTATATCTAATCGTTTGTCCTATCTACATATCTACTTTACGATTATTCAAAAAGATTAAATTGTTTAAGGAGAGTTGACTTGTAGTTTTACTACAAGTGTATGCTGTCATCAGACTTATCTGAGGTTTTACGACACTCTTTTAGGGTTTTAGACCTTCACAGAAAAAATATCTTATGTAATTAAGTTCAAGTATACAATTCTCAAAAAGAAAATAAAAAAAACATAAAAACCAGTAAATCACAATTTTTATTCACCATATTTAATTTTGACATTATTATTAGTTTATCTAAAATGAATATACATATATATATATACTAAATTAGGTATTTGAATTAATTAGAATAAATATTTATATTTTCAACCTTGT
This sequence comes from Argyra leucocephala, assembly GCA_963942445.1. Taxonomy (NCBI): domain Eukaryota; kingdom Metazoa; phylum Arthropoda; class Insecta; order Diptera; family Dolichopodidae; genus Argyra; species Argyra leucocephala. The sequence goes on along the minus strand of OZ012679.1, from coordinate 29,470,388 downwards.
TGAAATTCAACTATAAAAGGATTACAACAACATGTTTTTATCTTAAATGAATTTTAATTATAAAAACATCAATTCACCTCAACACCAACCACACTCCTATTTAATATTCGTACTCGTCTACTATTCGTAGTAGCAATTTAAATGTCAACAACTTTTGAATTTGTAATAAAATTTAATTGAAAATCAATTTTAATTATTTTTTAAGCAACAAATTATAAACAAATTTACTACATATAACATATATATATATATATATATTTATATATCTTAATAAATCTAATAGATCTACTTGTTCATGGTTATTTCAGAAAATTTTGAATTTCGATTACAAAGTAAGATTTGTTATTTTCTAATTAGAAAAATAACAATACCTAATTTAAAATGTTTTTTTTTTTTTTTTTTTCAAATTAAAACAAGTGCAGTAACAAAACAAAACAAAATAAAAACAAACAACTTTAATTGACGTTTAATTACATACATTTTAAATCTAGTCTTTAAATGAAAATAAAAAAAGTTATTTTTAATTTTACATAAATTTGATCTTGATTTGTAATTTTAAATACATGAAATTGTATAGAATTTCATTCGGTTCGGTTCCAATTTGTTTTTTTTTTTTTTTTTTAGTTAATTCAAAGAATTTTACGTTTTTGTTATTTGATGACGTTGGTTAGGTTTTTTTTTTTTTTGTAAAGCGCTTCTCAAAATACTTACTATAAACATTTTGAACAAAAAATGAATTTCTTTACATAAAATGTTTCGAATTTCAATTAAATTTTGTTGTTGTTATTTTCATAGTTTTTCTATGGTCTTAGATCAAAACGTTAACTCTGTACATATATATATATATAGATATATATAAGTATGTATAGTTGTTTTAATATGCAAATTAAATGAACATGGAAATGACATTGATCACAATACGATAACAAAAACGTAAAGAAAAAATTAAGAACAAAAAAAAAAAAAAAAGTGGTGTTTTGTATGTTGCAGCAAATGTAGTTCAAAATGTTGATTCATCCTACTGAGACGGAATAATATCAAATATAAGAAAAATAGTTTATTCAGTCTGCAAAACTAAATTAAGGTCGTTTTTTTTTTTGGTTTTTTTTGTCTTAGACAACTTCAAAGATTGTTGGTTTTTATTATTTATTTTCTCATATTGTAGGCCAAGAGTTAATAATGAATTTCACAAAGTGTACGTGCTTTCAATTTTAAGTTATACAACAGTTCATTTTGGATTAAAAAAAACCAAATTAATATCTGTCATTGCAAAAAAGGGAACGTAACTATCTGAATTTTTATGCTTTCGTCGAGTGGTTAACACGAAATTAGATATTGTCAAGTGTCATGTCAAACATATTAACCTTAAATTGAAAAAAAATATTACCATTTAGGTGAGAATTCAAATTTTTTAACTTTTTTTTTCAATTCTCACTCGTAATATGTTATAACAGTTACTATCTTTTACAAATTAATTATCTACAAATTAAAATAGTGTAGCTACCACTAATTCGTGTACTCCAGAGGGATGATACGCTTTCGATTGCACTATCCGACTAGACGTGGAAACTTGCTCACCCAATTTTTTCGTAGTATTAGCACAGTAGGCAGAGCGAAATGATTATATGTGATATCAATGCACTGTTGAAAAATTTGTGGTCCATTCTTCTAACACATAGAAAAAAATTCAGCCTCGATTTTGCATGTGTATTAGAAAAAAACAAATCAAGTACCAAAGTAAAGTAAATTACAAAAAAAAAAAAAACCATACACATATTATGATGCGTACTTACCTAACCTACCTAGTAAATGAAATTTTTTTTTATGAATTAAAGAAAAATTTGTTTATTGAAAATAAATGAAAATAAAAAAATGTACTGCAAAAAAACAAAAAGTGTGTTGACAAATTTACTCATAACTTCTGAAGTACTGATTGCCACATATAGCCTTTCGAGAATTTTTTTTTTGAAGTAAGTTAATTTTTTTTTAATTAAGTGAAAAAAAATAAGTTTAGTATTTTCTCTATTGAATTATAAATTTAAAAAGAAATATCAAATAGTTGCATTATATATAGATATTGATATAGATTATGGTAGAAGTAAAATGTATTGAGAAAATAATATTAATGCATTATGATTAGGGATTATACATAGTTATCTTACATTGTTGTTGGTGTTTTAGTTTGTATATGCATACTTTTTTAAAATGCACCCAAACGTTACTAGATTAGCAATAACCTTATACTAGTATATACAACTTTTTTATTCAATTAAAATTATTGAATTCACAATATAATCTAAATAGCTCTTGATCTATTACAAAAATCTTAAACTTTATCTTTACCCTTTTCTTAATGTATACCAAATGAAATTCATCTTTTATAAATTTCAAATTGAATGGATGAATATGAGATTGGAAATCAAATGTACATACATAATTTATATATATACATAATAATATATGTATATATACATAAATATGTATGTACATGCATAAATAAGAAATAAAAAGAAATAAAATTAGAATATAAAAAAAAATAAACAATTTCAAATTATTGTATTTAGATAAACATAATATGTATGCTTGTGTGTTCTTAGCACTTATTAGCTTTCGATAAGCAAGCTCTTAAAACTTGCAATAAATAAAAAAAAAAAAATTAAAAAGAAATAATTTTTAAATTTGACGAGCAATCGAAATTGATTTTATTTTCTTTATTCTTATTTATTCAATAAATTGGCTATTAATTAGAAAAGAAAAGAATAATAAAAATTTATTTATTTATTTTTAAGAATAGATGTTGAAAATATCTTAAGAAATTTTTTTTCTTTTTTTTTTTATCTTTTATTTGTTTTTTATTATGATGTTCTGATGATATTTGAATGAGTTGTTTTGAGTACAAGAGGGTAGAGCTTTTTTTAAAAGAAAAATAAAAAAAAACCTTTGTTTATATTAAAAAAAATGAATGTTGATATAATCTTAAGAAATTATACTGTTGTTGTTGTTGTTGTTATTATTGCTATTTAGAATTATGACATTTTAATAAGGAAATTAGAAACTATACGTATATAGAACAAAACTTTGTTTTCCGAATTTTCTAAATTATAGGAAGAGCAGTTGTTGTTGATCAAATATAATTACAAAATAATTATAAAAGACATTGCAAATAAATTTAAATTTGAAAAAGTTAGAAAAAAAAAGGAAATATCTATAAATAATATAAGTATACAATGCACTCGTATGAGAATTTTAGATTTATGAAAGATTTAAAAAAAAGGGGGAGAATATCAAAAATAAATAAACCTAAATAAAATATAACTCATTAAATGTATGTAATTTTTTTTTTTTAGCCTTAACAATTTTATATTTGTAACTGTATTTGTATATCTTCTTACTGTATACATAACAAGAATCATGAGTATCAGGTCTACTTATTTTCATTGGAATTTTTTTTATTTTGAATAGCATTCAAATATAAACAAATTCTGCCGTTTGAAATTTTCTTCGATGTATTCATTGTGCACGTTGCAGTTTTTTTTGTTTAAAAATGCTAAAATAATGGGATTAACAGCTTAACTGCTTTCGCAGAGTTTAGCACAATTAGTATAATTTTTTTCCCCTTAATATACATAGTTTATTTAAACATATAAATATATATATATATATATATATATATAAATATATTTTAATTTTTACAGAGTTCAGACTTTATTCACAAATGTCTGTCACACTGTGACTTTGATATCGGTCTTATTATATTTAAATCAATGTATTTTTTTACAAAAGGACAAAACCTTACTTATGATTTCATAAGTGTAGTAACATTAATACCGTGTAGAATACGTTAATTAGAATTAATATAAAAGTTAGTTTAAAGTTATAAGGTTTGAATTGTAAATTAGTATACTTTGTAAAATTTGTGATATATATTAAATATAATATCTTACTTATATAGGTTGTGGACCTGATTCACTAACGCCCTCTACTTTTGTCGACCACAGGCGGCTTTTCTCCAATTATATGATATCAGAGTATATACTATAGAATATTTGAATATTGAAATATAACAAAAAAATAATGTTAAAGTATTTGGAGTATTTCTAAATGTATTCTGCTTTTTTAGTAAATTTATAAATAAAATTATTTTATTATGATTTGTTAGTAATAAAATAATTAATAAAACGCTTAACTATTTTGTTTTTTAGAATATTTATTATAATTTTCTCAATTATTTTTTAAATGTGTGCACTTCTAAGAGATTTTAGTCATAGAGACTGCCAAGGTTTGAAATGGTGTCCTTTATATAGTGATGCATATCAATAAATGGCGGAACACACAATTGGATGTTTGACGTGGATCAGCGAAGTTTTATGTAGCACCACATGACCCATTGACCAGCGGGGATGGTGGTAACCACCATTCACTGCCTGCACCATCTATTATTACAATTATATAACTATAGTTATATACTAAATAATTTATATGTACTGTCAGTTAAAGAAATTGTTGTGAAATCAATAACAAAGAACCGAGTACGACTCAAACAGCATTGAAATATATACATGCAAGTAAATAGTTTGCTTTTAAGCTACCAAAGAAGATTTACAAATAGAATATAGACGTTATAGAACATTTAAATTTGTTTATTATTTTATTACATAAAATTTACATAAGATTTGTGTTTGAATCATTAAATTTAATAATCATTTTTAATATAAATCACTACAGTAGCATAAATTTGTGAATTGGAATACCCCTTGTAGTATTATCATAAAAATTATGTATGTATTAATTGTATTAGAAAATAGACAAAATTTAGGGTACTGGATCTTTTACTTACAAGACTTTGTCCGATTGTTTTTACAAAAATTACTTAGTATATACTTTGATGAGGTCTGTTGTCATTGTTAACTACTAAAATGCGAATGAAAGAGACAAGCAGGTGCCATGAATATCATTTTGTGAATGAACTTTTCATTTATTAAAATTTATTTTGTCGTTTGGAACTGTCTTCAGTATTTCCAAAAGTTAAATATCTGTTTTTATTTTAAGTTTTGAAAAATGTAAGTAAATTGATCAATTTTATTATGAATTATTGTTTTCCATCATAATTTATATTTTATTTTTTTATTAATTTATCTTGGACAACAACCGCATACATAATAATTTATTTAAAATAAATAAAATAAAATTTAAATTGAGGGTGTTGTTTGAAAATTTGATAAATTGAAATTTTTCTATGTGAAAAAGATTTATACATATAATATAGTGTATAATTTTATATTGAAATTTCTAATTGTAAATTAAAAATTTTTGAAAAAACATTTAGTTTCGATACGTATCTTTTTAAAAAAATATCATTTAAGATATATAAAATAATGAAAATATGATAGTAGTGAAAATATTGGTTGTGAAATGCTTCAGATCTTTGTATACTATACTTTGTCAATTTACAAATTAAATATAATGACATGATGATGTACCTAGTAAAAAAATGTCAAAGTTGGTGCATATCGTGAACTATGAGTTATTATTATATATCTGGGTCTCGAAATAACAGTTGTGGTTATTCGTATACCTCAAGCACGTTTGAATACATTAGACTAGTACAAATTTATGATACTTCGAATTTTAGAATAATGACATTATTGCATTATATTACAACAAATGCATTAAAAAACATGTGACATTGTAAAATTGATTAGTTTACTTTTGTGCACCTACTTTATTTATATATTTTTTATTTACGTTCCTGTTATTAGGGGGATTTTGGAAATCTTTTTCAAGAACTTATTACATATTACTTGCGCTACGTACTTATTTTTATGATGCTATTTGATATGAAAGTACAGCCTTTAAAAATTTGATGTCCTTGTTCCATTTCATACCCGAATTAGATATCTTCAGAAGTGTTTGATCATTAATTTATGCAGAAAGATTTTATAATTTAGGTCTAGCTTAATCCTTAGCAGCCTTGATTTTTAGCATTACTTCCTTCTTTGTATATTTCTCTTTCCAAGTTAAAATAGCTCTTTTCCAGTTCTATACAAATGCTTTTACTAGATATTTCATTTCGTTGATTTTCAATCAAACAGAGTTGTATTTCGAAGGAGAATTGTTTTTGTAAGGACCTATAGCTAGTCTGTATATTAATATACAAATCCACCGGTATAAATAAATAAATAAATATAATTATTGTATTTCATATTAAAATTTGAATTAAAATTCATCATAAAATTTTACTTTTAACAAAACAACTCAAGCATTTATGTCATAAATTTTTTTAATCATTTAGAAAATCCATTAATTGCTAGCTTTTACATAAAATATTAATGTTATTATATGTAGTACTAAATATATATAATAATATTAATATAATAATCATAAAAATTAAAAACAAAACTGACCTCGGTTGCGAGTGACAATACACTTTAATCGTAAAATGTATCGAACAACAGAGTATGAGTTTAAATCTCATCCATTGTTTTTATTTTATTTTTAAGTAATAGGAAATAAAACACGCAATCTAATGCTAATGCTTGTAACTAATTTATTTTATTTGTATTCTTAATTAATGATATAAATTTACAAAAAAAAAGTTAATTATACTTAATATTAAAATATTAATATGTAAATATGTAATTGTATTCATCTTAGATAAAAAAAAATACTTTAACGGTTTAACTCTTTTACGAATTGTTGTATCCCTTTGAAAGGAAGAAAATGTGAATTTGAAGCTCTTGATACCTTGTTTTATTTATTTTTATTTCATTATATAATAGCTAGTCTCTGTAGGTGTAATAGTACTTGCCAAATTTGCACACATATATTATAGAGGCCCTTTGTGGTATCACGGGCTTCAGGAAGCCTCTTTAAGAGTATACGTGCTCGTATATTATGATTCTAAGACTGTAACTAATTATTATTTTCACAAAGTAATGGATAAGTCTACTTTTCTACTTAGTGCAGCTTGCCTAATCAATCGTTTAATAGAAGAGAAGAATTTCATCTTCCCAGAAGATTTGAACTGTTGTAATGCTATACAAAAATCACTGAATTAGTTTGAAAGATGGTGTCAATATATAAATACTAGGCCACGATTGAACTCATAATACAAACTAGACATTTATCAATTCAATCCAAGTAGACCCATACCTCCGACAAATCTGTGAATATCCTGAAAAGATCACGAAATTAAAACCAATCTATTTCCCATATGAATCATATTCTCTAAACCAATTCGAGCTTTAATGAAGCGATATAGATACTAAATTGCTGTCAGATCTCCCAATCAATAACTTCTGCTTATTATATATAACTTGGTAGTGAATGGGTTAATAATATCAAACAAATGTTATCATATTATGCTGGTTGATTGGTTTTGTTTATTTTTTTATATTTTCATCAAACTTAGATGATGTACCTAACCTAACCCATATTTTTTCAGTAACCTGAAAAAAATAATTAAAATTTAAAACATTTATTATACTTAGCTATACTCTTCATTTGAATGAATTAAAAATTTTTTTTAAGAAAATGGGAACACATTCATTATAATATGTACATAATATTATTATTATATGTATAATATCCTTCTTATTTTATCATCACAATCAGGGATCTCATTTATAATTTTAGAAAAAGAATTTTTATTTTTGTTGTTTTTGTTTTTATGTGTATATATATGTATATGTTAAATTGCAATAATTTTAATTTTGTATAAAATTGTGCCAAGGCACGCATTTTTACATTTTATAAAAAGAAAATGTTTATGTTATTTTTTATTTTATTGTTTTATTGTTTTTGTTTTTTGTTCTGTTTAAATTGTTGAAAGGTTTGACCTTCAGTGAAACCGATGGATCGATAAATTTATTTTCCACCATATTAATTTTTGTTTATTTTAACTGCTATGAAACCAAATGTTTTTTTTTGTTTTTCCTTTTTTGTTCTGAGAAAACTAAATTCATATTGTATTTGTTGTTTCTTATTGGATAAAGGTTGCCAGATGGACTGTTATTTAAAGTGAGATTGAATATTTTTGGTGAAAAACTTTTTTTTTAAATTATATTTTAATTTTATTTAAACTTGCACCTTAAATCATCAAGTGGTTTCAAATAGATATTGGGTATTATAGGTCGTTTTTATATGTTTGGTATTTGACAAGAGGCTTTTATTTGACATTTCCATCATATTTAATCTTCAGATGTATTCGTTGTTTCATCTATTGCTATGTTGCATATAATCAATATCCAACAGGTGTAAATCACTTCCATTTGTTTTATAAATTGTTTGCTGGTATTTTGATTATATCCTATCCATTTTTGTTTTCTGAATTGCTTCGGTATGAGCTACAATATTCGACATATTTATTTACTTATTTTGTTTTAATTATTTTATTTATGTAAATTGTACAAAAGACGATTAGCTTTTTAATTACAATAGTTCAATTCAGTTTAATTTACTATACACGTACATAAAGTTTCAGTAAGTGGAAAATTATCTTAAGATAATTTGGATTAATTAATACCAAAAGTTGCAATTGGGTATATCGAAATATTCTTAGTTTTGTTGTTTAAAATATTAGGATGTTTTCTCATATTGGCAAGGATTGTCCGAATATTATTTTTGATATCTTCAATCATTTTTTATATATTCTTCAGTGACTCATTAGGTTGATACTATTGATTTCTGTACTGGTGTTGTTTTTTTTTTGTTGCTTTGATTTGCTCTATGTTAATTTCTAATTGAACATGACTGTTAACTTCTTCCATGTTTTCTATTTTGTTCAGTTAATACACACTGGATAAAATAGAACAGAATGGACCTGTTTTCACGAGTATTCTCGACTCTAACTTTAGCACACGTTTAATATCTTTTCGTTCACATCATCGTTTCATACCTATATAAAAAAATATCTTGTAGAGGGGGTTTTCTGTGTACGCTTTCGGGGCACGAAAATGAAAATATTCAACAAAAGTTTTTGTACTTAACGGCCTTCAATATCAAATACATTTAGATAATAGCAAATATAAATTTTGAGTAGTTAGATTTAGAACAATTTTACGCTGTACTTTTTATTGTTTGAATAATTTTTATTTGAAAATGTAGGAAATTTTTACACAAACACACATAAATAACATCATTGCAAAGAATACAAGTGGAAATGTTAAATGTACTTATGAAACTGCTGAAAGCATACTCGTGATAACTGGCCCAATTTATGCATAAGAAGAATGGTACCAGTTGCAATATTTGGTTTGTTCAGTAAACTGTTGTTAAACGATGCAGAGTAAAAAACACATTTTTTTGTTCAATACGTATCCGTTAATTGAACTTTTGTCCAAAAGTGTTCTGATCAGTGTTCAGTAAATTGTCCAAAACAATTTAAAACTGATTTTTTTTGTTCGGCAATTTTTTTGAGAGCAATCTTGGACAGCTTTTTGTGATGTTTGTTTCTCTTTAAATTTTGATACTTAAACAAAGAAATTTGAGAGTAAACAAAAATTGAAACAAAAAAGTTCAAAAGAGATAAAAAAGTAATCCTAAAATGTTTGACATTTAATTGTCATTGGCCAAAACAGTTCTGTCCTATTCTAAATCTACTGAACAAACTTATTAATGCATACCTTGAGGTTTTTGTATAAGGCGCTTTTTCAAGCAATTGTTATTGTTTTTTTTTACAAATCTCCCAAAGCTAAAATGAACTAAAAACAGCTGTAGCACAGTTTAGGATTCTGAACATATTGAACTTAATTTACCAAATTCAACTCTGATGGCGTAACATTTATTGACATTTATTTCTATTCCTCCGTTTGTTGTTAGTATGTTGCCTAGGTAGGAGAAGCTTTCAACATATTCGACAGCATATCGCTGGGCCTTCTATTTGGATAGTGTCTGGATTGGTGTTTATTATTCTGGCATTGGTTTTGTCTATGTTAATTTCTAAACAAACTCTATGTGCTGTTTTTTGAAGTAGATCTGCTTTGTATTGGATGTTGCAGAACCTATGCGATAACAGAAATATATCATCCGCATATTCAATGTTCTCAAGCTTCCATGAGAGATCTCAGAGAGAAATAAAAAATATAGTTTGGTTTTTTTTTTGCATCTGGCAGCACTATTATTATATAGGGTGAAGTGAAGTGAAATAAAGAGAAATAAAGTGATATATGTAATGTTTATACACACGAGTAGTTACATATATTTATATACGTACATCTTCCTTTAAAATAAAATGTTCACCAGAGTTTATTATTATGGTTCTTGTTGACTCGAATTTCTTCTTAGACACGTGTGTTCGTGCCGAACTATTTTGAACAGAATTGTTAAGTTGTTGCTGTTATTGTTGTATAATAATTGTTGTTGCTATTGTTACTATTGTTATTACATATTACATGTAAATATGTATGTATATATATATTGTTGATTGAATCATTTCGGATGAGCTCAACTTCTTTTGTATTGATTTTGATTTAAGAAAAGAGAATTTAATTTTTTTTTTTTTTTTTTTTTATTACTTACAAACTACATAATATATGTAAGCCTAAACATTGACAACTCTATATAGAGTATCTTAAGTGGTAAATAAAATGAAATGAGAATTATTTTATTTGAATAGAAAACATAAAAGGGAGAGTATGAAAATTTTCATTTTCTTTTAGGCAAAAAATGATTTTGCAAAAAAAAAATGTAGAACATAAACCTTAATGCTTCTAGGTGTTGCTAATTCTCAACTTTTAATGTTGTATTTTTTATTTTCCATTTTCCGTTTTTCTATTTTCTCTATGATATGCAATAAATACTTTGTCAAGAATGATAGCAAAAAAAAAAAAAAAATTTTTTTTTTAAGTGGAACCTTTAGAAGCGGGTGGCGACATTATGTCTGAGTTTTACTCATTCTTTTTATTTGCAATTTATTTTTTCTTTAATTTTATATGACGAGTATGTGTACTGTAGATATTAATTTTTGTTTGGTTGCGTTGCCGTTGCGATGAGTTTGTGTATATATACAAATATAATGTTGTCATGTCATATGAATAAAGAATTTAGTTGCAATGTACACAATTTTACCTCCTATTATATTATTACATTATTACACCCCTATATATATATATATATATATATATATATATGTATAAATTATGTATGGAATGAAAATAAGGGCATAAAACTGGAAATAAAATAATTGAATTAAGATGTCTACTTTTATGTTTTATTTTTATTTTGTTTGTACATACTTACTTATTTACTTGTTCAAAAGAAGCATAATAAAATATGTATGTATGTACATAAAATTACTATGAAAGTATGAGTAATGTACATTCATTGTTTTTCTTTTTTGTTTGTTTGCATTGAAAGCAAATCCGTTTTTAAAGCTTTGCATGTGTGTTTTTTTGGTTTGGAATGACAAAGAAAATTCTGAATTGAATTCTTTGAAAAGAATATTAAAATAAAAGAACAAAAAAAAAAACAAAATGTAAACTAAAACAAGAAAGGATACTAAATTTGAAGGATAATTTTTTGTTTTGTTTTTAAAGAATGAGTTTTTATTAAGTATGAAAGTAAATTATTTGTTATTAAATTTCAAATGGTCGATGAAAATTTTCTAAATAAGAATAAGAGATTCTATATAATGTATGTATATATATATGTATATATATATAATTGTAAATTCATTTATTTACTTTGGTATATCTAAATTTTAACTCGAAGACTGAGAAATTTAATTCAATTTAAGTTAAAGCTTTGAGTTTTGTTTCTTTATACTTTAATAAGCTGATGTTGTGAGAAAATTAAATTAAATTTTTGACATTCAATTAAATTAAAATAATTCAATTAATAAAGTTTTAGGTAATCGGATTAAAGTAAATAAAATAAAAAATTTGAAAAATTTGAATGTAGAGTATATTTTTATATATTTTTTTATATTAAGTTATCGGTGTGTATATATTTATTTATTAAGTATTGTTTTGTATGTCTGCGTATAGTGTGCAAAATTAAAAATTGTGTAAAAACAATATGAGTTGCATATGTTTTAACCAACTACTAGGTATGTGTGGTTGCTACTTAACTCCGCTTTTATTGCCAATGTTTGGAAAAATTGATTTGTTCACTACCAATAACGGATATTCTGTATTTTTCTACGCTTAACTATAGTAATTAAAACTGCATTTACAATTCAATAGTTTAATTGTTGTTAACAGGTTGTCGTTCATTAATAATTATTTTAATATTTGATTAAAAATATCGATATTTCGGAAGCCACATATATATATACTTCTTTAATCAGGGCTTGTGACTAATCATTTAATTTAAATTATCACTGAATATAGAAAATCCGGATAACTAATAAATTAAAAACGGTATTTACTATGTTCAAATTTATAATTTCAATATATTTAGTTAGTTAAGTAGTTTGTGAATGAACATTTTACTTTTATATTATTTACGTAAAACATACCCAAATTTTCTATTATGTGTACATTTAATTTTAAATCTTCAAAATAATAATTGTACAATACAAAATAATAATTTTTCCAGTATTTTGCAAAGTCGACATTTCAACTTTGACTTCCACATTAACACTATGTTAAAATGTTTGAAATATAATACAATTAAGTATGATTTTCATTAATTTGAAGTTCTTTCATATCATTATCTCTAATTTTGTGTTTATGTTTATAACTCATTTTTTATATACATATTACACATTAATGTTCTCATGAATTTAATTGTCCATTATATTGAAAATTTGAAGTCATTAGTTACTAGACACGAATGATAAACCTCATCAACTTTTGTTTCCATTTTTTGACATTAATGACATATTGTAGAAGTGTTCTGAATATATTAATAATTTCGAAACATATGACATTGAAAATATAATTTCTGAACGAATGTTTTTGACTTCAATTCAAATTGAATTTTGAAAGTAAGTTTTGTATAAAAAACAAAAAATTATTTTTGTGTACATTTTAATAATGTACAATGGCTTTATTACAATAATTGTGATATTTATCAAAATTACCATAAAAATTGTTCTTTTTAGAATTTATAACTCACAGATGGATTAATGCCATCCTATAGTAAGTTATAAAATCAATAAAATTAAAAATCAGGAGTTGTATAGGTAGTATAACACTATAAATACCTACTGAGGAGTTCTAGTAGTGTTATGATGAACGATACAATACCTAAAAATAATTTGTTTGTTATAAAGTCTTAAGTAATATAAGTAAGTAATAATGGTGATATAAATTTATATATATATGTATCAATGTTCAAATATTGAATATTAATAAAACGAACTTGTTATTTTTATTAAAAGTAAAATGCTATGAAAATTTTAATGATTTCTAATTAAATTTATAATTACATAAATTTATTTTATATTTACATTATAAATTAAATCTGAACATTCCCCAAAAACGAGTAATTTTTTATTAAATCAGCTGATTTTGACATTAAAACATTGATGAGATCATTGATGGAAAATTGATGAGAATAGAATTAATATCAATTAATTTCTCATCAATTTATTGACAGTATATTGGACAAGTATTGGTGAAAACATTGATGTGTATTTGGGGTGTAAGAAAATTAAATATACCTTATGTAAAAATTTACTGTAATAACATTCAAAACATGAATACCAATCATGCAATTATTATTCAGCAATTATAACCCACACAATATTTATAACCCACTATTTTGATTTTTATTAAATCATATTTTAATCAGTAAATCTACTAACACTTTGATTGGATATCATTATCATTATCGTGGGGCATAATGCGGATTGACAGAACAGACTATAATGACATAAAGCCAATGTCAAAACACATTTCACCATCCTTATTATCTTAAATTAGAGTAAAATAAACACAACCATGTCGAATTTAGTTGTTGAATTTTTCGTTTCTGGCAAAATTAGTCTATTTTATAATTTTTCGCCAACGAAAAGGCGACAGCTGATTATGACAGTAGAATTCATTGACAGTGTTTTTTTTTTGTTTTGTTTTATTCTTATATAAAAAATATAGATTTATAATAAATTTAAACAACTGTGGTTTTAATTAAAAATAAAGTGAAATTAGAGAATCAGTTGACCATTCATCTTTGACCTTTCAATGAATCGCCCTTGATCTTTCAATGTATTAAACTAAACTAAATGTTCAATCATGAAAGTCTACAGAAATGAAATTGAATAGACTTTCAAAAATCACAAAAAAATCACATAATCATGAAAGTCTATACTGAAATAAATAGAAATGTTACCATTGCAGGAAAAATTTAAATCGCTGTCAAAAACATAATAATAATTAAAAATCATACATGTTTTGTGTTTCGAGTTGATTGATATATTTGTATGTGCATTTTTAACTAATATAGTTCTGTTTTTAAATAATTAATTTAAAATTAACAAAAAAGCTGTTACAAATCGATTTTTTAAATTTTTTGATAAAGTGTTTTATTTGGAGTGTCATTTTAAATGACGAAATTGGTTAATGAAGATTTTTCTAAAATATTTCTATATAAACGTTTTTAATTTATTTTTTTAAAATGTTCAAAAAATATTTTTTTAACAATATATATTTACTTATTTTCCTTTAAAGTATACTGCAAAAGTGCGGTAAACTTTAAAAGTCTAAAATATTTACATATGTCAGTACAATGTCGTAGTATGTCGAACAGATTTTCATGATAACGAAAATTGATTTTATTAGGAAAAAGTGTTTTCCAAGTACACTTTCATGATTGTGATTTCTAAGTTTAGATTAGATTAAATTATCTAGTGCATAAATTAATATTTTTGTAATAAATTACAAATTTATTGTATCCATTTTTCTACCATGCTTCCGTCTTTCATCTACATACAAAGCATTAAAATTGTTAAAACTGGTAATACTTACTTAAATTTATACAGTTAAAATATTTAAATATACAATTTACACTATTATCAATTTACTGAACATTTTTTAACTTTCTGAAAACTATTTTTTTTTTCAATCAAATCTACTGCGCTATGATAGTATTGAGCCATACTTAAATATTATTATTTAAAAAAATAAATCCCTGATGTTTAATAATCTTTTATTAAATTTATTCAATTTTATTTTTTCCAAATTGAATGTGCATTTTATTAATAAATGTGATTAACCTTTCCAAAGAAAAAAAAAAAAAACCCAATCTTTTGAAAAATACCTTTAAACACCTGGATAATTTTCTGACCAAAAGATAAACTTGTCTTTTATGGGTACACGTATACTATTTTTGTTGGTGTGTTACGGCTTTGTTAGTTAAAAGAAAAGTTGTTCCATTATTTTACAACTGTAAGCGATATTTTACTAGTAACTTTTTAAATTTTATATCTTTATTATACTTACTATATACTATAGTATATAATAAATATATGTATATATAAATATAATTTCTGACAATTAATTATTATCACTATATCCAGACTAAAAAATAAATTCAAAGATAAAATTGATAAAAATTTCAACTGTAAAGATATTTTTGCTTCTATATAAAGTTAAAACATTTTATTTTTCAGTTTTTGATTCAGAAATTTTATAAATCCAAGGTAATTAAGGAAATTAAACTTGAATTGAGTAATTTAAGATGTTTTTATAATATAAAAATGGTGTTATTTTTTACAAAAAAAAAAAATAATTAATTAAATTGAATAATAAATTAATTAAAGTGAATTAAATTGAGTTAATTATTGGGTGTAAATGTCCTTGATAAATCTTGAGATCAATTTGTAATTGACATTACAGGTTTTAGATGGTCAATTGATTTCACTTTATTTTGACGGTGTTTAAATAAAAACAATTTCTATAATTAATTTTTGTATAAATCATGGCAGTTAGTTAATATCCTTACTAATTAATTAAATTGAAAATATAAATCATTAAAACTAAGAGTTAACTAACAATATTTAAATATAGCTAAGCATGTGGAAATATTTTAAAATCAAATAAAAGTCTAACGTTGCTATATATAGTAAATTCAGTTGTACGAACATTTTGTGTTGAAACAGGTCTTGAAGAGCCCCAACAAATATGTATTCGATTAATGTGTTGACCACTTTCATATAAAAAATAATCATTCTAACTTTCTAAAATCAAAAATAAAACTCTTACACCAAATGTTCCATAACAAGTAATTTTGTATTTGTTGAAAATAGTCTTATATTTTGCTTTTAACACTAAATATCCCCAACATTTATTCTAATGCTAAAGAATAAGTTTTTCTAAAAACTACTTAATGTCATATTAAAATAAAAGTTTTAATATTTTATACTCTATTGTTAATTAATTAAACTTTATCGATAACTGTTACTTTATTGATGGAAATGTTTAAAAAGAGTTACTTACGATGTGCTATGTATGAAAATCTATTATCCAAATTCTACTTTATTCGATACAGTTAAAACTACTAAAAAAATAGATAAAATATCAATTTTTGTTTAATTTTTTGAATTAACCCCAATCAATTTCACTATTCAGCCAACTTTTGTAAATTACTAGAGTCATACGTAATCAATACGAAATTTACAATAGCACACGAAGAAGCAAATTTCAATATTTATCCAATATTAGTTAGTAGGAGTTTCACAAAACAGCGTCCTAGGAGCTGTAACATCTCAACAACAACGCATATCGACATGGCACTATTTTTAGACTATACGGTTGCAATGGGCATAAAGATATCGCAGACTTAAGCAATTAGAGCATATAGAGCAATTACAAAAACGGTTGGATTGGATAAGTAGATAGGTTAAAAATTAAGCTGAACGAAGAAAAATCAGCTTATATTACTTACGATTTTTAAACTATCTGATCATGGTTTTTTTATGTCCGCCCTATAAACCAACCAAGGCCTAAATCACTAATTAGCGCATATTTAAATAACATAGAAATCACAAAAGCAGAAACAAAGAAATATCTTGGATTACACCTTATTCCACGTCTTAATTGGTAGCATCACATTAAGAAAAAAAAACACTACAAATCAATCAAAAAACTAGAAATATAATATGGGTAAATAGGAAAACAGTCGAAATTAAGCTTATACTTTTAACTTGAAATTTACAACAGTATAATGAAGTTCATTTGGACTAATGGTAATCAACTTTATGGCTGAGCTAAGTACTTACTTATACAGCGCTGTAAAAAAAAGTTTAATCATCACGAACTCATTCCGCTATGATTCAAATGAATATATCCACAGTGATCTGAAAACAAAAATCATTTTTGACGTCATTAGGAATTATGTTATTAAACAGATTAATTCAACATAGTAATTTAAAAGCGATGGAACTCTTCAACAGATCAGATAAAGGCTGAAAAGGATGAAACTAGTAAAAAAAATATAAGGTAACAGAAATATTGATTTCTGTAACCCCACACAGATCTTACTTTAAGTCACAGTTTAAATCTAGTTATAATTTATTCAAATATGTTAATAAGATTATATTAGAATAATATAAAGATTAACAAAAAAGTCCTTATTTAAACATTGTTGCGAAAAATAGCTAAAAATGACTTGCAAAGAATCCGAAGATAAGTCAAATCTGAAAAAAATATTTAAAAAGGTTTGAAATTGTATATTTACCACCACTGTACTACCACTGTATGCAAGATGTGACAATAATTTAAACATTTTCATTACCATATGGATCAGAACCATTTTTTCTGATTTAAATGCAATGGAATTAGTTTAGCTTTCAATAAGATAAAAATTTGATATTTACAATTTCTACCCTGTATAACTTTTAGAATTTTGAATTATTTATTTTTTTTTATTTTTTTTTTTTATTTATTTATTTCATTTCATATCTCAAGAGAGCTCAGTTGCTTTCCAAAAAAACATACCACTATTAAAATGTATTTATTTTGCCCTATGGATGGCATTTCAAGGTAAGGATGGTGATGATAATGTAGTTATAAGAATATTAAATATTTGAAGAAAAAAAAGAAGAAAAAAAAAAGACAAAAACAACACAAAAAAAATGTCAGAATATGTCCTCATATTCTATGGCATTATTTTTTGCAGATCGAAAATTGAATTTATTCTAAGCAATGTTTGTTTTATTTTAAAACGATTATTTTATAACGATTTTTAAAATAAAAATTTAAAATTTTATTTTTTAGAAAATTCGTGAAATTTGAACATATTATTTTGGAAAACAAATCTAATAATTTATATTTTGCCATTTTTTTGCATATGCAGGGTCGTTAAAATTTTCAAAATTTCTAAAATAAAAAAAAAAATTTACCAATCTAATTTTTTAACTAATTTCAATTTTTTTTTTAAGTTTTATTGAATATTCTGAAAGGAACAAAAAAAAAATTCAATGTACTACAGAATTTGAAATGTTTTGTCAATTTTAAATATCATTATTTTACATATTGTCTCAATTTAAAGCTCTTAGCTGGAAAAATTTGTATTAAGATAAAAAAAACATGTTTTTCAATAGAGTTGGATTCCCTCTTTATATCCGAAGGTCCGGACAACTTTTTTAATCTATCAGAATTTTTTATTTTACTAATACATACACAATAAAGATTTTTCTTCATCTGAGTTAACATTTTTTTAACTTTTGGCTGAAGGCTGAAAGAAAAGGAAAGCTATATAACCTAGGAAAAAAATATATGATAAATGTCTGACTTACGCTTATGCCACAAATGCAATGCACAAATAAATACCAATAATATATCGTGTTGTGTGTTATCTAAATAAGTTGCGTAGAAAATTAATTATAATTTTGAAATTACAACAAAAAAAAAATGGAAACTGAAGGTTTTTAATAGTATCATCATTCTATATACCTTTTTCCGATTAAATTAAACTTTTTTCAATTGAATGAAACCATTTTTAAGGTAAATTAAACCTTTTTCAAAATAAATGAAACTAAAAAAAAAAATGCAATTAAAATTTATTAAAAAATTTAATTCATTTGTAAAAACTAAAGTATTATAAATATTATAAGAAAGACATAGGCTTGTTCAATATTATGCATGCCTTAGAATATACAAGCTTTACTCTTGGTCTGATTTCATCATCATCATCATCTTGTAGCGCTACAGCTCTGGGTGAGCTCTGGCCCTTATGCTTCTCCAAAAATGTCGATCTTGTGTCACTTGTCTCCAATTTGGGATTTGTAGAGTTTGACCATCGTTTTTCACGTTGTCTGCCCATCTGATTCTTGGTCTTCCCCTACCACGGCTACTATCGGGCTTTCTATTCAACACCACTGCTTGTTTTCGACTTTTGTGACTTCGACTTACGTGGCCAGCCCATGTTAGTCTTTGGGCCTACGCAAACCATCGATCATACTATTGAGCTCGCTGTTGCTTCTGATTACATATTCTTCATTCTGTAATCTTTTTGGATCGAGTATTTTTCGTAGAATTTTTCCTTCAAATATGCGCAGGCTATTCTCCTCAGTCACATTCACAGTCCATATCTCGCACCCCTACGTACACCTTTTATGTGTCGTATGAGAGTTTTATATATCGTCATTTTGGCCTTTCTTGATATTAGTTTTGATTGAAGCAACTTTCTGTTTGCGTAGTATCATCTATTTCTGGCCTGAATTCTATTATGAATACAGCATTGCATACTATTATCATTTCTTATTGTTACTCCGAGGTATGTAAAGCTTGTAACTCCTTCAAACTTGTACTCTCCGATTGTTATATTCTGATTACTTTTTATTTGTTAATTTTTTGACATTCAAGCAAAATATCTAAATGTTTTGTCTTCGTTGATTTTTAAGCCTACTTTTTTTGTCTCGATTTCTAGTTGTACAAATACTTCAGCCATATATCTATAATTTTCTGCCATGATTACTATGTCATCCGCATATTCTACTATTTGGGTTGTCATATTGAATATAATGCCTTTCTTTTCTAATTTTCCTATGGCGTAAAATTAAGTTGAATAATAATACGGATAAGGTATCTCTTTGTCGTACTCCCGTTTCTATTTTAAATTCACGGGTTATTCAGTTTTGGTCTGATTTAATGAAACTAATGGTTGTCTCTTCGCAGCTTGTGGAATCTTAAACACCATATGTTCATTACGTAATTGAAGCGATTTGTTGATGTCAACTGAATAACACTTTGGTTATTTACATGTGGAAGATTATGCTAATTTTCTGGATTGCTTAACAGAGGCATATACTTTTTTTTTTTAGAAAAATACTTTTTAACTTGAATGAATACGGTGGTAAAAATTTTAAAATAGAGCCAGTATCCGCAATCATCTCTCTTCCTTTATGAATTTTGGCATTATCCATAATCACAAAACTATTTCTTAGATTTGTAATACTATCAATTTTTCCTAGTATTTCTCGTAAAAATATTTTAATACGATCAGCATTTACAGATTCATTAGATATAATTTTGAAGTACACCATAACAGACGTATTTATTGCGGCAATTAATGAAACGTTTCGTCCCCTTATAGTACGAACCACTATATGTGCTCTATAGAACCGACCTGAGAGCGGACAGGTGATCTTCAAAGATTGAAACCACATTAATCAATAAAACTTATTTTTTCTATTTCATTGTGTGTCCACTGAGTAAATTCTGTTGCATAAATTTTCACCAGACTTTTTTTTTCGAACAACTTTTTAAAAATGACTTAATAAAAACTTTTTTGAATGTCAGTCCTTAGCTCTTCGTGTTTGAAGGAAATTATTAAAAAACTGTTCATGTAGTTGGTAATATATTATAGTTTAAAAACAATTTTATCCGGACTTTCATGAAGAGTAATCCAACTTAATGATTACAGTCGATCCACCTACGAAAAAAAATATCCTCATATAAATACACCCACCCCTCTATATTATTGTTCTTAACATTGTAACTTAATAGTCATTAATAGTTATGTCCTTCAGTTAATGAAATAATTTTAAAAGGCAAACATAAACAATAAACTAAAAATTTATTAACCTAAAAATAGCCATTTTTATACTATTTTCTTGAATCAATAATCACTATAAATGTTAGCTATAAAAGCTCATACCACATACATACCTTTATTATGGTGTATTAATAAAAAATAAAGGTTATAATCGTTAAAATGAAAATAACTATAGAAAGATTACTCACATTAAGTTCAAGAAATTTGATGGAAAGAAAATAAAAATAAAAAAATAAAAAAAAGGAAATAAATTATGCAACACAGTATTATAGAAGTACACTCTTCCTCTAAATAATTTTCTTGACATTGAAATAATACAATTATTATTTAAAATCCTTGTAAAAAAACAAAAAAAAAATAACCAAACAAACAAAATAAAAAATGTAAAAATAACGGATGTCAAAAGTGTACTCCCCATTCATAACAATAATGACAAAAAAAAAAAAAAAATGAATGGATATTGGCAGTTGAAATCAGGTCACAATATTTTGTTTGGTTTTTGTTGGTTTTTTTTTTTTTTGCAATAACAACAATATAAAATCCAATATTGATGCTGCAGTGTTGAAAAAAAAAATATTTCATTGCAGTTAAATGTAGGATACAATTTGTTTTTTTTTGAATGAATATATAAGATGCAAGGATTGTGAATATTTTTCATTGTTTAAAGCGCTATGCTGTAACAACAGAATATGTTTCGTGTTCCTATACAATATATATAACAATAGAGTATAAATGTACATAATAGAGATCCTTTTTTTTCTATTCTAAAAAATCTAATATTATTTTTATTATTATTGTTATCCTTTTTATATTTATGTACTTTGAATGTAAAAAAATATTCTTGAAATGTTTTGTGGTCCCCACCTTTTTGTTATGAATTTTTTTTTGTTTTTTTTTTTTTTATTAAAAGAACAATCTTTTAACAATTTTGAACTATAAGAAGCATTAAGAACTTTTGTAACGGATGTGTGCAATGAATATTCATTTTTAAGATTTGATTTCCTGTTTATATTTTTTATAAAAAAAAACAAGAAGAAAAAAAAATTGAATTGTTTTATTGCTATACGTTGATTGCCAGGTTTTTAAGATTAGTTGTGTTAAACGTTTTGGATTTAAATGTTAATTTTGCAACTTGGTTTGACAGTATTTATGAATTATTTGAAATGTGGAAATCATATTTAAAATGCAGTAATTTATTTTGTGGTATTTGAGCAAAGGATATAATATCTCTTCAAATTTAAATACACTGCAAAAAATATTTTAAATGAAACAAAGCTAATCCAATTTAATTGTTCCGATTTTTTAAATTTTATTGGGTACATTCAGTTGTCAGTCGTGTATTGAATATTATTGTCCTGTAACCCCATCTTTGGAACATAGGGCGGATTGTGAAAATATACTTACTTATATTATATTATATATGCCTCTACCCACTCTTGGGCAGATTTAAAATCTTTTCGTCCAACACCTTTATCCCGATTGGGTTTTTTCTAATTGATAGCACCAAATATAGAAAAATGTTCATTTAATTTTGTTACCAGAATTACTGTTTAACTTAGAGGGTGTTATAATTGAAGACAAATTTTGGTCTTTTTAAAAAATATCGCTTTATAAAAAATTTGATTCCAAACGGCAACACTTTTTTTTATATTGTCATCATTCATCCTACAATCGCGCAACATATTTCGATAGTCGATACAATCGCGCCACTATTTTCAGTTTTGATCATATAATAAGTAAGGTTATGTAAAATTATAGCCTAAATATGAAAAATGGTCCGGTTTTATCTGAAAATCCTTAAATGATACACGTTGAGTGGTGCTCTAGGTAGAGCATCTGCTTTTCAACTGAAAGATACCAGGCTCGATTTCCGACGAAGCAAATATTACTATGAATGGCCAGTAGTTCTGTACCCTTTGTAATTGGGATAATGACAAAAAATAATAAAAAGTCTGGTAAGAACTTACAGAAAATGGAGTTATTCTATTCAAAAAAGCTAAGGCTTGTCCAAATTTATTGAGTAGTTGATAAGCCTGTAATTTGATAAATAAATTTTCGAAAACATTGTAGTAAAATATTGTATAGTTTAAACTTGGATTCCCGTACTTAATTAAACACGAAAAAGTAATTATAATTGAGTTACTGTCAAGAACATAAAACAAAAAGGCCGATTTTTTGGTTATTTTTTTGTAAATTGTTCTAACTAAAGATTTATTTTTATATTTGATCTATACAACTAGGGGGTTAAACAAAATTGAATTGGAAAAATAATATCTTAAAAAAATTTCACTACAGTTTCGAAGTTATGCAAAGTGAAACAAAAATGTTGTTTTATGATTGATTTATCTAACTAACGGTATAATTATTGGACGGATATCAGACCTACCGTGTAATAACTCACCAAACCTAAAATTTTGATTATCTAGAAAATTTTCGCCAACATGGTTTTTTTTGTCAATCATTTTGATGCATTGAATCACTTACAACTTTGCCACAACTTTGATATCAGACTTGCCGTTTCTCAGGAAAAGTCATTTTATCTACATTTAAGTAATTTTATTATCTTCAGTTATTTTAACAAATTTTGAATTATTAAAATATTCAACCTTCATACTTTTATAATTTTCTTACATAAAATATTAAATATAAACTCATCTGAGAAACGACAACAGTCTGACATGAAAGTTGTGAATGATGAAGTTTTTAGATGACATTCAAATAATTAATAATAAAAAAAATGTTTGTGAATTTTAAGCATATTTTCGAATATTAGAGAATATTTGCTATACATTATTTTTCAAATCAAATGTTTTCTAACCTTTTGTATCACTTGTTTAAATTTAAAAAAAGACAAATAGAACAATTTTTGTTTTTGAAAATACAAAACAATCAACCCTTAAAAAATTTTCAAGCTAAATCTGTCTACCCTGTATATATGTTTTATACTTATTATCTAATTTTCTTCGTTCTCAAATCAAAAATAGCCTTTAAGTCCGGTTAGTAAATTAATTTTGTTGGGCTCATTTAAATCTTATTAAGTATTTATTCAAAAACTATGAGATATATGTTTTAAAGTTGATTTTAGTTTTATCCCCCCAGCACAATGGAACTCCTGTATTCACTAAAAAAAATAAATAGCAACACGAAAAAAAAAATCCATTCAAAATATTTTCCAAATACAATATAGTCTTTTTTTGTATGCATTTTTAACAATTTTGCAATATATAAACCTGGGATTTAATTAATTTTAATAACTACTCATTATTAAAAAAATATATTTTCTAAAGGAAGTTTTTAAATTACAAAAAAAGTTATAATTAACTATAATGAAATATTTTACAATAATGTCAAGTAATTTACACCTTTTCAATTTTGTTTGTAAATTTCTACATACAAGTTTGTAATAAAAACAATTTGAAAATGAAAAAAACCTTCGGGAATATAAAATAACTATTCGTTAGTATTTTATTGGGATTCATGAAAACTCTTTTTTTTTTTTTTAATTTTATTTTTTATCTATGTTTTTTTTTGCTCAAAGAAAATTTTACTTCCTAGTAAACTAATCAACTTTATAGCGCTTTATAATATAGTAAAAGAAGAAAATTCTATTCAATAAAAATTTAGAGTCACCATTAAAATAGAAACTTAGTACCTCTTAATTTTGTTTCACTGGTTATTGCAACTAATTTTTCAAAAAAAAAAAAAAAAAAAAAAAAACATTATAACGCCAAGAAATATGTATTGTAATTATTAAAGTATTTATTCGAAAGTTTTTAAATAAAATGTAAGCAGTAGTAGTAGTGGTAGTTAGTATAAAATGGTAGAAAAATTAAATAAATAAAAACGAATGGGTAATTTTATATTTTAACAAATCTATTTGAACTTATAGATAGCCTTTAGTCGATAATAGCTCTTATACAATTTGAATTAAAACTAAAACAAATAACAAAAAAAAAAAAAATAAAAGAAATCACATCGAAATTTAGTAACAGTTTTTTTACGTGGGAATTTTGGAATTTAAAAGTTTTAAATATTTTTCAAAAAATTTGTTTTTTCTTCAACAATGTATTTTTTTATTTTTATTATGGATGTAAATACATTGAATTAAATTTGATCGTAAAGTTAATTGCCTGTAAATGTTTATTTTAAGAACATAATGTTCATGTCATAAAAATTTTAAAAATAAAAATCAATTAATTGTAAATAAATATCTTTTAAATACCTAATTATAGTACAGTTATAATTCTGAAAATCTAACCATAAGATACTTAGTGAAAAAATTGGATGGTATATTAAATTTCAATAATGTGATGTTATGCAATATTATTATTTTTTTCTTCTCAATATAAGAAAATCTATTAAGAGGTACAATGAGATCAATATTTTGATATTATGTGTCCTTTTCCCCAATTACCCTATGTCACCCTCTCTTGCAATCAAATCTATTATAAGCGGTTTTCTTATTTAACCGATATATATGCGAAATTGTTAGGGCATACTTAGACAGTGTGCAACATGGTAGTGCAACATTAAAAACTGAATCGACATCAGAAACATTGGCGATTTAATCTATTCAGCAGATCGAAATATTTATTAGGACATCTTTACCAATATTATATGATCGCTGATATCCAATTATGGATAGGCAACAAAAGAAGAAGAAGTCAGAAAATACAAAAATACCATAAATGTGATAGAGACACCATGTTAAAATATCGAGAGAATGACTTTAAATATCGAAAGAGTCGCCATAAATTTCGGAGACATCAAACAAAGTTAAAGGAAAATTTAATTATGTCTATATAACAATTTTATCACTCTGTTAGTAGTAACAACAAATGAATTTATAACCTTTTACATTCCGACAGGAATATTGGTGAATATTTATGGTATACAAAAATATATATATATTAAACATAAAAAATTCTACATTAGTGATGTGCGATATGAATTCTCGATATCCATATTTTGCTTACATTATATCGATTTTTGTAAACTCGATATTTTTATTAGTGATATTGCAGTACATCGATATTATTTGACTGCATCGACCTTTTGATATATTATGAGCATTTTTTTTTATTTAAATAAAGTTAGATTGATGAAAGAAGGGCTTAAAAGGGATTTAATACATTATTTAATATTTTCTAATATTTATGATAAAATGTAATAAAGTTAGCTTTAAAATTTTTATATACTTTTTTTCATTCAAATTAAACATTTTTTCAAATAAATTAAACATTTCTTCTAACAAATTGTTTGACAAAATGTGAATGAAAAAAGTATATAAAAATCTATTTAAGTTAGTTTTTAGTTTTAGATTTTATTTCACTATTGACTTTTTCAGGAAATCGCATATTTATATCTCAATCTTCAACTCAAAACCCAGAAATTTTATTTTTTCATTTTAAATCTATACATCGATGTATTTGGTTCCGATTTTTGTATGCATCGAATTGATCGATTTATCGATTTATTTTGCGGATATTGCACATCACTAACTTACATCAAAAATTGTGCAGACAATTTCGCATAGGTACTATACGGTTGCATTTTATGTATAAAAATTATATTTCAATTTTGGTATATAAAAATTATAATTTTTCTCCTCATTCACATTAATAGTATACTCCTCTCTTTCTAACCTTCAATTTACCGTCTATAAACTTCTAATGAAAACAAGACAATTGAGTTAATAAACAATTTTATTCTAAATTTTATATTTTAATTTTTTAATTTATTTCAGGACTTCATTCAAACCACGGCTATTTTATTTGATTTATTTAACATTAATGTACATATATATATATATTATACCTAGAGCTTTTTCTATCGTACCTATACAGTCTATGATTTTCGATTTAAATAAGACTGAAATCTAAAAGGCAGTATTTTAGTTTTAACTACAATGTAGTGTGTTCCATAACGTATTACATATACAATGTAAAAAATGTTTTTAAAATCCTTCCATACTGTTTTAACTATCCAGAAAGAAACAGAATACATATAATGAAATACGAGTATCTGTATGATAAGCATATTCAATAAAATTAAAAGGAAAATATTTTACTATTTTCAATAAAAATATTATAATTAATTATGTTGTATATAGTATGTTATAGAACATACTACATTGCAGTTAAAATACTCTAATACTGCATTTTCGATGTCACGGTAAAATATTTTATAAAACACAAAGGTTGTAGTTACGTTTTCTTTTATTTAAATATGAACAACTATTTAAGAAGTACCAATTGCCGATCAGTTAAAAATTAATTACAACTATTAACTGCTGTAAAAGTTTTATTAGGCAATAAAAAAAGCAAACAAATAATGATTGGTAATTGGTTGTTTTTTTTTTTTTTTTTTTTTTTGGTTAAAATGTAAGACTGATAATTAATATATGGTAAAGGGTATGAATTGTAAAATTTTGTATTTGAATGTTTTGATTGAAAAATGTTTAATAATGTTTACGCTGGAAGTTTGTTTGTTATAAGCTAAGTTAAAAAAAAAAACGAGATTAAATATAGTAACTTTGATGGAGAAATAAATTTACTTTAAATTCAATTTAATTATTCTAAAGATATTTCTACCAATACAATCTTACTTTAGGATTATTTTAATACACACAAAATTGATTTTTATTGCTCTATTAGTAACAACAACAAGGAATCAAATACCGAATTTTAGACTGGATTGGGGGAGTAAATACAATTTTACTACATGATCAATACACTTGTCTCAGTTATAGACATTAATAGTATGAAATATTTTATTTTGTCAATGTGCGCATTTTCCAGGTTAAATCTGCATCCAGAAGTGGGCCTTATGTGGCCCATAGTGGCCCATAGTGGGTTTTTTATGTTTTTGTTTGAATAGGATAAATTCAAGGTTTTAGAGATGTTAATTCCATAATTTAAAATTCTATAACAAATACAAAACCGGAGAAGTAGTAGTTTGAGAATGAAATTTAAAAGCGGTAGCTGAAATTTAATACCAGTAATGAAATTAATTTAAAATATAAACAAGGTATGGTCCAACTTTTTTGCAATAGAGTATTTGATTAAGTATATTTTTAAAATATCAGGGATAGTTAGTTTGTATATACCGGCAACACTTTTTTAACAATTTTTTGAGTGAATGTACATATATAAAAAAAATGATGTTGAGGGTTTAACAGTGTTTCAAAAAACAAAATTCCCAAAAATAGAAATTTAGAAAATTATTTGCAGGTATTCATTTTTTTCTTATGTAAAAAATTTAATAAGCTTTTTAGAACCAACAAATATATTTCAAATTTAAAATGTTTATCAGCTAAAACCCACCCTCAGGAGTCACATTTTAAGTGCGAATTGGTGTTTTAGAAGTAACTGAAATGGTCACCTATATAACTGCTAAATAAGTTAATATAGATCTAGTCTATCCGTCCGAACAGACTAACTGTTCAACAAATCCAGTATTACAAGGAATACAACTGAATCGGGGGACATTCCGTATACAATTAATCTTAAGTTAGACAATTTTTTTATTTAAAATGTTCGTTATTTAAATTATTTAAGTTCGTTCTCCTACTGAATAAAATTATTTTAATTCATAAAATTGTTAGACAACATTTTTTTGTTTTTCTATGATAAAATATGAAATTCTCAAGCAATTCAAAATTATACCAATAACAGCAATAACAACAAAAAATTTGAAACTGTTTTATAAGGTGAGACCAGTTAAATAAATATATATATGTACATTATTTACTATAGTGTGTATGTATATAGTAGTATAGTTCAACTAGCCTTAAAATTTTCATTTGAAATAGTTTTATTCAATTCAAAAGTACTTTCAACTTCAAACAACCTTCCTATGTATAGTTAGTAGACCTATATATTACCATAATATATGTAACAATTTTTGTTATTTATTTTTTATGTAAGGAATTTTATTTTTTTACCCTTTTATATTGTAAATAGCTGTGTTTAAAATACACTAACTATATTGGATATATGTATATAAGTAAGTACTATCAAAACCTGGTGTAACCTGTAATATTCAGAGGTTAATATTATTAATATAAAGAAGTGAAAAAATAAAATTTTGTATAACAAGATAATTTGTTTATATATATAGAAAATTAGATTATAAATATTAGATATATATGTATATCGATATATATATAAAATATTTATTGCATTGTATTTATTAAAATTTGTGGTGGATCTATATTATAACCATAGACCAATTCAAAAAAATTAATACTGTATATAGAGCTCTCTATAGAGTAATAATAAATGATTATTATTATATGCCTTGGAGTTCATTTCGTGATCTCAATTTTTTCTATTTTAAAATTTTATTACAAAATTTTGTAATTTATCCTACTATATATATATATATATATATATGTATTATATAGTTATACTATTATACTTAGGATCTATGATATTGGCGACTTTATAATATCAAAAAAAATACAACAACATAAATAGAAGAATCTTCAAATTCAATCAGATCTCTTGTAAATTTAATGAGAACGTGTTCAATTTCGGTCCTTCTTTCTATTTTTTTATAATCAACTTTTCTTTTTTAAATGAATTTTAAATTGTGGTGTTTTTTTTATTTAAATTTCATTTTTAGAAAAATTTAATTTTAGTACTTTTTTTTTTTGTGTATTACTTACCACATGCGGTGGAATCATTTGAAATTATTATATTTTGTTATTATTCTTTTTCTCTATTTTTTGTTTCTATTTTTTTTTACTTTATGTTCATAAAGTAATAATCTTTATAAACGATGAGTTTTTATAATTCAACCATGAAGAAACAGAGAATTTTACCTTCCTTATAGTTTTAAATTATTTAAGAAATGGGTATGGTAAGGTGTACACGAACTAGTTAATAGTAAAATTGTAGAAAATAGAAAAACAAAAAAAAATATAAGTATAATAACAATTTTTTTTGTATTAAAAGTAGTAAGTAATAGAGAAGTTGTAAAAGGCTACTACTATTCATATTATTTAACTCTTCACAATGTAAGAAGAAGAACTGAAGCATATTAACTGTAAAAGATCAATTTCAGAAAAACAAAAAAACATAAAATGTTATTTTTATTTTTAATGAAAATTGTGTGGTTTTAGGTTTTTAAAAGAAAAATTTTAAATTTTAATTTGAAATTGTTTAGAAAAATTATTATATTACAAATTATTTTTGAAATAAATTAAATTATCAGTAAGAAATGTAAATTTTAATGCATTTTATATAAAAAATTTATAAAAATAAAAAAAAAAAAACGAAATTTAATCGAACAAATTATATTTAATTAAATAAATTTTTATCTTTGACAATAAGGAAATACTAAATTATACGAAAAAATTTCTAATTTAATATATTAATTATAATTAGTAATTTGAATTAAATTAAATTAAGCCTTGTTGGTCCATTTAACAGACAATCTGTTCAAGATTAGTAAGTGTTGTCGGTGACATCGTAAATGTCTTAAAAAAAACTTAAACCTGATACAATGTCGAAAAACTGAATTGCCAACTATATATATATGTGTAAAAATAAGTTGTCAACATTGTGTAATGAGAACTTTGTGAAACATTGTGTTGTACGGTGAAATTGTAAATGTTTTAAAAAAAACTTCATAATGTAAAAAAACTAAGTTGTAAATGTTATCCTTAAAATAAGTGTTTTAAGATTTTTATTAACATTGTACAACATTGCGTTTTTAAAAAAATTTGTAAACAAAAATACCTGTCAAATTGGTCCCGGAGACATAGTAAAAAACAATTGTGATCATGGAGTCAATGTTTCAACTTTTGGGAGCTTTTGTGGACAATTAAGATCATGTGGACGTTGTATTCAACTTAATGTTGAAACATTTACGATATGTGATCGAGAAAAATATACAAAAAGTTTTTATTTAGGTGCCTATTATGTATTTCGATAACGATTTGATCGAACGAAATGTCAAAATGCAAAATTGCCATTATGTATTTCGATATATCGTTCAGAAATTGTCGACGAAATCGATAAATTTTATCGATGTAAAATTTTATCACGAAAGAAACATCGAAAGAGTGATTTTGTTCAAATTATTTCAATTTTGAATTGAAAGGATAAAATAAAAGAGTGACGCTTGGACACCTGGTGTTTGTTTTATATTTGCGATATTTTTTGGAATAAAAATAAATTTAAAAGTTGAAATGTAGGTATTTTATACTTTATTCTTCATAATTATTTTGTATTGAAATAAATGGTAATAGGCCTAATGCATAATGTATTTGCTGAATAATAAAATCATATGAGTAAAAAATTTTCAACTGTGTGCGTATTATTTTTTTATATGCAACTCATATATTACATATATTAGAAGTTCATTAAGGAGTAGGAGAATCGAAATAAAATGAAAAGGTCTCTACTGCGCAGGACCCTAAATGCTTGTCAATTATAATTATAGATTCTACTTTAATTATAAAAATAATGTTTGCCTAACTTTTTTCTTATAGTGTGTAATGGAATTTGATCCATTTTGGACATAAGTATAAACTGCAAATTTCATATGAAACTTCGTTAAGCATAACAGAAAAAATTAGGTCTGCTAGTCCGACATGCAAATCATTTCCTACGTTGCAAATCATTTCATAGGCTCAAACTGCACAGAATCTTAATACGCTGGCCAATTTAATTATATTTAGAATCGACGTGTTACTTATTGGCTATTTTAATTTTTACCCTAATTTTTCTAATAAATCTATAAAAGCCATATTGTTTAACAGGAAATTTTGATCAAAACTGTTAATAAAATTAAGTTTTGTAGATCACTCTCAATTTCATCAACTCATCAATTTCATGTATAATTATATACGTATATAATCTCATTATATGTTGGCTTGTTTTTTAAGTCTGCAATTTGTTAGCGTTTTTCGGCACTATCAGAAACTGAAAAATTTAACTCTGCTAAAATCATTTTATTTATAAAAACTTTTAATTTAATAATTTGTATTTTATTTAAACACTTCTAACAAATTTTCAACTTAATACTGTCAAATATAACTATTGTTTTGTTTTTGTTTTCGTATAATAATTTGAATTTGACAGTCAAAGAATCAAACATGTGTCATTTTTATCGTAAATTTGAAGTTTACAATGGCAGCATTTTAAAACACTTTTGATCAAATTTTCATCGAAATACATATCAGGCACTAACGATTACAATCGAATAACTCTAACGATGAACGATTCGATGAAAGTCGATCGAAATACATATAGGCATTCTAGTTTTAAACCAAGTGATTGATGATTAGATTATAGAAGTGTTTAGGATTTAAATTTAATTAAATTACTTAAATCATAAAAAAACAGAAAAAAGCGATATGTTACGATACATACACATAATCTCTATATATTTATGCAATAGGTTTTCAACTTGGTATTACAAATTCCCCTTGGAAATTATCTAGTACAAAATGCCCTACAAAAATAATGGCTTCCTTTCTGGAATATTATTCTGAGTTCATTACGTATACATATAGAACAAACTTTTGGCCTTCTAAAACCAAAATTTAGAATTTTATACCATGTAGATCTGCACAATATTAAACTTGCAAAAAATATATAATCGTGGTTTGCATTATTTTAAATAATATTATAATTAATTGACGATAAACACGATGAACTATCAAACCTCAAAAATATTTTTTATATTAATTTTATTTTGGTTTTAATCACAACAAAATGCAGCTCATTCCTTTTTTCTCTTCTACAGATAAAAACAACTTACAAAAAAAAAAACTTCACTATTATAAAATACAATTGGGTTTTTAAAAGTGTTTAGATACCCAAATTCCTGTCATACCGGTCGCGTAGACAACAATTATTGTCGACAACAATTCTGAACATGAGATAATGTATCAAGTTTTTGACATTTTAGATCATGCAGACATTGTGTTCAACTTTGTGTTGAGATATTCACGATGTCAAGGTATCTTTGGTGGCATGGATTATTATGTTTTATGGATATTTTATGTGATTGGGTAAATGTAGACTCTGCTTAAAAGAAGGGGAAGAATACACATCGCTTAATTCTGAAATTGACATTAAAGCAATAATAGGGTTTACCAAGGACATGGACCTGCAATTTTAAGATAATAAACAGGGAAGTACCTACAATATATCTGAAAAAGTTGCGTCTTCCCATCGAAAAAAGGCTGGGTAAAATAAGATACAATACTACTAAAAATCGATAACGTATGTTCAAAAGGAATGATGAAGCTTATGAGTATCACTTATAGTGAGTTATGAGTTGATAAGTAAATTCTAAGGTGGCTGAATGCACAAAAATTTGCAATTTTCAAATAGTTTTTGAACACTAGGTTGTGCATTTTTATTTTTTTATTTTTTGATAAATAAATTATTATTGAATGAATTGTATTAAAATATACCTTATACGAGCTATGAATTGCTCTTCTGGAGGCTGTTAAAGAAATAAATAAAAATTAAACCTTAAATAAATAATAACAATATCAAATCAAGATACAAATCTGATTCGCTCTATAAGTTGTAGGACAGTGATGATGATACATAAATACACAGTTTGAACTATGGATCCCTACAGTCAGTACAGGATATTTTGGATACAGTTTCTTATCTTGAATTTTTGAAGATTATATTTGGATTGGTTGTTGGATTTTGAAAACACACTCTTGTTGGAATATGATTTTATTTTATATTTGGAAATATTTGGCTACAAATTTATATTTCTATAGTCGGTTTTGAACCACCTATGAATTTTTGGTATTTAAGAATGAGCAGTTGAAACCTGTTCGTCGGAATTATTTGACATAACCGGACATTAACGTGTTAAATTCGTTGGTAGGTGTCTGCATCTGTGAGATATTTATAAAATAGAGCTATCTGTTCAATAAATATCGATAAGATGAAAATAAACACACTTGGTGCCTTGGGAAGGGGTTTTTCTATACTCTGTACTAACTTTTCTGCCGTAACAAATATACAATTTCTGATTTATTTTTCATTTACTAATATAGTTTAATTACTTAACATATTTCATTTTAGTGCTGTTCAGGTAATCTAACGTTTCAGTTACAAAATCAAAAAACTCTAAGAATAATCGAATTTTCATCCGTAAAAAATTAAACCCTATCGACATGGACATATATGTTTTATCCTGCCTAATTTAAGTTCTATTCTGCCCTCCATAAACTGATTCAATATTGATTGGAGCTATAAAATATCTTAGACATTTAAGTACAATATATTGAATACCTTTCTAAATATATATGTAGACTATTGTTGAAAATATAGGTCTTTGAAAGGTACTAAATGTGATTATCCTACATACATGCGTATTTCGGTACTTCTTGTTGTTCACCTGTTGATATGCAGATATACTGAATGTCTGCAATTACATTTCTGAAGTTCTCTCTATCATGCGGTGCGTGCATTAGTTCTCCCTCCATTTGGAGGCCTATTCATTGCCTGATGTTTCTTACACATGACATTTGTTTTGTGTCAACACGTCTTCTGCGCCTTCAATTTTACCTTTCTGAGTCAGTTGTAGAATATAATATTTGTTATTTCGAGTCATATGACTCAGATATGTTTTTTTATACGTTTGATAGTTAGTAACAACTCGCGGTCTCTATCTATTCTACTTAGAACCTTACTATTGTTGAATCAATCTACCCATAATATCTTCAGTATTGTAATGTACATTTCAAATGCTTCAAGCTTATTAATGGTTATAATTTTTAGTATTCGCGCTTAAATAGCATTTCACGAACAAAATTTTTGTATCGAAATTGATATCACGGTTACTTAGACCTTTTTTATATTGTACAAAACTGCTACGAGCATATTCTTTTCGGCATATTATTTCTATATCTGAGTTCACATTTTATATTTAGCACACATCCTAGATATTTAAAACACGAGATTCGTTCAATTATGGTGTTATTTTATGGTTAATGTTATGTTGTTAAATTTGATGGTCCTAAAAATAATCATAAATTTTGTTTTACTTATTTTTGCTTGCTTTCTGGCTTCGGTGTACTTGTATACTTTTTCAGATTTTTTTTTATACTCAACTGAGGAAAGAAATCTAAAATCATATATTTTGAGACAGGGCAGTTTGATTATTTTCGCAGATGACATACTGACTGTTCAATGTGGTTTCTTTATGAGCTGATTTTCTATGTCAGATTTAAATTTTCTTTAATACAAAAAATTATCCTTTGTTTCTATTTATCGAAGCATCCCAAATTTACTCAAATTAAGGTTCATATTTGATTTCTTCAGTTTCGTACATAATATTGAGCCTATAAATTTTTTTTCAAAATTACATACATACATTTTTACTATAGTATGTAAAGTATGCAAGACCACCAATTACAAATACAAGATTTGTATTAATATTTGATTCTATGGTAGTGAGTGAATCAGCGTGCAGATTTGTTTCGCAAATGTCTATTGAAAATTTCATTTTCATAAGCTTTAACAACTTTTGTATTAAAAAATAGTCGTTGATTAAAAACATCCTTAAATTTGAAATCGAATTAAATTTACAGCAAATAGATCTGCAAATTACTGAATTACTAACGGTACTTTACTTATAGATAAAAAAGATCATTTTATTATTTTATCACCTTCAATTTTGCATAGTTTTAGTTTTAAAGAATAAAACAAGACAATATTGTGATCTCACCTGGCATTTATTTATTTATTTTTTTTTTAAATTCGCGAAAATTTTTTTGCAAAAAATTTACAAAAAAAGAAAAAAACTGATTCATGCAGAACGGAATGCCATTTGTATTTTTTTAAAGTACATATTCGAATACTTTAGGATTTAGATTTTATTTTTTGTGACTAAATGAGACCACCATTTCTCCGTTGGTTTTAGTTTTTCTTTTTATAATTTTTCATTTATTTTATTTCTTTTTATTTTTCGTTACACTTTATTCGACGTCATGTAATTTTTGTTTTTTTTGTTCTTTTTTATTTAGAAATATATAAATCAACAGGTGTCACTTAAATGTCATTATAACATTACTTGTCTGTTTTCCAAGTTATTGCTTTTTTCCAAGTTACTACAACAAGTCATATAACATTACACACAAACATATATATATATATATATATATATTGGTTGTGAGCTTAATGTGGAGTACGGTATGTTTATTTTTTGTTATTTTCTTTTTTTAAAGTAACTCAGTTGTTCATTCAAATGTAAAAAGCATATTAGCGAAATGGTAAAAAAAATAATAAGTAAAAAAACAAAATAAAAAAACTAAAACCGTAAAGCATGTACCTTTTGAAAAGTTTTGTTTTGTGTGGTTTTCATTTTTAGTACTAACTTATATATTTAATATTTAATTGTTGTATTTGTATTTAAAGCGACGCGAGTTGCAAGTGATATTTGATATTTTGGAATAAAAAATAAATATTTTTTTCCTTCTTATTTTTATTATTGTTATTATTTTTCTTCACGGTTTTATAAATTAAGGTAAAACTTAATAATAATAAAGTAAGTAAGTAGAATCTTAAAATGAAATGAATACGTATATAGGATTGTAGATAGAAAAGAAATTGACGTCAGTTTTAATTTCAATAAGAAGTAAACAGTAAAAAAGAAAAACAATAAAATATGATCAAATGTGGGTACTATGAAATGTGGAGTAAGTTTGATAAAGTGAGGTCAAGATCAGTTTTACGTTAATTATTGACTTGACCTTGATGACAGTTTGTAGGTTTTTTTTTGTTTTTTTTTTTTTGTAATGTGTTAAAAATGCATTTGTGGTTATGGTTGTAATTCTGCTACTATTAAAATACTGTTAAGGGTGTTGAAATTTAGTAATTAATTAATTTTTTTTAATTGATTTTTAATTTTTTTTTTTGTTTTATGTGGTTAAAAAAATTGAGTTCAAAATTAAATTTCAAATATTAAATAACATTTTTTTGTTATATTTTTTTGTAACTAAGTAGCAGATTCATTTCAAATTTATTTGATTTTTGAGCTCTTAAAATTGAATTTAGAAAAAAATTTGGTTTTAATAGGATGATATGATCTAGGTATATATAGAAAACCACAAAATGTTATTTGAGGATGATAGAAAAGCAGAAAATATAATTTTTTTAATATGGTAGAAAAGTATAGGTTGTGGATCAATCAAATCTATGTACATATTTACTTTTAAAACTATTGGTTTTTTTTGCGGTGTAACACTTGGCAAAAATCAGATGATAAACAACTATTTCGCCTAAGTCCACTTATCAAAAATTTAAATATGTAATTATATGTAATTATAATATAATATTAATATATGCATATATTTTATTTATGTTGTTTTTTATGTATGCAAATATGTTGTTATTTTATTTTATTTATTTTGTATATGTATGCAAAGTAAAAATTTGACATCTACCATTTTTGGCAAATGTGTTTTTGCGAAATCAGTTTTTTGTCAAGAGATTTTTTGCAATGTGATGTTTGTAATGTGCTACTGTGCTATATCTGTTTTTTTTTTATATACTGTCAAAATAATAGAACAAACATTGAAATATATATATATGTTATTATTATTATTTTATTTATTGCCTTAATGTATTTGTACAATATGTTATTTTCATATATTTTAATTCTATATTTCAAGATCACAATTCTATATTTTAATTCTATATTACACCTTTGATTTGTAATTATTTAGACTAACCTGACTTAAATATTTAGAATAAATTTAATTTGCAAAGGACAAAACGGCAAGTGAAAACCTTTAATTAATTATTTTATGCTAATATAAAACCTAATGTAAACCTAACCTAAATATTAACTAACGTATATTAACTAAAATGATCTTAATACTAAACATTGCAATAGTTGAGCAATATTTTAGCATAATTTGTGTAAATATAATATAGATTAGTGCTATAATTGGGGCTTAATTCCGTAAAAGAACAATTTGTTTCGAAAATCGACATTTTTAAGTCGAACTTAAGAAATCGCGGTATTGCGCAAGCTAATCGAGTTTAAAAAAAGAGCTACCGGTGTTGTTACAAAAAAATAAAAATTTTTGTTGTCAAATGATTTGAATTGAGACGTTTTTTATTATTGTCAGTTTTCTAAAACGTACATATATTGTGTTCTAAATTATAAAATACTAATTAGTGTAACTATTTTTCACTATTTTATGAATAAAAACTTTTAGAACTTACTCAATTATTGTGTTGTTGCTATATTTTTGTGATTTAATATTTTGTTGCTTATTAATTATAGACCTAATCTTTGTGAGTAGGTACATATAAAAATGACTTTTTTTTGGTTAGGTATTTTTAAAGAAGAACCAAATGCTGTAGGGTAATGTTGGCAATTGTTGAATTATTCTTCATAATGGACACCAACTTCTCCAACTGCCTCTTATTCCTGTAACTATTTTTTTTTTTTTTTCTAAAAATAGTAAATTATTAAAAAATAATTATTTTAATTTTTTTATTATTGTTTACTCAAATTTTTACTGGATTTTTCATAATTATCACAATATTCAAGAACTTAAAACCCTAAAAATAAATAACGTCGTACAACAAAAAATTCAAAAATCGCGTACAAAAATGGCTTTGATTTTTCAGTAGAAAAAATTAGATTAAAATCGACAATAAAAACTAGTCAACTTAAGTCGTCAAAACAAAGTCGATATAACCTAATGCATTGTATTTACAAATTTGTTTTCTGACAGTACAATAACATGTACCATAAGTACACAATTGAGAATAAACTATTGGTCGGCTAATGTCAAAACTACTGGTCCATTGGTTACTATTTTTTTTTGTTTTTTTATAACCAATCAAAGCTTTAGGATAGTGTAGAATAAAACTAGAAAAGAAGAAAAATAGGAGATAGATTAGTATAGAAAGTTGTTAAATTTAAAAATCCTACGAAAAATAATACAAAATTTTAATTAATTTTATTATTTCAACTGCACATATAAAAAATACAAAAATTTAACAATGAAAAAAAACAGGTACTTACTATGGTAAACCACATTAGGAAAGTAAATTAACAAAAATTCTTTGCTAAACAAAACATTTAAAAACCTGCAAAGAATCTAAAAACTGTGGGTACTAAGATTTAATTAACTTATTGTTATTGATCATGAATATTATACACGAGTTGGGTGTTTGATTTTAAATTAAAACAATCTGTGCAACGAAATTTCAAAATTCTGGATTACAATTTTTTAACTTCTAAAAATAAGTAAACCTCTTTTTTGCAAAATGAGATTCGTGATTCAATCCAAAAAATCTCTATTAAGCAGTGCATGGAAGACTACAAGGTCTAGAACATCTCCATATATATTGTAAAGCTTGTTGTTGTGCAGGAAATTCTGAGTTACAAAAATATTATAATTTACATTAAAAGCAAATAAAGCAAAACTAAGTATTGTGATTACATTAGAACATATAAGTGGATGGATGGCCAATTATAAATTCAGAATTGATTAAACAAAAACGTCTTGTCGATTTTTTCATAAAAACAAATATTTACCTACTTCATTTCTATACATTTAAAAATATTCAACTTTCTATATGCTAAAATATTCTTTTCTTAGTCGATTGCTATTCATGCTACGGATAGTCGATTACAATCGTTATATTTTTCTTATAGCATCAAAATGACGAATCATCGGACAGAATAAAGAATAAGAGTAATACAGAAAAATATAATCGAGAAGGTGAATCGATTGGAAAGAAAGCTTCATTAATGATATTGGACAGTGTAGATATAGCAAAAAAAAAAAAAATTATAAAATTTAAGTGATTAATTTAGGAAGTTTCAATGCAAGTCATGGAAGGAGATCAGATTGTATGAAAAATTGTATTCAAGGTCTTTTAACCGTTTTTTTTTTTTACAAAAAAAAATTTATTAATGAGATGCGTTTTTATTTGTAGAACAATTTCTTGTCCTTAGTAGTATTTTTTCATATATGTAGACACAGTAATTTTTCTAATAAAATAATAAATAAATTTTTTTAGTTATAAACTTGTAGTTAAATATTTTCGTAAGGACATTATTTTTGTTATAATGGTCAAGGACTTGAAAGAAATTAAAAGTGGTTTTTTTTTTCTATAGAACTAAAAATATTATGAGAAAAGTACTTTTTTTTTGAGTCTGAGTACAAAATTATATGTATACATATGTATATATTTATATATATATTTGTTAAAATAATAATTAAGCATCGATTTCGTGGTTTATTTTTCTATTTTATTTTATTTCGTAAAAAATATTTTATAGATTTTTAAAACTTTTTTTTTCATTGATTACACAATAACTTTAGAGCTTTAAAGTTAAAATAAAATTTTTATTCAATTAATTATACTTTGAAATATAAATTGTAAAAGTTTTATGTATAGAGTGGTATAGTTTTAATATAATTAGTTGTTTCAAGGATTCGATCAATACCAATATCATAACCTAATAATTGCCAAAGTAGCAAAATTAGTAAATAGTGAAATTTTAAAGAGAACGAAAACAAATTTTAATTAATCCATTTTCGTGCTTATGGTGTTTCTTTGCTCAGTCATGATCTCTGCCTTGTATATCTTCCTAGGGGTACACGTGAGGCTATCTAGTTGTCGATTTCGGAAGATATTCAGATGTTGAATACAAAACATTTTCTATAATAATAAAGATAAATAAGCTACAATTTTTATCAAAGTTTGTATTACCTAACTAAGGTGACATTTTAGAATCTAGATTATATCAAAAACACAAGTGTTTTTTTCTTCATGATTTTTTTATAATTAATTTTCAAATTGTGGCATCATATTGGGGTACTGCTAATATTGTCTATCTTTATACATTTTGTACACATACAAATTTTTATTTTGTTTACAAAATCAGAAATGTTCTAATAAAAAAATATCAATCGGAATTTTCGTTTTCACAAAATATTGACATATTTGTGCAACTGTTGTTTTGGAAATTGCAATTAAAATTATAAAATCAATTTTTATCGATTTTTAACCAAATATATTTTTTTTAAACCATTTCACTATGAAATTATACAAAAAAAAAAACAATAATAAATGAAAATACTTAATTTTAAAAATTTCATTATAAATTTAATTTATATTTATTGTTAATTTTTAATTGAGCAACGACCTAAATAAATTTAAAAATAAAATTTAAAAATATTAAGAAAAAACAAAAATATAAGATAATTTACTTTTTTTTATCACTATTTATTTTTAAAAGACTCCAATTGTTATGTGGGTATTAAATAATAATAAATAAAAGAGCATAATTACCAAATTATCATCAAAAAATTGCATGGGGTTTTTTTTATTATAATTTTTTTTTATTATCACACTGTTGCGACATATTCTGATGGTCCAGTACTCTCAAATTGTAATTTGTAATGTACGCAATGTTATTTAACAAAAAAAAACAAAAAAAAAAAAATAAACCAAAAAATTGTTTAAAATTGGAAATTATTTGTTCGATTTGATTTTCAATATTTTATTTTTGGGTGGTACACAGTTAGCTAATACACGTATATATTGAATTTTAACCCTTTCAGAGTTACTTATCTGAAATTTCAATGCAATACAAGAACATATCATTAACAAAATATATTCACATAGCAACCACATGTGAACAATTTCATAAA
Source organism: Argyra leucocephala (assembly GCA_963942445.1). Taxonomy (NCBI): domain Eukaryota; kingdom Metazoa; phylum Arthropoda; class Insecta; order Diptera; family Dolichopodidae; genus Argyra; species Argyra leucocephala. The sequence goes on along the minus strand of OZ012679.1, from coordinate 29,428,771 downwards.
ATAATAATGTTTCTATATGTTCTTGATATTTGGATTTGAATACAGTCTATATGGTAATTGGAAGGAGTCTTTTAAATTTTTAGTTTAGGTAAAAAAAGTTTAAAGAAGCGAAAGCGAGTGCAATTGCACCCATACCTCAAAATAATAAACATTAGGAATGCAACAGAAAATAAATATATTATTCAATAGTTAGTACAACATACTTACAAACAGCCGATTTGGCTCACATGCCACATGTTGCCAGGGTTCGTAGAAATAAGTTTTTACATTTATGTAACAATTTAATAAATAAATCAAATTAAATCAATAGTCCAGGAAACGTTTTCGTTTATCGATTTTGCAGAACACGTATAAAATATGCAAATTAGACAAATTTTGAATTATTGTAAGAAGACGTGCTTTTCGTGCTTCGACGACAACTTTTAGCTGAATTATTTATTATTTAACGAATGGTTAAATAAAATGTTTTTGGTTTATAGAAAGGGTAATAGAAAAATGTCAATTTACGATAGTAATTAAATAACGGGCTTGTAATATTACATAAAAATGAACATAGGCAAATAACAATTAAATTATCCTTGTAAGTTTAAACCAGGTTTAGATTCTAAAGACCTCATCGTATGTTATTCTAATAAATTACAGTTGATTAACCGTGAACTGAGTTGTATATATAATTAATAAGTGTATGGCATGAAACTAAAAATAATTTAACACAGCACGACCAGTTGTCTAGCAGGAATATTTTTACACAAAATTGTTATGAAAAAGTTGATATTACGTTCATTTGTAAATTGACTTGTTAAATATTTTTAATTTTTTTTAAATAATGTCATGGCAATTAATTACAAAATAATTACAAGAATTGTACAAAAGTGAAAATAATAACACCTTATCATATGTACTGGCACTTCGAACTTTTAATCAGAAACATTTTATCATCACTGTCCTGTAATCCAATCCGTGGGGCATAAGGCTGAAATAAAGTTTTTCCATCGTATCCTATCTCCAAGTAACCTCTTCAATTATGGCCACGTTCTTTGTTGGGTACTTGTTTCGGTTATTCTGTTGTTCATTCTAGTTATCGGCATCTAACCCATCTTAATCTAATGGCAATTCCTTCATTTTGCATTATTTAATGTAATTTATCACTGTTTCTATTTATCTCAGTATGTACGATGGTTATCACCATGATTAAAATTATTTAATGTTTTTTTTATTATTCTGCTAGCCTAAGGGACAAGCCATAATATGTTGATATTGGTCGTATTATTGTTTACATAAGTTATGTTTAAGTCATCTACTTAACTACTTAATATTTTTTATTGCATTCTCATTTTAAATATAGGATCTATACTTTATTTATAACTTCCCTTGTATATGAAACAACGTTGCGTAGCACAATGTGTCTAAATCCATTGATATTATATTTTTCTATATGTTTTCTGAAATTTTGTTTTTTAGATCTCTAAAACATAATTTTAGATTCTTTGTTTTGGACTCATTGAATTTTAGAACTACTTCTAATATTTTTTATTCGAATATCAAAGAAATTTACTTTGGGCACTAACTATACAATTTGCAGAAATATTTATAAGGAAATTAATACCTTTACTATTGAAATTTCTTCTAATCTATCTCATACCTTTCTCCCACTATCTTTTTATATTCTATGCCAACCAAACTAAAGGTTGAAACAGTATAGGATAGAATAGTCATAACGCTACCTTGTTTTATCTCTATCTTATTCTATTCTATGCTTTCTCAACCAAGTTAAAGCTTGGCACAACATAGGATAGAATAGCCCTAACGCTACATTGTTCTATCTCCATCTGTTCTGTATCTATCTTATTCTATCCTATGCTGTTTCAATCAAACTAAATATTGGGACAGCATAGGATAGATAACCCTAACACTATCTCTATATTATTGTATCTCTATATATCTCTATATTATTTTATCCTATGCTATCTCAACCAAACTAAAGGTTGGGACAACATAGAATAAAATAACCCTAACGCTATATTGCTCTATTTCTACCTGTTCCTATATATATATATCCTATCCTGGCCCAATCTAACTCTAACACTATCTCTATATTATTGTATCTCTATATATATCTCTATCTAATTCTATCCTATGCAAACTAATGGTTGAGACAGCATTGGATAGAATAACGCTTTATCTGTTTAAAAACAAAAAAAAAGCAAATATTTTGTGTTTTTGAATTAATTTTAATAGCAGCCAGCGAAAGGGTTAAAAAATGAAAATAATTCAAAAAATTGATTCGATTTATTCGATTATTATTATTTTTTTTTTTTTTGTATTGTATACTCAATTTTTTTTACTGATGTAATAATTTTTTCTTTTCTTTTTTTATTTCATTTCATTTTTAATTAATTTTTTTTTATTTCATTTTCAATTTCATTTTGAGTTCATAAACTAATTAACTCGAAGAATTGCATAAAGTTACAGTAGTCCTAGATAAATGAAAGGTAACCACAATTAGGTAGTCAATTGTTAAATTTATCTCGCAAAATAGCATGGCGTAAGTTCTTTGCGCACTTGTCTTTATAAGATTGATGAAAGATTAGACATTATTTTTTATACGTCGTTTCTTTGTATTGACCTATTGATTGTGTTATTGTTATTGTTATTGTTTTGTTTGCTAGCCGAATCATAAATTATCGGTTTATAAATCAATCGATTTTCTATATTGATTTCACATCAGTTTTCAATAATTTTTTTTGTTGTTGTTTTTGCTACTTTTTGATTTTTGTTGCGTTGTAATTTATTGCTTGATCTCATGTTGAAAATTTCATAGTTAATGAACATAATATAAAAATATTAATATATACATACATATACTTATGTATATACATATATATAATTAACAATATTATATTTTTATTTATGATTACCTGTCAAATAAAGGTAATTTTTAAAGGTTATCTTAGTTTTTTTTTTTGTTGCTTTGCTTTTTTATTTAAAATTACCTTTTTTTTTGCTCTTGGTTTTTTGTTGTTATCATATCAACAACGGTGGTTTACATTTTTTTTTTTTTTAATATCAATATTGTAGACAGATATCTACCGGATTGTCGATTGATCAAAAGAAAATCGATTCTATTGATCGATTGATCTATTACAAATTTTATATACTTTTTTTTTCGTTTTTTTTTTTGTTCAAATTAAAAAAAACTGAAGAAAGAAACACATCAGGTTCAGTTTTAATGTGATTATTTTGGAGCGGATCAAGTTAATTAGGTATAAAAATTTGTGTGTGGAATTTTATACTGAAAAAAATTATAATCATCATCATCATCATTATCATTATACGTTTTTGTTCATTTATTATTTTGTATCTTATAATGATGAACATAGGTAATTGTGATAAATATTTTTTTTATTCTCTAGTTAAAATAAGCCAAAAATTCACGTGAAATTTTGTATCAACAAAAAATAATTTTTTTCCCCCCTAATTCATTGGCAATTATTTTGATAGTGATACTTCTCTTCATAATGACTATGAAGTTTTGTTTTTGCTTTTCTATTACATTGTAAATTTTGCAAATTTGTTGGTGAAAATTTAAAGAGATAGCATAGTTATTACTTGTTTACCTAGAAAATGTTTTTTTTAAGATAGTTATAACTACTGTGTGTTTCATTTGTACACTAAGTTATGTTTTCCAGTTATACTGAACTGAAAATACATTTTAAGTTGAGATCGAAACTTAATGGAACAAACGAAAAATGGCATATATTAAATATATGTGCAACCTCAAGGACAACATTGCCATCGCATAACATCCACAAAACCAAACAACTTTTAGCCAGGTCCGGTACTGATATATTAAGAGTAGTAGCTATCTGTACGGGTTATTGGCCGATAGGGAACAACGCTATCAGCTTGGCATCCCATTTGACTCCCATTGTCATCCTGATCATCATTGTCCTGTAACTCGACCCGTGGGACACAAAAATGTGATCAGTGCTGCAAAAAAGAAATCAAGATAGAAACTATTGAACACTTCCTTTGTAGCTTCAAAGCATTAGCTAGATTCAAACTTTTTACTTTAAGTGATTTCCTAACAATATAATAATTATTTCAGAAAACCAAATTGGACATTTTCAATAGCAGAGGATATTACTGAGTTCCTTTGGAGAGTTATAATAAGAGAATGATCCATTAAAACTACCAACAACAATAAATAGGTTATTTGAATCGTGGTATCAAAAATGCACAATTAAGGGCTAATTAATGGGTTTTTCAGAAGCAACTGAAATGGTCACTTTTACCTACCTAATCTACTTTAAGCTCGATATTTGAGTTTGAATTTGGTATTAATTTTTTTTTTTTGCTATTGTAATAGGTAATTACTACCCGAGTCGACCGTGCTTATAAATACATTGAAAGAATTAAGTTAAGATTTCACGTCTAATAATTTCAGTAGATTTAGTAATCTAATATACTTCACAAATTTAAAAAAAAAACAAACAGAATTAACTGCTACTGCCTTTGCAGATTTTTTGTTAAATTTAAATTAATCAAAAATATATATATACATCATTTGAATTTATATGGAAAATCATTTTAGATTTAGATATTTTATAATTCTTATCAGCTTAAAAATGCTAGATTTTGGTCGATTTTTATAACTCACAGATGCATTATGAATAAAATTTTGTATAATAAGTTATAAAATCAACCAAAATAGAAATCAAGAGTTGTATAGGTATAGTTCAACATTATAAATACCTACTGATGAGTATTATGATGAACGAAACACTCCTAAAAATAATTAATGTTATTAAAAATGGTTATATTTTTACCTGAAATTTCTAAAAATTGGTCTAGTGCTAAAAAAGCCAAAAAATTTGATTATATACTAATATTTATGTACAGTTATATATTTAATATAAAATTTAAATTGGCTTTGTATTGAACTCCAAATTTAAGTTTCGATTAAGATAAACGATGATATTACAATATACAACCACAACTTGATCAATAGTTAGTTTCAAGTGTATAGTCAATCAAAAGTCGTATACTACAAATCTTACTTAAAATTGTAATAAAAAAAAAACTGCAAAAGTACAAAATTTCAATTTTTCCAGAAAACTGAAAAATTTAACAAGTTTGAGAATTAAATTTTATATTTTGCAAGTTTTAATTTAAATATATGTAGTTTAATAAATTACTAATAGGTATAGTTAGTAGTGGTTGTTGGCTTACATCGATACATTTAATCGATTGAACTCCATTGTAGTAAAATTATTGGTATACATTTCAATTCTGTTTAATTAGTTAATGTTGTGCATTATAGTCTAATGCAATGTATGAAATAAAAAATATATAGCTTATACTTTAAGTGATTTGATTAACAAAATTTTAAATACTCAATAAAAAGTGATACAACTCTGTAGTTATACAAATTTTCAACGTATTAATTTAATCACCTAAACCATCAATTTTATTGTAGACCTTAACTTCAAAATATATATATATGTCATATATATATTTCTTTTTTAGTATATAATCTCAATTCGATCTCATCTATTATCCCTGATACAAAAAATAATATCGTCTATAAGCCTCACACCCTGTACGATGTAAAACAGAAAAAAAGGACTTTTCACGCCAAATATTTCTGTTACCACCTACCTACCTACACACTTAAAATGTTTTAAAAGAAATTTCAAAAATTTTTGTACAATTTTTTTATAACTAAAACTAATTTATATAATTAAGTATATTTTAAAGAATTTGTAAAATAACAAAAATAGCAAAAAAAATAATATTTCAGTTGAATTTGATATGAAGATTTACTGCATAACTCCACTCACTGTATTTAAATGAAATGAATATAAATTGGAAAAGTTTTCATGATAAATTACAGGAAAAATTTTGGAATTTAAAATTTATTTTCTTTTGAAATGAAAATTATTAAAATTAGACTACTTATAGTAAAGTGGAATTTTAAGTTAATAGTTAATACTGAATTTTGAATTTTAGGTTTTGTTAGGATCAATAAAATGTTATGATGATGTCATTTAACAAAAAATATATAACTCGAAATAACTTTAAGTTTGAATATAGATTCAAACGTTAATGTCGTCTCTATAGAAGCAGTTTAATTTAATTTTTTCACAATGAATGATTCGTGTTAGTAAAACCCGCCAGTTGAAACTAGAATGTAACTTAATTTCAATCTTGATTGTTTTTCCATCATTTCAATTTATTTTTAACACTATAGGTGGTGTTGCGCAAATCAATTAAATTTATTTGATTTGATATTTTTTCAAATCAACTAAAAAAATTCACGGTGTTGTGAGAATCAATTTTCAACTATTTGAATTAAGTTCAACTAGTTGATTCAATTTGTTTCAACTTTGATCAACACTTCAAATCAAAAATTTTAAGATACCTAAATTTTGTTGGAGTTTCCAGTTTTGTTTTATTAGTTATTTATATTTAAAAAAAGTTATAAGTTTGTAAGTAAGTGTTCAATAAATTTTAGGTTTTTTTTATATTTTTCCTTTTCAATTTGTGGGCTATTTTTATTATTGAAATCATGGTTCAATATCAATATAATATTTACTTTTTAGCTCGTTCTAGTTTGTATTTGTCTGGTCAAGATTTTCTTTTAAGTTTTTTTTTTAATTATATTAACTTGCCTTATGCAAGTCCATTATGTGTTTTGTGTCTTTTAAAAGTTAATATTATTTGAATAATATAATTACTGTTTCGTTTAGTAATAATATTATGTAAAATAAATACATAATATATATACGTAGCTATATTTCGTTCTATTCGTAGAATTTGTTTTTGGACTAAGAAAATGAACCAGGGCGCGTTGACAATATTTTTTAGGACCTTATTCTGGAACCTCTGAATAATATCTCTATTATACTTTTTTGGCTGCATCCCCATAGCTGGATGCCATATGAACATACTGATTTCAGTATTTGTTTATAGAGCAGAAATTTGTTTTGTATTTTTAAGGTAGAATTCTTACCAATGAGCCAGTACATTTTTCTATAGCGGATTTTTTTTTTTTTGCTTTTGATGTGAACTTTCCAGTGAAGTTTCGCATTTAACGTCATACCAAGATATTTGGTAGTATTTGAATGGAGTATTTCTTGATCATTTACATATACTGGTTTATGTTAAATTTTTTTATTAGTGAAATTCATATGTACTGACTTAGCTTCATTTAATTTTAGCCTCCATCGTTTTTTGTTATAGCTCTCTGCAGCTTTTCTGTAGGTTCTTTATTATTTTCTTCAACAGCCAGAACCGCTGTATCATCTGCAAACGTCGCAATTATATTATTTTCTAGTGCAGGAAATTTCTAATTGAAAATTAAATTTTAGAAAAATTTCGCTACGTCTCTTTTTTTAAATATCTATCATTTTAAAGAATAAAAATGAAAATCGATTGTGGAATGGTTAAGATGTTTAAACGGTATTTCTTTCAATATGAAGATTAGTGAAGGTAGAGCGCCTGCCTTTCGACCGAAATTCCCGATGAAGCAAAAAAAATTATTTATCGGTTTTTCGACCTGGTCCAGTACCCTTTGTCATTGGGATCAAATAAATGACTAAAAATAATTGAGAGTATAATCTGGTAACAACTTAAATAAAATGGAGCTATTCTATTTAAGAAGGCTTAGTTCCTGACAATAGTTAGTTAGTTTTAGTTTAGTTTTAAAATTCTTTATTCTCAAATTTACAATTAAAGTGCTTACAAATAAAGATCGATTTTTATATAAATTTTAGTAGTAGTAGATTTCCACATTTAATGAGTTGATAAGCCAATAATTTGATAAATAAATACTCGAAATATTGTAGATATTGTAGTGTAAAATTGAAGTACCGTACTTAATTAAGCACGAAAAGGTGATTCTACCTAAGTTACTGTCAAGAACATAAAAAAAAAAAAAAACAAAAAAACATTCCTAACTAGATATCTTAATCTTTCTTTATTTCTATAATTTAAGCTAATTTTATTGATTTCAATTTTATTATTGATCTACATACTTGTTGTTCCATATTATACCATTAAAATTGTATGATTAAAAAACAATTGTGCTTCATATAGTTTCAAAATTATAAATTCCAAACGAATCAAACAATTCTCAAATTTCCAAAACTTAAAAAAATTTAACAAAAAAATGTTCATAATGTTTTATTTCAACATTTCAAATCCCATAAGTAAATAATTTGATTTAAATTTTTCCATTTATTTTTATTTAACTTTAGGGACACTATTTAAAATTACTTTTCAAAATTTCATTTTAAATACAAAAAGCAAAATACATTTATATGCAAATTGCAAAAATTAAATTAAATTTAATTAAATTTAAAAAAAAAACTTAAAGTCAGAATTTTGCAAAACTACAAAAAATAAGCTCTTCACTTCAATCTTAATGTCCCCATTAATTTAAAACACAAAAAAAAACCAAAAAAATCAGAACAACATCTGGGACTAATTTAGATATAGTTACGTATGTACACTAACATATTTAAATTTAAAACAAATTTATTAAACTTATCACGTAAATACTTAAAGTGAATGTTAATTGATAAAAGGGGGTCAGTGGTTTACAATCAAATTACATATTATATACATATGTAATTTTTATGAATTTAATAATGCCCAAAAGGTTTTTTTTATTTTTATTTCTTTAGTGCCGCTGATTTTAAATGAAAATAAATAAAAAAAAATCTTTTACTCATATGAGAAATTTTTTTTTTAATACATTTGGGAAAGTTTTTTTTGTTTAGATTTCGACAAAAATCTTTTTAAATAATTTTTAATATTAATTTGCAATATTATCTTTATAAATACGTTTGGGGTATCCAGTTTCGAGCGCGTATACTTTTCTTATGTGTGTAAAACATATTCGTCGTCTTATGTATTTTGTATTTTAAATTTCGAGTTAAACAAACAGCCTTTTTCTTTTTCTCGTTCGAAAATTAGTAGAAAGAACCTGTAAAAAAATATTTTTACTTACTAGATAGACTGGACTCTTAAAATTTGTCTCAATAGTTTATGGGCCCATGTTTCAACCGATTGTATTAATAAATTCCATAAAAATAATTTTGAATTTTAAAATTAATAGATATTTTGACCTTTATTTCCTTTGTAGGCAAATTCGATTAAAGATTCGAAATTTTTAAAGTTACATGTGGATAACAACATTATTGGACATTATCATAATCAATTTTAATTTAACTGTTCTGTTATCAATCACATAGTAAAAATAAATACATATATACGCTATTACCGGCGTAACGTTCACCGATCATGCATTAAATCAATATTTCTTCTCTCTTACAAAATGTCCATTGTTCAAGTGTCCATTCTGGTTTAAAATTTTCTTTTGCATACAACAAACACACCATATGGATACGAAGAAAATGGTAGTTTTGTAATTTCAGCTTCAATTGTAGAATTAATCAATATTGCCTTTGATAATATGTTCTCTATTATATCTTAGTGTTTTTCCTATAAGAAGAAATTTTAGCAAATCTAGTGAATTTCTAAAGGTAGCAAAGCGAGAGTTACCACCATAGCAACAATAGGAATATTTTTTTCTGCTTGTCAATATTTTGCTGCATTGGAAATATTTTGACCTGGCTAATTCAAAGACACAAACCAAAAAAATTTTAAAACTTTTATTAGCTACTTTATTTTGTGGGTAATTTTTATTGTTTTGATGACTTTCAAAAAATGCTTCTAATTTGAAAAAGCTTCATATTTTATGATATTTTGCTATTATTCAGATGATCTTATTTGATTATTATATTAAATATATAGTTTTCCTATATGGGTTTAGAACTTGGATATGTTTTTCTATAAATGATTTATTTGTTTTTTAATTTTGTTTATTTTTAATCGGTAATATTTTGAAAAACTTCATATTTATGTTAACACATGTTTGAGTTTTTGTCACTGTTTTTTGCTTGAATGCATCGAAGTAGAAAGCTTTTTGCTTATATTAGATGCATACATTAATAATTATATGAGCTAGTTCACACACACCACTGACAGTAAAATAATAATCAAGAGATGTAAAACATGTAAAGCAATAAACAAAAAATTTGTATAAAGTTTGTTGGTAAGAATTCATATTATATAGCCTGTGTTCAGACACAAAATAAGAACCACATAAGAAATATAAAATAATATTATGTTATAATATAAATATATGTTTTTTTGTATTCAAACAACAACAATACAGATATGTACGACACCTCGAAATGTCCTCGAAAATATTTTTCATTTTCAATATTGTAAAAAAGTCAGGCTTCTGGCATAAACCGTGTTGGGTAAGGATTTTATGTAAATTCATTTTTTATGTTTCCTAATGGGCTCAATCACAGAAGTGTATTGGGATGTACTTTTTTCTACAATAGAAAAAAGTATATTGGACTTGATCTCGAAAGCCTATTATTGGGTTGGATATTTTTCTATTAATAAACTTTTAAAGTCGATGACATTTTCTTGATAGACTTTGGCTTTTTATCCGTAATATTGTATTTTTATAACGAGACCTATACTTAAAAATTTTTATTTCAAAATTTAAATCTTATTTACATTCTACAAAAATCTTTAAAGAATTGAATTTAGTATTGTATTACGGGTAACATCACTCCTTAGTTATACGTTTGTAACGGATTCACTTTTTCAGGTAGTTTATTACTTTCTACTACGACTTCAAATTGTATATCATGTAGAGCAACATATTTGTTTAATATTTTTGTGCACTTATCTGGTTTATAATGAATAGTTCCACTTCTTTAGCTTCTCTAATTTCGTATAATTCTAAAGGTTTTGATAAATCTCATGTTATTTTTTCCACGCAACAGCTTTATTTTTACTTCGCGTTCCATTTACTATTCCTCAGACTCTTCATCCAACATCAAAATCAAACTGATTTTCAAAAATTAATTTATTCACACAAAAATATATAATTTATATTTTTGACAACAAATATTTTGAAGTAGGTACCTACATGTAGCAACTTTTTTAATAAGTCTATTAGTTTCAATAGACTCTCGCGATACCAACATGTTTTTGATAGACTTTGATAAAATCGATTGAATGTCAATAGACTTCCGCGATCGATCCCAATATATTGCCATTTAATATTATTATAATTTCCAAGTAATTGGTTATTATAATTTTCCGTCTATCTAATTACAATTTTTGTTGGTTTAAGGCTGGTTTTCATTAGAAATTTTTAGCTGATAAATTACAGTTTAGAAAGAGAGGAATATACTATACCGTTAATGTACATGAGGGAGTAAAATTATAATATTTATACACACATTTTTATATAACAACCCGGGAAACACATCGTCTAGACTCTTTATGAATAAATAAACTTTAATCGATAACCTTTTCGATAACCATTATATATCGTTTTCTTTAAATACAGGAACTAAATTCGATATCGATCTTTAGCACCATCATAATTATTTTTTATAACGAACTTCACGTAGGTATCTCAATATCGTTAAAGAATAGAAAAATAGCTTGGTTGCTCGGGAAATGCATAAAATGCAATCGAAATACTTTCAACAAATTTTTGATTATATTTGAAAATATTGGCGATAATTATAGGAAACATATTTTTATGGAGATATGATTTTTTAAAGATTTGTGACGATTCTCCAATATTTACTCTCTCGATATTTCTACTAATACTATGGTAATTCTCCCGATATTTTATCATTGTTTCTCTATCACAAAACCGGTCTGAACTGTTTAAAAATTAAAAATTTCATTTTCTGACAGCCTTTTTAAAATGATGCTTTCGTGCATTGTACACTTCGCACACGATACGCGTCGACCCTGAATACCTGTATTTTATTTATATTTGGTTATAAATAAAATTATTCTTTATAGAATAATAAAACAAAGTATTATATATATATAATATATATATATATTTGCAAAAGTTTTAATTATAATACAAAGGTAAACTAAATTACCTGTTAAAATTGAAATAAAAAACTAAAAAAAGGCATTAAAAATTATTTCAAAACGAAATTACTTTCTAATTAAATATTTTTTTTTTTTTTGCAAAATTCAATTTAATTCTGTTTATTTTAAATGCAAAATTTCTATAATGAAAATCTTCAAGTTTTAAAATTTATTCAATACCTTTGTCAATTTACAGTTCTTTAACAATTGATATTCATTCAAAACAATATTGCTTATACTCGTAAGTGTATATATAGTGAGTGAGTGTTATATAGCCATTGGCATTTAACTGGTTTACAATAAAAAATTTTCATATTATCCCATTATCATAAAACGGAACCATACTTATTGAATGAAATTATTAGAATAACACAATTTTTCCTATTTGTAAAAATTTTACGATATTGTGAAAGCAAACAATAAATAAAATTAGAAAAAACAAAAAAATAAAAAAAAAACAGTATTTTTCGCATAATTTTTTTTGTTTTTTTTTTGTATTTTGTATAATTTTTCAGTTTTTCCGTTCGAAATAAAAGTGGTATTCAGGTGACAACAATTGAATGAAAGCGAATTGTATTCATATTGTAACAATACCCATGAGTTATTGGTAAAAGAAAATACGGAAATTGAGGTTTATTTTCAAACAATTATTTCATTTTAATTGAACCAACACAAAAAATTAGATCATAAATTAAATTAAATTTTTATTTAAGAAAATTTACAAAGTTGATCTTTTATTGCGTTTTTTGTTTTATTGTATTTTTTTTTTTTATAATTTGAAATTAAAAATGTTGTTTAATAGTTATTTATTATACTTGAAAGTGTGTTGTATAAAAGAAAAATGTTTATGAAATTTTGATTTTTGTTTTTTTTTTTTTTCAAACTCAATCGATTGATTTTTATACGCTTTTTACATAATAAATTTTACAATTTTGATTTTAACTTTATAGTTTTACTTATTTTTGTAATTCATTATTTTCAAGTTAATAAATTTTTTTTTTGTTTTCAATTTAGTAATTTATTTCGAAATTATACATTTAGTTTGAATTAAATGCAAACTTTTTTTCGATTCAAATTAAATCATGTCAATTTTAATTATCTTTTAAAATTAAATAATAAAAACGTTTGAAATCACCTGCAGGATAAATAACAGAAATATTTCTGTATATTGCGTTATGTTGCAAAATAAATGATGATATCGGAAATAAGTATTTCAGCAAAAAGTTAGTATAAAATTAAATAATACATTTACGTACTAATTGTATGCTTAAATTAATGTATCCGAACTGATTAAATTCGATTTTATTAGATCCATTAACTTCTGTGGATTTGTGTACCACATTCTGTCCGGTTATGTACAAAATTATGCTTTAAATAGCTAAATAAATGAGAATAATACAATATACAGGGTGTCTCGTTATTAGCTAATAAAACTTCTGCATATGATAGGATACACCTTGACGAACAAAAAATTATATGAAAGACGATGGGTCAATTTTCAACCCCTACAATATACAGGGTGCCAAGTTCCTTACTAGTAGAACTTCGACATTTGATAGAGAACATCCTAGGGAACAAAAAGTTGTATGACAGGTGAGCGACCCATTTTGAACCCCTACCCAGTTGCGATTTAAGTTGATTTCACTGTTTTTGTGCTTTGAGACATATTTAACGCAATATCTTCTAAATGCCTTACTCCAGATGATTGAAAATAGTCTTCATGGAAAGATAATGAATTTTACTTTAAACAAATAAACTTATATCATTTATTTTCGTCGTTATTTGGTTTCAAAATTTATTGAAAATTATTTTTACATAAAAATTAAAAGTTGTTCGACAATAACTCCAAAACTTACGGAATTAAGATGACCTGGAATTTTTATTCGTTGAAAAATGATGTTTTAAACATCTTTTTTTATAGAAGTAAATAAAACTCTTAACTGTTAAAATAAATGAGATAATATCGATTTAAAACAGCTTATTGGCAGCATGTGAAATTCCTCTATAGAATAACAATAAAATTCAATTAATTAATATTATTATTGTCATAAAACTTTGTTGTTGTTTGCCGATTCGCTGTTCTATTTGATTTTATGTATGCATGTTGCATTTTTTTTGCCCACCCTCTGTAATCTTGACTTACCAGCAATTGCTGAGAATCAAAATTAGTGTTCATTGCATTGAATTGCATTGCATTGTTTTGAAGAAGCATATGCTGCTGTACCCTGAACTTAATGCGACATTGCCTATACTATTGACTTCGGCCATTATTCATTCTAAACTCCAATGATAAGGTTTCAAAACAATGAAGATTATTATAATTAATTTCAGTAAAAACAGTCACATTTTCTAATTATATACCCTTTTCAATGAGTAGTACATTTTTTAAATTTTTTAAAACCTTGCATTTTTTGCTATCATTTCATATACAGTTTCCACGTTTCATGACCAAGCTTATTCAATTTCAAGCTTATTCAATTTCTTTATTATCATATGAATTTTCCAGAATATATTACAATTTTTCTATGTATTCCCTGCCAATGATATCTGCCAAATGTTATCGTCTATCGCCTTTTGAAAAGAATTACTACCATAAAATAAAATAATTTCAAGAAATAAATAAAGAATTTCCTTCATATATATATATATATATACACATATACATTATGTACGTATATATATAAATGAATCCCATTATTCAATGACATGAGATTTTCTATTTCAATATTTTTCAATTTAAACAATTGATTATTTTTTTTTTTAATTAACTCAAAATTTATTATTAAAAAAATGTCTAGTAAATTATTTTTATTATCTATTATTATATTTTTGGATATCTTCCATAAAATTATACCGATAAACAATAAAGATGGGCTTGTCAGCATATAAAAATATCCTATTACAATTATTATTATATTGATTTAATGTTGTTGTTGTTGTGTTGTCAAGTTAATTATTAACATGTATTTAATATTTTTTGTCCTTTAGATTTTTGATTTAATAAGATAAGAAATTTCCAATTCGAAATTATTTTTATAAATAATAGTTATATATATATATGTATACATATGTTAGGTACATTACATATATATAAATTAAAAAAAAAAATAAAAATATCCGTTAATATTAATATTTGGAAGTTTGGTAAAAAAAGCAAATGATAACCGGTTAGAAATATTACTAAAGAAATACTAAGGCAGTTAAACGATCGATCCAGAAGACCATTTAGGAGTTACAATGTTAAAACTGTTTTAGAAAAATGTCGAAATTTTAATTATATCCAATTTAATGCATCATAATCAAATACATCTATTACTTGCCACTTTATAAAATAACGATCGTAGCTTCACCCAAAGGTATTTGTCGTTAAATTGCAGCATAATATGATAGCTTTAAAGTTCTTTGTACTGCTACAGTAAACACTGTGATTCAAAATTTTTTAACTTACTTAATATCATGTTGTTGAACAAGGTAGGCAAGGTGAAAATTTACCAGATTTTAAAAAAACATTAAAATTACATCAAAATCTACCAGATTACCCATACAAAAGATGAGTTTTGTATATTTTTAAAGTTTGTTATATTTTGTCTACATTACCTCAAAATCTCAATAAATATTGATCCTTATATCAACTAATCGCATGAAATATTCAAAGTGCAATATTTTTATTTCCATTCAATTTAATTTTTTTTAATAATCCAAAATGTTCGAGTTTAGCCCTAGAAGGGATGATTGACTTTGAGAAAAGATAATAACCTCATGTGTTTTGATACTCTATTTGGGTACACGCATATATACTTACTTTCATAACATATATTTCTATGAGTAGATACCGTTGCATTAACAAGTAAGTAAATAAGTACATAGAAAACGAACCTGTGAGAACTATCGCAATGGTAAAATGTACGCAAATGAGATTTAATGTAAAAGAAGATAGGGGTCGCGAATGGACGTTACGCCATAGCGTTGCTTCCGCCTCGCTTGATCTAATCTATCTACGCACACACTATCGCTTATTCATTTTACTCACGTATCGAAGTTTACTTGGAATCATACGAAAAGTTCCATCTAATAAGTAGTGCTGATTTTCTTCATTTATTTTTTTGTTTATTAATTCTGCAATTGTTGATGACATGAAAATTGTGTATACAATATCTTCGTGATCTGACTCAGTTGTTTTGGGATTTTTAACCATATTATATTATATTAATGGGGGTGGGGAGGTTGAAACAAAAGTGCTATGGGAATTTTGACTCATTTTAATGGGACATAATTCCCAATAGGACTTATGACATGTCACCGATATAAAAATACATTTAAGAGATTGACAAAAATTAATTTGGTTATCATAACATTAAAGATAGGAATTATAAAGGACTCATCTGAATTTTAAATGCACATAATATGGTACCCATATATTTAGGACCAGAAATTAATTAATTAGCATAGAGTTTATTGAAGTAGTTTTCAGTTTCTTCAATATTACTCAATCTGATAAGTAAAACTATTAACTCAAAGTTAGACTGACTGACCAATTTGTGGTGAGATATGGATGTGGAGAAATGTTCATTCGAATCATTTTTCAGTTATATTTATACCACATCAAACAAAAAATATAGCAAATTTTTCAAAAAATACTGATAGCTTTTCAACTCTTTGGAAAAACCTAATAGATATTAAAATCTATCTTAAAGACCTAATTTAGTTAGTAAAGAAATATTAAAATTTTAAATGAAAAGTCTATATAAGCTCTATTCTATTGTAGTTTTATATACTTGAACTGTCTATTTCCATCAATACAGAATAAAATTTCTAAAGCAATATCCATTTTTAAATAAATATTAATTATATATATGTATATACAACAAAATATACAGATACATGTATATTTGAATTTAATATTAGTTATAGGATTAATCTAAATAATTAATTAAGAAAGTTTTATTTGAATTTTGTATGAATTTTGAATTTTGTATTAAGAGCACTTTAAATGTTTTGGTAAGAAGAATAATTAATGTATGTAGAATAAATATATATGCATATATATATATATATATATATATAAATATATATATATATATAAATTAAAATATAGAAAAGTGGTGGTACATAACATAGATAACAGAAAAAAATATCTGTATGGTACATTTTCGTTGAATTATATGAGCTCTCGGTTATTGTGTTGATTGAAAGGCAAACGTTCATTGAAACATTCATATTCAAATATTCAAGGTAGATAACTGGAATTCAAAAAGTGATTTTCATTTAAGTATATATAGTCATTTAGTTTTTTCTTTTTGGTATTTTCTTTTTTTCTACTTTATTCTATACTATCCCAACCAAGCCGTACGTAAGTGCTAAAGGTAATATTCTAACGATTTGGCTGCTTATAAAAAAAGAATTAACCTGAAATTTTTAAATAACCATAACAACAATTTTGGAATATTAGTTACGTCATGAATTTGATATTTTTTAAAATGGCGTGTCCCCTCTTCATCATTAATTTTATTTATTACATAGTTTTAAAAAATTTCATGCGTATTTGATTGAATTGATTATTGATTGATTATGTTTTTATTGACATTAGTTGGCTACCATTATCATCAGTGATACACAAATTTTCCTTTTTCCCGATGAAATATGTCACCACTGATCATTTCCATTTTTGACTCCTCAAAGTACCGTGATCACCTGTGATATTTACAATATTGGAATTTGTAACTGAGAGAAGGAAAATTTCGGTATCATTATTACGGTATCTAAGAACGAAAATGAGGATGTTTGGTAGCCGATGTGTCAAAATATTTCGTTAACTAATTTTAATAACGCTAATCAATTCAAATAACTAATAACATTCGCAGTATAATGATACCAGTTAATCAAATTTTAATTGAGTATTGTTATGTATTACATTTATGTCATTTCTGTTTTTAAAGATAGGAGTTAATTCTCGAAGGATACCAAAGTCCCTTCTTGGAAGTATCGAAGCTTTATCCATTAAAATCCATCTTGAATTAAATCCTGGATTTAACATATCCAGAAATGGATGATCGTTAACTGTCAGAACATCGTAACAGGTTAAAATCACAGAATATCGTAAATATATTTTTTTTTTTTTTTTTAAATGTGTTTTTTATTTTTATTCATTTTCTTTTATGCTTATAGATATTTGTACAAAAAAACACTTAAACCAAATTATTCTATTTCTTGTTTTCATCCTTAATGACCTACTAAGAAAGGTACTCTAAGATTTTAAATTTCTTAAATTTATTATTTTATATTATTTTATTCCTTCGTACTTTATACATTTTTTCTTTTTATTATTCAATTGGAAAAAAAAATTTTTTTGATCAAAAAACCAATTTTTATTTTGTATTTTGTTTTTATTTAAACCTACACTACTTGTTCTAACCTACCAGCTAATTATATCTAACTTACCCTATCCTAAACTATCTTATATTTACCCTGACCTTTATTCTAACCTAGCAGCTACTTTGCTTATAACTACCCTAATTTACCTTATATTTATCCTACCTATTCTTATATACTATGTTTTCTTGTTTTAACTAATTTTTTCTATTCTATTCTTTCCACCAATACTTATCAATGTTTATTAAATCTCTATTCGTTACATACCTATCGTACCTAAATATTTCACTATTATCTTCGAATTTAAGATTTGGTTGGTATTCTATTTTTTTGTCTGTAGCTCTCCTAAATATATGGTATATTATGGGCAATTTGTCTTCATTTTGTATATACTTATTTTTATCCAAGTAAATCCATCCTTCTGGAGGTATATAACCGGAGCCTATTGTCCTCTCAATGTACCTATCATCTGGATATATTTTGTGAGCAATCAGACGATTTTCTGTCACCGACTCTACCCTAGAATAATGTTTTCTTATTAGATTAATTATGAATTGGTCGATTTTTTTTATCTTGCTAACATCATAGAGCGTTTTGTTCGATATATAGTGTTTGTAGTCTTTTTCCGGTTTTCTGAATTTACCTGTGCAATGCCTTATACATTTTCTCTCAAACTTTCTCAATAACTCCATACACGATGGACTTATATTATACCATATTGGGCAAGAATATGTAAGAATAGGTCTTATCAATGCTTGGTACCCTATGATTTTTACTTTGTTATTTATTCCTAGAGACTTTCCTAGCTTTTTCTAATTGGATGGAAATAGTTTAAATTATGTGTTAAATTTACTCCCAAATATCTTACACATTTTTGGTTCGTAATTTTTATATTGTCTCTAGTTTTTATGTGGAAGTTTCGCCAATTTTTTCTAACATCAGTGTTAGCTTTATCTAGGCTTGTTCTGAATAATATAACTTCACACTTGCTATAATTGATACTTAGTTTCCAAGTATTAACATAGCTTTGTGCTTCATTATAATTTTCTTGTAGCTGTACTTGCATTTTTGAATTTATTTACATTATAAATAATAAGATCATCCGCAAAGGCCAAGCTCCTTGTTAGAGACTGGGTTTGATTAAATTTATTTAATACATCAGCAATATATAAATTAAAGAGCAAAGGTGCATTTACAGTCCCTTGCTGTAATACATTATTTATTTTAAATTTTTTTTTAGAATATGTTTGTCCATCTACTATGATAAATTTTTTGTCTTCTAACATGTTTTTTATCATTTTTATTACCTGCGTTGGAAAGTTATATCTTAAAAGTTTCAAAATGAGACCATCAATCCATACCGAATTGAAAGCTTCTTTCAAGTCTATAAGGCATGCTCCTAAACATTCCTTTTTGTTAATTGCCCAGCATATATTCGACATTAGTTTATTTACTGCATGTTCTGCTGAATGTTTTGCCCTAAATCCGAACTGGTTTTCTGGCATAATTCTTTTTTTCTTTAACAAATTTTGTAATATGTTTTTATATTATAATTTCTAAAACTTTACTTATGTTTGGTAATAAATTTATTGGTTTAAATTTTTTTGGATCGTTATGGTTTTTTCCTGGTTTTGGTATTGGTACTATCTTTGCTATTTTCCACGCTCATGGAAAGTAAAAATTATTGAGTATATTGTTGAAAATTATACAATAGATTGATACTATACTATTTGGAAGGTGTTTGAGAACTGTGTTTGGAATTTTATCCATACCTGCCGAACATTTGTTGGTTAATGATTTGAAAATTCCTTTTAATTCTATTAGTGTAACGAAATAATTATTAAATGTTTGAGCTGTTTTTAAATTATTTGCTTTACATGTATCACTAAAGTAAATTATTTTTGTATTTGCCTCCTTTTCCCTTTTTATTTGTCTATTAAATTCTATGATTGTTTGTTGTATCCTATTATCATTTTGAAGTAAAGAGTTCGTATTTACTTGGTTATGTGACTGTTCTATATAATGTCCTATAATACCTAAAATATCTGTTTGATTTCTAATAATATATCTGTCTTGTTCATCCTTTTCTAAATGTCTTATGTTAATACCCACTCTCTCCATCAAGTACTTTTGATTTTCTTCGATCTTGAGCTTGTCGATATTTTTATTTGTTTTTTTCCTAAATAATTTATTAATTATAGGGAACATGTTTTTGCTGTTAGAGGGATGAATTTTTTTTAAAATGTTCTCCCAGTATTTGTTCTTTTGAATGTTTAGGTTTTTTTTGATGAATGTATTAATATTTTTCAAAAGTGATTTTAATCTAATTGTTCTATTACTTAATTGTTGATTGTTTCTATATGCATTTTTATGGCTGTTAATAATGTACTTTTATAATTTTGAAGTTTCTTTATTTTGTAATTGATAAATTTATCTATAGTGTGTTCCTTAAATTTGGGACTACAAGACTCTATTGCCCTATTTATAACTTTTTCTAGCTCTTCTACTTTATTTTCTATCTCGATATTTTCTAAGTTTCTATTGTTAGGGATAAATAAGTTATCATTAGTTGAGAATATCGTAAATATGGAGGTCATTTATGAATTCTCGATATTTCATATATTTTTTTTTTTACACAGGATCTGATCAAATTCAAAATGAACAAAATTAACACTTCATTTGTAATAAATTGTCTTTTGTAGGCTCTACCTTTAATTAAAAAGAGGAAAAAAATGTGTATATATTCATTACTAGTAATATAGTATAGCGACTAGACAGTTTTAATAAAGTAATGGATATGAACAAACGTGTTTCATTTCTTCTTATATTAAAGATAAATTTTTTTAAACTATTTTATTGTCTTTAAAGATAATAATTAAAGATAATAATTTTAAATATAGTGATTTTAAGAAAATACTTACTCTATAAAGCTTAACTTTTTTGCACCCTCCTTATTTCCTTTTCCCATCATGGTTTAAACGTACCAATCGGTATAAAACATGTCTGCCTAATTAATGTTGTTTATTTATTAAAATTAATTTTTTTTTTTTGAATAATATGACTTTCAACTTCCTTTGAATCATTTGTTTATTTAAATCGGAGACGTTTTAATGGTTTTATCTATTTATATTAGAGACTCAGCTCTTCTATAGCTATGATTATAATTGGTTTAAACAATTTCGTAATTTTTAAATTTATTTCAAAAACGATTTTTACTATGGCAAGTTGATTAGACGATTTGATTAGATATAAACATTATCTCAAAAAAAAAATGTCATCCAACAACAACAACAACAACAAGTGTTACTTAATAACTGATCTAATTCCATTAATTCCAATTGATTTAATCAACACGTATTTAATAAACGAATTAAATAAATTGAAATTTAATTTTTATTTTCTCAGGGATGATAATGCCAAAAATAAAAAAATAAAATTAATTTTTTTTTTTCCCAAATTAAATCGATTCCGATTAAAGATAAAAAACAAAACAAAACAACAACACATTGGCAATAATTAAAATCAATTTTTGGTTTTCATTCTATCTTCTCTCTTAAATTTTCACCTTCTCTATCTTTATTGTTTACCTGGGTAAATTGTATTTTTAATTGCTAACGAGTTTTATACTCTATCTTTATTTAACTATATTGGTTATGGTTGTAGTGTAGTTTTGTGCAATATTCAGCAACAAATTGACTAACTGGGTCATAGGTGAGTTTTGTGAATATAAAATCCTTGTGTCGACAAAAAAAAAAAAAAAAAAAAAACAAAAAACGAAAAAAATATTTTTAATGGGTGAGGAAAATTATTTCCAAATTCTGTGTATTTTACAGTAAGAGATTTTCCAGCAAAAAAAAAACAAAAACAGAAAAACAAGAACAAAAAAAAAGTAAAAACTTTCTATTTCAAATGATTGTGTAAAATGGGTTTTAACTTTAGTTGTATAAACAGATGTTAAAAAGATTGTTTTTCATGCTGTGTTTACTGTTTGATGAAAATCGAGGTGAATACAACTTGTAGGTTGATAATAAAATTAAAAATTTTGTTTTTGTAGTGTGAATTGTTTGTTGAAAACCCTTTTGATTGAGTGGGTGGTATAAAAATTATTAAAGAATTTTCATCTCTTTTTAATAATTAAATATTAAAAAAAATTTTTATTATTAACCTAGATTCCAAAATTTAAATTGAATTATATTAATTTATGAAAATAAATTTTTGCTGTTTGATTTAAATAAAATATTTTTCGAAATAGAAACATTTAATTTCATTTAAATAATTAATTAATAATTAACATATTTTTATTTTTTTTTTTGATTATATTTTCAGTTTTGTGTTATGCGGATACTTTTGAATTATAAAATTTGGCCAAAATGTCATCTAAAATGGCTCACACCATAAGAATTGAATCAAATTTAAATGGACTTCGACATGATTCAACAACATCTACAACAAATTACAATAATGGTGTTGAAATAATATCGGAACAAAAACATTCTGGTCATACAAATTCTGCAATGATAAATAATGCCGAAAATGTTGTTCAAGAAGTACTCGGAAATAAAATGGCAGCTTTAGAATTAAATGAAAGTGGTGAGAAAACAATTCATGGGTTCGGTGATGGTAGTGATAGTGGTGTTGATATTGCTAATTGTCTTTCAATTGGTTTACAACGTGCTTTGAGCAGTAACAGTGGAGGATATGCTAGTAGTAATGGTGGTCTTGATGAACCAAATGGCCTTAATGGAAATTTATCATGTAATTCTAGTATGATTAGTTATAGTTCAGATGTTTGTGAAATTCCTAAATCACCGAATACAGCAGTTTCTGGAATAGGAGGAGGAATAGGAGGAAACTGTGGTGGTGGTGGTGGTCGTGGTGGTGATGGTGGTGATGGTAATACAAATAATTATGAATGTACTAGTGAAAATGGTAGTGAAAGTTCCTCGGTTACTGGTGGTCCAACAGTCCAACGTAGTAAACAGAGTGGTTTAAGAAAAAAAGTAACAGTACAAGTTGAATCTCATGTACCAAGATCATTGTTAGCAAAAAAATTAACAATAGAACAATCGCCATCACAATATTCTATATCTATACCAGCTGCTGGTCAGTTGAGTAAATCGATATCATCTAGTACACCAACATCTGGTTCAAAACGTTCATCGTCAATACAACGGACACAGTCTTTAACACGTCCAAATATGCCAGTTTTACAAACCCGTGAACGTGCCAGATCTCGTGAAAAATCATCAGCGTCAGCAGGCGCTTCTAGTTCATCAAGTAAGGCAGCAACACCACCAATTAAAACTACACCGGTAAGAAGTCGTCCACCAAAACCAGATTCATTGCCTGGTACCTTAATGTCAACATCACCAAGTTTGAATCGTTTTGTTCAAAGAACACCATCATTAACTAGAGGTTCAAGAACACCAGGAACACCATCAGATGATGGACGTTGGCCATCAGTTGGTGGACGTACTGGTGTTTCAATATCTAATTTAAGTAAAATACAACAAAGTCAGAGTCGTTGTGGATCAGCAAATCCAGATTTTGCGTCAATTAAATCTAGAGTCAGTTTAATGACTTTAGATAATATGAAATCATATTCTGGTTCAACTAATATTTATGCAACATTACCTCGTCGTAAAAAATTAAAATCAGTCGAAGATTTAACATTTAATTGTAATGGTAGAGCTTCCAGAAGTAGTTCTGCTACAAGAGACAAAATGTCCAGTTCTGTTATATTACCTGGTAAAAAAACTAACGTACAACAATCGCCACAATCACATAGTTACAGGGAATCAACACCATCAAAAATTCTTCCGCCACATCCATCATCAAGAGCACGTAAACAAGGCCTTAAAATAAAAATTTATCATGAAACATGCTCTCAAACTGTAGTCACCGGACAAGATGTTGATAATGCATTTTCTGGTAATGGTAGCGTTAAATTAATTAAAATTGATGCAGCAGAAATGAAAACAAGAGGTAAATTAATTATTTTTAATGAATTTTTAAATAAAAATAAAACAACATTTTTTTTAGGAACTCAATCCGATATTCGTGATAAAGAAATGCAATCTCTTAAAGAGAAACTTCAACAGGTAACCCAAAGTAAAAATGAATTACAAACTCGTTTAGAAGATAAAACAAAAAAACTTATTAATATGGAAATTCAATTGAATAAAGAGCGTGAAGAAAAATTGGCTGTACAAAAGGAATTAAATATGAATACAGAACGTGTTGTTGGTATGTTAGAATTAGCACGTGGTACACCAACTGAAGAACCTGGATATGATAGTTTACTTATGCTTGAGTCACAAATACAAATGTCTGGTCATGAATTGCATGAGAAACAAGAAGAAATAAATAAATTAAGACGTGTTTGTAGAACATTACAAAATGAAGTTCAACGTTCATTATCGGCCCAAGAATGCCTTATGAATGAAAAAGTCAATTTAGAACGTGAATCAAATGAATTACAGGAATTTTTACAAAATGAAAAAACTTCATTGTGTGATGCGCTCAAAGAGGCTGAAAACGATTTACAAACATTTAAAAAACGTTTAGAAGATAAAGAAGAGGAAGTTAAAGTGTTAAGAGATGAATGTCGGCATTTAGTTCGATTGAATGAACAAAGAAGGTAATAACAAATTAACTGTGCCTATTACAGTAACTACTTTTTGAGTCATTCATTTTTAATTGTGAATTTAAAGTGAATGACTCAAAAAATGATTACTACTTTTGGTATCAAACAATTTAAGTTTAATAAAATTTAATAATTTTTTCTAATTAAATTCAGACAAGAGAATAAAGCAATGCAGTCAAAATATACAGCTTTAGAAATTCGTACCAAAGAATTATCAGCACAAAAAAATTCAGCTGTTTCTGGGGCATCTATGGCATTGGGTGGATTAAACTCACGTTTAGATAGCCTTGTTGAACAGTTAATAGCATCATATAATATTTCAGAACAGGACTTGGAGGTAAGAAGATTTTAAATTTAATTAGAAATAAATTTAAAGAAGAAGGACTTCAAGATTTCATAATTTCGATATGACTTCCTATTTTATATGCATTTAATTAATAATGACTTTTATTTAGATTAAGCCGGTTATGATTTCAAGTTTTCTATATGAAAAATTCCTATTGAGCTTTAAAAAAAAATGTACTTGTATTGATTGAATTCTAGTTGAATTTAATGGCTAGTTTTAATTAATTAAAATAGAAGAAACCCTGTTTTAAATTCATGAATAGATGACTTGATTTTTAATGAAATAATTTTAGGATCTTATTCTATAGTCTGTACTTTTAACAATATAATTATATATAACCAATTTCAATTAAGTCATTAATCGTAGGCAATATGCAAAATAAAATTATCGGATCCTTTATTAACTGGAATCACTTAAACTATTTATTTAAAATTGCAAAATCCCTTTTCTTTTTTATTTATTTGTAATATATAAAATATATATATATACGCATATATAATATTATATATATACGCATAGTGTATTACATTTTTATCCTATAGTTTTGCAGAATAATACTATAATTATTTTTTAAATAAATAAAAATATATATATACATATTATGTATATACAAATAAAAATGAAAAGAATATTGACAAAATGTTGAAAACGTCAAAGAACAAAAGAATCCTTAAAGGATATCTACTTAAAAATTATTTTTAAATTTAAAAATGATAATTTATTTTTTTTTTGTTGTGGTAAAAATGGCACACGAAAAATATAAAGAAAAAATCAAACACTTAAAATTTTCTTTAATCCTTTTGCACGTCCTCAACTCTAAAATTAAATGACCAAACACACAAATAATACACAATACACTTACAAAATATAATATACAAAAAAAAAAACAAAATAACTATACCACAAAACAAAAACAAACAAAAATATTTCAATCAATTCAGTGTCTTGGATTACTGCCAGATGATGAGGATGACTACTATTTAAATGGTAGTAGTATGGATCATCTACATATAAATGATGATGATGATGATGATGATGATAATAATGATGATGTTGATAATATGGTTGGTAAGTGTATCGTAATCAACATCATTCAATCATAATATGATGATGATGATGGTGATGATGATGATGATGATGATAATGATGATAAAAAAGAATTGAATACAGAAAAAAATTAAAATCATTAGAAAAGCATGTTGAAAAACTAAAGCAAAAACAATGATTCGATTTTTTCTGCTGATGCTTCTTTTGTCCTGGCTGCCCTTTATTCATTGAATTTTTTCTTTTGTTTTTGTTTTTATTTATTTTTTTTTTAGCATAAAATCCATATAAATTTTCTTTGCATATTTTAAATAAAAATAGAGACCATGTAGCTTTTACTATATATAAATTTAGTGATATAGAAGAAAATAGGTTTAATAGAATTTATATGTATATATACAAAACCTTGAATATTGGTCATGTCTCTGTGCAAGTCATTTTTCTATTAACAGAGTGAATCACTTGAATAAAATATAAAATATGGTTAATCACATTAATTAATTGTTAAATATGGAAAAGTTAACTTAACAAAAAGTTGCAGTAGTTGCAAAAGGTTACACTGCTTAATTTCAAATAAAATGTCTTGACATAATTTGCTCAACACAAAAATATGTCATGATATTTTTTGACATTTTCAGAAAAAAATTTATTTCTAATTTTATGTCTTGTAAAAAATCCACACAAACATTTTACAAATTCATTTAGAGAAATTATAATTTTTTCAATAGCTGAATCTTCTTAAGTGTACCCTTAATTTATAAAGTTCATAATTCAAATTATAATTTTATTTGCGGCTCCATTTAATGTCGGTAACATACTAGCATGTTAAGCAAATTTTTATTAGATTTGTATATTTAGTTTTATTTGAAAACATTTGCAAATGAAAATTTTGTGAGAACAGTAAAAATAATCTCATTTGAAAAAAAAGTAAACATATGCAAAATTTGTACAATTTTAATTTAAAAAATTAATTGATTTTTAGGTTATGAGATTTTTTAAAAATTGGAATTGAATAGAATTGTCTGAAATTTTTTGTAAGAATTATAATTTTCAATTTTTATTGTTTTTGTTGTAAAAAATTAAATTAAACTATTTTGCTCGGTTTTGGTATTTTTGGTACTTTAGGTAGACTATTTTTTATTTAAATGAAAAATATTGATTTGACATTTAAAACAATAACAAAAATTTGACAGCAAAATTTATTAAGAACGAGCTATGACGTCACGTTTTAAACTTTAAAGAGCATGCAAATAAAAAGTAAACATACAGAAATTGGGATAAATTTACGAATTAGCATAATGACCTAATATTTAAATACAAAGATATACATGTATGTAAATATTTATGTCCATACATATATAGAAAAAAAAAATACCTAGATACTGGCGAGTTAATATAAAAGTATATATAGCAAATTTTTGCTAGGACTAAATTATTATTTTTGATGTTCGAAATTTAGTGACAGATCGTAAATTTATAAAAATAATTTAAAAATGTTACTTGAAATATTGAAGATGGATTAAATTTTGGATTAAACTTTTTTAACGGTTTTTACATGTATTTAAAATTACTAAAAGCTTATTCAAATTTTTATGCTTTACTGATAACAAATATTGGAATTGAAAGTATACAGTTATAATACCGAAATAACAAAATACTAACACAGTATAAGTAATTTTCAGAGTAGGCTTTAGAAAATTTAGAAACAGATTTAATTTAAATAACTTCCATTTATAATTTTTATAAACTGTTGGTTTAATTTTAAATCTAATTTAAGTATAAATTAAGGGTCCATAAAATAAGGGCATTTAATTAGTATATTACATTACATTAAATAACAAATAAAATTCATCTCTATAAATTTATATTCAAGTGAATCACCCTGTATACTGTATAATATTATATATTCAATAAAAAAAAATATATATATATATTCATAAATAGTTTAGTTCCTAAATTCAGGACTCATTAATAATAGTATTTATTTAAATTATTTTTAGTAGCATTAATTTAGGTAAATTCATGTTATTAGATTAAATTTTTAGAAAATAAAATTCTTATAATCTCAAAAAAAAAAAAAAACATTTTCATAAATTTACTAAAAGTTAAAAATTATTAAAAAAAAAAATTCTTCATTTTTTTTATTTTATTTTTGTTAGGACGTCGTTTTTCATAATGAAGCATATCCAAATAGTGGTAGCAGTTTTGATGGCAGTCCAGAATCCGAATTAAATAAAAATAGTTGTAATGGTAATGTTAATAACATGAATGGAAGCTTAAATTCAAGTATAAATTGTGAATTGAATGGAACAAAACAACAACAAAATCAACAACACCATCAAAATCAACAATACCAACAACAATTATCAGTTGATCAAAATGATGGTTCTTTGTCACCACAAAGAAATCAATCATTTATTGCGGCTGTTATTAGTGCCATTAGAAGTGCAACAATGTCATCAAATAATAAAAAATTCCATAGAAATAATAATAATAAACATAAAATTACAAATACTGAGAATATTCAAAATGGAGGTAAATTAATATTTAAATTTACTTCTAAAATTTATAATACCTACCTACTTATTGTATTTTTACCTACCTATTTGTTTATTTTTATTTAACAGAAGAATCTGATTCAACTGAAATGTTAGATTCTGAAACTGAACCATGCCTTATGATGGATAATGTCCTTGAAGATGTTACAATGCCAGATTCACATTCACATAATATGGTATCATCACAAAATGTTATAATATCACAAATGGATGTACCATCTGATATAATGCATGGTGACGAATCATTACAAAATTTATCACAAGCTATAACAAATCGACAACAAATTGAAATGCAAAATGCAATGGCAGCACAGAAATTAAATCAGTGCAAGTAAGTTAAATATTTATAAAAAAAATATGAATAATTATTAAAATCAAACTATGTTAAATAATATTAGTAAATAAATAGTTAATTATTAAAATTAAACATAAAAATAAAGTAAGTAGTAAGTTGAACTGATTCATTTTCAATTTAATTCAATTAATTTAACAGATAAATTAAAAACATTTCGAAATATTAATTTTGAAATTCTTTATATTTCCTGATAAGCTTATGTAAATATAAAAAAGTTAAATTAAAGGTGATTGTAACTAATTTATAATACATATATTTATTTAATAATATTTTTTAGACATCAACCGGACCATAGTATGTCAGAAGATCTAAGTTGTCATGATTCTGTTGCTGAAATGCCATCAATTAGTGAATATTGTTCAGCACAAGCATTAGTCGATCAAGTTATTGAAGTTGATAATTTAGTAACAAAATTACTCAAAGTTTTAAGACTGATACAAATGGATAATGATAATTGTATACAACAATTAATTACTGATAAGTAAGTTTATAAAAACAAAAACAAAAATTAATAAATAAATATGTAGCAAAGAAATTAAGCTCTTTATAAAATTAAATAGTATTTTGAAAATATTCTATATCATAGCTTAAATACTATTAATTTAATTATATAATATTTAATTATCTTCTATTCATTATTTTTTAGAAATAAACTTCAATTAAATAAAGAAGAAATGCTAGAAAAAATGAAGGATATTGAAGATATGAATATTAAATTACGTGATGAATTAATGGATGCAACACAAGAATTAATGATGCAAGGCAATGATCTCTCAACCAGTAAGGCTGAAATACAAAGACATCGTAATGAAATCGATGTAAGATTTTAATACAAAATTAAAATAATTAACAAAAAAACATAACAATAAAAAAAAACTAAATATTAAAATTAAAAAAAAAAAAAATTTTTTTTTTAGTAGCCAAAAATATAATAAAATTCAGCCACATTATTAAAAAAAAAAAAATTAAAAAAATTGTACACATTTAAAATATAAAATTATAGACTTATAAATTAAAATAAATATTTGCAAAAAAAAATAAATTGTTCATTAAATTAAAATTTACTACTAAAATATAAATAAATTCAATATATTCATACATACATAATTAGGTTATATATAGTATGTATATGTATATAATTTTTTGAATATATACGCATTTAGAAGAAATTTATTTAATTAAAAATCTCATCATCTAACAAAATAATTTTCATTCATCATGCTTAATTTTACATAATTTTTAATTTAATAAACATTTAATTTTTAAATCATTTTTTTTTTTTTTTGTTTGTTTTTAAATTGATCATCACGTTTTTATATTATTGTCTTTTTTAGTTTGGTTCTTCATAATACATTATATATTTTATAATATATCTAATTATCTTTCATTCATTATATCTTTTAAATTTTTTCATTTTGTTTTTTCAATTCATTTTCTCATTTTAAAATTTACATATTTTAAAGTTTGTTTTTTTATTTGCAAAAAAAAAAAAAAAAAAATTTAAAAAAAAAACAAAGGAACGGTTGCAAAAATTTAATTATAATAAAAAAATTTTAAATATTTTTTTTAACTCACAAAAAATTCATTTCGTTCAATAAATTAATTAATTAAAAAAAAAACAATAATTGTTTACTTAATAATTTGTAATTAGGAAAAAAAAAAATAAACAAAAAATATACAAAATTTAATTATTCATTTATTTTATAAGTTTTTAACTTAACATATACATAATATTAAAAAAAAAAAATTAATAATTTCATGTTCATTTTAAAGTGAAATAGAGATAAAAAAAAAAACAACAAATTAAGAAATATTTAAAATAAAATTGCTTTTTATTTGATAAAACAAATTTTCTTATTTATTTTGTTATTATATATTTTCATTTCATATTTAATCATATTAAACAAAAAACAAATATGTAGTAACATTCCTTTGATCATATGAGTTACATATTTTGGTGTTGGATTTGGGTACCTTGTTTCATACATAAAATATATTCGTTTTTATAAATTTTACAATATAACATTTACAATAGTATTTTAATTATTTTTAGATTTCACACATAAAGTTGGATTTTTAACTTGATTTTTTTTTCAAATTTAAACTCAGCTCAGCTTTTAATATTTAAAAAAATATATTTTTATACTGTATCAAACATCAAAGAAGAAGAATACAATTCTAATTCTTTGACACACATCGAATCTATTTTGTGGAAATATGAAGCTGTCAAATTCTGATTGAATCTGAAAAAAACAAGGGTTAAAAATTTAGTATTTTTTTTTTTAATTTTTACGTTAGTAGTATATTATATTGTAAAAATTTTGAAAATCCTATTTGTAAGTATATAATAGAAATTATAATAGTAAATTTGATTTTATTTAGTTATTTCGAATATAAAATACTTTTTTTATGAATTCTGTCTTTAAGAATTTAGATTGAATAGATTTAATGAATTAATAGCATTATTTTGAAAAAGGTCCAATAGTACTGTTCCAGTTTAATATAGTTTTATAAAATATAACCCGAAAATTTAAAAACGTTTGCCTAAATTTTAATTGAATTCTGTGGCTTTGTTCTAAAAGTAGATAAATGCATTCTTGACATTTCTTGTAAATAGCAATTGAATAAAATTCAGTATAAAATTGTCTATACTTTTCGAGTTATGCAGTTTATACAAAAAAAAAAATGTATATACTCCGTAAATTTTTTGAAGATACATTGAAATGCAAAACTGTAAATCTTAATATTATTTAATTTTTTTATGTTAAAGAGCTTAAAACTTTATATAACATAGTGACATTCATAAGTAAAATTCGACACAATCTACCAGTTAACTACTTCTAGAAAAAAAAACCACAGATTTGATATTGCTTCCCTCGTCGAACTTATTTTGAGTTCAGTTCGAATTTTTTAATTTTTAACTTACCCATGTTGATATGAAATTTTTTTTCTTTCACTGGAACGTTTCAAATCAAATTATTGCAATATATAGAATTAACAAAGCCTGATTATTTAAGTACAATTATTATATATTATATCAAGGGTTAATCTTATGAGGTCGTAGTACCAGTCTTTACCTAATACAATGAATCATTGTTTTAATATTTTTAGTGATGAAAAGAATAGATTAGTTACAATCACTGATGAAATTTTTACATTAATTTTATTAAAACTGACCAATATCTATTACTTTATTGAAATTTCATTTACCACTTAATATATAAAATTTATATCACTGCTGAAAATCATCTAATATCACTCGAGTCATTATTATTCCAAAAAATAATAATTAGTCAACTGTAAATTAAATAAAACAATCAAAGTCTAGCTGTATATTTTGTATAATATCACTAAATTCATTTTGAAATTTCATTTTTTGTTTTTTTTTATTATTATCACAATTAATTTCTTACAAGTTTAGAGGGCATTATTCACATGAAGGTGTATTGGAAATTTAACATAATAGAAAAAAAATTAAAAATTAATTTAAAAATTGTAATTTATTATAATTTGCACCATCCAACTAATCAAATATAAATAATCATCATTTAAAATAATCTTCACAATAATTTCATCATATTTTTGAAAAAGCATCATTATTGAATTTGTGGTCGTCAGCTGTATTTTACATACCTACATAGTACTTATATAATTTTATAAAATCGAATAAAAAAAAAAAATTATTATTTTTACGAATTTATTAATTAATTAAAAAAAAAAATTATATCTTGTTTGTGCGCTTGCATAAAACAGCGATTAAATGAAGACATATGCAATTTGAGTCAATTATTAAATCAAGAACAGAATAAAAAATTTCAAAAAATTATTTCAACAACCAATACAGATGCTAAAGATATAACAACAACTTCTTTAAGTACAAATAATTCAGATGATTCGATTGAATCTAGTGGTGGTGGAGATAAATTTAAAGATGAAATTATAAAATATCTTCAAGATTGGAATTCAAGAGGTTATTTAGAAGAATCTGATATTATTAATTATTTAATTCAAATATGTCAAGAGGTAAATATATATTATATTACATACATTACATACAATTAAAAATATTAATTATTATTAATTGTAAATAAAAAAATATCAAAAATAATAAAATAAAATATTTATAATCATTATCACTGGTCATTTGTCCGTATCGGACTTCATATTTATATTCATATTCATATTCATATTCATTCACCAAAATGCTGCGATGATATATTTTTTTATTTTGAAAGATATAAGTTGGTTTAGTTGGTTTAAGATGTGCGTTAATACTAGGCCAACTGGCGATAAAAAAATACTACTAAAACTAAAAAATTAAAATGAATAAAAAATATTAGTCATAAGTTGAGTCGCTACGCTTTGTTGGGAATGATTTTGGTATACACGTTTACTAAATATAACATTTTTATTATGAGTCCACAATTATTTAAAATACAAACTGAATGACATGAGTCAGTTCGTAACCGTTATAAATCCGTGATATAAAAAAAAATGTATCTTTAACGACCGAGGATATCAAAGAAATATTCTTGCAACCATCTGATCGTGGTTTTCCTAAGACGTGGGTAATTGCAAAGATGTTTTGATAACTTCTGTTGCATTAAAATTTCCCACAATTATCAGTACTGACACATCTCAGAAACTTAACTTGGAGATTGAATATATTCCTTTTATCATTTTTATTATTATTATAGCCATATAGCATCCAAATGTCCTCATTTTCTTGCTTGTTATCCTATTTTTGTCGATCATACTATGTGTTATTGATTTCACCTCATAACACCGCATTTTACTCTAAACGACGTATTCATTTACGTATTTTTTTTAATTCAAATTTAATTGATGCAAACCTTTGAACAATGTTGTTATAAGAAAAATGTTTAATTTACATTATTGAAGAAGTGTTTCGTTCATTTAACACTAATTAAAACCATCAGTTGGTATTATAATTTTGAACTACATATTATATAACATGTGATTTTAAATTTAGACTAACTTTATAACTTATATCGAGATCGTAAGAACCCATTAAATGTGTTAGCTGCATGATTTAACCGACCAATCAAAAACTGATCTGTGAGTTTTAAAATCAATGAAAATGTTGTTATCATTGAATACAAACTGGTTTGCAATTTGGATGTATTTTTAATTAATACTGATAACAAAGTGTTTGATATTTAAATGGCGTGCGCTTGTATATAACAATCTTTAATGCTCATATACCATTGGGTGAAGCGAATACAGACAATGTTAGTGAGAATTTTGATAATGATAAGCAGGAAGATATAAGGCATATTTTTTGTAGTTGTCTGCATCTTTAATTCTTGCTAATTTAGATGTGTAGGGAAATGTATGTTTTTGAGTATATAGCAGAATCTCTAAAATGTCTGTTGTGGATATTTATTTATATAACGAACACGAGGTAAATTGTTGATAATATAATTTTTCAGTTTGTTGTATGGCATCGCTATGCACGTTTTAACCTCCATTAAACTATAACTAAACAACCATCTTACAATTAATTACATGAACCTATATTAATTATATTTATAATATAATTCTATTCCTTTCGTATATGATCTTAAATTAAATATTTAAATTTTTTAAATTTATATTTAATATTTTATTTAAACAAAAATATTTTATATTTAAACATTTTCATAATTTTATTTTTTATTTATAATAGAGTTTACTATTTCAGCAGAAATTATTTATTGGAATGGAAAAAAGACATTTTTGCACTTATAAACATCTCAATGATGTCGATTTAGATTTAGATCATTATCATCATCATCATCATTTACATCAAAATGAACAACTACAACAGCAACACCAACAGCAACAGCAACAACAACAAGAATATATTTTTAAAGAGACAAAAAGACAATATGATGCAATTGATCGTGCATTAGATATATTATATAATTTACGTGATTTAATTGAAGATTATCCAGCATTAGGACAATTACAAAAAGAATTAGAAGAAATGAATTTTAATACAGCAGCATATAGTAATTTACCATCAATAATATATACAACAACAACATCATCATTAGAAGGATCAACAAATTCATATAAAATAAATTCAAATAATATTGATGAAAGTAATTCATCATCAAATTATTTTAGTTGTAATGAAGATACAAATTTAAATAATTATAATTATTTAGATAATCATTTTGATACAACAACAACAACAACCACAACACCAACAGGAGAAGCAAAAACAATAACAACAGCAAAAACTTCATCAACATTAGATATGGATGAGATGACAACAACAGCCAATAATAATGATGTTAATGCAAATATTACTCAACCAGATGATTATGAAATAGAAAGTGTTATTAGTTAAATTTAGAGTTTATTTATATAAAAAAGGATTTGCCATAATGAAACTATTTTGAACTGTAAAACTATTTTAATGGATAATTTAAATCAACTATATATAACAACAACTACAACAACTACTACTAATAACATGGTAAAATTAAAACTAAAAAATTTAAATAATTAAATAAAAATTAATTTTATGTGCACCCTTGCCTCTTAAAAATTTTTAAATTTGTTTTTAATTTTTTTTTTATAAAATTGTTGTTACTGTTTGTATGTAGATATATTTATTATATTGAATTGATTTTTGAAATTTTTTTAATTAATTGAAATAGAATTAAGTAATATTTAAATGTTATTTATTGTATAATTTATATTTAACAAAAAAAAAAAGGAATTTTAGATATTATCAATTCGACAAGACCCATGGGTTGTAGTGCCCTATATTAAGTAATTTTATTATTTAATTTAATTTATTTAACAGCGATCAAATTGAATCACCTGCTGAATAGTGATTGGATAATTCAAAATAAAACAAACTTTATATTTCAATCTCTTCAAAATACCTCTGAATAAATATTTTTATATGAAAATGCACTTTCACATCAGGGAATAATTCTCTATGTGATATTTGATTGTATAATTTGACGTCTTCTACCTATAAAAGACGTCGTATACCTTTATAAATTATGCTCAAATTGAATACGAAATTTAATTTGTAAATTAATATAGAAATATAGCTTCAATTTAAATTTAAAATAATTAATTTAGGTTACAATTAACTACTGATTAAGACTCTTCTGAAAATAACGAATATTTAACGATACAATTATTTTATAAAAAAAATTTTATATTTTAATTTTTATGACTTCAGTGACAGCGTCTTTGTTTAATACAAAGATCTCTATGTTTGTCACCCACCTTTACGAATTAAAATTATAATATTATAAAAGCGAGCTACAATAAAGGCAAACATTTTTTATTAAAATTTTTTATTTATAAAAATAAATTTAATTATTGTTTATTTTTTGTATAAAATTGTTTTATATTTAGCGAAACAGTGTTTAAATAATTTAATTGTTGCCAGGTTTCCGTACACTAATAATTTTTAATAATTAACTTAAGTTAGTCACAACTTGCGATGAAGGAAGTATATTGCTTCCGAAATATCGATATTTTGCAATCAACTATTAAAAATTATTAGTGAACGGAAACCTGGCAACAATTAAATTATTTAACTTAAATTATTACTAAAAATAAAAATTCGATTAATAAATTAAAAAATAGTTAATGTTTGTTCATTTTTTTGTAAATTACATTACTACATGCATATTGTAAATCAAATTTCTAAATTTAAGTCGATTTTTGTATATATACCTAATCTTCCTGTGGTATTTCACAACTCTGGCTTAGCTTTGATTTTCGGGTGTTTTAATTAAAATTAATTCTGTATTATTTTATTAAAAAGACAGCGTGTTATTTTTATAGGTTATGATAGGTGTGATTGAAGAAAACTAAAAATTCGATTAAATCAATTAGAATTGAATTCAAATTTCCAGTTTTATGCATGTAATTTTTTTACTATACTTACTTACTTATTTTTGTACTTTAACTCCAGTTGGGGCATTTGACAGAGTAATTTATATTATTTTTAATAATATTTTCTTAATTCATCTAAAATTCCTTTTTTTTGTTGTTGTTTTTTTTTTTTTTTAATATACACGACAGCTATTTGATATTATATTAAAATTCTTATAATAATTATTAAATAATTACATATATACTTTTATCTATTTAGTATATATTATATACAATAATAATAATTAAAAGTAGAAATCTGAAAACAAACAAAATATTAGTAATCCATTCAAAATAATTTTCTAGAGTTCCTAAAATTTGTTGCAAATATTAAATTAAATATTATTATTATTTTTTTTTTTTATAATAATATTAAATAATATAGACATGCATTCATTTTACATTTCTTTAATTTTCATTTATAAGCTTTTTCTTAATTTAATTTTAATAATGTAGATAAAATCAAAATTATATACTATAGACAAGAATAACATTTAAAAATATATAATGTGTATTTTTGGGCGAATTTAGAGTATTTTAAAAGAGTAATAAGTAATTACAAAAGAAAATATAACTATCGGTTCTACTAAACTTTTACTAACTCTAAATTTAAATATTTGTTTTAATTATTTTTATTGTTATTCAATAATTATATACATACTTATATTAAATTAATAATGTAATTTGAAATCTATTGAATTAAAATACTATAATAGACTATTAGACTGTATCAGTCTTATTGTCTTTAATTAAAAATTTTTAAATAAAAAAATAGAAAAATAATTAAAATATTCAAAAGTTGGAATAAGCTGAATTTTCAACATATTGCTCTTAATAACGCAACTGTCAAAATTTCAATCAATCAATCATGCTTGCTGCAGAATTTTTATCACAAAATAACATAACCAAATTCTTTTTTGTCAAAAATAAAAATATAAAGTTGTGAAGTTCTGATTGGTTGAAATTTTGATACTTACCGGTTAAAATCTGAAGGTAATCATTTTAAAAATCTTGAAAATCCAGCTTTATGTAAACATAAAATTGTCAAACATTCAGAATAACATATTAGAGATTTTGGGCAATTTAAACGGCCATAATGTTCTCAAATTGACATAAACGTAGAAAATAACATGTTAATTCTGACAGTTATGTATTTTGACAATTTTATGTCAAATCAAACAAATTGTGTATTAAAATTTTTAAATATGTTTAGATTAGAACCGAGCTATTCAATTAAATATTTCAAAATTGAAGTATAACATTTAAATGTTTTAAATTTTCATAAGCTTTATATATATATATATATTTAAATATATATATGATAAGAATTTGGCTTGAAAAGGTTAAAAATAAATCACATTACTGCCATTTAAATTAATATATGTACATATAAATATGTCAACACTATATTTATAATTATTATATTTGTAATCAAGTTGGTGCCAAAATTATTTACATAAACTAAAATATATTTATTATATAATTATAGTCATGTTAGAAAGTATCTGTATGATAAATTAGTTAATATATAAAATAAATTGGGAAAATTTGAGCTGGAAAATACAATGCACAAACATACAACATGTTTTGAAAATACATACATATACACATCATTTCGATAATCTTTCTAGTAGTATAGAGATAGAGTTGAACTATTTAACATCTGAAAATAAAATATTTTAAAAGTATATACTTAATTAAAAAATGTACTGAAGACGTACTGAAGACAATCGTCTTCAACAGCAACAAGTGATTACGTAAAATTGATCATTTGTATTCCCATACGGAATTCATACAGAATAATGCTAGATGATGATAATGAAATCTAATCAGATATTTAATACATCGTATAAGAGTAAACTAATTTGGACATAATTGTTTCAAAAAGTTAATTCAGAATTTCAACTACTAGATTTGTATATTATTTTGAGCTTTTCAACTATGACCTCAGATTATGATCCTGTATTCCTTTACATATTTGAATACACCATATGTAAATAATTTTGATACCAATCTTTATAAATAAATCAAAAATTAAATTAATTTAAGTGCTTTAAATTTGCCCCTTTTAAAGTATTATTTTTAATCTATAAAATTCTCATATCTCGTAGTTGTCACCACAGGTTTCGATTAAAATTAATTTTTTCATTAAAAGAAAAAAAAAAGTAAATTTTATTCAAAACAAACAAAAATTAATTCCACTTGAAAAAATTCCTAGTTGTATTTAAAATCTATAAATTCCAGTAGATATTATTTATATACATATATACATATATATATAATATTATAATATTAAATATATTTATTTATTTCTGTAAAATTTATTCAAAAAATACCCACTTACACACAAATATATTAAATTAATATTAAATTTATTTTATTTAGAAAATATAAATAAAATCAAAAAAAAAAAAAAATAAATAAATAAAATAAATTAAACTGAAATGCCTATATAAAAAATAATATATTATAATAATTTAATTTTTAGAAACGTCCAAATTGAAATAAATTATAAAATATATAAAAAAGCAAAAGTAAAAAAAAATAACAAAATTAAATATAGTAATTAAAAAATAAATATAATTTTAATATATAAAAACAAAAAAAATGAAAAAAAAAAAAATATTTAATTCCGTACAACTGCAAATATTAAATAAAATTTGTTGAAAAAAAAAATATAAACGTTTTTATTTTATTATTAATAATAATTGGCTTTTCTTTGAGGGACTATTATACTGGAGGAACCAACATATATATGTTAAATGCGATTTGAAGCTAACATAGTAAAATCTATTATATAACGGGAGTTTTTGCAATAGATTATTCAATAAAATAATTCAATTTGAAATGGGAGTAACCCTTGTATTATCACATTATGTTACATTTACATACGAAATATAATTAGAGATGAAATTCGTATGATCAATAAATAAATTTACTGATGATTCAGATTTTTTTTTGTTTTACATATTTACATATTCTATCTATGTTTATATATAAATATATTATAGGTATAACTGATTTGATTTTCGAAAACGAAAGACCCAACTTATATTAATATTATTTCCTTTTCAATTAAATCTCATGTTAACAATAGCAACAGGTTATTTATTTCCATTCCAATATTAATATCGTTAAAAAAATGCCTGAATTTAATAAGAAAATAAAAACGATAAAAGTGTGAACGATATTAAAATACGATATTATTTCATATTTCATTTAAAAAAAAAAATTATTGAAGACACAAACCATAAGTAAATTCAAAGTTTGATTAGCTCTGTTTTAAAATATAATATTTTCAGTACATTTCAAACTGTAGCTGTCTAAATAGAGTTGATGAATGAGAAATATCATAAAGTTACTTATATATATTTGTTTATTGTTTATTGTCTAATTAGAAATTATTGGTTTTGTTATTTACCTTCAATCGATATTAACGAATTAGAAGGAATACATTTTTATTTTATTAATAATTGATATTACTTTCAAATTATCAATATTATTCAGGAACATAGGTAGGTAAGTAGAACAATAGTAACACAGACTGGCTGAATACGGTTTTTATTTTTTTCTGTATCCTGTGAAACCTTATTTAATTTAAATTTAGTATAATGTACAATTTGTTTGCTTTTCACAATCATTTATTTTTAAATTACCCGTATGTATTTATTAGTATCGGCAAATATAATTGATACATTCATTATCTGATTTAAATAGCTCCATCCGAATAAAAAACAGTTTACTTACTGACTGATTTATAAAAAAGTCCGACTTTATAAAAACATAAATACACCAAGAGATTTATATAATAGCCGAAAGCTGGAAATGAAACGATTTCTTCATAAAATAATCCTTATGACATGCTTCTGACAAATAATAAGAGTATGAATTTTATTGTAATATAGTACAATTCCAACAAGCCAATTCATACTGTTATTTAGGGTTGAAGAGAACAAAGTACAATATTCTAAAAATTTCAACTGAACTGTACAGACCCAGATAGAACTGTATAGGTAAGTATGTCTTATAAGTTTAGAGAAATATCTTCTTAACTAACATGAACAATCAAATTAGTTTAATTTGTTATCAAGAACAATCCTCAAGTATTTAAATAACTTAATATTTTCAAGCAGGTCGGCTGGCAAGAAGGTGTATAGTAATGAGTATGGTCAAATAAATGTCTACCAGGAATATATCCGAAAAGATGATATTAATGCTGGATTTCGTTGACATTGACAATAAGATATGTATTGAAGAAAACAGGCACTAAATGCCTAATTGAAGAATAGCTTCGCTTCTTCTTCAATAAAATCAATAAAACCAATATCGTCTGTTCTAATGCTTTGAACAGACTATGGCACGACAGTTAAAGTCTTCAAATAGGCATTTAGTGCCTGTTTTTTTTTTCAATATAAATATCTTATCATAAATTTTGTGAATATTTTCAACCTCAAAGCACATATTACCGCAAAATATGTGATGTGAGCTTGAAAAGATTAAGTTTATACAATAAGTACTATAAATTTGATAAATTAATCCTAAAAGTTGAACTGTAGTGTATATTTGTTAGAGATATTACTCCAAGAATTACCGATAAAATAATTTTTACCTAAATTTTCTAGCAGTGTCACACGCTGTATATAGTTGTGTAAATGTTAAAATAAATGATGTAGTAAAAATTCCAACCTACCACGTAAACCTATATATAAATAAATAAATAAATATGTAAACATATAAATAAATAGACTGGCACTTTAATATATAAAAGAATAAAAGTATATAAAAATAGAAATAAAAAATGTATTTTAGTTTTAAGGTACATTTATTTATTTTATTTTTTGGTTTTTCTTTTTTATTTTTTTTTAATTGTATAACTTTAATATTTTATTTTTTATATATATTTTTATTTCTTTTTAAAATTTTAATTTTGTTTTTTTTTTTCAATTTACAATGTTTGTTGTTGTAATAAAATTGGACTTAAATTTAATTGACGTTTTACTTTTTTTTTTTATATATAATTTTTGGTGAATTTTTTCTTAATATTTTAATATTACAAATGAAATAAATAAATTTATATGTATATAATAAATTATTTATTTAATTTAAATATATATGATTTAAAATTTAAGTTTAAAAATTTACATTGAAATTTTTATAATTGTATCTGTTCTTTTTTGTTTTTATTATTTTTTTTTTTTTGATAAAATTAAACAACAATTTAAAATGAAAAATTAATAAACTAATTTTATATTATGTATTTCTGACTAGAATTATTAATTATTAAAAGAATATAAGTATATATAATGTTTTATAATATTTAATAATTTATATTTGTATATGATAATTTTGATCACAATTTTCTTCAAGTGGCAATTTTTATTTTTATTTTACATATTACATAAAATTCTTGTTTCTTTGGGAATTGCTTAAATACTATAGAATTAATAATTGACAATTATTGGAATTCTTCAATACGATCTGAGGTCTTAATGATCATTAATGATATGTTCACATTACACATTTTAATCATGTTTAACGCTTAACCGTGATTAACTTGTTGATTGACTTTTTTTTTGCTTATACAAGCCTAATACACATTAATTTTTGTAACATTTTGTTTATTACTGAACAATTTAAATTGATAATCTATTACACATCCATGTTGAACTATCAATTTCGGGTCCACTTAATTATTTTTTTCTACGTAATTTATTAAATTTTTCTATATTTTATTTGTAAACAAATTTTTATTTAAATTTATTTTTAATATAAAGGCCTACATTCTGAAAGAGAAAAGGGCCTGTAGTTGGTCTGCAGATTAATCTGTAGGTCTGCCAATTAAATTTTTTATTTTCACATGATAATAAGGTTCAAAAAATTGTCTGAACATTCCAAAAAAATTAAAAAAAGAAGCGATTTTTTAACTCAGCTGATTTGGCACTAGATTGATGAGTGTAAATTTATGAGAATAGAACTATCATCAATTAATTTGTCATCCTTCTCTCATCAATTAATTGACGAGTATTGATGAAATCATTGATGTGTAATAGGCATTATACAAAATATTTAAATGTGTTTAATTTACGCTGGTGTAGTCTGTCCAAGGTATTGAAGAGGCCTTTTAGACTTTATTGGTGAAAATTTCACTTTTAGGATTTATGTTTATGTTATATAGGATTACATGAAATTTAAGGATATTACGAATGGAATATACAGAATATAATGGATAATTAAAATTATGAATTGATATATTGTACAAGAACAATCAAGTATTTATATCGATGAATTGTGTTCATCAACAAAATACGTTTGTGGATTGGTTGATTGATTTATAGGGTGGATATAATAAATCAATATCAGT
The DNA here is from genome assembly GCA_963942445.1 of Argyra leucocephala. Taxonomy (NCBI): domain Eukaryota; kingdom Metazoa; phylum Arthropoda; class Insecta; order Diptera; family Dolichopodidae; genus Argyra; species Argyra leucocephala. The sequence continues at coordinate 29,385,184 of OZ012679.1, read as the reverse complement.
TAGTTTATATCCTACGTACTTAGGCCTTACACCCTTAGGCCCAAGTCAACTAATACCTTTTAATGAACCTAATGATTAGATTTGTGGATTATGGGTAAATCAATTAAGTACAAAAATTTGTTCAAAATATCTCTCGAATACCTGATATTGAATTTCAATTTTCCATTCTTGGTTCCATAAGGAAAATGGTACTTTAGCAAGTTTTATATTTCGAACATGATGATTTGCCCTAATGGAAATTTAATAAAACTCGTTTTTTATGTTAAAAAAAGAAGCGCATAACGCTTTGTTTTTCGTTCAATCACAAATTAATAATACTTTAACGGTAAACATATAAAAAGGCAAATCTTGGAATTCCAATATCATTTTCTGATAGAAACATTTTATTTGTTCTGTATGATTAATCTGTATATTAACAATTTGTAGTTCAATGAACTAAAATTTGTACCTAATCAATTTTTCACTCTGCCATAATAATGACCCAGTGATTGAATTGCAGAGGGCGGTAAGTGATGACAATGATTTTTTAATATACTTAATAAGAAACAAGAATCAATTATTATCAATTATCAAAAAATTTCATTTATAATAAGTAGGTAAGTATGTATAACAATTTATATTGCTTTTTGTGTTTTTAAAATTATTTTTTACTTTTCTAATATTATTTTATATCTAGTAAATTCGTCTTCATTTGTGTGTGTGTTTTTTTTAATTGCTTATTTATTAAATATAATTTTAAAAAAAACCATAAGAGAGTATTCGAGAATCAATTGATGAAGTACGAATTGTTGAGAAAATATTAAAAACCTATATGTATGTAAACAGATTTATGGATTTTTATTTTCTAAACAATCTGGTTCGAGTTGTTGAATCAAACATTAATTAGAACAACACTATTGTGTATAGATGTACCAGTATGATAAAAATATCACCAAAAGTTTGTAGAAAGTGCATAAGAGTCTCTAATAATAAAAACTGAAAGCCCGAATTCGATTACAATTATTTTTATTCAAAATAAAAAAATATATATTTGTACAAGGAATCAAATATAAACAGAATCGGCAGGTTTATTATACAAAACTTGTTTGAAAAAATTATGAATGAGCACAAAACACTCAGCAAATAGTTAAATGTTCCATATTATTTTACCACAACGAGAAGTAGATAAAAAAATTTGTTGGATGGGATTCATAACCCCTGACGGTCTTATATAAAAAAAATGGTTTTATTCAAAACAAAAATCATGTCCTTCCTATACTATATCACTATAGTAAACAGGTGTCACATGCAAAACAGTATGATCAGGACAATATTAATAATCTGAGGCTACCTTTATATAGTGAAAATAACTCTAGAATATTTATTTCATATATTTATTTAAAGGTTTATGTTTTAGTGGACTACTAGCATGAATCTAAATGTCTAGTTTTGTAACAGTGACTCATGACTGTGGCAATCACAGTTTTTCAAGCAAACTATCTAAATTAGTGATAAAATTGTCTATATTTATGTTTTTAATTTCTTCAACAAATTATTTTCATACATTGCGGTCTCGATACATCTCTCTCTCTATTGTATTTAGACTGCGATTATAGCTATCAAAATATATTTCCACTGTTTCACATTTACAATTCCTATTTTATATAAAATTATCGTAAATAAAATAAATTTTAGGTGTTCATTTTACTGATACGCTATAATCGCAGCCTTAATGAAATTTAAAAATATATAATAATATTTTAATTTACATTTCAGAATTACTAAAATAAGAATTTTGCATTAAATATAATTTATCAATAGGATTTACATTATGGTTATGGTTATGATTATGATTATGATTACTAATATTATTATTATGATGACCATTATGATGATTATTATTATTATTATTATTATTATTATTGTTGTTGTTGTTAATATTACAATTACCATTACTACTACTTAAACTACTAAATGCATCATGTGAACTATTATGATTACCACTATTATTACCATTTAATTCTAAATTTTTTAAGGACATTGTATCAGATGTTCCTTCATCATTTAAATCAAAATTACTACCATCTAGAGATAAATCTGAACTGCAGAAGCTATCATTGGAATTTGTTGGAAAATCTAAAATGAAAAATAAAAAATTAATTAATTAATTAAATAAATTTGATTGTGACGAGCAAACGGGATATCCAAAATAATTTGTCCAATCTTTATTTTTTACCAAAATTATATTTAAATTAGTTGTTACGGTCTTGACATTTATTTTCATATAATCCATACGTTCACAGTTTTGAAGATAGAGTTTTGAAAAGTTGCAAAGTGTTATTCATGACCAAAAAAAGAGAACTAACGTAGTATTTTATAATGCTATCAAATGACCCATGTGGGTCATTGCTAGTCATTGCTGTTGTTATCAGTCAATTGAAAAATGAAAATCCCATTATAACAACTCCCGCAATTGCTATAAGAACATCCCTATAGCAATATTAATCACATTATTCCCATTAAAACATCATTATAACACCTTTAGTTACTATCGGGAGTCATTCTTATAGCACTAATTTTGTTTTAATAACAATAAAATGTTATGTGTGTTATTTACTCGTATTAAAAAAATAGATTGGAGAGTGTAAAGAGTATTTTTGAATTGAAGTTGATGACAGTAAGACGAATGACACCAAATTGAGTATGAACATCTAACGATAAATACAGTTTGATGCGTTCTGTGAAGGTGTTCAGCATCAAATATTATATGATTTGATGATGTATGCCAGCTTCAGGAGCTAGTATAAATGCATTATTTTGCTTCACAATGCTTAGACTGAACCAAATACAGAAATTGTTTGATTTAATAAAATAAAATGTTTAAAATTGTTTTTAGATAGAGCCGATGTCGTTTACAGATAGAGTAGCCTGTGGAAAAATTGTATACGAGTTTAAGCTTCACCGTGAACTGTAAAACCAATAGATGATGATGATTAAAATTTTTTTCTGATATGTTAATATTAAACCGTGACAATTAACTTTAAATTTCTGATGTTTGTTCAAAAATAAAGTGTGGACGAATTGTTTTGTTCTCGTATATACTTTTTTTCATTTAAATTCAACATTTTTTCAAATAAACTCAACATTTTTTTAATCAAATTAAACAAATTTTCTAACAACTTGTTTGAAAAAATGTTGAATTTGAATGGAAAAATGTATATATATATATATATATTAATATTAAATATATTAAACTTACCATCAGGTGAATATGGTAAATTAGGATTTAATGGTTGATTTGATGTAAATGAACCATCTAAACCTAAATAATTTCCATGTTCACTATTTGGTGATTCTTGTTTAATACTTTTATCATCTTTATCTTTATCTGAACCACCATCTGAACATGTTTTACTATTATTACCACCATCTTTACTTGCTTTTCTTTGAATTTTTTTCATTTTAGCACGTTGATTTTGAAACCATACTTGTACAACTCTAACTGATAAACCAGTATCTTTTGCTAATGCTTCACGTACTTTACGACATGGTTTCGGTGATGATTCAAATGATCCTTTAAATTGTTTACGTTGTGCTGCTGTTAATATTGTTCTTGGTCTTTTTGGACCACGTCTACCATCACGTGAACGATGATGATGATGATGATGATGAGAATGATGATGATTTAAATGACTTAATCCATCATCATAAAAATCATCATCATTACAATTTTGTACTAAATATAATTCTTTTTCAAAATCATGACGACATATTAATTGTCCACCACGCATTAAAAATTGTTCACCTTTTTGTAATGGCTGACAGCAAATACAACATGTAAAACATTGCAAATGAAATATATAATGAAGATTTGGTTTCATTACCATATCATTTGGTAAAATACGACCACAACATCTTGTACATTTAATACTAAAAAATCTGCAAAAAAAAAAATAAAAAAAAATTAATAAAATTTATAAATTATAGATGATTAATTATTAAACAAAAATATAATGGAAGAAAAGTGTTATTTTTTGACAACTTACTTGTCATAATCCATTTTACATAAAATTTTTGAATCTTTAACATAACATGTATGATTCAATTGTATACCACAATATGTACAACGTAAACAATGTTCATGCCAGCTAACATCTGCAATTTTCATGAGGTATCTATCTTGTATTTTAAGTCCACAGCCTTCGCATATTTCATAATTTTTTTCACATTTTATGGTACCAACATCTGAAATTAAATATAAAAAAAAAATAAATTTTAAAATTATTTAAATAAATTGAAATTCATATTGATTTTAATTGAATATGTATAAGTATAGTGTAGATCTTCTTCAACACAGTTTGTTGTTGTTGTATTTAATCAAAATACTATCATAAATCTTTGAATATAGATTTCAATTATTTTTATTTATTTATAGTGAAAAGAAAAGGTTATGGTGAAAGTAAGTTGATTTTAAGTTGTTTTTAGTTCTTAGAAAAATTGGTATTGATGTATCTATGGTCTAGTTTAGACTAATTTAAATATTCTGTTATAATAGGCTCAAACTGAAAATGCCATAATTTGTAGTATATTTTGATGAGCAACATTGAATGTATTTTCAAAATGAAAATGTGCACAATAATATTGTAGGAATTGGTACACATTATATCAACACTCAACATGCTATTGACATTCGGTAGTAAAAAGGGAATAAAACAACTTAGTAGTCGTAACAAAAAATAATATTAATTTGAATACATGGTATTTGGTCAAGAAATACATTGTTTAAATTAATAGCTTCTATAAGTTGGGCTCAACCTAAAAATTCAAAACTTTTAATAAAATGGAGGTCACACAGAAATATATTGGATCTATTGGAGAAAACTTAAATAACACAACCTTACAAAATATTAGAATTTTAGACAATTTAATGTATGAATGATGACGGTAGAAAAAATAGAGCCAATTTATACAAATTTAAAGGTTTTAATTTTCAAGTTAATGATGATATAGCTACAAACGAAAATTTTGTTTTGTTAAAGACAACCTTGATCATATGCAGTTGTATTCAGTCTGCAATATTAAATTTGGATACCAGTAATGTCGGTGATGAACTTATAAAAGAAATTTTATAAAATTATTGAATATATATACATATATGAGTTGAAACGACAGTATGCAGATGAAGACGATGAGAATGAATCAGCTGACGATATAGATGATAGCTTGCAAGTTAAGAATCAAGTAGCACAAATAATAAATCATACGATCATGGTGGTATTTCGTTTCGAGATGTTGAAAATTGGATTCGTAAATTTAATAAAAATGATGAAAGGATCCATCATTAGAAGGTTTTATTGATGGCATTTCAGATTTTGCAAATAATAAAACATTATTTATGATCCGAATAATTTAAAAGTAAATTTAAAAATCTTTAAATGAAAGTGAATTTCTCAAAATATTTTCTCATAAAAATAACGAAAGTGGCCTCGGTAGCGGACTGGTAAAACACTCGAGTATGGTAATGTAACAACCGCGGAGCACGGGTTAATAAAATAAAATAGTAAAATATATACCCCCATATAAAGACCTACCTTTTGAAAGGGAAAAGGACCTATAAGTTGACGTGCAGATTTATCTGTAGGATCAACTGTTAAAATAAATAAATAAATAAATAAAATAACGAAAGAAGTGTGAAAAACAAATATTTAGACAATGGTAACAAAATTATTAAGAAATTGTATTGTTATAATTGCTGATATCCTGGACACAAATTGATCGAACGATACAATGATTGATTTGATCTTTGATAATTAGTGAATCAGGTAATTAAATGCAGCCCTTTATTTTCATTCGAAAGTATGTCAATTTCATCAGAATTAATCATTAAAATGTAGAAAACCTCTACTACGTACGCAGATGATATCTGTCTTCTCTCGCACAAATTCAGCGCCATATAGAACAAATTAGAACATCTGCAACATCTGCAACATAAGCTTATCCAACATATCGGAAATCAATTTGAAAAAAAACAAAACTATGAATTTAAATAACACCAGCATAGAATAACTGAGTTTTAAAGAAGAACAAAATATAATTTCTAAGCAACCTTTGCTACTTGGGCAAACAGTGTTGGGGTTCAAGCAGAAATAAAAAACAGGTTAAAGAAAGCAAGAGCAGAATTTGGAAGATTAAAACCGATATGAGAGAAAAGTCAAATATCCAAAGCAATCCTTAGAATAATCCAATCTTGTATAAATGCAATCCTGACATACGGCAGTTAAACAAAACACAGAACAATATGCCGAATATTCTGGTCAAAGGCAATAAGCAACAGGAACCTCTCGATACTAACCGATTAAAAACCCATATCGAATCAAATCAAAAGGAGGAAATTTAAATGTATATAGGCCATACACTTCCAGTATCAATGAGCCTAGAATAGAATCCATTGCGCATTAGAAGATCCGGTCATCACCATCGCCAAAGAACACCTGACGGAGGATCATTAAACAAAAGCTAGAAAAGACGAATAAAATAGGAGCTAGCAATCGAGTACAATGTAATTGTTAAGTGGAAGCCTTATGCTCCAGAGGAGTAAGGAAAAAAACAAAACAACAAAAAACAATTAATATAAGCGTAAATAATAATGTAAATAAATTTAAATGTTGACCTAAACCTAATATTGTTTTTTTACTCAATTATAAAAAATTAAACTGTTATAGTATTTGAATTAATATCTATACGGTTTATGATGCTTATAATAACCCCAAGAGAGCTCACTAAACCTGGTTTAGTAATAATTCACTACTAATAACATTTTCAACAATGAATTCCATAACACTGATGTAACTCTGATCTGACTAAAAACGTTAAGTGGTTTTAGTCTACCATTGTGATGTGGAACAATCAAATTTAAACCCCATCATAGTTGATCATCAACTTATTTGAGTAAGTATGGAAGTATGTATGCGTAAGTATGACCAGCTTAGTATCAGTTTATTATACATCACTAATTCTATAATCGAATTCACAACAATTGGTAACAAACTGGACAAATTCATTAAATATAACATTCAATTTGGACAACGCACATACATTCACACCAGTGTAAACAATATCGTAATAAGTAAAAACAAATTGCATAATTATGGATAGAACTATAGTATTTTTTTTACCCATAGGAAAACTCCCATACACTCATACCAGCCTAGACAACATCACAATAAGTAAAAAAGTGGATAATTATTGATAAAACAAATTTTTTTTTCTACCCGTTCACTCATAAAATATGAAAACTTCCAAATTTTATATGAAAGCGTGAGAAAATACACACTTATAGAGAGATGTGATTTATGTGGTCTGTTCCACGTAAAAATACAACACAAGCACTTGGATTTTACATATTCAACAACAAATTCGAATCTAATAATATTACGGTAAGTTAAATACTATTTTTAGAATTTTCTACCAAAAACCAAATTTTATTCTAAGTAAAATTTTTCTAAAGAAGAAAATGCAAATATAATAATTTCATATATACATATTATATATATATTTAGCTATATAAAATTAATACTAAAATCCTTTCTAAAACAAGGTGTTTCAATAAATTAATAACCTTTGTATATTTTTAAAATATGATTTATTTTATCCACATAAAATATTGATAACGTTCTTATATAAATCTTTTCTAATCACCTATGTACACATACAACAGTATATACATATGTGTTTAAAGAACGTACAATCATATATAAGTTATAAATAATGTATGTATTTGCATTAGAAAATTTTTATCGCAAATATATGATTATTATATGATTATGCATATATATATCTATATAGTAAGTAGAGGTGACTTACATTTATTAATCTACCATATAAAATATTTTTACTGCTACAACAGTAAAAAAAATTTCCATATCAAAAATTAATCGAAATTACTATCCCGAACTTTAGGGATTAACTATAATAACAAACAATTGTAAAAGTTGGTGAATTTTCACGTTTAAAATTTAACCAAAAAATAATCCAATTGAATTTTTTTTTTTGTTTTATAACCTGCAAGGATGTAGACTTAAATTTATGGTACGATTTAATATGTCCTTCAGAATAAAATTCAATAGTAACAATATTTATTATATTTAAATATGCCTTTAGCTTGGTTATAAATTTTAGTGATATATGGTGTGTGTATTAAAAAAATATATATATATTTTTTGCTTTTTGGATTTTCGGGAACAAGACAGTACATACGGTACGGTACTTAAATAAATAAAAATTATTTTTTTTTGTTTTAATATTAGAACACTGTTGTGTCAATAATTGAAGATTAGATTAGATTAGATTGTGAGATTTGGTATAACATTCCTCTATCTAGTTCTAGTTTATGTTATTGCTGATCTTTTTATGAATCAGCAGATATTTTCTAGATTTTTCGGAAAATATAATTTTTGCAGTTATAGGTAGGTGTTCTTCTGATTTGATGAATTTGTATTAAAATAATTTTTGATTTTTCAGTTTTTTTATGTATAATCAAAACACTACCTTTTATACCGATTAGTACGTTTGACTAGATAGGGAAAGAAAAGTTAGGACTGGGGAGGGTAAAATGAAATGTACGGAGGTGTTAATGTTCGTCTTGAATTTATGTATGTCATAAATATAGATCTTATCATGATTGTGGAATACATAAGATGGAATTTGGTTCCACAATTGGGATGTTGAGGTTATAAACTAAATTTATATAACTTGTCTTCTGTCATGATTTATGGATTTATACGGTATAGGGATGAGCAGATGTATTTATATGGTATAGGGATATGAATTTATACGCTATAGGGATGAGCACATCTAACTCTTACTATTCTAAGGATTCAAGACCTTAAAGACCACAAGCAAAAAGCCCAATTGTTTTTTTTGACTACCGCAGGCCACACCAATTTTTATTTCATTTATTCAGCCACATACAAGACAATTAGTCTTTTAAGCATGTAACTAAAATTCATAATTTCTAAAACTAACAAAACTAAATATCACTTCCAATATCACTGGCAATAACCAAATTGATAAGCTTGTCAAAAATGTTACAAACATGAATCCTGATTTCTAGCAGTTGATATGGTAGTCGACGATTATAGAGAGCTGATTAAAAGAAATATTTTACACACATATGAAGCTAAATGGAATAACGAACTCACAACTAATGTACAAAAAAAAATAAAAAAATTTTTCTGTAAGCCAAAAGACACTCGTAACTGACGCATAAGTATACTTATTTGACGAACCGACCAGAAGTTTACTGCGATAGCTATACTCCAATCAGTATTCAGCACATTTTTAAGTCTGTTTGCGCTACAAAAATGCATCAAGGAGTATATATACGGTATTGGGTATTAAATTAAATACTCTCGCTGAGGACACTGAACAGTAACTGGATCGTACTATTCAGTTCACTAAACACATCAACATCTTCTATGAAATTTAAGTGATTTGTTATTATAGTGGTATAATGATTACTATACATAAAAGCTCACATTCCGAAAGGGAAAATGGGCTGTAATTGGCCTGCAGATTGATCTGCAGATCCACTGTTATATAAAAAAAACCGGAGCTATATTTGTTGAATTATGTTCGATATGGAAATTAAGTGGCCAAATAGCCAGAAAAACTAAGATAAGAGTATTCAAAGCTTGTTTAATGTCAACACTTCTGTATAACAACGAAATTTGGATGACTACAAATAAAATAAATCAAAAACTTCAAGTATTCCTGAACAAGTGCCAAAGAAGAATGTGTAGAATATTTTGGCTCAACATCACCATCGGCAAAAAGAACTTATAACAGCTAACAGGTGAAAAACCGTCAGTGAACCAGATTAAGCGCAGAAAATTGAAATTGATAGGTCATACTCTGTGAAAACCATTAAACAAACAACCTAGAATGGACTCACTAAGGCAGTAGAAGGAGAGAAAGACCAAAAAATACCTGGGTTTTACTATAACAACTGAATTATCTGGTTATGGACGAACTTGGAAGGCGAGAGAGTGTAGTGTTATCCAAACGAGTTTAATTGTGTTGCCAGATTTTTGATAGTATAATGTGGTAATAAAGCATTCCCAAATAAGCTTTTATTTTGATTTCACAGTTACTTAAAGAGCTATCTATAGTAATGTCATTAATTAAAGATTTATTTAGATAAAATTTAAATTTAAATAAGTTTTCAAACCTAGCTATATTAAAAAAAATTCAAATTATATAGCATTGATGAGGATATATGGAATGATTTTGTTTCAAATATCAATGCTGAAGAAAATCAAAATGGCGGTAGATCTAATATAAAGTGGAAGAAGAAAAACAAATAAAATTGCAAAAGTAAATATTTTAGTATTCTTAAGAAAATTTGTTGTAAAAAGAAAAAGAAAATGACAGGTTAAAAAATGTGAAAGACGCAAAAATGTTTATAGAATCGGGATCCTATAGATGAAAACAAAGTTAAGTAAAGTAGTAAAATGTTTTACCATATACAGATTTTATATATTGGAATGTATTTGTTTTTTCCTTATTAATTTCACACTATGTTTTAGTGTTGTTTTCAATTTATTTATGAACTGATCTGCGCCATGTTTCCCGTGTCTACTTACTTTTATTTTTCCATGCGGATTGCAATCTAATGCTTGCCTTGCCATATTGTTTGTAAGTATTCTGAGGGTGTGATCCATTCACTTCCATTTAACCTTCTTTATTTGAATGCCTATCGGCCCTTGTTATCCTATAATTATTCCGAGCTAGAATATTTTGAATATTATTCGAAGACATTTGTTAAAGAAGACCAATACAGTATTTAGATTTCACGGAGGTATGATATAGTCTAAGTTTAGTACCTCTGGTACTTTGAGATAGTCCGCACATATCCCGAAATCCTCCGAAAGCCATTCTAACCTAACTTTAACCGATTTCTATGTCTGTTTGAGACTAATTGAAGTATCGCTGCCATACAATAACGATGATTTCATACAGGCATGATATAGTCTCTGTTTAGTAATGCCCTTCTCACGATGTGAGGTTATTATATATTATATATGCACACATTCCAAGATCTCCCGAAAGCTATTCTGGATAATTTTACCCGATTTTCAATGTCTGTTTTAGTCTATATGATGTATCGCTGCCATATAGTTAGCGTTTATTCCACGCAGGCATCATATAGTTTAAGCTTAGTACCCCTGGTAATTTGACATTATCCCCCGAAAGCAATTCTGACTAATTTAAACCGATTTTTAATGTCTGTTTTAGACTATATGATGTATCGCTGGCATACAATATGCAGGCATGATATGGTCTAAGCTTAGTGATGCCCTTCTCGCGATTTAAGGCTGTCTGCACACATCCCAAGATCTCCCGAAAGCTATTCTGGATAATTTTACCCGATTTCCCATGTCTGTTTTAGACTATAAGATATCTCGATGCCATATAGTTAGCGTTTATTTTAACGCAGGCATCAAATAGTCTAAGTTTAGTACCCCTGGTAATTTGATATTGTCTGTACATATCCCAAAGTTTCCCGAAAACCATGATGTTTCGCTGCCATATAGTTAGCGTTTATTTCACGCAGGCATCATTTAGTGTCCCTGGCAATGTGATATTGTCTCCACATAGCCCAATGTTTCTTCAAAAACCATTATCGCTAATTTTAATAGTGATATCCGATTCGCGATGTGAGGTTATCTGCACACATCCCAAAATCCCTCGAAAGCTATTCTGAATAATTTTAACCGATTTTCCATTTCTGTTTTAGACTTTATATGATGTCTCGCTGCCATATAGTTAGCGTTTATTTCACGCAGGCATCATATAGTCTAAGTTTAGTGTCCCTGGCAATGTGATGTTGTCTCCACATAGCCCAATGTTTCTTCAAAAACCATTATCGCTATTTTAATCTATATTCCATGTCTGGCTTGGTGCCTCCATTTGTAGTAATTATACTATACTGAGGTATAACTGAATTCGGTGACATCGTCTATGACTTTCTTGTTGACGGGGGGGGGGGGGCCCTATTTCTATGCATTTTATTTTGTTGGGATTGATTTTGAGACCAACTTCTAAAGCTTTTTATTTTCTACGGCATGTCACTGAGTTCAGAAGTTCAATGTACCGTATATTCTAAATCTTATATTCTTTTTCTAAGAGTCAATTTTAAATTTGTTATTTGAACCTTGTAAAGGATATTCTATGAAATAAATAAATAATTATTATTATTATTTCTCTGACTGTGGTTGTTGCTTTCTTTTATATAATATATAATGTATCAATTTTATTTTGGATTTAATTTAATTTTTTTTTTTTTTGCAATTTAAACACCTCTCGCAGTCCTATTAATTTTAGCTCCATACCTTTGATAGCTGTTACATACAATTATATGACTATATATGTATATAGCGCATGTTGTATATTTAAATAATCAAAAAATAAACTTTGAATCCTTATCTTTATTTACATATACATTAAAAAAGTTGTGTGTTCGTTTTTACATAATATAGATCTACTTTGAAAGAACTCTTCAATCAATGTAAATAAATTTTTTTTTTGTTATTATTTTTATTTTATTTTTTTAATAAAATATAGAACATTGATTTTGTCATTCTATATAGGTACGAGTATAGAGGTTTTTCCATCAAAAATATAATCGTGATAAATGATAATAGATAAAAGAAAATTTTTGATTTTTGTTTTTGCTTTTTTTTTTTGTTCTTTTTATTTGTTTTTGTTGTTTTTCTATAATGAAGGAAAATTTGTTTGCATTGTCATAATCATGAGTGTAGATAAATTTAATATTTGATTAGAAAATATATTGATAAGAATTTTAATAGGGAATACTGGTAATCACTCTGTTAGTCAAATAATTACATGGATAAAAAAAAAATACAAAAAAAAAAAAATAAAAAAAAATGAAAATATCAATCAATATAATTAGTTTTTAAATACAAGTGGATAATCGAAATTGAATTGTTAAAGAATTGTTGCTGAGACTTACAAACCCAACAAAATTATGTTTTTATATCATAAAATTTTCAGAAATTTCGTAATTTTCCAGTAATGATGAGTCTAATCATGAGTCATTTTAGTTAGAAATGAAATATAATCGAGTCATAGTTATTAGTTTGAATTGAAATAATATTATTTTATTTATTAATAATACAAATTTATTTGATAGTTCAAATAAAATATTTTTTTTTTGTTTTATAAATTTATACAATTTCATGATGTAATCAACAGTTTGGTATTTCTGTATTAGGTTTTGAAAATTTATTTTGATTTGATGACAAGAAAAATATTATAGGGTAAGGATAAGGTATTAAAATCCGAAATTTAATTATAGTCTCGAGTATAAATAATATAGACAGCTATAAAACCCGTAAAACAAAAAAATATGATAAAAAAAAATTCTGAATGTGCAAATAATCAGCAAAATATTTGGTACTGTCGAAATTAGAAATATTTGGTACTATATGTTGAGTCAGTAACTTTTGGAGAGTCGGATCGTGTGAATTATAATTATATTAAAAATCGAATGAAATTTTCCAAATGAAAGCAAATTATTACTAATCATAATAATAAAGTTCAATCGCCACTTATCGTTTGGATAACAGATTGCTATATGATAGCTATTTCATTAAAATACTAGGCTAAGAACCCTGAATTAATTTGTTATATAATTTTGTAAATTTAGTCTGTAAGTTATCTTAAGTTGTTAATGAAATAAAGAATTATTATTATTATATTATTTAGTACAAATATAATAAATAATTTAAATAATTTCACTATATTGTAATGCTGGAAAAGATATGGCAAAAAAATTTAACTCTGTTTACTCTCAAAAGAAAGTGCATGCAAAAGATTAGAATTTAGAGTTATTTTTTTTTTTTTTAATATTCATTACTTTTGTTGACAAAATTATATACAAATTAAAAAATATTTAATATTTTATAAAATTCACACAAGAAAATATTAAAGATGAAAAGTGAATCTTTATTATTTTTTTCATTTTGTTATGCTCTTGACAGTAACTTAGGTAGAATCACCCTTTCCCAATATTTCTATAGGTTTATATACAATATTTCGATTCGAGGATTTATTTATCAAAGTACTCAACAAATAAATCCACAAATCATAAATAAGATAAATATTTCATATAGTTGTAGAGTATGTATAGATGGTATAAATGCCTCAATACATGAAAGTAAAGTTTCAAATCAACTAAAGATTAACAGAGTATTACCAATCAAATATAAAAAAGTTGGAAGTAAAAATGATCTATAAATAATTTTCGCTCCATATTAATCCCCACGATCTTGAATAAAATTCTTGAGACATACAGTCTTCTCAAAAATTATTTGTGCATAGAACAATTTTGTACTTTTGCACAAGCAAAGTTGACTGTAACTCACTAATAAAATAAAAATAATTAACGCATTTTTTGGAATTTATTAAATTTGAACTCAAAATCAAACTCATTTGAACTTTAAACTCAAAATTTTACAAAAAAAAAAAATGTTTCACTTAGGTGTATCGCAAAACAGATTAAAAAAATGTCAAACAATAACTGAAAAAAATGGGTTTTTGAAAAATATATTTAAGTGTTTGAAATTATATTGGATCTATTTTATGATATCTATAATAAGAAAGATTTCCTCCATTCGCTTCTATGACCTCCTTAGAGTCGACCAGACATTGAATCATTCAAATTTTTCAAAATAGAAATTTTTATTGATTCCTAAGTACTTTCAATGAGCTTCCTAGTCTCATTTTCTTATCTTCCAATTTCTTGTAGTAGGTCATATAATACCAAAAGTTCTATAAAATTACATTAAAATCAGGACTATAAGGTGACCAATCTAAAACACTTTGCTCAATAAATTTCAAAAATACGATATAACAATAGCAACTTTGTGTATCTTTGCATTATCTTGTTGAAGCACAAAATTTGAGTTTATCGAATATACTCTATATAATGATAGAGATCAATGTAAGTACTTGATGTGACTTTTTTCGGTAGTTCAAAAAGGGACATTTTTCGTAATAAAGAAATATTTTCTCAAACTATTATATTCCCACCATTCATGTGTCTTGTACAATCTTATAATTTTAATTTTTTCTTTTAAATGCTGATGGAATGATAAAATTTTATTCCGTATGTTTCGTCTAGTGAAAATAAACATTTATTCATCCACAGAACGTTTTGCCAGGTTTTGCCAAAATATAGAATATAATGATAAAGTAATAGAAAAAGTCGACCATATCTAGAGATCATTATTGTTGACAAATTAAATTGGAATGTCCAAATTCAACTTAATATCAAAATTTCGACGTATTGCTGGTTTATTTAAAAAAAATCAGTATACATACTTTTATAGTCTATTTCAAAGCTGATATGTTATATGAATCAGGTATATATGAGGAAATACTTCTATTTTCCTTCTATATGGAGAATTAACTTCAAAAAATACAAAATAAAGCGATAACATTTTTTTTAGGTTAGAATATAGGAGAACTGCTATACAAGTGAAATACACAAAAGATATGATATCAGATACTAAAGATATAGAAGATTTTAAAAATCGAACTCAAGTATAGTACAAATACATAATATTGAAAACACATATGTAAAATGTAATAAAACAACTAAAAAAAATAATGATATACACCGTATATCATTACTTTTAATCACCGTATATCACCGTATATCATTAATCTAGATATACAAACTAGATCAACGCAGCATATAATATATTCGGCTAGCTTTCACCTACAAGAATTAGAGCCTATACTTAACATTGGGGTTCATTTGCTTAATGAATTAATGTATAATAAATAAAATAAAAAAAAAAAAACAAATATAAAGGATATTTGCAAAATAAAAATTATAGATGTGATTAACGTTGTAATCCTACCGGTTAAATCTAGAATCGAAAAATGAATAGTTATAATATTAACCAGGTGATTATGTCTTACCAGAACCGCTCTCTGATACTCACTTTCATTTTCACCTACATTTAAGGTATTAACTCTAGTTATATTGTTCTGTATAGCTATTGTACTTGCATATGAAACTGGCTTTAGTAATTTAAAATATTTTTTTTTAAATATTGAATGTTACTCTTACAATAGTTTCATGACTGAATTTGTTTTGACAAGCAACTGAAATTTATGATGTCAAATGTGTTAAGTAAGAAAGCGTAAACAACTTAAATTAAGTCGTTTGAGTAGCACATTGCAATGAACGTTAAATCGCTTGTATGACTTGTATAACTTAAAGTCAAGTTACTATTAATTGATTAAACTTTTACTGATGACCTAACGTAATAATGTCTTTATGTACAATTTATATAAATAAATAAATAAATATATAAAAAAATAACTTTATACTGATTTTACACGTCAAGTATAAAGCAATTTCAATAATTAAAACAAATACATCTGAATGAAATGAAAAAAAAAATGGTGTAGAAAATGCCGAACAAAAATAAATAATGATAGAAAATTTGTATGTATTCAATTTTAAGTATAGGAAGTAGGAAAACATGGCAAAACAGCAAATTTATAACAGTATAAAATTCTTTAAGAAGTTTAAAATTTTTTTATCATGACTTATCTACTCAAAGACACTATTCAACAGAATTGTATTAATAAAATTTTAGATTAGATACTAGAAAATAATATAGACACAGAAACAAAACAGAATAAATTCATTTCCCATTTTTTTTTTTTTTAAACCAACCTTCTAGAATCAATAAAAAACAAAATTCGATCTAATACACTGTTATTAGTATAACAACTTCTTTCAATTTAGAAGATGAGAAAATATACAATGATGTTTAAAATCGTATTAACGTAGGCTAATCGGAATTCAGATCAACAACAAGCGTTTTGTGTAAAATAACATTTTTCAATTGAAACTCAAAAAAAAAAACATCACCTAACAAAAAGCATATTATTATCAGCCTAGTATTGTTATTTACCTAAAAATGTTGGTCCACCTCAAATAAATCACATGGCAATAAATTTTATATAATGTGTTCGAAATGAGAATATTGAAACGGGCAAGAGAAACATCAGCATTTATTATCATTAAATTGTCTACAAGGCATGAATGCTTCTGATCGAGTGAAAGTCGTTAATCCATTGGCTACCCAAACCAAAAATAGTCTGACATTTGCTCCGAAAAGCAAAATTCCATACTAAATCGAAAGCTTTTGAGATATCAAAAGAGCTTCGATTTAAGATCCACCCTATTGACCGTTTCAGAAAGCCGTATTGACCGTTGGCTTCTTCTGTTGGCCATTTCTTTTACTGCATATTATTGAATATCTGTGTTTGAACTTCTAAATTGATCTCTCTACATTCCGTGCATTCCGTTCCGTAATATAAAATGTTAAAAGAATTTTTAGAAACTAAATAATTAATTTAAAGGACGAAATAGTTCTAACCGTTCTGTTATAAAACAAAAATGTAGGGAACAATTAATCCAAATATTAAATTATTGTATACAATTCATATTCATAGTGGTGGTTAAAATGGTATAGTCATAATATATAGTGATAATTTGTCAAACCTATATATCAATGAGGCTACAATATGTCGATAGTCTTGGCCTGTTTAAAATTCTTCTCTATAAAATCCGATTTTCAGTACATCTTTTCCGGCTAATTAAACCTAGTTGCTGGTTATCTATTTTTACATATTATCAATTTATACCTTATGCTCTTAATTAGCCCTCTTATCTTAATCATTGCCGTCCAAATGCTAAATTCATATTAAATCATTGATATTTAACAAAATTACATCCTGTTTCCAATTTATACTTATTTAAAATCCTTTAATTACATCAGAACAGCTATTTTGAGACAAAATATACTCTGTACAAACTGTTTTATAGTCAATTTCGTTTTTGCCCTAATGAAGAAAATAATCAAACTACATTTTTTTTTTTACTTAAAATTCAACTTTAAAACTATTTTTTTTTTATTATTATATTTTTTCTCATTTTTTGTTTTGTTTTATATTTGAAACATCAACAGAATGAAAATTATCCTTAATAAGGACAATGAAATATATTTATGTACTATGTACAAATAGATTTATATTATTATATATAAAAATATTCAACTATAATAGTAAAAATTATAGGTTAAAATCGCAGCCGTCAACAAAACACAAAAAAAAAGAAAAAGAAAAATTAAAAGCAAAAAAAAAAAACAAAAAAATGAAGGTGATGTCAAAAGGAAACCTGAAAAGTTCCTTTTTCCGAATAAAATATATACAACAACATTAATAATAATAATAAAAATAATAATAACAATAAACATAAGAATAAAATAAAAAAAAAAAACTTCTCAATAATATCGAAATTTAAAAAATGTATATATACATTGTATATAAACATAATTTAATCTAAAATAAGCTATTTTTTGTTTTGTTTTTATATTGTTTTTCTTTTTCTTTTAGTCATCGATCGATTGTGCACAGTTTGAAAACTTTCTTAAAAAAGTTTTAAGATTGTATAAAGGAAGAAATGAAAAAGAAAAATAAAAACATAAAAACTTTTAAAGTTTCTTTTTATCTCGTGTAGACTTTTGGAAAACATGGCGTGATGGAGGACGACGCCATAACTTTATCAATAAACTACAGGTAAATACACTATGAAAAATTGTAATGATTTCCAGCTGGAATTTAGTGTAAATATGGGTTCATATATACGGGTATATATATATGTATATAATTTCAGATATTATTTCATCTGGGAAAGAGAAAGAGATAGATAGAATGAGAAATATAGGGATGTCGAAAATAAGTATATTATATTTTAAATATGTATATAAGAATGAATATATTATTATTGTATATAAGTAAACAAATAACTATATACAGCAGAGACTTAAATGCTGGAATTAAGAATATTTATACATATATATATATAACAGAATAAATTTAAAATTATTATTATAATTTTATTTTTAAAGTTTTCACCATATACAAACAAACAAACCTGAAGTACTTAAATATAAATTTTTAAGAGGAGGCCAACCTAGTTATATATATATAAATACCTATGCATATATATAAATAAAATTATATTAAATTTAAAGAGGAGGTTAAGAAATAAAAAATTGTATTATAATAATTGTGGAATGAATTTTAAAGATAATAAAATAAAAATAAATGTTTTTGTTTTTTATTTGTTGTTGTTTTTGTTACATTTTTACGAATAACAAATTAAGGACAACAGCATATTTTTTAAAACACATATATATATTAAATAAAAGGATTATTATATACATAATATATGTACATTACATATATATATATATATATATATAAATTTATGTGTATATTATGTTATATTTATATCAAGGATAAAGTTTAGGTAACACAAAAGTTCAACACAAATAAATTGATGTGGTCAATTAGAGGTTAAAAAACGGTGTTTACCTTAAGGTTTTTTGTTTTTTGTTATTATTTTTTTTTTGTACTTTATATATTTTTAAGTTTAAATTTAAAATAAAATAATTTAAAAGGTATAGCTTTTATGTACATACATATATATATATCTTTTATATCATTATATTATTTCATATATAGAAATTGATGTGTATATGAGTTTCTATAATTTTGATGTGTGTGTGTTTGTGTATCTAAGTAGATTAATGAAAATTTTTAAAGAAAAATTAAAGATTTGTAATTTAAGGTATAATATACATACCTACATTGAGGTAAGTATTTTTAAAGACTATTTTTTATATATAATTTGAGTGATATTTATTGTACTAGAATCGAAGTACTAGAATTTAAGGCCTTCAGCTAAATTTGAGTGATATATTATAGCTTGAAGCTTATATAACTAAAACCATAGGCTACTGGAAATCATGTATTTTTTTAAATATAATTCCAAGTCTATGGGATGAACATCCACATCCTAACTGCTTTTGATCTAATAACAGAGCTTTGAATCCCTAATAGATATTTGGCATATATCAATTACGTACAATTACATACAAGTAGGTACATACAATTACATACAATAAGGTACATACAATTCCATACAATTACATACAATTACATACAATATACAAAACTGGATACGAATTTGTTGAAAGGCATATGTGAAGCTTTGAATCCCTAATAGATATTTGGTATATATCAATTACATACAATTACATACAATTAGGTACATACAGTTACATACAATACACTACATCTTCTTTGGAGATAAAATTTTAAAAATGTTTTAAAGTTGATATGATAAATGCTAAAATATAAAACTGGGATACGAATTTGTTGCAAGGCGTATGCAAAGCTTTGAAGATCATATATCACATCAGTTAAGTTGTCTGGAAGACACTAAATTTATTTAAATCTAAAAATTTCACCTGAATTGTATGATGATGAAGTGATGAATTTAATTTAGGTAGTAATTCCTGTCGGCAAGTACCGATACGATTACATCATATTATTATAACTGTTTAAAAACTTAATTTTAAGATATACACTATATATATGAGCTCAGTATAGCTCTTTTAGAGATGTGGGATATTTAAAATAAAAATATAATATATAGAAGTTCATTGTGGTACATGCATTTAAGTTATAAATTTTTAATATTTTTTTTTTATTGATGGGCTTATAATACAGGTCCAAATAAATTTACAAAATTATATTTTTGATTCGAATATAGTGGAGGTCAACCAGTTATCCTAGGTCGGATTTTGTATCCTTCAGAATGTATATGTATATATGTATACATTCTCAGAATGTATATATATTAAAAATTTAATATTTTGTATTTGAAATATTGAATACGATATGAAATTACAGAAAATTGCAATTTATGAACTGGAAAACTAATCGGTGGAAACACCAGAAAAATGATAAAAATTAATAGCTAAGAAAATTTATGGTGAAATAAATTTAATTATAGAATAGTAAATTATCGAAAGAGGTTTCAGGGACTGGCTTCATGACTGGTGAAAGCCATTTAAATTTAACCCATTAAAAACTTCTCATCATTATTGCAACATTAAAACTATATTCTTACCAGACTAACCGAGTCTGTTTTAGTCCACTTAACAAAGTTTTGATTGTCAATTAAATTTTTTTCGATATTGACAAGATGAGTCTTATGTCGTGCATAGTGCATCATTTAATTGTGTTTCGTCTTTTATAAATGAAATTTTCAGATCTCGATGAATATCGGCATTGCGAATGTACTATCTTGCGCATAATTGACTATGTTGCGCAACACTTTATTTTGGAATATTTGAGTGTTTTGAATATGGGTTTGATTAGTATATTTCCATATTTTTTATATACTGTCAGATTTATGCTTAGAGCAAGCAATTTAATTGATAGAGTAAATATTTCATTAGAGGCTAATGATGTTACATAAATAAATAATACTAGTATACCTATCAGACGTTTAGTACTAGACGAAGGCTTGCTTCATTTAATTGTGCAATAAGTCATCATCATCCAGTAGGGTTAGTAAAACACCGCTACCATTGATTAAAAAAACACTAAAAATAAACTAAACCAGATGCATGCTGTTAGTAGAAGGGTAAAAGTCATAAAGTTAATACCTATGTTAATAGCTTTACATTTATAAAAAATACTTTCAAAAGGTAGGCCGAAAGTATCAAAGCTAAAAAGAATAACAGTTGTTAGTAAGTCTCAGTTGTACGTACATTAAAACGTAATCGTTTTTTAACAGTTAAAACACTTAGTTGTCGATCAAAAGAACTAGAGTTAGAATTGTATAACGTATGCCGAAATGATGGGCTTCAATATTTTATTATACATTATTAAAACTTTGTTGTTAATCGAGATCGTAGAATTCCGCGTAAATAACTAATAAAGTTATCTATATATTTTTTGAATGAAATATATAAGCTCGGTATATAGTTTGGTGAATCGTATTAAGACCTATATGTATCTTCTTCTCTTACATTTACTTTATTCACGGCGTACTTACAATATTAAGTAAATTGGCTAGTGACAGTAGAGTAAATACTATGAATGGGCATACTATATTGTAGAAAAAGTTGGCCCATACCTTGTTTGTATTTTTAAACTAGTACCTTGTACTTTTAACCTTGTTATAAAAATATTTAAAAAAAAGATGAAAAATAAGATCAAACTAAATTAAAATTAGATAACAAAATTTTAGTATAGATTTAGACTGAAAAATACTGCAAAAAGGAAAATTTAAAAAAAAAATAGTCCACATCTTGTTTGTATTTAAAAACCGCTTCAGAGTACATTAAAAGTCGAACTTATTTTCATGGAATAAATTAATTTTGATTGTATACAAAATATAGATATTTCGGAAGCAATTTACTTCCTTCATTAATTCGTGCAACTGGGTTTAATGATTTCTCATTGTTTTTTTTTCTCATTTTGCCCATAAGTACCAGTACAGATGAGAGAGATATAAAATCAGAATTTTTATAAATGGTAATCGCTTATAGAATATTTTTTATTGTGATAAATTTAAAGGTGCCCCCAACTTTTTTGCAAAAGAGCTATAGTAAGAATCGGAAGCTTTAAAAGCATTATTATAGCTTTATAAAAACAAAACAGTTATCTAAATCTATCTTGATGATGTCATTTAATTTCATTTCATTTAATTATTTAATGTCCGGACTTATATGGTCTGTTGGCCATCCTATGTAAGTAAGTAAAGTAAGTAAAAATTGGAAAAATTTTGTTTTTTGTAAATTTTGTACGTTATTAGAATTTTTGTTCAAAAAATAATTCATTTATAAATTTTAATTATAGTTGTTATGTTCTAAGGAGTCTTAAAGCAAGCAACACTTTACTTATAACTTACAATTTTTAAAAAGTATATTCTAAATAGTATAATTAATTTTGAATATATGGCTAGTATTATTAAAATTGATTATAAAGAAAATGTGGAATGAAAATTTTCCAAAAAATATAATTAAAATTCAAATTAATTTTAAAGTGTTTTTAAATAATTAAGAACACATTTTAAAAACTAAATCGTAAATGTTCAATTAAAGTTCCTGAAATTGAGTTTGATTAAATTTTTGAATGAAAATTTATACTCAAGGTCAAAACAATTTTAAATACAAAATAATACTTTTAATTTTTATAAGGTTACAAATTTTTAAGGTTTTTTGTTTTAAAAAATTTTTTTTTGTTTTTTTTTTAATTTTTAAAATTCTTTTGTGTCTGGAAATTTTAAATCTATGGGCTACTTAATTAATAAAATTGTTTAAAAATAAAATTATAGACGAGACTTAATTACGTCTCGTTTAAGCAAAATATAAAATTAAAATTAATAGAAATTTTTCAAAATAAAATTTTAATATAGAAACACAAAATACAGTATGAGCTGAGCTAACTATCAGTTTAAATAACTTAAAAAAATAAATTTAGTCAAAGCATATAAGGTCTTAGGTCTATATACATAGGTAGATAAGGTGCAAAAGCAAGCCATTAAAATTATCAATGATGAAGATTTTACACAACACCTAACATCATTAAGTCATCGCCGTAATGTAGCAGCAGCCACTTTGTTTTATAAATATCTGTTGAGTAATAGCTCTGACGAAATAAAAAGTATTATGCCCAAAATACAATCATTCCAGCGTAATATTCGCAGGGCAGCCTTCGCTCATAAATTTGTAGTAAATAATATAAAAAAATTTTCATCAACCGCACCTCTAAACTATGGAACACCTTACCATATCTTTTGTGTTCCCTCAAACGTATAACTTAGAAGTTTTCAAGAGAGGGGTAAATAAAAATCTGCTAGCCTGTCCGTAAATTTTGTACTATTCTATTCTATTTTAATTCTTTTCTAGTTTTATTACTCTTTACTATCCTTTTTTTCTTCATCTTAATATGGCTGAAATTCTGCGAAGACAGTTAGGGTGCTTATCCCATTATTTTGGCCTAATATAAAAAAAAAAAAGAATTGACCTCTAGAAAATCAATTAGCACTTAATTAAACATGCTAGGTGGTGGTTGTCTTCGAAGGCCAAGGCCAAAATTTTTATGTTCATTCACGACTATTTTCAATATCATAAAGATGTTTTGTGAGGTAGTTTATATTGACACAACAGTCTGTTGTGAGTGTTGTATCCGACGTCAACTTCTTTCTAAACAGGTTTCGATTAGTAATAGTCGTTGTACAGTTTTTAATTGTTTTTGTCAATATTAGCTTTTGTCAATTTTTATATCGTTTTAAACTTTGCTATATACATTTTCTAATGCCATATCTAATTACGTATTTCTAATTATGTATACTAGATGACAGTAGGTATATTACTGTCATCTAGTATACGTAATCAATTTGTATTGTGTTTCTTTCAATTTTTGTTCTCAGTATTTTGCAGGAGTACATTATTAATGGGAAAAATATAATTTTATAGAAAATTGCTTTTGAAATTCAACTGAACTGTACTTTTCAAGCGATCTAGATATAAATTAACTGCAATAACTGTTGTTTTATTTTTAGGTTTGTTTTTACATTCTTGTCAATATTGAGAATAATGACAAGTAGACCTATACATTGAGCAGAGTTCCTATATAAACCTCTATTACCAGGCTTATTTGCTGATTCAAAGTTAATTTAAGGTAATCTCTTACATTTATAAAATATAAATATTAAAATTAATTATGTATAGTATTTTCGCTACTATATATAGTCACAAATTCGAATTTAATTTTAAAATTAATTTAAATTAAGATAATATCAATTTTTAAAGTCAATTATAATTAATTATTTTTTTTCCATTATCTTCCATTGAGTATGGCCAGCCTATATCTTTAATTTTGCTCATTATTATCAATATCAAATTATAAATTTTGTTCACCAAGCCACTATTCATAACTATATAATTTGTTTTATAATAGAATAATTTTATGGAATAATTTCATAACAAAATTATGGGATAAGCATCTTGACTGTCTTCGTGGAATTTAAGCCATTTAAAGATTTAAGGTAGAACAAATTTTATTATTTTTTTTTAACAAAATTGAAAAGTTCTAATATGAAAAACTATTCCGCAACCGATTTCAATTTATAGACCTATATTAACCTATATGTTTATGTAGGGCAATCTTATCAACATTGTATCATTACTGTCTCTCAATCATATTTCACAGGCTTGCAAATAAACTTCTACCATTTCTACCATCGTATAGCCTCTTCTGTTTGAAAAAATTGATGGAAAAATTTAAATCAATAAAAAGGTATTTTATGTCGATAGTGAAAATACCATACTATTGTCTGAATTGTCAAAATAAATAATAATTTGAAAATACTATCGGTTAAAGAACAATATATATGTGAGAAGTGGGGAAAATGATGGTGGATAGCACTACATTCAATTTCAATAGCACTGTATACCATTATATATGCATAATATAATTAACAAAAAAAACTTGCAGACAATTCAAGCCGACAGACTTCGCAAACATATTTTAGAAAGTTCAATGTAAAGTATAGTTTCCGGTTTGGGTATTTAATTCTAAATTCAGTTCAGTTCAGCAAAATTGTAAATCCCAAAATTCTGAATTACCAAAATTTTAAATTTTCAAATTCTGAGTTACGAAATTTTGATTTTATTTCTGTAAAAAGACAAAAATAATATCTAAAAAACCCAGAATTTCGTATGAACACAGAATTTTTTTTAAATCGAAATTGTGTAAAATGGTAAAATCATAATTAAAAAATAATTAAGAATTTTGTTGTACATAATTTTTATATAAATGCTAGTGAACTTAAATTTGGTGTTTTGTTATTCATCCTCAATATTCTGTAACCCATAAGTGGAATAACAGATCGGAAGATGCAGTGCTTTTCTACAACACAATTACAATTCTGGAATTTCAAATAAAATGTTCTGTTCTAGTGTACTTAGATGTATAGTGTTATTATCATCATCATCGTCATTATTCTGTAACCCTATTTGTGGAGCACGAAACTGAATATGCCATCTATCAAAACATAGCACACAGATTAAGATGTTAAGATATAGAATACACACTGACACGGTGGCACCACCTGCCTTTCAATCTCAAGAGCCCAGGTTCGATCCCATACTAAGACAACAACAAGAATATGTTTTGTGGGTTTTTCAATTTAGTCCGTTAGTTATTGGGATGAAATAAATGGCAAAAAATAACTGAGAGTATATGATTTAGTAAAAATTTTAATAATTTTTAGTTACAAATATCTTGGGTTGATATTAGATGAAAAATTAAGATGGGAAGAGCATATTAACTACGTTGTCAAAAAAATAACACCATTTGTTTTCTTATTAAAACGATTGAAAAGATTTTTCAATTC
Source organism: Argyra leucocephala (assembly GCA_963942445.1). Lineage (NCBI taxonomy): Eukaryota > Metazoa > Arthropoda > Insecta > Diptera > Dolichopodidae > Argyra > Argyra leucocephala. The sequence continues at coordinate 29,358,831 of OZ012679.1, read as the reverse complement.
TAATATACTATACATCATTTATTCGTCATATATCATTTCAAATGTAATCTACGTCAATCCTATTTGGAACAGAGCTCCACAAACCTATCTGAACAAAATTGATCTTCTTATCAAAAAAGCCATTAAAATCATACATAATTTTACATACCTACATTGAACCCCACTCGCATATGCTCTATTCAGGAAAATATATCAGTTGAATAATATCAATTATCAATAAAATATGTAAGCAAGAACTATATACATGGTTGCATTCAAGATAATAAATAACAAAATAAAGCATAATTTCATTTTAAATAGGAATATTGACATACACAATCACAATACACGCAGCAAAACTAATTTTTATTTAACATCCTTTAACACAGAAAAGCAAAGAAATAATTGCGTATAACTGTCTTAAAATCTATAATGAGTTACCAAATGAAATCAAAAATATTGAACATATTTGTATCTTCAAAAATAAAATTAAAGAATTACTTAATCTATCATAAATATTGGGGATTTTAAGAATTGTGCATTCATTTCTTTGATCACTCAGTATTTTGTTTATTACTAAATTTTTTTGGTAAATTTTTCTTTTTCTTACTCATTAACTTAACATTATTTTTTGTAAACATTTAAGAATTTTACAAATATGATATTATGCTGTAAAATTCATAACAATAAGACCAGACAGCGAAAGCTTAGGTCGCCGAATTTTCATATCAATCTGAATTTATATAAATTATATATAAATAAAAAAAAAAATTGTGATTTATTCATAAGCCTATAAGTAAAACATCAATGTATTAATATAAATTAAATCAGAAATATCTGAATTAATAAAGAAAAAAAAAAAATGTAGCTTTGACATTTAAGAAGACTGGCAATAGTAGTAGTTCTCCACATTTGAGTTGATATTGATGAGCAGAAACCTGATAAATAATTACTCGAAAAACATTGTAGTCAAATATGTATGTATAGTTAAAACTGCAGTATCGTATTTAATGCATTAAGGTCAATTATTCAGTTTTGACTATACTTATATATTTTACTTAAATATCCTAAATAATATTTTTTTTTTAATATGACTGTAAAGTGATAAAAAATAAATAATCAAAAAACAAAAAAAATTAAAAAATTTTATTTATTTTAATTTTTATTTATTTATTTACCAGTTTTTCCATTACTAGAATCCAATGTTTTTATGGATCCAATATTAATTGTACCATTAATTGGTGTTTGCTGATGATGCATAAGGCCATTACTATTTAAACTTGTTGGGACGGGATAAAATTCTAACATTTTTATTTATTTTATGTTTTGTTTTTTTATTTTTTTATATTAATTATTATTACTTTTTTTATTTGTTAATAATAAAATTTAAAATTAAAAAAATAATTTTTAATTTATTTTAAAATTTTTATTTATTCGTTAATTTTAAATAAAAATTGTTTTATTTACAATGATTATTAATTTTTTCGTTTTTATTGATTCAAATATATATATATCGTAAATTAATTTTTAATTAAATATTTTAAAATAATAATTTAAAAACAAACATTTATATTAATAGTTTTAAATTTTATAAATAAATTGATATTATATAAATTATATTAAATAATTAAATTAATATTAATTTTTAATATTAAATTGTGTGTATTGTAAAATTTCAATTAATTTCAAGTTGTAAGTAAAAAATTTTTTATCACGTGTTCAAACAAAAACAATAAACAATTTTCAAAAATTTGTTGATTTATTAATTTCATAAATTTGATTTTAACTTTAACCTTATTTTTAATTTTATGTTGAAAATAATTTTTGTTTTTTAACAAAAAAAAAAATTAACTGACAATTCACACGTTGTTGTCTGTCTTCTTTTTTATTATATAATTTACAATATCGTAAATTTTTAAATTTTCACTTTTATGATGAAATTACACATAAAATTATCCAAATAAGAATTTTAAATAACAATCAAACATAAAACAAAATAGAATTGAAAATTAATAATAAACAAAATGGGAAAAAGAAAGTATAAAAAAATAAAATAAGAAAAAATCACGAATTTTTATGTTAAACAAAATTTTTATTTTTTTTTTAAAGTTATTACAAACAATATATAAATATACGAATTTATTTTTATATATAAATATAATACTACGACACACAACACGTCTATTCCCAATGAGTTACAAATTTTTAATGATCGACAGTTTTGTTTTTTTTCGGGTATTCGACTTTGAAAACGATATATTAAAAAAAAAAAATAAAAATCACGACGGTGGTTGTATTATTTATTATTATTATTTTTATCACAGTTCATATCACCATTTGTATTGTATGTATGAAAGTATAGTATATATATATATAAAAGAGATGACAAAATGATCCTGATATCTCATATACAAACAAAAAAAAAACTAGTAACAAAACAATGCAAAAAATTTACTAAATATTTTTTCAACTTATATTTTATTATTTGTATAGATAGGGGTTGATAATATATTTTGTTATTATTAAATGTATATATGTATGTGGTTATATGCATTTTATTGTCACCGCCGTCGCTTTATATGACAAATTTAAATTTTCACTTTTTTTTTATTATTTTGCTTTTTTTTCATAATTTTTTTTTTTTACAAATATTTGATACGGATGGATAGAAAATCAGTAGTCCTTTTTTATTACGGTATAAGGCACAAAATGTGTTCTCTTTCTCTCTCTATCTTTCTCTGTGTGTTTCTCTATTTATTTGTTTCTTATCAATGAAAAATAATTTATGGAAAAAGAAAAAATTATCCTTTTTTTATAGGGTATAGAATTAGGAAATTATATTTTATTATTATAAAATTATATTTCTATTTGAAATGAGAATGGATTAGTGTTAGTGTGTAGTATTGATACAATGATTGTGATTGAATATTATTAAATTAAATCTCTTATATTATTAAATATGCGCTATTCCTATTTCTTAATCTATATTTTTTTAATATCCTATTTGAAAATTTATATAATATCCTATTTGGAATTTGAAATGAGAATGTATTAGTGTCAGAGTGTCTAGTTGTGTTGATACAATTCAGTATTAAATCTAGTCTCTTATTTTATTGAATATTCGCTTTCGCTCGCTATTCCTTTTTCTTATATTTTTTTAGTTTTTTTAATATCCTATTAGAAATTTGAAATCAAATACGAATCTACGTTAGGCTATAGTACTCAGAAATTAAAATCTCTCTTAAACTTTACTCTTTTCCTTTTTTTATTTTTTTTTTTTTTTGTTTTTGTTCTTTTGTTCTATTGAATGAATTTGAAAACTTCAAGTTCAGTCAGACTCTCCTTTAATTTTTGGAATAACAAAATAAACATGAGGAAATGTAAAAAAACGTTTGTGAAATGTGAATGCGCATGATTGTGTATAAAAAAAGAAAATAAGAAGAGAAGAAAAAGAAAAATAATAATAGCTCCACCCATTTATTTTTGTTCTCTATTTTGACGTTTGATAATTGGTTAAAATTTCCCCTTTGTAATTGGAAAAATTAGTGGAAAATTTTTGCGTCTTACAAATTATTAACATATGAATGAAGCCACCATTTTTTTTGTTTGTTTTTTTTTTGTTGCTTTTTTTAGATTTATGCAAATGCCAACATATTCTTTTCTAGTTCATCCATATTATCAAAAGAGAGAAAATATTTTTTAATAAAGCTCTTACATTTAGTAAAATTGTTAGGTTTTTTTTTTTTTTTTTTTTATTTATTTTTAAGTTTTAAAATTCTGATTTCAGATTACGCTTTAGATTTAATATAAAAAAATATAATAAAGAAATGCCTAGCAATATATAGATGTATATAGATATGATTTTCTGCGCAAAATAGCGTACATCATAAAAAACAAATAATTTTTTTTTTAAAGGATAATGATGAACCATGCACACAGGATGTGTGTATAGAAGTTTTACAAGTGATTCAACTAAGTGGGATTCTGTTCTTAATATAGATCTATTAAAAAAAAAAGAGCAATAATTTATATGGTCTTAGAATATTTTACAAAAAAAAAAAAACGACAACAACAACAAAACAAATAAAAATAAAAAGTTTTTCAGGTTCAAATCCTTTTCAGTGATATTATGTGCAATATAACAGTATTAAAATTGAAAAACAAAAAACAAAAGGATCTATCTGACTTTGTTTTTATTGATGTAAGAGCTTTGGAATTGGTGAATTTTGTGATTATTAAAGTTGTAAAATTAACAAAACAAAAACAAACAAAACAAAAATATATTATATACCTAGGTATAATAAAACAAAAAGAGTAGACAAAAGAAAAGAAAAACTATATAGAAGCTGTAATGGTTTTATTTTTTTTTTTATTGTTTTTAGAGGTCGTAAGGTTGAAGTTTTAAAGTTGTTGTCGCATGTTAAACATTTCAAAAAATTTATTTTTTCTGAAATATTTTTTTTTTTATATCTGATGTAGTTTAAGCACACATATTCTACATTTTATTGTTTTATAGTAGGTACCCTTTCTATATATATATATATATATATATATATAATTGTATATATTATTATAATAATATTTTTGTAAAAAATTTGATTGTTGATTTTTATTTTATTTATTGATTACGAAATTGATTTTCTAGGTTAGGTATGTTGAATATAAAAACTTATAAGAGTTAAGAATATATAGGTAAACTATGCTTGAATTAAAAATTTAGTTTTTTAACGAATTCACAAAAAAAAAAATAACACATTTACAGAACATAAATAATTAAAAAAAAAAAAAAAATTTTTTTTGAGCTTGTGTTTAGGATGCTGTGTTAGAATGTGTATAATTTTATAATTAATAATAGTTGTTATTCTGTTAGGTAAGACAGCTTTAGTACCTATGATATATTAATAGATTAGGGTCGGGATAAGTCTTTTCGGCCTAAAGTTCAAGTTTTAGCCTGCGCTTGGCACACAACACAACCCACTGATTTAAAGCTGAAATATATGCGATATTGAGATGTCGTGATTACAATCCATCACAACTGATGATTGTTTCTATGCCCTCAGTCAATGGATTGTAAATTGTAGTGGGCTTAGTTATGTGTATAACAGTATTAACAGTAATCGAACAACTATAGGTTGCCTTGAAAGCTCTAGCATCTTCAATTTTTAAGGCACAGTTTGCTTATAGCTGTTACAGAAGATTAATAAAGATAGGGGAAGAAAAAAGTATCAGAATTTTAATTATTTGCACTCCTCACAGGTAGATATCTCACAAAAAACAGATATCATTGCAGAAACCGACGAATAAACAGATAAACTCTTAATTAAAGCCTATATAGCCTTACTCGTTCAAAGTAAAAGTTTTTCGTTTTCTTCGTTTAATAAGTTGGTCTTTTAAAATTGTGATATAAGATTTTCAAGTTATATATAGAAATAAGGAATATGTGTCAGTAAGATTTTTTAACACAATTTTGGTATAGAATATGTACAGCAAGGTAGGTACGTATCATATTCTTTTCTTAGCAATATATTTTTAAAGAACAGGTTTTTATCATTTAAATTAAGAATTAAAATTGCCCTAGTTAACTCTTATATCGGCAGCCACATCCGGCAGGCACTAATACTTGTCTAACCTGTTATCTAAAATCAAAATCACATCCCAACATTTTTTTTACCTTAATTTAGTATTTTATTTAACCTTTTTGTCGTCCAGGAATTTTACATTGCACATTTTTAGTTGTTGTTTTTCTTTTTCTATAGTTAAAGCAGAGTCAGATATTTTCAAAACAAACATTGTGTTTCTCAGATTATCTATAAATTATCCATTTAATGTTTCTTTTTCACATTAGAGCCTAGTCAGATTAGATCAGAATGCGATCAGTTAAGTTAGAAAATAATTTATAGATCTCAGAGAGATGTTATAAAAACCAAAACGTCGAATTAAAATAATTTTTAAATTTAATTTCGAGTTTAAATCTTATTTCTATGTGTCGAGATATATAATGGAGGTGGGATATAGGAAAAAAAATATACAAAATATTTTGAGGAGCTCTGAACAGCTTTTGAAAATTTTTTATTTCCCTTTTCGAATCTGGATGAAATTTTTGAAATCAAATCACAATAGTTTATGGGTGTTACTATCAATTACTCTCATCAGTCCATTGAATTGAAGAATGAAAAAAACGTGTCCGCAGTGAGCAATAAGCAATGAGCATTGTGAGCAAGTATTGCAAACAAGTATGAATACCGTTTAATTAACTCCACCCTTTTGTTCAGACTAAGATATTATTAACAGGCAATTAATTGATTTTCAATTTTCATCGTTTATTAAAATACTTTTTACAAAACAGTTAAACGTTTATAATAAAGTTACATTAATTTATATTAGATTTTCCGAAAATACATGCATATAAAGAATTATCAGTTTTGACCAAAAGAAGTTGGACCATTTTGGAATAGTTTTCACTCCACTTTAAGAAATCGTATTGGCGCAAAATTTTTCTAAATATTCATTACAGTTTTTTGGTACCTAAAAGTTAATACCTAATTTCTGATTTAAATTTTCTCATTTTTATCATCATCATTGTTTTGCAATCCCATTAGTGGGACATAGGGATAATTTTTATGGAAAAATATAATTTATTATCCTTTAGCTTAGTAAATTAATTGAAAAATTGAATTTTTAGTTAAAAGAACTTTTAGATATCTCACATTTTTTTAAAAAAAATAACCCAGTATGAATAAAATTGGGATATTTTGCATATTACCTAAACAGTGACAAAAAGTAAATTTTTTTTTTATTAATTCAAACTTTTATTAGGATCCAGAAAGAAGTTATTTCTGTTCAGATTGAATTTGAATGTTTGAAGCATTGCTGTTAATTAGAAAAATAAAAACAACAATTATTACAGTAACATCCAGTGAAGTAATAGAAAAATCTTATTTTTACTATTCTTTAATTCTATCTCTGCGTATAGTTTTCAAATAACTTAGTATATACAGGGTTTTTCATGAAAATTTTATTTCAATGGGTAGCTGCTATTTATATCATTTCTGTTTTTAATAATGTGATATACATATTTGATATATATATACATTGGGTAGATCGAGGTAAATAACTGTACTGGTCCAAATAATCGGTATATCTATAGCGTAATTTTTGAATTAATTCAGTCTATACAAGGGCATGAAGATTTTATTTCAATTTTTATGCAGTTATTTTTAAATAATTTTATGTAGATAGTTGTTCAGGATTAACATAGTGTACAAGACAATTGTAGGTTGTATAATAATATTTTGTATGTTGAATTACATGTTAGTGTCTGTGTTCTTACACCTCCTGTATATTGTATTTAAAAGAATAGAATATCTATATATATATAAAAATTATGGTTTTATGTCTGTCTTTATGTTATTTATAGACTCGAAAACTACTGAATCGATTTGGATGAAATTTTCAGAGTATATTACTGGAGTAAAGGGAAAGGTTATAGACCTACCTGCTTTTTACAATTCCGACGATTTCGAGCAGCTGCCATACAACTTCCAGCATCTATTACAAATATTTTAAGAACCAAAAGTGTTACAGAGCTGAAAATTTGTATTCAGGTACTGCTTGAAAAATAAGAAAATACGTCTATTACCGTTTTTCAAAAATTTTAGTGATTCAGACAGCTGCCATACAACTTCCAACACCTATTGCAAATATAATGAGCAACCATATCTTTTACTGTTTTTCAATAATCTGAGTGGTGTGGGTAGCATCCATACAACTTCCATCACCTATCAGGAATATTAAAAAAATAAAGTTTTTTGGTAACTGAAAATGCATTTCAGGTACTCCCTCATAAATAAAATAATGACATATGTTTTCTAAAATTTTGAGTAATTTTAATAGAAATTCAGATATAAGATCTGAGAGATTTTTCGTGTTGTTTTGAAAAATTTTAATTTTAATTTATATTAGCCAATTTATTATTTTTTATAACTTTATTATTATTTAAACTTAAAAAATAGTTGTTTTTTATATTCAATTTTATATTAATTAAAAAATTTTTACAAATTGTATTCAAATATTAGTTTAATTTTTTTCTTAACATAAAATGAATGAATAAGATTAAATTTATGTCTTTAAAAAATTATTTTAAATTATGTATTTCTATTATAGGGAATTTGGGCCAGCAACGTGGACCCGGGTGTACAGCTAGTATGTTATAATTGTTAAAAATAATAAAAATTTGATAAATGTAATCAAATTCTAATATGATTTCAGTTTCGTTAAGTTTAATATGCCAATATTGTTTCTAATTAGAACTACTTTGTTATGGGTACAGGTACAGCAGATTTTAATTTAATTCTGAATTTTATTTAAAAAATTATTAACAGTTTTCAAATTTTTGAGTCTAATTTGAATTTATTATATTATTATTGAATGCAATATTTATCAAATGAATTTATCAAAAGACCAAGTATCTTAACAATGTTTGTTAAAAATCTAATTTAGGAAAATTGTTGGTCAGACTGTTTTAAATTTTGACATCGAAGTACCTACTCTTGTAATGAAATTATTGAAATGGTTGTAATGAAATTTTTACTATTGTACTGTCTTATATATGTAGATATTATATATGTATCTATTAGATATATCTATAATATATTCTAATAAAGATATAATTTTTAATTAATTTTAATTTTTATATATTTATTTTACTGTGGAGTGTTTTTGTTTTTGATTGTCCAAAATTGAAAAACTTTTGTTTTTGGCGAATGCTATATTATTTTGGTTATATGTCAAATCTCGAATCAGGAAGTTGTGATAAATATACATAGATATCTAAACATATTCATATTTTTTTGCAAGTCATAGATATAGAGCATCATTGATTAGAATATAATTTTTGTTAGTGGAATCTTCATCTGTCTGTGTTGTAATTTTTAACGAACGATCATTTAAAAATTATTTATTTTATATTGTAGCTTATTATGTAAACAACTTCCCCATTAACTTACTTAAAAAATAATAATAAATAAAAATAGAATAAAATAGTATTTATTTCATCAGAAATAAATGATTTTCTAAATTATATTTAAAAATATAATTCATAGAATCTTTTTTTTTTTTTGCTCTAGTATATTTGAAAGTAAATCCTTTTCTATAATTTTTCCCCTTACTATAGATTTTTAATTTAAAATAAATCTTTAAATCAAATAAATTAATTTAATTTTATCTTTTCCCAATATTTTTGTTTATGTCAAATAATTAGCCACTGTGTGGTATTATATAATATACAAAACAAATGGAAAAAAATATATTAAAAATAAAACAAAAACAAAAACAAAAAAAATTTATTTATTTTTAAACGAACCTCACTTTTAAGTGGTGTTTTTAGTTTCAAAAGAGGTTCACTTCAATTTTTGTTCTTTATTAAAAATGTAAATTCAAATAAATAACTTTGTTATTGCCAACTATAAGATATTTTTAATATAAATTTAAAATTTTAGAAATTGGATTTTTTGAGTGGAATTGGAAACTTTACATTTAAACCATCAGTACAAATGAAGACTGACAATTAGATAGGAGCGTAACGAAATTTTGTGTACCAAAATCTTCCATTTCAAAATCTCGTTTTTTCAAAATATAGTTATATAAACATAATTTTAATTCCAGAATATTTATATTAATTATTTTTATGCATTGCCGGCTTTTGGAAAGAAAAACGGGGTATCTCCTGTTTTCAGATGTTTTATAAAATTAAAAATAAAAGCAAGATTTTGATCAAATTTTTTTCCCTATCAGATTTTCGAACCCAACCCCAATTTTATATATAAAAGTAACTTAAATATATAATTGATAAGATATAATATAATTTTCGGACTAATTGAGAAAATTATTATTATAGCCAGATAATATATCTAATGGAAAATATAGGTATAGATAGGTTGATACGGTTGTATAGGTATAAATAGGTTAATAGAATAAATAGATAGGATTGTAGTTGAAACTAGCTATTAATTCATATACCATCACATCAAAGCTAGTATGGGATTGCTTAGATATACTCAAAACTCTGGCAAAAACAAATAAAGTTATTTATGAAAATTACATGATGTTACAATTTGTATATATATTTCAATTTGTATATGTGTTGGAGTATTCCGTCGAACTTACAAACATCCAGATAAATGCAGAAAATTATATATATAATTATCCTTTAGCTTAGTAAATTAATTGAAAAATTGAATACCGTAATGTGGAATACCCTCCGGCATTGCAGGAAATGAAGCTGCAGATTGTCCAGCTAGAAAAGCATCGGACACGATCGTCGACTGGATCCCTCTCGTAATAAATTAAATCTAATCTAATCTAGTTGAAACTTTTTACAACACAATCAATAATAGATTGAGATTAGAATCGCGATATCAAATCATATACCATCCAAGTGAGTTATTGGTTATTGACGCTTGTTTTAGAAGATCTTTAATTTAAATTTGGTTCTATTATAGAGACAACTAGTTCAACTAGCAAGTCAACATTGCATAAAACCTAAGATTTTCGGGAATTATAGTATATATAATATACTACAGGCGAAACTACTATATACTATCCCAAAATGACATTTTACGACAATACCTGTATTTCCTTCGAGAATATACTGTTAATATAGTTTCTAAAAGTTTGTAAAGTATGCAACATGTACCTATTCTGTTGTTGAATTTTCATTTTAACAGATAATGTTTTCAAGATAACAACATAATCGGCATCATTAGTGTTATTTCCTCTATAATCAATATTTCCTGTATAATCGTATGTTCCATTTGAAGTTTATTCGTATTCCGACTACCAAAAGTTAATCTCTTAACTAATTTTGTTAATAGTATTATATGCAATGCATAGTTAAATAAGTTAGGTCGATGTTAATTCTAAAAAATATTTTTCTAACAATGACGACTTATCTAATTTAACACTTTATTTTCATTAATATTTTAATAGAATATAATATTATAATCATTACCCACTCATCATTATCATACTTAGCAGCATTACAAACTTTGTTAATACTACGTATTAACTAACTTTATAAACTTAGCTAACACTAAGTTCATCATTATAAAATTAGCAGTATTATTTGCGACATGAAATGCTTCATAATTGTCTAGGACTCGTTAATTGAAGAAATGTAATAACTTTTAAATCTAAGAGTTGTAGATTCAGTAAAGGTTTAATAACATTGTTATATATTTGATTAAATATGGTTACGATTTATGCTGTAGGTGAAATATTTTTGTATAATAAAAATTAAAAATTCTATATAAGCTTCACTAAGTTGAATTAAAACTGATCAGTCTTATGATGATGTTGTAACAACCAAAATTGATCATCATATTTAATTAAACTTAGTAAAACATAGTTTCCCGTTATTATTGTTCAATATTGTGTAGAAAAATTATATCACTTATACCATCATCCTGTTTCTAAATCAATTAAACTATATATTATTAAAGGGTTGTTACAAACATAAAATCATATTCAAAATATATATTAAATTATTTATTATTGTACAACATAATATATATATATATATACAAATAGTATATCACATATATTTCAATTTAAATGTCGTTAGATTTATTTATTCATTCATTTCATTCACATTTCACAATTCCTCAACAACACTTCAGAATCAACAGGAGCATAGACAATTATTTTATGTACCTTACCTATATAAAATTGAATATAATAATATAATAAATAGTATATACTATATATATATATATATATATAAATTCCAAAAATATCCTTTTTTTTTTGTTTTTTGTTATTATTCTATTTTTATATATAAATACTTAGTGAGGCGTGAAGTAATTTAAGTTTTACTTGTTGGTTGGCCCAAAACATAAAATAAAAATAAAAAAAATAATAACAAATAAAAAACAAGAATTAAAAAATTCACCTTATGAGGTCTTTTTTATGGTTTTATGACAGCTCTAATAAAAAATGTGTATATGTGTGTGTGTGTGTAAACACAAAATATGATGATTTAGAATGCATCACTACTTTTTTTTTATTATAATAATAATAATAATAAAAGTATGTATAGAAAACCACATTATAAGGGATAAGAGTAACCAAAATGCAAAAATACAAAACATAAAAATACTCTACAATATATTAAAATAAAATTCAAGGATCATTTAGGATCAAAACCAGACACAAAAAAGGACTTGATTTTATTTTTTTTGTTTTTTTTTTTTTTACTTGTTTTCGTTGTCTAAAACCTATTTTGGATATAGAATTTTTGGAGTGGTTTCAATCTACTGTGATTATAAGATGGATACTTATTAAATTTTCAAATATATATATAATATATATATATATGTGTATATATGAATGTATACCCTTATAATATAAAAAATGGATTTTGTTTAACTTCATTGATTCGGAAATATTTATTTCGATAAAATATAAACATGTTTACTTTATTTTAATCCTTACATTAAGAAAAAATATCTGATTTTTCACCTATAAAAGGTAATCTGATGTTTTCTTTCTTATTTATTTCTTTAGTTAAACAAAGGCTGTACTTTTGAAAAATTCTTTCAGAATAAATATAATAATAAGTAGAGTAATAACTGTTCTTATTAAATATATTAGTAAAAAAAAAAAATAACAAAATATCCTTCAGGATATTTTCATAAAATACGGGACCATGTTCTTAATGATAAATTGAATTTTTTTTTTTATTTTTTTGTTTAGTTTAGCCTTTTTCATACTGATTAGTTATTTAAGTTTTGTGCAATTTTAAAAAGGATTTATCAAATCTGGTATAGTAAGGGTGTGTGCCCCGCTGGGGTATTGCCACTTCAAGGATTATACTTGATATGGCTAATTTCGATATATGATATGAATTGCACAGCTGAATTTTGAAATGTGGTTTGATGATCTGAAAATATAGGAATAATGATGGCAAAACCAACAATTATATTTAATAACACTTCAATTTTTTAATTATTTTTAAGAGAAAAAAAAAATAATAAAACAAAAGCAAAAATGAATTTTTTAAAAAGATTTTTTTTTTGTACAGTACAGTAGTAGTGTGGTAAGTCTGAATTTTTGTTTTTGTACTTCAAATAAATAGAAAATACAGTTTTTAGTGATTATTTTTTATTTATTTAAATAAATTAATTAATATTTTAATTTTTTTTTTAATAAGTTTTATCAATTGATAAGTAAAGGTCTTTTGCATTGTTTATGAAATTTTCTTTAAAACAAGTCCTTCAAATAGCGATTCCCTGCAATATAACTTGACCGTTATCTAATGTACGAATAAATTTGTAGTACACTGAGAGAAAAATGCAAATGTAATTTTAACATTGAACAATGTAAAATATTGAAAATGTAAATTTTCATTTGAAACTTTTATTTTACGTTTTTTGTAGTTAAAATATTAATATTCAATGTTAATTTGACATCTCCATTATAAAATAACCCATGCACACGTTAATTTTACTATCATTCCATTTATTTTAACATTGTTTTAAATATTTTGTTGATTCTACTATAATTTACGTTTAATTGATTAGTCATTGATGTATATTTCTACATTGTGAAATTGTATTTGCTGAATAGTTAATAAAATGTAAAATTAAATACAAAAACTTTTGAAAATACATTGAAAAAATTTTAGTCCAACATGTATTAGAATGTGATAAATACAATAAATTACTCTTTTAAGATGTATTTAAACATGTTTTAAATGTTAATTTTGCAATACTATCAAAAAATGTTAATTCTACATTACTATGATATAATTAAACAAGGTAATGTATACATATTGCATTGTTACATTGTAAAAATAACATTGCTCGTATGATTTTTTAAATCGTTCTCAATAAAATTTGTATTTCGTTGCATCCTACTGTATCAATACAAACTTCGTGGTGTTCGTGTCAAGAGTTAATTATTTTGTGAATTGTGAAAAAATAAAGTGTGATTTTAAAATAACGAAAAAAAATTAACAGAATGTATTTCAACTCTCCACTTAATGCCTTTACGATTTCAATTTGAGGCTTTTTTTTCTCTTCCAAGTGTATTAAATTTAACCTTAGATAATACTAGATCTTTTCAGGAAAATCAAAATATAAAAAATTTTGTATGTGGTGAAATTTTTAAGCAAAAACTGAGCAAGTTGCCTTACAATTATGTTATTCCATACTTATGACATACCGAATTTACCGAATAAAAATAATATTTTAAAGAAACATATATAATTTATTCTTTTTATTTAAATATATTAAAACCAATGCATTTTCATTCAAGTATTATTATATTGGTTTGGTAGACAATACTCTCGTTATAAAGGTGGGAATTTCAGTAAAATTGGAATTTTTTAACTAAATTACACTGTAAAATTTTCCTTTTATTTACATTTTTTGTGAAAGAAATAATTTTGTATTTGTAAGCTAAATTTATTGCTTTCCTAAAAAATGTAAATCAGAAAAGGAATTGTAAAAGCGTATACTCAAAAAGTTTGATTCTGGATATACGCCTTTTTTTACACGGACGTAAAGTAAAATTAACAAATTTTCTCAGTATGAATATGGTGGGCCGATGTTAATATTACAATTAAAATAGAAAGAATGTTATTTCAGCACTGTTATATTATATTTTTGTAAAAGTAAAGTTATCCGTTTTTCTTAGTAAAAACAACATTTATAAATATAATTCAACCATTAAAATTTGTAAAATTCAATTGAACCCTAGTTATATTTAACAATTTTTTTGGTAAAATGAAAACTGCATCAATGTAGATTTAAAAACAAAAATTTGTTAAAAGTACATTGTTAATCGATTGCCATAAACTTACATTGTACGGTAATAAATTTACAAAAAACGTTAACAAAGCCAAATCAAGTTGAAAAATTGTAGAAACTACATTGTTTCTAAACAATTTACATTGATATTTCTCTGTGTGTAGATGTATTTTATAGATATAGTGCAGTTTCACAACTATTTAGACCACTTGGTAAAATTCTTAAAGTTTGGAAGGATTTGTAAGGAAGGAAAAATAAGAAGGATTTGTAATTAATTAAATATAAGTAAAAAATTAATTCATTTTTTTAACATTTTATAAATTACAAATAGGAACAATTCATTTATAAAAAATAGGAACAATTCATTTATACAAAATATGAACAATTAATTTAATTACATATTTTTAATATTTAAAATAATAACATAAATAATTAAATAAAAAAAAAAAATTATAATTAAATAAAAAAAATAATAATAATAACATAATTTCAATGAAAGTATGAATTTTCTTATTTAAGGTGATTTTGGCAATGTCAGTACTAATTTTGGTTAATTTTAAGCTTAAGCTATAGGTTCAGATCAGCTCAAGATTCTGTCGAGTTCTATATATTTATTTTTAATATTGATCATAGCTGAAAATCCAGTTTCACATAATGTTCTGATTGGCATTAGAAATTTACTAGTTCTGTTGGAAATTATTTCAAATTCTGCTTTTCTAGTTAGCCAAAAACTGAATAAATCTTCGTTTTTATAGATTCATTTAGCTATAATCGTTTAGATTCGTTCTACAGACCTAAATCAAATGAAATGATATTTCTATAAGCTGATCATTCTTTGATTGTAGTTTATTCTCTGCAAGAGAATTTTCTATTATGTTGGAAAAGCATCAACGACAACTAATGATTATTAAGACCTCAGATATCGTAAAAAATTTGCCTAAATTATGTCTAACTCCGTCATTTGGACTATATCGTATTTAAATATAAAATGATAATTACTTAATATCACAGATAAATAATTATATAATTACTTATCTGTGCCTATCTAATACCTTGTGAATAGAGGTATCTATTAGAGAATAAATAGTTCGAAATATCATATTTAAGTTTGACCAAGTTTGACCATTTAACGTCTTTACAATAATGTCATTTTTCAATATTTTTAATTTTAAAAGATTGTTTTAAAAGATTGTGTTGTTGTAATTTTTGTAATACATGCTGTGTATAATTTTAATTTTTGCTAATATAATAATTTAATTTAATATAATAATATAATTTTTGTTATATTTTTTCTAATTCCGTTTTAACAATATTAACACGTTTTTTCATTTTTTCAACTTTTTCCATTTTTCTATTGATTCTCAAAATAACAAATTTAATTCGGAACAAATATTTGAAAAAATTTATTATATCGTAAAACTTTTTTAAAGCAACAACAACAATTAGAACTATATTAATAATAGTGATAAAAAAAATGTAGTCTGTTAGATCAAAACAATTACATTTTTTTTAATGATCATTACATTTATTGCATTTGGCATAAGACTATCAAAATCCTAGTAGCGCTTGACATAAATTCCGCCTTTGACACTGTGTGACACTCTGGCTTGCTTCATAAATTAGAAGTGTATAAATTTCCTATATATTTAATTAAAATCATACAAAACTTTCTTCATCAATGAGTATTTCGTGTGATATTGAATACTACATCCTCCAATTTGTATGAAATTAAAGCAGGAGCTTCACAAGGCTCAGTGCTTGGCCCAATTTTGTACAACACTTACACTGCCGATATCCCTAGGTTAAAATTTACAAAACTATCAGTATTTTCTGATGACACTGCAATTTACTCTGCTGGCACTAATCCCAATTACATATTAACAAACCTACAAAATTCACTCAATAAGCTCTCTGATAGATATTATGCAAAATGGAGAGTAAAAATTAACGCTTCAAATCAATTTATTTTACGAAAAAAAGGAAAGCCTCTCTTTTACCTTCTATACCATTAAAACTGCAAAATGACGAAATTAACTGGGCCGATACTATTAAATACCTAGGCATTACCTTAGATAAAAGGCTAACATTTCAAAAGCAAACTTCTATCAGTATTGATAAAATTAACAAATGTACTCGCATGTTGTATCCCTTTATTAACAGAAAATCAATCTTATCCACAGAAAACAAATTGATACTTATTAAGGTAATTTTTCAACCAATAATGTTATATGGGGCACCAGTCCGGCACCAGCTGATGAACTTTTGAAACTTGTATTCAATCTTGCCAGATGGTATTCAACCAAAAAGCTGCATGATAAAGCCAGCATGAATACAATTTTAGAAAAAATAAGTTATTTAACTGTAAAGTTCCATTCGGATCTTATGATTATTATCCTCTGATCAGAAATTTAAATTAAGTTAAAGAAATTAGGCTAGTTTAGTTCGTAGGTAGGTTTTACTGTTTAAGTTCGCATTAAGTTTTACAAAATAAAAATGCAAAAAGATTTTTCATCTCCAATTTTCCTTTAAATTTATACTAGTAAACTCAAAAATTCGAAATAAAAATAAAAAAATACAAATCAACTCAGTGGTAGGCAGAATTAATTACACACTCAATAAGTTTTAACATTTTTTTTTTGTTTTTCTTTTCTAAGGACGGAATTTACAAATGTGTTAAAAAAAACTTGGGGAATCAATTTCACAAAGGGTTCTTAATTTAAATTTAAATTTTCGGCTGAAAAAAATTTCAAAAGACTCAGGTAGTAACAGGTTTCTCTTGCTATGTCATCCGGCAAAAGTAATTACACATTTGGTTTCATACGGCATAATTAATTACACATTATTGTATTTTGATCCATTGAAGTGAATAAGTGCATTTTTTGATAGATTCTAATATTTAAAAGTGACGAAGTGCAGCTCGTAATAGTTTTTCAAATAATTTTATTCTGTTAAAATTACTGATTCATTTTTCATTCATAATGCGTAAAACAAATTAATTAAATATTGAAATCGCGCAGAAGTTGTTGCTAAACACTAGCTCGATTGCTAGCAGAAATTTATGGAATTTCATTTAAAACTATTTAGAACCCTGTAAAGCAAAAAGAGGAATGCGGTAGCTTGAAAAACAGGTAAAGATCTAGTAGGAATGAAGTTGTTACTAAGAGACCCAAAGAAGGCTATTACAAATTGTTAAGTAATTAAAATGAAAATCCTGATATAAGCCCAGTTAAAATTGTTTTTGGGTCAGCAAAAGTTATTGGAAAAAAAGTGGGAGCGAACGAACAATACGAAGAATATGTAAATATTTTAATATTCAAACTTATGGGGTGCGTAAAGTAGTAAATATTTTACCAGCAAATTTTTCAAAACGTGACGCTTTTGCTCAAGAATATGTTAATGAGTCATTGGAGTGCTGATATAACGTATTGCGGACAGAGGAAAGTTAATTTACATTCCACGGAAGCTCTTGGAAAAAAATACATTCATCTTCCAAAAGAGTTAAAGTATAAAGTGGTTTAATTATTTGATTCCCATGATGTTGGAAGTGTTATGTCTTGCAGATTCATTTACTACTATGGCTGTGGAGCTTTGTTTCCAGCAGATGCAACATTATTTCAATGTGGGTATATTAAAATATTTAATAAACATTCTTTCATTTAAGGAGGCAGAATATTTCCTGATGATAACTGTTGTTTCCAGCAAGATAATGCTTTATTTAACAGAGGTTGCGTTGTAAAACAATTTCTTGAAGGTATCGGACTGAACATTCTAACTTGGCCACCGAAGAGCCCTGATTTAAATGTTATAGAGAACATCTGCGCATTTATGAAACAAATCGTATTTAGGAAACAAGGAAAAGGAAAAAAATCGATAAAAGCTAAAAAAGGCTGAAAGGATTGACGAAATACTGAATATTTAGTTAAAAATACCTACGAAATTAATTAAAAATTTAAGAACTTCAATATGAAAGTAATTGCAAGCTGTTATTGATGCACAAGGTGGAATAACTAAACAATAATAATGTAAAAATACTAAAACAAAACTATTTAACTTTAAACAATATTTTTATTCAAAAATTAGCAATAGTTCTTTAGTTTTACCTGATGTGTAATCAATTATGCCGTATGAAATCAAATGTGTAATTACTTTTGCCGGGTGACATAGCAAATGAAACCTGTTACTACTTGAGTCATTTGAGATTTTTTTCAGCCGAAAATTTAAATTTAAATTAAGAACACTTTGTGAAATTGATTCCCAACGTTTTTTTTAACACATTTGTAAATTCCGTCCTTAGAAAAGAAAAACAAAAAAAAAAAATGTTAAAATTTATTGAGTGTGTAATTAATTCTGCCAACCACTGTATATCTCTATCTAAGTAAATAGTTTTAAAAGAATTAATTGTACAATTTATGGAGCATAATAAATAAATAAATAAATTAAAGACTATCAAAATATCTTTATACTTCTAATTTTAAAATGCTTCATATTAATATTTTTTTACTATTTTACTATTGATCATCACTTTATTTATTTTGTTGTTGTTCCTGCCTGATAGATTACAGCAAATTCCGATGCGATACTTAACGAAAAAGGTGACTAAAATTTTGTTTTAAGGTTTTACTATTATTCACCACTTGATTCCGACTATTATTCACCACACCGAATTGAAAAGTTTAAATTTTTTGGTTTGTGTTACTGCTACTTCATTTTATTCGCCGAGGTGGGAAGCCTTACGGACATTATTAGCGTGTATTAATGTATTAGATAGGATACAAATTTGATTTATGATTACCGGTAGGAAGAAACTATTTATTTATTTTATTTATTTATTTCAGTTTCTCAAAAAATAACTGTGAAGGTAGTATAGAGTATATTTGTATTTGATTCCACATAAAATTATTTTTATTACATATCAAAACCTAAAATATAATTTTAATTTCTTACTGAACATATTTTTTACACTCAATGGCAAATTATTTTATAATCTTACTGCTGTATTTATTATAGGTTTTACCATTATATAATATTAAAGACTTTATTTCATCAAAACCAAAAGCTAATTTACGTTAAATAATTTACGACTTAATTTAAAAATTTATAAAAACAAAAAATTAAATATAGTAAAATAAAAATTTAAAACTAGACTAGTTGAATAAATGAAAAAGTTAGATTCAATCTGCTATCCAAAGATAAGTGACGAAAGACCTATTCATATATTAACACCTGCATTGTATCGTAAGCTATTATTCTTCTTGTGTAGTGCTAATGAGCATCATTATTCGACGCGAATTTGATGTCTATCCCCGATTTAGATTATAAAAATATACTTCATTAAAGTATAATAAAATCAATCTAGTGTGAAAATATCCCGTGTCAGGGATAAACATCACTATTATGAAATGATATTTACTATGCGTATTGAATTCTCATATAAAATAAAGTTATTTTATGTTATCAATTACAATTAAAATATTTAGCATCTAAAACCCAACTTTATCGACCTTTAAAATATTTAAATATTTGTGTTATTTTATAAACAACAGTAGAGAGCCTAAATTTTTGTTTTATTAATTTTGAGGTTATATTTAGTAAAAACTGTTAGACCTGAGTGAAAGAACATATTTTTGTAATTCTTTTCCTTTATGGGACCGCCCTGCTGTTCAGGAGGTATTTTGCCATATGGCAACGCTGGGCTATGCAAAGAGAAAAAAATTATAGAAATACACATTTTAGATTTTGGAAAAAAATATGTTAGTAAAATTATAAATGCAGTAGATGAAAAATTGATAAAAAAAAATATTATTGCATGTAATAAGATTCAAAACACCGTCCTTTATCACATTTGATACATATACTTCATATACTACTTTTACAATAAACGTCGGCACATCTTCGTTTCTTCTCCAAAGAATGTACAAAGTATCCAGTATTACCATAATATAAAGCTTTTGAGGGGGATCGTTTACGTTTTATATTTCTAGCAGATAGTGGTTGGGTGCCATAATGACCACAATATGATATATAGCAATTTGTCAACGATATTACAATTGACGCGCATTTCCGGATTGTGAACTCTATTAATTTGTCAAGGATTGTATAATAATACATCAAGAGGTCATGTAAAGATGCTGTTCCATCATTTCTTTCCTTGAATCCCAACCCCATATAAACTGATGTTCTCATACATCCTTTCGACGCCACTAATGTACTTATTATATTCGCCAATAGCATCATATGCATGTGGATTTTTTTTTTAAACGGAGGAAGAACCACTTAAATCTCCAATTTCATTTGATGGTTCAATAAATATAAACTTAGATACGTCCGAGGAAATCAATTCTAAATAATCTAATGCTTTTTTTTACTGTTAATTTTCAATAAAATCACAAAAATAAATTACATACAATAATATACTCTGAACAAAATGTTTTCTATAATTGATTAGCCCAGCGATTAGCCCCAAATACTAATGAAAAAAATTTGTATAAGATACTTGTTGAACTGAAATGTTTCCACTTAACAAATAACTACATTAAGTAAAAATAATTATTCAAAAATAAAATTTAATAATTACAATTAAATATTTAGAAAATAAAAATGCAATTTTCTTTTTCATGTCATCCATTTTTTACAATTTTTTTTTCACTAAACTAAAACTATATACTGCACTATTTCTACTTATGTCATTTTAATTTCAAAGCCTAGTATGAGTAGGCATATAAATAGGTAAAAAAAAGTGCAATACTATTTTTATTAAAACAACGGGTTTTATTTTAATAAAGCAAAAATACCCATATGTTAGCTGTTGCCATATGGCAACACAGGACTAATTCGGGTTAGTCGGAATCATTTTATTATTAATCTCTAAATATATAAATATTATATTTAATCTCTTGAAAAAAGTACAGTACAAATATCTGAACCATTTCACTGTTGTTTTTCATTATTATTATTTTAAATGATAAAGATTTAAAAAGAGACGTAGCGAAAATAAATATTTTTTTCTAAATTTTTTAATTTTCAATTAAAAATTTCACCTCATGTATAAGTAATTTTAATATCAAATAATCAAATATACAAATAAAAATAAATTATTACGTATCAGGTTGTTGTCTAAGATAAATCAATAAAAAATTAAATACGGTACCAAGGTTAAATGGAAATGATGGAAAATAATTCATAATAAAGTTTATACGATTTATTTACGAATAATTGAGTACGATTTTTTATCAAATTTTCGAACAGCTTGAAATTAAGTATGATATTTTATCAAACTTTCGAGAAGTGAGCGAACACTAGTTAATTTTTAGTTTTGCAGATTACATATATGTTGGACTACCATTTGCATACTATAAATAAATTATAGTATACTATAAATATTTTTGTAATACTTTTGTACAATAATTGTACACAGAAAAATAGTTTTGATAAAGTAGAATGACATAATATGTATATATTTATTTAGGTGTATATCAATTCCAAAAAAAATAAATTATTTGTAATTACAGAAATTCTCAACTATAGCATTGATTTCAAATTACATAATAATTATGAAATTGATGACCCTCTCTTAATTAGATAAAAACAACAACAAGAAAAAATAACTTGAAGTTCTATTGTATGCGTACATACTTAAATATTTAACAGAAGTTGTATTACATAAGTGTATAGTAGTAGAAATTAATTCATAAATCTTTAATTAGACAATTAGAGTACCTATGTACATAATATACTTTAATCCCTTTTTCAATAAAAAAAATTCAAATCCAAAAATTGTTATAATAAAATTCTACTCATTTTCAACAGTAATTTTTTTTAAATTTAAAATTTTTTGTTTTTGATCGTGTTGACTTTCAAGTGGATAAACAACTGCAATGATAATTTAATATCCTTATAGCTACTATACATATCTATATATATCTATATATGAGTATACTCACCTCAGTGTATAATAATATCAACAATTGAATTGAAGTTGAAGAGAGCTAATTTTAGACAACAAAATTTATTGAAAAAACCCTTTTTTCTTGTTTTTTTTTTTTATTTTTGTTTGTTTTTGTTTTTTTATTTTTTTGATTTTCTAATTCAATCATTTTTATTAACTTTGGATAAACGATTTTCATATCATTTGCTATATAGAATAGGTAAACAAATAAATGTGTATATTATACATTCAGTAATGCAATATAAATTGAATGTTTGTATGTAGGTCGGGAAGAAGAAAGAGTGCATTTTAAGTACAAAAATGATGCTTGAAATGCCGAGCAAAATAAAAACAAAAAAAAAGAACTGAAGATAATAAAAAAAAAAATTCAAACTTAGACGGCCTGGCGAGAATTTATCCCTTTTTTTTTTTTTTTAATAAATTTTCTTCCTACAAAATTTTATGTAATTTCGCAGATGTTTAAACAGCATAAAAAAAAGAAAATTTATTGTTAATGAGTTCAATACGAGTTTACGTATACTTAAATAAGTCATGTACAATTGCTTACGAAAGTATTGCAATACATTGTTTTTTATTGGGTATAATTTCTTTAGTATAACTGGAAATTGAAAATATTTCAAATATTTTTAAATGTTTAGTAGTAGGTCTATTGTTTGGGGGTATATGTTGCAAGAACAGACTTTGGTAGAACTCAGTCGTATGAAATGAATAACAAGTGAGATCAGTAAAAGTGGAAATAATTGATTCAAGTAAAATATTCTACCAAGATAGAATTGTATCTAGACCGTGTATCTTACCCAAAGTCTATGTTGAAGTAATTACTTATTAAAAAGAGTATTTCATATTAAGCAAGGTGAATATTACTCTACGTGAAACAATAACATACATACAGGAGACAATAGTATACAAGTATTCTGGGTCCCATCCTGTATTTACTCTATACAAGTGATATCCCAGAGCTAGAAGATACAGCGGTGGCAACTTTTGCAGATAATATTGCGGTATTAGCAGTTGGTAATAATATAAACGAAGCAACAAATAAGCCGCAGCAAGGGTAATAATAAAATACCCAGATGGTTTGAAAGATGGATTAAACAGCAAGACTCAAAATCCATATATGTTAAGCTTACAAATAAAAAAATTGGGTCGCTCATTACAGTCACAATAAATAATGTCGTCCTACCATATCAAAATTCTGTAAAACACCTTGGTATATGACACTTGATGCAAAGCTCAGATGGAAAGAACATGTTAAGATGAAAAAAACAAGATTTAGAACTGAAATATAATCAGTGGTGTTGGCTAATTGGGTGGACATCTACACGTTTGACGTATAACAAAGTTTTGATCTACAATCAAATATTAAAGCAAGGGGTTGGGCTAAATAACTTCATTTTCAAACTGTCCAAACAAAGTGTTGCAAAACATTGTCAATACTCACTGGTATGTTCTCAATGCTGATATGCATAGAGATCTCAAGATCTTTATCGTATAATATGAAATAAAAAAACTGGCAGTATGCCATAAAATTCGTCTTTTTCAACATGTTAATAATGAAATTTTATATTTAGCTGACAGCCATAACTTTGTTAGAAGACTTAAGCAGATGAAACCGTTCGAACTGTGTTAGATGATAACATTTTTCCCCACTCAATAATCCCTAATGAAATTTAGTTTTGGTCAGAGATATCTAGATAAGTAATAAAGCCAAAATTATATTAATACGGGTTAGTCTAAAAGACTAGTTTTATTTTTAAACAAAAGGGTAGGAGTTTTTAATGTGTTAAAGTCGATACAGTACTTCACTTGAGGTACTAACCTCACAATAGAACGATAATCGATGGCTTTTTTGATGATTTCGTTCTATTTAAAAAAAAAACTAATTTGGACTGGGTTACGAAACCATCCAAATACACTGGTGGAAAGGTTGCTGAAACAACCGTGTAGTCAACATAGAAGGCTAAGGCGCTTCTCAACAGCGAACATTACGTCAAGGTTTACCTCTTAATGATATTTTCTTATCAGAGACGTGTCATTGGTTGATTAAGCAAATTAATGAATGTCCGGTACGGTTTTTATTATATAATGATCGTGTGGGATATCATAGAAAAGACATTTAGTGGATTTTATACATAAGTAACGATGCTGGATCATTATAGAAGTCAAATATATATCATTACTATAAACGATCAGCCCCAATCCTGTTTTGAACAATATCTTAATTAACCTTATAAGGATTTTATTCAAGTATAAAGATAAAAATCTCTTTATTCTATATAATTTTTCTGATATCACATCAAATGACTTTAGTATAGATTGTTACAATCGATTTAAATGTACAAATATTGAATTAAAAACTTAACTAATTTGACTAAAAAATAAATCTTATCTAATCTATCTAAAAAAAAAAAACAATTTAACTAATCTAATTGGTTTCATAAAAATATTTATACTTTAGTGGGCGTTAGAGTAAAATTTGTATATGTACTTTGTTGAACATAGTCGAATATTTTCCTTTTAATTTTACTAAATATGTTTATCCCACCAGATACGTGTTTGCTACTTGCAGGCTTCTTCAGTGTTTTGTACTCGACTAATCTAATCTAATCTAATAATGATTATAAATAAGATTGGTTGATTTTAGGTGATTGTTTTTGTTTTAATAATTAATGGAAAAGGCACTACATGGTTGATTTTCGTTATTTTATACAAAATTATATCTTTTAAAACTATCTTCTAAACCAACCAATTTATAGTTGATATTTTCTTCAATTATATTAGGCTAGATTTAATTTTTGTAATGCTTTTATGAGCTACAATATCACTCCGACTGTTAACCATATTACAATATTCTTCCATAGATTTAATTATATATCATAGAATTTATGCCATTTAATCCATTTGGGACAGACTTTTTCAACGATAGTCTGCCAAACTATTACCGTTCTTGGGAACTGAAAAAAAATAATACCGGTAAGAAACTTTAAAAAAAAAATCGCCCCAACCAGATTTGAAGGGAAATAAGGACTTTTTAGGTTATTGGATGAAAGTTGATTTTTTTTAATCAGTCAAAGCGTTAGATTATTAGCTTTTGCCCCTTTTTTATCGCTCGATTAATATTCAATAATTTTAGATAAGGTAGGCAGAAATGCATGATGTAGATTAGTAGGAAGTTTAAGAACAAAGGTACTGGTATATTAACATTTTTTTTAAATTTCTGCAAATTGTATGTTAATTGTGGAAATGCATCTGATAAAATATGATTCCACATTATTGTTCGAACTATGAACGAGTTTCCGTAATCTGTTTTCTGTCATTTTGGAATTTTCAAAATGTAGGAAATTTCGGTTCGTTTTGTTTGACTTTGAAATTGTTTAAGAGAAGAAACCAACGCGATTTTGAACGTAGTCAAGTTATTCTAAGGCTGTAAGTATAGTTAATCAATATGTATGAATTATATATTCGGCCTTGGGAACATTAGCAAATAAGTTCAAATTATGAATGAAATTTTCATAGTGAAAGAGTGGGAATTTCGATTTCTCTTGTTTGATGTTTAAATTGTTTAAGAGGAGGAAGCAATGTAATTTTGAATTTTGAAACGTATATATATATTTTTTAAAGCCAGCTTTATATTAAGTTAAAATAGCTTAAAATAGCACTTGGATAAAATTTGCTTCATATAAACTTATTTTGTTTGCATTCCATTTGGAATTTTGACTTAAAAAATGTTTTTCTTTCTAAGGGGATGAATAATAATTTCACTACCTTTGTCAGATCATACAATGTAAAAGAAGTTGATTGACTTTGTAAAAAACCTCAATCTGAAATAGTAGGCTGATATAGTTGTAAGATACAAGATAGAGTATATCATATCTATTCCATTCAATTCTATTCTATTCAATTCTATTAAATTGTATTCTATTCTATTCTAATCTACTCAATTCTATTCTTTTCTACTGGTATAATAATATTATATTCTATTCTATTATGTTATATTCTATTCAATTCTATTCTACTCAATTCTATTCTATTCTATTATATTCGATTATGTTATATTCTCTTCTATTCAATTCTATTATACACTATTATGTTATATTCTATTGTATTCAATTCTATTCTATTCTTTTATATTCTATTATATTCTATTCTACTCAATTCTATTCTATTCTATTATATTCTATTCATTTCTATTATATTCTATTCAATTCTATTCTATTCTATTATGTTATATTGTATTATGTTATATTCTATTCTACTCTATTCCATTCTATTCTATTCTATTGTATTCTATTCTATTTTATTTTATTGTATTTTATTCTACTCTATTCCATCCTATTATATTCTATTCTATTATATTCTATGATGTTATATTCTCTTCTATTCAATTCTATTATATTCTATTATGTTATATTCTATTGTATTCAATTCTATTATATTCTTTTATATTCTATTATATTCTACTCAATTCTATTCTATTCTATTCTATTATATTCTATTCAATTCTATTCTATTCTGCTATGTTATATTCTATTATGTTATATTCTATTCTACTCTATTCCATTCTATTCTATTCTATTCTATTCTATTATATTCTATTCTATTCTATTTTATTTTTTTTTATTTTATTGTATTTTATTCTACTCTATTCCATTCTATTCTATTCTATTATATTCTACCCTATTCTATTATATTCTATTGTATTCTATTGTATTCTATTCTATTCTATTTTATTGTATTTTATTCTACTCTATTCTATTCTATTTCTTTCATATTCTTTTATAATTTCGTTTATTTCTTTACTATCCTTCTACTTTTTTTTAAATCTTTTAAATTGTAAGTTGATTGACTTTGTAAAAAACCTTAATCTGAAATAGTAGACTGATATAGTTCTAAGATACAAGATAGAGTATATCATATCTATCCTATTCTATTCAATTCTATTCTATTCTATTAAATTGTATTCTATTCTATTCTAATCTACTCAATTCTATTCTTTTCTACTGGTATAATAATATTATATTCTATTCTATTATGTTATATTCTATTCAATTCTATTCTACTCAATTCTATTCTATTCTATTATATTCGATTATGTTATATTCTCTTATATTCAATTCTATTATACACTATTATGTTATATTCTATTGTATTCAATTCTATTCTATTCTTTTATATTCTATTATATTCTATTCTACTCAATTCTATTCTATTCTATTATATTCTATTCATTTCTATTATATTCTATTCAATTCTATTCTATTCTATTATGTTATATTGTATTATGTTATATTCTATTCTACTCTATTCCATTCTATTCTATTCTATTGTATTCTATTCTATTTTATTTTATTGTATTTTATTCTACTCTATTCCATCCTATTATATTCTATTCTATTATATTCTATGATGTTATATTCTCTTCTATTCAATTCTATTATATTCTATTATGTTATATTCTATTGTATTCAATTCTATTATATTCTTTTATATTCTATTATATTCTATTATATTCTACTCAATTCTATTCTATTCTATTCTATTATATTCTATTCAATTCTATTCTATTCTGCTATGTTATATTCTATTATGTTATATTCTATTCTACTCTATTCCATTCTATTCTATTCTATTCTATTCTATTATATTCTATTCTATTCTATTTTATTTTTTTTTATTTTATTGTATTTTATTCTACTCTATTCCATTCTATTCTATTCTATTATATTCTACCCTATTCTATTATATTCTATTGTATTCTATTGTATTCTATTCTATTTTATTTTATTGTATTTTATTCTACTCTATTCTATCCTATTATATTCTATTCTATTCTATTTTATTCTGTTCTATTCTATTCTTTTATAATTTTGTTTATTTCTTTACTATCCTTTTTCTTTTTTTTTAAATCTTTCAAATTGCTTAAATTACCTAGTCCCATCATATAAAAATTCCACTAATTAAAGTCCGATCTTTATTTTTTGCTTTTTTTATTTCTGGAATATTTCCAAGATTCTAGCAAAGTCATGATTTAAAACGACAAGATTTTGATAATCAAATTTATTTTCTAGATATTGTACGTCTCCCTAGAATATTGTACAGTAATATTTGAAAGGAATATTATAGTGTTTGAATAGTTTTACAAGTAACTGTTTACATGTACAATAAAATTACCGGAATTCTTTATGGAATTGATTCCATTCGTATTTTGTTTATTTAATGTTGAACGGTTTACTTTGAAAACAGATCATCGTTAATAATCATCATATCATAAGAGAGAGACAATATTAAGGCGAATTGGAACTTAATCATATTTGTATTTTAAATAATCCTCATATTTGAAATCCAGAAACATGTAGAGAAATAGCATCATCATCATCATCATCTTATCTTAGTTTGTGTATATTTACAATATTCTTTTGCAAATGATGAATATTATTATTATTATTAGTTTGTTTATCAACTCTTACAACTGTGATTTATTTTTTGTTGTTGTTTTATTTCTTCGTTTAATTTCATTCGATTTGATTTTAGTTTTTTATTCCTATTACGAGCCAATTTGATAACTCTTATTTTTTTTTTTTTTTAATTTGTTTATTAATTTCTTAAAAAAAAAAAATTTATAAACAAATCGAAAGATAATAAAGAGAAGTATTTACATATAGTACAGGATTTGAAATTGAATTGGATTCTGGATATAAAAAATTTAGAGTTGACTTTATCTTGAATGTTGACTGCATTTTTAATTATTTAATGTTAGAATAAGAGTAAAAAAATAAAAAACAAAATGTTTGATTAATTTTGATTTAATCTAAATATTTAGAAATTATTAATTGCGACTTAATTGATGAGATCTGATGCGGTTTGCAAAATTTACATAGAACTAAAGATCGCTGAACTTTAATTGTTTATATATGAATGAGGGAACTTAAAACAAAATATAACAATTTTAAGTGAGTAGGGAACGTGAGAATTTCATTCATTTTCGAATAACATTAAAATTGTATTTTTGAACTTGAGATTGAATTTGTTTTTAAGATGGAATGAATTATGATATTGCGTTCGCCTGAATATATAGGAATAATTTATTTATTTAGTAGTCAAATTGATCTATTTGAATTTAGACATACAGACCTTATATCTTATATAGATCTTATATTATACCTTATATAGACATACTGTCAAATTGGTCGATTTTTTTCTCCAAAAATGTCGATTGTACTAAATGTTGTCCTACCAAAATGTTCACTGATAAAATGTATAGACTCATAGAATATCGGCAAAAATATCGATTTGTACAATTTTATAATTTTTTGTAGAAAAGAGTGTTGTAAATGTTTTATTTTTGAAATATTCATTATAAAATTTTTTTTTTCATATGAAGCTGTGAATATTCATTATTAATTTTTTTATGAAATAAGTATGGACATACTATAAAATGTGATTTTAGATTTGGATTCAAAATCAGCGGTATTACGTTACAGCAGTCGACAATTTTGGATAGGTTGAGATTTAGCGCACCAACCATCATTGTTCGAAAAAAAACCGTCAATTGAAACTATGACAGATCGATTCAAAAGAAAATTGCAATCGATTTTTAAAAGGTTGAACCAAGGCCTATAGCATTGCATTTTGCTATAAGAGCAGACTACTAGACTGGGTAAAAAGCTTTAGTTATATCCAGAGCTATACCAGCAAATACACTAAATTAGTGAAGGCTGGTATGCTGAATGGTAGGCTCGAAAGCCATATTGACTATCTTTAAATCTCATGATTAACAATTATTTCCAACTGAGAAATCAAGTATTCAAGACTTCAAAAGTCAACTTTTTAAGAATTTAAGAATTTTCTCATGTTTTTACTCCATCCATCAATTTCAATTCATTATGAACAAAAAAAAAATAACAAACAAACTTTAGATAATTTATTTAATTTATCGTAAAAATATTATTGTTCACATATGTATGTATATTTTTATTTTGTTTAAAGTTTATTTATAATAAAAAAATTGCATTTAATATATTGTTGCAAAAACTTGGGGACAAACTGTCTGGTTATGTGAAAATAATGTTAAGGCATATTTAATGTTATTGTAAATTGAAAAATATATTCGCAGACGTTGAAATTTTTTATTTATATCGTAATTAAAGCAAATATCGTAAATAAACATTTTTTTGTTTAAATCAAAATTAATCTAATTAGTAAGCATAAATATTTTATTTATTTGTAAAAAAGAAAAAAATAATTAGTATTTACGATATATAATAATACGATATTTTGAAACATATTCTCAAAATGCTAAAAGTTGTATTGAATTAACCTTAGAATTTTCATTACATGTTTTTAATGAATCGATTGTATTACTTAGTATAATAACAAAATAAATATTCTATTTGACCTTATTCAAAACAAACAATCAAAGGAATGATTGTTTGTATAATTGTTTGAAATTATTTAATGATTTGCCTAATGAATTAAAAAACATGGATAGTGTATGGTATTTCAAAAAAGAAATAAAAAAATATATTCTTACAGTAAAAATGTACAAAGTTAAAATCACAGTTAAATTATTGCTGTTTATTGTATATGAAAAATTATAGTGTAACATTTTTAGTTTCCATCTATTAATATAGTATAATTATTAAGTTCTTTATTAATATAGTATAATTATTAAGTCATATATTTATAAAACACTTTCAAAAAAAATATACAGCCAGACAGCTATGGCTAAGGCTCTAATTAGAATTATTTATTCAAAATTTTTTATGCGTAAGAACTAAAAAGTATTGTAAATTTTGATTTTAGAAATAAAGTAACAAAAAAGAAAATTATATATACATTACATATATATAATTTTCTGCGTTTATCTGGATGTTTGTTAGTTCGACGGAATACTCCAACACATATACAAATTACAATGTGTATATACAAATTGTAACATCATGTAATTGGCATAAACATAGTATCTGTTTTTTATTGTTTATATATGTCATCTGTCATTTGTCATCTGTCATTTGTTATTTGTCATTTGTCATCTGTCATCTGTCATCTGTCATCTGTCATCTGTCATTTGTCATCTGTTATCTGTCATCTGTCATTTGTCATTTGTCGGCTGTTATCTGTCATTTGTCATTTGTCAGCTGTCATTTGTCATTTTTCATTTTTCATTTGTCATTTGTCATTTGTCATTTGTCATTTGTCATTTGTCAGCTGTCATTTGTTATCTGTCATCTGTTAAATGTGTCATTTGCCCATCATTTCATAATGATTGTCATGTCATTCAAGTGTTAGATGGCGCCATAGAACTTTTTACTTTTATTATGTTTCAATTAATTTCATTTATAATTTGAATTTTGCAGTAGAACGCAGGCTATGATTGTAAAAATATAAAATTATTGTAAGTTTATATTATATAGTTAGATTTTGTTTTCATTAAAAATATTATTTGAATTTAGTATTTCTATATTAATTTAAATTGAAATTGTCTTTTTGACTAACTTATATTATAATTAATTGAATACAATAGAATGTCTAAGAATCTTTGATTATTTAGAATTATTGAGGTCTTAGGATAATATATGTTTAAATGTCCAATGATGGCAAATAAGATGTCGTTAAAATGATCGAGTAAATAACCCTTAAGGAATTGAAAATTTTGCACCTTACTACAAATATTCCGTTTATATGGTTTTAGTTACCAGCATTCTAATAATTCTAATAAAGGTATAATATTGATAAATTAGTAAGAAAATACATATTTTTCTTAAACTTGAAATGAAAACTCTAATGAAGGAAGAAATGCTAGAATTTATTTTGCTTCCGTCATTTATGGAACTTACTTTATTTACTTATACTTATATCTACTGTCTTTGATAGTACATTTACTTTTTTTTTTGTTTTTTACTAACTAAAATCGCAATATTTTTCGAACATTTTATTTCTTGGCTTAACAACACATTAAATGTGAAAAACTTCTACTATATTACAAGAACTAAGCCTTTTTAAACAGCGTATAGTTCCATTTTATTTTCTTTTGTTATACCAAATTATTCTCTCAATAATTTGTGTCATTTATTTTATATACTAATGACAAAAAAAAGGTGTACATGGACTAGGTCGAAAAAAACAATAGAACAATTTTTTTTTTGACATTCGTCGAAAATCGAGCCTAAGAACTTTCAGTTGAAAAGCAGCCGCTCTGTACCTACTGATGGCACCCAGCTTTGAATTTTACTAATTGTATAGAGACTCGCGTCTTTTATAAGTTATTCTAAATACTATTATATATTTAGCGTACGGAAATTACAATACATTACAATAATTATATTCATTTAAAAGTTATAGATAATCCTGGCAGCTGGTGTAATAATAATAATAATTAAATACAAAAAATTAAATGTTTAACGGAAAACAAAACTATATTTTAATCAAAACTACACAATATCTACGTTGTTTATCCATTCTAAGGATGAGTAGGTTAATCCGACGAAGCCATTTATGTTACCTTCATATATGCTATGATGTTATGATCTCTTTCTATATGTTTGATAACTTGTCAAGTAGCGTCGCAATCACAAACTGGAGATGTCATTAGTGATTAATCTCAATCACAGCGCATTTTCCATGATTTGTACAAATTCTGCTCAACATTGACCATTTCTGACGCAGATGAAAACCTTAGTTGAGTTTTCTATGGTTATTGAATTGGATATCGTCTCCCTGTAAAGTTGATGCTTAATCATAGACTTATAATGAATTAATAAATTTATTTGTGCTTTTATTTTTTAATAATTTCATTGGATATGTAATATGTAGGTAATTTAATATTAATAGCATGTTAATTGTCTTTAATAATTACGATGATAAGACAATTGTTTGTCACAAAAAACTAAACCTCAAGTGAGTTGAATATTTAAATGTGAGAATAATATTCCAAAAATAAATTCTTAATCCCAATATATATCTTGTTTCAAAAATATTTAATAAAACAATTAATAGATTGTGTATCGAAACAATCATATTAAAGATCATATCGATTATAATAAAGACCAAGTGGTCTTACTAGTTTAAAATTTTTTCCTTTAATGTCTTCTGAGAGCTCAGAGAGGTACTGAAACATTCGTTGTAATTTTTTTTAATCGTAGCAAATTAGATAAAATTTGATAATACGAAAATAATTAATAATAATCTAGATGTTCTTACTATATCTGTATTCTCTTCAATTCATAAAAATAATTCCAAAATGATAAAAAAACGTTTCAACATTGTTAGAAAAAAAAATATATATATCTGAACCAATAGTTGACCCTCATTAAGAAACGCTATTTAAAATTATTCATTTTTATACTCCCTAATACTACTAGTTCAAGTATAATTAATAATGGATGGCAATGACTTTAAATGGACAAATTATCCTTCATTTGTCTTTTTTTTCATTTATAGTGAAAAATTAATGTTGTTGGAAAAACAGGAAAAACAATTTAATATATTATATTTTCATTCTGTATTGTACATAATACATCACACCGTTGTCTCTATTCAATAAATAAATGGTAGCATCTACATGTTTAAAAATTTCTATTTGAAACCAATCGTTTAAATAAATTTCAATTTAAAAATGAAAAATTTACCAATAAACAGGAAAATTGTATTTTTTCTGTTTTTTTTTGTTTTTGTTTCAATTTTCTCAAATGAGCCAAATAAGCGTAAAAAATTTCAATTCTATTTAACATTTTTTGTATTTTTTTTTTTAATTTGAAGAAACACAATTATTGTGCATTAAAATATTTAAAACATAGTTTAAATGAGTAATGTTGAGTTAGAGTTAGAGTATTTTATATTAGTTGGGTTCAACTATTTTCAGTAAAAAGTCAATGTATATGTTGCGGTTAAAGTAATAAATTGGTAATTATTAATAATAACCGATCATTTTTAATAATTACCAAATAGAAAGGTTAAAGTGATTAATTTAGACAGAATTTATTTAATTTATCACATAAGCCCGTAATTATTAATAACTAGCTTTGTAACCCGCCATAAATGACGGAAGCAAAATCAATTCTAGCATTTCGTTCCTTCATTAGAGTTTCCATTTCAAGTTTAAGCAAACAAATAAAATTTTATAATGAGCCACAACTTTGAAAGGAAACAATTTTAAAAACAAAAATAAATAAAATTGTAAATATAAAAAAACAATAATATTGTAGGTACATATATAATATTTATTTTGATGAATAAAATAAAAACTCGTGTTGGAGAAAATATTAAAATAAAAAAATTTACTACAAATAAATAGGTATGTACAAAACTGTTCATAACTTGTGAACCATTGATCGGTTATTTAAAATTTCATTTCATTTCAAAAAATTCATTATCGAACTGTTCATGTAAAATTCAAACATAATTATTATTTATAACATACATTAAAAAGAAGAACAACAATCAATATGGTTTAACCGATACCTATATATACCTACCTACTATATTAAAAAAAAATCATAACTCTCTACAGCATACATTTCTACACACTTCAAGAAAACAAATATACCTAAAAGCTATAAATTTACAAAGATAAGAAATAAAAAATAATAGTACAAAATTTCATTTAATTTCTTTAAAAATGTACAGGTTGTTATTGTTTTTATGTGTAAATCAGCAGAACCAAAACCTTACCCCATAATACATACTAAATATTATATACGATCATAAATTTATATTTCATAATATATATATGCAATAAAATTAAAAAAAAAGCAATAAACAAAAAAAAATAAAAATAAATAACAATTTTAACTCTTCATCGCATCACATTTCTGGCTAGAGTATATATACCTATAGTACTAAAGTACAGGCAATGCATACGGTAGC
Source organism: Argyra leucocephala (assembly GCA_963942445.1). Taxonomy (NCBI): domain Eukaryota; kingdom Metazoa; phylum Arthropoda; class Insecta; order Diptera; family Dolichopodidae; genus Argyra; species Argyra leucocephala. The sequence goes on along the minus strand of OZ012679.1, from coordinate 29,323,236 downwards.
AAAACTATGATGCTATGATCATTATCATAACAACCAAACAATATCAAAAAAAAAAAATATGTAGACACATATGCATATTGTGTATAATTTTAAGTAATAAGAATAACCTTTGAGTGCATTATGTTTTTTTTTTCAAAAAAGTTGACCCATCATACCTTGTTTTTATTTAAAATCCGTTTTAGTACTGGCATAATGATTTCTAATTTTTTTCTCATTTGTCCCATAAAATCTCAGTAGATGGATGCGATATATAAAATCAAATATTTTATAGATAGCAATTACCTACACAACATCTTTTATTTTGGTGATAATTTTAAAGGTAGGCCAACTTTTTTGCAATAGAGTGGTATGTAAAAAATTTTTTACATAAATATTTGTTAAAATCTTCCCTCGAGTTACCCTGCATTCTATCTTGGTTACTCTATTCTGTCTTCTCAAAGTTTCTGGAAAGATAGTTGTTATTGACTTGTTATTTACTAGTGCTGTTGTCACTAAGTTGTTATTTGTTTTTAACCTACCACTTGAGTGGACCATTGTTTATTTTTAAAGGATCACTCATTTAAAGATAGCTAACTAACTGTATACTAGAATATTCATATAGATTTTTGATTTAGATTATTTTGAGTTGCTAATATTCTTCTCATGGAAACAGAATAACTGTTAAATAAAACTTGAAATACAAAACAAAAAAAAAATGAAAATGGAAGTCATTTGTCCATTTCAATTTAGTGACACCAACAAAGAAAATTAATGTTGTTTCAGAATAGGCAACATTACAACAAGCAAAAAAAAAATAGCAAATAATAAACAAAAAAAAAAAAAAATGGGGACAAAACTTAAAAATGTAAAAAAATAAAATAAAACCATGAACTTTTTTTGAAAACAGTAAAAAAAAGTTCAAAGAAAAAGACAATAACAAATGAAACAAATTCAAAAACAAAAAAAAAATGTCCTAAAAAAGTTTAAATAACCATTGAAAATCAACAAGGAAAAATTATCGTTGACATGATAACTATAGGATATAATTGTTATATTAATTGAAGAAGGAGGTGTAGAAGAACATTCAGATCAAGGAAATCGTTTATGATTTCCTTTATTTTTAAATAAACGCAAAATATACTACGGAAGTTTTCATAAGCTACTTTGGACCAAAACAACGCCAAAGATTTAAGAAAAATATAGCAAATCGTTTAAGCTTTAGAAAAATTAAAATCGTAGCCAAGCTTATCAAGAAAAACATACAGAAGAAAAATATTATTAATTGAATTTATTTTTGAGTTTCAAATCACCTCACATCCTACAAATGACATCCAATGTTATGATTTACCGCATTTGTTTTGAAATATAATGACAAAAAAATATATTGTAAGGTTTTTTAACATTAGATAATCGTGCTCTGAACTGAACTGCGACTAGGAAGAGGTCAGAGACGATATTAGTTCCTTGATAAGTACGTAAATCGAACACATTGTTGGCATGTCGTGCGTTTATCATTATATCTGATCAATTTGATTCGATGTACGTCCATCTGGAATGTTGCTTTATGGATATTTTTATGGGGGGAGAATTGGGTTACTTATAACCATATTACGAGGTGCTGCAAAAAATTGTATTTCAAAAATGGAATGGATTGATAATAATCCAAAATAGCTAGTTGTATAACAGTCAAAAATTAAATTTTCTATCCTAATTTTGCGGAAGTAATAATTTTTTTTCACAAGCTGTCAGTTTTGGGTATTGGTGCAGTAAATTCTATATTTGTTTATTGGAAAAGTGTGAGGACAAAATATTATTATTGTACGAGTCGAGTTGAGTTGGCTCTACAAACGAAAAATCAATTTAATAATTGTATTTTATGAAATTATTGAACAAATTTAGGAAAATACAAAAACGAAAATGGGATAGTAAAAAAATAACATTAATATTTAAAGATGAGAGTGTAACAAGAATAACTAAAAGAAAATATGGAATATATTAAAAATGTTTTAACGTAGAACAAATTGCTTGTAATTCCAAAAATAAATCTAAAAAATATTTAAAATATGTGAAGTTCGGTTGTAGTATTTTTTTTTATTTGTACTTTAATCAGTTTCCATTCCCATTGGGACTTATGTCCCACTAAAGTGAGTCAAAATTTATTATTCCTAGTTATTCCTAGTTCCGTGTTAGTAATTTTTTTTTATATTTATGAATATTTTATAATTATTATTATTTTTTTATTGAATATAATTTAGGCTACTAGAAATTTACGACTATCACTGGTAAGGCAATATATTTTATGATTATGATCATGAATATATTATTACAACTGTCTTATACAAATTACTATGTTAAGAAGTATATTAAAAATAACAAGCAAACATTTTAAAAAAATGAACATTGGCTTGTAAAGAACCAGACTCTATACCGAATCGTCTCCGATCAATAAATGATAAAAGTAAAATAAAGCACAGTTTTGTTTTTGTCTTTCCTTTAAAATGCTAATTTCTTTCTTCGATGCCGTTATTTTCTGAAATTGTATTAAAAAAAAATGACTAAATGAAAATTTGAATGTTAAAATGTTATATTAAAGAAGGAAGTCAAAATTCAAATATCAGAGATCAAAATCAGTTTTTTAAAGGATAATGATTGGAAAGGTAATTCTCTACCTACACGCACTCATTGTACAAATAATAGTACATTACAAATATAAAAAATTTTAAATTTTTTTATTTTATCTAATAATAATGAATGGTTTCACGTTAAACATTTTTTGACTGATTTTTATAACTCATAACTGTTTACATTTATCTTGAGTGGTATAGAATCAATCAGATTTAAAAAACAGGAGTTGTATAGGAGTAATATAGGTAGTAGTATAGCTGCACTTACGCAGTTTAAAGCCTTCCTCAAACTTAGCATTAACCTATTATACTAGTAAATAAAGTAGACATTGTTTATCACTGGTCATTGTCCATTGAACAGGCATATATTCCAGATTGGTAAGTGCAACACAGACTGGTACAAATGTCAGATCAAATGTCAGAAAACTGACAATGTTTATCACTGGTCATTGTCCATTGAACAGACATATATTCCAGATTGGTAAGTGTAACACAGACTGGTGCAAATATCAGATCAAATGTCAGAAAACTGACAATGTTTATCACTGGTCATTGTCCATTGAACTGGTGCAAATTATGGTTAGAAGAAGAGTTATCCTTCTCTCACCTTCTATTTTAATGCGATAGTTTGCGAAAGAAAGATATGAATATTTCCAGGAATAGAATACATCCATTAATTCTGAAATTAACATGAAAGCAATTTTACACCCCAACGAGCAAAATAATAAATGTCTAAAATAAATAGTTTGGCACCACAATACCTATAAATGAATTCCTGTATTGTTCGATTAAAGAAACACTCCTGTAATAATTATTATTGATATGTAACAATAATTATTTTATGTTGCTTGTTTTTACAGCCCCCCACATTCATAACTGAATCATGATTTCATACCTTTTCGGTAAGTATTTTTAATTATTTTATTTTTACTCAAATTCGACAGAATGGACAGACACAATTGAACCCAAATTTTATATTTAATTTAGTCATTTTTGAAATGTTACAGGGCAAATATAAAACAAAAAAATAAAATAAAAAATAACATAAAAAAAAAATATATCGAGGACGTGCAAGAAATTTAACAAATTTCTAAGATAGGAAAAACCAAAAAAAAAAAACGAGGACGCGAAATAAAAAATGGAGAAAACAAGAAAAAACTAAAAAAAAAAAATACAAAAAAAGCGAAACAATAATAATAAAAAAATAAAATAAAAAAAATAACATGTAAAGATATTTTTAATTAAATACAAAAACGAGAATCTTATTTGCATTGCAAAGTAAACATGTTAAAAAAAAAAAAAAAATAACGGAAAAATCTTTTGCAGTAGATTTTTCTGTTATTAAAAATAGAGAAAATTTTCCGACTTTTCATATTTTTGTTTTTTTTTGTTAATAACAATAGAAAATAAAATATCTGCGTAAAAATTACTGCAGGCATAGTTTTTTTTATATTTTTTTGGTACCAAGAATGTACATGTTACTTATACCAGTTTTTGGAATGTTTTGTAGTTCGACTTTAAATTAGTGTATTTTAAATGGTTTGAGGGGGTAAATAATAATTGAAAAGCTACTTGGAGAAAATTTATGTTCTATAAATTATAAGTAATATGAAATTATTTTAAAATATTTGACGATTTCAATTTTTGTGTTCAAGTGAAAATTATTTGTAATTTTTACGATATTGTAAGCTTAGAATACCATCATGATTATCATCATAGAAGATTATAGCCATTGGTGTTTTTTTTTTATAATTCTACATTTTACTTAATTCATTAGGTAATTCATTAATAACTCAGATAACTCGAGCTGTCATGGTTTAGCTTTTATCTATAGCATCATGTTTGTTCCATATATCCACATTTCTTTTTTTAAATTTGTCGAATTTGGTGCCATATCCAAATTTATTCAATTATTGGTACATATCCAAGCAAAATTAGTTGAAATTTTTGTTATAAATTTTATTATTTTATTCCGTGTGTACATAGCATAAAATAATTATCAAAAAACCATTATTATAATTAACCATTTTCACGGTTATTATAAAAATTTGGCGTTTGGTACAAAATGGATCATAGCATATACTTGCATAATCAAATCATATATACCTGCAAATTTGTCCATCTTTATTTTTTCATTCATTTTAATTTTTTGATTAACATTTAGCCATTTGAATGCACTTAATATAAAATTAATTTGTATATGTATAGATTTACTTTAACCTTATTTGGTTAAAGTAAAATGGTATCTTAAAATGGTTTGAGAAATATTCAGAATGAGGCTTTATAATATTATTAAATATTGTTATTGTAGCTGAAAATTAATTAGATGGTCAAGAGACTATATAAGTCTTGGACTTGGCTCATCAATGTCCTCCATTAGTTGAAAATTATAACTATCTTCTAATTTTTGATAAAAAAATATGTTTTACATATATAATTAATATGATTTTTAAAGTCGAACTTATAATCTATAATAATTGTACTTAAAAATTTTATTTCATCTTCTTTTTCTGTTACAATATTATCTATCATAATTATTTAATTTTCTTTACTTTTATTAAACATTTATTTTGTTTTTTCTATATTATTAACTTTAATTTATTTATTCTAAAAATTATGCTAAGTTTTTCCAACTCTGAGTTAATGTTTGTTGAACAATCCGTGCAACGGCACCAACAGAGTGCAATGCAATATACAAAAAGCATTAACAGAATCTGATACAATATACAATAGTGCTTCATCAGCAAATAACATCAGTTTACATAGTTCTACAGACTTGGTCTATAGTCTTTTCGATACTGTTGTGCTAATTACTGAATGTTAATTAAAAAAAGTAGTACTCCAAGAACTGTTTCTATACATTCATACGATCAGAAGTAGCTCCATTTATCTTAGTTTTTTGTGTTGTTCTACCCGATAAATTTGTTTATGTAGGATACAATAATTTGTGAAATGGGCATTATGTTAAATTATTATTTGTGAAAAAAATTACACAAAATAATATTAGGCAAATTAGGAGTTTGACATAGAGACATTATGCAAGGTGGTCTGCTCACGATTAGAACAATTAAGTTTTATTGAGCATAAAGCCAATATCTGTTTCCATAAATAAAATATGCAATTTTACCTTGGTATATAAACACTACACACGAGACTATTATTATCTAGTGTTTAGGGTTCGTCCTAAATAAAAATTTATTAAAATTTGATTTAAAAATTTATATACATATAATGCAATATGGCGCACTATGAGTCATCATCTATTGGTTTTATAGCTCATAGTGAGCCTTAACCTCGTTTACAACTTTGTTCATTCTGTTCTATCTTGTGCAACTGTCCTCCATCCAGCAGTTTTACTCGATTTCGTCAATCCATTTTGATCTTGGTCTACTGTTGGTTAAATGAAGTGACTATAATTACAATATATTCAGCATACACATTTATTATGAATGATCTTATGAATACGTATTCCCTTCTATTTAAATATTTTATTGCATATGGTGATGAAGCATACGATTGAAAATTGTTGTTGACAGAGTATTTTTGATTCTTGTTATTATTTCGATTTCGTTCGTTACTTTGTTTGTAATGTTACCTTGCTTTTGGTGCATCTGAGTATTATCCTAATTAAATTTGTCAGTTTTCATTGCATTCCCATACGCTATGAAAAATAGCTTCCACCATATCTCTTTTTATATGAGTCGTTAACTTGGTGGAAAGTTATCATTAATAGACTTTTGTTGAACTCGTGGAATTTTTCCATGCTATGTCCTAGTAGAAATATTTGATTGATAGTAGATTTATTTGATCGAAATTCACTTTTCCTAGAATGTTTACGGTTGTATGTCTAAGTCTATTATTTATAATATTGAAGAGAGTTTTGTAAGCTGTGTTTAAGAGTGTAATGCTTCCATAGTTGGCACAGTCAAGTTATTTATTCATTTAAGACTCAATATCTATAACCGGTTCTTATAATGTTGCAGAATAACTGAATTTGACCAGTGTAAATTATGCAGCGCGAATCTCATTTTTTCTCAATCTCAATTTTTTTTGGAACTTCAATCGTTTTGATATGACTAAGGTATTAAAGCGACCACACTTGACTAGCATATTCAAGATTAGGGCGAACAAGAGACGTAAAAAGTGATTTAAGGGCGTATGGAATTATTGAAGTTAGATTTGTTAATTGTGACATTTAAATGTTGTTTAAAATACAATTTATTGTCAAAGAGGACACCTAGGTCTTTAAAATGTGAAACTCGTTCAATAGATTTATTTTAAAAAGTATAATCAACCATTACTGATTCAGAATAGTGGGAAAAAGTCATTAAAGCACATTTGTTAATTATTTAAGATTAATATTTAATATTACTTACTTACTTGCTGGGCGCTACAGAACTTGAAGGTTCTGGGCCTAACGCAAAATTGTCCTCTACTGACTTCGGTCACGAGCGGAATCTCTCCAGTTGGTGATATGAAGTTTTTTCATATCTGCCGATACTTCATCTCTCCAACGAAGATGAGACCTACCTCGACGACGCGTGCCCTGGGCTGGGGTTCTAGCTATGGGATTTTTATCCATACGCTATACATGGCCTAGCCAATGAAGAAGTCTTATTCTGACTTTCTTGGCTGGGTTCATATCGCTGAACAGCTGGTATAGTTCGGCATTGTATCTCCTTCTCCAAACCCCTTCGTCAGACACAGGATCATAAATGCGAAGACGGATTTTTCTCTCAAGGATACCAAGTGCATGCTCGCTTACTTTTGGTAAAGTCCACGATTCAGAACCGTATAGCAACACCGGAAGAATGAGCGTTTTGTATAATTGTGCCTTGGTATTTTGGGGTACGAGCTTGAACCCAGTTGTTTGGACAAACCGAAGTAGCAACGGTTTGCAAGGGTAAGTCTTCGCCTTACTTCACTATCGATGTTATTGGTGGAGTTGATGTTGGTTCCAAGATAGATAAACTCCTGAACTACCTCAAAATTATATGAGCCGACAGTGATGTTGTGTCCTATATGGTGTTGTGAGGACATTTTATTTGTCGACAGTTTGTAGTTTGTTTTATTCTCATTTATGTACACCCCCTTTACCTGCTTCCTCTTCAATCTGTCGTCGTGATGTTCCGATAATATCGACTTCATCAGCGAAATCCTGGAGCTGCACCGATTTGTAAAATATTTTATATTACATCAATGTAAAGAAGGGCTTAAGTCTTGTTGGAGAAGGGATGAGTCACTATTGCTGATTTAATTTTTTAAAAAACAAAAAAACAAGAAAATTTTAATCAATAATTTATTCGATTAAAAGTATATGCATATGTAGATATAATATATATATATAATAAATATAAATATATGTGTACATGTATGTATATAATATTGTTGATATAGTTTAGAACTATGTTCTTATTTTTAATTATAATTATTATTTTATATGATTACTCTGCAAAATTATGTTAACAATAACAACTTAGCTTTTATTTTAAGTTTTATTTTTATTTATTTATTTATATAAAGCAGAAGGGAATCCCTTTTTTTATTTAATTTTAGGCCCTTTTTGTTGGAGACAATGTTGTCAGGCCATTTTTGTTTTCAAATGGGGACATTGATGCCTTTTACCACTTGCTTACTATGAATATTAAGCAAAATAAAATTAATTTAAATTAGAGGAGGTTTACACCATCGAGTCGATACAATTTGAATTTTAATAAACCAAAAAACTAACTTTTTAAATTTAAGAACTTATTTTAATCAACTGGTTAAGTTCCAATGTGTATTTTAAGGGAGTTTTTAATTTTTTATTTTATTGTATGTATTTAAAAATAATAACAAAAAAAAATTTAAGTCAATTTTTCTTTATTTTTTCAAAACATTGATTCCATTTTCCTGCAAAAATCAAAAATCGAAAAAAAAAATTTAAAATTCATTTCTCATATTACAAAACGGAAAAAAAACTAACTAAAAATTTGAAATAAAAAAAAAAAGGAAAGAAAGTCATAAAAGATAAAAGAAATAAGAAAAGAAAAGAAAAGAAAAACTAGATGAGAAGAAAATCCTTTAAGCAAGCAAGGATGAATTAATCTTCCTTCGAAAAGTTAAAAAGCAATATTTATTCAAAAGATTTTATTGTTGTTGTTGTTATTGTTATTTTTCGTTCTTTCATTCCGTCAACAGAATTTATAAGTACATGTCTATTCAATTTTTTTTTCTGAATCAGTTCAAGATTGGGTGTAATATATATTGTATATATATTTATATATATATATATATTCGTTCGAATTTCTTTTAGAAAATACAATATAAGGATTTCAACTAAAACTCATATTAAAAAAAAAAAAAACAATAACAACAAAGCAGCAGCCATATTAACTGAATTTTAAGTATAATGCAGATTCAGAAAATTCTGAATTATATTTGGGTGGGTATATATTGTTACTAAAATCCCTTCTAAGTGGAAATTCTTTTTTTTTTTTTAATAGAAAAATTCAAAAGATGAGAAAAAATATATATATAGTATCTAGCTAAGAATCAACAAAATCCGACTATATTTAGTTCATATAGAAACACAAAAAAAAGAAGAAAAAAAAATAATTTATTAAAAATGAGAAAATAGCATATTATATTATTTTTTGTATTCTTGTCTTTTTTTGTAGTCTCTATAAGGATTTCATATGATAATGGTAGCCATTTTGTGTTCTGATGCATACAATGTAAAGGAATTATTAAAATCTGATTCGTAAATAAAGCCATCACAACTTGAGAATATGTGGATTTTTTCAGCGATTAAGTCAATTTTTATCTCTTAGTAAGAATTGTTGGCTGGGCAAAATAAGATGAGGTTTTAGACATTGTGACATATATCATTTTAATTCTGGTTGGTGTCATGGTATATAGTCGTTACATCATTTAATTATTTAATTATCCTATCCTGTCCTAATCAAGTGTAGGAAAACGTGCCAAAGCTATTTTCCTACGCTTTGGGTGTTTGTAAAAAAAAAAACAAAATAAAAATCACGGATAAGATCAAGAAACATACAGTAAAACATGAACAAAACGCGGAAATGATATTGATATTGACGATAATGTCCATCGCCTCAAGATAATGAAACCCTACGAACTTGTCACTACCTAAAATGGAAAATTGTACACTTATGATAATTGCTTCCTTTATGGAAATTGTCATATGCTACTACTCTTGATATACCAGTACGCAATCTGAGTTGTTTGATTTTGTTGATTTTCTACCTAGGTAGGCTATGGCTTGCTAGATATCGCACAGGTGTTTAGTTTATGCTACCTTTCATTCGCTCTGGCCAGAAAGTACGAATGTATGCCATCCTATTAGAAAGACGCCTGTCAACATTGGAACCTTGCTAATCCAGTAAATCGGTTGTCTTATTCCCGTCTATGTTATTTTCACCACAAACACAAAGTAGAGAGATCGGCTTGAAAAAAAACAGCCAGCTACGCTTTCAAATTCGTTTCGATATTGTTGCACCAGCATAGAGCTGAAAGTGTTCATAGAGACATAATGTGTTCATAGTTCCTACCTACCTACCTACCTCATAGTTCATAGTGATGAAAGGGTTGGGTGACATAACAAAGAAAGGTTTTGTTGCATACTGTTGCATATTCGAACTTCGGAATTAATTTAAAACATACCTAAAGAGTTGATTGAAACATTTTCAATGGGAATTCATTATTATTTTTATTCTTATTATAAGATCATTATTTTTTTTAATTGTAGTTGTTTCTTTGTTATTATAATAATAATTGTAGAACGAAAATTTGAATATATCTTAGTTTTTTGTTTTTGTAATCATATCTTCATTATTGGCCTGTAACCTCATCAGTGGGTCCGACTTGCAAGTGATTAAACACACATTGTGGGGCGGCTTGGTATTTGATCGTTAATCGGTAGTGAAGCCAAATCATTCATTTACGGGCAAATATGCTTTAACGACAAACATTGAAGTACCAGTGGCTTGAATTTCTTCAAAAATATGTCCTCTACGTTCATTAACACCGCAAACAGTCCTATTTGGACGTTAAATTTCACATAAATACACAGGCTTCATTAAACGTGGACTAGGTGTAATTACTATAGCATTAACTACACGACGACCAGTTGGAATAATTTGACTACTACCACAATGAACAGCAGCAACAAACGTAAAAAATGTTGAATCTTATACCACGTGTTACTCTTAAGCTTAAATACTTTCCTTTGTAGCGCAGTAAAAGCCAATAATAGCACAGTTTTTAATTTCCATATAAACATTTTGCATTTTTCCTTCAATGAGCACCAAGCGGAAATAAACTCATTATTTCGTTCAGTATCATCGGATAGTCTCTTTAGCTACGGCCATGTTTTTTGTTGAGTAATTCGAACTATATAGAATACTCCGAAAAGCGTATATTTTAGATTTAAAATTTTTCGGGAGGGAATCGGTCCCCTATATATCACCGGACCCGCAAATGGGCTTATTGTGTTAAAAACAACGTATATTTACTTGTATTAAATAAATTTTCTGAATTTTAATATAGGAAATTATATCTAGGCTCAAATTTTAATTTTTATTTCAGTATTAATTTACCGTTCGATTTACCCATTTCTGATATTTTTTTAAACAATTTACAAAAATGGATATAATTTTTGAAAATATTTTGTTTTAACAATTTATTGATTTACATAATAACGTACATATTGTATAATATTTTTTTAATATTATGAACAAACAAAAAATATGCATACATCCTTATTTACAGTAATTTTTAGGTAAAATTAAGAATTTTGAAGTGAAAATAAAATTTAGAAAATAATATATATATATATATTAGGTACATAATACATATATATAGGTATATGTATAACTTAGTAAAAATATTTTCATAGCATTCCATGTTCAAGGACTTGTGTTAATTTTCTCAACTTACAATAATAATCAAAATAGAAGAAACACAAAAAACAAACACATTCAAAAACAAATTCGGATCCGTAAAGATATGGGAAAATTTTTAAAAGTTTGATATTTTCTTTTATGGAAATTATAGGGATTTATTTGTGTTTGATTTTGTTTTTTGTTTATTTGTTGGTAATTCAAAAAAACCAAACACAGGAATAGTATGATGAAGAAAACATGATTTCTTAAATAAAAATATCCTTAAAAAAATAAGAAAAAAAAAAAACCTACAAATCCGCAAATAAAACACTAAACTTTTTCACATGAATGACTTGAAAGATTTTCAAATCTCTTTTTTTTTTTGCATATAAGCAGGGGTGAGTGTAGCAAGTCGGAAGATGGCTCTTCTCTCTATGTAATAAATCTAAAAACAATTTGTTTTTTAATTACTGTATTCAGAAGCATTATGATAACTTCTCGTATTAAGTTAGGTCCGCTCGCTAAGCTTATAATCACCTAATCAATAATTTAGTATCGAAGTTGCTAGCTAATTCGATTTATTATTATTATTGATTTATTATTATTAAAATCAGTCCTTTTTTTGTTTTGCTTACTCCTCTTGGGCTTCTATTTCACACTTTCATCATAGTGATTGGTACCTGCTGTTGATTTCGCTTTTTCACACGTTTTATTCGCTTTTTCTACATTTGGCTTTATAATCTCTCGCCAGGTGTCATTTGGACGACTAGGTCTTCTTATACCTTGTGGGTTCCATTCTAGGCTAATTTGGGTGATGTTATTTGATGTTTGATGAAAATGTTTAAATTAAAATTTGTATTTTCAAAACTTGTAAAAGAAGTAAGTTTATATCTTAGAAGTCCTAAGATGAAAAAATTATGTATTAGCAGGGTATATAATGTCTAAATTTAAAGAAAGATACATCATTGAAAACCCGTACAATATTTAGGTGTCTCACATTACTAAAATCTAAGGTTTTATGTAAAAAATAAAAAAAAAGTAGAAAAGACAAATAAAATTGTAGTGGTTATAAAAAGAATGTTCTTTTCGGCCCCAAAATTATAAATTGTGGTTTATATTTCTGAGATTAACTGATTAAAAAATATTATGTTGTTACCTTATATTTGTATCAAATAACGGACCAACATCACTCTATGATAATTATATCCTTAAGGCGTATTGTATTGTGATATTGTATTGTATATTGTGATTTTTATTATATATTTAGATACTATCTTTGATTTTTATTAGATAACTAGATACTAGTATTGGCCCGAAATCAAACAAGTTTGATAAAAAAAATCTCATTCAATTTCATTGTTAATTTTTTTTCCATCATTTCAATTTATACTTGGTACTATTTTTTATTATATTATTTTTATCTTAGACAACAACCGCATACGTAATAATTTCTTTAAAACAAAAAATTAAATTTAAATTTAATTTTGGCGATGAATGAGGTGCGGCTATTTGATAAATTAAATTTTTTGTGTGATAAGATGACTTATGCATGGGGTGAAATTTTAAATTGAAAATTAGAATAATTAGAATTGAAAAATATTTAGTTTCGCTACGTCTCCTTTTCAATATCTATTATTTAAAAGAATAATAATGAAAATTGGTTATGAAATGGTTCAGATATTTATTTCGTACTTTTTTCAATTTACAGATTAAATATAATGATGATCAGTTTTTATTCGAATACTCAAAATCAATTCGAATATTCGGCAGAAAATATTAAAGCTGCTTAAAACAATTTAGATATCATACATTGTGTCAATATCATGATTTAACATAATTTAAGCTCTGACATTTTAAGATTCCGAATTTTTTAAAAATAATTTTGAAATTTGCAATTTTTGTAATCCGAGATTTCTAAACCAACTCCAGAATTTTATTATCAATGAAATTCATATTTTGTTTCCCTTGTAAACTGCACAATCTCTCTCTAATGAAGACATTCAGTAGTTTGTATGATTTTTTTTTACATGTGGGGAACAAATAATGACTTGCGGATGAAAAACCCAATGGTAAGTCATATGTATGTTGGGTAGTTGCAGAATGTTGTGACGTTTAAATCGACTAGCACCATTTGAAACGAATAAGTTGTTTGCTATAGGGTATTTGGATGGGAAGATATTCTAGTTTGAATATTTACAGCTTGCACTTCGGTTTTCCTCCTTTATTGTTTTTATTTGTAGGTTGTGATGTAAAATATCGTTACTTATGAACAATGGCGAGCGTGCCAGTTATTAGTTTTTTGACAGAAATCGCTGCAATACTTCAATATTACAATTGTTAGCTACTCCACAGAGCTTTGGATTTCGTACGTCAACACTAGGAAAATTGTATCTAATCATTCAATAAAGTTTACTTAGCTTTAATCCCAGCTAAGAATCCCATAATCCCATTTACTATGAATATGATTTTTCTATGTAGGTCGCCCATCCAAGTGCATGTCAAAATACTTTACAACGTCTTTTTGCGGAACTACTTCATTATTCAGAATAATACTCGGTCCAGTCTCTTTCTTCAGTGTAAAAATGATATGTGTTGATTTGGTTCTATCCATTCTGACGATTCTTCCCTCCTTAAGCCATTGTTGAAAATTTTATTTATGCTGCGCTTCAATATCGCAAAAGCATACAGTGGGGTTAATATGGGGATACTAATATGACTGTGTCGTCAGCAAATGTGACGGTGGTTGTCTCATTTGTTGTTATTAAGGGTGTAGTGTAAATGACATATAAAACTGGATGTAAAACACTGTCCTGTAGTACACGTGACATAATTCAGTTGATAAATGATATATAAATGAGATATAAAACTGCATTTAAAACACTGCTACTAAGGTCATACATTTTGGAAAGGTATTTTTTGGTGAAGCATCAAGGTGTCTATGCATCTATCAATGAAATCATGTGAGGTGTACTATATAACATAATTTCATTGATAGATGTATAGGCACCTTGATGCTTTACCAAAAAGAAACTTTCTAAAATGTATGACCTTAGTAATAAATAGGAATGCTGTGGAAATGACTATTTAATTTGTGCAGCATGCCATACCTTATCAAAAGCTTGGCTAATATCCAAAAATACTGTTGGAAAATATTTTTCCCCCCTCTAGACTTAGCTTGATCAAGTCAACTATTCTGTGGATTTGTTGGAACATGTAACATTCACTCGTTTATGAAGCCGAATTTATGATCTGGGGAGAATTCGGCATTTTTCAAATACTGGTTTCAATCGTTCCAAAAGTAGTCAAATAATTTCAAATAATTTTGACAGACAATACTAGAAGACTAATTGGCATAAAAAATGGTATAGGTAGTAGTTAAAATATAGGTAGTAGATAAAATGATAAAAGGTAGTAGACTACTTGGCCATAAAATGTAATTTTTCGTCATGATATTTGAGCTGCTTTCCACTCTTGGAACGGCATTCATGATACATAACTAGTATTTTGTAGCCTTGTTTCAACTGTTCTTTTAATATTCTTACATCAAGTTCTATTTAAGTTAGATAATAAGAACAAAAATTCACAATTTTTAAACTTTGAATTGGAACCGTCTACAAATTTTCTAACTACGTCTCTGCCATATAAACATTTTCATTTATTTTTAAGCTCTTCCCCATCATATATATAGTAAACACCAAGATTTCATTTTAGTAAAAGTGAAAAACGAATATTCAGAATTTCAAACTTTCCAAGTTTTTTATTTTTTTTTATATTTTTTTATTTTTTATAAAAAGGAAAACACATCGAAATAAACAATTTTCATATTGAAGTTTTCCTTTTTCGAAAGAAAACTTATTTTAACGAAAAAGAAAATGTAAGCAAAATAAAACCAAATTTGAAAATATCATAAAGATTTGTATACTTTCCCACACACACTCACTCATATAAATATATTAAAAAAAAAAAAAAAAGAAATAAAAAAATAATAAGGAAAAGGAAACCACACGAAAAAAGTTTACATAAAGGTATATGAGTTTATCTAGAAATTTATTCGAGTATAAAGCTAATATGAATCTAAAGAAACAATTTTTTTTTTTATTTATTCATGTGTTAGTGTATGTGTGTTTACTAAAAGAAGATATTAAAGTTTAAAATAAGCAAAAAAAAAAAAAATGTAAAATTAAAATTTTCTTTTAAATTTGTTATTTTTCGAAAAAGGAAAAGTGGTTTTTCTGGTTAAACATTCTTAAAGAAAACAAAACCTTTGACGAGTTAAGACGGCATATTGAAAAATCTTCAAAATTGTAACTACCCTATATAAGACAAAAAAAAAAAAAAAATAATAATAATAATAAAAGATATCAGAAAAGAGTAGATTTCTTATAACTTTAAGGATCAAGTCAAACATTATAATTTCCTTGCACATATTGTATTCCTATTCCTTATTTAAATGTTTACCCAGGAAGCAAAAATTAATTTCAGTCTGTTGACAATGTGCTTAAACAATTTGGTTAATGGTGGTGGCGGTGGTAGTAATTGTGGTGGTGGTAGGTACCAATTAATTTTATATTAAAATATAATTTTTATTAACATTTACATTTAACAAATTTTAGCATAACCCAAGGATGCTGTTTCAGTTAGAAAAGTTGATATATTTTTATTTTTTAAATTTTTCTAGAATTTGTTTTAAGATATTTGTTGATTAACATCGAATTTTATATTTAATATTTAATACATTTACTGATACATTGATTTATAATACGTTTTAGAAAATTTTAATTTAATTTAATTAAATTAAATTTTATTATTTCAACTGCACAGTCAAAATTTAGGACCGTTTTTTTAGGTAGGATGGGAGTCATTTCTCTATTTAGAGCGTTAATCGCATTGCATATAGAAATAAATTAAGAGCTCTCATGTTTGTATCTTAGAATAATTGACTGCTCTAAATTCTATCGCTTTATTTATTTTTTAAAATTAACTAAGTAAATCTGAATAATTTTAAGAGAAGAAAGATTGCCAGTAGAAAGCAGATTGTTATTATGTAAAAAAAAGATTTAATTATATTTCAACTTCTATCATCATCATCATCATTCAATGAATCTATAGCTCAGGATCAGCTTTATCTCCGTTTACAATTATCCTTTATTCTGTTTTATCTTGTGCAATTGTCATCCACCCGTTAATTCCAATCTTTCGGCACCTTCCTCTGATACTTTGATAACAAAATAAGTGAAGTGTGTTGTAGTTTATACGACATAAGTTGTTAATTTTTGAACCGTTTCAAGTTTTAGGTTGTAGTACTGAAAACTGATGTACAAACGTCAAGCAAGTAAGAATTTAGCAAAAAAACAAGAAAACATGATGCTTTAAATTTTTCATTATTGCCTTGGCTAGCGTGTATTTCAAAATAAAAATAATTTTAAATAAAGTTAAATTGATAAAAAGTTAAAAGTGGTTTAATAAATTATTTAATATTTTCAAATATTTATGATTAAAAGTAATAAAATTAAAATTAATGTTATGTACATTTAAAAATAAATTTAAGTTAGTTTTATTTCACTATATTGGGTTTTTCAGGAAATCACATATCTATATCTCAGTTGTGAATTCAAAATTTAGAATTTTTACTTTTTCGATTTAAATCGATATTTGGTTTCGATTTTTGGTATGCATCGATATATTGTCTTTTGATACGTATCGATTTTTTTTTAATATCGCACATTACTATTCCCATTGTGTCATTTTATCCTTGACACTATATAATTGTTTTTATTAATTTATCTTAGACAACAACCGCATATGTAATAATTTATTTAAAAAAAATATATTATTTAAAATTAATTCTGACGTAGAAAAGAAAAAAACTTTGGTGAATGTATTTGGCGAACTCTGTACTTTGATGAATTTGGTAAATCTAGGTAAGTGATGGTGCTTTTTTAAACATGACGATGATCCAAAGCGAATTCGACATAATATGTAATTTCTTTTTGTTGTACTTTTTCTAAGATATATTTTCTTATCATTATGTTCTATGTCATTATGGATCGACATATGCTTTGCAAATATCTATGTTAGCTATGTCAGACAATTTGACATTTACATAATATGTAGTTCTATGTCATTATAGTTAGCGCATAAAACTCGTTGATCGTCAACTTGTGGCAAAAATCTCTGCAACAATGAATTAATTTTATTGTTAAAGTACGAACATCAAATTATATCATTGATTAATTTATGTTTTAGGTAAAATGGTTGAATAGGAATGGAAATCAATGTAAATATCTTTTACATTATTGTTTAGTTGAAACTTAGAATTTTATGATTATTTTTAGTGTTTAAACCCGATGTTAAATGCCTAATTAAAGTTATTATTGGCACTAGTTTGAAATACGAAGAAGAATTTTCAATTAAAAAAGAAGCAGTGTTATGGAGAAAGGTCATTGCATGGATTTAATTGCTAAGACGCTAAAATCAAATGCAGAAATGTTATAAAAATATGATCTTCAAATTGTTGACGTTTTAAAAAGGTACCTATGAGATGAAATTTTAAATTAAAATTTCTAATTGAAATTAAAAAATGTGAATTTCGCTACGTCTTCGTTTTAATATCTATCATTCCAAAAAATAATAATGCAAATCGGTTATGAAATGATTCAGACATTTGTACAGTACTTTTTTCGATTTCCCGATTAAATTATAATGATGATGATGATCTCTTGACAGCTTTTTTTATTTGCTCCAAATATTTGTTGTATTATAATTTCATGTAATTTTGAGTTGCATTAAATTCTAAAATATGCATTTTTAAGAATCATATGAATTAAATATTATTCATTAAAATTATTACTTATCTTTAACCTATGATTATTATTAATGTCATAAATGTCATAAAATATTCTACATATGTCAATGATATAGATATGTCAATATTCATTAATATTAGAATATACGAGTATGAATTTTTAACGCTCATATAAATTTAAAATATTATATTTAAAGGATTCTTCAAAGTATACCTAAAAATTGTTCCCATACATCTCATATATAGATATCATATTATATAGATACATTCTTTAAATATAGCAAATTTTCCAATTGAATTGAGTAATTTTAAATTACCATTTTATTTAGGCAAAAAAAAAACCAACGCAAATCATTCACTTGAATTTAATCAAAAAATTTAAAATAACAAAAAAAAAAAAATACTCACATGAAAAATTTAAATGTCATTATTATTATGTCATCGTGTATCAATGACAATGACTTAAAAACAATAATAACAAAAACAATAAATAAAAAAAAATCTTACTTAAAAAATTCAACTTATTATTATGAAGTGTCGTGTGCAAGTACTTAATTCATATTCATCATATATAAAACATTTATATTATACACTTACATAATATCCTTTTGTATTTTTTATTGTAAATATTTTTAACATGCTATTTAAAAAATCTCTTTATTTTATTGTTAATTTTCTTATTTTACTGCTATTATTTTTTTAATATTTATATATTCATACATATAAAACTCCTTATTGATTACAAAAACATACAGATAAAAATAAAAATAAAAAAAAACAAAAAAAAAACGAAAAGAAACTGTTGCAAAGGATTTTAGTAAAAAAATAAAATAAAAATAAGGATAAGCTAACAAGTTACAATGTTTTCATACTTAGCGGCTATTTATATTAGAACCTTTGATTTGACACGTGACCGTTCATTTTATTATTATTATTATTCAATACTGTAGTAAAACATTTACATATGTGAATATAAATTTATATACATATATGTATTTACTTGTATACAATATAAATAAGGATCAAAGTGTCCTTGTTAAATATATACTATAATATCAATTGAATTTGAAATTTTATATATGTGGAATTTTGTTTATGATGAAAAATTAAAATTTTGATAGTTCAACCGAATACAGTCATTTTTGAAATTATTTAAACAAGTTTTTTTGTTTGTTTTTGTTTTAATTTTTTTTTACAATAATTACAACTATTTTATATTCAAATTATAAGGATATGTTTAAAAATATTCAGTTATAGCCTGTAGCATTTTAGTTTGATAGAATATTTTGGTCTATATAAACAATTGGTTTATTTCGAATTCAGAGATGGAAATTTTCCATTATTTTTCGTGATTAGATAAAATGCATTAATTGCTTTAACTATTCATTAAGATAATGACATTAGATATCCATTTAAAATCCAAAAGTACGACGATAACAGACAAAATTACTACTAGAGCTAACAAATTTATTGCCAACTGCTCCAGCTCCGAAAACATTTTAATTAGGCAATTGGTCGATAATTACTAGATGTAATTAAATTGTGATTCTGTCATTACAAATTATGTATTAACAAATTTTGGAAATAAACGAACTATCATCTATCTATCTATCATTAAAATAATCATTTTGAATTATTTTTTTTTTAAACTAATTCAATATTGCATTATATTCAAAAATAATGCATTACCAAAATTAATTGAATTACTTTTGAATTAAACAAATTATTCAAAAATATTTCAAGCAATTCAATGAAATATTTATTTGATTCAGAAATATGTTTTACAAGGACAGAATATTATTTACTAATAAGCAAATAGTCATATTGCTACCAACACTGGCTAAAATCAATAAAAAAAAATTAGTATCAACAAACTTATTTATTTTTGGAAAATGAAACCGAAGAAATTGAACAATGCTTAGTAGACAAATTTTCTGAATATTTCAATCTATTATCAAGTGATGCTATATTGTGGCTTCAATATTAAATTCTGCAATTAAATAATGTTTGTTGAACTCTTATTTTAATTCAAATAATTTGAATTACTTTTGGTAAGACATTAGGTATATGTAATGCATTATTTTTTAATATAATGTATTATTTCAAGGCATTACTTTTAATAAATAATAAAAAAAAATAATTTTAATGCATTATATGAAAACATAATCAATTATTTTAATTGATTACAAAATAATATTAATGTAGTAGTAATGCATTACTATCATTCACTATGTATTTTTATTTTTTATTTATTTATTTATTGTGCTCCATAAATTGTACAATTAATTCTTTTAAAACTATTTCCTTAGATACAGATATTTAATTATCTTTACTACAGTTGATTTGTATTTTTTTTTATTTTTATTTAGAAATTTTCGAGTTTAGATACGAGTATAAATTTAAAGTAAAATTGGAGAAGAAAAAATCTTATTGAATTTTTGTATTCACGATGTATAAATTGATGCTATTGTGGCTTCAACTTTCCATTCTGCAAATTAAATTATGTTGTTTGTATGTTTTTTTTTTTGATTTAAAAGTAATGTAAATCATTTGAATTATTTTTAGCAATGCTTTATAATGTAATGCATTATTTTGTAATATAATATATTATTTCAATGCATTACTTTTGATAAATAATAAAAAAAAATTATTTTAATGCATATTTACTTAGTCTTAATATAGAAAACATAATGAATTATTTTAATTCATTTTAAAATAATGTTAATGTAAAAGTAATCATATATTATGGAAATAATTTCGGGAGATAGTTCCAATCTCTGATGTCGATACTGTTCAGTTGTTTCAATTAATTACTAAATATAGAGGTAGATCATTATGATAATCTTCGCCAGGTTATACCATGGTCATACATTATCAAACTTAAATATTTTTCCTAAGTATTGTATAAATAAATATATACAGCCTAGTATATTTTTACACGCTGGGTGGCGCAGTAGGTAGAACCGAAAGGTCCCGGGTTCGATTCCCGATGAAGCAAAAAAAATATGCTTCATCGGTTTATCGAGCTGGTCTAGTACCCTTTGTCATTGGGATATAATAAATGACAAAAAATAATTGAGAGTATATAATATAATCTGGTAACAAATTAAATAAAATGAAACTATTCTATTTAAGAAGGCTTAGTTCCTGACAATAAATAGTAGTAGTTTTCCACATTTAATGAGTAGATAAGCCAGTAATTTGTTAAAATAAATACTCGAATTATTGTAGATATTGTAGTGTAAAATTGCAGTACCGTACTTAATTAAGCACGAAAAGGTGATTTTACCTAAGTTACTGTCAAGATCATAAAAAAAAAATATATGTATAGGGTTATGATATTTGACATATTTTATAGTGCCCACAATCCAACATTTTATATTTAAACTGGCATTATAAGAATGTTTGGAATTTTCAATAGGTTATTTCTGGTACATATTTGCCACGTTGTATGCTTGACATTGTATGTTCGAATAGGCATTATTGTTTAAAAGCAGGCAGGTTTATGTAATAAAAATATATTTTCAAGTGACCGTTGTTGTGACAATACATTTTGCTGAATTTTACTCTTAATAATTAAAGTTCAGTAATAAACTGTGTCTAATGCCTAATATTAATTTGAGGAGCATTGTGTCTACTAAGACTAAGCGTGTAATGGAATCTTATAATTCAATTATTAATGGAAAAATATTATAAAATGTCATAAAATATCCGTGGCAGAATATCTTGCAAGCTAACTTGGATTGGGCAATGTCCACGATTCTGACTTATAAAACAGAACCGAGAGTATGAGTGTTTTGTATATTTCAGCTGTAGTGTCTCGCAATAGAAGCTTTGACCCAAGATGTTTTGACAAACCGAAGAAGCAACGATTTGCATAGGTTGTTCCGTTTTATGGGTACCCCGTACCTCCGCTTGATATGATTGGAGATAAGTAAATTTTTTGCATGGTTTCGTATACTTAACATTTTGCCTTTCAAAACTCACACCCCTGTTACTATCTACAGCAATAAAACATAAGCAAATTATTCTCAACTGATATGTTGATTTTTATTAGAATGGTTTTATTACGTTAACAACAGTTTTGGTATATTAATTTGCAGTATGCAATTATCATGTTTAAATAATTTACTGCGTATACTGAGTTTTTCTGTCGAATTTTCTTACGAAGATCTCTGACTAATTGTTAAATAAAAAATATAATTTCTATTTAACAACATTTGTTGGCATTATCGTTCATTATCAGATCTAAAGTTGGTCAACTTAATCATTTTGCCATTACACTATCTATCTAATGCCATTAATTGAAAAATTTTGGCTTAGACTGTAAATAAAAGAAAATTAGCCTAAGGAATTGAATATAAAATAAATTTGAAATAATATGAATAAAATAGGGCTCGTGTCAATATTTTTTAAGTAAATATGAATACAAAACAAAATAAAAAAAAAATAATGATGAGATGATCTCAATTGATAATCAATTTCACCCCAATATTTTATTTATTTTTATTTTTGTTTTGATAAAAGTAAAATTTCATACTAGAAATTTTTTTTCTATTAAAAAAGGATATGAAAAAAAAAAATGTTAAAGCAATACTTTTATCCTTATTGAATATTTTATAGTATGTAAGTAGTATATACATTGTATGATCAAAATTATTTTTTATGTTGTAAGGACTCATTTAAAATCACACGCGGATTTAAAATAAAAAAACTAAATAATTTTGTTCAAAAATGATACTATCTTTGTTTTTTTTGTTTTGTTTCCAATGTGAGAAACAAATTTAAATGTTGTCATCAAAGGATTTTATCTATATAGTGTATATAAATAAAAATAAATAACAAGGATAACAATTTAAATGATATCATTTTAGATAATATTATTTTAATAATAATAAACTAATTGAAATCTTTTATAATATTAAAGAAAATAATGTAATTTTATTTTCCCTTAATATTACACAAGTACTAGTAAAAATCTCGGCAGGTTACTTAAAGTACATATCTACCGGTAGGAAGAGTTGATTTTCTCATCATTTTGTTATAACTAACTGATTTTAAAGAAGGATATGGTAGGTTTAAAGTTAATTATGGGAAATTAATTTCAGAGTAGATGTATATAGGTATATATATGTTGATTTTGTAGGCTAGGTAGGTTTTCATTTTGTTTTTTCTGCATTTAACAAGTAAGACAAGTCATAGAGATTAAATAAAAATGTTGATAGAAATAGGTAGAGTAAACAACTTGTGGAGCTGCAGTGGGACTGTTTTGACAAGAAAGTTTTTTGTACAGATTAGGTCAAGTTTGTAAACATAAAAATAAAGATTAAGATTCTAGGTATGTTTCATTAATTTAATTTTATTTAATTTCTTGATCGATTTTGTCTTCGAAGCCTTCTGTTGATGGCGTAATAACCGAAATCGACCAAGAAATTAAATAAAATATAATTAATGAAACATATACCTATAGTTTTTGATCTTTAAAATATTTCACTTAGAGCTTACAGCATATTCTATGTAAAATATATTTTTTTAACATATTTCAATTTGATAGATAATTTTTGGTCCATATGCATATGGAATGTGGCTGCACTCTAATATAATAATTAACAAAGAATTCAGTAATTCAAAAATAAAATAAATAAAAAAACTCTCTCACAAAATTAAAACAATGACGGTCTTTACTACTGAAGTTAAAATTAATTTCGATCTTCTATTTTCAGCTTTGACATTATAATTTTCCTATTCGAATAGGATTATAATAAATAAGTTATGGTGTAACATTAAATCTAATAAGTATAAGTGAAATTGCAATGCAAGTTACAATAAAATATTTATCTACACATATTTATATATATATATAAATGTTTTGTTTTATGTCTGTTTGTCTGTATGTTATAGATAGACTCATATTAAACTCATTTATAAACCCGAAAATTACTCAATCGATTTGGACGAAATTTTCTGTGATGATATTAATGGAATAGAATGGATGGTTATAGGCTTAACCGATTTTATTTAAATTCTAACTGGTTCGGGCCCCTGCCATACAACACTTATTTAATAGTGCCAAATATTTCAAGAACCATACGTTGTTATTTAGCTGAAAATTTGTAATCAAATACTGTCTTAAAAATAAACAAATATGTTCATTACCATTTTTCACAATTTTGACTGGTTTTGGTAGCTGCAATGCAACTCCTAGCATCCGCCAAAAATATTTCACAAGCCAAAGGTGTTACAGAACTGAAAATTGGTACTCATATACTATCTTGAAAATTAAGAAATATACGTTTTATCGTTTTCCAGTAATCTGAATGGTTCGGGTAGTTGCTAGACAGTTCCCAGCACCCATATCGAATATTTCAAAAATTAAATATGTGGAAAAAATAAAATTAATGGATTAAACTAAATTTATGTGTTTAAACAATTATTTTTGTTATTAGAGCCCTTTGGGCTAGCAACGTGGGCCGGGTACAACTAGTATACATATAAAATTAACAAAAAATAAACACAGAGTGATTTTAGTATTTTACAAAACACTAAATAGGTTTTTATTATGTGAATCAATGCGGGAAAGGTGCAAAGAAGGTGTACGATTGCACAAATCATTTGAGAGGAACCTCTTAACATTCTGGCATGCTGCTCTGAAGCATTACATACTATAGTATACTATAACAAGAAGTTATAAGCATTTTCAGCTTATGAAAAATATTGCAGTTGTTGTTAATATAATATAGGACAATATTTGTATACATTTTTATACTATAAGGTGAACTAAAATAAATGAATTGAATTTGATTTGAATTTTTGCAATTTCGTTATTTGAAAATTTGTGGACGTGTTAGACTGAAACTGTATTTTGAGAAACCTTGTTGGGGGATGGCAACCGGTAACGTTTTTAAAATTGAATTAAAAATTATAAAACAATTTCTGCTAACTCCATACAAAGCCTGACCCCATACAAATCGTCCTAAAACCTTGTGATTGTAAATTTTTGATAACTACAGAAAAAAACTATGTTTAAAACGAAAGACGTGGGGGCGCATCATATATAATTGATGCGTCTAACTGAGTCAATAACAATTTTATTGTATTGCAAATGATATGAACTGTTTTGTGTTAGTTTTCTAAACAACAGAACAGTTCCACCCTACACTCCATAAACATAGAAATGTATTGAAAAGGTATAACAAAATAAAATGGCTTGGGTTCTGGAAAATCTCATCATATATTCCAAGTAACTCAACAAATCAAGTTGCATGCCAGAATATAAGCCCGAATTTATTGATTAATTTTCGAATATTTTCTTTGAATCAATATCCTTCAGCGTTGCACACTACTCAACATAAATATTCAAAAACTAATTAAATAAATTAAACTATTTTTATTATTATAAAAGATTAATTGTCCAAAACAAAAAACAATTGTGTCTCGAATTATAAATAAACAATTATTCAAATTAAGATTTTTAGGACTTTTCATAAAAATTTCCCATCTAAATCATTCCTTATATCAAACTTTCATCTTAAATATGGTATTACAAATATTAAGTAAAAGGTTTAAAATAAAACGACCTGTTGGGTATCAGAAATAAATAATTTTTTTTTTTTTTAATTCACTCCCTTCAAATTTTTTCTTACCTTAATAATTTGTTTATAAAACTATGACACGTGTATTATACATATATAAATACCAATACCATTTACTATAACCATTTTTAAAGTAATCAGTTATGGTGTGAGATTTGGACAATAAAAATGACAGCAATATTAACATCAAAAGTAAAAACAACAAAAAAATAACAACAAAAAATATCAACCGTCGCCTTTAAACATTTAACTGTGCCGCCACGTGTCATTAAGCTTGTTACACGTGATTTCATTTAATAATAAATATTTAATGTTATAAATTTGACGTAAAACGACTAGCCAAAAATAAAATAAAAAAATAATAATAGTAACAAAAACACAAAAAAAAACAAGTATCCTTGATTCACAAGTTAGACTAAAGCTGTTTGTTATTCTTGTTTACTTAAAACTTTATTAACGCCTTAGGATATTATTTACATTTTTAGAACAACTGGTACATGTTCATATATAGATATAATAGAAAAAAATAGAAAAATGAAAATTAAATAAATAAAAATTTATAAAAGAAGTAACTTTTTAGTGTTACAGACTTCTCTTCTAGTGTTGTAATTTTGAAATTATTTTGTTGTTGTATTTTTTTTTGAAATTTCTAACGTAAATTAAATTTCATTTTTCGAGTGAAATCTATTTTTTGCATATTAAATTTTTATTTTGTTTGAAGTTCAAAGAAAGTCATCAACATGTAAATAGATGGTACCGAGGGATTCTAATCAATTAAAGATTCCTACCTATATAGGGTACCATTCATTACCATTTATAATTTTAGGTAGCGTGTCACAAGCCTGTATTTCATGCAATTTGCTTGCATTTTATTTGGCTTATTTGTCACATGCCAATATTTCACTTGCATATATTTCATTTGACTGTATATGCTATAGATACTGATTATGATAAATATGGAATATATTCATTACTCACATGCGAGATTCTAAGTTAGCAGAGATTTTAAAGTTGGATGCAAGATCAAAGTTATAAGCCTTTTTTACAGAATATTTATGTAGATTATTTTTATGCGCAGCCGCTGTTGGATATAAACAAAATCATTGAATCCGAAAACAGTCAATAAATTAAAGTCGGATTTTAGAATTGCCGCCGTATAAATTGTATATAAAAGTACAGGAAAATAACATACAGGCAAATTTAATAGAGGAGAACGTAGAGAACGTGATAGTAATCCACAATTTTTGTCCCGTTATTTTTCTATTTGGAGAATAGGCTTTTTACTTGACATATCATTTTATCTCATTTTTATCATAGTATTTTATTTATGACTGTCAAAATATTATATTTTTTATTACTGTCAGGTGTGTGACATTTGATCGATATTTGGGGCATCAACTTTCATCAGGTGGCGTTTTTTGTCTCTTAAGGCTTTGCACAATTTATTATCCTATATACTGGGTGTTCCAGAGCATGTGTATCAGCTTTTTAAGAGAGGAAGGAGCCGTTATTTTCAAATTTAAAATAAGTTGTATTTTCAACTTCCGGAAAGGACTAAAAATCGGTTTTTTAAAGCCAAAAATCGCCGAAACTGGCCGAAATCGAGATTTTTAAATGGGAAAGGGTACCTTTTAATGTAAATTCAGGTTTGCGATCCTTTCCATTCATATTAGTGATGTCAGCGAAGAATTTGAAACAATTTAATAATTAATTTTCGTTTTATTAATTTTTTCTTGCACCAATCCTTTGCACCACTAATATCAGTCAACAAACAATTTTTATATACATATACAGTAGTTGTGGTTTTATGTTGAAGAAAAAGTTGGCGCCCACTGGTTTCGGACACAGTCTTTTTGTTTTTATATATGTATTTCATAATTCGTAAATTAACTCAATTTCTATTTTTTTCAAATTTCCACTGATCTACTACATCTATACCAGAATTATTTGGTTCAGTAGTTTCGAAATTTCAATATTATACTGATATGCATGAAAATCTCACTAATGCTTCGTAGCCAATCCTTCGTCGATAGCTGGCTTCTCTATGGAAGTTGGTGTCTGGTATATAAATGTCGAAGATCGACGACCAGTATGTTGCTTGTACAGCCGCTCAATTGAGGCCATACATCGAAATTGGCTATATTATTTGTTTGTAAGTATATTAATATTTTGATTTCAGTTCATGCTTTAGATTTTTTTTTCTACATTACAATGTAGTTTTCTATATTTTATTTCTGTTTGTGGTATCTTTGTTTTCATATGGACTCCTATAGTTTAAATTTCGCTTTACAAGACTGTTTACATTATGCTAGAATAATATACTGTTCAAGAAACAAATTTCCTTCATTATATTTACCTTGATTAACTTCAATGTCAGTTTATTTATATACTACGTTTAACCGTCTGATTTGCAGTCGCTGATGTTACAGACTTATATGCCGGCTGAGTGCTATACTAGACTGCTTTATTTAAGATTTTTATTATTTTAAAACTAGTTAACTGTATGTATTAATATGTTTACTGTTACAACTGTATTCATTACATTACATTATTATTATATTATGATTATAAGTCGTATTTTATATTACTTAGCTGTGTAATCATATGAAATTGTGTTTTTTTTTTCTAATAAATACAGGTTTAATCATGCACCGACATATGATGTTGGAATGCACCGATTTGGTCCCATTTCATATTTCTTTTGCTAATTATATATATAATAACGATTATTAATATTAAGGGTGCAGATATAATAAAATAAAATATAGGTCATAGTATATCAAACGCTTGACTTATACCAGCAATGTTTATAAAATCGATTTGGTTGGTAGTTATGATTTTTACAATTCTGCCATCTTCACTGTCTTGTAACC
This sequence comes from Argyra leucocephala, assembly GCA_963942445.1. Classification (NCBI taxonomy): domain Eukaryota; kingdom Metazoa; phylum Arthropoda; class Insecta; order Diptera; family Dolichopodidae; genus Argyra; species Argyra leucocephala. The sequence continues at coordinate 29,294,475 of OZ012679.1, read as the reverse complement.
CAATCCTTGGAGCTTAGAATGGATTACAATTTTGTGCACTATAACATCTCTTATCGAATGTTGGTACTTAAATCCAAACTAATGTGATGGAATAATAATTTATGACTTCAAAATAAGAGGCAGGAGAGTCTTTGAATAATTAGTTTGTCTATAATTTTTTGATTACACCATGTATTCTAATATAGGTTGTATACTACTACTACATAGTAGGTGACTTTTATATCTTCTGCTGTTTTACCTGGTCTTAGAATTAAAAATTTACCCTACATATTTGTTAATTCTTTAGGGTAGGTATATTCCATCAATTATATGAATTTTACAAAGTAACAAAATAAAAAAAAAATTAAAATTAAAATTCCATATTAATCTTAGATAAATTTAGTTAAGTCATGTGTTCATAGTAAAAATATAAACATTTAATAAACAATTGAGTTATATTTATATTTAACTAACTTATCTATTGATTCAATAAAAAAAAAAACAAAAAAAATGTTCCCCCTTATTTAAATAGTGCATAATAATAATAAATGAATTTCTAAATATATATAAATGTATGTATATGATTGCATATAATATTACTAAACATAAAAATAGAAAAAAAATATATATATATATATACGTATAGAAATAATAAATATAAATTTTTATGAACTATTTTCACCACAGGAATAATATTGTCAATGTCAAAATTTTCCCTCATTGAATCTGGCCTCATGTTTCTCTTCCTCATCAATATGATAATAAAAAAAAATTTATATTTAAATTTCTATATTTTCTCTATATATAATTCTAAAATATTCGTGGTGTATACGATTTTATGTTAAAGGGGTGTTCAAACCCTTAGATAATTTCAATATTTCCTGTATTTTGTTATAAGTTTTCAATATGTTCAGAGTCTTAACATTTCAGAGCCCAAAAATTGTGATTCCATTTGAAAATATTTTTTTTTGTATGTTTTGAATTGAATATAAATAATAAGGATTTTGGCACGTGTTGAATTGGGATAAACGGGATTAGCTATTTTGGTAACCAAAGAAATAATTTCGCGGTAGTTAGACTATTATATATATATATATATATATATATATATATATATATATATATTATTTTTTTATAAATAGATATTAAAAATGATGATATCCTTAAAGGATACAATTTCAAATATAGATATTAGTTGATTCGGCCCATTTTATTCTATTTACTTTATACAAGACGTATATAAAAAATAGAAATGAGGAATCAAAGTTATTTTTTTCCATTTCATTCTTTGAAGTTGAAACTGTTGTACAAGATAAAGAATCTGTTTTTTTTTATTATTTTAATTTATTCTCAAATAGCATTTAAGGATCTTATTTAAGGTGATAAAAGGAAGGAAATAAATAATTTTTGAATGTATCAAACGTGATATGTATAGAAAAAAAATGAAAATAGAAGTAAGAAATATTTAAAGGTCATTTTAATTTCCGAAAATATTTATAAAAATTAGTTCGAGTAAAGAAGTTGTGTGTGTGTAAATTTTTAAAATAAATTTCTTCATCTTTTTTTACTGCCTATAGTTTACATATAGGCATACTATTGTCATATATAATTGTATTTGATTGTTTATATTGAATTGTGGAAAACATTTTTATATTTAGGTGAGTGGGTTGGAGTTTTCTTATAATTAATATGCGGATTTATTAAATTGATGATATGGCATTTTTTTAAAACTTTAAATTTATGACAGCTCAGAGACTGACGGCAAACAAATCAATTTAAAAATATTTATTTGTACAACTATAATCTTAACTATTTCTAACTTAACATCAATTTATTTAAAACACAAAATTTATAACACCTTCTAAAACGATGGAGACCCAATAAATTTACAATTTTTTTTTTTCATTGTTGTTTTCTACATTTATAATTTTAACTTTCCCTTATTTTTTTTTTTATTTAAATAAATTATAACTACTTTTCAAATGTGGTCATAAGCAAAACGTGGGATAACAGAATTTTATTACACTAGATCATATGGATTTAGACTTTTCAGCCTTCTTATATCGTAAGGTCGGTGTAATAGCTTAATCGCCTTAACGTTGTTATTTCGAGTCAATCGATTTTCATGTTTAAAGACATATTCACTAATAACGTTACCTATTTTTTTTATTTTTAGATCTCTGTGAATATCTTCGTTTGAATCATAGCGATGTGCATTCGTGATAGTTCTAAGAACTTTATTTTGGCTATTATCTCCACAGTTGGATACCGTATAATTCTACATGGTTTTGATTATACATTTATGTACTTACAATTTGGAGTAAAAGCTGAGCTTAAACTGTTTCCCTATTAGTCAGTTAATATCTCTGATTTGATGTTTGATTTGCAATGCTTTTTGCTTAATGTGATGTTTCCAGTTAAGACGTGAGTCAAGATGAATTTCAAGACATTTGCTTTTCGTACCTGAATATCATTTATATATATACCATGTTGTAGTGCTTTTCGTCTTAATCCTTCTTTTCGTTCAGTTTAATTTTCTAGTTTTGGATTAATTTGTTTACTTTATCCAGCCCTTCCTACAGTTGCTCTGTTGCTTGTTTTTGCGAATCGCTTATAGCGATTAGAGTCGTATTATCTGCAAATACTGTTATTTCAACCTGTGGTTTTATCGGGATGTTGACGGTAATATACAAGATACAAGTATAGGATGATGCTTCCTTTAGCGACCCCTGCTAGTATTGGGTATAAATTGGATCTTGGTTTTCCGTGTGCTACCCAAATTTCCCATTTGAAATGTAAGACTCCAGGATATTACAAATTTTTCCACCACACGATGCACCTGGCTTACAGCTGAATATTTTTCTCTGAATGCAAATTGGATATCAGGTATGTTGTTAATGAACGGTTGCAAGTGTTTAAGAATTAGTTTCTCGAACAGCTTTGATATGATTGCTGGCAGAGTTGATTGGGATATTTACTCATTAATAATTATAATAGCTAAATTAGAAGTTATATAAATATAGATAGAAGTGACTATTAAAAACTAACACACTTCTTCAAAGAGATCTATTTTGTCATTAGAGAATCAAAAATGTTTATATACTGGAAATAATTGGATCAACCAGCAAACATAATATTTAGTTATAAACATCTAATTTAGTAAATTTAAAAAAAATTAGTAACCCTATGATGAGCTATGATAAGTCGACACTTGACAAATCAAGTGAAGTTCATTTATTTCAAATAAAATAGCATTCGTTTTGAATTTGTTTCAATTATTTTATATCGTTAAATATCGTATAATCAGTGTCTGTTTGAGTAGATTAATGCTAATCACTACAATAACAAAGATTGATGGTGCTGCAAGCGCTTGTTCGAATTTTTAACAATCAATTCAACTTGTCCGTATAGCCCATTCTCTATACGGACAAGTTGAAGTCTCAGTTAAATGATATAGGATCTTACAATGTTTGTCTTTCCATAAAAAGGAGTATATTGAATCCTGATATAACCACTTAGGTAATTATATATCTCAATTAAGTTAATATATTGAACTAAGTAAGTATATGAATTAATACTTCAATAAAACAAAATTAAGGTCAGAAATTTGTAAATGACAGGCCATTTGAGGAGGACGTTCGCTCTTCAATAGGGAAAATCAAGAAACACATTCGTTAATACTATCTGACCAGAACAAACTAAATGTTGTATAGATTAAATACTTGTGCGAGGTTTAGCAAAACATGGCCCTCGTATAACATCAACAAAACCAAAAACCTTTTACCCAGTTCCCGTACTGATATAACAAGAGTAGTAACTATCACTGACCGAAAGGAAGCCACGCTGCCAAGCTTGGTATTCAATTTAACCCCATTATCGCAGCTGCAGAAAAGAAAACGAGACAAAAACACTTCCTTTGCATCTATTCAGCATTATATGTAGAGTCAGTTTCCGGACTTTAGCTGAGGTTTTCCCTAACAGTGTAGATATTATTGCAAAAAACAAAACTTGTGGGTTGATCAACCTTCGCAATCACACAAGGTGTATCTAGTACTAAGTTCCTTGGGATAGTGATAATGGGAAAGTGATCTCATAAAACAACACAATCAAGTGCTAAATGGTTTACGAACTAGTTTAACGTTTCTAACTCACCAGTAAATTCTGTATATTTTAAATGAATAAAAATTAATTCGCAAATTAAATGTTAGGAAAACTTGATTATTTTATATTCAGGTGTCAGTTACCCTGTACTAATTTCAATATTTAAAAATAGTTCAACATCAACATCAACGTAACTTTAAACTTTAAATTATTCTTAAATTTCCAAAATTTATATTTTCCATTTTTTTTTTTTTTTTGTGACAAAACAATCAGTGAACATTTAAATATCTTCAATTATTTCGATAAAAAATAAATTTTCCTCAAAAAACAAACCATTTTTTTTTTTTTTCAACTTTTTAGCAACATTTCCATAACAAAGGAATACAAAATTTCTAGTTTCAGGTTTCTGATTTCAATAAAATATTTTATATTAAAAGTTGGAAATTTGTTTTTGTTGTTTTTATTGTTTTTTTATTATTTTTTCTATACAAAAAAAAAAAAATATTGAATTCTAATTTTAAATTTTGTTATTGGGTTGGTTGGTACTATCTCAAATTTTAAATTTCATGATTCAAATATTGTTGGAAAATCTCTTTGATCATTTCTATTTCAAGTTTTTGTTTGTTTGTTGTTTTTCTTGTTGTTGCGATAATGGTGGTGGTGGTGGTGGTGTACTTTACTAAATTTTATTTTTATTGGAAGATGTGCTTTTTGAGCATTGAATCAAATCGACCGCGAAAATAGTTATTTTTTTTTTTATTTTTATTTTAGGAACCATTATTTGAATATATATCTATTTATAGATGTATAACACATTTTTAGAGAGATGTTTGCTTTTTAAATATACGAGTACAATATTAATATATTTTTATTTAATTTAAAAAATGTGTATTAGAATTCCGCGAATATCTAACAATTAAACGAGCTCTGAGTACAAGAAGGTAAATAAATTCATGACTTAAGTGCATCAGAGAAGGAAAATATTTATGAAATAATAAATTTTAAACAACGTAAATCCAGTTTTAATTATTAGTATAGATTTTTTTTTTTTTTAAACACACTTATAATATTTAAAATTTTAAATTTGAAAAAATCACTATTGACAAAATATTGTCAAATTGAAAGCTTGGAGTAAGCACATCAGACGTTTATTTATTTATTTACTAGCAAAGTTACCCGACGTTGTCCGGGTCGACCACAAATTAAATTGAATTTATTTCAATGAAGTTTGATTTATGAATCGAATTGGAAAAAATCGGTTTATCAAAAATATTCTATAATTTTTTTTCACTACGATAAAAAAATATCAACAATACTCCAACTTAAGCTATACTTATATTAAAATTATTTCTTTGTAAACAATATTTCGGTGGTCTTTTCTGATGAAGTATAAGCAAATACATTCCTTGCTGTTGAGGTATTCTTGAAATAAAGATATGTTCGCCTTTTCCACAATCAATTGGAATTTGTACTTAAATGAAATGAGGATGCCAAATTCTTATTCTTAATCTACTACCGTAGTTTTGGCTTCTTCAAGTTTCGTAGAAGCAATATTGAAGCTACTACTTTTAATTCCAATTGATGAGGAGGAGCAACTTCATTTTCATTCATAACTGTATCTATTGATTTGTACATATGGACCCCCCGGAACACTCTGCAGTATTTTCTGATTAATAAAATGAATCGTCACATTTTTGTGTCTAATACACATAGCCATGTCATGTAAACATTTTATACTGATTCCTAAATTCGAAAATACATTTTCAGGACAATACATGTTTTTTTATTTTTCATAGAGTACCTATGAATAAATTTTCAAGTTTGTAACACAATTTTTTTTTTTTAATCATTTCTGAAAGAGTATTTAAGTGTAAATTTTCATGCCTGTAACACTATTGGGTTTTTATATACTCCTGAGACGTGCTAGCAGTTGTACTTCAGCAACCCGAACCAAACCAAATTTTCGAAATCGGTCACAGTCGGGATTCTTTATTTGTGAAAGAGTATTTCAGCGTAAATTTTCATGCCTGTAACACTATTGGTTTTTGAAATATTACTGAAATGTAAGTGCTAGGAGTTATACGGCAGCAACCCAAACCAGTCCAAATTTTCGAAATCAGTGGCAGTCGTAATTCTTTATTTGGGAAAGACTATCTAAGTGTAAATTTTCATGCCTGTTTTTGAAATATTCCTGAGACGTACGTGCTAGGAGTTGTGCGGCAGAAACCCGAAGCAGTCCAAATTTTTGAAATCGATAACAGTCGAATTTCTTTATTTGTGAAAGAGTATCTAAGTGTAAGTTTTCATGCCTGTAACACTATTGGTTTTTGAAATATTCTTGAGACGTACGTGCTAGGAGTTGTGCGGCAGCAACCCGAAGCAGTCCAAATTTTTGAAATCGATAACAGTCGAAGTTTCTTATTTGTAATAGAGTATCTAAGTGTAAATTTTCATACAGTTACACACATGGTTTTTAAAATATTCCCGAGTCTTGCTAGGAGTTGTACGGCAGCAACCCGAACCTGTCATCTGATGGCATTGTAAAGTACCGCGCCAGGTACCTTATTTGACCATGAATAACTGTGCAAAATTTCAGAACTTTATCTTTAAAACTGTGGGCGTGTATAGCGAACAAACAAACAAACAAACAAACTTTCCCTTTTATAAGTATAGATTTATTCGTTCTATTCTCAAAAAGAGCGTTAAGCTCATACAGAGTGTTTATTAGTACTTAAATTTTAAATTAAATGTTAAATATACATCATAGTAAACAACAAGTAGAAAGTATAAATTGCAATATGATATTACAAAAAAAGAGAAAATATAGTAAGAAAATAATATATAGAATATTTACAAAATAGAAAAATTTAACAATTATTGAGAAATTATATCATGTATGTATATAAATTTAATTAGTTTACATTTAATTCAGTAATAAAGATGGTTAATTAAATTTTTTTATGTATTTTTTAAAACTTTTATAATCTTTATTTTTAACTGTAGTTGGTATTTTATTAAATTAATTGACTGATGTACTATAAATGTTGCTTAGACCTCTTTTTGCTCGAAATGTTATGTTGATGAACCTCTGAAGCTTGTTGAAATGTTGTTTGTGATTATTTGTTGGTGTACTATTTAATATATATGATTCACTTGTACTAATTTTACTTGATCCTGCGTAGCATTAAGATCTTAAAGCTCTCTAATAAACTGTTAGTAGACGTTCTAATATTTAAATTGTATAAGTTTTTATAGCCTTATTTTGCAAGGTTTGGATTTTTTTTAAATTCTGCAACGAACTTGTTCCCCATATTATTAATCCATACACTAAACTTGAGTGAAACAAACTGTAATATAGTGAGTGACCTTTTTAAAGTATGTGGTATTATATGATTTTTTGAATATTCCTGCTGCTCTTCTACATTTTTTCATAACTTCAATAACGTGTACATTCCATGAGATATCACTGTCTATTATCAAATCAAAATATTTAAAATTATCAACTTTCTGAATAATGTTATTGTTATAGAATAAATGACCGATTGGTGCTTTCAATAATATATACTTTGTTTTATTTGCGTTAACAGTTAAAATATGTATTTGTTGATTACTTTAAATAAGATTTCATTATCTAGGTTGATTTTACTTTCCAATTCCTCATATAGTTATTCTCGGAATACACAATTGCTAAGTCATCAGCGTACATAAATATTTTCCCATTCAGTTCTAGGTTAGTAATTTCGTTTACGTAACACAGAAAAAAGGTTGGACCTAGCGAGCTTCCTTGTATTACACCGTAGTTAACATCTTCGTTTTTACTTTTAAGTTTTTGAAGCTCCGCGAATTATGATCTATCACTTAGATAATTTTTGAACCAATTATATGAAGTGTTTCTGACGCCTATATTGAATACTAATCTTAACAGTATCCCTCGATCCACAGAGTCAAAAACTTTTGAGAGATCATAGAAGAGAACTCCCACCTTTTTTTTTTCTATTTAGTTTTTGCTCAATTAATGTTACCAAATCAAATAATGTTGCTTCCGTATTTGATTTTTTTCTAAACCCATACTGCCTGCTACTAATTATGTTATTTTGAATTAAATAATCAGAGAATTGTGCATTTACTACAGTTTCAATAATTTTGCTGAGGATTGAGGATATTGCGATAGTTCTGAAACTGTTTTATGTCATTTTCGTCTCCGTTTTTATATATTGGTGTAATTTTACTTTGTTTGAGAATTTTTGGAAACATTGAAGTGAAACATTGAAATATTAGAGACGAAATCTTGCTATATTTTTGTGCAATATTTTATCATCATTCATTTTGGCTAGTAGAACTCAATTCCGTTAGATAAAAATATAAAATAAATTTTAAATTTCAAATATCGAGGTCCTACTGTACCTACTATTTCATATTATCTACATTCATAATAAAAAAGATATTTAAAAATGTTTTCATACCATATAAAATCCAGGCATTTTGAGTGTATGTTTTTATTTTAAATTAAAACGCGAAATTGAGTAGTTTTCCAAAAAAAAAAACAAAAAAAAACAAAAACATAAAAAAAATATAACCAGAAAAAGAAAAAATAAAATTCTTTGATTGAAAAGATTTCTATTCGTTAAATTCGTTAAATAAATATTTCATTGCAAGGATTTTTTTTTGTTTTTTTGGTTTATTTATTCTTTAGAATCGGGATATTTTCAATCGGAATTTAAAGGTATTCAATATTTATATTGGTTAAAAAAAAAAAATAAATTTTTGAAAGGAAAATTTATAAGGAATTTCTGCTGATATTTTATATACAATTATATATATATATTACATATGTATATATTATATATGTATATATATACAATTCAGAATGAATACAATTTTGTGTTCATTCAACTCATTGCTTTTGAAAAGAATAAATGAATTTAAAAAAATTAAAAGACATATATTAAAGAGATTTCGTGATTTCAATGGCCCAATAGATACCCCTCCTCCCGTAAGCAAAACTATAAAATATAAGTCTGAAAAATTAATTTACGATCGGTTTAAACCTATACTACTCTACTAGTATACTTAAGGCAGTAAAGAGTATGGCAGTAGTGACTGCTGACACAACGTTGACACACTATTAGACCAGTTACAGGCCCATTGTTATATAACGCAGAGTATACTTCAATTATAATCCATATTTTCATTTTGATATCCAGTCTTTTTAACAATATTTAAAGGTTATGATTATAAACTATTCACTTTAACAACTTTAATAAAAAAATTTCTCAAAATGATTTTTTCAACTTCTTTAAAATACAAATTGAGATAAAATAATAAAAAAAAAAAAAAAAAAAAACAAAAATAAAAAATTCATTAAATTAGCATAAATTATTTGCATTATGTACAAGGTTTTGCCTTTAAACAATTACCCAATTTCAAAATGAGTGATTCAATGGATGCGTTGAACTGCGAAAAAAGGAAAAGAAAAAAGTTTTTCCAATTTTTTTTTTATAAATTTTCCTCTTTACTCTTTTTCTAAATTTCTATTAACATATCCTTAAAAAATCAAAAAAAAAAAAAAGAAAATAAAACTGAAATTCTTTTGCTAAATCATCCCATTTCATCCCTTTATATTCCCATTTAATTCGTTTCTTTTTATATCCATTTTTTTTTTTGATAACTTTTATTTAATTTTGTTTTTGTAATTTTATTTTAACCATTTCTATACTAAATAAATGCTGAGCAACAGCCATTTTTAAGGCTTAAAAATGTATATTTTTGTTGAACTGACGAATTATATAGAGAAAATCCTTTGTCATGTATTTTTTGCTTTTTTTTATTTTTTTTTTTTTGTTTTTCTAAATTCGTCTGCAGTGCTGCCCTTTTTGTTTATGATGATGATGATGATGATGATGATGATGATGATGATAATAATGATGATGATGATGCGTATAATATCAGGATTTAATTTTTATTTTCCATTTTTTGTTTCTTCTATCGTTGTCCTTCCTGTTGAATTGTTGTTGTTTTTGTTGTTGTTAATGCGTATATATATTTGACGAAACAAAGAAAAATTAATTTTTCACATTTCAGTTTGTAATGTTTTGGTGGCATCCCAATTACATAAATATACGTTTATGTATGAATGTATGTATTATTAATATAAATATTGCAAAATTTTGATGTTCAAATAAGATTCTGGAATTAAGTCTATTTTATAGGTATTTAGAAAACAATAGAAATTTTTTCGCAATATAGCACACCTTACTTCTATCGAGTTGGGTATAGGTATGTTTTATAATGTTGAGTTGTTGTCATTTATTTCGTTTAAAATATGGTATACCCCTTCATTATGAATTTATCATATCAAAATTTTAAAAAGGACTTTTGTGAATTTAAATTGATGCATATGCATAAGGTGAAACTCAATGGGTCTTCTATATGTCAAGTGTCAAGTAAAATAATATTTTTATATAATTTTAATATTTATATTATTAAAATCAACGAAATTTTGTCAGTTGTACCATAGGGCAGCTTTTTAGGTTCAGATTTATATATTATTTACACTGCAGATTTACCAACAACAAATGAGACAACCTTTGTTACATTTATTTTGGGTATTTTGGTATTTTGGTCCCAGATTATCAGTTCAACTTTAGAAATGAACATGCTACAGTTGAAGAAATCCACAGAATAGTTGATGTTATAAAGCTAAGTGGAAAAAAATATTGTCTAACGGTATTTGTGGATATTAGCCAATTTTTTTATTAGCCATGAAGGACTGCTGTACAATATTAAATCTTCCTCAGAATATTTCAGAATACTTTGATTTATTACTAAGTTCATACATTTTGGAAAGTTACTTGTTGGTGAAGCATAAAGATGCCTATCTGTCAACGAAATCATGTCAGGTGTACCATAGGGCAGCATTTTAGGCAAATATTTATATCTCATTTACACTCTAAACTTACCAACAATAAATGAGACAATCACCGCCACATTTATCTTGGCCATATCGGTATACCAAGTTAGCCAAATTGTGCCAGATCATCAATACGGCTTCAGAAATAGTTGAAGAAATCCACAGAATAGTTGACGTGATAAAGCTAAGCCTAATGGGAAAAAAATATTGTACAACGGTATTTTTGAGTAATAGCCAAATTTTTGCTAAGGTATAGATTAAAGAACTGCTGTTATTAAATAGTTATTTTCACAGCATTTCTATTTATTACTAAAATCATACCTTATCGAAAGGTACTTTTTGATGAAACATAAAGGTGCCTATCTAACAACTATAAATCATGTCAGGTATACCATAGGGCCATGTTTTAAGCCCAATTTTATATCTCATTTACACTGCAGATTTACCAACTACAAATGAGATAACCATCGTCTCATTTATGTTGGCCATATTAGTATACCATATTAGCTAAATTGTTCCTTATGGAAAGGTATAACCTTTTTGGTGAAGCATGTCAGGTATACTATAGGACAGTGTTTTAGGCCGATTTTTATATCTAATTGACACTGCAAACTTATCAACAGCAAATGAGACAACCACTGCCACATTTCCACATTTCAACCACGGCCTCCCATATTGGTGTCACATGTTAACCCAGTGTATGTTTCTAAGATCTTGCAATGAAGTATAAATAAAGTTTAACAATACATAGTTACAGAAGTATAGAATTATCAGTGTGAATAGATAATATGGTGTAGCACATTTTTTCTCTTTAATCGGTGGTGACCTATGTCAAATAATAGATTTATTGCTAGTGCGTTGGGATGATTTTCCAGCTTTGATGTGTATTTTCTCCAATTCTATATCTATATCTTCTTCGACCATATGAATATTTAAGTCTTTGCGTATGTTAGCATTTTTTATATACCATAGTGCAGCCGTTATGGCTCTTAATATTTTGGATTGAGCTCTTTTTTTCAATATTAGAAGGCATTGCTGCCACAGTTGTAATCCATAAGTCCAAATTGGTTGATTATACTTTTATATGGAAGTACTTTGTATTCTAATCTGAGTTTAGACTTTCTATTCAATACCCAACTCATTTTGTTTGTTTTTAGTTTCATTTGAGTTCTATTTGTTTCAATGTGCTTTCTTCATCTAAGTTTTCGGTCCAAATGCATTTCAAAGTATTTGACATCATTGTGTTGTGGTGTAATTTTATTATTTATCTTGACAGCAGGGCAAGTTCAATTTCTTAGTGTAAATTTTATGTTGGAACTTTTCGTTTCGTTAAGTTTGATTCTATATAGATTTAGCCATTTTTCTATTTCTTCTAAATGATTGGAAACAACAATGTTGAAGCTTTTTTTGGGACACGTGTTACAACTGAAACAGTAATTTTAATCTTAGAACTAAAAACTACTGTCTGCAAAAGTTGCAATGGTCTTTTGATTGTCGATAGGCACATCTGACGTAATCCGCCCTATGACACATGGATGGGGATGCTAGACATTGATGATGATAATGATATCTGAAGTATACAGTAAGAATAAAAATGGACCTAGGACACTACCTTGAGGGACTTCAGCTTGAATTGGATGTGCAAATGAGGAGTAGATTTTGTATTTGATGATGAATTTTCTCTCTGTGATGTCATTTTTCAATAACGCGTGCATACTAGATGGCATATAGTACCTTATTTAATGAATAAGACCTTCATGCATACTTTTATATTGAAGTCTTGGGATATATCGAGATAATTCTGTGAACTTGAAAAAAAATATTATAGCATTAAATTTAGTCTTAGTACTGTTTACATTAGGGACACAATCTTCAGCTAGCGATTTTCTTAAGATTTAACGATTATTTACAAAATTATAATAGGCTTTACTATTTATAAAATCATCATCAGCGCTACAGTAAGTTAATAAGTTCTGGGTTCTGCGTGAGCTTTGATTTTCATCACAATACTTGTTCAAAAGGATCGATCTTGCGACGCTTGTGCACAATTTTGGATTTTTAGGACTTGGACATCATTTTAAACATTGTTTTCCCATCTGCTGCTTGGCCGTCATCTAGCATGATCTAGATCTTCTATTTAAATTTTAATTATTAATTTTTCTCTATTATATAATCTCTATTACATAATGTATTAATGATTCTTTATTTATTTCATATTATTCATTAATTTCCGTTTTCTCACACCAATTTGAAGAGTTTAACTCTCTTATGTGTCAGTTAAGTTGATAGTTTTCAAGAGCTGTAGCGGTTCGTTATTGAAATATTGAAATAAGTTTGTTTCATGTGCTATAGACACAACTGTTCGATGTTTAGATTACGGTGTATGTCACTATTTCTGTTTTACCTAGAGCATTTATCACATTGATCACATTTCTCAGTAATTTGTTTCGGATGGACTCAATATGGGGTTCAGCTGTCTATCCATATTTAGACATAATATTCCTAGTGAATCAAAATTTATTATGTAGTTTCAATTTAAGACCTAGTATCAGTCTTAAGTACAATTAATTTATAATTGTACTATATTCAAAAGCACTGGGTTATCAAAATACTGTATCAACCGAAAACTTGGCGCTAAATAACTATCGCTAACTGCATGTTATACATAATAATATATATATGTATATATACTGTTATTTAAAAAAATATGTAAATATACTCTATGAAAAAAATTAACGCATCTCTCTTCTCAACTCAACAAAATTTTAATCTTACAACATCATTTGGGTACAAACAAATGAACATAGGTACATTAAGTACAATTCGTATGTAGAATAGATTCTGTTGAAAAGTCGTAGGAAAATATCCGAAATTGAAAAATATCCTTATACTAATAATATATTGAAGAAAAAAAAACAATAACAATAACAACAACAATAAAAAAAATAATAATCTCTGGAAAAATACAATGTTCATCGTCCTCTTAAACCATTCTTTATTTCTCTTTTATAAAAATAGTATAACTTATTTTTTTTTTGTTTTTAGGATATCCTTGGGATTGGAAAAATTTCACTCATATTCGTGTTGACGCAATAAGGAGATATAGGAAGACAAGAAAAAATATGTAAAAAAAAAAATGGATGACTCTTTTTTTTGTTTTTATTTGCAAATATTTTAAAAATGGCATTGCCAAGAACTAATATTTATTTGTGTTTGTATAAATGTTAATTATACAGAGTGTTCATCAGAATATAGAACAAATTTTTAGTCCGAAAAATTCTACGCCAACTAAACAAAATTTTATATTCATGATGAAACTCACCGTATTCAACAGCTATCCTATCAGTCAATTAAGCTTCCAATTCCATGCGTGGTCTAACTTTCGGATGAATATGGGCTGAATGAACATATTAAACCTGTGAATAAGATATAAAATTTGTTATACATATTAAAATGATTAGCAGTTCACTTAATAAATATAAAGTAAAATAGGACTTTTCAAATTTAGATTTTTGTTTCAATTTGTTATGATCAATCTATTGAGTCGGGTCTTGAACCCTAAAAACAAATCATATGAATAAGCTTAAGGTATTGTGGTAGAAATTTATTATTGTAATTGATATACTTTAAAACTAATTAGTACTTAGGTGTACCTTTTGAAACTATAGAATAATATTTTTGGTCATTTATAAAACTACTCCTTCGACCTCAGTACTTGAGCCAATCTCGATTGTGGTCAGAGCGATTGTGGAAGTCAATATAATTTGCCATTACATTTTTACTGATAAATCATAAAGTGTATCAAATACTATACTAATATATACAATAAATAACAATAAACAAATACTAACAAGTATACAATAACTAAAAAACATGGGCAGACATATAAAGCTAAATTGAAAACACAAAACTTTTTCAATTCATCGTGCCAGGAAAAATTCGATGACAAAAAGGAATTGGTAGAAAATAAATCTCTTGGTTACAAAATATTAGAAACTCGTTATATGGGTTAAATATTCAAAGAGACTCTACTACAAATTTGTGACAAAGGACTATCCTACGAATATTACGCTGGACTGATAAATTTATCTGTACTTATGAAAATTTTGACAAAGACGTGTTTTTCTTTTTGATTGGGTCCAAAATAATGGAATAAGCATCCTAATGGAAATGGAATTGAAAATGAAAAATGGAAACGGAAATGGAAATTGAAATGGGAATGGGAATGGTAATGGAATGGGAATGGGAATGGGAATGGGAATGGGAATGGGAATGGAAATGGAAATGGAAATGGAAATGGAAATGGAAATGGAAATGGAAATGGAAATGGAAACGGAAACGGAAACGGAAACGGAAACGGAAACGGAAACGGAAACGGAAACGGAAACGGAAGTGGAAATGGAAACGGAAATTAAAATTGAAATGGAAATGGAAATGGAAATGGAAATGGAAATGGAATTGGAAATGGAAATGGAAATGGAAATGGAAATGGAAATGGAAATAGAAATAGAAATAGAAATAGAAATAGAAATAGAAATAGAAATAGAAATAGAAATAGAAATAGAAATAGAAATAGAAATAGAAATAGAAATGGAAATATAAATAAAAATGGAAATAGAAATAAAAATAGAAATGGAAATGGAAATGGCAATGGAAATGGAAATAGAAACAGAAATAGAAATAGAAATAGAAATGGAAATGGAAATGGAAATGGAAATGGAAATGGAAATGGAAATGGAAAAGGAAATGGAAATGGAAATGGAAAAAGAAATGGAAATGGAAAAGGAAATGGAAATGGAAATGGAAATGGAAATGGAAAAGGAAAAGGAAAAGGAAATGGAAATGGAAATGGAAATAGAAATAGAATTATAACAGAATAGAATTATAACAGAATAGAATTATAACATAATAGAATAGAATATAATAGAAAATATTGCAGTGACATATGAAACACCATGTATTTGGAATTAAAAAAAAAAACAAAATAGAAAATTGTACCATGTAGTTAGAAACTCAGTCAAGTTTCATTTTATTTTGTTTTTGTTTTCATTTTTTTTTTTTACATATAGAAGAGCTGACTGACATTCCAGAAATTCTTTAGGTTCTTATTATTCCGTCGAACATGGCAATTTTTTAACATTTTTTTTTTTGCTTTTTAATTCTACTGTTGTTGTGTTGCTTCAGTTTCATCTATATTCTTTGTGTTCATCTTGAATTGAATATTTTTTTTTTTACGTTATTCTCGTATTTTTTTTTTTGCTTTTCTCTTATTTTTTTTTGTGTTTGCTAAAATATTGCAAGTAAATGTGTCTTTTATTTTGTGTCCTGTATAAAGAGTACAATATTGATGACAAGCTATTTTCTAGCTTTTGGATGCTGCCAATTTTATCATATATATGTATATATATATATATATTATTTTTTATTTTTGCTTTATTATTTTAACATGTCTACTTAAGAGTGATGGAGTTTTTGAAGAAAGATATGTGTTCCTTCTGTTCTGTTGAATTATTGAAGAAAATTTTCAGAACTAGGGGACTAAATAAAGAAATTTCTCGTCGTATGTATATAACAAAGAAGATAAGTCGATAAATTTATGTTTTCTAAATGAAATGAAGGAAAATTTATAACTTATAATATTTTGTTATTTTCAAAAAAGAAAAAAAATAAAATAAAAAAAAACTATTCAATATATAATAAGATTTTGATGGTTAAACATATCCTCGTATATAATATGAGATGGAATATTAAATAATTGACAAAATGTAAGATGGTATAGTATTAAAAGAATTCTGGTGTTGTCTCTTTTGGCTGATTATAATTAAAAGTTCAGTGAATGTTTTAATTGGCATCTTCATTAATAAAGTGATCCCATAATACACATTTGTATAGAACATTTTTTTTGCTAGAAATTAATAATCCTGTAAGTCACTTAAGTTTGGTTTATGTATTATAGTTGCCAGGATTAATATTTATTTTAAGACATATTTGAAAAATTTGATTTTGTTTTTGTTTGTTTAACTTCAGATATTTTTCATACAAATTTTATATATATATATTTTTTTATTAAATAATTCTTGTTTGTCAATTCGATTTATATCTCAAATATTTAATTACTTGTTTTAGTTGACAGTTAAAAGAAGTAGAATAATATCTACCAATTGACATGATATGGCGGAGAAGAAGGACGTTTGTTAAACATAAATTGAGTTTGACATTTTTATTAACCTTATGTGTATGTCTTTTCTAAACAATTCAACTAGAAACATTAAAAATAATTTTCACTTGAGAAGAAATTTGTTAAATTAAACAAATATAAAATTTTATGTTAAATAATTCATATTTAAGCTCAAAATTCATTCTAATCTTATTGAATCAAAATGTTGTTGAAATTCAGATCTATTTAAAAAAAATCCGAAAGTATGTTTGATAATCGATATTCAATTAATTTAACTAAATAAAATAAAGAAATTTAAGATTTTTTCAGTTTAAAAAGGACTGTTCGAATTCGATTTTAAGTCTATAGCCCTGCCATTTAGTGCTTGTAATTCATTATTGTGTATAATTTAAATTATATTCAATAAAAAAAAATAATAATAGTAACAATTCAATTCGGAAGAGCAGACTACTGGAACAACTTGAACTCCAGTTTCCTCTTGGCAAGCACTAAATAGTCTTCCAGGCTGAAATATTTGCTATAAACGCAGCAGTGAATATTATAAAAGAGCAAAGATGGTTTAAGAAATTCATTAGAATCTTTAGTGGCAGTCAGGCTGCCTTGGAAGCTCTTTTGAAAGTAACCTCATCAAATCTAGATTGGTGGGAGAATATTCTGTAGTCCTAAACGTCATAGGGCTTCGAAATAAGGTAAAATTGATCTGTGTACCGGGTCATAGAAGTCTGCCTGGAAATGAGAAGGCTGACGAATTAATCAGATCATCGGCTGGTAACATTTATGGACCGGAATTGGCTCTGTCAATAGAGCAGACTGCAGGATGATGGTTGGTTGATAAACACATGAATAAGCACATGTTAGACTAGCTCTAAGTGACGACTCAACCTTTAGACACTGATTGGAAGAGAAAGAAACCTTTACACATCTTGTAGGAGAGTGTTTAGCTCTTTTAAGACTTAGAAAACGTTTTCAGGATAAAACTCTCAAAGCTATTGACCTTTATCAAAAGGTCGACTCAAAGAGGAAATTGAGAGGTTGGAGAGAGTATAAAGGACTAAAAGCGTATATACCGGGCCTGACATATTAATGCCACAACCGTACAATGGAAAAAGAATAATTCGACTTATTTATTGAAAATTATACAGGGTGTTCCACAGCATGCCTATCAGCTTTTTAAATGTAGAATGAGCCGTTATTTTGAAATTTCGAACTAAATCGAGGGTGCTCTATTGATTGGTGATATTTTCATATTCCGGGCCTTCCCGGTCCTTACCTGAAAAGAGTTTTTAAACTCAAAATTGGCCGAAATTGGCCGCAATCGAGATTTTCAAATGGGAAGAGGTACTTTTTTAAACCAATTCGGACTCTATGTTAAAAAATAAAAAACATTTGTAAAGTAAATTGTTTTTATTTTGTTTTTTTAATTTTAACGCAACGACTTCTTTCCCTCTTAAAAAGCTGATACGCATGCTCAGGAAAACCCGGTATAATTATATAAGAATAATTGTTACTTAGAATGAATGCTTTATTTGAATAATTATTAAACGTGTTTCATTTATTTAATCCTGAAACTGGAATTCATTAAAAAGTATATAAAAAATATTAAAACAATAGAAATGCTTTCAAATGTATTTTTCGTCATTAAAGGATAAAATGGGCAATTAAAGATATAAATTTTTGGACAGCTGGAAACACCAGGTATTCTTGAGATATAAACATTTGGTTGAAGACCTAAAAACCGTAAGTCTTAAATCAATTGTACTGACTGAAGAAGAAAAAAAATCATTCTCTTCATCCTTCTTGGCTCAAGCTGGAGACAAAACGTAGAAAAATGTAAGTTATGAACTACGTTTAATTATTTTCCAATGTTGTGTTAAATAAATAATCAGTTCTTAGCATATTATCAGAAAACAATATTCATATTAAAAAAATGGTGAGTAGTACTGCTTGACAACAAGAGTGATTTTTAGACTGGCCTACTGTAACACTCTTTGAAGTCTAATATTATAAATACTATAACGTAGCGACATTCCTGAAATAGAAAATGTTAAAATGAATACTATTGTAGATGATACTGAAAAACATTAACGTAGACAAATAAAGCAGAAAATGTGTAACAAAAATAAGCTACAAAGAGCTTATTTGTAAGTATCTGGTTGGTATAATAAAAAGCATTATCTTCTATAAACTAAGGCCAAGATTTACATATATAAGTATCATCAATACAAAAACTGTAACCTCTCTTGAACGAAGTCATCAATTATCATATAAAAATATCGAAAAATACTTAGATATGTCAGTAAATGCTAAGCTTCGATTGAAAGATAATCTCAAGAAAAAAAATTAAGAACAAAACGAATTTAAACGAAAGTAAATAAAAAAAATATACTGGCTTATGAGTCTCATGTTCAGATCGAGGTATCTATATTCTGTTAACGTACAATAAAACTTAATTTTTTTTTTTGACAAAATCTATTTTTTTTTACAATCTTTTTTAACAACAAGGTTATTTTGCTTTTGTTTCGCTTACAATTTTATGCCTTAAATATAGACTCACTAAAGGACTAAAACAATTTTTGTATTTATAAATTTACACAATGGTTGATATAATTATTGTTCCTAAAAGGATAAAATAAATGTTTAAAATTATTTTATAATTTTTGTTGTAGTGGTGTTTGGACTTTGGTCATTTTATTTTATTGCATTTGTACAAATTTAATTTTCTGTTTTAATTCAGTGAATTATTATGAAAATAATTTTAATGGTGACTTAATTAAAAATTGAAAATAAGTATTTTAATATACATACATAGATATACATTAAATACACACATTTGTATATAAGCAGAATGAAAATTGTGAATTAAAAAATTATATTTATATTTTATATAATTTTAAATTCATTCTGATGAACAAAATGTTTATAGAAATTTTAAAAAATCGACCGAGACTTGAACTTGCTTCATGAAGCAAATGAACAATTTTTCAAATTTTCGTTGTTAATTACAATATTTAAAAAAAAGGTTATTTATAGATATTTACAATTAAATGTAATTATTTTTTAGATATTTAAGAAGTCTAATAATAAATAGGGTTGGAAATTGTTTTGAAGAACAAGTTAAAAATTGTACAACGTTAGCAAAAAGGATTCACACTACATCTTCAGAGCATAAATATTTTTTTTTTTTATTATTATTTTTTCATTATTATATTTTATACTAGTTAGTATAAATGAGATAACTATTCCAAAAGCTAACAAGGTTAAATATCTGGTAGTACACGATAAAAAGGTCCCATCACCGCAAAAAAGAGCGACTAAAACTCAAAACGAATTTAACGAATTATTGGCAAAAATTCTTTACTAGATCTGGAATACAAAGTGCTGCTATACAAAGCAATTTTGAAACTAATCTGGTCCTACGGGTGTCAGTTATATTCTAATACTAATATTGGAACAATTCAAAATATTCAATAAAAGTTTTGATGTGTCAAAATACAGGTTTGAACAATTTCTATAACATGACTACAGTTATACAGTCGTAGTGTGAATAGAATATCAGAAGAAATTGTTTTATATGCTATTCACACTACGAGTGTATAATATGTTATCGAGCTCGGATAACTTGTTATAGAAATAGGCGTTCAAACTACGAATAACTAGTTTTTATTTGATTTTAAAATCTATGTAAATAAAATGTATGTACCCATATTTTTACAAGATGTTGCAATATAAGTTAAAAATTTAAGTAAAAAAACTATTTTAATTTAATTATTTTTAATCAAATATTTTTATCAATATTCAAAATAATTTTTTTCATATACTTTTTTTTGTGTTTTTTTTTTTATTTGGAACCTGTAGCGATAATTATTAATAATAATTTCATTTCATATAATTTGATAACTAAATTATATAAAAAAAAATCGATTTCTAATCAGAAATATCACTCCTACTTTATTTAATATCAATTCAAAACATTTTCACATTCATTTTGGAATTTCTCATCAATTCCAATTGATCCCATGAGAATTTTACATGTATACACTATCAACCCTAAATTTTATTCGAATAAAATTGAAAACAATTAAATTACAATATGTTTTTATGAAAATATAGATTGTTTTCCAAGGATAAGATTTTTATCCTTGAAAAAATAAATCCTTTTTGTTTATTAAATCTTTTTGTTTTACAATATTTTTCTATAAATAAAATAAATCATTGAATTCATAATAAATAAATGTAATAGTTTAAAGTGGAGGGAAGATTAAAGATATCTAGAATAATGGGTAATAATGGTCAAAAATGAGAATTCAATAAATTTTGTATAGCCACACATTTACACTTTTATTACGATTTTAGGCAATTTAAATAAAGTTTTAAAACCTCACAAATTAATATACTATATATAGATCCTATTTACATCAATTTCAGCAAAGCTTGATATTTTGTTCAATAAACTCACAGCATTTGAAATGTTTGGTTCTTTTCTTGCTTGGCTTTACTCTTAACTTACCGAAATAACTCAATATGTTAAATTCCAAGGATTATTGTTCAAAACAATTAAAAATCACGTCGGGAGTGACTCAAGACAGTCATTTAGACCCACTCTTGTTTAATATCTTCATTTCAGATCTTTCCGAAAAATTTGGTTATATCAATAACATTGCATTGGCTGATGATCTGAAAATTGATTTAAATTGATTTTGATACTGCATTACCTCGGTTAGCAACATTCCCTTCAAGATGGAATGAACATGGTGCTTTTCAAAAAAACTGGAATTCAACATTCAGAAATTTAAAGTCGATTTTTGAATTCTGTTTTTTTTTCGTTTTTCTTGTTATACATAGCCAAAACACTAGTCGGGGACCTTTTATACCGATTGGTACGTTTGGCTAGGGTGCGAAAGAAAAATTAGGAAAGAAGAACAATTACGAACGAAGGTGTTTATGTTCGTCTTATTTAGGTCATGAATATAGAATTTGTCATGTTTTGGGAACACATAAGATGAAATTTAGTTTTAAATTCGGGATGTTGAGGTTATAAACGAATTTCCATAACTTGTCTTTTGCCATCTAGGGATTTCAACGGTGTAGGGATGAGTACATGCTGCCTTTCGTGTTTCTCTGGGGAAGTGCTTAAGTGGAGGTAATATAAATTTAATTTCCACTGAGTATGTGCCCATGAGAGAGAAAGCTCCGACTATACGACGATGTTCAAAAGGAGCAAAATGAGCCGTGACAGTTGGGTCATTTATTAGACTAATAGCCCATTTTTGAACTTTATCCAAATGTTTTAATGCAATACAAGGTACTGGCAGTAGGCGCAGCCCACATGTCAGAATTGTACTCCATTTTGGGTTGTATGAAAAGTTTTAGAAAGAGGAAGGAAAATTAGAAAAAGAGGAAAATTACGAACGAAGGTGTTAATGTTCGTCTTGAACATATTTAAGCCATAAATATAGACTTTGTCATGTTTTGGGAAAACAAGATGGAATTTAGTTTCAAATTCGGAATGTTGAGGTTATAAACTAATTTCCATAACAAATGTTTTAACGCAATACAAGATACTGGTAAGAAGCGCCAGCCCATATATGAGAATTGTACTCCATTTTGGGTCGTATAAAAGCTTTATAGATGTTTAAGAGGTCACAGGAGAAGAAGTAAACCTTGCAGCGGCTAAAAATTCCTAAACATGTGGCTGCTTTTTTTGCAACATCAAATATATTATCATTCCAGATCAATTTTCGATTTAGGTGCATACCTGAGCTTTCAAACCGCTAAAGTTTATCTTCCTGAAACAAAAGAGTAGGATCAAAAATGAATATTTTTCTGAAGATTGTATAGCTCTGAGTTTTTGAAGTGTTAAATTCGATTCTGTTTTTAAGCCCCAATTAGTGACCAAATCATGGCTGAAGGAACTGGCCATGATGTCTCTTTTGGTTATAATACAGCGATAGATTAAGCTTAAATTTTTTTATGAATATCGTAGTAGGGTGCTAGAGTGCTGTCGTCTGCAAAGCTGTGGATTGGAGAATGGAATAAAGGATTTTGGAATAGGGTAGGTGAGAGAACTGATCCTTGGATCCGCGTTTATTTGGAATTGATCAGACTTAAGTCCATCATCTAAGACTTGAATCGTACACGATTCGAAAGGAAATTTTCAAACTATTTGAGAGAAGAGGGACCATTTGGTATTGATGGCAAACTTAAGTTTCACCAGCATTATGAACATATGATTTCATTTTTGATTTTAAAATGTTAATTATATTTCTTTTTTCTTTTTTTTTTAAATATTTTGCCATTTTTATAATGTTTTTTGTTTTTGTATATTTTGCCAAAACAAAATTAAAAAATAAAAATATTCACCTACCATAGCTAGTTTAAATTTTAATTTTGGAAACTTTACTTACTTACTTTGGTGCATAACAGATCATGTAGGTTGTATCTTCAACCAGTCTTTCTAGTCGTGTTGACAAAAATGGAGGGCGTTGAGTCAGAGTCAGATTCGCCTTCCATTTTTGCCAACACGACTAGAAAGACTAGTTGAAGATACGATTTTTGGAAATTATATTAGGCTTAAATATGCATAATCCTACCTTAGCTATTTCAAATTTTAACTTTTAAAATTAAAATCTTATATTTATATCAGTGCAAAAGAACTCCTGAGTCCTGTTGAATTTCTCACACTCACTACACCTTCTACATATGAATTAAATTAATTACATTTGATGGAATCCCTTAAACAATGGTACCATAAAATTTTACATTACAATTTAAAATGAACATTTTTAAAACTATACCCAACAGGATAGTAAATAAACATATCCATTAAAATTCACACAAACACAGTCACATGTCATAAAATATAAAATTTTCTGTTTTTTTGTATAGTCCTTTTTAATACCAGTTAAAATAAACAAAATATAATAGAGTAACATTGAAAAGGACAATTGTAATTGTTTGTCATTGTATAAAAACAATTACAATTTTCCTATATATATATACATACATATACATACATATAAATATATAATTTTAATTTTCTTTGTTTTTAAATTTTATATGACTGTACTTCAAAACAAATAAAAACAACAATAATAAGAGAATATTTTCAATTTATATCCTGATTTATCTGAATAGACTTGAAAATTATTTCTTTGTTATTTCTGTTTTAGTTTTTTTTTGTGTTTTGTTATTGAAAATGAAGTCACAGGATACAATACTAACAATAATAATATAACAAACATTTAAGTAAATATTATTTTAATATATATGGTATTGATTAGAAATATTTCACACCATCTAATATGATTTCGATCTTACAAGAATGATTTTATTTTATATGTGGATTTTTGCAATGAAAAATCGTTAAAAATTATTTTTTCCAATTTTTTGGAAATTTCGTGTGAATTTATTTTTTTGAATTTTTTTTTTGATTTCTCTGTTTTATTAAAAGTCTTATTTATTTAAGAATTTTTCAATATTTTGTATAAACTTTATGCAGTTTGCAATAAAATAATACTATACATGTATATTTAGGGGGAAATTATTTTGAATCAGCAAAACAAGTCATATTGGGAAATCCTTAAATATTTTTTTTTAGATATTTTTCGGTCTAAATTGTATCTAATAAAGTTAGTAGTTCTTCGTTGCATTTGTATACATTTTGTAAAATTTGTTTTGCGTTAGATTTTATTTCCATTTAATATTTACAATCTAAATGATTTGCAATTCAATAAGTTAAATAGTTTGGTGTACTACCATTCTTAGGACTTGGTTCTGAACTCTTTCAATTACATCAATATTGAATTTGGATCGAGCTCAATAGAGTAGAATTCTGTATGACCATATAAAATCAGGTAACATTTTGTACAGCAGCATCTTATTTGCTAAAGACAGCTCAGTGTGTTAAATTTAATGTAATGTTTATATAACAGTTCAAATATAGTATTAATGATTTCAATTTTGATTGTGAACATCGAAAACAAAACTCTATGAACAACTTCAAATTAAATAAATCGAAAAATATTCAGTCAAAAGATCTACAAAAAAATTATTTATTAGTTTGTTACTTACTTACTTAGGTATAGCCAACTACGCCAACTGATAATGTATATCCTGAGCCTGACTCATCAACATCCTCCATTTTCGATGGTCACGGGAGGATTCACTCATTTCGTTGAAGTGCGAAATTATTTTAAATAGCCGCTACTCCGTCTGTCCATCGAAGTTTGGTTTCTACCGATGTCTTGTACCTGAGGGTCTGGATTCGAAAATTCTCGTGGCTACAGCATTTGATTGATTAGAAATTCAATAAGTTAAATAGTTTTGTGTACTATACTGGCTTGAAGAAGAGTATTCTATGATAGCACTTCACTACTTATTTTTTATAATTTTATAAGTCGTATTGAATTTTGCATTTGAATGTTCTAGGGCTTGGGTCTTCATATGATTATTTGCCAGGATGTTTGAATGTATTTCCAATTTACTTTTGTACTTTGTGCAATATTTTGATATTTTCTTATGTACTGAAGGAACCTGTAAATGTTTGTGGATGTAGTACGACAACCGTTCTTAAGACTTTATTTTAAAATATTTGAATTACATCAATGTTGGATTTAGCTGCACCGCTCCAGAGTTGAATTCCGTAAAACCACATAAGTTTAAGTATAGCTTTGTACAGCAGCACCTTGTTTTTCAAAAACAATCTTGATATTTTAACTAATAACCACTCCTCTTCACAATCGTCCTAGATAATATACAAGAAAAAGCTTGCTCAATAAAGAGAGAAATAAGTTGGAGTCTCACACAACAACTTGAAAACCTTAACTATGCATATGATATCTGTCTTTTTTCGCACAAATTCAGAGTAAATTAGAACACCTGCAATAACTTGGCAAACATTTCAAAATAAAGTCTTAAGAATGGTGGTCGATGCGGAACGATTGTCGTACTTCATCCACAACGATTTAGAGGTTCCTTCAGTACATAAGAAAATAGCTATGAAGCTATGAAGTAGGTGGAAAAAGCTATGAGAATAAATAACGCCACCTAATAAATACACCTCAAGTTGAAAGTAGTACAAATAGAACTTGTAAACAACTTCTGTTACTTGGTAAATATCAGATAAACTAGTGGTGGGGCTCAAGAAAATATAGAAAATAGATTAAAGAAACCAAGACGAGCATTTAGGAGATTGTAATCGATATGGAATAACAGCCAATTACCCAGAGCAACTAAACTTAGAATACTCCGGTTTTATGTAAAATCAATCCTGACATAGGGCAGTGAATTTTGGTTAACATCAAAAGTCCTCAACCAGAAGTTACAAGTCTTCATTAATAAAATGTCTAAGGATAATATGCTGAATATTCGAGCGAATAGCGAAACAAATCAGAAGAAGAAAATGTAGAAGGATAGGCCATACACTCAGAAAGCCATCAAAGAACATCGCGCGAATGGAACCCACACAAAGTACAAGAACACCTGGCGGAGGACCATAAAACAAGAACTAGAAAAAACAAACATAACGTGGGAATAAGTGAAAACAGTAGCTAGAAATAGAGTACGATGGGAATGTCAAGTAGAAGTCCTATGGTCCCGAGAGGGGCAAGGAAAAAAACCGTTAAATAATCGATAACCAATTACCTTTTCTCATGGTAAATGTTACATGGGTTGACTTATTTTCATTGATTTTTATTTTCCAACTGTGAAGGCAACTTTGAATGTGATTGAGGTTCCGTTATTGGATATTTAAGGCCCGTAATGGATCGATATCTCAAGCAATAATTGCTCTAGCATCAGCAAAAGTTTCTACTTTCACATCTGTTGTTGTTGGGATATCTGCCGTATAGACGAGGTACAGTGTGGGTCCGAGAACACTTCCTTGGGGCACGCCACTGTGTGAAAATCTTGCTGTCAGATATAGAACGTACGATTTTCTGTATTTTTGTATAAATTTCAACAATTCGAAGAAATTACACTTTTTTCAGCTTATATAATAAGCCCAAATGCCACTTGGATCTTATTGAATGAGAACCAGTATTTTGTTTTTTGGCCCAAGTCAGAATTTATTTGATTTAAAATTCGATGAATTTGTTCTATACAGTGCCATATTTTATTCTAAAATTTGTGCTTTGGTATGAATTTTCAGCTTTTTATAACTTGGTTGAGTCCCATTAAAAGTAAATAAAAATCAATATATACCTGTAAGTAGATGGTTGCTCTGCTCTTTTTCCGGCGTTCTGTATCATGATTATTTCTGATACTTTCCATTGTGATGACTGAAAGAATCTTTATTTAGACTTAAGCTTTCGTTAATTTTTTTTTTTTTAATTTAAATATTATTAACTTTTAATATTTATCAATTAATGACATAAAATCAATTAATAAAATCTTTGTGGTGGTCCCATTGTAGACTTAATGTGCAATGAAATCTAACATTTTGCCAATGCTTTTTCAAAAATGTTTTGAATCAATTCATCGGGCTTCATTGTAACATGACCGCCAGCTACAGATAAGAACAATACTTCCTTCATTTCGAATTTAATTGTAGCTTTAACTTCATAAATTTTACCAAACATGGATTTTTGATGAGACAAAACGACAGTAAACTTGCCTTTCTTATTTAAACCTGGACCCCAACAATGTTGGAATTTGTTTGATCAATGATTCAGAAGCTAAGAATGCGTCATATGATTTGGCTAATTGTTTTACAAGTTTTTTTTTTTGTTTAATTTTTTTAATGATTCAGCATTCATACATGGGGTATATCATTGAATTTAGCTTCGTCACAAATCATAATGTTTTTGATCACCCTAAATATATACTTTAATTATTGGTTTAGGAATATGTTTCAAATTCACGATACTAGAGATCATAATTCTTGAATGCGATTTGCAATTCAACCGTCTCCATGCAGAAAACCCTAAGAGTCCATTTACTGCTACACATAATGTGTCACACGATACTTTTGACGATATTTTTTATGATTTACCTACGTTACATTTTTACACTGCTAAAATACGAGGAAAAAAAGGAAAATTGTCTATGTTTTCATTTCATACCAGTTTATTTTTACGAACGAACTTCGTTCAAGGCTAATATGAAGCTTAAAATTGAATTTTGACCACAAATACAATAATATAAAAAAAAAATTATTATAGAATGTTATAGAATTTAAAAATGTGTATGTGTATGCACATATATAACTTTTTATTTTTATTTTTTTTTTACAAAATAATTTGTAAAAATTTCATATTTAAACATACTGGGACCCAAACATTCTTAATTTAGCAGATGTTTAGCAAAAAAAAAAAAAAAATAGAAATAGAATTGAACCTTTATTTTTTAGCAAAGATTATAGAGGTCCAAAAATTTTTATTGCACCAAAAAAAAAAAAAAAAAAAAACGAAAAAAATTGAAATGTTCTTTTTTTATTCTAAAAAGGACATGAAATATTATCAATTTTTCTACAAATATCCTAGAATCCTTTTTTTTTTTGTTTTTTGTTATTAAATAATTTTATTTTCAGTATTTTCTCGAATTGATAAAGTCAGCAAATTCTTAAATATTTATTTTAGTTTTTGTTTTGTTTTTTTTTTTTTTTTTTTTGTTTTTTTGTAGTACTACTAAAATTTCACAAATGTATTCTATGGATATTACTTAAATCCCAAATATAATTTTTATATACGTATAGTATATACATATGTAATAATATTCAAAAACAATGTAAGTTTAAATAACTGAAATGTTTTGTTGAATGTTGATAATTTTAATTTTTTTTGTTTTTTTTTAAAGGATGAGAAGTGTATATCCTTATGTTTCTTGAATAGAAAAATAAGCTTAATTTGAAAAAGTTAAGACCGCAATTGTTTTCAACTGAAAATTAACCTCTATGGATGCGGTTCCAGGAAAATAGAAATGTTGTATTATTTGATCCTGACATATTAATATTTATATAATAAACAGAAAAATATTTTATATATATATATATATATATAAATACATTTTATTATATACAAATGAACGCGAATTTTGTTATAGTAAAATTTTACAAAATTTAACGGTACTGGATTTTCGCTTTGTTTTTAGTATTTGACTTTTTCTTTTTTTATTTTTTTTTTTAATTTTTGGGTTCCTGAGATTTGTTATTCCATTTTTTTTTGTTTTTCAATTTTAACACATTTTATTTATTTTAAAATTAATTTTATATATGTATATATACCTATATTTACAATATAATCTAATAAGCTGACTAAATTAGCGGTGTAAAAACGAATTAGTTAAATGAAAGCTGATATAACAAATGAAGAACACCTGTACTAGTTCTCACATAGCTATATAAAAAAAAATAAAAACAAAAAAAATAAGACAAAAATCTCTTCTTAAATTTAAATACAATAAAAGGGGTGGGTATTTATGTGATTAGGAAGACTATATTGAACTAAAAGAAAATTGAGGACGAGTTGTGTATACGAAATTAATATTAATATATGTATATTTAAAAAAAAAGCAAATATATATATATATAAATATATGTATTTTTGACATAATATTTTTTATACATATATTATGTTTATAAATAAATACAAAATAAATAAAAATAAAAATTAGGTAAAACAACGAATTGATGCGGCAACATGTTTTTCTGCAACAAATATTGTTTTTGTTGCAGGGTTGTAATTTTGTTATTGTTGTTTTGATTTTATTTTTTTTGTTATTATTTTTTGTGTCGATTTATTCTAGAATTGAGTATGGTAGTGTGGTTATGAATTTGTATGTAAATTAAGTGTAATCAAATTTTTTAATATTTTTAATTTTGAAAAGAAAAATTTGTTTTTTGGTCGATCTAGAAGTGCAGTGTTTGTGTATTTAGAATGTTAGAATTCGATTGCAGAATCAATTTTGAAATAGATTATATGAAAATATGCTTGATAGCATGAAAAGGGAATATTGTTGTTTTATTATATAACTTTAGAATCTAATCTTATTTAAATTTAATAATAGTATGTTGCTATTACAGGATTATTATAGACTTATCTGAGAAGTTATATAGTTCTGTTCGAGCTAGTGAGGATTTGTTATTAAACTATTGATTTGTTATTAAACTATATAGTGCTTAGGTCTGTCGGATGAATTTTTTCAGCTGTTGCACATGTTGGTTTGTATACTGTAACTGTGATGTGAGATCGTTTGGACATATTTCCAATCTGGCAAAGCATTTTGTTGGTGTGACATGTTTAATCGATTCTATTTATAAACCCTTTCAAATTTCTTCATTTCTGATGACCTATGGCACATTTACTATATTATTTGTAACCTTTCCAGTATTTCCATGTTGGAAATACTTGTAGTGGTGTCCCACTCTTGTATATACCATAATACAAGATGGGTTTCCATTGATAGCATACCAATAACGTTTTATTAACAAATGTAGACTGTTAAATTTCAATCTAAGTTGCTTGTTTTTGTTGATAATATACTTTTTTTTTGATATTATAGCCGAAACTTAGGTTATGAACTTTTGAGTACTTGCGGTTGGGTATTTGAAAAAGAAAAATAATAATTAAAAGAAAACGAAAGAAAAATTAAGAAGAAAATGTCTGTGGGAAAGCGCTCTCCAATTTAGATACCTATCCAAATATATACCTATAGATACTTTGCAAAGTTTGCATTGGTTAATTGGACATTAATTTAGTGTTTACAGCCAAACAATCTTCTCTTCTAGTGGGTGAAAGTAACATTTACTAATTTGTTTATATTGGCCTGGATTCTCAGATATTTCGCAGAAGACAAGGGAATGCAGAAAGAGATATGTTTTTATTATAAAAGTATCATTGGGATGTTCGAAACGGAAATAGTCAATAGGTAGTGGCTGAAATTATGCAAATAGTTTTTATCATCTGGATACTAATGCGATAATAGGAGATTAGAATTTCAGTTAAGGAATTTATATTTTGGGAGACGAACAAAATTTAAAAAACAAAAACAAAATCCAAAGGACATAATCCTAATGAGATAAAATGCAAAAATACACAATATTCAAAGGCAAAATTTCTAAAGACAAAATCCCAAAAACAAAGTGATATAATCCCATTAGCGAGATAAATACTCTAAACACAAAATCTTCGAACATAAAAACCCCAAAGACAAAACCCAAAAAAAAAAAAAAATTTGAAGGTTTGTTTTGCATTTAGTTGGGAAAAAATATTTATTTTGCAAAGCTCACAGTTTTTTTTGTTTTAGACACTAACCAAGAATTAGGAATTGCTTCCTTATTATACAAAATTGTTGTAGTGGTTCGGGTAAGGAGAAAAAAGACTAGAAGAAAGATAAAATGATAGAGAAGAGCTGGTAGGTAAGTTGAAGACGAACTTGTTTCGAAAAGTTGCAAATTGTATAATGAAGCGTTTATATTGGAGGGCAACACGTGAAATTCAAGCATGTTAGTTTTTACTATAAATGAATTTTCGAAACCAGTTTTGAATCACCTGGGTATTTCTGCGATGTAGAAACGAGCATTTGATGAACCATCTCCTCTAAAATATTTATTCCCATTTTGAAATTGTTTAGTCCCAATTTCAAGTTGTTTAGTCCCAATTTGAAATTATTTGGTCCAAATTTGAAATTTTTTAATCCCAATTTGAAATTGCTTAGTCCCAATTTGAAACTGTTTAGTCCGAATTTGAAGTAGTTTAGTCTCAATTTGAAAATAATTAGTCCCAATTTGAAATTGCTTAGTCGCAATTTGAAGTTATTCAGTCCCAATTTGAATTTGTTTAGTCCCCATTTAAAATTGTAAAGGATAGTGTTACGTTGGAATTGTTTCAAAGGAGACATTATTTTAATAGAACAAGTGTAATATCTAACAAGAGAGGGAGATAGCTCTCCCACATTTCTACGTGTGTTAAGAACAGTAAATGTTACCTGGACGTTGGAGTTGCTAATTAGGCATGAGGCGCGACCTTAGAGTTTGCCAAGGTAACTCAGTGAAGTTTGGGGTGCGCCAGCTCGCATGTGAGAATTATATACTCCATCTTAACTTGGATATAACTTTTATAAATATCGAATAGACCAAGTTGGATACAAGAGAAGGAAATATTTTCAATAGGGTTTTTGTTTTTCAGATTTTGTATTTCATTTTGGTGATTTTATACTTGTGATTTTAGAATGAGATTTTTGTGTTGAACTTGGGTTAGATTTTTTTATTTAACGTCATGATTTACGATGACGTAACATGACTTACGTAACATGATTTACGATGATAATGTAATTGAAATTCATATTCATTAATAGTATTAAAATTTTAATTTTTTTATTAAGATGATTGGCAATAATGTTTTAGTTCAGGGAAATTATAAGAGAAGAAAGGATTTAATGAATTTAAATTTTTTTTAAAAAATAAATTAGAATTAGGGTTTTATGTAATAACGTAATTTCAATATTAAAATATTGTATAAAAATTGTACCGCTATAATATTATATAAAACAAAAATAAAAATCTACCAATATGATTATATAATTTGAAAGGATATATTTACATAACAAATTGCATACAAAAAAAAATTGTTATTCACTTAATAGGCTTACAAACGAATAAACGTCACTTTATTTGACTTATTTAAAAGTCAATTTATTGTTATAATACTATACCTATAATTTTTAATAATGATCAAAGTAGAACTAACGATTTAATTTGTAAATTTTAATATAAAATACATATTATATTATGTATATGTATGTAAAAAAAATTACAAATACTGATGAAGGAGGTAAGTTTAGTTATAAGTATCGATATTTTCCAATACAACAAAGTGTTTAGATATTATGACTTTAAAGATGAAATACTTGGGGAAGAGCATAATGTACATACTTAAATTATCATATAAAAGAGAGTGAAACGTCAAACTGATATATATATATACTGGTTACTTTGATAGAACTCAGATTTGCCAGTGAAAATATATCAGGTTCCCAGGGTGAATGTGCGGTATTCGGTTATTGGCTACTTATAAATAAAAAAACATTTTTATAATATTGAAAAACGAATATAATTATATAGGAATATAATTACATATTATAATATAGTAATCGTGAAATATTGGCAGGATGGATTCGACAAACCAATGGAAAAAAATTAAATTAGCTGGGAGGAGATACTACTGATACCCCTGATACCGCTGATAAAGCTGATACCGATAGAAAACAAGCCTGACTTAGAAACAGATTTGAAAATAAAAATTAATAAAACTGTTGTTCAATTTAGGACTGTACAAGCAAGGATAATGTATAAATATGTAGATGCCTGAGTCCGATGGTGTATGGTAATTTTTTCCATGTGTTTATTCATATGAAAAATGTAGCATAATCCCTTATTAAAATGTTGGAATTTTATAGCATTGTACTTAACAACAATTTTGCTCAATAGATTACATTAAAAATACGGAAAAAACCGACTCGTAAAATTTTTGAAGGATACAAATTTACAATCTTGATATAAAAAAATTATCATCTTCAAAGTAGGAGCAAATTTCATATAAATAAAATATGATTATAACATTATTTAATTTAGATTTTTGGTTATTTTTGTTTTATAGCTGTCTTGTCATTTTTCTGTCTACACATACATATACATAAACTATTAAATAATCTGAGCATTCTAACACTAACTTTAAATAGTGAAATATTTTAATTGATATAAAATAATGAAACACTTTGGATCCAATATTGTTCCCATTACTTTAAAAAAATTTTAATTTGATTATGGTCCACCACCAAAAATGTTTGGCATCGCTGAGGGTAGAGTATGTAACAATATAAAAAACAATAGAAAATATTCATTTCTCAATTTAGAATATGAAGAAAAATTTAAAGCTATTTAGAGAATAAAGAATTTAGCTTTAAAATTTTTCTATTATATTTTATTACGCGGGCGGATATCTGTATCTCTAAAGTTCATAATATGAATTCATTGTTAAAAACTGCTATTCGGAATTTATTTTTTTAAATTTAGCCAATGCTGCTTAGTCGCATCACATGAACCGCATACAAATGCATTCAATCACATAGAAATACATACAATAAATAGAAATACATACAAAAACGTAAGGCACTGAGTTGTTCCATACGACACTACGTATGACAGATGAATGGAACGTGTGAAACAGAAAACCAAATATTTACAGAAGTGGGAAGCTATAGGACTACAATGTTGAATAATGAATTCCGGATAAAAAGCTCAAGATTAAAATTGGATAAAACTAGGATTTTGTTTTTCCTTGTTTTATAGATGTCTTGTCATTTTGCTGTCTACAATGATGATAACAATGACCATATAAAGATTTACACATATACATAAACTGAAGAATAGTAATCTTCTGCATTCAACTGCAAATAATAGAACCAAGGAGGGCTGAAAAAATCGTTACGATTATACAATGCGAAATTATGGCGATAAACAAAATAATTATTTTAAGCAAAGGAATACCCGAGTAGCTATGGAGCTATAAAAGCAATCAAAGATAAAAAAGCTAGAGCTAGATTGGATTAGATTTAATTTATTCCGAGAGGGATCCAGTCCCTACATCACCGCAGCCACAAATGGGCTTATTGTGATAACCTGCCGGTTTGTAAGTCTCTGAGTCATTAAGAATAGCTGTTTTGGTGATTACACTCAGGATATTCTTCAATGGAATGGTGGATGGATCCCATTGTTCGGGGAACGCTGTTCTCAAGTGGCGAAGTCTGCTACGGAGCAGACGATTGAGCTCTTCGCATTCACAGAGCAGATGTTCAATAGATTAGAGCTAAAAGAGTAGGAAATCGTAAAAAAAAAATTATTTTCTAGAAAGATTCAACGAAATCATACTTCAACAGATCTCAGGCACTACGTCTATACAGGGAACTAGTAAGGCAGAACAACTAGCAAAAATAAATTATATAGAAATAACGACCAACAACTGTGTTATCTGTTGTGGGTATAGCACTATAGGCCGTAACGAAAATAGGGGCGTGTTACTAAACTGAATAAGATGTGAAGGTGCTATTCAAATAGATATGATATTATAAAGAGATTCAGATGCAGAATATACGACGAAGATTTCGTACCTGAATAAAGACAACCTACAACCATGAATAAAACCAACCTACGACTCTATACCCACGAATATTTACAGGGCATCTTCTACTAAAGCGAGTATGCGCACGACCACGGCAAGGGATATGGTAAAGAAGTGGAAATAGTGTTCTTTATATGTTTGCCCAACACTAAAAATTCTGCGAGGTTATTACTTGCGAATTTTCTGTACAAAATGAAAGAAACACTTTTATTCATAGAGTGTTTACTGCCTAGTCGATTGAGTGGGATCGCTGAAACAAGATGCTAAGAGGCCCTAAGTGTGAGAAATCAGTTATAAAGTCTCTTATTTCGCCTATTACACCAACCAACTGAATTTTTAAAACCAATATTTACAATTTTGCTTACGATAACTTGACAGTATGGCTTAATTAACTTAATTGAAAATTTTCATAATAATAATAATAAAAAAAAAAACATTAATTTAAAGGTGTCGAACTTAAAAAAATTTCTTTAATTTTATTTTTAATAACTTGTACAACAGCCAATATAGATTTAATATACATAGTAACATATTTTACTTTAATAAAAAAAAATGTTTGTTTATTGTTTTGTTTTTTTCAGATTGCTCTACTCTAGAATCATAATCCGCGATGATTATTTTTTTTTTCCATCTTTCCTGTAAACTTTTACAATTTTCACAATATTGTGACCGATTTCAAGTGTAAAGTTCAAGAAATAATACACATATATATATATATATATATATATATATATATATGTATTTATATATATGTATAAATACTTAAAACATTTTAATTTCAAATGTTCGTTTCCTGTTTCGTACTCTTGTTAAGATTTTTAAATGCCTTCATAATATTTTGTTTTTTTTTTTTTGATTATTTTTACAATGAAATTGTTTATTGGACATCAAGTATACTTAAAAATTAAAATTAAAACGACCCAACCACCAAAAAAAAAAAAAACGAGTGACATCTTGTGAGCTACGAAAAAAGTAATTCGAAATAAAAAAATAGAAAAAAGGACAAAATGAATGGTCAAAGTAACCAAGAAACCTAAAAGTATATATATACAGGATTCATTTGAATTTCACTGGTTTTTGTCCCCGTTTTTTTTCTCTCATTTATTGTAATTTTTTTTGTTTTTTTTTTTTTAATTAAAAATTTTAAAAAATATTTTTTTTCAACTGTAAATTTCTTATAAAAAAAAAAATAAAAAAAAAAAATGGTTCACCAAAGGAAGTCGTATAGAAAATCATCAGCATCTTCTTCAGAATAATAATAATCATGAAATCATCATCATCATCATCATCATTATATCTTTGAAATCAGGATATGAAAAATTACAAAAAAATACAATTAAATTTTTAAAGTGGTAATTTGAATACCACATTAGAAGTGTAGCAATTTGAAAATACAAAAATAGAGAGAAAAACAAAAATGAAAGTTAACGCTTCAAAATGAAATTTTGTTTTTTTTTTTTTTTATATTAAAAATTAATTTTCCTAGCTTTTTATGCATTTAATTTTTAGAATATACCACTTAAGTGAATAATATAATTTGATTCAGTTCAAGAAGGCGCGAAATCAAAAAATAAGAAAATTACTTGAATTTTAAATTATAAAATTTTTTCTCAGAAAATGAAATTATTCATTTTTTGTTTTTCTTATTACTGTTTTTTTTTTTTTTCATTATAAAAGTGATGATGAGATATTTTTGAATTTTTTAATATTTAAATTAAAAAATAATATGTATTATATTTATATATTGTGTAATATATTAAAATAGAAACTGTTTCATCTTTTATAAAAATGTATATACATATATGATATATGCATACATATATTATATATGTGTACGCTCTTAAAATGTATCACGGTATAAGAATCAAATTTTATTTTATTAATTTCAATCTTAGTCATTGTTTTGTCTACCTTAACTTTTTCTGGTAATAGCAGCTACCAATACTGCATCTTTATAACCAAGATGAAATTGTAATGGAATTGTAAAGCTTTTGAGCTGCTGAAATGTTATCAGAATATGATCAAAAAGTGATTTTGACTCCAACTTAGTTGTAGTATCTCAAGCTTTTGATTTAAGCTAAACAATTTCCAGCTTATAATTAATTTATAATTAAAAATAAAGTAAAATAAGAATGTAACAATGAAATACTATAAGTACATTATAAAACTAAGACTAGGAAGTATAGAGAAGCACACTCAAAAAAAAATTTAAAGTAAAAATAAATTATGAAAAAAATTAAACCGCTTCAAACTATAATATCTAATAGAACTTCAATTTCTCTATGATTAAAACCAAAAGCCATGTCTTAATGCTGTTTAAAAAGATATTTTTATTGCGGAGAGTTCTAATAAATTCTGGGAGCTTATTAAATAGTCTGTATGTCAAGACCGTATACAAATTACGAAAGTTAGAATAGAAGCTACTATTAACTCTTAAATTATAATAACTAGAATTTTTTTAATTTAAATTTTAAAAATTTTAAATATTGGCCAATTAAAATCCTCCTTAAGGCTAATGCTAATGCTAATGCCTTAAAATGGTAGAATGTAAACCAAAGAATTTATGTAATGAAGTAATGTCCACAAAATAAAAATGGGTAAATATCCAGATCATTTATGTGATCATCTAATTTATGCATCTGATATTCATAATTATAGTTTTTCTTAATTTGTTTTAATTGAATTTATTTAGATAGGAAAAAACCAAAAATATGCTTTTGTTCAATTTTTTCAATGGTCTGTCTTATGAAATAAGTAGTGAAACAAACACAAATAATATATTTACAAATAAATTAATCACCTACTCAAGTACATCTGCAGGAAGAAGGCCCACCAGTCGATATTGCAATAAAAATAGCGAAAGCTATTCAATATGTTAAGGTAGACTATGGATTCACCTTATACGGCTTCAAGACACAAGGAAATATCCAAAAGCTACAAGTTGCTATCAACCAGGCGGCTAGGATTGCGCTGGGCGCACTGCCAAATACAGCAATAGAAGTTTTGAGAGTGGCGGCAAGCTTCCTCTCCATAGAGGAGAGAAGGAATGTTTTATCGTCAAGGCTAATAGCCAGGGCAAACTTTGATCCACAACATCCACTTCATAAAATATATTCAAACATCCTAAAGAACAATTTTCCTACATACAGAACACCATCCATAAACAAAATCAAAATGATTCCGCTGGTTGAGCCATTGGAGCTCGATCTGTACGACTCGCCTGAGCCATACAGGAAAGAGCACCTGTGGACCAACTGGAAATCATATATACACGATCACCTATCCTTATACCACAAACTAAACACATCTTCTGAAAAGTACAAACAACTGTACATCCAACTAAAGCAGTCACTTCCCACACATGCCGAAATATTCACAGATAGATCAAAGGAACCCCACAGCGTAGCCTTTGCGATAGTCAAAAACAATTCACTCTGGAAGGCGGAATCACTGCCGGAGGAATGCTCTATTCTCATAGCTGAGCTTACCGCCATATACAGAGCAATCAAAGTTACCGAAAGCCAATATCAAAATTATACAATACTAACTGATAGCCTCAGCTCAATCAAGTCAATCAAAAATCCATACAACAATGAGTACATGTCAACATATATTAGAAATTCCTTAGCCAAAAACAATGGCAAACTACGATTGGTTTGGATTCCAGGCCACGTAGGCATAGATGGCAACACAAAAGCAGACCTTGAGGCAAATATAGCGGCCAAAAGCCACCTTACAAGAGGTTCAATAATGTCTTATGCCCATGCTAAAAGGACCATTGCTATATACGCGGCGCACATCCGCCAAACAGCCTGGAATTCTTCCAATCGATTTGCCCGATCCCACAACAATAATGTTAATATCCCAGGTCCAATTAAATTTAAATCCCGCGTCCTAGGTGTAAAGCTCACACGAGTACGCCTAGGGTACACCCTCCCAACCCACAAACACCTTTACACAAGATCACCACCACCGACATGTATTCATTGTCCCGAAATCCTAACAATGAAACATGTCCTTACAGAATGTCCATCCAATAATCCAATCACGTCCCAATACACCTCCACCCCGCTACAAGCCCTACAATTTTCAAATTCATCCCATATATCCATAATTAAAGCACTCCTTACCCACCACAACAACTGGGAACAAATATAGGACGCCACCGTTTAGCCAATCCTCAAGTCAAAACAACTTAACCAATCAAAAAACAACGTTACTGTAGCATAGAGTCCACTGCACATCTAGACTCAGTGGCCTGGATAAAAGCAGGAATAAAAAGAAGAAACATTTTTTTTTTTTTTCTCTATGTTTTTAGCTAGGTTTTCGTTAATTAAAGTTTTTTATAATTATATAAATTAATATTTGTTTTTAGTCTTTTTTAGATTTACACTTACATGGAATTCTTTGAAGCTCAAATGAAAACGTGTTTAGTTCATTTTTTTGTTTTTTTTGTTTTTATTAAAATAGAGTTAGTAATGTAATGATAATTAGTACGTAAATTAGATACTAAGTACAAAATGAAATTTAACCTTAATTTTTCTTATATTTATAGTTTGTTCTTTTATTTAATTTTTCTGTAGTACATAAGTTAGATATAAGATC
This sequence comes from Argyra leucocephala, assembly GCA_963942445.1. NCBI lineage: Eukaryota > Metazoa > Arthropoda > Insecta > Diptera > Dolichopodidae > Argyra > Argyra leucocephala. Next base: position 29,254,589 of record OZ012679.1, on the reverse strand, counting down.
CTAATGAATTGTAAGAATTTTCATTTTTTGTTAAAAAGGCCTACATCCCGAAAGGGAAAAGGACCTCAAGTTTAACTAAATTAAATTAAACAACTGTTTAATTAAAATAAAATAAAAAATTAAATTAATTAAATTAAATTAAATTAATCGAATATGTTAAAAATAAATTTATGTACAAAATATTTTGAACAATTTTGAATTATGTAACTATAAATAGTTATTTTACTAAATAAACGAATAAATAAAACTGATTGTCGAAATAAAATCCATAATTTTTTTTCAAACTTCTTTCATTATTTTTGATTTCTTACTTATTTCTTACGATGTTATTTCATATCATCAATTTGTTAATTAACGAATTGTGGCTTAGAGAAATAGTTAAAATTAAGTATTTGGTCCTAATAATACACTAATATCAAGTATTTGGGTATATGAAAACAATTTGAGCTTAAAAAACCATTTGAATTTGCAGTTCATAATAGATTTCAGGACCCGAAAAAGTTTAGAATGTTCAGTGGGATTATATTCAAATTTTGTATTACTAATTTTGAATTTATTTTTTATTTCTAATTATGCCCAACTCTTATTTTACAAAACTCTAAATTACAAAAATCTGTGTTATGAAATTCTGAATTTTGTATGCAACCAAAATTCACAATCGAATAAAATCATATTGTTTTGAATAGTATTGAATGAAATAAAATATAACTCAAGTAAAATCAATCCTACTTCCACAATTGAATTCATTAAAAATTATTATTATTGATTTAATTTTTCAAGTATTAAAATTTGTATACTGAAAAATAAAACATTTTATTTTTTTTCCCTAAAATATAAACTTAAAAATTGATAATCGATTTTTAAATCATTTACAATCATCTCGTTACAAATTACATTGAGAATGTAGAAAATTATGCGCGAAACATTTTCATTTTATTGCCAAAAAAGTTGATAAATACAAAAACTACAACAAAAAAAAAAAATGAAAAACAGGATAAATTCACAACTTTACATCCTGTTTTTAAAAAGCTGTTGTACACAAATTCTATCTATAGTACATTTTCATTGTTTCAAATTGATATAAAATGTTAACGAGCATTTTATATAAAATAGCATTGGTCATATTATTGGTAAAATAGTTAAAAAAAAAAAAAATATAATAACAAAAAAAAAAACAAAAAAAGGAAATGGAATTGTTTATTTGTTTAAATAAAATTATAAAGTAATTTAAATGGACAGTTTTACCAACATTAATTGTTTCACTATTAAAAAACAGAAAAAAACAAAAAATTTTCATAAAAAATATAATTTTTTATTTTTATTTTGAATCATTAATTTAAATATATTAAAGAGACCCAGAGTAAGTTTCATTTAAATTAAATTAAAAAAAAAAAAAAAAAATTAAATAATGCAAGCATTTTTGTAATTTTTCACCATTTTTCCTTCTATTAATAAAAATAAATTGTAACCATATAGCATTTATATGGAATCCAATATCACCAGTAATGAATAAGACACAAAATAGCACAGGAAGCTCTTTTAGAACTACTTTCCGAACTGAGCCGGTATTACAGGGTTTATAAAAAATATGTGATCAAGCTTTATGGGATATACACAATGCAAGTTGGAAAAACGAATCCATCACCAAAAAACTATAAGGTGTATTAAAAGAAATATATCCAGATGGAAAAGTATCAACCAGGACAGCAGAAAAATTGATGTTGTTCTGACGGGACTCCGAATAGGACACTCATGATATAGCCACAGCCAACATGTCACTGTGCTCCAGATATTCCAATCACAACTATATAACATGTTTGAAGTTTGCCCTTTATACACTAATCCAAGCCACACCTACATTAATAGCATTCCTTAGAGAAACTGATATTTTCAGTAAAATCTAATACAGTTAAATAAACAAAAAAATAATTTAAGTTATGTATAAGAAAACTTATATAAACTGAAATGTAATGTAAATAAGACCAGAATTAAATAAAAAATCGTAGCAGATAAAATTCTAAAATCTAAACTTTTCTAACTTATACATATATAAGAAGACTCAGCTATTATAAATTATTTTTTTAATAAATCGAATCTTAATCTAAATCTAAAAATCACACAAACGAATTGAGGTGCAAAAAATGATCAGTTTATAGAGGCCGATAAAGTTAAATAATAAGAAGGATGGACACACAACCACAAATATATATCAAAAAAATGTGCAAACTGAGATAACCTATAGTATTATATAAAACCGTCAATTCGATCAACGTTAAGCCGCCACTGTAATGAAATTGGGATTTTATGTTAATAATAATGTGAGATATAAACTTATGGCTGAAATATAAAACTAAACAGATATTTTGGGTATATATCCTAATCCTAATACCCTATCCTAATACTGATATAATATTCGTAATCTATAAATTGAAAAAAGCACGGTACAAATATCTGAATCATTTCACAACACAATTTCATTATCTATTATAGATATGATAGCTATTTAAAAGAAGACGTAGCGAAATTAAATATTTTTTAAAATTTTTGTAATTTTCAGTTAGAATTTTCAATTTAAAATTTCACCTCTTCTATAAGTATACACATACATTTTAACATAAAAATTTTGTCGTTTATCATACAGTTAAAACCAAATTATTACGTATGTGGTTGTTGTCTAAGATAAATTAATACAAAAAAAAATTATGTATAGGGTGAAGAATAAATTGAAATGTTGATAAACAATATTCATAATGAATTTTGAAAATCTATCTATATGTATATGATTTTTTATCAAACTGCCTCGAATTTCAAGGAGCAACCGAATTTTAGTCTATTATTAGTTGGTTAATAGTTTCATTTTTATTTCAAATTTTATTTGTTTTTAAAAGAGGCTTAATTGAACTACAAAACAGTTTCAGTAAATTACGAGATAGTTTCTGTCAATTGAAAAAATATTTCTTTCAATCAGAGAATGCTATATGTGTATTACATCAATATATACATATATATATATATATAAAGAGTAGTTAGTTTTAGAAAGAAAAATCAACGAAAAACAAAGAATTGGTTAATTTTTCAGAAATTGGGCAGATAAACTAAAAACTTGTTGTAATAATTCTGATAGGACAAATTGGGTGTTGTACAAATAATTATTACATAACAAAGAGAACATTTTGTAATTTGCTTGCCAATTTTCTGATATATCAACTAATTAAATTTAAATACTAATATAGTACAGTTTCATTATACGCACCTTATATCGTAATTTTTAAAGGGTGCCTAAAAAATCTAAAAAAACTTATTCAATTGGATTTCATTCAATAGCTTTATTCCAATTTTGTTCACTGCATTGTATTACACATTTACAATTGTATTTCGAAAAAAATATTTTTTTTCATTTTTGTTTTGCACATCATTAATTATTCAGATACCTTGGAAAACTAAATAATATAATTAAATATTCAAAATATTTATAATAAAAATTTTGATTTACTTTTTTTTTTCTTTTTTTTAATGTTAATAAATAAATGTTGCAAAAAAATAATTCCTAAAATTTTATTCAAAGTATTTATCTTGTATTTTAAATATTTACAATTTATTTTATGTAAAAAAAAAAATATTCTTATTTTAATTATTTTTATTGCATTTCAACTTTACAAATAAAAAACAAAAAAAATAAAAAATATGAAGTGAATTTAATTATTTTTAAATTGACACAATTATTTGTACTTAGTGGGCTTTTAACTATATATTTAAATATATAATATAACATATTTATTGTATACGTATTAACTAAAAGAGCCCCGAATGTGGTTCATTAAAATAATTCTGTCTGCGGTAGTCGATTGGCATATTTTCATTAATTTAACATAAAGTAGAAAACTGCGTTTTTGTTAATTTTTTGTTGCTGTTTTTTTTTTTGTAACATTTTTTAATTTGTTTTTACTTTTATCAGAAATAGCTACTCTTTATTTTTTCATTATAAATATTTCACAATTATTGTATAGTAATTACTTGAAAATATTGAATTGTTACAATTCAATTGAATCCAAAGAATTTATTTCGTTTGATTAAAGTGAACGGAATAAATTGTGAAAATTTGTATCGTAATTAAAATTGTCCGAAATTATTATGTTAAAAATATTAAAAAGTTATTGAATAAATTGTGGAAATTTTTTAAAATAAGCCAATAATGTAGAATAAATGGAATAACAATAATAAATAAATTATATGGAACAAATTGAATAATTAAGCAATGTTGTGTTGTGGTACGTAGCTCCATTACAATGAATATCCACTGAAAAATTTTTTACTGTTAAATTAATAAAATCGTTATACGTCCAATAACAAATCGTTATTAAATTAATCACCAGTGTAGTTAAAGTAATAACCATTGAGAGAAAAAAGAGAGAGCATAAATGAATATGAATTAACAACAAAATTGTTGATTTAACAACCTGAGTTTTTAATTTAACAGTAGAAGTTGTTAATATAACAAAAAGCATTATCTTTTTAATAACTAAGACTGTGAATTTAATAAAAAATACTGTAAATATAATAACAAAATTGTTATTTTAATAGGCAAAAGTTTTTAATTTAACAGTAGAAGTTGTCAATTTAACAAGAAGGGTTATCTATTTAATAGCTAAAATTGCGGATTTAACAAACACTATTGTAAATGTATGAATCTGTTGGTTTAGCAACTTGAACTGTTATTTTAATAGCAATGACAATATTCTGCTATTAATTTTACAAACCGCTTTATTATTTTTATAATACAAGTTGTTATTTTAAAAATAAGTTGTCCTAACAAAAAACATAATATCCAATCAAGTCTGATTCATAAACGGACCTAATCTTCTACATCAACAAAGAAAGTTGAATAATAATTAATAAAATTATAGTTTTTTATAACAGTTTGTTTTTGGGATGTCTTAAATGAAACATAATGCATTATATTTAATTAAAAATATTTTTTTTTTATTTGCTAATAATTTTTATATACATAAAGCACTTCTTTTTAAACACATTTCTTTATGGCCATCTACAGTTCCTGCTAGAAGTAGTAACGGTTGAACTGGCAGATTTTCTTTAATTCGTTTCTCTAACAATTCTTTCAGTTGTTGAACTGTGTTACCAATAATTACAAAAGAATTTTGTGAGTCGCAAATCCAAATTTTTTTATGTTTAGTTTTTCTTTATTTGCCACAATAAGAACAATTCTTGCTGTGGGTTCTAGTATGTGGTGCAATAAGTAAAACGTTGTTAATAATTTCCCATCTGTAATTAAATAAAAAGACATAGAGTAAATTTATTTTATATTATACAAAACAAGAAGATTAATTTTAATAGATGTACCTATTATAATATTTATATAAATTATATTTTTTATGAAATCAATCTTACTTTGTTAAACACTTTTATATTCATAAAAAAAACTTACTATGTGTTGCTTTATCAGTTGCAATAAATTCAATCATGGATTTAACAGCAGATTCTTTAATTTTCTCTTTATACCTATTTTGATGAATGATAATTATAAGTCAATTAATCTAAAACAAAAAAAATTTCGTTAAGCTAATTTCTCAGCGTATAATTAATGTAATAAAAAAAAATACTTTGAAGTTATCAAGTTTAAGTCGGTTTGCCATTGAAATACAAACTATATTTTTTTCTACACAATATACATGTGATTCCAATAACTATTTCTCAAAAAAAGAAAATACAATATAATTTAAATATTAATCATTGCACTATTCCACCTAATTAATATAAAATAAAAGTTACCTCTAGAAATTTCCTTAAATTTATTCCAATTAGCTATATGTTCATTCAATAATTATTAAGAAATTTATATATATATTAAATAAGTATTTTTTATTCAATATGCTATTTATTCTTTTTTACACATTTTTATTCACTTTTAAATTAACTTTAGCAAAACGTTCTTTTTATCCTGCGATTACTTTTGAACTGAATAAGAATTTATAAATTTGAAAACATCTTTTTCTCATTTTAAGAAATGTTTGTTAAATTAAAGGTAAAATTTATTAAAAATACAACTTACTATTATTTTAATAACAAGTCTTGTTTTTTTAATAATGTCGACTGTCAAAATACAATTTGTTATTATTTTGATGATTTTGATTATTGAATTAATAACAAAAGTTTTCTTTTTAATTACAAATTTTAACAATTTCTGTTATTATATTAACAACGATTCTGTAACAACAAAAATTGTTAAATTCACAATTATGTTATAATTTTAATAACCAAAAGTGTTATTTGAACAATTTTTGTTGTTAATATTATTGTAGGTACAAATTTTTATTGTATTTTTGTGTTAAAAAATCATTTTTGTCATCATTTTAATAAAAAATACTATTAATTTAACAAATATTGTTATTGGCATTTTTTTACAACCGATTCAACAACCGATTGAAAAAACAGTAAAAAATTTTTCAGTGTAGTGAAGCGGATTATAATGTTAAAAGCTATATCCGAAAGATAAGCCATAAATTATTAAAAAAGTTATTATTTTCGCAACATCTTATGTAATTGTATACGAGGATTATGCATCTCTTGAGGATAAATTTTACAAATAACTAATTGGATCAAGATTAATTTTATTTCTATTTTAATTTATTATTTAATTTTTATTTTAAATATTAACTAGTATTCGAACGCTCTTCGTGGAAATTTAAGAAAAAACCGTACTCAATATTTCGTTATGAATTATTGTTTTCCATCATTTCCATTTGTCGTTGAAATTATGTTTTTTATTGATGATTTATCTTAAACAACAACCTCATATTTAAAAAAATAAAAATTAAATTTGAATCGGGGGTGTTGTTACGGCAATTTGATAAATTTAAATGTTTTTTTGAAAATGATTTACACACGAGGTGAGATTTTAAATTGAAATTTCTATTTGAAAATTAAAAAAAATTGAAAAAATATTTGAATTTGCCACGTCTCCTGTTTGTATTAAATGGCCTAAAAAAATGAAATAATAATAATAATAAAATTAAATGTTAAATGTTTTCTTAGTCGTTTTAGGCGAATGAGAACAATTCAAAATTGCAGAAATAATCACTTCGCAAAATAAATATCTGTGATGAATTTTACATATTATATTCTACGCAGAAAAACTTCCTATCCTAACTTCCAACGAAGAACTGCGGAAATGAACAAAAATTGGAATAATCTGTAATGATGAAACGAAGAACATGGAATTGGAGATTAGAACAATTGTTAGTTTTAGAATAGTATTAGAGAAAACGAAACTGCAGCTTAAGATGAAATTCGTAGGGTGAAAAAAGCGTGATAAATAGAAAATAGTATGGAGAAAATCGGCTGGAGACTTTCAAAAATTGAAGGAGAGCGTAAATTGAAATTTAAGCCTATATAGTTTGTAGTTCGAAAAATTAGTATTTAAAAAAATACTTTGGAGAGAAACGGATGAAGACTATTAAGAACTGAAGGAGAGAATAAATGAAAATCAAAACATATATGGTTTGTAGTACTGATAAATAAGTCTTAAGTAAATAATAGGTAGCATAAATATAGGAAATATAATTAGGACTTGGTTTTATCTTTCTGCAAAGACTCGATTGACCCAATTGGTTGTTCCGATTTATTTTACAGGAATTTCCTTTTATGTTAAATTGTACAGATTGTAAGATCAATCAGAAAATTAAATAAGAAAGTGAAGTATGTAAAGTAATACCCTTATATAACCATTTAAAATTATATGGGCACAATAGTCCTGTATATCTAAATGGATAAAAGTGCAAAAATAATAGGAGGATTTCAACGGCATAGAGCATAACTGTCTTAAGTGCAATTTTTTCAAAATTAATTTTATGCTTAGTAATTTTTTGGAAAAGCTGTTCTTTTACAATGTTAATATCATAATCGCCCGCCAAAGAGTTTTCGAGATATAGAGTGTAAAAATACGTTAACTGAAAATGTTAGAGTTTATTTTAGGATTTTATTATATTAAACTGAAAAAGAATATTTATTTTGTAAAAAAATATTAATTAAGTAGTTAGACCTACAAAAAATTATATATAGATGCAACACAAATATATGGTACGATCCTCACTTAGAATATTATGCCAAAAGAGCAATTTCTAGAGTGATATTAGACCACTACGGTATTTTGTTAACTCTACACATTTATAAAAATTGCCCCGTATCACTAGTCAATTACTAATCTAGCCAAAATCTATATTACAAACTTAGAACGCAAAAATAAGATTTAAATTATCCTCAAAATTGCAAGCCAACCTTTCCAGAGCAAGAAGAAGCGTAATACGTAAAAGATTTTAAGGCACACGTCCATCAACATTCTGGAGGCAGCTTCAAAAGTTTTTCTAATTCATTGCGCTCGGGAACACTCAAACTGGACTAAAGAAATGTACAGTTACGTAGTATGTCATGACGAGGCCAAATGTTCAAAGTAGGGAGGTGGTAGAAAACGACTAGTACATAGAAAATCCGAAGAAAGCCTTAGCCATGTTTGTATTTTAATTTTTTATTTATTTTTTTAATTTTTCTAGCAATACCTAACCGAAGATCAAATGACTTGGGGCTGCTTCAGTAAGGATGTGTTAGGTAAACCGACATTTGTAAATTAAAAAATAGCTGCAGATATGTTATCAGGGTATGGATCACTTCAAACCATCAGTTTTAGAGCTACAAACGGTGTACAAACGGAGAAAAGGTAATAATAATTTTTTATTTAATTATTTAAAATTTTTTGAATAAAATGCAGAAGAACGCCAAACGCAATGTTAACATTCAAGAAGTAGGTGATAAGGTAACGAAGTTATAATGGTAGGATAGGTGGTAGGTAGCGAAGATATAATGGTTTAGGACTGCTTTAGCAGGGTTGGTTAAAAATATTATCAAATTTTATTAAGTTCGGTTTAATTTATTTCTACTTGTAGATAAAAGAGTATACTTAAGTGCTAATTGCATATACACTATATGAAATAACCCCGTTTACGGTATACCACCGATCTTAATAATTGAAAATATTTATAGTATTATTCAGTGAAAATCTGAGGATTCTGCGGAAGATACTGTATCGGCGTTGGACACAATAACCGTATCCAAGGATAGCTGGGTGTCCTACTACAAAAGATTGATCCTTCGTAAAAGGCACATTCCTAGTTTAATATAGAAAAAGGGTAAAAAATAAAAACATTTTTATGTATGGAAGTATGTATGCATGAGTTATAGAAAAAAAAAGAGACCTTACCAACAGTATATAAATAATGTTTAATGTGGTTTATGGAAAAATTTTGAAGTATTAAGTTTCAAGAAGAAAATCCTGAAAGAAAATAAAGCCTGTTTGTTTTTTCCAAAATTTTCTACTTTGAACTACAATATCTACATAACGGCAGCACCAATCATCATCAACTAAATTTTAAAATTAGCTCCAGACGATTATCTTTCTAGAATATATAACTGAATTTATATATATAATATATCAACAGATATAACGATTTTAATACAAAAATATTAAAACAACATGGATACTTTCAAATGTCCTTTTCGTCCTTGAAGGATTAGATGGCGCCACTAAAGATATATATTTTTGAAAAGCTAGTAATTCCAACTATCCTTGGACTATGGTCATTAGGTCCTACGCCGATACCGAAAATATTTATAGTATTATGAAAAGTCCTACAAAAAATTCCGGAGACAATAGAAAACTCTAAGATTTGCTCTCTTCTTATGCAAATAGGTTAGAAGAGTATTAAAAATTATATCATTGAAAATTTGATTGATTCCATGAACAATTAAGTAGAAAGCGGTAATAAAAGCAAATAAAGGTTGTATACGAAGTATTAAATATTAGGCTTAGATTATAATAAAGTAATTTCAAATTTCGATAGTCTATTATTGTCAGTATAAGTCGAATATTTGATAGTCACCAAAAAAAATATATTTAAAACAAAAATAATTGAATTCTTCTTAATTTTCCTCTTCTTTAAGAAAATATTGAGTTAATTATGATATTTTATTAATAACTATTTCAATAATAATATTAAAAAAATATGTTTTATTGTTATTAAAAAAATATTTTGTAAAACCTCTTTAAAATCAAATATTTAAGAAAATTTTAAATATATCCGGATCTTATAGCTCACCACTGTATATATATAGCATACATATATTTCTTTCATTTCATCAAATTTTCAATTTCAAATCAAAATTCCCAGAATCTTTGATATCATATTCCACATATTAATCATTTCAATAATCATGCATATTGCTTCTGTCATTAAATTAATCTTTATAGGGCTGAGAAAGTCGAAAATTAAATTTAAAAAATAAAAAAACATAAAATAACTATATTAAAACAATTTTAAATGACCTGTATATATGTATATATATAAAAAATATACGCCTTCAGGATATTTTAATTTATTTTATGATAAATATTTTAAAATTTTTGAATTAATTTCAATTTTATTGACAGTAGACATACATACATATATCTTTTTCCCATTTATTATTTAATTTTAAAATGATTGTGGTTGAAATCTAATATAACCACAGATCCACATTAAAAAGACTCATTAAAAAATGACAATTGTAATACCACAAAAAAATTATTAAATACTATATATCGTAAATAATTTAGGTGTGATGTGGGCTTCTTGTTGCATTCGTTCAGGGATTATCTTTGATTAAGATGACAAAACCAAAAACCAAAAATAAAAATAAAATAAAATATCAAAAGAAGGAGGAGGTTATGTCTCATTTGAAAGGATCAAACAATTTAAATATCGTTTGTAAAAAAATGGATTTATCAAATAGAAGTTAAGTCAGTTAGTGAGTCAGTCGGTTAAACACAAAACGATGATCAAGGATTAAACATTAAATAAAAATTCAAATAATAATATTCAATTCATATCGAAAATTCAATTCGCAAAAAGGATAATATATTCGAAATACATATATTATTATATACACGTATATATTTTATTAAAAATAATATTCACTTAATTATTAAGGGGATAAAGGAAGAATTTTTCAGGATTATTTATTAAAGAAAGGGATATATCCTATACATAGTAGCTATAAGTAAAATTTTATCTATTATTTTATTGGTATGCCATGAGATATCATTAAAGATAAAATTTGAATAATAATTAAATAAATTAAATTTATGAATAAATTTTCAAAATAATATTTTATAGATACATACATACATACAAAACAAAGTGTATGGAAAATTATATTCTCACGGATTTATAGATACTATTTTCTATGTAATTATCATTTTAATGAACTTGTTTATTTTTTGTACTGACTTTATTGTGATAATAACAGTTAGTTAATAAAATTTTATGCTAATTTATTTATTATTATTATTTTTTTTTGTAGTTATGAGAAATTTTATTTAAATTAAAAAATTTAACAGGTTATTATTTATTTCCCACTTCAGGATATTTTAATTGAATTCTTACAACATCAGACTTGATAAATCCTATTGTGGTGACAAGTCCTTTATAAATCTATATATATATAAAATTGTTTGTGATCATGTAACTTTTAAAACACTAGAGATGTATCGTAACCATATGTACATCATATGTTTCATAGATGCTCCGCTTGGTTTATGTCTATTTTTAGACCGGTATTCTGAGTGATTTGTATATCGGCCATACAATTTCCAGCACTTATCAGGCATATTTCAAAAACCAATTGTGTTACAGACATGAAAGTTTCTACTCATGATGGCTATTTGTTTATTTTATTTTATTTATTATAAAAAGAGCAATTTGCTCATACTATACCTTTACAATTTCAAATTGGGACTAAACAATTTCTTTCAAATTTCTTATTTTTCTTCATTTTTGTTTAGTCCCAATTTGAAATTGTTTAGTCCCATTTTGAAGTACTCTTGATACATAATATGTTCTGACATATATGAGAGCGAATGAAAACGATGAAATGAAACATGGCCAAAGAACTGCAACAATGATTATCTGGGATTAATGCACAATGACCCATAAATATTCATTAGAAGCATTAAACCGAAGTCTAAAAGATTTAAATGACAACGACAGACTTTTTGATGGTGTTATAATTTTATTATCTGGTGATTTCAGGCAAACGTTACCAGTTATTCCGCGTTCAACGTATGCAAATGAAATCAATTTAATATACAAAAATTCAACTTAATACAAACATGGGTGTTACATGGACGGATAAGCATGGGTGCTAAAATATTTTCAAAACAATTACTGAATATTGGGAATAGAAAAATTCATTTCCAAGGAAATTCACAATTCATAAAAAAAAAGCCAGAAAATTTCTGCAACATTGTTGATTCAAGAAATACATTGATAGACAGTGTATTTCCCAACATAAGCACCAATTAGTGTAACCATCAATGGTTCAGCGAACGAGCGATTTTGACTGCTAAAAATGTTGATGTTAATGAGATCAATTTTAAAACAACAGAAAGCACTGCCTGGCAAATAAATTTCGTTTAAATCAATTGACACACGGTGGTAGAAGAAGATCAAGTCGTAAATTATTTCACAGAATTCTTGAATTCACTTGATTTACCAGGATTTCCAACATATAATTTACGACTGAAGATTTGTTCACCAATTATTCTACTTCGGAATCTAAATGACTTGGCAATGAAACGGGATTAGTTATTAAAAAAATTATGGGAAATCTCATTGAAGCTGCAATATTGAAAAAAAAAGCTACAAACGGAAAATTCCAAGAAGAAAATGTTTTATTTTCACATATTCCAATGATACCCAACGATGTGCCTTTCCAGTTCAAGCAGTTTAAGTAAATTTGCGATAACCATTAATAAATTGCAAGGACAGACAATGAACATATGTGGATTAAATCTAGAAAATATAGATCTAAGTCTAGAAATAGAGAAAACCATCATATCTTTTCCTTTACACACATGATGATGTCACCGCAACAATATTATTCATAATTTAAGATTAAGATGACACAAACAAATATTTTAAAATATAAATATTATTCTATTTATTTGATATTCAAGTTTTACACTAAATTAGAATCTTCGAGTTAGTACTTTGGTATGACGAAGTGTGCTAAATACTGTATCTGTAAAAGAAACAGCTACATTCAAATGAAGATCATATTTCAATATATTCACGTACAATATCCTTCATGATTATATAACTTCAAAACCATCTAAATGTTCTATATTCAGAACTTTTAATTGCGCAGCCGACACGCAGACTAAAAAACTTACGTCGGTGGAGCTAAGTTCCGGAATTTCAAGTAACTTGTCAAATTAATTTAAGTTTCCTAGAAGAAACAAATCATTTGATTTTTTTTTCTTGCACAAGTCTTGCTTCAATCAAAATTTATACTCGATATCTTGTATTTTATTTCAAATAAAATTATTAAGATGTAATGAAAATAATGTAGTTATTAAAAAACAAAAAAAAATATTTAAAATATAATCAATTCATATTTGCTTGTTCTTGAAATTGCCAGTCCTACCAACATATCAAAATTTTCTATCACCGGTCTTAGAAGAAATCTATTCACCCAAGATTTGAAATAAGAGAGTGAAAAATTGAAAATAATTTTATTGACAAATGGTATGAAAATGTGGAGATTAAAGATTTGAATAATGCACGAAGACTTTGAGAATTGACAGAAAAGACATTGCAAAATGATCAAAATGTCATTAGTTGATAAAATTATTACCGTTAAAAATCGTTTGGATGTAACATTAGCATCATCTATAAATATAAACGGGTATGCGACGTTTTTGTACTCTGTCCAGGCAATTTAGAGCAGTTTTTAAAAAAGCTGTCCATAAATTCAAATTGTACTTCATTTTGGGTGGTATGTTGACATGGTTTTAATCTAGTCTGAACAAAAATATTGTAAAGAAAAGTATAAGAATAATATTTGAATATCAAATTAAGCCTCATGAGGAGCTAAAAGCATTTATTTTGATTAAACATTGTAAAATTTATTACGGCACAAGTCCTAAGATAAGTAGGGTATAATAATGAATAATGACGCTCAAATCGGGACATCAAAAAGGCGCAATTATTTTCTTCCTAGCTCTCTCCTAACATTTTTCTAATTAGTCGAACCTACAATAATTTTCTTTAAAGGAATCCTATTTTAGTGTTGGGCCACTTGTAGCGACAGCCACTTTCACAAATCTTCTGTCCAACACTTTATTGTCATCAATATTGTTTTTCCTTATTAGTTATCACCCACAAAATGCATTCATTGAACTCAATTTTTGATCAACGTTTTGAGCTCACTTCATGTTTTTTTAGACGTGCTGCTTCGGTTTTTATTGTTGACTATTCTTTCTGTGACCTTGCGAATATACAAGATCTGTTTTTGCATATTTTCCTGCAGGTCTGAATGCGTTCAATCATTTTACTGAATTCTTCAATTCTTGTTCATTCCATCAGTTGCCTGTTCCAACCAAAACATACTACTATAAAAATCAATAACCTGCAAATAAACTTGATACTATAAATTTTAGCTTAAATTAAAATAATAATTTAATAAAAAGTAAATTTAATATTTAAAACAATTAAAAAAAAAACCTCTTTTACAGTTTTGTTTTATTTTATGCTTTTTTTATATTTTTTATAGTGTTGACTTTTTTATTACTTAACAACAACAAAAAAAAAAAAAAAACAAAGGAATTAACAATTTGTGGTAAACTTTTCAGAAAATCAACAAAACCAAAAAACAATAAAATTTACATATTAAATAAAAGTCATACAACCATCAATAATCAAACACGGAGAAAATAAAAACAAAAAAAAAAACAAAAAAACAAAAAATAATGCAATAATATGTGAGACATCAATGAAATTGCGTTTGCTTACATATTCATATATCGTTTACATAAATATATATAATGTATATATAGAAAGAATGTTTTATTCAATTGACGTTTATTCAAAAAACCTATTGAAATTTGAAATTCACCTACACACAAAAAGGATACGATGACAACAATTATAATACGCATTTTATGCACTGTTCAATATTGTACATCAAATGCAAATATCAGCAGTTTAAGTTGAAGTTATCTTTTTGTTCATTTTTATCCTATCTATATAAACAAGGACATTTTACATTCCTATATTTACATATGCTATATATATAATACGTTATAAAAAATAAAAAACTTGTATATTATGCAATTTCTCTCTGTAGGACTCTGTATATTATTTTTAGTATACATATCAGAGAATACAATGTCCTGTTCGGATATCCTTTTTTTGTTTTTTTTTTGTATTATTTTTTATTCGCTGTTTATATAAACAAAATATTGATGTAGTGGTTGATATTGAATGTAAAAAGGTCCATTTGAATTGCACCTCAAATTGATGTTGTTATCGCATATAAAATGGTGATATTGTGAATTTTGTAAATATTGTCAATGCAATGCACATTATAACAAACATTATATATATGGGCCACATCATCCATATTAAAAATGAAAAATTTATTTTTGTTTTTATTTTTTTTTTTTTTTGCAATTTTTGTTATATGCATTTAATATAAAAGGATTATACAATTCTATATTATAAAATCCTTGTTGCTCTTTTATGTTTCGATTATTTTGATTGTTTCATCGACGGCGGTGGCCACTGATTGTTGTTTTTTGTTTTTTCATTTTTGTTTTGTATATATATATATATATATGTAATATTCATTGAATTGAAAAATAAATGAAAATCTTATCAAAGTTGAATTGAATTTTATTATTGAAAACAAGACCACACGTCCACTATGTATAGATTTGTTTAGGGGTTTCGATTATGCAGCCAATATGATTGTAATAAAAAAAAAATTTTTTTTATGAAAAAGTCCTGAGGTCTATTAAACAAAAAGGATATCATATAAGTTTATTGTTGATTTTGTTGATGATTTGTTTTTGTTTTTTGTTTCTTGTTTTATTGACAAGCATGTTTTGCATTTCCGAATACTATCAATAAATAATATATATATATAAACCAATACATCATATAAATATAAAGGACGAAAATATGAGACAATTGTCAAATAATTATTTTTTGTTGTGGGCTTTAAAAAGGATCTCATTCATGTCTTTTGTTCGCATTTTTTTGATTTTTTAGTTTTTTGTTTTGTAAGGATTAAAGAGAATATTGATTTAGTGTTAAAATAATTTTTGAAATTTAAATGAATTGATTTTAGATGATATTTTGAATATAATTAGAAAAATTAATAATATTAGATTGCATTTGGATTTCAGGTAAGGTTTAGATATTGAAATAATATTCTTAGCGGTGCAAGTATGATGTCAATCAGTATTTATTGTGAAGCATACTAAAGTTGTAAATGGCTAAGGTAGAAAATTTTGTAATAACGCGTCATTTTAGAAAGTTAATTCAACTTCTTTCAAATAGAAAATTTTTGGATAGTCTTCTCAATTTAAAAATATGTTAAGTTTATATTAAGATTTGAAGAAAATAAGTAGGGGTCCAATTTGAAAGGATAGAACACTCTTCTAATTACACAAATAATTTCACGGTTGTCATTATTGTCATTTTCTTATTGATTACCCTAAAATTGGTCATTAGAACAATTGAACAATTTTTTGGAATATTTTTAAAATATCTTTACATTTTTTTGACATATTTGCTCTCATTTTGGTTTTGTTGTCTTACAATATCTTTCTATGGAATTGACACCGGATGGAGGTTGGGAATTTCATCACTGCTATGAAAGCAGTACTTATAGAAGCCGATGACATTCTTGCGACTCATTTCTGCACTCATTCTATTTACGACATACTTCTACTTCATTCTTTTTCTATCTTTCCCCTTTAGATATACAATTTGAATATCACACGCTTTTCTCAAATTCTAATTTTGGTCTCTTGGGTTCTCCTTCACTGGCGTCTCAAAAATTGTATTTCAGGCCCTTATTTTTTTCATTGATGACTGTTGTTTTTGTTTAAGAACAAAATTATACTAGAGATTTGAATTGGATCCATCCACTACGTGTACAAATATCTGTTATGCAACCTTTAGAAAATATTTCACAAATTTTTTTTTTTGAAATTTGGTTTATAAAACTTTATTGAAGTAAATTTTATACATTTTGTGTTGGACCAGAACAACGTCGTATGGTTTTGCTAGCCTGATATAATTACGAAAATAATAATTGAATTTAACATTTATTGCATATACTTTTGAAATATCAAATGTTGAATTTACTAGATATAGCGTTACAAACAGAATTAAAGACATATACAATATAATTAAATCAAAATTTAAAAAAAAAATTTAGAAAAGGCTAAAAATTGATGATGAAAGTTAAATTACAAAATGAAAACCTGACATATGATTATTTTGTTTTGTGAAAATATCGGTTAAACAAAATAAAAGATGGTGAAAATGTAAAAATAAATGATGAAAATGGTTTTCTTCCATTTCATTGCTCACTTCGGTTTTGACTACTATATATTTTTTGTTGTTAAATAAAAGCTGAATAATTTTAATAACTTTTTTTGTTATTTATTTTTTTTTTTTTATTTTGTATTTTTTATTTAACATTCAACATCGTATTCACATAGCATCATATTGTAATGTTTATAAAAAAAAAAAACAAAACAACAACACTAGTAAAAAAAAAAAATTGTTTTTGTCTAAATTCAACATAAAAGAACACCATATTGAATTGTTTGGTTTAGTTGTAAATATCGGAAAAATTTGACTTCCACATCTCTTCTTATTCAACTCAATATTCTCGATTTACCACCAATGGAAAAACATTCAATTTCAAAATTGAACAAAAAAAAAAATATTTTTTTTCTTTTTTACTTTTTTTTTTTTTTTTTTTTCTATTATTATCCTTTTGCATTTGATCCTGAGTGTATCTAAAAAAAAAATTTTTTTTTATTTAACTTTCTTTTATTTTCTATATCACTAAATCAGCCCCCATCACCATCATCATCATCATGTATAAAAAGCGTCACGTGGTCATAACATAAAAACGTGAGACAAATACACAATAAAAAAAAAAAATGTTTGTAAAGAAAATAAAAGAAAATTGGGTAGAGTAGAGAGGGAGAGAGAAACAAAAAATATGTATATGATGCATGTATATTGAAAAAAAAGAACTGAATTTTGTATATGTACTCGTATATAAGGATTATATTAGAAAAATATAAAAAGACATAAACTTCATTTCAAGCTATTAAAAAAAAAAACACCTAACCTACATTAAAATTTAAAAGTGTGTACAATATTTTGTAGTATGTAAGTTCTAATATGAAAGAAAATGTTGGTATACCTGTTAGCTATATTAAGTATGTATTTGTTGCGTTCCATTGTCTTTGAAGTTTATAGCTTGTCGGAATGTTCGCTGTAATTTCATAATGTGTCGCAAATCGATCATGAGGAAATTTTTTCAAGTCGACGTATTCATATTCAAAAAAATTTTATTATTTATTAATTATTATAGTAAATCTAAACAGTTGTGACGAATAGCAGGATGCATTAAGGGCCCCAACACATCTGCAAGTATTTATTAATAGTTATTGTAACTCAAAAAATTATATTTCTAAGATTGTATTGTTTAAGCACTCTCTACACATTGGTTGAAATTTTTCAAATATTTGCACTTATTATTTTCGTAATGTATCTGTCTTCAGATCTGTTTGTAACGCTATAGTAAATTCAACACTTGATATTGCAAAATTATATGCAATATATCTGTCTTCAGTTCGGTTTGTAACGCTATAGTAAATTCAACACTTAATATTGCAAAAATATATGCAATATATGTTAAGTCAATTATTATTTTCATAATTATATCTGTCTTCAGTTCTGTTTGTAACGCTGTGGTAAATTCAACAACTGATATTGCAAAAATATATGCAATATTTCTGTCTTCAGTTCAGTTTGTAACGCTATGGTAAATTAAAAGTTTGATATTTCAAAAGTATATGTGATAAATGTTAACTCAGTTATTATTTTCGTAATTATATCTGTCTTCAGTTCAGTTTGTAACGTTATTGTAAATTCACACTTGATATGGCCAAAATAGTTCTTAAATTTACGTTTGATATTTCAAAAGTATGCAATAAATGTTAAATAATTAATTATTATTTTCGTAATGTATCTGTCTTTAGTTCTGTTTGTAATGGTATAGTAAATTTATCAAAAGTATATACAATAAAATGTAATTGTAATAAAAGTAGTTGAATTATTATAAATTAACATTTGTGTCTATCAAAATCAAAAGGTACTCTTTGTCATCTGAAACTGTTTTGAGATATATGCAAAAAACTTGTTATTTCTGTATTTTAAGTTCAAATTAATTTTGAAATATTACGTTTTATAAAAAATGGCTTTTAGATCAAGAAACACTTTACGTTTTAAAACTAGTACCAGAAATAAGGAAGTAAACTTCAATTCAAATTTGGAAAAGAGCCATTTTGAAACTAAATTCTGGAAAAGAGCTATTTTGAAAATAAATTTATGGAAAAGATCACCTTTTGCAAAAAAAATTTACGATACATATTTTGATTATAGAAAAATTGAATTATCACAAACAACATTTTTATTCATAAAACAAAAACTAAATATAAAAAAATATAAAAAATAACCAAAAAACATAATATTTTTAAAAGCTAAAAAGTTAAACATAAATAAAAAAAAATTCAAAATTCAAAAATGAAAAGAATTCAGTAAACTTTTTTCTTCAAAACAAAAAAATAACAAAAAATTTAAATATGAAAATCTAAGTCATCAAAGTCACAACATGTATCACAAATTAATTCTTCTTCTACAGGTGTGTCGGTTTCTAATTCAGTGGAAGGTTTGTCAATTACATGTTTGTAGAATTCAAAGCCTTCCAAAGTGCGCCAATCTTCTCCATAATGCTTTTGTAAAAGTTTATCCACGTCTTTGCGTTTGGCGTTCTTAATAATTGGTTTATCAGTAATTAATTCTGGTGTACAATTACTGTTCAATCTTTTCCCTTTTTTTAAGACTGATCGAAAAACTCCCAAGTCAGCTTTATATGTTGTTTCCCCTTTAATTACGAAGGAGTTTGATTTTGTACGCTTGATTTCAAATCTTTTAGTTTTGTTAAATTTAAAGTGCCAATCTTTGGTTGGTTTTAAATATTCAATGGCTAGGTTTCTCCAATCTTTTACAGGACATTGTTCAGTACCTAAATTCAAAATTACACCACAGTCTTTGTATAAATCAATATAATCTTTAGGCTGCAAAATCACTTCTTTTTGACGAGCAATTTTTTCTAACTGAGCAAATACTCTATCTGGAGGAATATATGAGTGTCCTGGCACTGGGAAAATCAACTCAATTTTTTTTACTGTTCTTGGAGCAATATTGCAAAGCCAAAACGAACACATTAAAATCACTGTACAGTTCTTATTTTGACCTCCACATCCATCGCACATAAACCTAATTTTGTTTATTTTATCATTGAAAGATGTACTGCAGAGTCGATCATACAAAGCAGATGAAATTTCATTAGACCCTTTTGGACTAATGTCTTCGGTCCAAATATAAAAATACGTATTTTCTTTGGTTAGCTGTGATTTTGAAGAGCCATTAACAATACCCAAATTATATAAATTAAACTGGCGACTGTAATAGGCAGCCTGGTCCGGTATCTTTGGTAAGATCATATTTTTTTGGCAATCAAATGAAAACATGGTCATACTTTCACTTTCTTCCTTCGCTAAATCAAAAAATGCTTTTGAACGGAGCTTGTGAACTCTCGATTGTATCATAAGTTCATTTTTTTTAGCAACATCTTTTTCAATCTGTAATCTTTGATTAAATAAAATACAAGTTGAGCACTTATCTGTTGATGGCATTTTAAATCCAATATTGAAGTGCCGATTAAATATATTTCGAAAAAAGCTGTTTTTGACTTGGAGATCAGAAGGATGGTTCTCAGTATAAAATTTGTACATTTTGTTGACAGACAAATCTCCAGACAAGTATTGTCTAACAGCTATTTTTGCTCGACAATAATGTATTTCAATTGGTTTATAACGTTTAATGTAATTAATAACTGCTTCCCGCTTTGAAGCATAGACTGAAGTCTTTCTGTCGCCTCCACGGTTCTCTCGAGGCAAAAGTCCAGTTTTAAAATGATTTAAACAAACTCTGCTAATACGTTTTCCTGATATCATTAAAGTTTTTATAAAAGTGTCTTTACACACACGAATCTTCATACCTTTTAAATTTTGTATGAAATGTTGGCAACGATAAGATTTTGAAGTACCTCCTTTTCGCCTATCTGTTCGTTTTGGAGATTCAATACTGCTATATGCTATTATGAAACAATCTTGTTCCTGTTTTGATTTGGATTTATAAAATAGTTTGGAAAAATATATAATGTCTCTTCCTCTCAAAGATTTACATTTAAAAGTTTTTCCATTGTGTTTGCAAGTCGGAAATTTAGGTAGGTTTATAGCTTTTAATCTATGTTAATGAAATATAACATTGCAATAGTTATTAATTCATTATTCTATAGTAATTTAATACAAACCTTTCTAGTTTTTGCTTCTCTCTTTTCCACTGAATTTTATTGACCGATCTTTTTCTTGCTTTTTTGCCACTACCTGATAAATCCTCAATAACACCGATTGATTCCATTATTAAAACCGTCTTATATCTCCAAATATTTAAAGAACAATGAGTAGCACGTTCAAATTAATGTCAAAATTCCCGCCAAAAAGACACAATGGAAAAGATACCATTTGAAAATTACATTTTCTCCTCATATGTTTTTTAAGAGGAAAAGATCCGTTTTTGAAACTTATATTTTATTACGGAAAAAGTACATTTTGAAACTGACAAAAATTGAAAAAGAGCCCTTTTTGAAATTGACTACATATTTTACACGAGCAAAACTACTGCTAAAGGTACCATTTTGAGCTTGAATTAATATTTAGATGACGTAAAAGTACATGAAGAATAATGTGACATTTATAAGTTTTTTTTTTCATTTTATGGAAAAGAGTACCTTTTGATTTTGATAGACACATTTTATTCCTCCTGCTGACTACAGCCACAACAAATTATACATTATAATATCCGCTAAATGAAAATGTATTTATTTAAATCGTGGTGAAAATGATTGGAGGCACAAACCATAGAGATTTCGATGTCAATTTTGCCCAAACATAGAGATTTGAATGTCAAGCTGAGCTTTAAATCTCATTGTATCAACAACTGTAGTAAACATTTAGGTCATATCTGCTTGTTTATATGGATTTTATTTTAATAAGATTTAATTTTTAAATACGTATTTTTAATTTGTTATTGAGATTCAATTTTAAATAAATTTGTTCGTTTCAATAATATAGATATCGATAGCAAAATTTAATTATATTGAACAGATTGTAAAATATAATGCCTACGGTGTAATGATGATAAATTTAATAACAATTTTGTTCGAATTCTTAACTATGCCCAACATTGGTAGTTTTTTCTTTTTCTAATCAAAACTGAGTTAAATCTATAAATAAAACAATTCTATTTATTTTTGTGCTTAGATTATTCAGATTATCCAATTTAATTTTTTTACTGTACTCAACGCGTACTCAACAGCGTCAACGCTGCTCAGATATCACAGAGTAATTAAAAAAGAAAACATCAAATTAATCAAAATAAAACGTGAACTGAGTTTGATGAATAAATATTTAATTTAATAAAATCGTGGTGAAATTGATCTAAGACACAAACCATAGAGAAAAAAAAATTTCCATTAAAATTTTTATTAAATTAAAGTATTATAAAATAAAACTATTATAAAGAAAAATAGTATTTTTTTATTCATTTCATTGGATTATTTTGCGAGAGAGCTTAAGAAAAGTGTTAAAAGAGCCTAAAAAAAGAGAATTGTTTTATACATTTTTCACCACAAAAATTTAAAAAGGTGAATTTTGAATCTAAGATTATTTTGGACAATCGAAGGAAATATTTTCATGTTTTCGTAAATACCATCTGCACGTGGTTTTTTTTTTATATGTTAAGGTCTTTCATTTATGGGTTAGGTAGTTAACCTACCACCAACTTTTAATCTGAGAAGCTTTTTTTTGTGCTCTTACAGTTTTGACCTATCGTGTAAGCGGTTTCTGTATAGAATTGTTTCCGGAAATCCCCACGTGGAGGTAATGTGAGCACTTTCTCAGGAACTAGACTATTGCGCATCTAGGTTAACGACCTCTTAAATGTTACCTTGTCAATCTCAAGCCGGACCGTCGTTCGTATTATATACGCTTATATGTATTTTTAAACACGTCCGATTTATAAATTATATCCTAATATATTTTTATGACAGTTAAGGTATATTCTGTGAGCTTTGTTTACTTGTCGACTAAAATAGATTTTGTCAACAATAAAAAAAACAGAAAAATAAAAATATATAAAAAAAATTCTATGAATTAATAACTATGAACATGTCTTTATTAACTACAGATTTTCAAAGTTCGGATAAAAGATTGCTCTGCTCTGGATTCAATTTGATTATGTGGTCGATTCCTAAAATTTATCTGATGAGAAAGAGAAAATCACCACATTAATTATGCAACATGAATAAAGTTAAATAAATAAATTATAATATTCTAAATAACTGCTTGTAAACATTATATTATTCATTTTCAACAAGTATTTGAGTGAATAAGTATTGAGCGAGCTTTTGAGCTTCTAAAGACAATATCGTCAATCTAAATTTTGTATTCAATTAGGTCTTCAAGCTAATTCTAATTTTACTAAATTGCTATTTTAAACTCAAATTAGTGACCGACACCTGTGAAATTTTGTTTGAAATTATAATTTTAGAAATCTTGTTATTAATTTCGAATTTAATATAATTTTAAAAAAAAACGACATTCTAAACTAAATAAGAATTTCTGAAGTTCTCTTAAAAAAAATTTCAAACTGGTTAAAAACCAAATATTTTTATTGAATTTGATTGTTCTGATCTCTACTAAACAATGTAAAACAAAGAAAAAAAAAACTTTGGGTGGTGGTGTCCCTGAACTTTTTATCAGTGCAGCAGTTCTTTTCAATATAGACAAAAAAGAAAACAAAAAATATGAATGAACACTTTCTTCTTTGTTTGTTCTTCTTTTATCTTTTTTTTTTGTTTTTCTTTTCGGTTGGTCCAAATATTTCTCCCCAAAAAAAGATTGGTTAAAATTTTCATTTTATTAATCATATTTTTTCTGTTGGTTTCATTTAATAAAAGTAATACAGGGTGGTTTATATTCTACCCTTTATATTGTTTAATGTGTTGCTTAGTTTTTATTTTATAGTGTAAATGTGACATCGAATTTTTTATTTACATGATCAGTGGGTTGATTCTATTTGGCTTTTATAGTTTTAATGTATTTTTTGTTATAAACATTATAAATTAGGGTGGACCAGAAGGAGATGGAGATTACTTCTATGTGTGAAATATATAGCAATTATATGTGGTGTATATTGGGTTGCCAGTTGTATTTTTTTTTTTTTTTTATTATTGTTTTAGGTAACTTTTGTTGCTATAATAAAAATGTCATAGCGAGCTTTGTGAACCTATAAACAATTGCATGAATGGATACGCAATAATTTTAATGAAATATATAAAAGGTTTCTATATCTAAAGTGAAAATTGTTCTTTTTTTTTATTTTTGTATTGGGAAAAAATAAATTCAATATGAAATCGGAAAATGAGAGAATTTGAATTTGATTTAGCCATTTGAATTGTGGTTTAATTTGGTTCTTCTTAACATATATACAGAAAATTTAATTGTGGACGTTATAGTACGGTAAAGGTTATGTGAATTGAATTTTTTTTAAATAAAATATTGAATTCATTGGCATCAGGTGGAGATTGTTTTTTTTTTTGGTAGTGTTTAATTAAAATTATTGTTTATGGTTTTTTATTTTCATATTGTTAAAATCCTAGTTTCAGATTAATAAAAATATAATGGAGATTTTGGATTAAAGGAACATTTTTTTTTTTATTATTAATTGTGATTCAATTTTTTTTTTGGCTTAATATTTTATTTAATAAAATGTTTTCGTTTTTGTATAACTAAGATTATATTTGTAGAAAATGTAATAAGTAAGAGCTTAGAGGGTTGAGTGTTAACAACGGGGTACTTGCTATAATAGAAAATATTCAATATGGATTAAAGAAGTTGAAAGAAACAAATATTTATAAAATATCCTTGCTAAGGATATTTACGTATAGTTACGTTAAAAAACCAATTTCAAATGAACAGCAACAGATCAGAAAGTTATTAAAATACATGACATCCACATAGATAAGTTGAAAGACGTCGAAGATATAAATGATACCAGGAAGCTAAATGTGTACTTTTGTGAAATTACACCACATGCATTCTTTGAAATTAAGCTAATGAGAAAGAGTTGGGTTTTCCATAAACAATAGAAAAACAAAATGTCTACGGTCAGTAATGACAATAATGAGAACGAAGTTGGTTTTTCCATAAATAATAGAAAAACAAAATGTCTACGGTCAATTACAACAGTACTGAACTGTATAACCTACCACTGTGTTTGAAATCATTCATCTTTGATTTGTAAATTGAGAAAAGTATGGTATATATTTGAACCATTTCACAACCGAATTTCATTATTATTCTTTTAAATGGTGGATATTTAATAAGGAGACGTAGCGAAATTAAATGTTTTTTTCAATTTTTTTTAGTTATCAATTAGAAATTGCAATTTAAAATTTTATCTTGTATTTAAGTCATTTTAATAGAGAAAATTTTAATTTTATTAAATTATACCGCAATTCATGCATAGCCAGAACTGAATTTAAATTGAATTTTTTTGAAATAAATTATTACGTATGTGGTTTTTGTCCAAAATAAATGAATAAAAAATGATGGAAAATAAATGAAATTTAGTACGATTTTTTATTAAACTCCCTCGAATTTGAAAAAGCTGTATTCGCCCGTTTGTCATTCGCTAATTTCTAAAAAATATATAATAATCATCCCGAAATTCTTTTCTGCCATATAACCGTCATTGGGTTTAAGTCTGAGAGAACAAATTTTAACAATCTCCACAAATATCTATTACATAATATTTGTTAATTCAGTTTACTTAAACAATTGAGTTCGAAATACATATTTTAGAATATTATGAGACTTGTGATGCCCATGGATTGCGAGTACCCTCATAACATGTATAATAGGTTATTTTCAAACACAAACATACTACAAACTACTAAATTTCAACATATAAATTTTTTAACACTTCTACATTGAAATGAGCTCTACTTTACACATCGCAAAATGATTTTTTCCATTTCTATTGTATCAATTTGGTTTTCTGTACGAGCATAACTGTACGGGGATAACTTTGTTTTTTTCTTTATTTACTTATTTATTTATATTATCGTAAATTATAAAAATTAAAGGGGAGCTTTCCAGCTTTGCCATTTCTCACACTTCCTAGACCTGTATTTTCAAATCCCAACTTTAGCGTTAAGATAGCCCCCAAATTAATTTAATGTCAGCTTTTGAAAATCATTGTCATATACCGTACTTAGCTGCGTGTACCAAATAGATGCATCATCTGCGTCTTTAGTTGGAGTATAACGGTGGACGATGGTAGTATGTTTTACTTTATTTGAATCTGGAAATGACAATTGTTCTGATCAAAATACGTTTAGAATTGCGACTTGAAATACTGCTGACGCCTTCTTTTTTGCCATTCAGTTTCACCCTTTCCAAAGTACAGCATATAGATGGTAATTTGCCGGAAACTACATAATCCCTTGTTCAATCCATTTGGTTTTGCTAATTCATACAATTTCTAGCTTGAGTTGACTTTGCTTGTGTTGACCTGAATCATATAGAGATTTACAACTTTTCAAGCTCCAAAAATTGTTCGTATCCAATAACCGAAGGTAATATTTTCGCGTACGAGAAGGTTTCGATAATTTACTTCCGATTCTGTTATTTCGGTGTTGCGCTCGACACCACCACATTAATTATGTTGCACCCTTAAATTTGATGTGTAGTTTACTAAAACCGAATTTGTAGAAAGATTCAACATGATTTGATCCCAATTAATTTTTGTTGACCTACTGTTCGTTGTCATGTTTCGTGAAATGTTACAATTGGTGGACCATTTGGTATTTTCTGAGATATGGGTGATAAGGCCATAAGCCATCAACCATGGACATGCTCACCCCCCATTGTTAGTACAAATGCTTTTTGCAGCCAGTTCAACGAGGACATGCAGAAGCTGAATATAAGGCATAAATGTGAAATTCCAGGTACAGATCCTCCAGTCTTTGTTTGCTGTACTTGCGCCATTGTCCAAGAACCTCCATGCTTTTTTTTTAATGTAATTTATGTATCCTTGGGGTGATGTAATTTTTGATGATGTAATTTACTTACTTAGCTGGCCAACAGACCATGTAGGTCCTGGGCCTGTTTCGGTTACGGGTGGATTCTCTCCAGTTAGAAATACGAATTGTTTCAAATCGGTCGATACAGCTCGTAGAGTACTATCAAACGTTGAATGGCGCATTATGTATAGTGTCTTCCTTTCACCGATAGGTCCCAAGTTCAATTCCAGATGAAGCAATATTCTCTCCAGTTAGAGATACGAAATTGTTTTAAATCGACCGATACAGCTCGTAGAGTACTATCAAACGCTGGATGGCGCACTATGTGCAGTGTCTTTTTTTCAACCGATAGGTCCCAGGTTCGATTCCCGATGCAGCAACAAAAATACTATATGGCTTTTTCAACATGGTCTAGTACCCTTTGTCATTGGGATAAAATATATATATATGTAGTATAAACTTGCAGTACCATACTTAATTAAGCACGAAAAGATGATTCTACCTAAGTTACTGTCACGAACATAAAAAAAATATCAATAGAGTTCGGCATTATATCTTCTGCTACAGACCCCAAATTTTATTTTAATAACTTTCAAATATGAAATTTATATTATATACAATTTTACTTAGTTTATTGAGTCCTAATCATTAATTTCATCTGAAATATGATTGCTATCTTTTAAGATTGTTATCTCTTGATTTCAGATCCTTAAAAAAACCAAAAAACACTAATTTTTAACCTCTTTTTTATTTTATTTTCTTCTTACAATAAAATTAATTATGTATGCGCATTTAGTATTACTACTTTATAAGGTCTCTCTATGTTATTTACTTAAAAATATTGCAAATTGTTTTATTCCATTTACATTGTTATAAATTTCTATTAAAATCAGATCCCTTTTAAAGGTGTTTTATCCTGGCGAAATAGTTGTAAGTTTTATTGTTGTTGTTTTTGTTTTGTTTTTATGACATAAAATTATATATATATATGTATAATAATGATTTTGTATAATGTGATATATGCGTAAAATAATAATATAGAATTATATACTTACCATCTTGTATATAACAATAGTAAATTTATTGAATTTTCCGCAATACAAAGATAAATATAATAATATACGCACATACATAAATAAATAACAATCAAACCCTTGTTTTGCATTTTGATTATCTTATTAGAAAAAAAAAAACACAAAAAAAACAAAACAATTTTTTTTATGATAATTCAAAATCTTGATACGTATAATGTCATTTGTCCTGTATTGTCCTTATAATATAATTCACCCTTATAATATTATTTTATTTATTTTAAAACTATAAAATTTTGTCCTTGTTAAAATATAAATGTAAATGCATTATTTTCAAATTTATTTTAACACTATATTATATCAGTTGGATGTATTGGATGTGTTG
Organism: Argyra leucocephala; assembly: GCA_963942445.1. NCBI lineage: Eukaryota > Metazoa > Arthropoda > Insecta > Diptera > Dolichopodidae > Argyra > Argyra leucocephala. Next base: position 29,225,759 of record OZ012679.1, on the reverse strand, counting down.
TGTAATGTTAACCAACTTAAATATCATCTTTCGTCCTTGATATTATTTTATTTTACTATTTTTTGTTTTTTTTTTTGGTATGTAAAAAGGGGTGGTGTACATTTGTCAAAAATATAATACAAAGGATGCAATGATATTATTGTATAATATTAGTAGGTTATTATTATATTAAATAGAAATCATAGTTTTTCCAATTTCCTTTGCATCCGTGTTTTACTGTTGTTCAAAAAAAAATTGAAATTTTATGGAGTTGAAAATTAAATGATTGATTGTAAGGAAGCGAAACTAATTAATGTTGCGGTATATCAATTTTTTTATTTTATAAATAGAGCGTGATAGCGACAACCAAAAAATGGAATAACAAAAAAAGACAAGACAAAGTAGAGAAAATAGGAGGGTGTAAATTTTTAGAAAGATTAACGAGAGAGGGTTAGAAGATAGATATACTAAGGAATAAAATTTTGCAGGTGGATTTTTTTTTACGTGCTCTGATAACAAGGATATGCTTAAATTAAAAAATAAAGAAGATGATTAGCAATTTTAGACATATCGAATTAAATCGATGGAATAGAAACATATGACATATTTTAAATAGGAATAAACTCTAAGTGTAACTAAAATATATATAGGATATGATATATATATATAAAAAGTGCTTTATATGTAAGTAGTATATAGATTTTATCAACATATTAAACCAAAATAAATTATATTTATGGAATTCATGACCAAAAGTAGCTTTATAAATAAATTTGTATGATATTTTCAAAATCAATTGATTTCATGGACGATATGGTTTTATTAATTAAAAATTTATATTTTTTATTTTTTATTTGAGCTTGAACACTTGTTTGATGCCACTACATTATTCCTCTAGTCTTACTACATCTAAAAATGAAATTTTTCGCTAGCTTTTATATTTATTTTGCTTTTTCAGGATATTGCGATATATATGATTAGGTGATACTGGGTGTGGATCGATTTGTTGAAATACAAAATGCCGAATTAAAAATATTGTAAAATTTGCGAAGATATTAAATTTCTTGTTGCGGGATTGTGTGCTAGCGTTTTTGTGGTACACTTAGCAAGTTGACACTTAACAAAAGGACATTTAGCAAAATTAACACTTGGACATTTGGTAACTTTGATTTGGTATACACTGGAAAAAATATATGATCCTGATTTTTAATCCAACCCAACAACCCCACCTAATTCAGAATCTTTCTTTTTTTATTTATTTGTTTATTTTTATTTACACTTATTTTCCATTTTTACAAAATTATAGTTTATTCGCATAGGTAAGGAAATGTGTTTAAGATCCAACAATTATATAATTTCTTTAGGTTAAGGTTTAATTTAATTTAATTTAATTTAAGTTAATTTAAGAATTATGAATTTGCTACACATTATACTTTATATACTCCTATAGAGACTTACCGTCTCATGTATATGTACGAAATAAAATGAATATATAAATAAAAATAAATACATATAAGATTTGTTTAAAATATTACTTTTCAAAAAAATATATAACAAAAATAAAAAGGTACAATGCCTATATCTTCTAGCCAAGTTACACGATGATTTTTCCGGAATATATCGAATAACATTTTTTTTTTAAATTTTGTTTTTGTTTTGTGTATACATTTTTTTGGTATAAAATTATAAAATATAAAATAATTGAATATATAGGGTTAGAGTTAAAAATTTAAAAAAAATATATTAGATGACAATACATATTTATATTTAATAAATTAAAAATTAAAATAAAACAATCAATTCAGAAAAAAATAAATATTATATAATTAGAACAAAAAGAAATAAAACAAAAAAAAATTAAAAATAAAACTATATTTTACATTTCCGTTAATTAGTTCAAAACATTAGAAGCTGTAAAAGCAATTGATTAAACGTAATAAAATATTAACAAAGTAAAAATCAAAAACTAAAGTAAACAAATAAAAAAGAAAAAACAAGATATAAAAAGTCTAAACAGTTAAAAAAAACAAAATAGACGTTAGTTAAGATCTAGGTTAGTTTAAATTATGTTTTTAAAAATAATTAATTAAAAGGAGTTTATTTCCCATTTTGTCCTTCACAAATTAAATTTATTCTAAATAATTAAGTCAGGTTAGTCTAAATATAAGTAGAAATCAAAACAAAGGTGTTATATTCTAGTATATTATAAGCTCTTAAAACAGAATTAAAATGTATGAAATTAAACATATTGTACAAACAAATACATAAAGGCAATAAATAAAATAAAATAACAATAAAAAAAAAATATTATAAAAATAACATGTAAATCAAATTGAATCAAACGTTTCAAAATTTCATGTAAAACTGGATAATATGTGTTCAGTTTGAATATTTGCTCGTAATAACCCTTTCACACCCAAGAATTTTTTTTTTACTTTAATTAGTTTTACACAACTAAAATTTAATATTTAACCAGTGAATTTGATAATTGTGTTTTACTCAACCCAACAAGTGCTATGGATCGATATTTTTGAGTTTTAAATCGAACTTACAATTATTACGTAGTAAGTATAAAAGTTTTTCTGTGTTCATCCTTTTACCAAACTTCAATTAGGTAATAGATATTTCGCAAATTCCACTTAACAAAATAAACATTTAGCAACAAAAATATTTAATTTGGCAACATACAACACTTTTGCAAGTAAACATTTAACAAATGAACACTTGACAATAATACAAATGCACTTTTAAAAATATACTTTGCAGCTCTATAATTTTAAATTAGCCGCTGATGTTGTATATACAAAAAGTAAGATTTTTTCAGAATTTTTAACAACCCATATTGGATACAAAAATACTACACAAATAAAAGCTGCCAGATGTGTAAATGTGAAATGTCTAAGTATCGATTGTGCCAAATAATTTTTTCGTGAGATGTCCGCAGAACAAATTTCTATTTGCGGAATAGAATTTGCCAAATATGCTGTACCCAAGTATTTTATCACATCGCACAATCGCTTAAGGTGTCTCTGAAAGTGGTAAATTAAAAAGCCTCGTTGCGCGTATATCAAGGAACTGACAAAAGTGAGTTGAGCAGGGTCTAGGAACAGCTACATAGTACAAGTTGATCATAAGATTATAACTTAGGATTATTCGTTGACAACATAGAGAAGGTTAGAACTGAAGAGAGAATAATAAACAGATTTAAGAGTAAAATACATGTTCAGAGTAATACATGTTCAATGTGGAGAGTAACACGTCATGTTCAAGTGAATGAAATGTACATCACAATCTTACTTCAATAATTTTTTTAATAAACAGGTGTGATCAGTCCAATTTCTATCCAAAATTATACCAAGATATTTGAATGAGTCTACAATTTCCATTTCAAAACTAGTACTATCACAAAGTTTTAATCAAGCAATGAAATTGAATTATTCAAAAATAAAGGAAACTTATAACAATTAGATGGATAGAAAATAAAATTGACCAGTTGAACTGAAGAAAAAGAACTTAATGCGTAATGAATAGTCTATGAATAAAAAACCTTTTTCTAACATAGGTCAAAGTCATGAATATGATAACAAATAATTCCGAACAAATTTTTGTTGTCATAGTGAAACATGCATCATTAGGAAATGTAGTCAAATTACATTTAAAATTTTATTCTAACAATGAATTCACGAAGACAAGAAATAAGACAGGGTCAAGTACGGAGCCTTGAGGAACGCAATATATGCCATCTTCAAGTTGTTAAAGCTGTCATTAACTTTAACACGCTGTTTACAATTTGTTAGATAAGAACTCAGCCAACTGAACATAAAGCCACGAAAGCCTTGCATATTATACTTAAGTATATGTAAATATTCTGTAAAAGGCGAATAACCCTGATTTCATAACAAACTATTTTTTTTTTTTTTAGTTAAAACTATGTAGGTACCCAAAACTGAGATAAAAAAATATGCTAATGTGGAAAACAAATTTATTTAAAAAAATTATTACTATATAGGAAATGTGGGGGATTTTGTTTTATTTTTATTAATTTTAAAGAAAAATACTGAGAAAACTAAAAAAATATCATTTAATACAAGTTTCTTAATTTTTGTTGTAGAATCCGAATTTGGGTAAAAAACATACCTCTTCCTATTTGAAAATCTCGATTTCGGCCAATTTTGGCGAATTTTGAGCCTAAAAACCCCTTTCCTTCCCGGAAGTTCAATATCTCACCCATCGATAGAGCACCCTCGATTTAGTTAATAAATTTAAAAATAAGGGCTCCTTGTCCTCTTAAAAAGCTGATACGCATGCTCTCGACCACCCGGTATATACATTTTCTTGCAAAAGCAATACACTTATTTTGAAACCAACTTTAAAGTGTCTTCTAATTCAGATTTTTGCGTATATATTTGTAAATTCTGGAAAAAGGAAATGCACTGCAATATTTTGATTGGTTTATTTTAAATGCAACTCGATAATTCTAATTATTTTTATTACATTACATTTCAACAACAAAGCATTTATAACAGTGCGTTGTGTCGCACCAAGCCACTAAACATATTATTGAAACTCTTATATTTTTTATGTACATATTTTGTGAATGATAACAGATTATTTGTGTATAACTAGTTCTAAAATATACTTCTTAAAAAAAAAATGTCGGAAAAATGCGTTTTCAACATTTTTTTTCGACAAAAAGGATGACTCCCGAAATATTATTAAGTGATAACAACTGTTAACTAGTCATTTTGTACTTATTTATTTATTTCTATTTCTGGCTTCAAGTGGATAGACGGATAAGCCTAAAAACTCTTAAATACAATTTTTTGAACTTATTAAAATGAAGTAATGTTAAAAGCGATCAAAAATAAAAAATAAAAATAAAAATTAAACAAAATTTATGCGGCTTGGTTGCCATACTTAGTTAACAAAATTCTATCTCTTATTTTTAATATCACGGTCACAACCTTTTTTATTATAAAATTTTTGGTAATAATTTTGCCCAAATTTTATTTATTTTAATTCGAATTTTCTTAAAAAAAAAAAAACAAAAAATTTGTATTTACCAAAAATTCATAAAAACTAAAACCTGAAAAAAACATTTTAAAAATACATTTTTTTATAACCGATTTGACTGGTTGAATACTTATTAAAATTTCGCTTTATATTGATAATTAATTTTTTTGTTTATCTTTTATTTATTATTTTTTTTTTTGTTTTTTAATAGTCCTTTTTGGTTCATGTCTCTTTACACAACAGCAGCTCTAAAATTTTTATTTTTATTATAGTGTTTATATAAAAGCAATGAACATAAAAAAAGATTACAAGTCAATGTCCGATATTATCATCTCTCTGTTATATCCTTCTTATAGCCTTCTAAATTTTAGAGCAGATAATTTTTATTAGTCAAAAATAAAAAATAAAACAAAAAAAAAATTAAAAATAGGATTTTAAGTAACATCTTTATGTATATAAACAGTATTTAATTGAAAACAATGATTTATCAGGATTACAATATTATGAGTTAGTCAAAGGAAAAAATTCAGTTAATTATTATTATACCAGAATTTTAAATGAAAAATAATTGAAAATGTTGTGTTGATGGGAGGACTAAGGACTATGTTGTATATTAATATTGTTCAAATACTGAAATATTTTATCTACCAAAATTTAAATCTATAGCCCAAAGTAAAAATTTTAAATTTTGTACATAGTATTTAGACAAAAATTAAAATAAACTGTGAGCTGTAAACTATCAAATCAATTTCTTACCATCAATCAGAATATAGTAATTTGATTTGTATGAATAGTGTAAACTTAAATTACAGAAATCTATAATTATAAATGGTCTTTAGTAAATAAACATTAATGTTTGTCTAATAAGCGTTCTACTATATGTTCTTTGGTAGATGTTCAATAGTTAATAATTGTTTAAGACATACGGGAAGCTCCAATGTAAGTCCAAAAAAAAATCCCAATATTTCAAAATGCCAACTTTTACAACCTTAAGTATGGTACACGTTGTTGGGACAAAATTACATATTATGTTTAATGGTTTTTTTTTGTATTATTATTACTTGCAAAACGGAAATATTACGTATTGTTTTCAGAGTTGGGACAAAAACATTTTTTTCGCCGCTGTTTGATACAAAAAATGAAATATCTGTGATTTTTCCAGAAAGTTATCTTTATTAATATAAAAATTTAAAAACATTTAATTATTTTATATCTTCAACTGGTGAGGGGCCGTGACCGACAAAAATTGAGGACGTTGGTAAGTCAGCCCCAGATCGTATATTGGCTACCCTGAGAGATTAGTCCTGATTTTATTGAAATGCACAAAACATACTTTTATCGAATTATGACGGATTTTGGTGTATTACGATTTTGGTATATTGTGATTTTGTATTTACGATTTTGACTATCAAATATCGGACCATAATTCTTAATGGGGTCGAAAAAAAAAATGTCGAATTAAAAATGTTGAATAACAAAATGTTGAAAAAAAAATGTTCAATGCAAAAATGTCGAAAAAATAATTGTTAAAAAAAAAAATGTCGAATAAGGAAAAATATACTCGTGTATTAATTTAAAATAATTTTTGTTTTAATTTTATTTATCTACTTTCATACCACCCTAACCATTATTAATTCGGACATTGCAAATTTTAAAAATATTTCATAAAAGACTCAGAAATTATATGAAGCTACTTTCCGTTATTTTACTGACAAAAATTATGAAATTTCTAGATTTGCGTCAAAAGCCAAATTTTAAAATCCAAATTTCAATTTCCAAACTTCGAAAATTCAAACTTTTCCAACCTACATGGGTAAAAATCCAAACTTTCAAAATTTTTTTTTGCAAACGTGACCCACGTAATGAACAACGCTTAGAGAAATTTTCAAAGTTATCTAAGTCCCAGAATTTGAGGTCAAAGGCACTAGAAAATTTTTTTTCTCCAAATTTACCAGACGTAAAGACGGTTCAGAGACATTGTGGGAGAGGTCCAATATCCCAGAAATTCGGTATATATTCTGGAAAAAGAGACATATTCTCCTTTTTGCATCCAACAGCGTCTACGCATTAAAATGATTAAGGTAAATATTCTGGAAAAAGAGATCACACTTATTTTGAATCGAACTCTAAAATCCCTGCTAGTTCCGGATGTTGCATATAAACTTACATAAATATTCTGGCAAAAGGGAATACCCTGTATTATTTTGATTGGCTTATTTTGAATCCTATACTCTTTAATTCACTCTAATTATTTTTATTACATATACATTTCCACAAAAAAGCTCTTATAACAGTGAGGGTTGTCACATCAAGCCCCCGCTAAACATTTTTAATTTTATTGCAAATTTAAAACATTCTAAACATTGATTTTTTTATATTTGTTTATGTAAATTATATTTCGTAAATGATAAAAGCTGATTTTTGTAACTAGCTCTAAAATATACCTACTACTTTTAAAAAAATGTCGAACATATTTTTTGTAACATTGAAATTCAACAATTTTTTTTTTATAGAACCGGGTTTTCAACATTATTTTTTTGAACATTTTATTTTTCAACATTTTTTCCTTTTCGACATTTTTTTTCAAGATTTTTTTTTCGACATTTTTTTTCCAACAAAAAGACCGTCTCTCTTCTTAAAGACATTTTATGAACTTTGTTTTATTTGTAATATGTATTTGTGATTAACAACAAAATGATTTATATATCAAATCATACGAAATTATGGGAACTCCATTTAAATTTATCTAAAATAAAACTATAAGGGCTTTTGAACTAGCTTTTAATGAACTTTAAGTTGCTTTTAAACTTTGGATATATATTATATAGCCCTTCAAAATCAATTTGTTTTTTTTTTTGTTAGAAATAACGGTTTTTTCTATATGTAATGTTAACGATATCTGCCAACTCCGGTTTCACTACTTTAAACAATAAAAACAGAATAAGAGTATTTTTAGATTATATTTAAAAAAAATCTAAAATATGACAATTTGAAGGAAGGTGGACAATTTTTAAGATGAAGATGGATGTTAGCAAAAGCAGTAAGTAAATGACAGGATTGTCTAATATTTAAATTTGAATGTCAAATTTAATTCTTAAAGAGACGAAAGCTTGCTACATTTTTGTGCAATATTTATTAACCTTCAGTGAGTTTAGTAGAACTCGACACCGTTATATAAAAAAAATAAAAGACATGCTGTTAGTATATTACAAAAATTTAAAATATATTAAAAGCCTAAGTTAATACTAATTAGTACAATTGTAAATCTTAAAAAAAAGATAAATAAAATGAAAAAATAACCGAAAGACAAGAAAAAAATGCTTTTAGGTAGTTAGAAATGCATACATTATTGTGCAGTCTACTTTTCACCGTCCCAACGAGAGAGATTGAGAGGAGAGAGAACCATACAGAAAGAAAGGAAATCATTCAAGGACATTATTAACATTATTGTTTGACAAAAAACAAAATTATTATAAATATCTTAAATCTTAATTTAATTAAATAGAATTAAAATTAAAAATTATAAAATTTTATTCGACAATTTCAATGCATACCATGGATGGATAGTCTAGACTAAATTTTTAATTTTAAAATTTTAAATTTCTACTTAAAAATATTACACCCAATAACATAAATATATATGTGTATAATTGTAAATTGACAATATATATATATACTAACATAAAATTTTATTTTAAATTTTTTTTTACTTTTATATTTTACAAATTTTTATTTCAAAAAATAAAATTTTATTTTATTTCACCTATATAGCTAGTATCTATTAAACATTTATTTATTTTTTTGTTTTTATTTGTATATTCTTAAAGCGTTTACATCAGGATATTTTCAATTGTTTATAGTAAAAATATTTATTTCTTTTATTTGTTTTTATTTTTGTCTTTAGTTTAACATCCCCATTCATACTTTATGATACTATAAAATTTCTTTGTAAATACCTTTATTAGTATAAGAATATAATACATACATATATATATATATCTATTTATATATACATATTTGCTATATAATATCAGAATTTCTTATTCATTTTTATTATATTGAAACAAATATTTACTGCATTTACGTTATGACTTGAATTATTGATATATATATATATATATATATATATATATATATATATATATATACTATATTTGTATATTTGTACAAATATCCTTTACAAAGGTATAAAGGATATTAAATAAAAGAAAAATGTTACGTCTTTTTATATCTATCATATGATATATAATATTCGTACATAAATATAGAAAAAATAAGCTTTTGTTTGTCCCAAAAATACAAAATGAAATCTGATGATTGCTGACAGAAAAAAAAGCAATAAATAAAAACAAAAAGAAATATAGTCAGACTATTTAAGTTACCTAGTGCTCCTAAAAGTATATGTCTATTTTAAATTTTTGTTCGGTTTGCTTAGTTTTACAGTTTCTCATCCAAAATAGGATGTGTAATGTAGGGGGGAAGGGGATAGAATAAAAATCAATTTAGGTTTTTGAAATTTATTTGAACCAATTTAAAAACTTGTTCCAACCGAGAGAGCTGAGAGTCCATCAGACAACGATACAAGACGTAGGAAATTTGGTCTGCCTCAACCTCTTGTACCTTCGGATCTGAATTCAAAAATTCTCAGCTCTAAGCGTTCGAGCCACTGTAGTCTTTTAATTTTCATTTTCGTGGTTGCGGTCACTTCATTATATAGCTCATAGATTTCGGCAGAAAATATACTTCTCTTCTAGCCACCATCGTCGTTCATGACCATATATTCACCAAAAAATTATTTTCTCGAAGACACCAAGTGCATGCTCAATTCCCTTCGGCAGTAACCATGATTTTGATCCGTAGAGCAGAACCAGAAGTACGTTTTGCAGATTTGAACTTTGATTTGTGCTTTGGGAATGGAGTTCTGGCCCGGTATGTTTTCAATATATTCATACACGCACAGACAACAGAAGCTATATATTGTTGTGACTAAGGAACACATAAGATGTGTAAATAAACTGTGAATGACAAGATGAAAGAACAAAAAATTATTATACAAATATCTTGAACTATCAATTAAATTCAATTCAACGAAGCAGCCAGAAAATTTGGTTATTTGCTTATTCTGATTTAGTTAATATGTACAAAACATTCATTCATCTAATTACAACGTATTTTAGATTAACTGAAACCAGAACTGAAAAGCGTTCTTCATACTACAAAAATAAAAACAATAAGAAATGTTGCAAAGTCGAATCAAGCTAGGGTATAGCATGGATTATAGGTAAAAGAAGAAAAGCTTTAAACTATCATGTTTCCCGAAGAAATTATCAAAATTTATAATTAAAATAGTAGGCAACAGCAAGCCACACAAAAATGGAACCCCCAAGGCAGGAGAAGGAGAGGAAAACCCAAAAAAACCTGGCGTTGAACCGTAATAGCTGAATTAGCTAGTTATGGAACCCAAAACAGGGAACAGTGAAGGAGGCAAGTTGATACCCTATATGCTCCCATGAGGACTAACAGGGAAAACAAATAATTGAAGAAATTTTGTTTCCTTTCTTAAATCAAATGATATTTGCCTCATTTTATTTGCTAATGTTCAGTCAAAATTTTAATTAAGCTTTCTGGGACCTGTCAAAATCATTTTCATATGTTAATTGAAATGAAGTGCACCATATGAACTTAAGAGCTACGGAAATGAGATATTTGAACCCGATTTTGGAAAAAGACCACGAGAGCTATGTCAGAAATGGACATTAAAATATGTGCGCTGTCCAAACTACAATTCGAAGGACAAGAAAGAGAAAATGATTATACATAAAAACATTATTGCAAACATTATATATGATCAGGCCAGATGTCCAACGATTGACAGTACAATTTTTTTAAAAAAATAGTGGAAAGAAATTTTGACAAATTAACGTCATCCTGTCAAATCCAGCTCAGGATGACAGGAAATTAAAAATGACATTGTTAGCAGACAAGATAGTTCTATTAGAAGTAAAACAAAAATATATTATGTAAAATATTGTGGAAATTGAATTCGGTATGGCCAGGATACAAGGATTTTTAAATTTGGGAAATAATAATTTGTTTCAAAAATAATTTAAAAGTGGTACTAGCCAATAAAATATTTCCACACTTAAAATGTTTACCAGCTAATACCCACCTTTATTCAAAATCTTTAAAGACTCGATTCGATTATATTATTATAAATTAGCCAAGATTTATTATTAGCTCTTTGCTAAAGTGAGTCTCTGGAATAAAAATTTATCCTTGTTAATAATTTTCTATAATTTTTCTATGACACAATTGAAATGTATAGCAATATAAAAAACAACAAATCAAAAAAAAATTAAAATGAATTTTATTTTAGAATTTCTCTAAAGATAATCAACTGATGCTGCTGCTTTGAGAGTTAGTTTTTTAGTATTTGGTTTCATTTGATTATCTTTTAGTATTTTTGTCTTTATTCAATTTTTTTTTTCTTTTAAAAATATAGAGTAAATCTGATATAAGAGTATTTAAAAACTATATGGGTATATATATATATATATATATATATATTTTATATAATTAAAATAATATATACCGGGTGTTAGATATATTAAAATAATATATACCGGGATATACACCTACGTTAGTATATAACAGTTGTACTCTGGTTACAGCTCAAAATGGTATTCCCCAAATATGACGAATGAAAGGCAATTTTTTTTTAGAATTTTTAAAAATTGAATTTTGTCATAAGAAATAATTTTTCGTTCCAAGAATAATAATTTTACCTATTTTAAGTATAAAAAAGTTCATACCTGTCAGTGAACTTAAAACTGAATTTTTTAAAACTTTTATTAATTTTTTTTTTAATAACGTTATTTTTTCAAAGAAACTAAGCTGATGAAGTTTTTTTTAATTTTTCAACTATGCTGCTTTGGGAAATATAATGAAATTAATTATAAAAAGATTGCATGCACTAATTAAGTACATACTGTCGTGAGGCGCACCCTGTGTATGCGATATATACATGATATTTTTTAAATCAACACAATGTTTTTACGTCACTGTTTAGACCTTCGTTAAAAGGTAGAACTCTTGTATTTAGGCGAATTTGATGGCAGATTAGTTAGAACAGAGTCCAAGGTATTGGGTCAAGGTCAAAATGTCAAAACGTATAAACAGTGTAAAAAAAAATTATTAATTTAAATGCTAATAATTATATCCAATGTGACGAGGACTGCAAGAAATACTTTCATAGCAGCTGTTCTAACATCTAAGCTGGATGAAATTTTACCTCTAAGCGAGGTAACGCTGATCAGATGTTCTCTATATTAAGAGTGGCTATAAACTCTATAATAGATGTGAAAATATACTTGCAGAATGAAAACGGACCCTTAAAACGAAAAAAATAAAACAAACTAAGCTTATGAAATATATTGAAATTGCAGATGTTAAACAACTACCCAACCAAGAGCCAGCTGAAACAGTCAAGCAAATTGTGAATAAATTAGGTATTGAAGTTGAGTTAAAAGACTTTACACAAGTCTATTAAAAAAATAATTTATCTAGAAATTCAGGTCAGTCAAAGAAAATATTTGTAAAGTTTAGGGATTAAAAGATCAAAAACAAAATTATTGCTGAAATAATATTCACTAAAAACAAGTGATGATATATATGAAAGTCTTGTTATACGTATTTTAATTTATTACTCATTAATGAATATAAACTCTTCCGAATTCTGTTTTGAAAACTATGGACGTGTATAATATCGATCCAGCAAATAAACAAGCAAGCTTTCCCTTTTGTAAGTATAGACAATCCTTTTTTTTATTTAAAACGGAAGTGGTCCTAATATGTCGGGGCCAGCATGTAGGCGTTTAGCCCTTTATGCTCTCCTCCACCTTTAACTTATTCGAACCTTTTGATCTGGCTAGTTCGTCAGCCTTCTCGCTTCCACTCAAGCCACTATGACCCGGTATCCAGATCAGATCAATCCTTTAAACAAGTTAAATTTAACGTTTTTGAGCTGAGATATTTAAACTATGAATTTAAAAAATGTTTATGATTTTTGTTTTTTCAATAACAGGGTGTTTTCCAGGATCATTTCAATATCGAAAATCTAATACGATCAAACTTTATTTTAATGTCAATTATATCATAACATATGGAAGTTCGTAATGTTTGTGAAAAACTGAAATGAAAAATTATTCTTTATTCTTATAAAATATATTCTTTTTTTTAAAGATGTTAGTTGGTCTTTATAAAAGATGTTTACGTGAAGTAAAAGCTTTTCTTGAGCCCAAGTTGTTATAAAAAATAATTAAAAAACATTGTTAAATATCGTTCAAAATCGAATCTATATTCTATAAAAAAAAAATATAATCAATTGCACAAGGTGACCCTAGTATTGAGTTCCTTGGGCGAGTTATCACCAATTCAGGGTATGAAAATTACACAATTATATTCTAATTGTTTTTCTAGAATAATTAGAATGCTCACTTCAACCGACTTACCTACAAAAAATATTACTTACACTAATGAAGATCTAAGCAATTGCATTATTTAGCCTTCGTATGAAAATTATCTCTTCAGGCATCAATCGTTGAAATAAAATAAAAATAAATAAGACAAAATACTAACCCTTCGTGTTTTTTTTTGTTTTTTTTTGTTTTTTTTTTCTTTATAGTTAATATAGTTAGATAAGTAATAATTATAAATTTTTTTAGTATATACATATAAGTCTGAATTTGTACTAATTGTTATTCAATCTTACAATTTTTTATTTGGTTGAATTATTTTATAAGTGATTTAATTACATAGTTGGTTAATTTTAAACTACAATAGATTTAATCACTCAATAGATCTAAACAGCTGAACTTTACCTGCAGAAAAGTGTCGGCTCACCCGTCAAGTTTTGCCTTCCAAATCTTTTTCATTATGTCATAAACAACAACGCCAAGGACATACATTTGCAGTCAAACAATCAAGCCGGGATGTATAATAGATCTGAGTTGGTCACACTTAATCAGAACACCCCACCACAAAAAAATATCATTATACAATACTTAAAATGTATATACAAGGCACCTCATGCTCAGAGGAAACGCTGCAAGAATGGATCTTATAGAAAACAATCTGTGCAGAGTATGTGGGGAAGATGTGGAAACGATGCTTCGCGTACTTTGCATATGCCCAATGTAAAGAATATTTATTTATAAAATATAATTAAGTTTAAAATACGATATTGTTAATTTGCTAAAAAAAATGTAGATCGTACGGCTTTGCCTAATTGATTATGAATTAATAAACAAAAATTAAATACCCTGTAATGATCAGAAACATCCTGTATCAACATATACCTAGTAAAAAATAGAGAATATATAAATAAAGTTTATTTATTCTTCTTTTTTTTTGTAATGGCGAAGAAAAAGGATGCTATCGGGCGAAGAAAATATTTTCTTTATATAGATATATTTATTTTATTTTTTTTTGTTTTTGTTTATTTTATTTTTTTTTTTTTTGCCTTTCAATATTTTCTTATGTTCTTTTAACAACAATCTTTTGGTATATAAAAAGAAAAAAAATAATAAATAAAATAAAAAGGATGAAAATGATTATTAGAATTTTTTTTTTGCTGTACGTTTGATGTTCCATTTTTATGATGGAGCATAAGAAAAGCAAACAAACAAACAAACTAACAAAATAAAAACAATAATTTCTCTTCTCATCTCTGGTGTATATTTTCATAAAGCTTTTGTTGTTTTTATTTTTATACTTTTCCTAGTAGGTGGTCTTCTATACATAAAATGACCAAATCATATCCTAAGAGTATTATAGGATATATATATATTATAGTATCTATATATATATGTATCTATCTTATAGTATTAAAAGTATGAATAGAATAGAATTAAAGTCTTACAAGTCTGAAACTTGGTTATTATCAGGCTATTTACAAGTAAATGAGAAAATTTTCTTAAAAATTCCCTTTATTTTGTTTTTAATGTTGGTTATTACAGAAGGATATTAGAAAGGTTATTTTTTTTTCCATAAAAGATACTAAATGAGATAGAAATGTATAGACGTGTAGATAGAATAAAAAAAAGTTTCTAAGTTTACAATTAACTACAATCTATTTTTAAGGATAAGAAAAAAAATTTAAGGATAATAAAAAAAAAAAAACCACTTTGAAGACGGATTTTGAACGTTTATTACATAGATGATAGGAATTTAGAATTTTTTATGAACTATAATATATACAATATTTTTTCTAAACTTTAAAACTATTTTTGACTCATTCTATTCTCAGAAAGCTTAAATTTAATTCAAATTTTACCGGCTCGATAAAAATTAATGTGGTGATAATCCCTATGTAACGATATATATAAAAATAATATAATATATATAAATAAATAAATATATATATAAATAAATATTTGTATATATATAAATAAATAAATTCAAATTTTAATTGAAACGATGTGGGATAACTAAGTAGTTAACCTATCTCGATAGTGAGTGTTAAAGAGTGAGAAAGACAGACTGAAATAAAATAATTGATTACAATTTCAATTTCAATACAACAAAAAAAAAAAAATGAGAAACACTGGAATTTTTTTTTAAAGACAACTTTTTTTAATTAATTCGAATTAGACAAGTTTCGTATATCCTTAAGGAATTTTGGTTTGTGCAAGATCAAGAATTTCTATACAATTTTTTGTATTACATATTTTAATTTTTAAACTTTTCTGGGATGAGATCCACGCATATTTTGTTTTAAATTGTAATTCAATATAATGTATTGGTAAAATTTGCTTAAATTATATATTTTGTGTCAGGATAATTATTATTATTAATTTGTTATGGATTATATAGTCGGATCCATTCCATATAGATTATATATTGATTGTTCAAAATTAAATAATTACTAAAATTCGCCTATTCGCCTATCGCCAAGTTCATTATGTATTGTTTTCCATCATTAAAAGCAAAAAAAATTATTCTTGGTACTACATAAGTTTTTTTATTGATTTATCTTAGACAACAACCACTAACATTCGCCAATTCGCCTACTCGCATATCGCCAAGTTTATTATGAATTGTTTTCCATCATTAAAAACACAGAAAAATATTCTTGGTACTACATAAGTTTTTTATTGATTTATCTTAGACAACAACCGCATATGTATAATAATTTATATAAAAAAATATAGGTATCTAAATTCCATTCTGGCGATGGGGGGAGTTGCGACAACTTGATTAATTAAAATTTATGTATGTTAAAATGTATGTGTAAACCTGAAGTGAAATTTCTAATTGAAAAGTAAAATTTGTTTGAAAAAAATATTTAGTATCGCTACGACTCTTTTTAACTATCTATCATTTTTAAAGAATAATAATGAAAAGCGGTTGTGAATGAAATAGTTCTTGTACCGTACTTTTTTCAATTAACAAATTAAATATAATAATTATTATTTATTGGTCACATGTTAATTATTTTTTTATTTTAAATAATTGTGTAAGTTTATATTAAAAATAATTCAGGGCTACTTTGTACAAAATATGTAGAAGTCCTAACTTAAAGTCAATTAAATTAAAAAAGCATATACAAATATACCAAAATATGGTGGTACTTATACAATTTCTGGTAATATCGTAAATAGCGGTTATTTCATTCATATTTACGATATATTTTTTTTTTTCCTATGAAACAATACAAACGCTCTCTGAAAAAGAAATTCAGTAGTTTGTATGAATTTTTTTTTTTATATGAACACAACTTATACTTATACAACTTATATACGGCTAACAGATGAGAAAACGCAATGATTAATCATCCCATATTATACTCCATTGTATTGCTGGACCCCCTTACCCCGTCGATCCTACTGTGGGTAAGCAGCAAAATGCTGTGGTGCTTAAGACGGCTCACACTACTACAAAAGTTAATAATTAATCATTCATGATGTTCATATTATACTCCATTGTATTGCTGGACCCCCTAACCCCATCGATCCTAGTGTCGTGTAGCAAATGCTGTGGCGCTTCAGACGGCTCACACTACTACAAAAGTCAATAATTAATCATTCATGATGTTCATATTATACTCCATTGTATTGCTGGACCCCCTTACTCCGTCGATTTTATTGTCGGGTAGCAGCAGAATGCTGTGGTGCTTAAGACGGCTCACACTACTTGCAGCTATCAAGTTATTTACTAATCTTATTTGGTATTTGGTGTCGAAGCTATTAATTTCTTCCTTAACGGTTCATTCCTGTAGGTGGATCACAATGTACAATATCATTATTGGTGAACCACGGTGAGCCAATTATTAATTATAGTATTTTTGATTGGAACCGTTGCAATATTTCAATATTTGAATTACTGGCTGGATTTCATATGTTCATATAAGTTTTATAAATTAAAAGGCTGTTCTCACAGCGGCATTGGTGAGTCCTATCCAAATTCAAATGCATACCCAAAAATGCAAGTTTCTATTCAAATTTTACTTATCGCTTTTTTTTAAGACTACTTGGTTATTTATTATCACTATCGAAGACAGGGTAAATGTGGCATTGTGTTGATTTTGCTCCATTCACTCTGATTCTCCACTTTTTTAGAAATTGCTGAACTTTCTTTACGCTGTGTTTCAGAATATCTATAGCATGTACTAGGTTATTATGCGATGCCAATATGACCCCGTATCGATAGCGAAAGCGACGGTGGTTGTCTCATTTGTTGTTAGTATGTCCGCAATATAGATGAAGTATAAAACAGAACCTAACACACTGCCCTGTGATACGCCTGACATAATTTAATCGGTCTGTGTAAAGTCACTTTGATTACTAAAAACGGCCATTCCATATGGTATGACAGCAGCAATAAATAATATTTCTGTGGAAGAAATTGTTTTAGTTAGTTTAATTTACGATATTACTCACTTATTTCGCTGGTTTTACAAACCATGTTGATATACTAGATCTAATAGTGAAATAACGATATTACTTTTTACAAATAAATTTTATTCTCTATGTATATAACAACATAAATTTTCACCAAAAATACAATAATTATATTTTTGTCATGTGTTTTTGGAACTACTTGTATGTGCATTAAAATTCCAAAAATTTCAAACAAAACATATATACATAAACTCATTATAAAATGTAATTTTATATATACCCATTTATATAAGAGAAATGCTATATATAAAATTTTGAAATAGAAAATTTTATTTTTAAAATTATTTTTTAAAACCAAAATAACCACACTTGAAAAAACAGCAGCATCAGTATAGTAGGAAGCAGCACCACAAAACTTAAAAAGGCCATATGTTTGTCATTATTATGTGGTATGACTGTTATTTTACACACTTAAACCAAAAAATTCTTCATATCATCAAATATATATATATATCACTAATTTAGAAAAACATATTTATATGCATAAAATACTATATTATTATATGAGTTCATTGATATTTCAAGCTTAGAAAAGGTAAAAACAAAAACATATTTTTTTTGTTTTGCTTTCCTTTTTTTTGTTGGTTTTTAAATTCTTTCACCTGTTTTATATTTTTTTCTATTTCTATATTATAAATATTATTTCCCTAATGTATCTATAGATTTGAATTTTATGGATGCCGGTAAGTAAAATAATTTGTGTACCAAAGTATGTTTGTGATGTGATTTAGTTATGATGTGTACAGGTGTATGTATTCATACATATTTAATATTGTATTTATATATTATATATTTTTATCATCTTAAAATTTGATAAACGCATAGAGTTATTATCGTTAACATTTTCTTAACATATAACGGTAAAATAGAATTTAAATATAATAATAGTGAAAATATAATTTCGTTAAATAGAATAATTGAAAAATAATAAAGTATGTACAGTTATATTTATGAGGGAAATAATATATGGAAAATGAAAATGGAATTTGAAAATGGAAATGGAAAATGAAAATGAAAATCAAGATCGATAAGGCAGATTTTTGGGAAAAATTCCGAAATGATAAAAAAAAATATTTTAACTAAATTTGGTAGCAGAAAATTTTAAAGACTAAATTTTAGGTGCAGGTGCAAAGATCGTGAGCATATACGAAATAGGGAAAATTGAGATGAGGTGATCGCTTAGAAGCGAAAAGAAAAGAATAAATTTACAGGCTAATTCAGAAACTTTTCGTGATATTTGTGAGATTGAAGTGGAGAAATTAAGTATGCGAAGGTGCAAAAATCATGAGCAAATATGAAATGGGAATTTACAGGATTTTTTAAAGAAATTTTTTCGTGATATTTGTCAGGTCATAGCTGGAGATTGACATGTGGATTTAGTATGATGAGTTGTTAAGTCAGGATAAGTTGTCAAATCAAACAGAAAAACACAAATTTATTTCAGAAGTTTGTTGTCCTAATTGTGATATCAATACTAAAGATTATTATAAGTTATAATATAATAAAATTTATACTGGATTAAGTAAAAAAATTAAAATTGATATTGGGTTGAGTACTGACATATTTTGTTTGTAGCATGGACACAACCATTACTTTGTTTCATTGATTTATTTTAATGTTCTAAAATTGAAAACTTTACAAAGTAACTAAAACCTAGAAAATATATTTTAAAGTATGTGAGTATTGACTTTTAAAGTATAGATTATGGAGAACGCTACGACTGATAAATTTCCGAAGTCAGCAAACGCAATATACTTGTCAAATAATATATTGTGTTCAGTATAAAGTATTTGCACAATAGGGACCAGATCTCATCCCGAAATTACATCTAATTTGTGCTAATCTAATCTAATTTGTGCTATACATATTATATATGTAAGGTAAATTAACATAGACAATCTAAAATAAATATGTATAATCACTATAAAAAAAAATTCAGTCGGTACAGAAATTTCAGAATTAGAACAAATCTTTAAAATTCCATTTTAACCTAATATCACTTTAAATATTCTAATAGAATATTAAATATATTGAATTTTTGTTAATTACATATAAATTTTAGAAATTAAGAATTAAAAAGAAGTTCCAAGCATAAGTGAAGGCAGATCTGGCGATACAAACCTTGAAGCCAGCAGCCAGTGCTACCTTTATATCCGGAAATACTTCATTATGCCAACGAAAGAGTGATCTTCAACGACGCGCTTTGCAACATTTAGACACGAAGACTTTTTAGGCTGAAATATTTTCTTCCAATAAGATTTGTGAGAGTTTAATTAAAGAAATGTGGTTTTTGATTAGGATTAGGAGCCCTTGATATAGTGACGTAAAGCTATATTGAATTATGATTAGAGTATTGGATGCGCATTCTGTTAGGATGTGTTTTATGCTTAAGATTTCAGGACAATGAATATTTGTTGGGGGTGGGGACCTTGTGTATTGTTTTTGACATCTATTGCTCCGAGGATATTTGCATTAGGATTGTGTGTTCTTGCAAATCGATTGGAAGAATTCCAGACTGTTTGCTGCATTTGCGCCGTGTATGTAACTACTATTTTGTTGGCATGGCTCTTGTCAGAAGTCTTTTGGCCACAATTATTACCTCAAGATCTGCCTTAGTGTTTCCATCTATATACCTATGTGGTCTTGTATCCAAGCCATTCGAAGTTTGTCATTGTTTTGGGATAATGCATTTTTGATGTAATGTTGACATATATTCATTATTGTTAGCATTTTTTATAATAGGATCCTTAGACTTTTGCATTTCTTTAAATTTGTAATTTGAGTTTTATTAGGGGTATTGTATGAAATAAATAAATAATTACTATTATTTATATATTTTTTGGCTAGGTCCATGTCGTTAAGAAATTGATATAATTTGGTATTATCTGTTGGTAGGCGAAAACTAACCAATTTTTTAGTAGTACCTATATCATCATTCAGTTGGAAAAACTCAACAATATATTTAACATATTCTTCAACAAAATATTTTAAAAGTCAATTTGTAATCAAGCTTTTGAGTCAAAAATAAGGGACATTAAATTTAATAATCCTAAATTTTATTGAATATATGTACATGTTGCACTAACAGGGCCAACAAAAAAAAATCTATAGATTTGTGATTTTTGAATTTGAAAGTCTTTTCAGCTAATAAACGTTTTATTTTATGTTACTAATGCTTAGATTTAATTTTCGATCACAATTTAGAAACGTATTAGACCAAATACCTTAGGCTTGGTCGACAAAAAAAATGATATTTAATTTTATTGTATAATAATAAAATATTCAATCAATTAAAATTATATGTAAAAAAAAAATATGTAACATATAATTTATAACATAAAATTTAATGACTTAATAATGACTTTAAAGACCCACCTTAAGCGATTGCAAGATGTAAGAGGCTTCTATAATATGAAATAATTGGTATTAAACCCAAAACGATCAATCCATTGCTTTTGTCTAGCTGCAAAAAAAAAACTATTAAGTACACTACTTACTTTAACGAAATTTTTTCTTGGGTCTAATAGGGTTAAGTTATTGAATAATTGTGAAACGGTAATATTTATAAGTAAATAAAGAAAAAAAAATCATTTTTGTATTATAATCATTCACCCTTCCTTGTTTATATTTATTTTAAAATTTGACTTTGAATTCATAACCACCAAGCATTATTTTTATCAACAAAATCAATTCTAGACAAATCCAGCTCTGCTGCTGGTATACATAGGTCTGTATAGAACAACCTATATACTATTTATTAATATTTTTACTGTATATCCGACCCAATAACATTCTTAAACTTTTGCGAAACAAACTCTATACATATAATTTAATTTGTATTTCCTTATTTTAAATTTATTGATTATGAATATAAAAATGTGACTTCAATACAAAAGTTATAACTGTAAATAATAATGAATTGGCTCTTTAAAAATAAAAAAAAAAAATATTAAAAAAATAGTAAACATTACAAAATATCAGATCAATTGAAAGATACAACAAACACAGAATTATTTCTATTATATTTCTATTTACAGTTATATTCTATATGAAAAATATCCATATTAAAATAAATAAATTTCCCATTGAGAAGAAAATTCTTTCAGAAACAACATTAAAAATAAAGTCACTTCCATATAGATATAATTTATAATACACACAAACACACACACAATAACAATAACATAAAATAGAGAAATGGATTCATGAGTTTTAATAATGGAGAAAATTTTCATTTTCTTCATAATAAAAGTAAAAAGGCAAAAAACAGCTGGCTTTCAATAATATTGTAACAACAAAACATGAATATACAAGCTATTATACATGTCTATTTCGAATAAAATCTATGTATATAATATATTGAATTTTCTTTTATTTCATTCACGCAATTCACTTTTCCAATAGAGAATATTTTTGTTTAGAACGCCGCCCTCTTTTTGTATAGTATCCTTTTTCCATTTTTTCTACGTTTTGATTTTTATTATTAATTTTTTTTTTTTTTGTATTCGCAATTAAATCTGTGCTACACACCACATGTATTTGAAAATGTAAACAAAAAAATGTGTATGTGTATGTATTTAGTATGAATGCATACAAATTGTATAGTGAATAAATTCTAAGAGACTTTAAAATTTCTATTTTCCACCCAAAAAAAAAAAGCAAAAAAAAAAATTGTAATAAGTATAAAAGGAAAACAATAAATATAAAAAAGGACATGTATTGTGAAGCATGCCGCATGCGTTAAGAAAGTTTTGAATATTATTTAGAAGCAAATGACAAGAAGTATAAGAAATGTGATTTTCGTTAGAATGTCTTTTCCGAAGTA
The DNA here is from genome assembly GCA_963942445.1 of Argyra leucocephala. NCBI lineage: Eukaryota > Metazoa > Arthropoda > Insecta > Diptera > Dolichopodidae > Argyra > Argyra leucocephala. The sequence continues at coordinate 29,202,983 of OZ012679.1, read as the reverse complement.
GAAATATTTAATTCATAAAAAAAGTAAGAGATTATTAGAGTAGTTTACATTGATGTTATGCGAATTAAGAGTTGATATCATTTTCATTGATTGAAGCTTAGTCTTAAAATAATAAAGAAATCTGTCATTTGTGGGTTCGGACTCTCGCTTTTTAAAATGTCATTTGATCAAGATCTTGCTTGTTATAGCTCAAAATATCTGCTTGTTGTTACTTTTGTGGAGTCCCCGATGTACAATCTGGCTTAAAATGTTCTTTTGCATACAACGAAGATACTATGTGGAAATGAAGAAAAGTGGGTAGTTATGATAATTTCAGTACCAATTGCAGAAATAGTCAATATATTACCCATGATATGTTCTCTATAATATCTTGCTTATTGTGTTAGGTGGTTAGGAAATCTAGTGAATTACTGAAGGTCGAAGCCCGATTTACCATCATGGCAACAATGGGAATATTTTTTTTCTGCTTTTTACAATATTTTTCAAGATGTGCGTGCCTGCATTGGTCAATTAGAAATATTTCGAGGTGGCTTATTCAAAGACACAAACCAAGTAAATTCAAAAATGTTAATAAACTTTATTTTTTTGGTAATTTAATTTTTTTTTATGACTTTAGAAAATACTTCTAATTTGAAAAAGCTTCATATTTTATTGATTTTATTATGTTTTGCTATTTGGTTCTTGTATTAAATATATAGTTTTCCTACATGGGTTTAAAACTTGGATATATTTTTCTATAAATGATTTATTTGAAAGAGAGAGCACAAAAATTAGTACTTTTTCTGTCCTAATCGGTAATTTTTTGCGGTAATTATTTTGAAAAAGCTTCACATTTAAATTTTTGGGTTTCTATTCCTGCTTTATTCTTTCTCTTTTCTACCTTATGGTATATATATTCACAAAAGTGAAAAGTTTTACAGACATTTTTATTGTATTAATATTTTAATAACACTCTTTTGGGTTAATAGACGTCCATGTGCTTGGTCTAAACATAAAAATTGCGGTTTTAGTATTCTACTAATTCTGTTAGTCTTCCACTAATTCTGCTAATTTTGCTAATTATTGTTTTCAACTAAAACTCACAATTATGTTAGAATATCGGAAAAATTTAGTTTGTAGTAAATTTTTCAATATTCTGTGTACCTACATTTTTCCGATATTCTGGACCTGTGTAGTTTTTATGTAAATGTGATTTTAAGTGATGGAATAGTTGCCTTGTCCCCCACTAATTAATAGTATTGCATTCCATTTCACCATTCTTTCCATCAGGCACTAACTTAATTAATCAAACAAATATAAAATATAGCTGTGCACTGGGTAGGAAATGCTGCTGTAAGACTTGAAGAAAACTATAACCGATAAGAATAGTTTTTGAATCATTTAGAAATGGTCTACACACTGCAAAGGTGGACCGAAGTTCAGATTGAAAAAAAGAAGTGAAATATAACTTTTGGACTATATAGGAGAAATATAGAAATAGAAATCTGCTAGATTATCTCTCAACAAATTCATTTCATTTAAACTTAACTTGAAAAAATTTCTGACATTTTCAGAAATAAGCCCACATGCATATTATTTTTTAAACCTTTCACAACATAGTCCTGAGAATTGTAGTTGATGATCCTTGGTTCGTTCCAAATAATTTAATCTACAACGATTTGCAGGTTCCTTCAGTACTTAAGGATATATCCAAATTTTGCACAAAATGCAAAAGTAAATTAAAAATACATTCAAACATTCTTGCAAATAATCTTATCAGAACCCAGGCCTGAAAGAGATTGAAAAATAAAGTTCAATGCGACCTGTAAAACTTTATAATAAGTAGTGAAGTGCTAGCATAGGATTTTTTTTATTCCAAAATAATGGGATAAGCACCCTCACTGCCGTCGCAGAATTTAGGACATTTAAAGAATATTAGAACGATACTCATATTCAAGCCTATATAATACACAGAATTATTTAACTTATTGAATTGTAATTATTACTTACTAGAGAGAGTTTATATTCAACAAGAAAGCTGAAATACAACTTAAGTGGATGAGTCTGCCGAATTTGTGAAAACTATTTGCAGAGTTTAACGTGTAATAATTAATATGCTTTTCATCGACAACGTGAAATATAAATAATTAAACTGGAATACACAAACAGGATTACACACAATAATTGTATATGTATAATATATTAAGCTTAGATCACAAAAAACAGGATTGCAATAAAACGAACACATCTATACAATCATTTCCTTATGGTAAATACAAGCTAAACAATTAATTATATTACAATATTAAACTACAAGATCACGATTTTTACAAAATTCAACTGTTACAAAAAAAATGTCAATTTATTTAAAATCCTAATTATATTAAAAAACTGCCTACAATAATTAACACCAAACTCAAGTTTTGAATTTTCTTTTTTGAATAAATTTTTGAAAAATAAAAATCGAAATTCTTTAGAAAATTTTTCAAAAAAAAATTGTTTTTTCTTTTTTTAATTCTAATTAAAATAATTATATTACCCTATTCAAAAAGCTGGACAATGTCAAAAATTAATTTAAAATTAAAATAATTTCATGTGAAAAATTAAAAAAAAAAAAGAAAAATGTAAAAGCTTTACTACAACAATTTCTATGGATTTTTATCATCAAGAATTTTAACAAGCGGTTTAGTACAAATTTGTACAAAGAGAAAAAATTAATGTGATTATGATTGACATTTCAAATGACATGTAATATGTACATAAAATATATAAATATCTTTATGTGAAATGGATATATATATGTATAATATAGACAAGCAGGTGAAATATTTTTAAAATTTGAATTCCACTTAATTTGGAAAATTATATACAGTTGGCTTCATTATTATTTAAATACTAAATGTATTCACCAATAGGTGTAGATTGAAAGTGTAGTCTTGCACTAGGTGTAGAAGTGTATTGCCATTGTAAACATATTATATGAAAAAATTGTAGAATATTTTTACAAGACTCAAACCTATTGTACTTTTAGTATTGTACTTTAGTTGCCATTGTACTTTTTAAATGCATATTTGACATTTGTAAAGTCAATACATGTATTTGGAAAATGGCTGAGATAAAGCCAGAGATAATTTTTTAAATAAAAAATTTAAATTGAAACAAAATTTCAATTTAATTATTTTATGAATTTAAATACAAATGTAAAAAAGAAAGTTTTTTCTAACTTATTCTAATAACTATAAATTTAATTCATTTGTAAACAAAACGCTGCCACAATTCTAGATTTGGTATAACATCAAAATTATAAGAGTGCATTCACGAAATAGTTCTACAAATTATTGTAGATCTGCACGATCTACTACACTTCTACACTTAATCGTGAGTGAACACCCTTACTGTATAATATGTATATTAGAGGTACACTTATTAATCCAATCGAAAGAGTATAGACAATAATTGTTATCATATTAATTTAAGTTCGCTTAATAATATAAAGCAAAACATCATAATCAAATATCAGTGGCCTATTTCATATATTTTGACAAGTGACAATTTTGTAAGTTACAAAATTGTAAATTACAGATCGACAGTTGCCAAATATTTATTTTGAAATAAAATTGACACAATCAAAATCATAAACAAATGTGATTTGTCAAGATGGTTTGTCAATAGTAATTTCATATCAATTTTATTATGAAACCAAAACAAAAATTTTATTTATTTATTTATTTAACAATGAAGCTGCAGATAAATCTACAGGCCAACTATAGACCCTTTTCCCAAAAATTGTATTTTACAAAATTTTTATAATGGTCGGATAAATTGTGGCACACAATTTCAAATGTATGTAAAAAAAAAAAATATTATATGTTTTGAAAATTTCTATGTATCTATGTTTCTATGTCAAAGGTCCGCTTCCTCCAATTTTGCGACATAGTATCACGTAGATATTTCCCACTTTTATTAGAATCAATGGATTTTAGAACGTATGATTTGTTTACAATTTCTTGACATTTTCAATCGTTTGGGTTGAAATATTAGCTAAGCTTTAGGACTTAGGCGGTTTTTGGTGCCGATAGATGGGTTTAATGGTATCTAACATTATTTTTATAATATAATATACGATAAAGTAATATATGACTTTAACGATGTATTTTATATTAACCCTTTCCTGCCAGCTATCTTTTCCCGTTGTCAAAAACTTATAAAATTTTGAGATTAGAGTACTGTTTTGAACCTACCGTTCCAAGTTATGGCTTTTTTTTTACACACGCCACCCAAACAGTAGGAAAAGATTGAACTGTTCAATAAATAGGCGAATCAGAAAATATGGCCCTAAAATCCAATATTTAGTACTTTCTGTAGTTTTAATGTTTAAACAAATAAAAGTTGGTACAGTTTGAACACACACAATTAAATATTTTTAAGTAGCTATTTATTTTTGAACAGACGTGTATAAAGGCCTACTATATAAATTTTTGGAAAATTTACATTTTAAACTGGCTTTAAATATCATTTATAAATTTAAAAGTAAGGTTTGTTATATTAAATAATATTCCTTTATATTTTACCTCCAAGTTAAGGTACTCATGACTCAACTAAGCTAATTTTAATGGAAATTATACATATTTTTATGACCTCTTGTTTGCTATCCTATATACAGACTAACCGGCGAAATGGATTAATATAGATAATCACCCTATTCGTGAAAGCTAATCGCATCAGTGATGTAAAACTAACACGCGCCCACAAGTCTTCAAGAAATGGGTAAAGATGTTGTTTTTAATAAAAAAATTCTCAATAAATACAATTACAAAATGGAATGACAAATATTGTCATTTGTAAATTTTGGTATAAAAAAAATGTCAAACAATTGCCACCTTTCAATATATGTGAACTATAGGCCTCAAATCTAACAAAATGTGTTAAAACAACTAGCACAGAAGTCAGATAACAATTTTCAACATTATTTCATAATTTTTTCTTATAAGATTGATTGTCTAAATAATTCTGATACTCACTGTATTCCAGATTTATTTGCTTTGAAACTAGTTCAAATCTTTTCATCAAAATATATTCTTTGAATTTCAAAAAAAAAAAAACATTTTTTTAGTATTAGCTGTTAACATGACATTGTCGTCACTGTTGTTACATAATACCATGAGATGTTTTCATTTATTTTTCTTCTGTTTTTTCATTTTTATTTGTATACGAACGAGTAAAGACAACTAAAAAAAAAAAAAACAAAAATACAAAATTTCGTTATTAAAGAGAATATGGCGCACATTTTAATATATTTTGCTTGGAACTATACACAGTTGTTAATAATATTTTCAAAATTTGAAATGAGAAAATTTCAAATTTGAAATTTAGGGGAAATCAAAATCAAAAAATGAAAAAAAAAAAACCAATAAAACAAAAAAAACTTATTTTTGTTTTTCATTTTGGAAAATTTAAGGAAAATTATTTGTACAACAAAAAAAAATAAAATGAAAAGAGGAAAAAATAAAATTTTGCTATCCACAATGTTGCGAAATAAAATTTTTATTGTTTTCATTTTTTGTTTTTTTTTTTTTGAATGAGAGAGGCCAAAAAAAAATGTATGTAAAGGATTCTTTTAATTTTCCGATTTTCTCCATTTTTTTAATATGAGTAATCTACTTTTTAATATGAGTATTACTATTTTTTTATTTTGTTTTTTTTTTTTGTTTTTTTAATAGAAGTTAAGACTTAAAAAATTATTCAAACGTTCAAAATTCATCCGACCATATACAACAATTTTCGGAATAAAAAAAAAAACAATTGAAATTCAAAACTTCAACAGTTATTAAAAATAAATTAAAATTAATAATAAAAAACAAAAAAAAATAATAATAATAAAAACAAAAAAATTAATAGTAAGAAAAAGTGACAAGTAAATTTTGACAGTTTGTTATTGGACTTTTAAATCGTTATACAGAAATCAATACTTTAAAAATGATTTATTAGGAATGATATTCAGTTTATAAAGTCAATATATATATGTATATATATATAATATATAAATATAATTAATTAGCATTAAAATATAATAAAAAATTAATAAATTAACAACAATAATTTTTATAAATAAACATAAACATTTTTTCTAAAATATTCTCTTATTATGTATTATATAAAAAAAGGACTTTAAAGGATATTTAAAATATTATTTTTATTGTTTTTAATTTAATCAAATACATAAATATTACAATTAATTTAATTTATGAAAATAATATTAAATTAAAAGTATAATTAATAATTATTAATTAAATAAAAAAAAAATTATCAAAAACAAAAAATTCGATAGGATATTGGATATGATTGAAGACCAGCATCAAGTTCAAATTTCAATGTGTAAGTGTGTTGTGTAAAGTTATTTAAGAGTATATAGTACTATTTCTGAGTATTTCAATGTCCGTCGGTATTTTTGTAATTGGCAAATTTTATTAAAAAAAATTATATATAAATTCTTTTTAAATAAAATATAAAATGTATGTATATATGGAATAGAATTTCATTTTATGGAATTATAGTGGGTGTTTACAATTTTGTTTAATACAATTTTTGTATTTTTGTACTTTATTTCAATAATAAAATGAAAAAAATTGTATTTTGAATTGTTGATAGATCTAGTAATTTGAAATGAACACACTCAACATGTATTTAGGAAAATGGCTTCATATAAATTTATCATTCAGCTTAAAAGAAAGTATTAATGTTAAGCCTGTTTTAATATTTTACATAAATTAAAAAGTTATCGTATAAAAGCTATATGTACGGCTTAGACTTAAGTCAAAAAATACTTAAGACAAAAATTGAACAAAAAAAATATATGGCCCTTGTTTTGTTTTATATAATCCATTTATTTTCATATATCTACATTGTATACAAGTACATATTTACATTGGCTTATAGTTAATTAATTTGTTAAGACAGGGGAATATAGTTAGTGGTTATATTATATTATAAGAATAGTGTTAGATACCACTCCAAATACCGCCTAAGTCATGAGTATTAAATCTGTATGTTAACATTTAAGTCACTACTAAAAGTCTTCTCAGCAGATTTTTAAATCTTATAGCATTATTGAAAATCTATCTATTTATTACCATTTTGGATTAAAGTTTACTTAAGTTGACTTAAGTTTTAGTAAAATTTATTAGTGATTTAAGTATTTTTACTGTAAACACATAAATATGTTTTTAGAAATTGATAGATAAAATATGAGATCAACCAGAGTTTGAACAAAGAGTTGTTCAAGTAGTCCTACACCACAGTATCGGGTTCTTATAGTATTGGATGAACAAAATATTTCTTTAATTAATTATTTTACTTGTATATGAAGTCAAGTTCAAATTAAGGGTATAAAATTATTTGAATTTTTGCCAATTTTGTCAATTTAGAGTATAGTTGATTACTAAGAAAAATTATATTTTTAAAATTTTATTAATTATTAAAAGTAAGATTTATTCGATAAATTACAAATATTGGCAAGTATTGTGACAATTTTCTAAATTCCAAAATTTGTAAATTATAGGTCGACAATTTATTGTTATGACAAATTTTGTAATTTATAATTATTATGAAAAATTATCTAATATATCTATAATTTATATAATTAATAAATTATTGCTTTTAATATTAAATCATCTTAAATCATCAATCTATCATGTCTTCAATTTATAAATTTTTTTAAAAAGTCAATTTGTTGATATCAGATTTAATTTGGGTTAATTTTTATTTGTAGGAAAATAAAATATTTGATTTGGTATATTTAAACTCTATTTTGTTGATCGTATATTTTAATAACGGGTTATTGTGTGTTGATCTAAGAGATTAGTTTGTATCTAAGAAAATATGACTTTAAAGTACTGAGAAAATATGTTTTTAAAGTACTGAAGACAATCTTAAATTAATTACAAATATTTTGTAGATTGTAAAATTTTAGAACTGTAGATTTATAGAAGCGACATTATAAATTGCAATAATAAAAATGTGTAAATCAAAATTAATATTATATGGCAAGCTCAAAAAATATATTCAACTAGTAAAAATAAATATTATAAGCTTGAAGTATGTCTCACCACGTTTATTTAATATTTTGATCGATTTCTGTTATTACACCACCATTACAAGACTAATAAAGTGAAAAGTAGGCTAAAAATGTTTCACCTAGAGCCTAAACCATATTCTATTATATATATATATATATATAAATAGTAGTAGCAAAAATACCATATAATTATTGCCGGATAGTATAGGTATGGACAATTTTGTTTACACATTTTTCCACATGCAAATAGAAATAAAATTATTTTATTTTTAACTTTTTAAATTATTGGAATATGGGTGGTATTGTTTTTTGTTTTATTTATATGATTCATTTTGGAAATATTATTTTAATCATCATTGTTTTATATTCCCGGATTATATTTATATTTATCCTAGCAGGTAATATATATTTTTTTAAATAAATTTTTAAATGATTTTCTTACCCTTGCTGTTTTTTTTATCTATTATGTATCTATAAGTATAAAAAGATAGAATTTGAATTAATGAATTATTTAATATGATTTATATAATAATAATAATATAATAAAGACTTTATTTCATCATCAAAACCAAAAGCTAATTTACATTAAATATTTAAGACTTAATTTAAAAATTTATAAAAACAAAAAATATTAAATATAGTAAAGTGAAAATTTAAAACTAGTTGATTAAATGAAAAAGTTAGATTCAATCTGTTATCCAGCGATAAGTGACTATTTTTACTATATAGAATTAGGAATAAATAGTACTTAATATAGTTAACTTAAAATAACAAAATATAAACATATAATTTAGTATAAATATTTTTCACAATCATTGTAAATTAAAGATAACCAAAACTTCAATTTTATAAGACAATTTTATAAGACATTCACAAATAAATTTAAATGAAGATTTGCCTAAAAAATGCCTAATAAAGTTGAATCGTTATATAGAATTAATGCTTACAATAATAGTGTAACAATCGAAATCCATTACGATATTAATAAATTTATTTTTCATAATTTTAAAATATTTTCCGGAGAGTTCAGAACATATTCGATAAAAATATAGATACACAGTTTTGACTAATTTTTTTAAAATTAAACATTAGTATTTCGATGTTTTGTTGGTCAATGTTTTAATAGCGGGTTATTGTGTGTTGATCTAAGAGATTAGTTTATATCTAAGAAAATATGACTTTAAAGTACTGAGAAAATATATTTTTAAAGTACTGAAGACAATTATTATAGCACATTATAAAATTTTTTTTAAAAATAATTCTTCATTTTATTTTTTTATTATATAGTATTGCGCAATATTTAAACTTTAGAGGCATATATGAATTCAGTTTTCATATGCATGATATTAATTTCCTTTTAAAACAATAACAAATCCAAATTAGGACAATAATGAGCAAAAATATTTTTTAGTACAATTGAAATTTTAGGTTAATTTGTAAACTTTAAGTAAATATACGAGTATAATATCAAATTATTACATTAATAATTATTTTTTTTTAAAACACTAAATTAAATTTAAAGCATTAATCACAATACAGATACAGAATTAGACAGCTACATAAAAAAGGATATAATAAAATGAGGATACAAGGTACAACCACCAAATTATAATATTTTTTGTTTTACATTTATTTATGTATTTATTTATTTATTATGCTTAAATCAAACATATTACAGTTATAGTATTAGATAATTATAGACTAAGTCTATTAAATATTATTATTATTTTTTTTTTCATTTATTATATTTTATTAAATATTAGAATTCAATACAATTATAGTAAATTAATTAAAACTAAAATTCAAAACTTAAAAATAAAAAATAAACAAATATAATAATAGTACAAAATTAAAAGCATCTACAGAATTCAAAATATAAATAAAATAAAGTAGTTAGAAACATTCTATTGCAAAAGCAAGTTTCGAACGGTCCATCACAAAAAATAAACAATTTAAATTATTCAATATTTGTATCTTCAATATATTCAATATATATATATCTTGTATCTTGTCTAAGTCACATGTTTTACAGATATCAGATGTATTATTTGTCTGTTTATTTATTTTTTGTGCTTTATCTCAATAATGAAAAAAAAATTGTATCTTTAATTGTAGATCGATAATAATTTGAAATGAAACAATTAACGATTTTATTCATTAATTACAAATAAATATGTTGACATAAACTGACATGTAGATCAAATGTATACTTTAACAACTTTAGGATTTATTTCCGGAAATTTAGAACCTATTTATTAAAATTAATATTTGACTTGTAATTCCTATTTGAGTTATTTGTCATGTACGAAACATATTTTTTTTTAACAATTTTTTAAATTGTTTTATTTAACGTTAGAATTTACGGTAACCTAAATTGTAATAAATAAATAATATGTATTTTAACTTGCTTGATTTAAGCTCGGTATAAAGTAAAATAAAATAAAATAAAATTCAGACTTCTTTTGATATAATTCCTAACGACTATTTTTTGACTTAGTAGTGCATTTACCTATTATTATTACAAATTCCAAATATAGCACATTTGTTCAGTTTTTGTATTAAACAAAAACTTAAGAGAATGTATATAAAAGGATGTTAATCTTGATTACATCGCAGTAGCTAAAATAATTATTTTTTTTTATATCCCATTTTAATTTACACTAGTGGATCCCCTGTGCAATTGCACAGAAGTAGTTCTTTCAAACACAATTTTATGTAAAAAGAAATATTTGTTTTGGTATAATTGTAGTTGTTTTCTAAATCGCTTGATTATTGAATATATATACATATAATGAAATTAAAGTATAATACCTAATACTTCATGACGAAATTAACACTAATTTCAATACAACTTAACACAATAAAATCTAATTACTCTCAAAGTAGTAGATCGATATATTTTAATTCGTTTATAGTCAAAAACGTTTGTAGTCACAATTCTGTTATAGCAATAGGTCAACAATGAATTATTTTATTAAAACACTGATTTATACATAGTTTTTTCTTGTTCTTTATTACAAATATGTATATTTTGTGATTACATAACAGAATTGCTATTTATGAATAAAATAAAGTTTAAAATTGTTATACGAAAGATATTTTATTGAATTTGATTTTGTTTATAAAGATGAAATTTTTTTTTTACTACGCCTATATTCACAAAACGGTTATCGTCAGAAATATTACTGAAATTTAGTGAATGACTATAACAGTGTTTTACTGCATATATTTTTTTTTAATGAAAGCAGAAGCAAATGAACTAGCATTTATTATATAATTTTTGAAGAGTATGATCTGATCTGATTTTTGTTTTTCTGTTTTGTTTTCAATTTTTGTTTGTGTTTTTGTTTTTGTACTCTTTTCTATAAGTTTATGTGTTTGTTTAAAATGACAGAATTTTTATGAAGAATTTTTAAAAATTTCCCGTAATTGAAATTTCTTTTAGAGTGTAGATGGTGCTCAACTTGGAAATAACCGTGACTATTTGGTGTAAATATTTAAAATGTTTTAAGTATTCAGCACCAAGAACTTGCTAAAATTTTAAATTTTTTTTGGTGTAAATAATTTACTATTCAATTATTTTTGCTTTTTTACTCACCACTTCGTTCATCTTGTGTATTATAATATAAGATATTCCCCACATGGCCTTCTTTGTGTATAAATATAAAAAATATGTTTTTAATATAAAAAGAGAATCGAACTCACTAAAATTTGTGATATTAAAACCTATATTAATAATATTATCCTACTAATTAATTTTTTTTCCTACTAAAAGTGCAAAAAACCAAATGCGATAAATAAAAAAATAAATAAAAAGAATTTGACTCAAAAGTGAATCGACAAAAATTTCTGATATTAAATGATACTTTAACCAACTCAGCTAATATCTTATAAAAATTGTTTACCCAAAATATACACATACAATAAAAATTGATTTTGATCGCCTTTATATATACTTATTTACATTATCTTATATCAAAATATTTGCAGACTTAAAGTCTATTTATTTCATCATGTTCTGACGTGTTATTGAAGAAGGGTCCATCCAACAATTCTATACTAAGACTCATCAGTATGTTTTGTAGTATTGGACTACTTATACAACTGTCTGTCTAAATTTGTATGATTTTATTGATTTTATAACTCCTGCCAATTTCTATACTTAAAATAAAATCCTATGTGAGTTATAAAAACTAAACAAAATTTTTACTTTGTATAGCCTATGTATGTGTAAATAAATGTGACCTGCACTTTTCAGCAATCTATTTCTTTTTCTTTCTTTGCTCGGAAAGAGTGTGAATTTCATTTTCAGCATTGAGTTAAAATGTTTTATTGATATTTTAATCTTGTCTATCAGATTTTTTCATTAACTAATAGTTGTTGTCAAATTACGGTGTAGAATGTAGACCGTCAATTTTCACATACCATTCAGTACTTCTCCAATTTTTTTTTTCGATTGTGCTTTGTATGATATTAAAATACTTACTTACTTAGGTGACCAACAGACCATGTAGGTTCTGGGCCTGACTCATCAACGTCCTCTATTTTTGCCGGTCATGAGCTCATTCTCTCCAGTTGAAGATTCGAAATTTCTTGATGAGATTAAAATATCTATACTGAAAACTCTATGTACAGTCATTTGATTTTTTTAACTATAGGTATACATTTGTTATAATAAGCTTTTCTTTAATCACAAGTTGTTATAGTAAGCTTTAATTATTCCTTTACGGTCTGTTTCGTTTCTGAAATCTCTTCATACAAATATGGCCGCCCAGTAGTTTCTGAGATATCAATTTTTATCAAAATAAGACCTATAGCGGGATGCAGGACCACTAAATTTTCTAATATGAAAAAGAGTTTTCATCGGAACTCAAAATGTGTCCTAAATCTGAACCAGTAATTGATCCAGTAGTTTCTGAGATATGAATTTTTGTTTAAATAAGGGAAGCAGGTTCAACAAATTTGGCAGAAATTACTAGATTCTACACGTACCACGGTAAACTTATCAAAACCTGTAATAAAAACAATCCTACTATACACATTGTAAATCAACATTTTGTAGGTTTAAACTATGCAAATATACCTCTATGCAATGATTAAATTGATAAAGTTAAATTGATAAAGATTCTACTTTCTTTAATTTGTCTTACTAATATACATATTTTATCATATTAGGATATACTTGTTTGGCTTTTATTTATTTAATTTCTATTTCAATCCCAAGATATTCAATTGCACCAATTTCAATGATAATATTAGCACTTTGGATCGCCAATAGTCATACACAAATTAGTATACTCCGTCCAGGTACAATAAATGAATCGTAGTTATTTCCATTTTCATCCCTAGATACCATGAGAACGATTGAATTTAATATTGAAAGTATTAGAAATTGTACCTGGTGGATACCGCTGGTGATCATGCTATCAGAGAACGAAAATGGTATTCACTGGTCATACATTGGTCGATGGTCGATATTTATTCTTAAATTTCTCTCAAATCTATTCAAAAATTATAGATTTTCCTTTTAGCAGGCAACACTTTAAGAGATATTTAATATTTAACATTTTTTTCCCTATTAATTACATTGTAAATTTAGTTATTGTCTTCGCTTGAGCTGAAATCTAAAAGAGATATTCCCAGTAAATTGAATATGTAAATTAAAAACACCTTTATTTTTTATCCATTTTCAGCATTATAATAGTTATAGTTGAACTTATTTTTAATAATTTATATTTATACAAAATACATTTCATGATCTTTAGTTTTTAAGCAATATCTGTAAGGGTTAATTTGTTAGTAGGTAAAATAAATCAATAAAAAAATATATTTTTTCTTATATTGACCTACCCCAATCAATTGGTACGTAAGTACTAGAGGCAACATTTTCGTGCTGTGGCTGTTCATAAAAAAAAATCTCAATTCAAATCTTCTAACCAATAATTATAGTTTTATACAAGAACTCACCACTATGTCCTTGAATATTATTTATAATATTATTCTGTATATATTTAGTCAAAATTTAAAACTACACAAAATATTACAAATTAAATTAAATAAAAATTAATCCTTTTGTATTATACATCTTCAACAATATACAATATGTTAGGAATTTAACACAAGCTTAAGAAGAACTCATTGTCATCTAACAATAATCAGATTAACTTTATTTCATCAGATTTAGAAAAAACAAAACCTTATTTGTTTTGTCTGATTCAGTAAATTTTAATCTTTAATTTTAATTTAACACTATAAACCTTTAAAAGATAAAAGCTGATGGACCCCCAAAATAGAATAATAAAAAAAAATTGTTTAAAGAGCGAACGAACAATAAAATGTCAGATTAGACAGCTTGATATTTTGTTAGTTGTTTTACTGTCAACACCTGTTACAATGTCAAAATCCATTTAAAAACTATATATGTATACACAAACATATATATGTACATATGTTGATTATGATACATATTGTTTTCAGGATCAAAAATTTGAATTAACAAAATAAAACTGAAATTATAATATACATACTCACGAATACAATTAAACAAGTGTTGATTTTTTATATTTTGCTTTTGTACATATAAAAGGATACCACCATCTTAAAATGCATTAAATTGAATAGATTTAAAGAATTCAATATAATAAAAAAAAAATTACCATGGATTTAATAACCTGATAGTAGATTTAACTTCTGCTGATAGAATTTATTTTGAACATCAATGTAATGATTAGGGTTTTGCCTAATATAAAAACAAAAAAAAATATAAATAGAAGAGAAAAAATATAACGCGTTGACTATAAATCCTTTAAAAAAGGATATTTTCAATAATTTCTATAAAAGATAAAAAGGGAGAAAATCGATTCTATCATAACGATAAAAATAAATTTTATATATATATGTACATAATAAATATATATGTATTTAGATATATAATAGGAGACGCGCACAGTAGTTATCATAAATGATACCATATTGGTAGTCGTGATTAGTCTGGTTGTTTAGATATTATAAAAGAATTAAAAAAAATAGAAGAATTTAAGGTGAATATTTTGAAGGATATCCTTTTTATGTTTTTATAAAGAGACTTAATATTGAAAGGATTCACTTAAATTATTGAATATAATATATATTAAAGGGATTTGTTTTATTTCTTTCTAAGGACAAATTTTTTTTTACATATTTTGCTAGACTATTTTTGTTTATTACAAAAAGTTAAAATAAAATAATTTGATAGCTTAGCTCTATGCAAAAATCTCAATTGAATTCCTAATGTGATTTCAGTTTAACTAAAATTTCGAAAATATTATAAATGGAGTATAATAAATTCAATAATATACATACATATATCGTTTTATACAAAATTGATTTTTAAAGATGATTTTCCTTTGAAAAAATTGATTATTTCATTTATTAATTTTTTTTAAATTTATTTCAATGTAAATTTATACAAAACGGCTAGTCTTTTAATTATACATAGTAATACTAAAAGAGATAAAAAACGTAGTTTTAATTTTATTTTATAAATTGATATGATATACATATATATGTATATATATGTAATATTTGTTACTACTAATAATATAAAATAAACTTGATTAATTTTTAATATAAATACAAAAAATAAAATTAATGTTTCGGATAGAAATTAACCCTTAATTCTAATATTGAGAAGAGTATAAAATGCTGAGCTTTTGAGGTTCTGTAATTTCGTGTCATTACCAGATGTCATTACCTGATGTTCGTGTCATTACCTTCAAATTTCCATCAACAATGCTCCAGCAAGTTTAATTTATCTTATAATTTGTATAGAATCTCAGGATAGACCACATTCCATTATATTTTCTACTTTTTAGGTGCTAATTTTGTTTCGATACAAGTATATATTAAAATTTTATTTTTACGTATTATTTTATTTTATAATTTTTAATTTAATTTAGTTTTTATTTTTTACATTTAAAAAACGAAAATTTTTTACTTAATGAAATGCTTATTTGCTGTTGTATTTTGGGTATTTTCTAAGTCTTTCTATTTCTGCAAGAGCATCCTTATTACAAATTTGTCCTTCAATCTATTCATTAGGTGAAATTTCGTCAATATCAATACTATCTACAGTGATGTATACCGACATTGACCAACAAATTTTTGATCAGGTGGTCCTAAATTGACTGATAAATAAACTTAATCTTGAAGTTTATGGACTGTCACTGCATAACATAGTACAAACTGAACAATATACGTCTTTCAATATGTTCGTACTCAAATTTGATGTCAAAATATAATTGAATTGGTCTAAAGATATGCTTTCCTATATTATTGTCTTCAAACTCGATTTCCATACTCGAAATGTCTTGAGCATAAATTTAATCTCATCTCATGCCATATAATATTAATTACTTTTCCCATATTACCATTATAAGCCCTGTAAAATATCACAATTTCGTCCGAGCGTAAACCTATATATAATGTCATTTTATTTGGGACCAGTTTTATCAATTTTTTGTGGTAAAATGTCTTCAAGTGCGTGTTTAATATTTCATGAATTCTATTCAACTAATCGATCTTGTGCTACTACGATATATTTTGTGATAGTTCAATTAATTGTACTCATATCTTATTCATTATATTTATGTACTAATGAATTTGTCGGTAAAATTCGTAACGTTCTTGAATTTATAAGTTCAATTTTTTCTTTATATTTTGATTGTTTTAAAACTAATAACCGATTATGTTTTATGATGTTGTAATTTTTGTATCTAGAAATAAAAATTTAATATTAAGGTTTGTAATGTTTGTTTATTTGAAAACCATTGCAAAATCTTTATTTTATATAGGTATCCAGAATATCTTGATATACAGAAAAAAAAACTAAATACACATAATATGCTGGAGAGTTAATATAAAAGTATATAGCTAGCTAATACATAATAATCATATCAAATTTGTTCATAAACAATTCTTACTTAGCAAGAAAACTCATAGTAGATAGCGCATAACAATCACTTGTGTTGGCAACAGTGAACACAGTAATTTATAACACAAAATTGCAAATCTAGAAAATTCAAATTTTAATAACTCTGTCAAAAACAAAATTCTGCAGTATTTTATTTTTGCAGTACCTATTTGTTTATGAAAAGCCCTAATATAGACTAAAATACTTAAAAACAAATCTTAAAACCTAAAAGCATAAAAACTGAAATTATTAAAAACTAATAGATATTAAATAAAATTTATATAGAATTTAATAAGATATAAATTTACTTTGAATTTAATCTGAATTTATTCTGAATTTCATTTGAATCTCATTTTAATTTGGGATGAAGAAAAAAAAGAGAAAAATATATAACGAAATTTGTAAATGTAAAGGTATAGCAAAAACTTGTGTTGTAAACAAATCCTTAAAGCAAGCTTAAAAATTTTGAATCTATAATTCTGAAGCAGACTCAAGATGATTAAATGAGTTTGTAAAAATGATTAATCTGTTGCGCGTTTCTCTATCACTGATCAATATTGTACTAGAGATGGACGTTATAAGAAGAACATAACAATCACTATAACAATATGAACAGAACAGGCTTAGTATATCAAGATGACACACTTATACTCTTTCAAACGTATACAAATATTCAAAAGATAGTGAATTTATTGAACACTGTAGCCTAAGAGTTCAAACTAAAAATCAATATAAATAAAATACAATATTGGGTTATTAAACATATTATATAGAAGTACCTAGTATGATATGTTAAAAGTATATACATATTATGATATAGGAAATAAAATATATTTTAAACAATATTAGTTAGAAGAGCAAGAGTAGTCTAATCAGTAATCTATTATTTTCTCAACAAAAAATTAATGATTTTAAGAAATTGTTGTACCAGTCTCTAAGGCTCACCATTAATGTTTATTTTGTCAATACCTTTGTTTTGATGAGATGTGAAAGGACAAAAGATGTATAGAAAAAGTATTAAAATAGGATACAGGGAAGGTATAGTCAACTAAACTAATACAGTATAAGAATAACTCAACTTCGCCAGTTCTATTTTAATGGAACGAATGATATTTTGATTAGTAGAAAACGAATGGAAATGATTAAAATGTAAAAAATAAAATAAAATTAGTCGAAATAACAGTTAGGATACCTACACTTGTTTTGTTTAGTACTGATGGTGCATAGCATACCTGGATATTGCTATATATTAGAAATATACAAATAAAAACATTTAAAACCTGATGTGTACAGTTATTCCTATTATATGGGAGTGAAATATAGTCCATAAAACTGTCAAAAACTAACCAAATACAAACATTAGTAAACAAATGTCTCACAATAATAATATATAAAATATTTTGATCGTGATGAATAACATTATGTTGTTATGTATCCAACTAATTATTTTATTTTAATTATTTAGTTTTTATTTAGATTTATTTTATTAGTCTCTAAGAAGCTTATAATTTTTACAATTAAATTTTTAATATTTTAGTTTTTATGATTTTAGAATATTTACAGATTCGTTTTTAAGTATTTTAGTCTAAATGCATAATTATATTTTTTAGTCTAAAAAAAATACTGTAAAAATAAAATTATATACATCTATATGCTCTCTTATTAATTTTTTAAATATATTAATTTTAATTTCATTTTGAATGTGTGGTCACTCATAGAATAATAAAAATCTATAATCTCCTCTGTATCATAATTAAAAATATCCATCAACATACTTAATGTGTTTCTAAATATAATTGGGTAGCAAATTATACTTTAGTTGAAACAAACTACTCAATACGTTGTACTTCAATTTACTTCTAACATATACATTCATTTCAATGCTAAGTATCTTTGATACAGGTTCTAAAATACCGCATTTTGAAATAATTCTCATCACTCGATTTTGTGCAATTTGAAATCTGTTCAATCGTGTTTCATTTCACTGATTTATTTGATATATTAATTAAAATTTAAAAACTACTTATAAATACATAATTACAAAATTAGTCTGTAAATTATAAATAACAACTAAAAATTGATATAATACTCATAGCTGTGAGTTATAAGATATAAACTGAAATTACTCAAAATAGATTTTCACAATAATTATGAAAATAGATATAATATTCATAACTGTGAGTTATAAGGTATGAACTAAAATTATTACAAAATACAAGCATACAAAATAGAAGCCTATATAGTAACACAAACAAAGGGCTTCGAAATGAAATGTGATTCATAAAACACTACAAAATACAAACATTTATAAACAAATATTTAATTACTATATAATGTAGAAACAAATCCAGGACGATTAACAAACGAAAATTGTTAATCGCTTAACAAAACAGGAATTTAGAAATTAAAAAAATAACAAAAATAAAATAACGCAAATAGGAAACAATTAATGGAAAAATTTAAGGTATACATTGTGACGATGGTGACATCGAAAATGCATTATATACAACGTAAATAAATTCAAAATGCTTGCATGCTGCTTTAACTAAAGAAACATAATATAAACATTTTAGAATTAATTACGTTATAGAACATACTACATTGTAGTTTAAACTCTAATACTGCATTTTCGGTATTCAGGTTCTAAACGGATAAAAGAAGTGTTATAAGACCCCGATTAAATTATAGAAAATATCGGTGAATAAAGAAATAAACGATTACGTTGTAATATGGACCAAAATAAAACAATCAATCTTTAATAGAATTTGTTAGAGTAGCTTTATAGATTGCCTATTCTCCTGAAAACACAAAATAAAATTTAAATAAATAAATTTAATATTTTAATAAGAACAGAACTCAGTACTATAATTAAAATTCAATCATCTATACAATAATAGCAACTAGCAATGTATGTACATTAATAAAAGGACCTTATTAGTACTTCTTATTACATTTATAATGCCAATTACATCTAATTTCATATACAATCATAGTTAAAAGTATTATTATTTAAAACTATATCATTATATTATTAAAGAACTAAATTTTGTATGGAGTAAAATTTGGCATATTAAAATCTCCATAAAAAAATATTTTAGAATCGTAGAATTGAAAACTACACAGGAATAATAATAATTAAAGAAAAAAACAAATTTAAATCAATTTTTTTGAAATCGATTATTCTAATTTTTCTAAAATTGTAAAAAATATCCTTTTGTGAAAATCCGAGGACTTGATAAATTCTGACATGCGAGATTTATAAAAAAAAAAAATTTATAAATACACAAAATTTCAATAAATAAGATTTTGAAACGCCAACTTTCGTACTTAACCCTGGTTACATATTACTACACATATCCAATTAAATTAAACTCTGGTTAAAGTATATTCAATTTAAAATTCAAATAAATGAAAAAATCGAAATAAAAAAAATGCATGTTATCCACTTATAATCTAATATCTTTATAATTATATAATATTCAAAACAAAAACCAAAACAAAATTTTTTAATTTAATTAGTAACCTAACCTTTACTATAGTAATATTTCTATAAAATTGTACTTAACACAAAAAACAAAAATAAAAAAACAAAAAAAAAACTATAATTTAATTCCAAAAAATTTATCTTTTAAACCTATCCAACCATAAAATGTTCATTTATTTATTTCATAACTCTAAAATAATCTAATCTCATCTAAACACAAAAACTTTTCTAAACTTTATAAAAAACAAAATAAATACAAAATTTCCACTCCATAAAGCATTCAAAAATTATAAAATATATATTTTATTATTTTATAATATAAATTATCAAATTAGAAAAGTAAAAAATTATTTTAAATACTCCAAAATCCACTTCATTCCACTTAAAAAAAAAACAACAAAAATATGAATTCAACTTTTCTAACTTTTAAAATATATATATATATATATATACATATACATATATTTTTAGATCCATTGGACATAAAATGCCATCCGCAAGAATTACAACAACAACATCAGCAACATTCAAATATCAGTAGTGGTATAACATTAAATGGTAATAACGGAAACGGAAGAATGTTAACAGGAATATCGACAACACAACAACAACAACCACCAGCACAACCATTAACATCATCAACAGGATTGCCATCAGAAGTTTTAACATCCGATGTTGGTGGTCTACTTGAGGCAATACAAAATCATCATCATCATCAACAGCAGCAACAACAACAACAACAACAAATGCATCATACAATAGTAAATGGCAATAAAAATAATAATAATAACAATAATAATAATAACAATAGTAATAATAATATTGAAAATTTAACAACAACTTTAAATAATAGTAGTCTGGGTAATATTAATAGAACAGCATTAATTTCATGTAATCTTAATAATTGCGGTCATTCATGTAATAGCAATAACAGTAATAGTAATAGTAATAGTAGTGGTGGTATTGGTGGTGGATGTAATAATAATAATAATAACAATAATAATAATAATAATTGTTGTTGCAATAGCTGCAATGATAGTAATAATAACAATAATAGTAATAGCAGTAATAGTAATATTTTAAATGAAAATGGCTGTAATCATCAAATACAACAACATCGACCATCAAGTAATTCAATTATATCGACAATAACATGTGGATTTTGTTTACAATTAATACAGGATCGTTATATTATGAGAGTTATGGATATGTCATATCATGAAAATTGTTTAAAATGTTCAATATGTTCAATGCATTTAGTACATTCATGTTTTACCCGTGATGGAAAATTTTATTGTCGATTGGATTATGAAAGGTATTTTATATAACTATATTTAAATTAAGTTTTTAAAATATTTTACGCTTTTGTTTTGTTTTTGTTTTTTGGTTTAATTTACTTTTAATTGAAAATTATTTTGTATAAAAATAGCAAAATAATTGGAAAAAAAACTAAAATATTATGATACAATTATAGCTGAAAAAGACCATTGGTCTTAATAAATAAATAGACTTTAATAGAGTACACTATCCGTTGGTAGAAACTGTCTTATAATATCAGAAAACTTTCAGCACTATATTTTTATTTGTTAGTTTTAAAAGTATCATGACAATAGACTTACTGTCGCCATGTTATCACCATATAATATTCAAGCATTAACATCAGTTTGTCTACCTCTCGTTATACAAAAATAATTTACAATTTGGTTTATAACAAAAAATTTCTAATTTTTAACATAAAGAGTTTCTTTATTAGATTTAACTCTAATTAGCCTATGTATTAAGTTCACCTGTAACTAATCTATTTATCCGTAATGAAATTAATTTAAGATTTCTAACATGTTTTCTGAAATATTCAGGGATTTTAAAATATGCCTTGTGATACTCCACATTATTATTTTTTTTTCGAATATGTAAGTGATGTCAAGTACTGGAAATATCATCCAATATACGAGAATTATATGCCTTCTTAGATTGTATAAAGATATGTTATAGATTTTCAACAACATATAAACAGTTTTAATAGTTTTTTCTATACGGACTATTTATACCTACATACCAGTATACTACTATCTATAAGTAGCAATATAAAAGGAAAAGCTGTAGATGATGTATACAATAATATCCGCTCTATGAACCACGGAAAGGGTTACAGAATAGTGACGATGTATACAATAAAAGTACATAATTTATTTGATCAACTAACTTCTTGAATGAATTTTATAAGACCAAGTCATGCGGGAAAATTTATATATTGTATAGAAATCTTTTTGCTAACTTAAAATACTTTACGGAAGTTAATTTAGAGTTAGGATGTATAATTTTCTTATTTTCTTCAATTCAATTTTCCTTAAATATCATATATATACACATGTATATAACCAGATCAAACTGAAATTTTTTCCTTCCAGAAGATTCTTACTGGAAAAAATTTTTTTCGCCCTATGTCACACGGATAGAGTTAGAGGACATTGAGGATGATGAAGAAAAATTTGGACACAAAGAAGCAATTTGACTTCCCTAAATTTTGAAATAGTCCAATAGACCAAACTACAAACTTATTTGGTCCATAAACATTCCTGTAACTATCAAGAACAAGATATAATATCAGTAGAATTTTGAGGGTTATTACAGAACACTTATTAATAGGAAAACATGCCAGAAGGCTGTGAATCCATTGAAATGATTTCTGCAGAGCCCCTATAAATGTGAAAATTAAATTAGATTAGATCTTATTAGAGCACTTAACCTTGGTCGGCTTTTTGGGCCATATTTTGTAATATGTACAAACTTAAGGACAGAAAATTTTTATAATAGGAGTTTACTTAAAAAACTTAAATGACCACTGTAAACTTATCTGAGCCATACTGGATCATAAACAGTCCCGCAACCAACTATCAAGACCAGGATAATATAATAACAGTAGAATTTTAGGCGTTATTAATACAGAACACTGTTTTATAGAAAAACATACCAGAAGACTTTATCTTCTCTCAAATGATATCTGCAGAGCCTCTGTAAATATAAAGAAGAAGACGAAAAATCCTACACGTTCTTTGCCATTATCTCGCATTAGTTTACAAAAGAAAAGTCTATCTATTGTACTTTACTTTCTTGACTATTTGGGTGATCTTACGCATGTACTAAAATTAACTGCCTACATCACTTTCTAGAAAACTCAAATTTCCTTTGACAAATAGGATCTGAGCGGAGAATCGAAACTTTTTGATATCACAATTTACCGTCTCATGTATATGTACGAAATAAAATAAATAAATAAATACCTCCTTTGTCCAAGTGTTTCGATCTAGGGGAGCCACTCTTACCTACCTGTATATTATGTAACATAGCATATTGGCTTGGTGTCTCTCAGTACTCTATTTTCAAATATTTGTATATAAGATACGTCGCTGTTTCCAACAGCTGAATTCTTCAAACTCAGAATGAATAATGTCGCCTTGTACGTTCGAGTCTGAATTCAAAGCTCTCTTGACTGAAGTATTTTCGTTTATTCGCTCTAGGTTTGTCTTTTGACTTTCATTTTCATGACCATATATCCATATTTCGTGACTACTTTTCCATCGTCGTTTTTATGACCATATATCCGGCGAAGAATTTTCTTCTCAAAGACATCAGAGGCATGCTTACTTGCCTTGGGCAATGTCTATGATTCTGATCTGAAACTAGAGCAGAACCGGGAGTAAACTCAATTGATCTGAAAAAGCCACGTTTACCCAAATCACCCCACCGTAAAAAAATCTTATATAGCCCTTTAAGCTGGTGTTTTCAATTTCAATGTCTTTTTCAGTATCACCCCAAAATATTCCCTCAATTGTTACTCCACTAATATTTTACTGTACATAGTAGAAGAGTGATAAATCTCAAATATTATCTTAAATATCAATATAATCCCTGCCATTGGCATTAAATTTGTATATTATAAATATAATTTGGTTCTAATAATGTTCATTAAAAAAAAACAACAACAACAACAATAAAAAAAAAATTTTTATAAAAAAATATTTAAAAATTGATTTTGATGAAATTTTTTATTTTTGTGTTTGTATTTTTTTTTTTCTTAAATTTTTCATTCTCTCAAAGGACATCCAACTTATATTAAAAAATTTACAAATTCTTGCTAGAAAAAAATAAAACAAAAATTAAATCAAAAATTTGCTTCCTTCATATCCTTTATAAATATTTTGTTAAATATTTGAAGAAATTTCCCTTTTTTTTTGTATCTTGAAATAAAAAAAAAACAAACAAAAATGTGAACAGTAGAATAATGGAATATGTACTCGAGTATATTTACAAATACATAATATGTATATATAAAATTTTTATTAATTTTTTTTTTTTATTTCTTATTTATTAATAAAAAAAAATCATAAGGATTTAAAAAGGATCTCCTTGGTTTTTTTTTAATTTTTTTTTTTTTTTTGTGTAACAAATATTTTTTGTTTTTGTTGTCTTCTTATTATTATTATTTTTACTTTTTTCTTATATCCTTTGACAGACTCTTTATACGAAATCGTTGTCTAGGATGCGGTGATAAGATTAGCTCCGATGAATTTGTTATGAAGACACATGAGAATGTTTTTCATTTGAAATGTTTTGCTTGTGTTGTATGCGGAATGCAATTAAAAAAAGGTGAAGAATATGTTATCAAACAAGGACAATTATTTTGTCGTATCGATTATGAAAAAGAGGTTGAAATGATGCAAGGTTATGGTAAGAGGATGATAATAATAATAATAATAATAATATGAGTTATTTAAATTTTCAAATAATTTTACATGGAATTCAAAAAATTTTTAAATTTTTTATTTTAGATTTTTATGGAAATGATTTATATCCACCAAAAATGGATGGTAGAAGAGGTCCAAAACGTCCTAGAACAATATTGAATACACAACAGAGGAGGGCATTTAAAGCATCATTTGAAATATCACCGAAACCTTGTCGTAAAGTTAGAGAAAATTTAGCTAAAGATACTGGATTAAGTTTAAGAATAGTACAGGTAATTTTTGAAATTATTTTGATTAGATTAATGGGTGGATGATCACTCCCAGTTATAGTTATTGAATAATCAATGAAATTCGTGTCAGCAATTTCGCATTAATATTTATGTTATCAATTGTTCTACTTCCATATACGTTAAGTTTAAAAAGCCTAACAAATCTCAGTGGCTTTTAATAAATACATTCTAATTCTACTTCTTTATATATCTATATACGATTAGAAAATATCGGTGGTCATTATTTTAGTCTGTTATAATTTTTGAACCACAATGCAGAATAACTCAAGATTGACCAGTGACCGGAAAGAAAAGAACTTGAAAAAATAAAAGATGAAAAAACAGAAGTATAAAAAACCAGAAGTATGAAAAACAGAATATGAAGCAAGTGAAATAAACCACATCCCTCCCATTAAAACTAGTCCGACGGACTAACCATTAATTTGTTTCTATTTTTATTTTCTTAAAGAAAAAGTTTACGAAATTCTATCGTATTAAATCTAGTGACTTAGTTCTTTTAAGCCTTCTGATATCATTTTGGTTATCTAGCAGTTGAGTGGCCTCAACGTTAACATGTCCCTCCAGACGAGCTATATGCTTTGTTGCATATCTTTTTATTTCATTTTCTATGCAAGGAATTTTTAGATCTCTGTGCAAGTCTCTGTTGCGAACATACCAAGGGACATTTACCATGTTTCGCAAGACTTTATTTTGGAATTTTTGTATACAAAGTACATGTGTTTGTTTGGCACATCCCCATATTTGTATGCCGTACAACCATATCGGTTTGATTATCTGATTATATAACAAAATCTTGTTATGTATAGGTAATTTAGAATTACGACCTAAGAGCCAGTACATTTCTCTATATTTATTTTCAAGCTCAATTTTTTTCTTTTTGACGTACTCTTTCCATCTAAGTTTGACATCTAATGTCATTCCTAGGTATTTAGCATTGTTTTCTTGGGGTATATTTACCCCATTCAGATTTACCGATGGTTGATTTTCTAATTTTTAATTTGTAAAATTTACATGTACTGATTTTAACTCATTGAGTTTAATTTTCCATTTCTTTGTCCAGATATTTATAGCCTCGTCAATATTTGATCCTACTGCCATCAACGCAGTATCGTCAGTGAATGTAGCTACAGTTATATTTTCCATTTGTGGTAAATCATTGGTGTAGAGCAAATACAGTATGGGAAAACCAATTAAGTGTTACTTTTTAACAACAATGTTCTCCTTCTATTTGGCGTTCTTCTACCATGATTTGCTTTGCCATAAAGCTTTCTTCATTTCACATCTTCTCTGTACCTGGTCTTTATCAAAAAAGGAAATCCCATTTAGGAGCCTTCTTCCTGGACTTACTGGGGACCTTGAAGTCGCCGCTAAAATCCATTGCTAAGTAAAAAAGCTGAAAATGGTTTAACGAGTAGGCTGTTATGCGAGATATCATAAAATGGATTTCACTTAGTCTAAATATGTCGGCGTATTGCTGGCTCCAATTATTACCTGCTTATCTTACTAACTGTATGATTCAGTGCTTGTCAGAATTGTTTATTCTTTGAACAAAGTAGCTTTTAGTTGTACCTTTTAGTTATTTACTCATCCCGCAAAGACATCTGTGTTTTTTATTGGGGTTGCTCAACTAATGTGTTACCAACAACAATATGTCCGTCATTTGAAACGATTATAATTTTTTCGTCATTGCCTCTGAGAAACAGTTCAAAATTTAACTTTACATAACTTTTTTGTTTATTTATTTTTATTCCCAATTTGTAGAATATTTCTATCCCACTGTCCCACTGAAGAAATTACAGTGCAATGATGATTGTGTTGATAATGCTTCTATCACAATATAAATAGGTGAATAATACTGGATGAAAAATTTTTGGTTGAGGGTTATGTAAAATTATTGGCTTGGATGAAATCCCCAAACATTAGGTGAAGCATTTTATACCGATTTGTACGTTTGGCTTGGCAGGGAAAACAAAATTAGGAAAGCAAATAAAGGGCTACAATAAATATTAGTAATTCTCTTCATACATGAGTAGAAAAAATACCAAAATATCTCACCATTCTTAATCAAAGTTCCATAATGTAAATTTCTGATGGATAAAAGTTTGTTTGTCAGAAATTGGCCGGTGTACGTTCTGTATGACATTTAATATCAAATGAATGGCCCCTATTATCAGTTGTTTTATATTATTTTCAATGTTCGGATCGCTTATTATATCGCTTATCTTATTGTTTATCGACTATTCAAAATTTACCCATTCTTAGATTACATAGCTTAAGCTATTTGTTATTGTTCATATTAGAAAAGAATAAGAATTACGATAGGCCTTGGCTTCAGACATTATATATTTTTTTGAGTTGGTGGAACAATACCGAAACGCATTTGAAGCGTTCGCTAGTCACATTTTGATCCCTCTACTTTTAGACCACAGTACATAGAGAGAAACGAGAAAACCAATGAATTGGCTGAGCAAAATTTTAACTGTAATGATTCCTTAGAATGACCAACCGGAGCTGGCATTGAACTCAAACATTTATATTATCTGTCAGAAAACATAAGGTGACAAAGTCTTTCCTAACAATATGTGATTTATTACGGGAAGTAAAATTATAGTGATTTAATTGACTTCCACAATTGCACAAGGTGGCTCCAGTACTGAGTTCATTGAACAGCTTATTCCCTAAAACACTAAAAACATATACTTAAGTGATAATAGGTTATAAACACAATATTGTGATAATTGGTTTTCCAGAAGCATTTGGAATAAATATTTTCACCAACCTATCCACCTTATGCCCCACGAATGGGATTGCAGGACATTGATGTTGATGATGATCTGCCATAAACCATTGAAATAGTGCTCATAGTTCTTTACTTATATATTTCCTATCTAAAAAATTAACAAAATAAATAAATTTTAAATTATTTTAATTTGATTACAGGTTTGGTTCCAAAATCAACGTGCTAAAGTTAAAAAAATTCAAAAGAAAGCAAAACAGGATAATCATAATAATAAGGGTAATAGTGAAACTGATTCACAGGAATCAGATAGTAGTTTAGCTAAAATTAAAGATGAAGCACAAAGTGATGATGAATCAATGGAATCACATTTTTCATGTAGTGAAAAAGCCAGAATAATTAAAGAAGAATTACAAAATGAAAATGTACCATTTAATTGTGTTGATACAAATAAAGGTATGTATATACAGTACAGTATATATGTATATATTAAAATAAATACAATTTCACATAAAATAATTTTAAATAATTTTTTTGTTCTCTTTTTCTCTCTTTATACCAAAAAAAAAAAAAAAAATCAACTTTATCTATTCCAGAAAACTGCAATAAAAACAATGAACCCATCCTTAATACAATTTTAGGTTTATGCAATTATGCAACCTTTCAACAATTAATGTCAACACCATTCGCTCAATCACAACAAATGTTAAATCCAATTGATCGATTATATAGTATGCAAAATTCATATTTTCGTCCAGATGAATTTGAATTCTCAAATACAGGTGGAAGTGGTGGTGGTGGTGGTGGTAGTGGCGGTAGTAATAGTAGTGGTGGTATTGGTGGTATTGGTAATAATGGAATTGGTATTGTAAAAGAATTAAATGAAAATTAATTAATTAATAATTATTATATATACATATACATATACATATATAAAAGAACCTAAAATTAAATTTAAAAAAAAAAACAAAAAAAAATATTGTTTTTAATTTTTGTTATTAAACGATATATATATACAACATATATATATATTATTAAATATTAATAATAGTAGTTATGTTAATTAATTAATTAATTAATATTAATATTGTAATAATGTAATTTTTTTATTATTATATATTTTTCGTTTTTATTGTTTTCATTTTATTTATATACAAAGTAGAGAGATATAAATAATATAACAAAATTTAAATGTCCTTTTAGAAAAACAAAAAAAAAGAGAAAAAAAAATTAACAAAAAAAAAAACAAACAAAAATATGAGAATTATTAAAAAAACCAAAAACTTTAAATTTTTTTTTTATTGTATTTATTTTATTAATTAAAAATTTTGATTGACTCAGAATCACAGAATCAGGATTGAAAAATCATTTGACTGTATTTCTTTTGTTTGGATGTCACTTGGCAGGGTTTTCATTTGCCTCATATCATTTCACTGTACTAAGGCTGACATTTATAGCTTTTTCCGTGACGTACCGTACTGAAGCTTGCCTAACATTAAACTCCCCAACTGAAAGTTACAAGTCTATATTAATAAATGTAAATACGAATATTCTGGCCAAACACAATAAGCAATATGGAATTCATTAACCGACGACGAACCCATATCGAAACAACTGAAAAGAAGAAAATAGAGATGGATAGGGCATACTAGGCTCATTGATACTGAGTATGTATCAATGAGCCTAGTATGTAACCCACAAAGGTACAAGAAGACCCGATTGGCCAAAAAATACCTGGCGCAGGACCATAAAATAAAAAAAAATCGAATATAACGTGGGAACAAGAAAAAACGGCAGCTGCCAAGTCAAATGGAAGCTCTATGCTCCTAAGAGGAGTAAGGGGAAAAATCTGCTTTTTATATCCAACAGCGGCTACCCCTAAAAATAATTAATTGTGTTAATTTGCAGTTCCGTATCAAATGTTAAATGTGTATGTCAAATGAAATACAGTCAAATGAAATATAGAACAAACGACACCCTCATATTCAAATTCACATGAATTTTCAGAAAGAAACGTATCTACATATTTTGAACCAGAATAAGTGAAGTTAAATTTTGAATTAAAACTAAAATTGTTATAAATAATTTGATTTTGGTTTTAAATTCAAAATATTTTAAGTTATACCGATTATTGTTATAGCAACTACCGTTACATACTTTATATGATTAATGTTAAGTTTTTATAGCAATAATAGAACTATTACAGAATTTATGTTGAATTGGGCATATATGAATAAAAGTGTACTAACAAAGACCAGTCAAAAAAGCATTGATGAATGAAACCAGTCTCCTGGATACGCTAGGCCACTCTGAACATATAGAATAAGTTGTAAGAAAAAAAGAAGACATAATATCATCAACTGGAAGACACATTCATGGCGCACGATGGCAATTTCATTGGAATAGAGTAACTTAGAAAAGTAAAAGAAAACATAAAATTACCAACTGTCATAACGCATAGTCATAATCCGACAAGATCGAAAACGTTATATAAAGAATGAAGAAGAATAATTTATTTATATGAATTGCGCTGCCTTTAGAGCCCACACACAATTTTATTGTTTATTTTTATTTATGAATTGAAAAACGAAATAGAATGAAAATTATTTTGATTATGGTTTTGGATTTATTTTCAATAAAACTAATACTTTTAACTGGAAATATATCTTTAAGAATATATCTTTAGATATATAAATATACCATCGTCAAGATTGAAATTCACCACAATGAAATGTTTAAAACTATCTACCAAAATAAATTGATTGTAAACCTATGATTTAAAATGAAATAATGCCAAAGACTTAACGGAATTATACTGACATGTGAAACATTTATCTTCAATACTATAAAGCTTCGTATCATATTAGTATTCACCCCTCTTCGAAATTCAATGAAAATTGTACCCATTATGAATTGTTTTCCATCTTTTCAATTTATTCTTGGCACTATATAGCTTTTTTTTATTGATTTATCTTAGACAACAACCTCATACATAATGATTTATTTAAAAAAAAACAAAACATTTAATTTAATTTTGGCGTGAAAAAGAAGATTACGAAAATTAAGATTGAAAATTACAAAATTAAAAAAAAAATATTTTGTTGTTTCGCCACGTCTCCTTTTAGATATCTATAATTTAAAAGAATAATAATGGAAATCGATTGTGAAATAGTTCAAATATTTGTACCGTACTTTTTTCGATTTACAAGTTAAATATAAAATAATGATTAGTATTAAACAAATAACTGGAGAAATCTCTTCAAAAGTTTTTAAGTACTAAATTAACCAATCTGACAAAATAAATATCGGAAGCAATATAAGATGAAAAACATGTATGCAGTTAGTGCACTGTTATACTGTCTTATATGTAATTAAAAATTTGAAATATATTCTTAGATTATAACTTGAGAATGTAAAGACATTTAGGCTAACATTAACATGTTACAGATACTAGCTGGCAGTTAAATTATTTTACTATGCTTCCTATAAAAACGAAGTTATAATCTAATTTATAAAAACTATATAACTAATAGAAAAATTGAAATTACCTTTAAGTACTAATATTTTGGAAATTGCTCAATATGCCTAATTTATTAATTTTAACCTATGTCCAATAACTTTGTTTATAATAATTTTATCTATTATTGAAGTACTAGTACTCGTCCACTCATCGGAAATAGAGAAAGGTTGATAAAAATCGTATTTAATTTCAATATGAATTATTTTCCATAATTTTAACTTATATCCTTGGTACTATATTTTATTTTTTTATTGATTTAGCTTAGACAACAACCGCATACGTAATAATTGTGGCACTGAGTGAGTTGCGGCAATTTGATTAATTCAAATTTTTGTATTATAAAGTGAATTATAAATTGGGTGAAATTTTAAATTGAAATTTCTAATTGAAAATTAAAAATGTTTTAAAAAATATTTCATTTCGCTACGGCTCTTTTTAAAAGTAACATATATAGTAATGCCCTGTTTTTAGTAATCAATCTAATTATGTATGATTCGAATTAACTACGAAATTTATTTAATATAATTTTCAGATAGATTAGATAATATTTAGGTCTTTATTTCAATCATTACAATTCTAAAAGTACAAAAAATATAGCTTAGATAACAGAAAATGCAAGAAAAATGAATTTTTAAAGGATGAACTAGTTACAATATAATCGTTCTCTTGTAAAAAAAAATGTACAAGAGGTGAACGATTAATCAAAATATTAAATGATTATATAATACATAGTGGGGGCAAAATAATTTATAATACAATATACATACATATTATGGTATGTACTTACATCAATAAGAGTTAAAGTATTTAACTAAATTTATATAAAAGCCTATAACCCTGGCAGCTAATTCTTGTAAATCACTATTATGTAATATTAATAATAAATTAATGTAGATTAAAAATACGGCAATAATTAATTTACAATAAAATCAAAATTAACTGACCTGTTGAGTAATTATAATTAAAGTTGAAGCCAAATTTAAAGTTTCATTGTATGTAATAACTGATTTGTTTGATTTTTTTTTTTTTTAATAAGAACTCACATACATAATATGCATAATGTATTTGGTGAATAATAAACCCATATGATAAAAAAAATTTCAACTGTGTGCGCATTATTGTTGTATATAACTTCTTTATATTATTAAGGGTTCATTAAGGCGAAGCGAGATAAAATGAAAAGGTGTTTACTGCTCAGGTCGTTAAATGATTGTCTATTATAATTATAGGTACTATAACTCTACTATATAAAGATGATGTTGCGAGTCATATGAACAATTCAACTGATTTTTTTTTTTGTTTTTATATTTTTTATTTGAGATGAATTTGTTTTTTTGTTTTTATTTGGCATATGTACATAGATTGAATTGCAAGTATGTAATTATAATAACTGATTTGTTTCCTTTTGTTTATTATTTTAATAAGATCTCACATATCCTTATGCATAATGTATTGGCTGAATAATAAAATCATATGAGTAAAAAATTTTCAACTGTGTGCGCATTATTGTTTTATATACAACTTATTTATTATATTTGCATTAATTAACTTGCCTTGGACTTTATATGTTTGTTTCAATTTGCTTCAATTCAACAAAATACCCATTTCAATAACCATTTAACCAAAGTATATCCATAAAAAGAGTAAGAACTCATGTATGTATTCATTTGTTTGCACACAAATTTATATGCAAATTTGATAAACATTGTCAGAAATAGACGATAATAAGCATTTTACGTGTAAGAAAAAGAAAAAATATAGTAAACAAAAAAGAGTAACAAAAAAAGTTGGCTGAAATTAAATAAATAAAGTTTATAATTTTGAAAAATATTTTCGACAAAAATTTTCGTTGAAATATTTAACAATATTATTTTCTAAATTGTATCTATGTAACTATGCATAAGATTTTTAGAAGACCTAACTAAAACAGCGTTATCATATTCTTTAAATTCTGTGATTTGTAAATAGATGTTGTCCTCAGTATTATTTTATAATCGTATACCAATATAATAAATATTTAGGTTTACTAATATAATTAATAAAAAATAATAATGTTTGTAACTCCAAATTATTACTGACAAAAATATTAATAATATTTTATATTATTGTAATTTAATTATAATTTAATATTTTTAATAGGTATATACGAAAATAATAATGTTTAAAACGAAAATATTAAAATAATAAAAGATCAGAATTAATCATCGTATAAGGGAACAAACTAAATTAGAGCTAACATTTTTTGCCACCCTGCCTCATATAAATAATGGGAGGAAACGTAAACAAATCCAAAGGAGAATGATGAAAACGCAAAATTATTTTACAGTATAAAGCAAAAGGCAAACATCTGTTTTGTACCTTTTCTCTCTCATAATAAATTTGGTATACGATAAGTAAATGTAAATTTTACCTCTTTTAACTAATGATATTTTGCTCGGTTTGATATTTCTTAAAAATTAGGTTGTCGTAAAATGGGAGTGTGTATTCTTGTCAATATAGATTATAGATATTCTTTGCATTCAACTAAGGTGAAATTTACATATAATGGATAATTGATAAAGTCAAAATTTGGTTTCTCTTTAAATTCACTATATTTATTGACATTTCTATGGTGTAAAGAAGCAAAAAAAATAAACAAAAAAGGAATACAAAATAAATGTGTGCAATACAAATCATTATCATTATATTTCAATCATTTTCTATTATTATTCAATTTCAATTATTTTCAATCATCATTTTCATTATATTTTTTTTGTGTTTATAATTTGGTTTCTTTTATTAATCTCTTTCTTTTATTATTTCGCTTTCTTTGACTAAGTATATGTAAATGTACATACATGTGTCATAAAGGGCTTGCATTTGTTACATACATAATCATATGGCTTAGTTTAATTGAAAATAAAATGCAAACATTATTTATGGAAAAAAACAAAATTTGAACCTATCAGTTATCTATCACTCAGTTAGAAATGACTCTTCTCGAATGTAAAAAAAGTTTAATTTCGATTTATGCATGTATATATTATACTTTTTATGCCAATTTATGCTTAGGCAGCGTTTACACGTCGGACAAAATCGAATTTTATCGTAGATAAAGTCGGATGAGTGTTTACATTTCAGACTTTTTCTCAGGTTTAATCTACGATTTTACGTCAAATATTTTTCGTATTTAACAGGGTTTCTTTTTATAAAGTGCGTAATTTTTTATTGGTGAAAATTTTTTAATAGGTAAATAGTAAATTAAAAAATTCAAAGGTATCTAATCAAAAATCTCCAAAAATTTTTTAAACTAATGAATTTTTTTAAACACTAAAAAGTTGAAAATAAAATAAGGAAAAAAAATTTTTTTTTTTAGAAATATTTGCCTTCAATTTAAGCGTACTAAAACTACAAAAATAAACTTTAGAATCGCAGCTTGATATAATGTTTTCATAGCAAGTCATGATTTTAATTACGGAAAAAGCAAATTAGCCTAACTTTTTACTAAATCTCTTAATCTCATCTCAAGACTTCCTAGAATTTCGGCTAATTTGCTTTTTCCGTAATTACAATCATAACTTGCTATGAAAACATTATATCAAGCTGCGATTCTAAAGTTTATTTTTGTAGTTTTAGTACGCTTAAATTGAAGGCAAATATTTCTAAAAAAAAAAATTTTTTTTCCTTATTTTATTATATTAGGAGTTCATTAAAGAGAAGCGAAATAAAATGAAGAGGTGTCTACTGCGCAGGTCCTTAAATACGTGTCAATTATAATTATAGGTATCAATATCAATCAAGAAATTTAATATATTTAACTATATATGTGGAATTGATTATGATATTGTCTTCAATATAGATTCTCAGTCTCTTCAAAATTCAAATGTTGTAAACAGACTTTAATATTTAATAATAACGAGAAAACAAATTAATGTTTGAATATTTATGATATTGCCAGGCAGCTAATTGTATACTCTCGGGGTTTACACGTCATAAATTGTCATTGATTTATTTGAGTAAGTCACCAACCTTCTTTATCAAAAATCATGTACAAACAGTTTTTATAATCTAAATATATTTAAAAAACATAAAATTTCGATACCTATTGACATCTAGTTAAATTTTGATCTATAAATTACATTTGATCTGATTATCAGACGTATAGATTAGATTAGATTTTTAAAAGGTTTGGGTCCTGGGTCAACCACAGTCACATACATAAACTGATTTTGATTAATCGTATTAAATTTTTATATTATAACTCTGATCTTTAAACAATCTTGTTTTTATTTTCATTTACAAGGAATATAAATTTTAAATTATATTAAATCAGACATATATATATTAATAATATATATATCTAACACTATGGGCCTTAAGATCTCCCAACCTTTGCGCATTTTCTATCATTTACCAAAATTTGATCGAGTCAAATAATAACTTCTTAGTTTAAGTTACAATTATTGTACTGTTCAAACAATTCAGTATATCATCTCTTTAACACCCCATTTACCCTCTTCCACCAACCACTCCTGTAAATTGAATGAAAAATGAATTGTTTTTTTTTTTCAATACGAACAAGTGAATCTACGTTTATCATTTTCCTTTCATTTTCAACATAAATTACTATAGTAAAATAAAAAAAAATCTTTGGTATTTTAATGATTTGAACTTTTTTTGAAATTACACCCCTCCATCACCCCAAATATTGTAAATAAATTTTACATTACGAAATAACATGATGCAACCAAATTGTAAGAGGAAATCAAAGGACAAAAGAAGCAAAAAACAAAAAAATAAAATTGAAAGCGTTACAAAAGCAAAATTTTATGCTCGTTTTATTTTAGCGTCTGTAACAAATTTTCTATTTAAGTATTTTTCTTTTTTTTTATTTTTTTTTTTAGAATTTTTGTCAAATGGATGTGACGAATCGACATAAAAACGACAGCAAACATTTTACAATAAAAAATCAAAAAAAAAATTTATATATTTTACAACAATAAATTTTTACAACTGTATAATGTACCAATTGTACTTGTTGTGCAACAAAAAAAAAAAATAAAAAAAACAACAAAAACAAAAATAACATACCATAAAATAGGTGTGTGTATATGTATTGTTTGTTACAGTATGTTTTTAGAATTTCAAATACAATTATTATGCACAAGTGTTTTTTTTTTTTATAAAAATGAATCCAAATATGGAATTTATTTTGACTATATATATATATATATAAATATATATAAAGTGTGAAAAGCAAGGGGTTTCTCTCAAAACAATAAACAATAATATATTTTACACCTTCAAAAACTAACTAGAAAGAATGGTTTATTTTAGAGTAGCCATGACAATTATCCAAAACGTGTTGTTAAATCGGAAATGCTAACTTCTAAAATTTTATTTTAAATAATTTGCATAAATATCATAAATTCTTTATAGAAACCGAAGACATCATAAATTTGGTAGCATTTTAATAGTTATCGGGTCTCATTTGTATGTACAATAAATAACAAAAACTAAAAACAATTCAAAAGTCACACATCAAAAATGTTTTTAAAACTAAAGTAAATATTTTGAACAGTTCTGAGAAATGTCCTGACCATTGCATGGATTTTATAAATCCCAATTTCGATGTAGTAATAAAAATAATAATTCTGTAGATCAATAGATTTAGTCCTAGATAATAATATTTACAAAATTTATGTCAATTTTATTTATTTTTCTTCTTCAACTTCATCTTACCCTTGCACCAAGATCATACAATTTGCAAGTTGTTCCTAACACTATAATCAACGAATCCTGTATTTTTTGCTTATTGACCATTGGTGGCCACTATAGTCTTATTTTTGTGTGGAAATCTAACCCATTTACGACTATATTTTATTGTTTATTGACCACTGTTGGTCGCTTACCAAATTTTTTTTTTTTTGTTTGGAAAAAGACATCGGAAGAGACACAGAGGCTGCTTTTGGCCGAGGTTGGCAATACTGGAATCTAATTTATTAACAAATCCATTTTTTTTGTTCATAAGACTACTGGTGGCCACCAGGAAAATATTTTTTTTCGGTTGGAGAAAAACATTGAAAGAGAAACAGAGGTTGCGCTTGAACGAGATTAGCAGCGTCTAGAGTACTGTGGGAATCTAACCCGTTAACTACTGCATTTTTTGTTTATACTGACCACCAAAAAAATTTTCTAACGACTCCAAACTCTTATAAGTATGATCAGCCCTTAATTTTTCTTTAACGCTTATTTTTATTAGATAATCTTTAATTCAAAAAATACCTATGAGATCTATGTTTTTTGAAGGATTAAAGATTTTAACCTAACACAATTTAAATATGGTTTCTTCTGTTTGAGGCGTCTAAAAAACTTTTGATTGTAAACTAAAAGTAAAACTTCAATATTGACATGCTGAGATAGAAGAATCTTATGTCGGGTAGCACATTTTTAGATTTCGTAAGTTATGGTAAGGTATCATTGAAATCTCTATGAGTATCAGTACCGTGAAAATACTAGTGGGGCGTTAACTGGATTATGCAATACATACTTCATTTTGAAATCTTCAAATACTTTGAATATAGAGTTGTTTATCACAACTCCGGAATTAAATTCCGAGAAAGAAAACCGAGTCCACCGAGTCCAATCATACTAAACATAGTGCTAATTACTTAGGATCATACTTCATACTAAACTTAGCTGGAAACTAAACATAGAGAATAGAATCAAGATGACAAGTACAGCTTTCTACACATTCAGTAAAACCTTTGGTAAGAAGTGGGGACTCAAACCTAATATGTTGTTATGGACGTGTACATGTCCTATTCTTGCAAACGGATCGTTAGCCTGGTGGTCAGCAGTAAATTAGGAATACAATATTACCGAACTTGGGAGAGTACAAAAAGCGGCTGGAATTGGAATCACAGATGTGCAAGCTCGTGCTCTACTGATTCTCTAAATGTAATCATGAATCTCTTTCTTCCCGATTTGTACATAAAATATGTTGCATTCTGCAGTGCAGTCAGACTAAGGGAAACTGGCGTCTGGTATTCCAGGCCATATAGACACGGTAATGTCATAGGTCAGTTTACAAATGAACGGCTTGCAGACACAACCGATTATATTGCTCCTAAACTGAACTTTAAAAAAAACCTTTAAGGTAGGTTTTCCTGCTAGGGCCGAAATTTTCTCAGAAGATCAAAAATATCAAAGTCTTATGTCAAAGTTAAAGTCTTAAGTCTCCATAAATATACTAGTGTCTTTTAATCAGAGCTACTTGCAATTAGGGAAGCCCTTAAAGCCTTCAAACCAAAACAAAACAAAAGTCATCATCTTCACGGATAAGCAAACCGCTATTAAAGCTTTGGCGTCGGACATTAGCTGTTCTAAGCTGGTGGAATAATGCCGAAAGGAAATTGAAAGCGTAGAAAGCCGTTTATTGATAGAGTCGATGAACTGGGCATGAAGGTTCCAATCTTGACAGGCCCCTTGAGGAGGACATACACTCTCCAATGAGAGTCGCTAAAGAGCGCATCCATTCATACTTTCTGGCCAGAGCGAATGAAGTGGTGGCATAGACTAAATACCTGTGCGATTTGAAGAACAACAGGAACCTCGTATAACATCATATAAATCCAAACAACTCTTAGTCAGGCCTCGTACTAATATATTAAAAGCATTGGCCTTTAGTACTTGTCATTGGCCGATAGTAAGCTACGCTGCCAAGCTAAGTTTTTAGTTCAATCCTCATTATCGCAGCTGCAAAAATGAAAATGAAACAGAAACTCTTGAACACTTCCTTTGCAGTTGCTAAGCATTAACTAGAGTCATACTTCGGACAATAATATAGGTTTCATCTCGGAAAGCCAAATCGGAGATCTAATCAACCTCAATCACACAGGGTGGCTCTAGTACTGAGTCCCTGGAGAGAGTAAAACTGAGAGAAGGGTTTCCTATAAGAACCAATAACAACAAATATGTCACTCACTCGAGTCGTGGTATCAAAAAGGAATGGCCACTTCTACCTACCTACCATAACACGGAAAAAGAATAATATCATGGATTGATAGGACTTCACCTTCATTTTTTGTTGCTTTTCTGTATAACATTTAGTTAGTAGAATGCACTTGATGATACAGCATCCCATTCGATTAAACAGAAAGTCTACATAACGATAGTGACCACAACTCTATTTGGTTTTGACCATGAGCATCTTTGCAAGCTTTCTTATTAGAATGATTTGTTTATTTCGGATTTATCAAGAATGGGTTTGGCCAGATAATCTAAATTAACGAACTTATAATCACAAAAAAAAATTTGTGAGATCATTTTACCTTAAAAAAATTATTCGCGATAGCCACATTATAGAATACACAAAATCTCAAATCATCAAAAACAAAAATACTGGATTGCACTACATATAG
Organism: Argyra leucocephala; assembly: GCA_963942445.1. Lineage (NCBI taxonomy): Eukaryota > Metazoa > Arthropoda > Insecta > Diptera > Dolichopodidae > Argyra > Argyra leucocephala. Next base: position 29,162,802 of record OZ012679.1, on the reverse strand, counting down.
AATTACTTTTCAATTCTCAAAAAAATCACTCTCGAATAGGGTAACAGTTAACATATTGTAATAAAACAAAGGCAACAAACCGTTCTACTAACTAAAAATATAACAATTTGAAATTATATGATACAAATAGCCCTTAATAAAAATAAAAATTATTTTGTATGTACAATAATATCCTTATAAATATTTCGTATTCCATATCAAGTATATAGTTAGCAAAGATATTAGCTATATTTTTTTATTTTTAAATCCTATTGGATTTTCAAAGTTGTACTCTTATATAAGTTAACTTATATTTTTTTTTTGTTTTCTGTCCTACACTCGTTATTCTTTTCAATTTTATACAATTTGTCACAAGATGTGTCATATTACAGCAACTATTTAACAGGATTGATATGAATCGCATAACAACAACAACAACAACAACAACGATATGTTTTGTATTGCACAGGAAGAAACAAAATGAAATTTTGACAAAATAAGGCAACACTCTGGTGCATAAACATATCACATCATCATAATATATTCTAATTTAGAGAGGGGTGAATATCAAATTGGCTCAATTTGTATATTAAACATACATATAATAAAAATGAAAATGAGAACCGTAAAATTCAACCACCACCCATTGTTAGTAAGTACAAAAAAACCAAAACACATACGTATGTATAATTGTATACATATACATAAAATTCGATTCATTGAAATCGGTCAGTTTAGTTAAGTTAGTGATGAAAAAGAAGATTTGCGTTTTTTTTTTTTTAGAATTCAAGGGTGACTAAAGTGATTATCACTTTAACATAATTATATTAAATCAAATTATTAGGGCGAATTTATAATTCGTATTCGGGGCGAATCGAAGGTTTTTTGATGTTTAATGTTTTTTAGGATCCATTTTACTGTCATATTTTGAAACAAAAGATTATTTTGTTTTTTATTTGAAATTATTTTGAATAATTAATACATTTTATATATAAATTGGTACTATAGGGTTTTTATACAGGGTGTTACATTATGATGGTATTATTTTTAATTATTGTATATAGAGGAGTTTTAGCACAAAATATTGTGTAATTGAATTAATTTGGAATACTGATGTGCAATGTTATAAATGCATGGTGAAAATATAGTTAAAGTTGTACAGAGTCTTCACGGTAGTATCTACTTTTTTGTAATTGTAGTTATGTGTATATTGTGATGTTAATTAGTTAATTTTAAATACTGACTGTATAATTTTATACCCACACTTATTTTACACTCCCACAGATAAGTCAAATTTAAATATATGAAATGCTTATATAATGTTAGTATGGCTAATGAGGGCCAACTAAGACCAACTTGGACCAAATTTCACTTAAAAAAAGAAAAAAATAAACCTTTACTGAATTTTGTCGCTAGAACAGTAATTTTAACTCAACTCAGCTCCACTTACTCTTCTGTGAAAAATAATATTATTGTAACAAAATACCCTGTAATTGTCATTGTAATAAAACACCCTGTATATACAAAAATATATGATTATTTACATCCTGTAACTTTCACCGTAATAAAACACCCTGTATAAGGTACTATACACAAATATATATTATGATTTACATCCTGTAATGGCCATCGTAATAAAACACCCTGTCTAGGGTACTATACAAAAATATATGTTTATTTTTATACCCTATAATTGATATCATAATAAAACACATTGTCTAGGGTACTATACAAAAATGTATGATTATTTTTATACCCTATAATTGACATCATAATAAACCACCCTGTTATAGGGTATGCCATACTAAAGTTCATGATGATTTATACCCTACAATTACCATTGCAATAAGCCACCCTGTATAGGGTATACTATACAAAAATATAATGATGAATTTTTAAATCTGTTTTTATGTTTTCAGTGTAGTAGTAATGCAAGTCCTTATACCATACTATGCACGTGCAATTCTTATTCCCCCTAATAAACTGGAAAACCAAAAAGGATTGAATATAATTTTTTTTCTCTTTATTTTTATTTTTCAAAGTCATCTTCATATTTAAAAACAAAAAAAAAAACATTAAACTAAAAATTATAACCCTATATTCGATTTATTAAATCTTACGATATTTATATCTGCACACTATTCAACTATTTATAAAGTCAAATAAGAAATTAATGAGTATTCAAGTCACTGTACACCAAATTCTAAAACCAAATTGAAACCCAAAAATCTATAAGGGAATTGAAACCCAAAAAAACAAAATTAAACAAATTATATATAATGGTATACAGATGGGTAAATCCTAATTTTGGATTTTAATATTCTTAAATATCCTATAAACAAGTAGCACGTCTATTACAATAATTATATAAGGAAATAAATTTTACACTTGCTTTTGTTCACATGATAAATTGATAAAAAAAAAACACTTTTCGTTTCTTCTACAAACTAGAAAAGTTCCAACAAATTGAGATCTAAAAAAACAATGAATCTATTTTAAGGAATCATGTTGAGAGCAACCTAAATAATATCAAAAAATAAAAGGGTTCATATATTAACAAACTACATACATTAGTATATTTGATTTAAATTGAAATATTGAATGAAATATTGACTTGTGCTTATCGTTATGAGCACAAGTCAATTGAATTTTAATTGTAAGTTCGAATAGTGATTTACAATGTCATACCATTGATAATAGATCCCAAGAGAAACATATTTTTGTTTTTCTATCTATTTGTGGTTATTTTTATTGTAAATTTTCAATATAGAATATATAGTGTTATAATTTATTTGTTTTTATAAATTAAATTAAAATAAAATTAAAATTTAATTATTGTATACCTATATTTCAAATTTCAAATCAAAATAAAATTTATGTTGATTTGAGTCATAGTAAATATAAAAGAATTAGTTTAAAATAAAATCAATGAGATTTTATTTCGAATTAGATTTTTGTTTTTCCCCGTCTATAGATGAACACTCTAACTGCTTTTACACAGAGACTTCATATACACAATTATATACAGGAGAGATAGAGATACAATATATTAGATGATAGAGTGTTGCATTTGTTGATTTTTTGTGATGTCAAAGATTCCAAAGGATAGGAACAAAATAAAACTATTTTGAAAAATTGAAAATTTTCGTATTTTTTGTGATGCTAGCATTGCTTTTCATTTTCATTTTATTAATTTGCATCGAAATTAATAAAATAAAAAAATACTTAGAATCAACCTTAATTAAGTGGCCTCGGTAGCCGAGTGGTAAAACACTCGAGTGTAGTAATGTAACGACCGAAGGAGCACGGGTTCAAACCCCGTGAGAACCGAAAAATTTTTCAAATGGTGAAAATTACTGAAAAAAGTAATTTTCAATACAACCACATCGGTTCAAATATAATTTAATAATTAATAAAGATATATAACTAATAAAAAATAATAATATAAATATGTAATATACAAAAATATATACCAAATAATTAATACAATTTAATAAAAAAAAAAAAAAAAAAAGGCCCACATTTCGAAAGGGAAAAGGACCTATAAAGTTGGCCTACAGATTTATCTGTAGGATCAACTGTTAAAATAAATAAATAAATAAATAAATCAACCTTAATTACTCTTAACGGGCTCCACAGGAATATACAGTTTACTGTCGAAGTAGAAAAAGAAGGTCAACTACCATTCTTAGATCTAGTGTTAAGTAAAACAAGAACATCTCTAGAACTAGAGATTTACAGGAAACCTACGGATACTGACAGGGTCATCCCGAATACCTCTAACCACTCCTATCAACATAAGATGGCATCGTTCAACCACATGATCCATCGAATGTTAACACTTCCCATCTCCCAAAAAGGTTTAGTAAAAGAAACTAAACACATATTTGAAATTGCGAGAATAAACGGATATCCGGAAAAAACCATCACGGCCTTACTTAGTAAACGGAAAATAAGTTTACAACGGAATTCCCTCACTAACCTACTCACTGATCAACAACCCATAAGAAGAGTAGCATTGGAGTTTAGCAAGATTTCTCTCCCACTCAGAACGAAATTAAGAAAACACGGGGTAGATATCGTATATAGCAGCAGAACTAACCAACTCAAGTCTGTTCTAGGTTCAACTAAAGACCCAATCGAACAAATGGAAAAATCAGGTGTATATAAGGTAACTTGCAGTCATTGCAACAAAGTTTATATTGGGCAAACTAGGAGAAACATGCAAACACGACTCAATGAACACCTGAAAGAAGCAGAACTGGCTAAAAAGAATAACTCAACAGAGTTCCGATCCAAAGTAGCAGAACACATCATCCAGGAGAACCATAGCATTTCGAAAGAAGAAATTGTAATGATAAATTACATTAGAGATTCTAGGGAACTAGATTCAGCTGAAAGCATCGAAATTTACAAAACTAAAAATGAATCACTCCTCAATAAAGACCAAGGCAACGGATATTCTTCTTTATTTAAATTTTTAGTGAAATACAATAAAACAAATAACACCACCCCTACCCGTCACCCTAACGTCGGAAAAATTATTTTAAATACCAATAATAAAATAAATAAAAATATTTTTATTCAACCCCCTACCTGTGCTAATTCATTGGATAATAAACAACCATGCAGCTGCGAGAAACATCAAATTGTTACCTGTACGAATAAAATAAATAAGCCAATTTTAGATTTCTTTCCTCAGTCGAGTACAAAACACTGAAGAAGTCTGGGAGTAGTAGACGAAATACGCGTATCTGTAAAATTAAAAGGAAAATATTCGACTATTTTCACTGTTATACCAAAATTTTACTCTAACGCTGGAAAACAAGTTTTTATAAAAACTAAAAAAATACTCTAAAATCTTCATTTTTGGACCGATTTCAATGTTTTTTCAACTGTTTTACTTTGTTTAATGAATAATCAAAATGTGAAAATTTTCGTTTTTTTGTGATGCTAGCATTGCAAAAATTTGTGAAATTAATTAAATAAAAAAATACTCTAAAATCTTCATTTTTGGACCGATTTCTATGATTTTTCAACTGTTTTACTTTGCTTAATGAATATTCTAAAAGATAGTAACAAAATGAAAATTTGAATATTACACAGTTCTCCATTCAGCTCGAATAAGCCTTGTATTAAAGGCGTTCTTCAGGGATATATTCTGGGTCAGAATATTTTTAAGCTATATATAATATATATATATATATATACGGATATTTTTAAACTATATGTAATATATAGATATATAAAGACTTAGTCTTAAAGGTAAATATACAACTTTATGGAGATGATGCAGATCTGAAATACACAGAAGATTCTGAGGCAGAACTAAGATAGATAATTATAGAGAAATGTCTCCACTTTCATAAATTGAAACTTAATATAAACAAAAAACCTAAGATCCTATTACTAGGTTAAAAAAAATATACAAACAAGCCATTCAACTTTATCACCAAAAATACATTTGTGAGTTGTCCAGATTAGTAGTAGAGCAATGCGGGTTCTGGAACAGTATTCTAAAACAGTATTCTAAAACAGTATTCTAAAACAGTATTAAAAAACAGTGGTTAAAAAAGTGAATAAATTAAAAATTTTTGATTGAAAATAAAATGTGTGCGTAAAATTGGGGAAATCCAAGAATTGAATATTTTGGAATGTTTTAAAGTAAAAAAATAGTGAAACCGCAGTAATTGAATGTTTTAGAATTTTTAGTGGGTGAAATTTAGAATTTTGAAATTTTGAGTGTGTAATGAGTAATACAGGTTGTTTTAAAATTGCATAAAACAGGTGGTATTTTAAAACAGTAGAATAAATTAAGAAAATGGAAATTTTGATTGAAAATAAAATGTGTGTGTAAAATTGGGGGAAATCCAAGAATTGAATATTTTGAAATGTTTTCGAATGTATGTAAAATTGTGGAAAACCCCAAGAATTGAAATTGGGGGACAAATAATAGATAATTAGAGTATTGTGATTGAATTATATAGTATAAGTAAGTATATAAAACATGAATGTTTATACTGGAGTCTAACAGTAAAAAGAACATTTGATATAGAGCAACATGGATTCAAGACTTGGAAGCAATGACAAGGACAACATAAGCATGGACTCAAAGCTTGAGCAGTTAATAGATGAAATATTAAAAGAAGAAAATGATACCCTTTTCAATTTGTTAGAAGGTGATGAACGAATTGATTTATTATGTTACGAGGAAATGCCTAAAGAAGAAAAAATGAATTGGATTAACAATGGTGTTGATAATGTGGAAAGTTGTAACTGTGCTGTGTGTTACGTTCTCAATCATTTTTGAAATAAAGAAATTCAGAATATATTTGTGTTTGATTTAAATCTTTTTCAGTGATCTCTCTCTCTCTCTCTCATTCCCTATAAAAGAAACTTTTTCTTAAATATTTTCTTAGTGTTTAAGGAAGCGAGGTGTATATGAATAACAAAAATGTTTTGGGCAGAAAATATTTTACATGGTCACAGTTATTGTATTTGTGCTAGAAAATGGAAATCATTTAAAATAACACATGTTAAAATATTTCATGATATTTTAGAAGTATATGTATTTCCAGAAGGTGGATCCAAAGTACTACTTTTTGTATTAAGATATGGTGAACCGTTTTCAAGTATTTCAAATATATGTATAAATACTTTAGAGTGGCAGCATATGAAAATTGAAGTATATGGTGGTGATATATGTATAATGGGAGAAATTTTATCTTCCTCTGATGGGAAAAATCGATACATACCAAATCATTATCCAATAGATTGTCCTTTTTCTGAAGAAGAAGATTGGGAAAATGTTGAAAAATCCATTGCAGGCTTCTTATCTATACCAGATGCAAGTGGTAAAACTATCAACATAACAGATAAAAAAGATGTATTTAGTTTAGATCTTAAACAAGATAAAAGATCTTTAGTTGAACAGCGATATGAATATTGTGTGGAATATCTTTCTTCTATAACAAATTGTTATACAACGAAACCAAGACGTACTGATTTATTGCAGAAATTAAAAGAGTTCTTGGAAGCAGCAATTAACAAAGATACAACTGATGATAAAAAAGAAAAAATATTTTCAGATCATAAAGACATAATCTTATATACATATCAATTAATTGGGAGAATAAAAGCAGTACATGAACAAGATGTAGGCCTGAGTGTGAGTAAATGTAACACAGACACATTATAGTTACTATATATTATATATAAAAGGAAAACTCTTAAAGAACAATTTATTATAAATTTATCGGTTATTAAAGAAACAACACAATGAAAATTAATTGTATGCTATTATTATTTTTAAGTTTCTTGTGTGGTATATATTCTGCACCTGTTAACATTAAATTAAATAATGTAAATAAGGGAGACGCCGATTTTAATATTATTTTACCTAATAATGAAACAGTTCATATTAGTTTAACAGTACGATTATTAAAGCATGTCAATTCACCAGAAGTCAATTTAAATACAAAAAGCTCTACTTCAACAACAACAACAGAATTTCCAGAGGATGTAGAAAAACCTTTAAAAGCAGACCATGTTTTGATAGAACGTGATTATAATAATAATAAAATACCTCAATATGTAACAATTGAAGAAGCAATTGAAGCTTTTAGACAAGATCTTATATCAAAAGAAATTAATATTGGTGGAATAATTTATAGTGAACAAATTTTTTATAGACATTTCAGATTAGAATATGAAGAATTGAACAAAAATAAAGAAATTAAAGTACGATGTTCTTATGATAGTGATTCCAATATGCAAAAATTGAAAATAGAATGTCTTGAATATCGTGATTTATTAACAGAAAGAATTTTAGCTAATGGTGAAATCGAAAGATTAACACTACCAAACACATATAAATCTGATGAGTTTACCTTAATAGATTTACGTACTCTTAAACAAACATATAACATGATAATATCTTAAGTTATATATATATATATATATATATATATATATATATATATATATATATATATATATATATATGTAATGTCTCAACAAAATTTTTTTTTTTAATATATATTTTTAGGTTAATTATACAAAATTGTAAAAAAGAAAAATATATTATGTATATTAAATAAGTTTTTTATTTCAATAAATAATTATTTACATTAATTAAATTAAATTAAATCTGTTTTATTTATCCAAGAATTATGATTTGAAGGAAACCCCAACCATTTAACATAAACTTTATTTTCTTTACTTTTCAAAACCTTTTCAACCAAATAAATATCTTTGTTTGAAGTTTTTGATAATTCATATTCATAAAAACCTCCACGTATAGGATTTCCTTGATAATCTTCAAGTAGATATGTTATGGGGTTAGTTATTTGAATTTTTATAATTTTAAAAATTTCTGTTGTCCAGTTTGGTGTATAACCTTTTTCAAAAACATGTTTGAACTTGCTAATTCTTACTGAGTCACCAATTTTAAATTTTCCAGGTACAATGACCTTTATGTGATTGTAAACAGTTGAAAGTAATTCGTTAGCATTTTGCTCATTAACTTCAGCTGGGCATGTTTTTATAGTTCTATGTTTAGTATTATTATATTGATGAACTAGTTTTTCAATAATATTCAACCATTTATAATTTCCATTGAAACTAAATTCTTTCCACATTTTTTCCTTTAACGTTCGATTAAAGCGTTCCACAATTGAAGCTTTTAATGAACTATATGTTGAATAATGGTTAATGTTATATTTTACCATCAAATTTTGAAAAATTTTATTGAAAAATTCTTTTCCATCATCAGTTTGTAAATTTGCAGGATGTCTTTTAGAATTTTTAAAAATAGTTTTCATAGCATTATTAATATTTCCAGCTGTTTTATTTTGAATTGGAATTGCCCAACTATATTTTGAAAATGTATCAATTACAGTCAATAAATACTTAAAATTCTTATTTTCTTTGGAATAGTTCCCCATTTCTACTAAATCTGCTTGCCAAAGATCATCAAAACCTTTAATTATAACTCTACGTCTTTTAAATTTTTTTCGTGCGGGCTTATGCAGTTCATCAACAACTTCTCTTTTACTCATATTTAATATTAATAAATAAATAAATAAAATAAAACACAATTTTATTATTATTATTATAAAATTTATATTATATTCTTAAAATTTTTTTATAAAATTCCATTATTTCAGAACATCTTAATAATATTCTCTCCACGAGGTAACAATCACATGTTTCAGGATAAGATGTTTGATTTTCTTGTGCATATGGACAAATGTTGTAGTGATGTCCATATTTGTCAAGATGAATCATATAAGTGTTATCAAAAAGTTTTATAAATTCAAAATGATTTTTAAGTTCAGTATAATGTTCTGGTAAAATTAATTTTTCACATTCAGTAAGGAATTTATTTAATGAATATCCGATTTGTTGTAAATCCATTGTTAATATTTGATAGACTGCTGTTTCTCTTTACCGCGATGCCTCTATATTAATAACTTGAAGATCATGTTTTTTAGGATAATTTTTAATTTTTTTGCTTATATGTTCAAATATAAAGCTTTCAATTTTGTCATTATGTTTATCAAGATTAATCATATCAGTTTTTATTCTTTCATTTGTTTTTGCCATGAGATTTTCCAATAAAGTAATTTTGTTATTAAAGTCTTGTTTTAGATTCAATAAATAATTTTCTATGTGATAATTTTTTTTATTAATTAATTCAATTCTTGAGTCAACATAATTTTTTGTAACACCATCATTTTTATCATTAGGAGTTTTCAGATTTTTTAAATTTTTATATTGAATATCATAATCACCATCAGTTGTTAATTTAAATCCAAACCCTATTAGAACAGGCTTAGCATAATTTTTTTCAAATGAATTAGAACTTCGTCCAAACTTGTCAACAGACATAATGCAAATGATTTTATGCCACTTTTAACTTTTCGTATACATATCTATTGATCTTATTTAATAATTTTAGCTTCACGAAGTTCTTCGATTATAGATATGATTTCATTTTGATGATTATTATTACCAGCTGATTGTGATGCTATTAAAAGTTTCAATCTATCAACTAATTCATTTGGATCATCCCAATAAACATACTGTTTTGGATTTTGATTATAATTTAAGTGGGTTGTTTTTAAAAAATAGGATTGACCACTCTTTTTTTTTTTATGTCTCGTATCATAATCATGTTCAAATAACTTTCTTATAATATTCATGTATTTATAACTTCTATTTCCATTAATTTGATTTAAGGAATTGTGATTTCTTTTATGTGCATTAGTTTTCTTAAGTATTTGACTGTATGTGTTTAAATCATTTTCATTATATTTTAGGGGTTTTTTTTTTAATAATAGTTCTAATAGACCATCTGTTCTTTGAAATATTTCACCACCAATTAAAATGTTTCCAGTATTATCTTCTATTTCAAAAGTGGCCGTACCAAGTTTTCTAGAATTAATTGATTCATCAAAATATGGGCCATATATCCTATCAATTTGAGATTTATTTATGCTGTATGGTGATGTTGATGGTGAGGAGTTGCTAATATTTTCAAGTTTCAAGGGGGTGTGAAATTCAATTGCCTTTGGTGTTGAAGTTTTAAACCTTTTAAAAGTTTTTTTTTCATCTAGAAATGAACTATCATTATCATCATCATCAGCATCTCTTTCTTGTTTAACAGTAGTAGTATTAGCAGATTGATATTTCACAACATTTGTCAATTCTTTCAATGGTTTAGTGATTGGACTAAATGTTTCTTCACGAATTTCTTCCATTGATTGTTTTCCAGTTTTTAACTCTCGAAATTTCTTTTGTAAATTTTTTCGAGTTTTAATTAAGTCTTTTAAAATATTTTCATTCATTTTTAAACACCTTATTTTTTACTGATGTGTTCTGATCTGATCTGTTCTGTTCTGATCTGATCTGATCTGTTCTGTTCTGTTCTGTTCTGTTCTGATCTGATCTGTTCTGTTCTGTTCTGTTCTGATCTGATCTGATCTGATCTGTTCTGCTGTTAATTTTATACTGCATTATAATTGAACATATTCATTGAATTTTCTTCTGTAACGACCATCATTTAAATTACTATCCTTATCAATTAACAAAAATCCATATTTATCTTTCCAACAATGAATGCATAAGTTTTTGAAATCATTATAAGACATATCTGAATTTATATGATCATTATAAATATGTTTCAAATTCAAATCGTCTTGTTTAAATATTATTAAAAAATTAGCATTATCTCGAACTAAATGTTTTGGAATCTTTGTATATGATTGGCATAGATAAAAACTATCTACTGCTTGATGTCGACCCATAGAAAAATATAATCTAATATTATTTTGTTTATCACAAGCAACATCATCAAATATAAATATAGAATTCGGTTTGGAATTTGTTGGTTCAATTATATCAGCATTATTTGAAAACTCATTGTAACTCATCCCTTTTATTGGTTTTATTAATTTTTTCAAATACTCATATTTAGGTTGATGTAATGATTTTGAAAATATATAAATGTTTTGAAATTTAACACCTTTTGGATCTAAGAGTATGGTTAACATTACATTAGTTTTACCACAATTTGAAGGCCCCACAATTAAACCTCTGATACTGTCTGGAAAAAATTTACCATGTTTTTTACTCTTTTTCTTATTCACAAGGGGGGTTTTATCAAAGTTTTTCACCTCGATTATGTCACGTGTCTTTATGAAACGCATTTGATGACTGGTTATCGAAGAAAAACTGTATAAATTATTTAAATATAAAAATCAAATCAGTGTTAATTTGTCCTCAAATAAATAAACACACACACATATTATGTGTGAAAGAGAAAAAAAACAACACTATAAAAACAAAGAATCTAGAATTAAAAAAGGTAGAGGTTTTCTGAATAATTTAATAAATAAATTACCATTTGAAATACATTTACCTGGTTACAATTATTGTGGACCTGGAACAAAATTATCAAAACGATTGGCTCGCGGTGATAGAGGAATCAATCAATTGGATGATGCTTGTCGTGAACACGATATCGCATATTCCCAAAATAATAATAATATAAAAAATCGTCACACTGCAGACAATAAACTTATTGAAAAGGCTTGGCAAAGAGTAAATGCTGCAGATTCAAATTTAGTTGAAAAAGCGAACGCTATTCTTGTTACAAACGCTATGAAAGCAAAAGTGAAACTTGGTATGGGTATGGGTATGGGTTCATCATCATCGTCAATTAAGAAAATAATGAAAAGAAAACCAAAACTATTAAAAAATATTATAAAAAAAGCTAGGACAGCAATTAAAAACATAAAATCAGAAAAACAACAAGATGTTATAAATTCTGCATTAAAAGCTGCACGAAAAATTATTGGCAAAAATAAGCAAAAAAACATTAACATTCCTAGAATAATTTCAGTACCTAAAATTGGGGGTATTTTACCTTTAATTCCAATATTTGCGGGGCTATCTGCAGCGGGGGCGCTCACTGGTGGAGCTGCTGGTATAGCCAAAGTTATAAATGAAGCGCAAAATGCTCGTAAAGAATTACAAGAAAGTCAACGTCATAATAAAATGATGGAAGCTATTGCTTTGAAAGGTGGTAATGGTATTCAATTGAAACCATATAAAAAAGGTTTCGGTTTATTTCTTAAGTCAAAAAACCAATAAATTTGCTGCCCAAGAGAGCTCTATCCAATTTTGATTTGGAGAAATTTGGTAAAAAATATTTGAAAAATTTTCGTGGTGTTTTTATGCGAGACAATTTACCCAACAGTAAACCTGCAAAATTAGAATGTGGTATCATAAATTTGGATAGTAATATGAACAATGGAACACATTGGGTGGCTTATTACAAAAACAAAAAAAATGTTCAATATTTTGATAGTTTTGGAAATTTACAACCTCCTATTGAAATAGTAAAATATTTAGGTAAACGTGATCTGATTTATAATTATAATAAATTTCAAAATTTTAATTCATACAACTGTGGTCACTTATGTTTATCATTTTTATATGACATTGAAAATAAAGAATAATTAAAAAAATAAAAAAACCCGTTACCAAAATGAAAATTTAAAAATGGGGCCTGTTGATGTAAAAATTGAAATAAAAACTTTGAAACCAATACCTGAAAATACTACAGCATATTGCTTATTGCTTCACGACAGATTAGTTGAATTTAAACCGTCCACGGGGGAAATTAATAAAATAATTTAAAAAAAATTTAAAAAATAAAATATGGCGTATCTAATAATTGATATTCAGGGTCTTAAAGATAATAACAATAATTTTATTTTAAAAGAAATAGCAGCTTTATCATCATTGGGGGAAATTCAACATTTTATTATAAAACCTCCCTACGATCATCATATTCTTAATTCGAAGGCAAAATCAATAAATAATTGGCTTGAACACAACCATCACGGTTTTAAATGGTCTGACGGTAAATCGCATTTTAGTTTGATCATCAATTTCTTGAAGAATTTTGCTGAAGATTATTCAAAAATTTATGTAAAAGGAGGAGAAAAACAAAAATGGATTGAAAGTCTATTGCGTCATCCTAATGTTATTGATATAAATGAGCAAGAATCAACAAGTTTGAAAATAATCAAAAATCAAAATCTAGAATTGAATAAACATTGTATGTTCTATCATAGGGGATTTTGTGCTCTAGAAAATATTTATCTTATTAAAATGATGATGCATGCATAATTTTGTTTTGTTTTAATACCAAAATTTTCAAAATCAAAAATCAGTCTAAATCTATAATTCAACAAAAAATAAAATGAATCGTGACAAAGACAAGGATGTGAAAAAGACAAGGGTGGAAGAAAAAGATTGAATACATGGTTATTCAAAACCCCTTTAAAAAAGATACTAACAACAAAAATACATCATCATCATCAACATCATCATCTATTAAATATGAAAAATTAAAATAAGAAAAATTGATTTTTTGTTAATTATAAAGTTAATGTTTTATTAAAGTTTATTATAAAAAAAAATAAAATTTATTGTGTTTTTTTTTATTGATTATTTATTGAAAAGTGTCCCCATGGTAAAGTGTTGTGTGAATCTTCAATTAAAAATCTTTTATCATCATCATATGTTAAACACACTTTCTTTTGTTTTATGCTGTTAACAATGTGACGGCGTGATTGAATTATATTTTGTGTGATGTGCTTTTTTTCTTTGATATTTAAACATTTTAAATAATCATCAAAAGTAACCTCTTTAGAAACAATAAGGTAAAATACCCCCAATTTTAGGTACTGAAATTATTCTAGGAATGTTAATGTTTTTTTGCTTATTTTTGCCAATAATTTTTCGTGCAGCTTTTAATGCAGAATTTATAACATCTTGTTGTTTTTCTGATTTTATGTTTTTAATTGCTGTCCTAGCTTTTTTTATAATATTTTTTAATAGTTTTGGTTTTCTTTTCATTATTTTCTTAATTGACGATGATGATGAACCCATACCCATACCCATACCAAGTTTCACTTTTGCTTTCATAGCGTTTGTAACAAGAATAGCGTTCGCTTTTTCAACTAAATTTGAATCTGCAGCATTTACTCTTTGCCAAGCCTTTTCAATAAGTTTATTGTCTGCAGTGTGACGATTTTTTATATTATTATTATTTTGGGGATATGCGATATCGTGTTCACGACAAGCATCATCCAATTGATTGATTCCTCTATCACCGCGAGCCAATCGTTTTGATAATTTTGTTCCAGGTCCACAATAATTGTAACCAGGTAAATGTATTTCAAATGGTAATTTATTTATTAAATTATTCAGAAAACCTCTACCTTTTTTAATTCTAGATTCTTTGTTTTTATAGTGTTGTTTTTTTTCTCTTTCACACATAATATGTGTGTGTGTTTATTTATTTGAGGACAAATTAACACTGATTTGATTTTTATATTTAAATAATTTATACAGTTTTTCTTCGATAACCAGTCATCAAATGCGTTTCATAAAGACACGTGACATAATCGAGGTGAAAAACTTTGATAAAACCCCCCTTGTGAATAAGAAAAAGAGTAAAAAACATGGTAAATTTTTTCCAGACAGTATCAGAGGTTTAATTGTGGGGCCTTCAAATTGTGGTAAAACTAATGTAATGTTAACCATACTCTTAGATCCAAAAGGTGTTAAATTTCAAAACATTTATATATTTTCAAAATCATTACATCAACCTAAATATGAGTATTTGAAAAAATTAATAAAACCAATAAAAGGGATGAGTTACAATGAGTTTTCAAATAATGCTGATATAATTGAACCAACAAATTCCAAACCGAATTCTATATTTATATTTGATGATGTTGCTTGTGATAAACAAAATAATATTAGATTATATTTTTCTATGGGTCGACATCAAGCAGTAGATAGTTTTTATCTATGCCAATCATATACAAAGATTCCAAAACATTTAGTTCGAGATAATGCTAATTTTTTAATAATATTTAAACAAGACGATTTGAATTTGAAACATATTTATAATGATCATATAAATTCAGATATGTCTTATAATGATTTCAAAAACTTATGCATTCATTGTTGGAAAGATAAATATGGATTTTTGTTAATTGATAAGGATAGTAATTTAAATGATGGTCGTTACAGAAGAAAATTCAATGAATATGTTCAATTATAATGCAGTATAAAATTAACAGCAGAACAGATCAGATCAGATCAGATCAGAACAGAACAGAACAGAACAGATCAGATTAGAACAGAACAGAACAGAACAGAACAGATCAGATCAGATCAGAACAGAACAGATCAGATCAGAACACATCAGTAAAAAATAAGGTGTTTAAAAATGAATGAAAATATTTTAAAAGACTTAATTAAAACTCGAAAAAATTTACAAAAGAAATTTCGAGAGTTAAAAACTGGAAAACAATCAATGGAAGAAATTCGTGAAGAAACATTTAGTCCAATCACTAAACCATTGAAAGAATTGACAAATGTTGTGAAATATCAATCTGCTAATACTACTACTGTTAAACAAGAAAGAGATGCTGATGATGATGATAATGATAGTTCATTTCTAGATGAAAAAAAAACTTTTAAAAGGTTTAAAACTTCAACACCAAAGGCAATTGAATTTCACACCCCCTTGAAACTTGAAAATATTAGCAACTCCTCACCATCAACATCACCATACAGCATAAATAAATCTCAAATTGATAGGATATATGGCCCATATTTTGATGAATCAATTAATTCTAGAAAACTTGGTACGGCCACTTTTGAAATAGAAGATAATACTGGAAACATTTTAATTGGTGGTGAAATATTTCAAAGAACAGATGGTCTATTAGAACTATTATTAAAAAAAAAACCCCTAAAATATAATGAAAATGATTTAAACACATACAGTCAAATACTTAAGAAAACTAATGCACATAAAAGAAATCACAATTCCTTAAATCAAATTAATGGAAATAGAAGTTATAAATACATGAATATTATAAGAAAGTTATTTGAACATGATTATGATACGAGACATAAAAAAAAAAAGAGTGGTCAATCCTATTTTTTAAAAACAACCCACTTAAATTATAATCAAAATCCAAAACAGTATGTTTATTGGGATGATCCAAATGAATTAGTTGATAGATTGAAACTTTTAATAGCATCACAATCAGCTGGTAATAATAATCATCAAAATGAAATCATATCTATAATCGAAGAACTTCGTGAAGCTAAAATTATTAAATAAGATCAATAGATATGTATACGAAAAGTTAAAAGTGGCATAAAATCATTTGCATTATGTCTGTTGACAAGTTTGGACGAAGTTCTAATTCATTTGAAAAAAATTATGCTAAGCCTGTTCTAATAGGGTTTGGATTTAAATTAACAACTGATGGTGATTATGATATTCAATATAAAAATTTAAAAAATCTGAAAACTCCTAATGATAAAAATGATGGTGTTACAAAAAATTATGTTGACTCAAGAATTGAATTAATTAATAAAAAAAATTATCACATAGAAAATTATTTATTGAATCTAAAACAAGACTTTAATAACAAAATTACTTTATTGGAAAATCTCATGGCAAAAACAAATGAAAGAATAAAAACTGATATGATTAATCTTGATAAACATAATGACAAAATTGAAAGCTTTATATTTGAACATATAAGCAAAAAAATTAAAAATTATCCTAAAAAACATGATCTTCAAGTTATTAATATAGAGGCATCGCGGTAAAGAGAAACAGCAGTCTATCAAATATTAACAATGGATTTACAACAAATCGGATATTCATTAAATAAATTCCTTACTGAATGTGAAAAATTAATTTTACCAGAACATTATACTGAACTTAAAAATCATTTTGAATTTATAAAACTTTTTGATAACACTTATATGATTCATCTTGACAAATATGGACATCACTACAACATTTGTCCATATGCACAAGAAAATCAAACATCTTATCCTGAAACATGTGATTGTTACCTCGTGGAGAGAATATTATTAAGATGTTCTGAAATAATGGAATTTTATAAAAAAATTTTAAGAATATAATATAAATTTTATAATAATAATAATAAAATTGTGTTTTATTTTATTTATTTATTTATTAATATTAAATATGAGTAAAAGAGAAGTTGTTGATGAACTGCATAAGCCCGCACGAAAAAAATTTAAAAGACGTAGAGTTATAATTAAAGGTTTTGATGATCTTTGGCAAGCAGATTTAGTAGAAATGGGGAACTATTCCAAAGAAAATAAGAATTTTAAGTATTTATTGACTGTAATTGATACATTTTCAAAATATAGTTGGGCAATTCCAATTCAAAATAAAACAGCTGGAAATATTAATAATGCTATGAAAACTATTTTTAAAAATTCTAAAAGACATCCTGCAAATTTACAAACTGATGATGGAAAAGAATTTTTCAATAAAATTTTTCAAAATTTGATGGTAAAATATAACATTAACCATTATTCAACATATAGTTCATTAAAAGCTTCAATTGTGGAACGCTTTAATCGAACGTTAAAGGAAAAAATGTGGAAAGAATTTAGTTTCAATGGAAATTATAAATGGTTGAATATTATTGAAAAACTAGTTCATCAATATAATAATACTAAACATAGAACTATAAAAACATGCCCAGCTGAAGTTAATGAGCAAAATGCTAACGAATTACTTTCAACTGTTTACAATCACATAAAGGTCATTGTACCTGGAAAATTTAAAATTGGTGACTCAGTAAGAATTAGCAAGTTCAAACATGTTTTTGAAAAAGGTTATACACCAAACTGGACAACAGAAATTTTTAAAATTATAAAAATTCAAATAACTAACCCCATAACATATCTACTTGAAGATTATCAAGGAAATCCTATACGTGGAGGTTTTTATGAATATGAATTATCAAAAACTTCAAACAAAGATATTTATTTGGTTGAAAAGGTTTTGAAAAGTAAAGAAAATAAAGTTTATGTTAAATGGTTGGGGTTTCCTTCAAATCATAATTCTTGGATAAATAAAACAGATTTAATTTAATTTAATTAATGTAAATAATTATTTATTGAAATAAAAAACTTATTTAATATACATAATATATTTTTCTTTTTTACAATTTTGTATAATTAACCTAAAAATATATATTAAAAAAAAAAAATTTTGTTGAGACATTACATATATATATATATATATATATATATATATATATATAACTTAAGATATTATCATGTTATATGTTTGTTTAAGAGTACGTAAATCTATTAAGGTAAACTCATCAGATTTATATGTGTTTGGTAGTGTTAATCTTTCGATTTCACCATTAGCTAAAATTCTTTCTGTTAATAAATCACGATATTCAAGACATTCTATTTTCAATTTTTGCATATTGGAATCACTATCATAAGAACATCGTACTTTAATTTCTTTATTTTTGTTCAATTCTTCATATTCTAATCTGAAATGTCTATAAAAAATTTGTTCACTATAAATTATTCCACCAATATTAATTTCTTTTGATATAAGATCTTGTCTAAAAGCTTCAATTGCTTCTTCAATTGTTACATATTGAGGTATTTTATTATTATTATAATCACGTTCTATCAAAACATGGTCTGCTTTTAAAGGTTTTTCTACATCCTCTGGAAATTCTGTTGTTGTTGTTGAAGTAGAGCTTTTTGTATTTAAATTGACTTCTGGTGAATTGACATGCTTTAATAATCGTACTGTTAAACTAATATGAACTGTTTCATTATTAGGTAAAATAATATTAAAATCGGCGTCTCCCTTATTTACATTATTTAATTTAATGTTAACAGGTGCAGAATATATACCACACAAGAAACTTAAAAATAATAATAGCATACAATTAATTTTCATTGTGTTGTTTCTTTAATAACCGATAAATTTATAATAAATTGTTCTTTAAGAGTTTTCCTTTTATATATAATATATAGTAACTATAATGTGTCTGTGTTACATTTACTCACACTCAGGCCTACATCTTGTTCATGTACTGCTTTTATTCTCCCAATTAATTGATATGTATATAAGATTATGTCTTTATGATCTGAAAATATTTTTTCTTTTTTATCATCAGTTGTATCTTTGTTAATTGCTGCTTCCAAGAACTCTTTTAATTTCTGCAATAAATCAGTACGTCTTGGTTTCGTTGTATAACAATTTGTTATAGAAGAAAGATATTCCACACAATATTCATATCGCTGTTCAACTAAAGATCTTTTATCTTGTTTAAGATCTAAACTAAATACATCTTTTTTATCTGTTATGTTGATAGTTTTACCACTTGCATCTGGTATAGATAAGAAGCCTGCAATGGATTTTTCAACATTTTCCCAATCTTCTTCTTCAGAAAAAGGACAATCTATTGGATAATGATTTGGTATGTATCGATTTTTCCCATCAGAGGAAGATAAAATTTCTCCCATTATACATATATCACCACCATATACTTCAATTTTCATATGCTGCCACTCTAAAGTATTTATACATATATTTGAAATACTTGAAAACGGTTCACCATATCTTAATACAAAAAGTAGTACTTTGGATCCACCTTCTGGAAATACATATACTTCTAAAATATCATGAAATATTTTAACATGTGTTATTTTAAATGATTTCCATTTTCTAGCACAAATACAATAACTGTGACCATGTAAAATATTTTCTGCCCAAAACATTTTTGTTATTCATATACACCTCGCTTCCTTAAACACTAAGAAAATATTTAAGAAAAAGTTTCTTTTATAGGGAATGAGAGAGAGAGAGAGAGATCACTGAAAAAGATTTAAATCAAACACAAATATATTCTGAATTTCTTTATTTCAAAAATGATTGAGAACGTAACACACAGCACAGTTACAACTTTCCACATTATCAACACCATTGTTAATCCAATTCATTTTTTCTTCTTTAGGCATTTCCTCGTAACATAATAAATCAATTCGTTCATCACCTTCTAACAAATTGAAAAGGGTATCATTTTCTTCTTTTAATATTTCATCTATTAACTGCTCAAGCTTTGAGTCCATGCTTATGTTGTCCTTGTCATTGCTTCCAAGTCTTGAATCCATGTTGCTCTATATCAAATGTTCTTTTTACTGTTAGACTCCAGTATAAACATTCATGTTTTATATACTTACTTATACTATATAATTCAATCACAATACTCTAATTATCTATTATTTGTCCCCCAATTTCAATTCTTGGGGTTTTCCACAATTTTACATACATTCGAAAACATTTCAAAATATTCAATTCTTGGATTTCCCCCAATTTTACACACACATTTTATTTTCAATCAAAATTTCCATTTTCTTAATTTATTCTACTGTTTTAAAATACCACCTGTTTTATGCAATTTTAAAACAACCTGTATTACTCATTACACACTCAAAATTTCAAAATTCTAAATTTCACCCACTAAAAATTCTAAAACATTCAATTACTGCGGTTTCACTATTTTTTTACTTTAAAACATTCCAAAATATTCAATTCTTGGATTTCCCCAATTTTACGCACACATTTTATTTTCAATCAAAAATTTTTAATTTATTCACTTTTTTAACCACTGTTTTTTAATACTGTTTTAGAATACTGTTTTAGAATACTGTTTTAGAATACTGTTCCAGAACCCGCATTGTTCTACTACTCAGATTAAATTTTGAATTTAATGCATTTAACCGTTTTGTTACCAATAGTTGTAGATTTTTGTTTTCGAAAGATATAAGATAACCTATGAAGGACATCAAGAGCCTTAGCCGGACTTACCTATTGGTAGTGTGGGATTGGAACCCTTTATAGCCCATCTATCTTTTTTCGTAATAACCATTATATTCCGTTAGATCGACTATTGACTTTTTCGTATCTCATGCATATTAAATTACTATAGTAACAGTTTTTATGGAGGATCGTTGCCGACATAATAATTTCCGTCTATAAGGAATCTTATCACTGTGATATTTAAGATGAAGGGAAAATAGTTATAACAATAGTTTCTACACGATGTTGGTTGTAGCTTTGATTGAATGAAGTAATGTACCTTAAACTAATACTGGACTGTTCATTCACAAATTTCTTAAATTTCAGATATACCCTTTACATGAAGGCAATCATTTCAAAACTACACCTGCATACCTACTTAATATGTTAATACTTGGTAGATCACCTAGGGTAATTTGATTGTTTCCTTTCACGCCATAATGGCAAACTTAGGCATTTTAGAGAGTTGGATTAGGCAGAGTTAGAAAGAGTAGATAATAATAATATAGTGAGAAAAGAATGTTAGATTTAGATTAATACTTAAATTTATTTACATTTTTATTAACATTTATATTAATTGTTTTTGTCTTTTTGTCTTTGTTTTAATTTAATTTTTTTTTACTTGTAATTAATTAATTCGATTTGATTGAATTCAATTTTTTGTTTTTTTCTTTATGATTTGCAACAAATTTCGATTGGTTAGTTCTAGTTGTAATTTAAATATGTAGCAATATCTTATAACTATTATCACTTGTATCCACTTTATGGTATAAACAGAATTGGGGCGAATAGCGACAGATACAGCTACTGGCAATAAATACATCGCTGGCATAAGCACAATTGCGAATACAAAGTAGAGCTACAAGAACTGCTAAATTTACTAAATTTATAAATTTTTCCTCAAAAGCCATTTCAAAGAATGTAAAAGAAAACAGATTTACTTTTAATATTTTAATGTTGTTGGAAATTGTTTACGATTAAAAATATTTATGAAATAAAAGTCGAGTTTCTTTTCACTAATCATTTGTATTTATTTTGCAAATATCGATATTTCGGAAGCAACTTACTTCCTTCATCAGTGCTTTGCGACTAATTTTAGTAATAATTTAAATTAATTTTAGTAATAATTAGTCGCAAAGCACTGATGAAGGAAGTAAGTTGCTTCCGAAATATCGATATTTGCAAAATAAATACAAATGATTAGTGAAAGGAAACTCGACTTTTATTCCATAAATCTAAACATATCACTAAAAACAAATCTGATTATCAAAAACGATTAAAAATATGTTCAATCATATGCTACCAAAAGTAGCTGGGCGACGGATACAAAAATAGAAATTTTTCTAATTTGTATCCGTCGCCCAACTACTGTACCTATTTGCAATTGTGTTTATGTGCATATAAAATGCATGGGGCTATTTTTTTTATAGAAGTTGTAGCTGTATCTGTCGCACTCATCGTCTTATGTTAATATACATTTAAAAAATAAAATAAATAAAAGATAAATAATAATAAATTAAATAATCACATTCCAAATTTAGCCAGAATATACAAAGGTATTCGGTTATTGAAATAAACAACGAAGTAGTTTAACAAAAAGAAGTTGTTATCGATAATAAAACAAAAATTAACGCATAGGGTGAATCTTCCATTGAAATTTTTGGGGCCTTAATTCAATTGAAACAACTAATACCGATTTACATGAATTATTTATTTATGTCATCTGACTACTAATCAAATTATCCGGGATTCAAATCAGAGACTATAATGCCAGCCGACCTCTAAATGGTAATGGTAGGTTTCGACAAATCCTGGTTAGGGCATAATGTTAAATTGCATTTTTTTCTCAATATTCTCAAAATAAATATTGCTCTAAAACATTATTTACCTATGTTACAGTATGTAAAGTTTACTCTTGACTATGACAGTCAAGTATAACTGACTGACATTAATCAAATAGAATCGACTTAAGAAAAATATTTGGTTAAGTGAAAACGTTTCACTTTAAGTAAATTTTCGTGGAATGATCCATTGCGACTTCCACCTTATTCCAACCGTTTTAAACTTTTTGACTTACAGTTATTTTCTAATCGGAAATAATTGCTCTTATTCCCCATATCATTTCGGCCAAACACGTTAGCCATTGAAATTTCAAATTATATGGTTAAAAGAACCAATCGCCAATGGCCAAAATCAAGCCAAACCAATCGCCAAAAACCAATTCTGGAACTATGCTATTATGAAGACGAAGTACTCTACAGTAGATATAGTTTACACATTTAAACTGTAGATATACAACAAAAAAAAAAACAGAAAAGCTATTGTATGTGATTGGGTATTCCAAATCTCTGTGTAAAAAGCAGTTAGGGTGTTCATCCCATATAGACTTGAAATTATATAAAAACAAAATATCGCCGGAATAATCGTCCCGTTGAGTTGTTCCATATTACTTTCCAACCTACTGAATATGACAGATTCGAGCCAATCTCTAGAATGTTAACCCTAGTGGATGATGATATATTGCACAATAATTTGTAGCAAGCTTTCGTCTTGTTGGTCTAAACATTAATCTGACAGTATATATACATACGACCATAGAAACAATATTAATAAAAATATTAGAGGTTATTAGACATTGTTGAAGTTCAGAATGAATTGTAAGTTAAACAATATTTAATTAGATATTTTCAATGTTCTTCTTCATAAATTTAACACAAATATCTTTTATCTTTTATAACACAAACATTTTTTTTTTGAAAATAACGGTATCTTACATACTACAAATTTATGAAGGTTTCTTTCTAAAAAGAAAAAAGCAAAAAAGCCCCATTTAATTTTTAGAAAGCCCATTTTTAAAACTTAAATAAATATAATTTTTTAAATAAATACATATATATAATGTATATATATATATATATTCCACCATTTTTATATCCTTAAATCATGATATCCCATGATATATACTGAAAACAATAATGAATAAGAAACATAAAAATAATAAGAAATGTTTTAACCTCAAAAGAAAAATCCGGCCCATATGTAAATAAAATTTAAAACAGAAAAAAAAATAATGAAAAGAAAAGAAGGTTACTAGGTTGGGTTGAGTTGAGGTATAATATACATCCTTTTTCTTATCCTTTTGAATATTTACCTATCCATATTATATGTAAAATCTTGTAGTATATATATATGTATATGTATATAAATCTCTATATATGAAATAATGTATTCCATGTAAATAAAATAATCAACATTAAGAAGGCATGTTTATGAGTTCTAAGGTCTGTGTATAACCCAAAAAGAAAAACAAATATACAAAAAAAAAAAAACAACAACAAAAAAGGTAAAAAGACAAACATTAAATAAATTTTACAAAAGACTGCAGGAGGTTTTCCTTTTTGTTTTTTTTTTTCTTCTTAAATATACTCAATGAATGTGATGGGATGTGGTATTAATGTATATATATATGTACATATACTGTACAGATAAATATATTATGTAAAATATGTATTTTTGTTGTCATTTTCATGTTGGGTTAAAAACTTTGATATTATAAGATCTGAATATTTATGCTTAAAACGTAAACAAATACTAATACCATGAGATTCATTACCTTGTATAATAAACTTAAATTTCTAATCCTAAATTAATATATTGAAAGAGTTCGATGCAAATTTTTGAAAAGAAAAAATTAAACAAATTATTGAAATTTTGATTTGAATTTTGATTTAAAAAACAAATAATTTAAATTTAAAGTTGAATGAGTGTTTCGTTCATCAGCACTACTGGACTGGAACTGATCAGTAGGTATACGTATTGTTAGTTAGACTACCTATACAGCAACAGCTCTCAATTGGAATTTGAAAAGTTTAAAACTCATACATATTTATAGATTCAATAGAAATCACTCTGTGAGTTGTAAAAACCAATTCAAATTCTGACTCGGTAAAATGAAAACTAAATGTTAATAAAATTATAATAAAAAATATATAATATTTTTTGTATGCTGCAACATTGTAACATATGTTATAGTCAATTTCATAAGGGTCTAACATTAAAATATAATGAGGCAAAATTGGTTCATAGCTACTCTATCTATAACTATCTAACCAATAACAGAAACAGAAGGCGTACCGAAATCTTATCTCTTAAAATCTAGCTTTTAATTTCATAATATTTACCTCAATTATATTTATGAGTATTTTGCTGTTGGTTACAAAAACGCGGTTCCAGAATTTTTAGATCAGAATTTTGAAAAAACAATAATTTGAAAAACGATATTTTGAACAACTATATATTTTGAAAACAAAAAACGATATTTTGAAAGAAAGATATTTTGAAAAACTCTATATTTTGAAAAAACGATATTTTGAATACACGATATTTTGAAAAACGATATATATTGAAAAACGATATATATTAAAAAACGATATATATTGAAAAAACGAAATTCTAAATTTCGAAAATTCTATATTTTGTAAAAACAATATTTTGAAAAAAAAACAACAATATTTTGAAAAACAATATTCTTTGGAAAAACAAAATTTTGAAAAACGATATATTTTGAAAAAAGATTTGTCAATAAACGCGATATTTTGAAAAAAAGAAAACGATATTTTGAAAAACCGACATTTAGCGTGATTTCGAACCGATTTAAAAGAACAAGATATATCAACGACTGAATAACTTGATAGCAGACATATTTTATATATGCATAGAAATAACAAAAACAATGTTACATCGATTTGAACGTGTTTATTAAATGGTGGAAAATAATTCAATCAAAATTACATTTTCGATATTCGATTTCGATATACTTAATAAGTATCTACAAGAAGCAAAGATCTATAAAATGTACTATATAAGATTTATTATGAACCTATACACCAGTCTCTACTAAAAAAAAACTGAAATAAAATGTCTACCAATAAACCAGCACTTAAGGGATCATGTATGGCGAGACGATATAAGAATAATATTGGTAGAAAGAATGCATGTATAGGGTGAGTGTAGAAAGGATAACTAAAATAGGTTATAAAAATATATCAAGTTGTAATCGACTGCGGCGAGACCATAGAAATAATGTATGCTTGATTTGTTATCTCCAAGAAGGCCCATGTTCAGTCACACATTGAAAACCAATATATATTTTTAAATATAATTTAATCTTAATTTATGTATATATAATATAACTATATTTAATAAAAATTGCAAATTTTAATTTTATTATCTTTATACATACATTAAAAAAAATTTTAAACAAAAGTTATGCTTCAGTTGTTTGAACTAAAACATAAAGATTCTGAAATACTATTAATACATAAATTAATTAAATTCACCACATTTTGTATTATCATAAAATTTGGTTCTGTAACTGAGTTAAATTTCGTGGTCACTAAACATAAGCAATTTAAACGGACCTTAATCCATTTTAATGGGTTTGTACGAGCGATAACAGATGAAAAAAAACATAGTTTCTAGAACTGAGTGATAAATAATCGTTCATATCCAGAAGTGAGTTATGGACTATCATAATAATAACATGCAAATATAGTAAAAGTATAAATATATTGAACATATATTATATATCCTAATTTTGTTTTTGTCTGAAGCCTTTTATAATAACAACAATAATAACGAAAAAATAGTTTATTATGAATGAAAAAATGAGAATTGAGAGATTAAATCAATTTTTTTGAAATGTATTATGAAAGTAGGTTTAGGTAGAATAGAAGTAGAATGCAGTGTGAAATATGAATGCATTATGATGAGGGATGACACATATTTATTTTACTTTGTTGTTGGTATTTTGAGTTGTAATGTGCATACTTTTTCAATCTGCATCCAAACTTTACTAGCTTAGCAATATGGCACTACATTACTTTGAATATAAAAATAAAAAAAAAATATTAATTATCTTATTAATAAAAAAAAAAATAGTATATAACATTATTTGAATTACCATTTTGGCAATAAGCTCTTCCACTACAATATTATATAACATGTATCTAGTTATCTACAATTCTTAATACTATAGGTATGAATATTTTCTTCTTTTAAAAATTAATTCATTCATCTGTCATATTCTCTCTTTCATTACTTCATCCATAAATATTTTTAAGCAATAGTAGAAAATTAATATATATATATATATATATATATATATGTTTATGTATATATATATACATAAGTATGTGTTATTTAAACAATTTTTAGATATTTAGATATTTAGAAACAAAAAGAAAAACAGAAAAAATAGAAGTCCTTGTACGAATAATTTTATATATTTAATAGAAAAAATACATCGTTATATACATATATATTGTATATTATAATATATGTATATATATTTATACATGAATGTAAATATGTTATGTTAAACCATGAAGTTAATAAATATTGTTAGTGAACTGTATAAATAACAAAAAAGAAACCGAAATCCTTCAAAGGATTTATAAAGTTACATTTAACCATACATAATACTATTGTTTATATACATTACATATCTATCTATGTATAAATGTATATTTACAAGTTAAGTAAACACCTAGATCTGATATTCTTAGAGATTTAAATGAATTCTGAACTTTTAAGGTGTTATATGAGTAAAACGTGTTATGAAAATATTTTTGATTATATTTATGTACAAAAATATATTTATTTATATATACTTTTTATGTACATATATATAGAAAATAGACTTCAAAATACAATCTATTAAAATATAATAATTGTGATGTGATGTCGAATATAAGGGCGGTTTTTTTGGTTTTATATTTTAGGTAACATTTATATTTTCTTATAAGATCATAACTTTACTCTCTTTAATAAAATTACCATTTAAAAATGAATAAAAATAGAAACAAAAATAAAAAAAAAAAACAAAAATAAATTATTATTATTATTCTTATTATTTTAAATCCTTTTTCATGTTTTTTTTTTGTGTTTAACTCGTAGAAAATATAGTCTATTTTATAATACAAAACATAAATACGCGAATTCGATGCTATCTTAAAGATAGATATTTTGTGTTTAATTTTTGTTTTTTGAATACATGGAAAAGGTGGGTGGGGTACAAAATATTTTTAATTTATAATGAAGTTGTACTAAGAAATTCAATATAAAATAAATTTACTCTTTCAGAAATTCTTAAATACACGTATATAAATTAAAATTTTATTACATTTTGAAGTTGGATTGTATTTATTGTATGTATGTACATAGTAGGATTTTTATTAGTTATTTTGTTTTTATTTGATTTATTTTTTATTATTATTTCAGGTGTAAAATTGTTTAAGGTGATGATGAATAATCAAGAAATTTATTTATAATAATATAAAAATATTCTGAAGAGATTTTAGATATTTTTAATAAAATTTATGGAAATTATTTTTAAATTTAAATAAAAATATTAAAATAAGTATTTACTTTTGTTTATTTGTATTTATACAAAAATAAATACTTATAATCGAAAAAATAATATTCTACTTGATAGGAAATGAATTTGAATTTATTTTTAATAATATCCTTTTTTTACTATATTAAAAATTATTTTACTCTCAACCGTATTGAATTAAAATATAAAGACTGGTTTGTATATGGGCAATTGGGGCAGTTATAATATACGTTAGCCTTGTAAAATTTCTGGAACTGCTACCGATTCATCTATATCTGATTAAGATGGCGAGAATAACGGAAATTAGGCTACGTTTAACAAATAACCCCAAACACAAAAGACCAGGACCACGACGCATAATTCTACAAAAGCTTAAAATAGAAAACGAGCAATTTTAGTGTTGAACTACATGACAAAAACAATTGATTGTAGCAGGAACTGCACTAATATTAAAAATAGAAGATGGATGAAGGATTAAACAGAGTCCGATATCAAAGACCTTTCAAATATTATATACTTATGGCTCAAAAATCGGGGTCAATAATAACCAAATATTTTGAATAGGCGCTGTTTTATTTGAAAAAAAGATTCTAGTTCGTGTTACGCTTGTATCGCACCCCACTACTTTTTCAGTTGAAATCAATTCTATCGCGGTATAGGCATTGCAATGTTTTAAAAGGAACCCCAACCGTAAAAAAAACATTGTCTAAAATGTATTTCCATTAATCTTTCTCTATAATCTTATATCGGTAGAAGCGTAGAAAAATTGCAATTATAAATTATGTGAACTCATAGGCAGAATATCCCAACTCTTCTTAGAAAACAAAATATTATTGTATAAATCTGTACTGAACCAATCTGAACTTATGGTATTCACCTATGTTAATTGCAGTCGAAATTAATGGACAAGCCATCCATAGATGTCAGAATAAAGTTATAAGATCTATTAAAAATCCCTCATGGTTCGTGTCCAAATCAAGTATAATTGAAAATGATATTTACGCATTCCCTCAGTTCACAATCAATTAATAAAATATGCTCAGCAACTGCAACAATAGATTCGAGCAACATTCAAATAATCTAACTCACACGCTGATATACCTAAGTATGCTGAGCATACCTAAAACAATAGAAGACTTTAAATAATATTATCGGGAGATGATCTAAGATTAAATTAATTAAGTATAATGGTGGTTGTACCATTCGGTGTACTACTCCAGATTAAATTTTATATAACAAAAATATTTTCTTATAGTATTTTAGTATCGTCATGCAAGCCCAAGGAAGGGCATAAAATACTTTCAGCGTTCTCTGTCTGCGGTTAACGTCTTCAGTTTGTAGCCGCGTTCTTTATTCAGTGCCTGTTCCTGTCAAGACTGTTTTATGTTTATATTAAAACTTTATAATAACACAAAAATATTTTCTTATTGTATTTTAGCATCGACATGCCACCCCAAGGGCATAAAGTATTTCGACCCTCTTCTATCTGTCGTTAACGTCTTCAGTTTGTGACTACTCCAGTGCTTGCTTCTTCTAAGACTGCTCTATGCTCATATGGAAATTTTATAATAAAACAAAAATATTTTCTTATTGTATTTTAGCATCGTCATGCAACCCCAACGGCATAAAGTATTTCCACTCCTTCTATCTGCCGTTAATACGTCTTTAGTTTGTGGCCGCGTTCTGTATTCAGTGCTTGCTTGCTTCTTCTAAGACTGCTCTATGTTCATATGCAAATTTTATAATAAAACAAAAATATTTTCTTATTGTATTCTAGTATCGTCATGTAACCCCAAGGGCATAAAGTGTTTCCATCATTTTCTATCTGCGGTTAATATCTTCAGTTTGAGGCTACGTTCTTTATTTAGTGCTTTCTTTTTCTATGATTGTTCCATGTTCATATTCTTCATGCTTTTCACCCTCTTGCAACGCGAAATGTATCCTAACGGTTTCATTCGAAACATTGTAACATTGTTTGGCGAATATTGTTTTCAGATTTTCTCAGAATATTTCCAATCGAATACTAATATTTCCTCTTGCGACAGCATTTTATTGGAAATGGTTTATTGTTGCGCTTGAGTCATCTATGTTTATGTTTATAATGCGTTGGAATAATATGCTGGAATAATATCCGCTAGAATATAATGTTTATGTTGCGTTGGCGGCATCTATTAATTTGCGCTTTACGTGTCCAGGCGATGTTGATTGAAATTTTTCATGTTTCGTCAGCTTGTAAGAGAACTGATTTTATATTTGAATTAAAAAGTCTTATTTTGGTGTGTAGAAATATGTTTTTTGACTGCTATATTTCTGAGAGCATCCCGATATGAGAGCATCCTGTTATATTTCTGATGCGGATTTCAATATCCAGCTCATCACTTTTATTTGATGATATATTCTAGCATACAAAATGTAAATAAAATAAAGAAGTTAAAAATTAAAAAAATAGGTTTATATATCAAGTGTTTGTTTCAGCTAACAAAAACTGAACCAGTTGCCTATTAAAGCGAATTCAAAACATTTTTCAGATTATCAAATCAAATGTAAAGTTGGCTGAAAGCAAAAAGTGCTTCAACCGTTTTCTTTTTAAGCTTGCTTTGGATAATTAATGACTTTATTTGTATTACAGTTACAGTTAAACAAAATATTGCCAAGAAGTAGTTGGAGTGTGTTCATTCCATTATTTGAATTAAAAAAATATATCAAAATAACTTCCACCAATTTTAAATGGATAGCTTAAAGTGAAGTTATTAAATTATCAAAACATAGAGAAATTGAAGGAACAAGCAGTGGCAATTATTTTAATCCCCATTGACTGCTTTACAAACAAATTTTGGAGACTTAAAACTGAACCGGTCAAAATAAGCGGTTTCAACTAAACGAGCCCCAGATAACCCAAAAGTT
Organism: Argyra leucocephala; assembly: GCA_963942445.1. Lineage (NCBI taxonomy): Eukaryota > Metazoa > Arthropoda > Insecta > Diptera > Dolichopodidae > Argyra > Argyra leucocephala. Next base: position 29,131,252 of record OZ012679.1, on the reverse strand, counting down.
AGATACTATTACATTAGGAACATTATTATTTATTTGCTTCGGAAATAGAACTACTACAAAAACGTAATACCATGGAAAGCATGGGATGCTTCAGTGTGGCATAGTACAGAACAGTTTAGAAAAAAAAACAATTCGTTAACAATTATTGTATACACCTAATATGAGTTGATGATGAAAATTTTAATATTTTTTTCATTTAGTCAATTCACAAAACAAAAAACACTTAATTAATTCGACCAAAAAAATCAAATTAACTGCAATAAAAAAAAAAAAACAAAGCCAAAAAACCAGAAAGGACCTCTATATAAATTCATATTAGGAAAAAAAGAAATTATATTCATTATTACTTGTTATAGAAAATAAAAAACATCAGATGCAAAAGGTCAGATTTTATGAAAGAAATTTTACAAATTTATGATTGTAAAATGGTAAATATAGAAGCGAGAATAGTATAAAAGTCAATAGAAAATTAAAAGTTTGTTTTTTAGGGTATAGCTATATAGAATAATTTAGAAAAAAATAACACTATATAAACTGTCATTTATTTCAATTTTCCAGAGCCAAAAAAAAAATATAAAAAAAAGACTTTGTAAATGAAAAGCATGAGAATAAGTAAATTGAAAAAGATAAAAAAAAAAAAAATATATATATATATATATATATATATATAAATATGTATATATATATTATATTAAATGATTCGTATTCAAAACACTTTTGCCTTTTGTTATTCTCTTATTACTCTCTTTTGTTGAAATACACATAGACTTTTTTTTATTTAACTAAAAGTCAAATCGCATTCAGTTTAGGGTATTCTAATTTTCTTATTCCGTTTATGTCAAAAACATAATAACATTACCCAAAACGTTAACCATTGGTTTGTTACAATATTGCAATAATTAATTACAATTGTATGGAAACAAAAACTAGACTTGACATATGCACCAGCTTTACATTTTTTTTGTCCTCTTTTACAAAAGATATTGAATCAGGATTAGGACCTATTTGTATAACAGTTAAGTATTTAAAACAGAAATGTATTACATAACAAGAACAACAGTCCCACGAAAATAATTGTTCAAATCAAAAATTATAGTAAGGACATTTGTTTTAATTGAATCAAGCAGAATCGTCACCAGTTCTGCTTGCACAGATGTTTTGCGTGGCTTGAGTTGCTCGGATTTGTCATCATTGCACTGCAAATGCAAATGCAGCTTAAATATTTCTGAATCCATTTTTGCTCCACCCATTACACTCCATCCCCACATTTTTTAATAATTTTGCATATTTCCATACTCCATCTCCACATTAATAATTTTCCATATTTGCAAGGTTGTAAGAATAAAAATCTCTTTAGAATTTGTATATTAAGAATTCATTCACTCATTATGGAGAACGAAATTTCTGGTTTTAATTCTTCAGATTTATTTTTCAAGAATATTCTTGTATCCTTGACTATACTTGCTTAAAAATGGTAAAAATGTTAAGGGCAGTTAAAACCGCCATTAGACTTAAAACCAACGCGCTGTAGAAAATAATATTTATCTTTTAGTCTTCCAAAACATTGTCGCTAAGCTTATCTGGCCCATTCTGGATCATAAACGGTAGCTTTAAGCTATTATCATTAATAAGATATTATCATAGGTATTATCACAGGATACCTGATATGCAAGCATATGCCAGAAGGCCATGTCTTCACTCAACTGATTTTTGCTGCGGTGCAGAGATAAAGATTATTTCTGCATTTTGCACCGCATTATTTCCCAAAAGAAAACTACATCTAGAAGCCTTTTAAACTGATTTGGTGGTCTTCAAGGTATCGAAAACCACCGCGGAGAGATGTAATACGTACCATAGGCTTAAAAACAAAGAAAAATTTTGTATATAATAAAATTAAAAATTTTGATCTCCCCCAAAGAAACAAGAGTCTGTAGTATCGCAATTGATTTTTTTTTGTGTCCACTTTGAAAGCTACTTAAACCTTGTTACGCACTTTGTAGGTCCATATATAAAATATTTTTAAGATTTAACCTATTTTTAAACCATATTTTTGTAAAAAGAATAAATTTAAACATCCAGTTCAGGCAAACGATCTAAATAGAGTGGTTATGTATACATTCATAATCCAACCAACCTATATTTACTAAACATGGGGAACAGAAAAAAAAAGGTACGGTACAAGTTTTTTTTTAAAATTAAGATGTAAAATCTGATAAAACCAACACCAATTATTACCAGCTGAGACAAAGAGTCATTGAAATGAATAAGTTCAAAAGTAACAGGACTGAAAAATAAGATAAAAAAAGCAAACAACAACTTTTCCTAGTTCTCCGAGCTTCGTGTTATGTCCAATAGTTTGTTTCAAATTATATAATTAAAAATTATCTGCAGATATTAACAATTTAAAAGATGAAAATCACAATCATTCATGTTAGATACTCAGCTCATTCCAACATAATAGCTAATATACTTTGACATGAATAGCACAGTGCAAGAATATAGAGAAGTAGACATGCATCTCCAAAAAAATAATTAATATTTATTATAATTGTGTAACCCGAACCTTCAAGACATTCTCATTTGGCTTCATTTAATACCATTATGTATTTAAGTGAAAGTTAACAGAATCAAGGTATCAAAGCTACGGTATCGTTTTAAAAATAGAAATTTTCATGGTGCAGCTGATTGTGACAGACGACAGCTTGAACAGGTGATTGTGACAGACAAATGTTGTTGTTGTCTTTTTAACAAAAAAGCATACAATATGCTGTAGGCTCTAGGTGTTTTATTAAAATTTTATTAAAAACATTATTAAAATCAAATAAATATTAAAACTCTCGGTATGTTTCAGTCAGTTCTCAGTCTTCTGATGATGGTGTAATAACCGAAATCGATTAAGATATTTAATATAATTGTGAAGCATACCAAAGCTTTAATATTTATTTAAAAAAACATACCCCTTTGTTTTATTTTAATGGCATTCCGTTGCCGAAGGCAGATAATACTCGTAATTAATTTTTCCACTGTACCGTTTATTATCTTTTATTAATCTCTTAATCTTAAAATTATTAGAATTATTAGCAGGAGTGTTTTTATTATCCTGATTTTGCTTAATTGGTTTAAATAAATTTTTTTTTTGTTTTTTTTTAACCTTTAGGTTATACAATAAATTATTACTACATTTAAACAGTACTTAAAAAAGCAAGACCCGTGTGGGTTTACAGGAATCAATATTTCTGCTCCCCTATGTTTTTATTTTATACCACTAAATCGTGGGGTGTCAGTCTTTTCAGCCTTCTTATATCTTCTGTTTAATTTAATATCTCAATCACCTTTCAATTGATGTGTAGAACCAATCTGTGTTCGTGCTTCAAAGCATGGTTCCTATTTACTTCATTGATTGTTTTTACCTTGAGATCTCTGTGGATATCATCATTTGAATCATTCCGGTATGCATTTGTTATAGTTCTAAGGAACTTATTTTGACACCATTGTATAATTTATAAGTTAGATTTCTTAGTGCAACCCCAAAGCTGGCTGCCATAAGTCAAGTGGGCTTAATTACACTATTGTATATTTGAAGCTTGGAGTACAGGCTTATTTTGAAATGTCGTCCTATTAACCAATATATATCCCTGTCTTTTGCTTTATTTGTATTGCTTTTTGTCTGACATGGTGTTTCCAGTTGAGGCGCGAATCATGAATTTCCTGTTGGATATGTATTACTCCAGTAATTTACATAAGTTGCCTGGAAGGGTGTTGCATTGCACATTTTGTGTATGAGGCCTTCATGCCATACTCTACATCCAATGTTTGTGAAGCATAAAAAAATACAGCCGTACAATATTTGTTTTCCTCGAGGGCGTGCTCTATCAAAGTGACGATACGATGCACCTGGTCTACAATTGAATTTTTTTCTCTGAAACCAAATTGAATATCAGGTATATTCACAAACGGTCGGAGGCGTTTCAATATGAGTTTCTCGAATAACTTAAATAAAGATGGTAATAGCGATATGGGACGATATGATGCTACTTCGTTTGCTGACTTTCCTGGTTTGATTAACCCATTCCCACCGGTTGGCCTATATATAGGACAGCAAGCAATATGTCATACAAATACGTATAACTTCCATTAAAATTAACTTAGCTCGGTCAAAAGTACCTTATTTTGAAGTTAAAAAATAAAGTAACATTTTTCAATATGGTAAAACCAACTTCTCAGTTTATAAATAACATTTAAACTCAATTCAAAATGTAATTTTTTCAAAAAGTTCAAAATAGTAGAGGTGAATGTATAAAATGTTAAAAATAAATACTGAAAAATATTTAATTGTGTTCAAACTACCAAAATTTATTTGTTTAAGCATTAAAGAAGCTTCAACAACTATTAAATATTGGATTTTAGTTGAAAATATTAATTATTTTTTTATTTAAAAATTGGTGTCCTATATATAGTCCAACCGGCATATGTATGTAAGAATTTTTATTCCGTTGTAGTTTTATTTTGGAACATGTAAAGGGTAATTATGACACAAGTAAAAGCATTTGCATGGTAAAAGTGAGTTCAAGGGTCTTCAGGTAGCTATTGAAGCTTTATTGGGAGTTCAACATAATTTTGAAGATCATAATGTCATAAATGAAAACATTTTCCCACCAGAATTAAATAAATTGACGAATTGTGAAAAATTTTATGATCAAAATCTCTTTGAAAACAAATTGCCAGATGAAAGAGCAATCGAAGTCAAAATTTGGGACGAAAATGATGAAGATACTAATGATAATTCGTTTTTGTTGTTAACTCAAGATAAAGATATTTGTGATTGTGTCTATACTTGGCATATTTAACTGTTTGTTAAATGTATGGATAATTGTGTTTCTGCAATGCTAACTAATGTTGACTTTATAAATCCTATACATTCAGAAAACCGTTGGAATAGAGAAAAGTATATAGAGAAACGAGAATTTTGCAAATTTTAACGCTGATATGAGTGGTGATAGAATTGATCAAAATACCAATAAGTACAGAATCATGCTAAAAGATAAGGATTATTATTTTCCTAATGATTTAGCAGTTTTAAACGTTTGGAATCTTTGTATCATCAGACGAATCATCTCAACACATCGCAGCTATCACTGTCTATATTTTGTAAATATCTTCAAAAAGCAAGAATTTTTTAAAAGAAAAAAAATAAATCCTTCCTCAACAGTAGACCTCGAAATAATAGATCGCGTTCTTCCCTAAATGAAAGGTACTAGCCAAACATTACTCTGGCTTTAAAATATTATTCGTTTTGGACAACGGGAAAGGGTAGCCAGCGGGAAAGGGTTAACATAAAAATACGTATTGCTTAACTCTGTGTTGAGTCTATTGTTTTCCCACTTCAGTAAGTTTTTTTATTGTGATCAATACAAAATACAAGTGCGGCTTCCCACGAAAGCAAAGATTTTTTTTTGTTTGAATAGTAGGTAACAAAAATTTTAAAAATTTGAAAAATCAGTTCAATTCAGTATCCTTTAATTGACATCCATCATCACAGTTATACCACAAACGTGAAGTTCTATGTTTTTTTTTTCCAAATTCACAACTGTTTTACAGAACAAAGATGCTACGATTTTTATTTTTTGTTTTTCTATTTTTATATTTCTCTATTTTTTTTTTTTTTGGTTCTCTATCGTGGCATATCTTTTCAGGCATGAACTTTTTTTGTAAAAAGTCATAAAGTCACATTAACACGTTTGACTAACTTTAATAACATTTTTCTATATGTTCTTTAACATTTTTTTTGTGTGTGCCTGATATAGGAAATAAAAAAAAATAAAACAAAAAATTATTAGTAAAACATGCTTCCATATTCACTCGTTGTTGTTCAGTTCTACTTAGAAAAAGGATATTAAAACAAAACCAAACAAACAAAAAAATATATTCAAAGAAAGAAGTGCAAGTTGTTATCGTTATATGAAAAACAAAAAGAAAACACGTGAAATTTACCGTTTTTTTTATTTTAAGGAAATTAATGTCGATTTTTTTTGTGTTGTATTTTATTTTCTTTCTTGTACTCTTTTATACGTATTTTATTTCTTTATAAATTCTTAAATTACAATTGAATGTAATTAGGATCCTTTTTTCTCACATAGAATTTCAAATGAGAAAAAATAAGTTTTTTTTTATTTTGTTTTTTTTTATACTCTGAAAATTGCAATTTATTTGTCAGGAAAAAAATTTAGATATAAGAAAGAAAAAAATGTTTTCATTGTGAAAATTAAGTGAAAACTTTGTATAAATGTACACTAAATAAAATAAAGAATTGGTTATTTTAGTATTTAACTGTATAACAAGCGAATTAAAGTATACGGGTATGTCTTTTGTTATCCTACGTTATTAACAAAGTTAAATCAAAACTATTCAATATTCCAGGTGGTGCCATACAAAATCCGACATTAGGCGATATTCGGTTCTTATGTTCGGATCTGTTCCGAAGCCGAATTACCAATAATTGTTTTTTAATTTTTCTATATTACAACGGGTATTATACAAGATTCGATGTTAAGCAATAAATAACTGACTTTGAATGTATTACATATAATAAACAAAATGTATGTCAATATAAGACCTGTAGCTTCTATGCTATTCCTGCTATTTATATTAATATTAAGACTATTGAACCTGCAACGAATATTTAGGTATTTAGGTATTATAATAAAAAAATTACTTTCTATACACCGCTTTCGAAACAGGCTCTCAGTTTTTATATGTTGCTTCATTTTGATTATTATGCAACAATCATGTTTTCAAAGTCATTTAAACACCTAAGCAGGATCCAAAAGCTTCAAAACGTTCATTTTATACGTTCCGTTAACCCATTTAGTGTTGCTAACCATAGTATACTGACTACGGTATATTTAAGCCTATATCCAGAATGGTAAGGTGAATCTAAGTCGAGAGCAGCTTTGTTTTGATATTAAACTTAGTAAAAGAAGGTTAAAAATAAAGTTACATAACTATAGTAAATTGTTGTTGCAACTGATATTTATTCTTTTTTTTTCTTTTTATATTTGAATTGATTTTTTCTTTTTTAAACATTCTACTATACCAACTATTTTATTTTTATCTCTTATTAACATTAGCTACTAACGGTAATCGCTATACTAACCCATTGAATGATGATCTCACCGCTTAGCAACATGATGCAAGTTTTCGTCCACGTTTCGTCTGATTTGCTTGCTCTAAGAGTCTAAGCAATATCTGATAGTAATTTATTAATAAAACAAGTTGATGAGAATCATACTGAAATGTAACAATAGAACACGAATTGAAGAGATACTTCAATAACTAATTTGGATGAGCATCAGAGAATAAAGCAAAGATATAGCACTGTAAGGTTTTGATTTTTGTTTTTAAATTGAAGTACAACTATTCCCACTATATTTCACAAGAAACCTACCGCTCGTTAGTGAATATCAGTCGTATAATCTGAGAGAAAGGAAAAGCTTTGGAACAAAATGTTTCAATAGAACAGTAGGTCATAACCAATTACTGTACAACGGGTTCTAGTTGTTTGTTTACAAGCCGGAAAATTTATTTATTCCGTTTAATTCAAACAAATTACAATAATTATTTTCTTTTTTCTTTTAATATAAGATTGAAATGTAACAGAATAAAAATGTAAAAAAAAAATAAAAATTTACAAAAGTTAACTACCTAATGGTTAGAGGGGTTAGTTAGAAGGGTTCTGATTACAGAGGTATAGTCGATTCTTTAACACATCTTTTGAGAGTGATAAGTCAATCACGTTCTTATATTTGTTCCCTATTATCATCATTCTGTGGATAAGCTCATTCATACCATAGTTGGTTCTATGATATACAAGTGTGAAAATATTAGGTAATCGGAGTCGAGTGTTATTGGAAATTCGGGCAGAATTCAATATAAATGGGGATGTAATATTCTCCTTCACTACTTGGATGATGAAAAGAACATCAGCAACTTCACGCTTAGTTTTTAATGTAGCTAAATGTAGCAAATTTAATCTGTGTTCATATGGAGGCAGGACAAGTGGATTGGACCAAGGAAGGTGGCGAAGTACATATCTTATGAAGCTCTTTTGAATAGCTTTTATTCTTTTAATATGAATTTCGTAATAGGGTGACCAGACCTGACTAGCATATTCCAATTGTGGCCTCACAAGACATGTATATAGGGATTTTAAGATATAAGGATCATCAAATTCTTTAGACCATCGCTTTATAAAACCTAACATTGAGTTAGCCTTACTAATAATATTATTATAGTGGAATTTAAAAGACAGTTTTTCGTCGAAAGTGACACCTAAATCTTTGATCGACCTAACTATTTGAAGAACATGTCCATTAAGTGAATAGTTATTTGAAAAGAAACTGGTACGCGTATGATAACTCATCACAACACATTTATTCGTATTAAGTATAAGATTATTGCTACGGCACCATGCAAAGAAATTATCAAGATCATTTTTAAGTAAACTTGAGTCTCGAGGTGATGTGATTTTCTTAAAAATTTTCATGTCATCAGCATAAATTTGAACTTCACTATTTTTTATTACTGATACAACGTCATTAATAGAAATTATGAATAGAAGGGGACTTAGATGGCTTCCTTGAGGAACTCCTTGTATATTTAACCAAATATTTAATAAAAGTACTTTAAATGGTAGAAAAAAAATTATTAATATTTAATCAATGTATTTCTTATAATCAAAAATAAAACAAAACTTCTTAAGTCATCCCCAATTTCAAAATGCATAATTTTATGTGGATATCAAAATTGCTATTTTAATGGGTGGGAGCAAATTAATAGGCAATTTACGATTATAAATTGGTCAGTTAAAATATTATTAAATAGCAATTCAATATTCAAAATACTGAGCTATAAAAATAATATTCCTTCCTCCACCCCAGTAATAACTAATAATAATTGTTATTGACTAAAGAGAAAATGTCTTTTCTTAAAAAAAAAAAAAATAATATTCGAATTGAAATTGTTTCAATTTTCTTCAGAATTGCTTTTAATGGCCATTAAGAATAAACCATTAAAGAACATTAAATTGATTTCTTGACTATATATATATAAAATAATATTGGCAAATATGGTGAACTTTTATAGAAACTGGATAAAAAAAAAATAATGTTGACATAAAAAATTTGTGTAGTACATAAGTATTTTATGAGTATTATGAATACATCATCATAGTCAATTTCAATAATGCAAGCCATTTTTTATTTTATTAACATGTAAACACGTCCATTAAATTTTAATGCTTTTGAAAGAATTTAATTTGTATGAATTCCTTAAGAAAGTTCAAAGCTATTTAGAAGTTTCCAAGCTATAATTTATTTTTTTAAATAGGATATATTCAGTAGATAATTAATGTTAATAGTTTTAGAGAGTTTTTGATTCGAAAATTGTTTTCTAAAAAAATATATAAATAATATTAAAATTCAATATAGTTTAGAAAATAAAAATAATTCGGTCCAAGTAGCTAGAGCTTACAAATAAATTTACTGTAATTTTAATTGTAATAAATGTAAATATGTATAAATAAAAAAAAATATAATGTTAACTATATAGTGTTACTTATATAGGTTAGATTAGTCGGATTAATAAAGCGAAACCCGTTAGACTGAGCTAAGTCGCTGAACAAATTATGTTAATGTTACAGTTTCTAATACACTTTAATACTAGTCTCTTTAATCGTATACATATAAAATGGAATGTCAAAAGTAAATTTAATCTAAATTTAAATCTAAATAATTAATTGTCATTAGATTAATAAATTTTAATTTAGTTAAAATATCCGGACTCTATATATTAATTCAACAGAAACTCATGTGCATTAGTTTTTAGAAACACTTATTCTTTAGAGTAAAATTTGTATAATTGTTGAAAATAGCCGAATATTTTAATTTTACTAAATAGGATTACTATATACAGATACACGTAATTCGTTTAGTACTTGCAGACACCTTCAGTATTTTGTAATCAACTGATTTTGTACTCATATTATTTACTGAAAAATAAATTAATCATCATCATCATCATTGTCCTGCAACCCCATCCGTGGTTAATAGGGCGCAGAATTAATCCACATCAAAAATTTGTATACTACGATGCTTTTAGTATATATATTTACTGATTCAGAAGACATAAACACAATACCAATAAAGTTTTCTTGTCAAAAAATAAAATATTCAATTTAATATCATATTTAAAATCTTTTGGACCGCCCTCATATTGGAAAATCATCTACAAATATGGATTTTATTCATTATAATTAATTTATTTTCAGTAAATAAAATGGAGTTTTTGCTGATAAAGGAGTCAAAATGATTTTATTTTTCTTTTGTCAATAATTAGATCATTATATAGGCCTTAAAAGCAAATTTTGGGTGTCAAGGTTTGGGTGGATACATGGGCGAACATCCGGACAATTTTATTAACACTATATAATTCTAAAACATAAGCATGGAAACTTTGGTACCAATTCATAGAAACATCACGATTTCCGATAGTATAAAAATAAGGGAAGTGGAAAACACAATAGTAGTCGTTTTCCACATTTAATGAGCTGATAAGCCAGGAATTTGATAAATAATTACTCGAAATATTGAAGGTATTGTAGGGTAAAATTGCGCTACCGTACAAAATTAAGCACGAAAAGGTGATTCTACCTAAGTTACTGTCAAGAACATAAAAAAAAAATGAAAACTAACAAAGCCCCAGGAAAAGATGACATTTTATAGCAGAAATGCTTAAAAATGCAGGTGAAATGTTTATCTTGAAGTTACAAAGCTTAATATATACCAGTATGGGTATAGAAGCCAAGCCAAGCAAATGGAAAAAAAGTATAATTATCCCATCCACGAAAAGGGCAATAAACTTGATTGCGCCAACTATAAAGGCATTAGACTCCATATTAAATACGGCTTTGAATACTAACTCCAACATTATAAAAAATTGACTGAAACGTATATAGCTGAAACCATCCTAGGAGAATAGGATGGTGGATCCACAAAGTGGATTTAGATCAAATAGATAAGATTTTTTTTTGTGTGGGAATTTTTCCAGTGAGATAATCGTGATTTTGTTAACAACATTGAAGAGAGTAAAACGTTTTGAAGCGATTGTACGCTATTATATTATATTGCCAGGTTTCCAATCACTAATAATTTTCAATATTGAGTTGCAAATATCAATATTTCGGAAGCAATATATTTCCTTCATCAGTGATTGTGACTAACTAATTTTTTTAATTATTTGTTTTCCATTTCATATCCTAATCCCTCACAGTTAACTATTTTACCTGTACTTTTTCAAATAAGTATATTAATTTAAATAGCGGTGAGTATCCATTCCCTAAATTTTGGTTCAATCAGTTGTCTATCTGCTGCCTCGATGTCTAATTTGCTTATTTTATGTACCTCCTTTGTTGAATTGGTTTTATAAATTTTATGATGTTCTTCGATTATATCTCGACCTAAAATTGGTTTACCCCTTATTCTTGCTAATTCGGCTTCCCTTAAATGTTCTTGATATCTCACCGTAATTAATTTTTTGATTGCCCCATATATAATTTTGAACAGTTTTGATATGATATTTTATATATGCCGTCAACTTCTTCCATCTTCTTTTTATTATCTACTGAACCAAGTATGCTGCTAATTTTTTTACTTCTGCTATAGTTGTTATCCTTATTTGGTTTGAAAAAGCTAGTTATGTTATTCAATTCGATACGGTGCAGTTTTTTTCTTATCATTAGATCTATGGTTCCATTATATCATTTTTTCTTGACGTGTATTTTATGTAGCGTCTTTCTTTTTCAAAGATAGGCTTTGATAATGGTCGTATAGTTACTAATCTGTTGATTAACGCATGGTAAGCTGCCATTTTTTTTATCAATGTGGGTGATTTGAATCAATGGGGTTGATTCGTTGGGTGGTAGTGTCTTTTCTGTTGACATAAAATTTTATGATTCCATCTGTATGTATTATTTTATGTTAACGGTATTTTATTGTTTTCTTCCATTTCCATAGTGAATGTTATGTTTCCATATATTTTGTTCAGTGGATCTAATAATGTAAATTAGTATTGCCAGTGGAGGACAATAGAAATCGCAGATAGGTGAATATTAAATTTGATGAATATGTAGTAGCTCTAAGTGGAATATGTAACAAAATTTAAAACTCTAGTCACGCTTCACTACGTTTGATTAGTATTTTGCTCGATTTCGGCAGAAGGCTGAGTTAAACATATTTAAAAATTTTAATTTAGCTATAAATGAATATCCTCTCAACTTAAAAAAAAAATTATTAATAGTAACCATCTAGATATAACATTACCTAATGATAGATTACTGGTGAAACAATTTAATAACTTTCTATTCCATTTCCATCATCCATTCCCAAACTTCCTTATTCTCTAATGATATTTAAAATTAAAATAAAAATATCAAAATATTATTTAAAAACTAATTAGAAAAGTTAAGTACCAGGTTTATAGCATTTTTTTAAGTTTACTAAAAATTTCATATGAGTAATGTTCATTTATGGAAGAATTTCCGTCTCAAAATGTGCATACAATGAATTCAATAGACAAAAAAAAAATAACCACAGAAAATTTCCAAATACCCCAAAAAAAAAACAAAAACTACAAAATCAACATATTCCATCAATTCTATTGTTTAATATACTGGAAATCCTTATGACCATTTTTTTTTTTTTTTGAATACTATACAGCAAATTTGACGGCAAGTAGGATTTTTAAAAGCCATTCTTAACATTTTACCAAAAAAAAAAAAGAAAAACAATTTCTCTTATGCATATAACTCCGAGGATTTTCCTAATAAAAAAAGGATATTTTATAAATCAACATACTCATATAGGTAACGTATATACGAGTACACTTAATATGATAAAGTCCAAAAAAAAAAAAAAATTTGTTTGTATATTTGGTGGAAAATTTCGAATGATTTTTCATTTTTGTATTCTAAAGTGGAAAAATTACTAGAAATAATATATTTTCCTCATTTTAAGATTTATATTCGGATATTATTATTATTTTTGTTTTTGTTTTTGTTTTTTTACATATTAATATTGCAATATAGATAGTGCAAAAGTTGATCTCAGCAGATGAGTTCAAAAATGAAAATGTAACAAATATGAGTATTAATCCCATGTCACATTCTATTACCGAAAACATTATAAATGAAAATGTGAGCTATAAAAGTCCCGATAAAGTCTAAAAATGGAATGATAATGGTTTGTGTTCCTCTGAATAAGGATGAATATTGCTACAAAAGTGTTCTTATAGCACTTATGTTTCTTGTTATATCGGATGTTTAGCTATAAAATAATGCTTTTATAAATATAAAACAGCATAATGCCACAAATCGTTTGAGTATAGGAATAGTGTATGCCTAATTAAATATATTAATACGCCAATAATGTACGTAAAACTTTCCACCTCGGTGAATTAAAGCGAAAAACAGTGACAGGAACCCAAAAATTTAAACGAAAAGCTTTATGAAAATATTACCGCTAAAATTATTGATTAAGAAGTAAAAAAAATTAAAATGTTTGAATTTTTGCGCCCAACTTCTAACTAAATTATTTATAAAAATATATATCCGAGTTCTAAACCCATATGGGAATACTAGATATTTAATATTAGAACCAAATAACAAAGTATCGTAAAAATATGATGGTTTTTCAAATTAGAAGTATATTTTACCTAATTAAAATACCTAATTAAAATTTAATTAATAACCTAAAACAATACCTAATTAAAATTTTTAAATTTCTCTGGTTTGTGTCTTTGAATGAGCCACCTCGAAATGTTTCTGAAAAATTATATTCCTATTATTGCCATGGTGGTGAATCTTGCTTTGCCATCTTTAAAAATGTACTAGATTTGCTAAAAATCCTGCTTATATTGATTTTTTTTAATTGTTGCTGAAATTACAAAACTACAATTTGCTTCATTTTCACATAGTGTTTCCGTTGTATGCAAAATAAATTTAAAAACTTGTATTATATTCTTATAAGATATGATACTTAATTATTATATAAAAGTTGAATGGAAATATGCTATTATGAAGGCAAAGTACTCTACAGGATATAGTTTTACACATTTAAATTAGTCTATACCATAAAAATTCTACAAAAAAGCTATTGTATGAGATTGTGTATTTCAAATCTCTGTGTAAAAAGCAGTTAGGGTGTTCATCCCATAGACTTGGAATTATATAAAAAAAAAATCTTTAGGTTATACAGGTTGCCAACAAATTTCTTTAAGTCTACAGAATTTTCTGTAAAAGGTAAAGATTTAGATTCGTATTCATTTCAAAATACCCCAGTTGCCACATAATTGAGGTTATGGAATTTTTATAGTAGTCTGATATGACATAAGGTCCCAAAAATATTATAATAATTGCATCTGAACTCTATATAAGAATAAGCATCTGTAAAAGTCAAGCACATGACTTCCATTAACTCTTAATACTCTAACAACTATTAAATTTATAATAAGTATTGTAATCATTAAATTGTTACATGGGTTCTTTGATGTGCATTATTTTTGTATATTATTTTTTATTATTTCGTTTTTTGGTAACCACTTCTGGGATTTTGGAAAAAAAATTTTTTTTTTAATATTCCGAAATATTTCAGATTTATAAGTATGTAAATTTTAATATGCATAAACGTGTGATTTGTGAATAATTGTGAAATTTTCATACAATACACTTTTGTAAAAGTTTTTCCAAAAAAAAAAAAAAAAACAAATTAAAAATAAAATAAAACAATCAGTACTCATTTTACAGTGCAACAAAAAGTATTAAGTCCTTAAAATTTCATTATTTTTGGCACTTAATTCGAATTTGGAGGAGTGAGTATAGAAATTTTTATTATTATTAAGTTTTTTTCTATTGTTAGCCATATTGAAATTGCTAATAAAATTTTCATTTATTTTGAGTTGGCATTTATTTTTTAGTATTTTTCTATTTATTAAAATTTTAAGATAGCTAAAAACATTCGATTGTATAAATATATTATGTGGTAGAGTGGGTGATTCTTATAAATTGTAATAATAAATCATATTTTTAAATAGTTAACTACACGTTTTTTAAATATGAATAAAGTGACCAAATATTTTGAATGTTAATGAAGGACTACTGATCGCTACTAGCATCGCAAAAAACTGCGAAAAATTCCAAATTTTCATATTTTTCAAATTTATTTTATTTAATTTCTATATTTTCATTAAAACAAATATAACAGTTTTAACCGTTTTAAAATTTTAAAATCAGTCCAAAAATGATATTTTTAATGTACTTTTTTATTTTTGTAATATTAAAAATATTTTAACGATGCTTGCCACTTGCCACGCAAAAAAGTACAAAACAATTCCAAATTTTCCAAATTGATTATAATATTTATTTTCTATCTTTTAAAATATTCATTAAAACAAGCAAAAACATCAGTTGAAATAATTTTGAAATCTATTTTATTTTATATTAAGTGAATTTACCAGAAAAAAAATTAGATAAAAATAAACTAAATTGAAAAGTCTGTTTCATTTAATTTCCTTTTCCTAGAAGAAGTATTCATCATAATATTTTCATTTTAAAATAATTTCCAATATCAACTATGTATATATTTCATTTTAAATAAGTAATTTCACCATCTTTGAATTTATTATTTCAAAACATTTTCTGTTATTACAAAGACATAATTTCCTATTGTTTTTTTTTGTTTTTTTTTTTATAGCAGCAGTATAACTCCATCAAAGTTCATTTGAAATCGTAATTTGAAAATTGTTATAGTTATTGCAATTTCTCTATATAGCTGTGTATATCTTTATGTATTTATATTTATATAAAAGGATATTATATGAATGTAATTTGCATATATCGTGTGTAATTTTATTTTATTTTTATTTTTTTTATTTTTATTTTATTTCGCAATTGTATAACATAACATATTGCATTCATTTAAAATGATGATGTTCTTTCATTCATAATATGTAATTTATAAAATAGAATATTACTACATGTAAGTCTTAAAGTATGAAGGTATGTACATATTATATGAATACGATTAAATTATATAGTTTTATATAAATTGAAACTGAATTGAAATAAGAATAGCAATATTTATATAATAAAATAACATTTGATTTTTTGTATTGTATAAGCTATATAATATGTATGTATGTATGCCTATAACAATTTTTAGGAATAGAATGGTTTTTTATTTATTTAAATAACAACAAAAATAAAACAAAATTGCAGAGAAATCTTATGTAAATTATAAAAGTCACGTATGTTACAATTCATTTGATTTTATATCAATTTCAATATCACTAAAATGTCAAAAAAAAATTTTTTATATTATAATAAAGATATAAAACGTAGAAAAAGTTGATATGAATATGATTTTTTTAAATTAAGTATTTTAATTTGAATAAATTTACCTTACCTTTAATATTGTTTTTAATTTGAAGAATAAAAATTTAATAAAAACACTTTTATTCAAATTAATAAATATATGTATGTATTTTTCATTTAATATTAAAATGTACATTTTCACTTTTAATTTATAAATCTTTAAAATAGTACTTATTAAACCGCCAATAATTGAACACATTTAAACTATTCTGAAGATCAACCATTATTATTTCTACAAATACCGTTTCTACCAAATAATTTTTGCTTGTATGACGTTTACATGAGCAAATGATAAATTGTTTTAAATATTATATGAATTACAAAATAAGGTTATGAAATCAATTAATATATGTATACATATATATAAATAAAATAATAATGTAAAAATAAACATTTTTAAAATATACTTTTATCGAAACCAAACTAGCCCCCTAAAAAGTAGAAAATAAAACTAGTGGTGGATGTTGAGCATCTAGAACTACTATAAGATAAAACACAAAAATATATAATGAATCTTGCTGGAATGTTGTTAATGGAAATTTGGAAGCGCTTTGTGATGTTCTTTTAATATTCGTGATTTTTTTCCAAGCGACAAATATTAAAAATTTCCATATAAACATATATAAACATACATATAAACAGACACTGGCAAGTTAATATAAAAGTGTATAAAAATCAATCTCCACAGATTAGAAAGAACAGAGACCATAACTTGTAAAATTGGGTTTGTAGATGCATGTATAGAGACGAAATTAATTTATAATTGCTTAATTTATTTACAAGCCACTCAAATTGAAAATAATAAGTCATACAGTCATATATATATACAGTATATTTGATTCCATTTTATTAATAAAATATCACGATTATTGTATAAATTCAATAAAAAATACCAAATTCAATTACAGTTCGTTTAACTGTAATTTTAATAAATTCAACAGAATTAAATAAATTGAGAAAAAGTTAAAAAGAATGTCAAAAAGTTATTAAATCATAATATTTAGAAATTTTATATCTGTTTTTTTACAACGAAAGATGATAACTGCATTTTTGGCATTTCTTGTAAATTGCAATTGAATAAAATTTAGTATAGAATTTGCTATACTTTTCTAGTTATTTTTGATTTTTAAAAAATATTTTTAATGAAAATCTTTAGAAAATCTTTAAAAACATATGATCTTTGAAATCACTTCAATAACTTTTTAATTTTCGTAAAATTTTTACCTTTTTTTTTAATTTTTAAATAACTTATTCATTTTTGTTACATAAAAGTTATTGCTGAAGAACATGATAACTTCAGTTATTCAGTTTATACAACAAAAAAAAAAAATGTATAATACGCACGAAAATTTTTCAAGATACATACATGGAGATGTAAAACTGTATATCATTACATATCATTTTTTTTTGTTTTGTACTTTTCGGTAAGTGTTGTCTCCATAACTGCATAAGTGAAGTTATATGCTTATGTTAGAAAAATTTACAACGGCAGTTGTTAGTTATTCAGTTTTGAATTCATAAATTACTTAATATTATTAAATTTTTTTTTTTTATTTGAAAGAACTTAAAATTTTATATAAAATTGCATTTATAACTAAAATTCGACAAAATTGCAGTTATCATCTTTCGTTGTAAAACCACAGATATATAAAAAACAACATTAATTAACCAAAATAATTTATTTATAACCACAATTGTTAAACCTTATGTAAACAGCAATTTTTTTTTAAATATTCCCGTTATGTTAAATTTTACATTCTTAATATGGCTTCTATTGGACTTTACCTATTCTTACTTACCGTGTAGTGTTGATTGAATAGTGTAAGTGGCTTTTAATATTTAGTTATGAAAAAATTAAAATAAGGATGAAGAACAAGAAAAGATACTCAAAACTTAGCAAAAGGTATTTCATTTTCTAGATAACTAAAAAAAAATTAATTTTCTTGGTAGATTTTTATTTATTGATTCACTTTACATAATTATGAAAAATAGTTTTTATCTTTTTGATTAGTCTACTACTCTACTTTAAAACTACCTTTGTAAAAATTCACAAGAAATTACAAAAAAATAAGCCAATTCAGTCAATAATCATATTTGCCAAAGAAATCATTTTGATCGCTTGTGACTAAAACAACAAGCTGACAAGTCATATTCAAATAAATCATTTCCGTTCCAAAAATACAATTTACAAATTACAAGTCCAAACAAATTTACATTTCCACCAACATATAAGGTATATTTAACGCCTTTTGAAACCTTTTTAAATACATAGTCATTTTTCAACTCACTTCGAAGAATAAATTTAGAAAGAGATACATAACCCTCCTCAATAATAAATGCTTCTTGAAAATTTCCTTTTCACATTTCAACGATCAAATCGTAATTGTATTGGAAATACATTATGATTTAGTTCTGACTAGACTAAACGATGAATATTTAAGCAATAATTATCGATTTCTTTTTAAATTGGGAGTTATAATTATCGATTGGGAGTACACCTTGTGCTATGCCATTATGAAAATATAGATAATCCAAAGTAGTTTTAAACATTTACAGGATTGGATATAATAAAATTTAAAGTATGCATTTCAACTGTATACCAAGACTCGATGCAGCAGCTAGGTTCATTCCATTATTATATTGGTAATTGAAATAAATAAATATAGTATAACTTTTCATATAATCAAATCAAATTGAACAAAAAGTCCCTTTGGTATGTTATTTGATAGGGGTTTATTAAATTATGAAAACTCATTTTATTTTACCAGTTTTGGTTTTTATTTTTTTTATATTTTCTAAATATGAAATGTTTCAATGATTTACATATAAGCTAATCACAAAAATTTCCAATTAATAAAATAAATGTATATACTTTTAATTTCTTATAAAAAATGTTAAGGTTTTTCTCTTTTGGTACTAATTTCAGTTTTAGTTTTAATATTTACTATTTTTTACAAAAAATTTTCAATACATTTTTTTTGTAATTATAATTTTGCCTATCTACATATAATTTTTTTATAAATAAATAATACAAAGAAATAAAAATACATAAATAAATATAATATCAAAAATAATATATATTATATATGAGTAATATTTTTTATATTAAAAAAATTTAAATAATATGTATAAGCACAACACAATGAGATAATTTAATAACAATTTTGTCTTAATATTTAAAAAAAAAAACGTCTTTCCAAAATTATATTTATATACTATGTATTTAAAAACAAATTAAAAATAAATATAATACAAACAATATTTGAGCCTAGAATAAATTAACATAATAAATACATAAAAATACGTATGTAATGATTTCGTAATAACTAAATATAATATCAATAGATTAAAATTAAATTAACACACAAAATAATAAAATAAAAAAAAAAAAGATATTATTATAGATCATTTCGAGTTTGGTATCTTTGGTTAACATGTTTACATATTTTATTAACATTTTTATTCAAAATATTTTAATAAAAATAAATTATTAATCTATTACATATTTATGGAATTAAAATAGTTTTTATATTAACTTTATATAATCAAATATTAGGCAGAGAAATATTCTATTACATAAAGCAAGAACATTTTATAATCTAAGACTTTTTTTTTTGTTTCATATATTTTTGATAAATATCTAATTTTTTTTTTTTTATATATTCTAACATTAATATATATATATTAAATTCAATATAATTTAATAAAATTCGAAACGATCTTTTATTTGTAAATTTTCTATTTTTATAATGAACTCTACGAATTAAATAAAAATATTTCACTATACTAGTTTCATTAAAAAAGTATTTGTATATTTAGATTTGTAAATTGTAAAAACAATTAAGAGAATGTTCTACATATATATATATATATATATATCTATATATATGTATATTATTTAATTTTATTGAATAGAACATACTGCTGATGATCCCGAGTACGAATGATTAAGACGGCGACGCATTCCTTCTACATAAACATCACGAATGAATAGGCCAGCTGCTAATGGAATGCTAAAAAATAAAAATAAAAATTAATATAAATATGTAGTTAATGCAGAATGTTTAATTAATTTTAAATATTAATTAGGGGGAGAAAAAAAAATATTGATACTTACGAATCAATCCCTGGTTTTATAGTATTACGAAATAATGCCCAAACTGGCTTATGATCGGATGTTGTAATTGATGGTACCGAATCATATGCAATACATGTTAATGATGGTTCACTGTGTTGATGTGAAGATAAAAATGCCCCAGGAACAACACTTGCTCTTCTAAGTGCTAAATTAGCATGTCGATATTTATATAAAATACGATCTGTATACGCTGGGGCTCTTTGTTTACTTGATGTATCAAATTGTTGAGTACCCGGATCAAACTAAAAAATTAAGCAAAACATTAATATATTTTTTTTCATATAATTCTTAAAACCTTAGATGCCTGCCTATATGCCATTATAATTTTTTGAATCAGTATTTTTTTTTAAATTCATATAAAAAAAAATGCTTAACTTAAAAAGTGACTATTTTGAAAAGGTGCATTAAATATACCTTATATGTTGGTGGAAATGTAATATTCGCTTCCATGAAACCTTTAAAGGCAGCACCATCAGATAAAACTGATTTTAATTGATCTGTATGCATATAACCATGTGGTAAATGAGATGGTAATGGAAATTTTGTTGTTTCAATCCATTTTAATAATTTTTCGCGTGGTTCGCCTAAACGAAAATTCAAATCACCACACCAGAATACGCTATCAAAATTCTGTGTTACATCTTTATTTTTATGTCTTATTTTTAGATTGCGTGGCAGATCAAGTGCGTGAATAATACGTTTCACATCTTGAACTCTTTCTTTAACTTTTTGTTGATGTGCCGTTAAATGAGATGTTACAAATAACATTGAGGTACCAAATAAGCAAAATGATATAGCGACTGCTCCCTTTGTTCGAAATGCTGTACCTGGACGAACTGATAAATTTGCTTCCTCTGGCACCGAACAAAACCAAATTAAATCTCTTCGAAGAAATATTGCTAAATGTAATGTACCCAAATTAGCTGCATGAAATAATACATGAGATGGTCCAAGTGTTTCTTGTAATGTTACTTCCCATTCAAAACGTTCTGGACAAGATTCTTGTGTACCAATAGCTACTAAATCTGGTACATGTTCCATACTTGCTGGTAAAACAAAATCATTCATTTGTCTAAAAAAATTTCAAAATAAAAATAATAAAATTTATTGAATGTATTGGAGTTAATTAATTTATTTAACATATACTTTGGTGGATTTTGTCCATTCATATTCCAAGTACCAACAAAAATTGTTATTTCTTTATTTGGTAAAACTCTGGTTAACTCTGTAGCTCCGAGCAAAGAACAACTTGCTAATCGATTAGCCAAAAAATTTCTAAAATTAATAATAACAAAAATATTTATGTTAAATGCGGTGTAATCAAATAAAATTTTTACCTTTCTCTAGCTTTTTCCGTTGGAATTAAATTAAGAACTTGAGCTGCCATTAGAGCCTGCCTTGCTAAATCTGTACTACTAGATTGATTTTTTTGAAATGATTGAAATGGTTGTATTCGATCAAATGACATTGAACGATTTTCTTGACATTCTTTATTCGGAAATTCATAATTAGTTCCAGAAATATCTGGTGATGATAAATGTTGTTCAGCAATTAATGATCTTTCTGATATATTATCATCATTTAGATAATTTTTAACACTTAAAGTATTCCCATTTTGTGTTGTATTTTTTGTTAAATATGCTTCATTAATTATTGATTTTCCAGGTGGTAAAATTTTTAAACGTAATCTTGATCTACATGCTGTTATAGCTATTGCTCTAGGCTGTCCTTCATTAATACTTTGAGTACTTTTAATTGATTGATTTGATGGTGAGCTATGCGATATAAATGAATCGGATTTTTGTGGATTTATAGGAGTTTCGGGGGCGCTATTAGTTTCTGTTACTTGAGCAAGTGGTGCCATATTATCATTATAATTACGATTTAAATTTAATACCATATTTTCACGTAATGATGTTTTACTTTCTTCGGATAAAACATCAGGTATTGAATTATAACGTACACTAACTGGGGGTGATGAAGATGATGATTGTTTTTGTTGGTCAGTTACTGCCTTACAACATAAACTAAATTGATGACTAAGACGATTATGTAAATTACTAATATTTGATGGTTTAACACGTAAATTAACAGTTGGACGCAGTTCATTATTGTAATCGGTTTCAGAAATTGAACTAATGCTATTACTTAATATTTCTTTTTTTATTATATTAATACTATTATTATTGTTATTATTATGATTACTATTATTATTATTATATTTAATTTTATTATTGCTATCTTTTGGTAGTTTATGATAATAATTTTCAGTATTATTGACTAGAGATTGACTTTTACTTTTACTTTTAGGTGAACATCTTGCAAATGATGTATCAGGCTTTGGTTTTGGCTGTTGAATATTATAATTTCCATAATTAATGCATGAATCCGAAAGCTCTCCATCTGATATAGGATGTGGTTCAACTACAAAACAAAACAAACATAAAACAATCAAAATATTAATAGTTGTGTCGAAATTTATTTATTTATTTCTAATAAACAAACGTTTTTGTTTTTTTGGCTGATTCTTTCATTAATAAGCAAATGTAAGGTATATGTAAGTACATATATAATTGCACATTGTAACTATATAAACAAAAATACATATTTTGTTTCTCAAAATTTTATTAGATTTTAATTAAAAAATTTTATTGTATTTTAAGCTCATCAAAAACGTCATTATTATATAGGTAGTACAAGAAAATTTATATTGTACTAGGTTGTTAAAGTTTCATACGTGTAAACTTTGAATTTCTTTATATTGTTATTGTTATAAAACGTTTTTTTCTTATATGTACTAGATATTATGTAGGTATGTACTTACCTTTAGTGGATCTTTTTGACCACAATCCGCCTAATAATCCAGATGAGCTTTTATTTTTTGGTGAACTATTTACTTGCAAAGTATCATTGTCATCTAGCATTTTGAATATATGGTATTATAGTAATCAATTTTAAATTAATTTCATCTAATTATACTTAACAACTTCCCATTAATATCTATATAATTCTATACATTTATACATAAATTATATGCATTATATTATTTTAAATATCACAAATGTGGACTAGATATGTTACTAAATAGATGTTTAGATATATGTATGTATAAGTACAAGAAAGAATAATTTAAATGATCATCATAATCTTTTTATAAAGGTATAAATTAATTTATCAATTAAAAGTTCATAAGTCAAATAAGTTTAAATTTCTATATAATGCCATCTAATAATAGTTAATTGTGTATTTTAATTTAAATAAAACTATACATTTATACATATTTTAATTTATTATTATCATCAACATCAAAGGAAAACTATCATTTTATGTAACAATTTAGGTAAATAGCACGCTATTATTTTTTTTATTACTTAAGTTATAAAACAATCCTAATCGGAAAAGGCCACTTTTCATGCAAAGTTATATTCCTTGAGCAAAGCGTATTATAAGAAAATACAATTTATATGTAACTTATCTAACTTTATATATACATATGTATGTAGCTTATTCGTCACAAAAATAAAATATAATGCACAAGTTATCCTCTTGCATTTTAAAGCATAATATTAATACAAAATTATTGGAAATTTAATTTTAAGTTGTAATATTTAATTTTTTAATTCAGAACTTATCAATAATAATTTATAAAATATTAATTGAGCAATATCGATTAGTTATTAAATGACTTTTATATTAAATTTTTTATTAATTTGAAATAGTCACCAATCCAAATCACAGAGCAAAGCTTTTAAGACACATTAAGATTTTCTTTCCTTTTTAATTATTGAATATATATTTATTATGTGAGTAGGTAGGATTATGTGTATATTATAATATTTAAGTTTTTATGAAGAAAAAAAAAAAGAAACAAATATATTCTATTATTATCTACAAGTACGCGGTCACTTAAATTTAGTTTTTCTTTTTTAATTAATCACATTCTTTTATATATTTTTTTTTTTGTTGAATTCTATTTTCACATTAGGGAAGTAGTATATAGTAAAAGCAACCAACTGAAACAACAATTGACATTCAACTTGGAAACAAAACAAAAGGGAAAACAATAACAAAGCAACTGAAAATCAGCTGGTTTATGAACCCAATAAACTTCAAATATTTATTTTGAAATTTATAAATTTGTATTTGCTGACATCTAGTGATAAAAAATGTAAGTTATATATTTCTGTTAAATTTTAAATTAATTATTTTAAATTTAATACATACAATAATTGAAGAAATATTATTACATTTAAATTTTGTAAATTTTTGTTTTGGTAAGTATGATAGAGTTGCGATTGCGATATCAAATTAGTTTAATTAGTTTTATTATAAATATATGTATGTTTAACTAGAATATCTGTAACAAAATTAGAAGTAGCTCTAAAGGTCCATTGAAAAATCAATGTTGAGAATCACAAGAAGATATAAAATTAAAGATATGGATAGAAGATAAGGAACGATATTTAGTGATATTGTGGAACGTATAACAAATACTAAATGAAGATGAGCAGGTCATGTAACAAGAATGAAAGATAACTGAACAGCTTAACTAAAAGACTAACAGAGGAAGACTAATAACTAGATGAATTGAATTGAATAAAATTTATTTCGGGCCGCTGAACCTTATTAGGTTTTTCAGGCGACTTTATATTTTTTTTTTACAAACGTGTATTAAATTAAGCAATAAATCTTAACAAATTACTTATAAATAAAAATTACAGAAACTTAAACAATAATATGAAAAGGAAGTAACAATAATGAATAAACAAAAAAAATATTTAATTATTAAAAATACTTAAAAGGTTAATTATATAATTTAATGTAAAAACAAACAAATATAGTAAATTTAAGGAAGTAAAGGAAAAATATAGGAAAGATTAACAGAGGAAGACCATCAACTAGATAAAGAGATGATATAAAGAAAGTATCATATAATTTGATATGATATATATTGAGTTAATAATAGTAGACAAAGATAGAAAATGTATGATGAGGTCTATGTACAGCAAAAAGTATACTCAGATATGTATGTGATTGAGGTTTAAATAAAACCGTTTATTGTTGTTATGTATTCGAAAATGTTTGTTAATTTTTTGTATTTACATTCAATTCACCTGAATCGTATCCGGATGGTATATTATACTATATTTAACTTCCGCCAGTCCCAGTCTAGACTAAACCGAATTGTATCTAGACTATTGACAGTTCCGAAAGTTCTGAAGTGTAGTAGGGGTAGTTCCGGCAGTTCAGACAGAATATTGATAGTTCCGAAATAGGTGAAGTGTAGTAGGGGTAGTGTATTTATTCTTAGAAAATCTAAATATCGCTTTATTATCTTTCAGTTTCCCAAAAGTGTTTACAAAATGCTTCAAAGTAGAAATGATATGGCCATAAAAAGAGTTTTAAGTTAGTTGAAGTTTAGCGTGCTATCTGTATAAAATACTTGCATTTTTATACACATTTTATACACTTCACAGATTATAGTGTACTACCAGATTTTTCTTAACAAGATTGCGAATCGATTTAACATTGAATCATGTTGGGTGAAGGGTCATAGTGACATTCTGACATTCTGGAAAACAACAAAGAACATAATACTTGCAAGAAGAAGTGGTATAGTTTTCGGTATCCTTTCAGGAATGTGTAATCTAGGCACATCGTTTTTTTTATGTTCTTGACAATAACTTAGACAGAATCACCTTTTTGTACTTATTAAGTACATACGCTATACTGCAAGTTTTTACTACATATTTTACTATAATATTTTTCGATGTTTATTTACCAAATTTCTGGCTTATAAGCTCATTAAATTAACCTTCTAGCCCCGCCCAACACTACTTGCTTCACAAATGAGTTATCAGAGCTTCCAATCCTTTTTTGAAAGCTATTCCAATAGGACTACAACGTAGCCAAAATTATCTAAGCGATATAGGTGGTTGATTTGCTATCATTAAAAAAAATTTAAAATTAACTGCATTGCAGTGGCTATTGCAGGACAGTGCCATTAAGCATGTCAAAAGACTTGGTCTCCCCTCCCCTAGACGAAGATGAGGATTAAACAATCATCATCATCACCATTGTCGTGTAACCTAATCCGTGGTATGTCCCACGGGCCAAAATAAAATGTTTCAGATGTTGAATTGAAAGATTGCATCAAAATTAATTTGCTGGAACAACAGTGATTCGACCGAGAGCTTTTTTTAAGTTAGTTCGGTAGTATAATAATTATAACAAAATTAATTTTTTTTTTTATTAATTATTATTGTAATTAATTTATTAAATTTATTATTTAAATATTTTACACTCAAATAAATTTACATATTTAGTGTAATTTAATAAATATGTATAATTATTTTTATTTTCAATAGTCAGTTTAATTAATTTTAATTTTTCTTGATCTAATTTAAATTAATTTTTATGAAATAAATTAATATTTTATTTATTATTTATTTATTCTTTTGACTAATTACCTATTTAATTATGCAATAGTTTTGATTTCAGATACTTATATTCAAAATAATAAACATATTAATTCGTATACAATTAAATTATAACTTAAATACAAAATATATAAATTTAATTTTTACAATTATTATTATTAGAACGTTTTCGTTGATTATTATTTCGACGAACTTTTTTCACACCTTTTCTTTTACGTGATAATCTTGACTTCCAAGTTTCAGAATTAATTTCATCTAAAGGATCATGAAATTTATCATTAACAAAATGTGGTAGACTATCTTCAAATTGAACTTCATCATGTGCAATATTCTGTTGAGGTAATTCATTTGATGATGATGATGATGATGATGTTGATGATTGAAAATAATTACTTGGTATTATAAATGGTATAATATGAAAATTAGATGGTATAAAACTATTAATTAATTGTATACCAGTTGGTTTACCATCATCATCATAAATTGGTACTATTGTTGCATTTTTATGAATAATAGCAAACATAGGTTCTGCATCAGTTGGTGTTGCTTGATTAAAAATTGTATCCATTGCTTGTACAGATGATACACTTTCTGTAGTTGATGTATCAACATTTTCTTGTCTATTTGGTATTAAATTTGTTGGTGGTTTAAAAATTGGGAAATTTTCTGGATTTAGAAAACTAAATATTGGTGGTAATTGTGGAAAACCATTAATTCCAAATGGTGGTTTACTTGTTGTTGATTGCTCAGTTGCAACTGATGATGTTTCACTTTCATTATCATCAGCTAAATCACTTGCAGATGATGTTGATGGTGTTGCTTGTGTTGTACTCATTATATTTACAGATGGTAAAGTGAATGTTGGTAAATTTGGTAATAAGTTTTCAAATATATTGGGAAATTGTGGAAAATCACTTGGTGTTTTCATTGTTGTTGAAGTTGTAGAAGAACTTTCATTTTCAGTTAAATCTGATAAACTATTTGATGCTGAAGTAGATGGTTGATTTGTTGTTGTTACCATACTACTACCTGGTAATGGTAATTGTGGAATATGTGGTAGTATATTTTCAAAAATATTTGGAAATTCTGGAAAACTGTTTGACGGTTTATTTGATGTGACTGATTGTGTAGTTGTGCTTAATTTTTCATTATTAGTTTCATCCGACATATTATTTTCAGTTTCTATTGAATTAGATTGTTGCGGTGATTTTGTTGTACTTTGATTAATAGGTAGCTTTGGTATATGTGGCAATAAAGATTCAAATATGTTTGTCATTTGAAATGTGTTAGCTGGCTTTGATATTTCATCTGATGTTGGTTTCAAATTATTTTGGAGCAATGAAGTAACTCTTTTGTCATTTATATGTGAATTTTGTGTTGGTTTTTTTGTAACAATTGTTGTTAATGGAATTTGTGGAATATGAGATGATGGTATTAAATGTTGAAAATCGGGCGATTTATCTATTCGATCAATTGTAAATGCTTCTGATGGATCAGAATCATCATCTGATGTTGAAAATATCTCAGTAATTGGAATATTTGATGATGGTGTTATTAAATCAATTTTATGTTGTTCTAAAATTTGTTGAGCTACTGCTGGGGATATTGTTGCAGGATTTGGAACATCCAAAAACATAACATCACTTGGACTTGACATTTGTAAAAATGGTGATTCAGTTGATGTAAGCAATGTTGGTTTTTTATCATTTTGATTAAAAGTTTGTACACTAGAATGATAACCAGTATCATCTGCTATATATCTTGTTATAGAAACTAAACCATTCGGTCGAACTAAGCCATATGAGCCACGTACAGTACCATTTTGTAATTTTTCTTCATCACGAAATTGAATATTTTTTGATGCAGTATCTTCGATTTCATAACCAAATGCATACGTACCCGGACCTTTGAATAATAATTTTTTATTAAAAAATTAATTTGTAATTTTAGGTTTATAAAAAACAATTACCATATGGTTCAAATAAATTGTATGATGGCAATTCAGCAATAGTTAATTTATCCGACATTAATGGTAGAGAACGAAAATTTGTAATGGACTTTTTTTGTTCTGTGATAGTAAATAGTACACAATATAAAATCCATGCCGTCTAATAGGAATTAAAAAAGAAAAATAATTAAAAAATGGTTTGTAGTAAAACATTAAATTAGGTGGAAAAATGTAATTTTTATAAAAGTTTTAAAATTATCTATTCGAATATTTTTAAATACAATGGAAGTATCAAATAAAGTATTGAGATATATCGAGTATAATGAGCATCGAAGATTTTGAAAGATCAGAAGGTTTGAAGCACACTACAAACTATCGATTTCTAAATTCAATAGAAGAGACCGGAACTTAAAGAAGTAATAAGAGAGGATGCAGTTATGTACTGAACATTAATTGACAACAAAATTCCAATTTGTAAAATTTCTTTATGACTAGAAGAGTGCTTAGGAAATTTCCCAAGCATAAAAGAACCATGATTTGAATACAAATCACCCCGTAGTTATTTTCAACTTTTGCTTAAAGTCAGTAACCAGAAAAACTAATAAGCCAGTATTAATTAATCCTACGACATACTGATCAAATTTCAAATTAATCTTTTAAGAAACAAAATAGAACAGAAAATAGCATTAAGTGCAATTAGGAACAATTATGATGCAGCAGCTTCAGAAGATTTTATTAAGCATATTATTTGAATTATAGCATATAAATTGAAT
Organism: Argyra leucocephala; assembly: GCA_963942445.1. NCBI lineage: Eukaryota > Metazoa > Arthropoda > Insecta > Diptera > Dolichopodidae > Argyra > Argyra leucocephala. The sequence continues at coordinate 29,101,473 of OZ012679.1, read as the reverse complement.
TGCATTAATTATACCGATATGACGAAGTGTGGGGAACAGGTTGAACTATAATATTGTAGAAGGCGACGAAATTAACAAATAAATAATGATGCAAACATTTGTATAAATCTTCAAATTTCATAGCTCATATTTTTATGAAACCTAATACATAAAGAATTTTCTTTCTTTTATTAGATTTTTTTTATATTATTATATTAAAACTGGTCTCGTGAACCAACCATTATTTTACACAAATAAATGGACTAAGGTGACCTAGAGATTTCCTTAAAAATTAGCAATTACCTAATAATAAAGCTTAAACGATTTACTTTCTTAATAATATAACACTGTAATGCTTTTTGCCATAAATATTATTTTAAATATAAATTTGCAAAATAATAAACGAAATAAAATATTAATTTATCATCAAATACGCCTAGATATCTTTAAATAATTTATTTTAGTTTTAATGTCATTGCCAGTAGCAGAGTAACTTGATTAAGTAGCTCAGAAACTACTAAAATAATGAATGACATATTGTTATCCCAAATACAAATTGCTGAAGAAAATTATGTTTTTCGGAGGTTCACCATGGATGCCAACCATATTTTGCAACTCATTAAAAAGCAATCGAATTCAAAAAACATTTATCTATCTTTGTGCTTCGTAGATTTAAGTCAAGTAATCGGCAGAACATACAACTGAATGATGTGATCTAAATATTACAAGAAAAAGACGTTAATCACAGTTGAGAATAGAACTGATACAAGATCTATATACAAATAATAAAACAAGAATAAAATCACATAACGTGCTCACCGAAGATATCGCAACATCAACAGATATTAAAAAAGGGCATAGTCTCAGTCCAACTATGTTTAACTTATTAATGGATAAAGTAATCAGAAATACAGTTAATACCCCGTGGAGATATGGAATTAACGATAAAAACATTAATATCATATGTTACGCAGACGAGAAACTGTAGAGATTATTATTCAGTTTCAGCGAAACTGTCAAATTATACAACATGAAGATATCCAAAACAAAAACCAAATTCATGACTATTTTAAAAGAGCCTATTATAGATATAAAATATCCATTAACAATAAAATTATCGAATAAATGCTCAATTTTAAATATCTGAACGTAAATATTACCAGTTTTCACTACACGGGAACATAAATAAGAAACCGAGCCGCATTCATTTCAGGTTATCTCCGAGATATTTATGGAGAAAAAATATATGGCTGTATTTGGTCCATAATAACGTAGATACACTATTGTGACAACCACGGACACCATCTAAATGAAAACAAAAACTGTGAACTACAGAAATACGAAATCTGAGTCAAATATGTGAATACATGTTAAGAGATAAGGAACGTAGCAGGCAAATCAGGGATGTATTTTAGCAGAACAGCGGCGTTTAAAATATTGATGAATGGCCAAATCAATATGAAACGTCTATTAAGAAATTCTCCAAAAAGCTGGTATGAATGCTGGTAATCAGAAAATTGAGAATAAAATATATATTGAAAAAACAGGCACTTAAATGCCTAATTAAAGAATAAGAAATTTTAGAAATAAAATAGTGTGTAGGTATATTGTCAGACTAAATTCAAATTAAAATTTTCAAGACATTTTAATTCAATGTTTTCGTAAATTTAAATTTGCATTAAAATTCGATAAATTATTCGAAATAATTATATCTTATTTTAGTGTTGAGTTTCGCTTATTCCATGAATTGTGGCTAGTTATTTTCCATACACACTCTCTACTCAAAATGATTCATTTTAAATCAATTTAAAGAACATTTTTAATTATTTATACATTTCACAAAGTTTAAAAAGCACACTTTAAAATAATATATTCAAAATTAATATAATAGCTCAATTAATAAAATTCACTCAGAAGTAATAAAAAACAAATTAATAATATCTTCATAATATTATGTTGGATAAAAAAAAAATCAAAAACCAAAAAAAAAGTTCTTAAATATATTAATTTCCTATTTTTATTCTTTTTTATTTTAATTTTTATTTATTTTTTCATATTTATTATTTTTTTTTTTGTTTTTATTTATAGTTTTGTTTTGCTTTCTTACAAGCATTTAAATGTCAATAACACCGGTATATTGTTATTTATATATACCTATATTTTTTCACCTACATATTTTTGAAAATTTATTAAATAAATCATTCATCACTTCATCATGTTTAAATTTAATGCTACAAATATTTCATATAATGTCCATTTTTTTTTTTTTTTTGACTACTTAAAAATTTTTTCACGCATCAAATATTGATGGTAACTATTATTATTATGTTTTTTTTTGTAACTAATTAACATAATATTAAGCATGTTAAACTTTTACTATTACCATATAGAATCAACACTTGAGAATTCAATGGGTGATTGAGCTTTTAACTTGCTTTTGTGTGTTTATTTTATTTTTAAACTATATTAAATAATTTTTTTTTATTTTTTTTTTTTATTTTTTTTTTTATTTATCAATTGACATAGTAAAAATGTAATTTAAAACTTACTAAAATATTCATAGACATGTCGGATCAAAAAAACAAAAAAAACCGTTTCACGTTCTTAAATTCAACTTTAATAGATTGTACCGGCTTCAAAAACAAATATCAAATATTTTTGAATTATTTACATTTAATAATAATCAAAAAAAAAAAATAAAAAACCAAAAATTAAAATTTTGCGATATTTTTATTCCTTAGATTATAGAATTGAAAAAAAAAAATGTGTTACAATGTAAATTGCGCGATTCAATAATAATGTGGCGGCGGATAAACTTAAGTGAAATGAATAGAAATTTAAAAATCTTACGTCCTATATATATAAACTTTTTTTTTCAATTTCATTTTATTTATTTTTTATTTTTTGCTTTTTATTTCTTCAGATGGTCTTATCGGGATGGTCAACCGTCTTCAAAATGATGAGATTATTTTTTTTTTCTTTTTTTTTTTTTACTTTTTAAAAAAACGTTAAGAATATTTTTTAAAATAATTCTCATAATGGGTCACAGTTTTGTTTTTTTTTTAGAGAACTTTTTTTTTTGCGAAAGCTTTTTTTTTGTTTTTTTTTTTTAGTTTCCAATGTTGCTTTTTTGGATTTTAAATAGCAAAGGTGTTTGTAATTTTTGAGGTTTGTTTCAACAAATTGTTTGAATGAAAACTAATTTAAGTTAAAATTTACTATTAAATTTTTACCCAGATTGAAATGAAAGCGGACCAAATGGGTCTCAAAGTAAATTAGGAAAAAATTAAATATGTGTTGTCGACAAATGAAAAGGCCTCTCAACATCATATTGGTCAAAATATCACTGTCGGCACGGCACATATAATTTCAAGGTATTTCAAGGTAGCTTACCTACCTTGGAACCGGCGTCAATCCAAGCGACATTAATGTGGAGGTACGGCGAAGAATAACCCTTGGAAACTTTTGCTGCTTCGTTTTATCAAAATATCTTGAGTCGAAGGTTCTATCCCGAAACACCATAGTTCAAATCTAAAAAACACTCATACTCCCGGTTCTGCTATACGGAACAGAATCATGGACACTGCGCAATGCTACACTTGGTGTCTTCGAGAAGAAAACTCTTTGCCAGATGACGACGATGGGGTCTGAGGCAAATGACGATGGGTTCTGGAGGAGAAAATATAAGGCCGAACTCTATGAGCTGTATAATGAAGTGGAAATAGCCATGAAAGTTAAAGTCAAGAGACCTAGGACCTTATGGTATTTTGGTTAGCTAAGTAACTAAAGTATGTATCTATTTTTATAAATTCGATCGATTCGAACGATTTCCCTTTCCTTTCCTGGTGTACACTTTAACAATCCGGATAAAGCATATATCCCATTGCTACTGTGTAATCCAAACCAAATTATTGTTATTTGGCTATGTATCTTTGTTCGATGTCAACATATATTTAAAGGAAAGTTAACCCTTTATTGCATCGTGTGTCACACATGGCACATAAAGTATATTTTGCTTTTCAAGATATTGTTCTCAAAAATAGCACTCAATCGAGTAAATTAATAGTGTCAAGGCATGATTGTTGTGCGACATCGTTTTAAAACATAAAATTTTCTATTTCGATGCCACCTTAAGGTAGCCGATTTTGATAGACGAATTATTTGTTTTTTTCTGTTGTTGAAGCATTTTTAATTATAAAGAAAATATATTTTTGTTTCGTTTTAGTGGCATCTTGATGCAAATGCCAGATGACAATGTTTTGGTTCTAGTTACAGTGAGCATTAAGTTCAGGTTGTCCAAAAAATTATTTGCGAAAGTTGTTTAAAAATACACAAATAATAAGCTTGAATTGACAACGAGTCAAAATTTGTAATAAGATGTATATGTGATGTTACATAAACGAATACCAGAACATAACAATAGAGCGGGCCAACATTTGCAGCTGTTAAATTCATTTAGTTTCTTTCAATACTGGGTTAGCAGGGCAGGCACATCAGCAGAGCCTCTATAATTAATATATGTATATATTAGAATTATTGGTGTTGTATAAAACTTGTGACAATATTACAGATGTCTTTTACTTCTAATTTCGTTCGTTCAATCTTATTCCACATTATTGTTTTGTTTCGGATTTTAAACTTTTTTCTTAATCAATTTTTATCAGCAATTTCTCTATCTATAAATATATAGTTTTTTAACCTTATAGCCAAATATTTTTTTAAAAATCAAACTTATTATATAGTTCGGTATATTTAACATATTGGTTTACAAACAGACGGAAAAAATGCATTTAGTACGTGTTTTCTTTTAAATATTGAATTAATGGAATCAATTGGAATATTGAAATAAAATTTTTCATTTTAAAAAGTATATAGATTAGTCTTATCCTTAGGTAGAGATAAAATTATAGTTTTATCAAGATATTTAAAATGACAAAGGCCTTTCGACAATAACTCTACGTTTAGGTTTAAACTATTTTTTCATTTTTTTTTAGTTTTTAATGTATTTCCAAAAATAGTAATCCAAAAAAATTGTAAAACAAAATTCGACTACTTCTCATCTGGTATAATTAAAATATAATTTTTAATGTTATACAACTGCTTACCGAATATATCCAATTTTATTCTATTACGTAGATATACAAAAAATTTACCAAACTCTCTTTTATTTAGGTTTTTACGATTTTTTTTTATTAAACTTTTTTTTGCAAATTTTTTTTTTTTTTTTTTGACACTATAAACTTTATTAAATCACAAAAGTTACAAATTTTAATCTATTTTGTACAATAATATCTTTAGTATGTTTGTTGGCTAATAAAATTGAAACAAAAAGGAAAAAAGAAGTGTTTATGAGTTTTTCTAATAAGTACATTATTATCCATTAAAACTTTTTTATAATTTTTAATTCGAAGAAATTACATAAAATTTTATTTTAATACTAAAATAGTCTTAACATAATTTTTATTAAGAATAAAATTTGATATTTTCAAATTTGACTTAGAATTTATTTTTATTGCCTATGATTTTCTTAACGAAAATATGTCCAAAAACGTCACTTTATCTAGAAATAAATTAAATATTATTATTTTTTTAATTGGTTTTAATGTGAGAAAACATATCTGATTTTAAGGTAGTCTGTCTTCTTGTTCTTATTATTTGGGTGGTCTTTTCTTTGATCTCATAATTCATACACATTAAAATTAAATGTTTTTAAGTGGGAGGTTTGTAGTAGCTATCTAGCTAAAATATTTTAAGAAAGATTTCTAGGCATAATTATGATACGAAACTAAATTTGAATCCGTGTATGTATAGTAATTCATTTCATTTATTTAACACTTATTTTTCTCGGAGAGTTAAATTTCATGATTTAATAAGCGAAACTTAGTATACTAAGAAATAAATACTTGTACTTTCTATTTATATATATAATGTATTATAGGCAATCTACATCTTATCACTCCAATTTTTTTCCATCAAGTCTTCAATACTTAAAATCTATGACAATTTGTAAATCGTTACACGCCACTATGTTAGATTATGTATTACAATTTTTTTTAAATTGATTTATCTAAGACCGTATACGTAATAATTTATTTCAAAACAAAAAATATTAGTTTCGCTACGTCTTTTTTTACACATTTCTATTATTTAAAATATTAATAATCAAAATCGGTTGTGAAAATGGCTTAGATATTTGTATCATACATTTTTCAATTTACGGATTAAATATAATGATGATGATGTAATTCGAAAACGTAGAAAGATAGGATCTTGTTTAAATACTCCTTGTTAATATGCTCTTTCAATATGTGATAAATGCCAAACTGAACTGCCCTGAAAATAAATCTATTATCTTATTTATAAAAATTTTTTTTTGAAAAATTAACGATTTCCTTTAGTTCTTAATATCTTGAACACCGAACCTATAGTTTCAAACAAAAATTTATTTATTAACGAAGAGATAAACAAGGTAGTATAATGAAATAGAAAACACCCATGATGTATAAATTAGACGAGAGACATAGCTCACCTTTAAAATGTGTATTTTTTTTAATTGTTTGAGTACTAGTGCGTACAATCGTAAATCCATCATCGTACCGAATCAGTTTTATGTAATACTGGAGGAGGTAATATTTTTGTTATATTACGTTTCATAAATCACACCCCATTTAACTCACAATTTTTTTATTATAACAAAAGAACACGATATTACAATGGAAAATATTCTAATTATTTGATTGTAACGGATCTACGTAGACCGATTAAATAATTTTTGTAATAACGAGTAAGTGAAAATGCAGTTTCCAAATTTATAATTAAAAAATAATTTCCAAGAATAATTTTAAACCATTATACAGTTTGGCTCATTTTAGCAATGACTATAACCATCGATTATATATATATTGTCTTTGATTTTAATCAATTAGTTCTATATAATAGTTGATGTAAAGAACAATTTTACTATTTTCATATCATATTGATATAACCTACTTGTCTGGGTCACATAATTTTTTAGCCTCCTCGTTGACTGAGAGATGATTGAATGGTTGGTATGCAGAGCGGGGATGGATAGATAGATACTACAATAATACTAAAAAATACTGTTGTACCCCCTTCTGAATGATTTAACCTTTTTCACTTGATAGATTTCATCGCTGAGGCAACTAATACTCTTAATAAATCGAAGAATTTTTGCCGTTCTGAGAATTCAAAGAATTTCTGCCTCCCAAAATCAGTAGAAGTTGATGTTAAAAAATGATCATGATTTACTCATAGTCTATAGTTCCGATAAATTTTAACAATAATAAATAGTGAAACTATAACACATTCTTTATTAGTTTTTGATATTTTTTTTTGTTATTCCTATAGGCATTATTGTTATTAAGTATTATTATTATTATTATTTTATTATCAAATCATTATTATTTTTATTAATATATTAATTTATTCAAATATGATTCGCATCATATACCAATATAACGTAGAAATTATGAAAATTATCATTTACTTGCAATATTTTTTCGCCTACATTTTTAATACTTTTTGAGAGAATCGTTTATGGCGATTTGAAGTACTTGTGAATATATTTTTTTTTTATTTATTATTTTTATTATTTTCTTCAGGATATACATCAGTGTACATATAATGTATGTGTAGTAGCTTTTTTATAGAACTTTTTACCACAAGCTGTTACTTAAAACTTAAGCTTAGTACATAATAAAAAAAATTCCCATCAGAGTTAATTTAATTGTGGAATCCATTTTTTTTTTTTTACTATTTTACTAAATTAAAGTTTAAAACAAAAAAATGTGGGTTTTAATTATATGTTTATAAATTAAAAATGTCTTATTAAATAGAAAAAAAATAAATATAATTAAAATAGAGATCTAAAGTTCTATCCGAGTAAGAGAACACGCATTTGAAAATCGTTTAATGCCACCACCACCTCCATCACCATTGCTTCTGCTCTAAATTAAATTTAAAACTGATAGGTACCTGAATTAGAAAATTCTATATTTGAGTTCAAAAACCTCATATAATTATTACTATATTTAATTATATTTTTTTTTTTTTTTTTTTTTTACCTGGAAAGGTAAATAGTATATATTTAAAATTTATTCTAGCGAATTATCCAGAATTCTAAAAAAAAAAGGTGTTTTAATTGATGTCCTCATTTTGAAATATCAAAAAAAAAAAATCAGAATATTTGCAAAACTTATTTAAATATTTTTTTAAATATCTATAAAATTAAATTATCTTAAAAATATATGTATATGTGTATGTATATGTATTTAAAAATAGAAAATTAATAATTATTACATTATAATTAGCACTATGCTAATAAAATATATTGGATTGTTAATTAGTACTGAGGGATCATGGTAATTTGTGGTATAATATAATAAGTAGATACAATATGGCAATTTATTGGAAAATGTTATTGAATATATTTTTGTTCCAAATTTAAATATTATTTTAATAGATAGAGTTTAAAGCTCTTATTAATTATGAAATTTAATAAGGTAATTGTTTTGTTTTTGCAATAGAAATTAAAATATGATAAAATTATATTAATCAATTACCGATTATTATTAATTAATATAATTTTAAATTTTTTTTTTTATTATTTTAGGTTTATTTAATTCTCAAATAGAGATTGTATTAGTATTTAATATTTATTGGTATTTTTAATTTGCATAGTTTAAAGTAAGTTAAGACAAGATTAAATTTTCAAATTTAACCAAAAATTTTGGTGGCTTATTTGAGTTTTTTGAATTTGTTGGAGTTAATTTAGTATACTTTATATTATCAATTCATTTTCTCAACAATTTTTGTGACCGCTGTAACTGAATTAAATTGGTTTAGAAGCTCAATCTCAATAGTATTCTTGTTGACATGGTTCCGCAACATTACGTTTATATTGCGAAGTTGAACGTTTTCATCAATTAATAGATCCAAATTTACTCGAAACTCTTTTTGTGAATTTTGAAATTGTTCAAAAATTCTATTATAATAGCTTAGTTTTGATAGGATTTCGTTAAGTTTCTGCAGCATTACATGTTGATGATTTTCATCAGTTTGTGTGATTTTTGGGGGCTTAGGTTGATTGTTAAAACAAAAAATTAACAAAAAAAATGGCTTTCTACGTCAAATTCGAAGCAGTCTTTCTTTTGCAACAGTGAAAATGATGTATAATGCGATTATTTTACCTCATTTTGATTATTGTGCAACACTCATGTTTTCCGGGTCATCAGAACACCTGAACAGGATGCAAAAGCTGCAAAACAAAGGGATGAAAATATTGCTAAAATGTAGTAATAGATCAAGAATTGAATCTATGCTTCAAACACTAAATTGGATGAGCATAAATCAAAGAATACATTTTAAGGTTTTAATTTTTGTTTTTCGGTTGAAGTACAACTTACTTCCACAATATCTCACAAGGAACTTACAGCTCGTTAGTGAATGCCAACCGAATAATCTAAGAGGAGGAGAAAGATTTAGAGTCGCACGACTCAACAGAACAGCAGGTCAAAACCAATTACTGAATAAAGGATTGTAGTTGTTTAACTCACTGCCGAATGAGGTAGAGTGTATCAGGAACATCAATCGATTCAAAATGACTATTTCAAAGTATGTTACAGTAAATTTTTAGAATATTAATTTTAAAGTTATTTTGTTTTTATTTTGCTGATAAAATTTAATTGGTGATTATTTTTTTTCTTTGTTGATTTTTAGAAAAGATATTATTTGAGTTTTGATGCATTGAATTAATTGAATTGAATTTACTTAAATTAGTATTACGTTATTGTTAATGTTAATTATATAAATTTTTATACAAAACTAATAAAAAAAAAAAAAAAATAGGTATCCACATATGTGTTTAGAGTGATCGGAATTGTAAGCAAAGTACATAGTGTTTGTGTCGCCAACACAATGTTGTCATCTCATGTTGTATTTGTATGTACATTGTATCGGTTGAAATTTTTTTGATACATTTCCGATGTCACCGATAGTTACGTTAACAAACAAAATTGCTGTATATATGGAGACTAATACACAAGAAGGGTATATTACAGACATCCAAAAATATACATTGTTTAGTGCAATTTACACTCTGGTGGCATCATCGGGCCTTATTTCTTCAAAAATGAAGACGGAGATGGTTTTACGGTCTAAGAAGATCGTTACCGCACCATGATTGATGATTTTGCTTAAAAATATCGATGACATTGATTCGAACGAAATATGGTGACAACAGAATGGCGCTACGTGGCATTCAGCGACCATGCTGAAACCGAGCTGAGCCAGTCCAATTCTAAAGTATAAATTATAAATTATTCAGTCTTCATTCATCATCCTTAGACATCAGTCATCCGAATATGATGTGCCAACTGAAATTGATCAAGATATATTAATTAAACTTAGTGAAACACATCATAACTATAGTTTCTAATTTTTATTATTTAAAAATGTTTCACCTAAAGTCTGCAGCATATTCTATAAAATAATTATATTTAATCTTTAAATTTTACGGTACAATCTGAACCACTTCCGAACCGAACACTTCCTGTTCCCAAACGAACTCATAAAAAATTTGAAGTTTAAACTCAGTTTCTAAAAATTTTTGTTTTGTATCCATTTCATAAAAAAACAAATAATATATATATATATGTATATGATAATATGTATAATATGTATATGATAATATACAAAAATAAAACCAATTGCTATTTTAATTTACAAAACTGTGTTATTTATATAGCATTCATGAAAGAATTTAATAATGTTCAAATTCTCCACTCCCTTAACATGCCAAACTGAAATTTTTCGTCCTATATCATAAAAATTAACCAATCTTCCAATCTTGTCTAAATTAATTCAAATTCATTAGAATTACGTTTAGATTACAATGTTATTTCGTTTAAATCTTCAATTTTTAAATTCACTTTAAAAATCTAGATCAACTGTTTTCATTTTTGTTTTTATTTTCGTTTTTTTTTTATTTTTTGCATAAATTAATGTTTATGAAAATTTCTTTTTATTTGATGAATCAAGGTATCACATTACATAGTGTTTTGTCAAATTATTGTCTATATTAGTTAGTACTAAAACGAAAGAAAATTCCATATTTAGAGCGATATAATTTTTAAAAATGATTATACAATTTTAACTCTTTTACTACCTATGCTCTTTATAATGGAAGTAAGTTTTAACGAAGCTTTCATCAATTTAGTTAATATCATTTCACAGAGTTAGTGAGTAACTGTTATTATTATAAATATATTTTTCAATCAATTTTTTTAATTCATTGACCTAATCTACACTCTTGCTGTAAACAACACTCATGGTTCCAGTTGCCCTTTATAGTATATAATATTTGGGTACTATGCATTTTAGTGAGAAAAATAAAAACTGATAGGTGAATATTTTATTTTACTGGTCAAAATTAATAAAGTTACTGAAGTAATTGAAATTTAGATGTTTAGACTGTGAGACATGAAAGTTGTGTATGGCGCAATTGTAGGGAATGGTTTATTGCAAAAAAACAAAATAATAAATTAAAAACACAAAACTCCATTTTTTTATATTAAAATTTTTAATTTTTGGCAAGTTATTAATTGAAAACAATAAGTCTCATGACCGTTATACACCCATATTCTCTTAGACCCATAGTTGGCGAAAAGGAAAAATTCATCTCGTCTCGTCTCGCTGAATATGCATTTCTGTTACACACTGTAAGTGCCGTGATAGAACATTTTATTTGTTGGTAGTACTGTTAATTTTTTGCTGTCAAAAAAAATTATTGGTATATAAACAAAATACTGTTTATAAACTTCTTGGAAAGTGTTATTGGGGAAATAAAAAATAAATATAAATATATTTATGTTTTAAATATTTTTTAGTTTGGTACATAAACAGTAGTAAAACAGTAATAGTAAAGATGGTTTTTTTTTTGTCAAAACAAAAACACAACTTTAATAATAATGGAAAAAAAATTATGAAAAATTGTTTATTAATCTTTACTCAACTATTTTATCTATTCAATTTATTTATTTAATTCAATTTTGTGATAAAAAAAACACAAAATACTTTGGCGAGATACTCTATCGCTTACAATTTTTAACGAGATCAAAAATGGCTATCGCGTCTCGTCAAAGGTCTAACAGAAATTACTCATGAGACAGAATACAAAACTATCTCTTCAAAGACATTTTCACACGATCTCGTGAGATGGGTCTAACAGAATATGGGTAATAGTTACGTTCATCAACTCAAAAAGAAAGCTGTTAAAAAAATATTACTTCAACTTGCATATCTGCAGAACTGTAGTTGATATTCGTTACATAATTTTTTCAATATGAGTTTTTAACCCTCTGAAGCTCAGGTAAAATTAGATAATACATATATGGTTTTTGCCTAAACCACTCTATAGGTGACGAATATAGAGTATTTGCTATAATGATTTCGATGCTTTAGTGTACCTTCTCGAAGAACCTATATATTTTAATGAAGTAATGAAATACACTTTAATTGTCGTTTTATATAATTTTATTTGACTAAGAATTTACTACACTAATAACAAATTAAACCGATAATATTTACGTTTTATTTTTAGCACTCGATTGCTTGCACGCGTATTATTCGACAACTTTCTTTTACGAGTAGAGATGATTGCCGACTTCAGTTTTTAATTGGTTCGCTACGCCGCCGCAGATTGTTGCGCTGCCGCAACTCCAAAAAATCAGCTAGAACAACACTGTATGTAATTAAACGATTATCCATTGTGGTCAGAAATCTATTGAATTGTTTTTATTAAAAAAATATCGACGTTATTTCATGCTGCCATTATTTACTCTGATATATTTTACCAATTTTAGTTTTATTTGTTATATTTCATTTATGTGTTCTTTTGGGTAATTTTTCCGGAAGCAATCCATTTTCAAACAATTACTCAACTTTTTAATTAACTTTTATGTAAAATCTATGTATTCTTCTATATAACATCTATGTATTTTTATTATGTACATACATACATACATACATTAGCGTACATTATATTTAATTTGTTTTTTATTTCGATTTATAAATATTCAATTTATTATACACTATTTTAATATTTTTTAAATACCCGTCTTACTGTTAGAATCTATTGCATCATAAGTTAGCAGTGAAAGGGTTAATTTAAAAAACATAACTATGTATAATAATTATTGTTCTATTTTGTGAATATAAAATCTATCGTTAAAATAAAATTAAATCGAATACCACCCAAAATTTGACCATAATGTAAAAAAAAATATATTAATATATAATAAATAAATTATTAAATAAAAAACTAAATGTTTTCATGGAATACGATATTGTAATTTTACTATACAAAAAACATAATTTTTTTAATTTATCGTAATTACTTTTATTTTATTTTTTTAGTATTTGTTTTGGGCAATGATAGCCATATTAAAATAAAATTATAAATATATTTAAAAAGAAAAAGTGTTTGAATTTCGATACAACACAATAAAAAAATTAATGTTAATATAAAAAAAAAAAAAAATTATTTAACGATTATTGGTTGTTTCCATCACAAAATATCCTTTTTTAGATATTATAACTAAACACAGTTTAATATAAATAATATATTGAATAATAAAATAATATATTAAATTACTTTTCTAAAGGTAATAAAAATAAAATATATTTTATATGTTATATAGTTATGTATATATTTACATAATGTATACATTTTGTTTTTGTAATCTGATTTTTGAAATATTTCAATATTACCATAATGAGAGAACAAAATCTTATTGAGAGAATATTGACCTTTTCTAAAAGAAAATATTTCAAAAATAATAATTTCTATTTAGTAAATTATTTATTTATTATCATCTGGTAACACTAAATCATTGTCAATTCATTTCTTTGCATTATTTTTAGATTATATAAATATAAATTTAGGAAAATTATCTTGTCTTTCCTGCAAGATTTATTTACAATCTATTAACAATAAAAATATTTAATAATTATAACTATTTTTTATATGTTGGTTAGGGGATGAAGTAGTTCTTCTTACGAAGAAATCACAATTTGTAGGTAGTTAAATTTCTGGTAATAGATGTTGTTTAATGGTGTTTTTTTTTTTTTTCAAAAAATCAAGTCGCATTCGGATTTAGATTTAGGATAATAACATGAAAAGTACAACAACAACAATTTATATGCACTGTTTTTGTCTTTGAATTTGCATTTTCTTATATAGGTGGACAACAGACCATATAGCTTCTGGACCTGACTTATCAACGTCCCCCATTTTTGTCTGTCACTGGGGATTTCTCTCCAGTAGAAGATACTAAATTGTTTCATATCTTTTGATATCCACGAATTTGATATCCAATAGATTTGCTGTTATTATATCTATAATTTTTAGTTTTATTTTCAAATCTGAGACTCATAAATTTAAAAAAAAAAAAAAAAAATTGCTATTCATAGTTCCATAGTTTGTAGTTTTTTTCCGCCTTAAAATTTCAGTTAGATTGTTGAAGTGAAATACGAATTTATTTAATAGTTATATAGAATTTGATATGATTTATTAATATACAGGTAAAACTGTATTAGCTGTTATAAATCTATAAATATGTAGCACACTAGGCGAGTACATATTTAGGCGAGAATAAATTTTATAGAATTTTCATATGGCTTAATGTGTTAAAGTTAACATGTGTGATGTGAATATTCACTTAAACTTACCTATTTTAACAAAAATAAAAAAATTAATAATATCATTGAGGTTTATATATTACTCTGTAGTTAACTGACATAACCATTACATCATAAAAGGTTTTTAATAATCTTAACCGTAACCGGTAATGATTTACTGTTATTTATCACCACTAATTATACCAAAATTCCACAGTAGAACAGTTCTAAATGAGATGCTATAAGTAAACTGTATTAAATAAAAAATATTTAACAGTATGGCAACCTCAAGATCGACTTTGAAATGTATCAATCTATATGGGTAAGTACAACATAAGACATATATATATTCTTAAGATTAAGACTACTACTTTATTTGTATTTGATAAGCTCCAAATTTCCAAAGAAAGTAGAAATAGAATTTAAATAGGTTCAACGTAGTATAATTCTAAAAAAAACCCCAGTATTGTTTAATAAAATTCGTGATTTTAAACTAAGCTCTGTAGGTATGCCATTTTTTCTTTTTTTGTTACTTCTTGAGCCCAACTTCAATAGTTTGTCCCAAGTTTTCTCAATTCTGAAATTCTACTTTGAGCACGTCTTCATGTTTGTTTTTGACATACCAGTTTGGGGTGATCTTGCTAAACCTATATTAACTGTCATATTTAATATTTGGTACAAGTACATCAGACCATGCTATATTTTAGGTGATCATTGAGTAAGGTTAGTAGAACCCGATACGGTTAGATTATCAAATAAAAACTGTCAGTATAGAGTAAACGAAACATAGATACTTTTAGTATATTACAAAAATTTAAAATATATTAAAAGCCAAAGCCAAAAACTAATTTTAACCAAAATTAAATGTAAGAAAACGAAAACAAAAAAAAAAAACATTTAGCTAAGCATCTACAAGGTAGCGTACTCGGACCATAATGCTGTACTTAATATTTACAAAGTGATTATAAAGCCAATATGGTCTAACAGATGCTAAACCTGGAAAAACATGTCCAAAAGTAATCTGGAGATAATTCAAAGATTCCAGTCGAAAGCAATGAGAATGATTACTAATGCGCCATGGTGCATTAAAAATATATTGTATTATTGTTATTGAAAGATTCAATAAAATCAAATTAAGCCTAAAAAACAAAAAACAAAATTTTAGCTGGTTAGCATTACGTGCTATGAAGATCTGGGAATACGCAGTCTACTGTTAACAGTCCTAACGTTTATATGGATGTCAAAAAAAACTTAAATTACCAGGCTCAAATCTGCCGTATTCTTCTGTAGGGTGAAATGCAATGTGGTGTGTAGCTTTCCTGAGATTATTCCAATTGGTTCTTTCAACCAGAAAATTTGAAATTACTGGGCTAATGTTTTGCCTGTGAGTATGTGGTGGATAAAAAAGACGTCTGCAATTATCCGACGATCAGATAATATCTAAGTAAATAAATTTAAAACGGTGGGAGTAAGATGGAAGTCTCAGGGGATCAAAATTTCGCTGAACAGATTTCAACTGATTTATATCAGTAAAATAATGAGAGGACAATATTTGACTGGCATATTCACGGTTAGGTCTTACATATGTAACATAAACATATTTTGTGAGGTAGGAGTCTAAGAATTCTTAGAACAAACGTTTGATGAAACCTAAAGAAGAATTAGTTTTACTTATTATATTGTACTTTACTTTATCTTATCATAGTGTAACTTAAATTTGGGGTAAGATAATTTTGAGTCAAGTGTGATACCGAGATTTATAATGGAATTAACTCTCATAAGCGAAAAGCCATTTTCTAATGTTGGTATAGTTGAAACAAATAGACAGAGCTGGACTTCTCCTGGAAAAGGAAACATTTCATTTGTCAAGAAAATGTCAAATTGACTTTTACACTTTTAACAACACTTTTAACAGCTTAAAAAATGTATATTAATGCCAAAATTTACAGAAATAACATAATAATGGTAAAACATATTATATCACTATTTGTATTAACAGTATTCATCGATATTATATGTACATTGTACATATTAGTGAAACTTGATCAAAAGAAAAATAGACTTGATATTGTAAAATAAGAAACTTGGTGGATTCTAAAATGTCAGACGTGCAGATTTTCACATCTTTATATTGTATATGTATAACTTGAATATTGAAGTAGTTCGCAAGTAATCTAACAAGCTGTCGTAAGAATAATAAACAGTCTGTTAAATGATAAACATTTTCATCAAGGCACCATACTAATCATAATAGATGCCATATAAGAACCAGGTTGGTTCTGCTTCTGATTAATTATAAAATCAATTACAAATGAAAGTCCAGAAAGGTCAATGATATTATCGAAAAATAACATAATTACAAATATCTACTTTTCAAAATATAATTAACCGATCCAGAAACCCATAACAAGTTCTAACACCATTATGATGATAATGATTATGGGTGTTTACTTAAAAATAAAAATAAATTATTAAAATAATGCATATCATTTACCATATATGATAATATTAAGATTGAAGTAACTTGACTTGTTTTTACAAAATTTTAATTAAGATCTCACATCTAAAAAAAACAACAAAAATAAATTCATTTAGTATAAAATTTGTTTTTTGAATTATTAAAACATTTTTTTACTGTCACTTAACAAAAGATCAGAATAAAATTTATTGAAAAACAATTTGCTCCCGTTATATCGATTTTTTACAAATATGGTATTATGATAATTTTTTATTTTTAAAAATTTTGTAAACGAAATCAGTTTTGACAAATTTATGTTAAGTATATTATGACAATATAATGTCACAATTTATATATTTAATCGTATATAATCTGTATTTATCCCCCAGGTTTTAGTTTTATTATAAAAATGTTGATAACATTTTTTTTTATAACCTAAACTAGATTTCTTAGTTTAAAAATATGAATTTTGTTTTTGTAATTATTAATAATTATTTCTTATAGTAATAACTAAAAAAGATTGAAATGGATCACTGTATACCACTTTGCTGATTTTCAGGTAATAATATTGTAAAAATATTGTTGGATTGAAAATCTCACGGATAAATTGCTACATTAAATCAGTTGGCTTTAAAAGATTTTCCGGAAGTCTAGAAATGGTGGAAAAGAACAATATAACCTCTAGTTCCCAATCAATAACGATTTAAAATATCTACTAATTAAACTATTTACTAATTTAAAATTTAGAATTTTGTTTTAAAATTCTATTTCAATAAGAAATAATTAAATCCACAATTTCACTTAATTGGTATAACATTTTTGTTGCACTCTGTTAAAATAACAATACTAAGTTTTCTAAATTGCATATATTTAGGATGAAATTTTAATTTTTTTAATTATTTTAAGATAAAAAAATATGAATCAAGTTATCATCACAATCTCATGGCAGAGTGTTTGGATGGGATATTCTAGAATTTTTGTAAATACATCTAAAATCATTGGATGTACATAATATTTTTATCAATATCTATAATTTAAATTTCATTAAACGATGGTCTACAGAATTCGTTGACACCTACTTCACGCAATATTTGCAAGTTATGCAATATGTAAGGCCTACTCTTGAATATGACAACAAGTATATATGGTTCTCTTATAACTTGACTGACATTAATGGAATTGAATCGGTCCAGAATCGATTTTTACGTTTCGCTTTAAGTAATTTTTCGTGGAATGGTCCATTGCGATTTGCACCTTATTCCCAACGTGTTAAACTCATTGACTTGTAGTAAAATCTATATATAATATACATAATTACAAGAAATCTTATTTGGATATTTTTCTATTTTTGTAACTTAGATGCGTAAGGGTTGGGTAAGAAAATGTAATGAAAATTAAAATTGAAGAAAGCAAAAAATAGTAGGAACAATTATAATTTTGTAAAAAAAAAAGCAAAAACAAAAAAATAAATACAATAGTATTCGTCAACAATATTAAGCGATATCCATAAAGAACACTGTTTTAAAATAAATATATTAAATATAAAAATATTTTGTTGCCAAACTCTCATACATGTCCAATTTATTATTTTTATTAACCTCTTAGTAATTTTAAATTACTTTTATTTTTGCAGCTATACTCTCCAAGTATATTTTGCGTTACCGCTGTCCTGTAATTCGTATAAATTTTTTTCCTAGTTATTTTTACTTCCCTTATATGTTCTAGGTATCTAAACGTAATTATAACCTCTATGTGGATTAATGGAAAAAGGACCGCTTGCTCTATGTAAGTTTTTGTGCAATTTTGGCAAGATATTTTGTATTATGCCATACTTACTTTTTTACCACACTTTTATGCCTTTCTTATCTTGGCAGATCTTAACAGGTTAGACAATTTGAGGTTTCGGCTATAGTAGTGACTATATTTAAGTTGTATTTCTTAAATATATTATTACTGATTTTTTTTTTGTATGCCCGAATGTGTTACACAAATTCGTTTTGGCTTTCCCACGTCCTTATTTTATTAAAATACAGTTTAGAGTGAATTTTGCACCGAAATAATATACTTACTTGCATTTTCTATTGTAACCCTCAAATTGGTCAATAAATTCTATAATTTTCACCAAATTTTCATCCTGGCCATCGTTCATTTTCATATTAATTATAATGCCATTATTTGGTCAATTAAATATTGTTTTTTGTTATAAATATATATCTTACTGCTTTTCATTTAGATTATTTCTGTTTGTCAAAATTGAGTCTAACCTTAAAATAATATGTTTTTTTGAAAACCCTTGTATTTTCGATTCCATCTATAATAAAAATATTAATTTAATTGTTTATGTAATTTTTCATTCACTACACTTTGTTTAGTATGTACTTGGGCTGAAATCTTAACCGACGACGTAACGGTATCGGAAAGTCAAACGAACGTAAGACGTTCTGTGTAGCTTAAAGATTCAATTCTAAACATTGTTTGGCGATATTATTGTCAGGATTGAATATCTCTCCAATCAATATTAAATTAAAAATACTGAATATAATTTCAACACTGTTAGCAAATTGTTCTCTTTCTCTTTAAATGTAAATTTATTATTTTTTATTCTTGAGTCATCAAATTTCGAATTGAATATATCCTGTAACGGTTTGGTGAATAAACGTTTTACATCAGCTAACAAGCGATTTTGTTGAAGAGATATGGGATCTATTAAAAGTATTTTATCCTTTATAATAAAAGCTAGTAAAATCAGAATAAATTATGGAAAAGGGTGCAAAAAATCAGAAAATTAAATATACTCAATGACAATATCAGAGACAAACTTGTGCAGGAGACAAACTTGAAAGGCATATTCAAGTAATATATAGTTATAAAAGGGAAAATTTGTTTCTTTGTTTGTTAGCTTTGTACATGTTCACAATTATTCATGATTAAAAACGAGAACTAATGCGGTATTTTAAAATGCTATCAAATGGTAGGATCTGGTACCTGTAATACAGCTGAACTCCTAATCACCCAATCAAGAGTTTTTGAACTGAACTCCTAAGCCCCCATAAAGAATATTTCAAAAATCGAAAATGTACAGGCCCTAAAATTGATACTTAAATACTCCCTCAATAATAAACAAATCAGTATTTTATCGATTTATAAGATTCGGACTGAATCGGGTAGCTACCAGTCCACACAACTCATAGCACTCACCACGAATATTTCAAAAATCGAAGATGTTACAAGTCTCAAAATTGATACTTCAAGCACTCTCTCAAAAACAATTAAACAGCTTTTTTTACCGTTTTTCAAAATTTTATCTGCATTTGTAGAGTTTGTAGTGAAAATAAACTTTTTTTTTGTTTAATGATTTTTTTATTTTTTATTTTACAAAAATATTTTGCTTTGTCTTATTTTTAAATTAATTTAAAATTTTTAATTTTTTTTTTTTGATTTTTATTATATTTTTTTTTTTTTTATATTACACAAAGATATCGTAGTATAAAATATTTATTATATTAAAAAAAAAAAAAGTTAAAGAATTTGTATAGTAAAAATATCATAACACTCTATCTTACTAAAAACTAAAAACAATAATGAATAATTAATATTCATTATGAAAATATAAGCCAAAAAAAAAGTTAATGAAATGTTAACATACAGTTAATATGATATACAAAATAAATATGATATCATTTATGTATGATGTTTATGACAAGCAGGTCAATAAAAAGTAGATGAAGAAGAAGAAGAAGACAAAAAATGTTTTAAAAAAAATTATTAAATTTAATTAAATTTATAATTTTTATTACATAATTACTATACAAGCAAAATGTATAACCATTTTACTGGCATGTGGGACCAGTAAAAATTATTAAATTAATTACAAAAATTAATAAATAAATTTTTAATAATAATTATTTAAAACACATTTTTTTAGAAAAATTAAATAGAAAATAAGTTAGAAAAAGGTGGTATAATATAGGAAAATATATAGAAATAGAGATTTAACCCCTTCACTATCGAATTTGGTAAAGAAAATATTTTTTTTGTTACATTTTTACTGCATTAAAAAGAAATAAATTAAATATTGAGAACTATTACTAAAATTTATTTCTTTTAAAAAAGTAATTTAGGTATAGTGAAAGTGTTAAAATTAAAAAGAGATTGAAAGTAATAAAAATAAGTATATATTATACAGAAATAATATAAATTATACAGTCTGTTTATGAGTACAGTTACACACTTTTTCTTTTTTTTTTGCAAAAATATAACATTTCTATTGTGATGTCAGTAAATTGCAAAATTTTTAAAAGAAAAAGTATAGACAAACAAACATACTGTATATATTTATCACATATTGTAAAATATTAAATAAAATTATTAATTACTAAATGTCAATTATTATTATATTATATTAAATTATTAGCAAATTCAATTTTTAGACATATTTAACATCATAGATCACCACAATGAAGCCTTTTTGATCTAAAGGTAAATTTCCTGTCCCATTTGAACGTGTTCGGATCCAATTATTTTTATACTATAAAAATATACATAAATACATTTAAATATTTATAAAATAAATTTGATGTTTTCATGAATATTCCGAACGAAAGGTGAAATTATTTATATATTTATTAATAAATTGTATATCTCTTCTCTACTTTTACTTCGAGCATCAGACAAAAGTTAAAAAATATTTAACTCAAAAATGGGATGAACTAAAATGTTCGAACAATTTTTTATTTTCGTTGGTGTTGACAAGCTTCAACATGATTGGGAAATCAGCTCTGTATTTGCTCTCGCTATCATTATAGCGTAACTGTCCGAAATTTGTTCATGTTAAATGTCTACAAATTTAGAATATTTTGAAGAGTGGAAAAAAATTATAGAAATAATATATGTATATATAATATTTGAGATTGCCATCAGTAAAGCATGCATGCGTGAACTTGACAATATACATATATATGTAACATAGAATGACTTTATATGAGTCAATAGCACTAACTGGTATTGATAAATATTAGAATATAATATACAATTAATCTATCGACATATTGTTAGCATATACAAAGTCACCGGTACATACATACATTTTTGAATTTATCGAATTCCCTCTGCAATTCAAGAAATATTGTACTAGTCAAATATAAAAAATAATTTATATATAATTTTTTATGAAAATGAAAATTGATTGATACTACTATAATAAAAAAAATAATAAATTTACATTTAAAATTCGATTTTGTATAGGTAAAAATGATGTTGCCATTTTATTTCATTCAAAATTAAACTGTCAAAATTAAACTATCACAATTAAATTAATCTCTAATTATATTTATTTACAAATAATATAATTAGAATATTATATTAATTGTATATTTCAGATGATGAGAGTTCTATTCTATTCTTATATCTACAAATTATATTATTTAAAAAATTATATAAATAAATAGTCATTACAATTATACATACATCAGTTTGTTATTTAATCAATTTTATGAAAAATTTTATTTTTTTAATAAAAAATTCTACAAAATATGAATTTTAATAATTTTTTGATAATAACTGTATTTTTTATTTATTTATTTATTTTTTTAAATATATAAATTTTAGATATTAAAAAAATTAAATTTTAAATTTTGATATTTACATTGATGATTGGCAATGATTGGCAACAAATCATGTTATAATTAAGAGAGTTCATAATATAAGAGAGAATTTTAAGAGAGAGTTTTAAGAGAAAGTTTTAAAAGAGAGTTTTAAAAAAAGTTTTAATACTTTCACTAACTTTGTTAACCCCTACAATAGGATAATCAAATTTATATAAACAAATATTACATTATAACTGTTTATTTGTTTTTTAGTCAGTAATACTAAATGTAGAAGACATGTTTGAATTTAAATCATATTATTATCATTTTTAAGAGACTTAGAGAGTTTTTAAGACAAAATTTCAAACATTTTTTTACTTAAGTTTCCTTATAATGTAAAGAACTTTAAATAAAGCTCAACAGGTGTTATTTTTTTGCTTGAATCACATACTAAATATAAAAAAGACATATTTAACTAGATAAACCATTAATTTTTTTACAAAAATTTTAAACAAGATTTTTAACACTTTAACTACACGTTAAGTTTTATACTAAAGACTCTAAAGAATAAATTAAGCTTCAAATTGCTTAAATAATTATTAAATAAATGTTTCGTTCATCTAACACTATTAGAACTCATCACTAACTCTTATAGTGTTAAACTATCTACACAATTCTTTATTTGAAACTCTAATTAATTCCACAACATATACAAAGACATTATAAAAACATCTGTGAGTTATAAAAACCAATAAAATTTTTTTTGTTTATTTATTTTTAGTTGCACATGGTTGCACATAATAAATAACAGACAAAAATAATTTTTTTCTTCATTAAAACTATATTCATTGGTGATGTAGTGAAAAGGTTAAAAAGAAGAAAATCTATATTGGAAATAACAAGTTATGAAATAATTGTAACATATATAAATATTTATAAAAAAAAAAGAGATATTTGTGACAAGTTAATGTGAAAAATTTATTTCAAAAATTTATTTTCAATATTATGATAGTGATTTCTTAAGTTGATTTTCTTTTTTAAATATACAAAGTTATTTTTTGTATTTTGTAACGATGTTTTTATTAATGTTTATATGGTATATTTTAACATACTATACGATTTTTAGTATTAACTGATGTTTACTAAATAATATTTAAAAACACTTTTTTTGTTTTTCTTTTTTTATGTTTCAAGAAATTAACAAGTTGATGAGAAAATACACGTGATTTTGATCTTAATTATTTATATATGACGAATATATATATATATGTATAGTATTTGTTGGTATATATTGGTTATTTGCAAATACCTCAACTATTTATTTATTTACCTTAAATTGATTAATTTTGTTAGATCATATACATAACATATAATAGAAGAATAATAGAGCAAAAGAAAAAGGTTAGATTATAGACGTTTGTTAATGTAATTATATAATTGCATAATTTTAATTTTTTAACAAAACAAAACGTTACATAATATGTATATTAATTACATTTTCCGCATATTGTTAACCAAAATCAGTTTTCTCTTCTTTATGTATAATCGTTTTGTTATTGGAAATTATATTGCGGAAAATCATTTTTTACTTATTTACTTTTTGTTTTCACTTTTGCATTTTAATTACTATTTATTTTCTAATATTATCATAATGTACAGATATATGCATAGGTGGTGCATAATGTGATAATTTTGCAGATGCGCGAATATGGATTTTTAAGTCAATTATTTGGCACGTGTTTTGCTTGCTTACCGGAAATTAATATTGAGCGCATCAATTTTTTTTTTTATATTTTTTGTTTGTTTTTTTGATTTGTGGTGTTGTTTTGTTTTTATCTTTGGCACGTTCTTTGTTTGGCTTTAATTTTTTTATTTTTTTTATTTTTATAAACATTATATAGATTAGTATAGTAGGTAATCAACAATTTATTGAGAAATGTAAAATTGAAAAATTAAATAATATATAATTTCAGTAGGTTACTGTTTTTTAGGAAATTGAAAGTGTAAAAATTAAAAATTCGGTAGATCGTTCAATCAATTCAATACGTTAAGTATAGGTAGATTATAGATGTTTGAATATAGATTCTATATGTTATTTAATCCATTATGAAATAGATTAATACAGGATTAATTCATTAGAGGGTAATTCATTCCACAATTGAATATAGAATTGATGTATTATAGAATCCGATCATAGAATATAGTGTAATAGATTAAATAAATTCGATATATAGATGCCATATAGTGTTAGCTTTAATTGAAAATACTATAAAAATAGACATTTTCAAAGAACTTTTTTTGTATAAAGATATATATAAAAAATAATAACGAATATTCGCTTACTGCTTGATAGCAAACCATTTTGCTTATATATAGTATTTTTAATGAATGGTATTAGATTTAAATGAATATATTCAATAGTATATATATATTATTTAATCTATTTGAAGAGTTGATAATAGTAAGAATTTGATTTTACATTATTTAATATATTTATTTGAGTAGATGACAGTTCGAACTTGATCTTATGTATTATTTAATTCTTTACAGAATATAATAATTGTAGAACCAATGCACACTATATTATTTATTAAATTATGTAGCATTATAAATCTAATAGATCTCATTATTAAATTCATTATAAAATAATATAGAATAGTATTATATAGTATATACAATGCATTGTTGAATTGAATATCGAATTAAATTATGGAAAAATCCATTATATACGATTCAATATACAATTAATCAATTACAAAACTATTATTATAATATGGTATTATAAATCTAATAAATCCTACATTATTATGCAATTAATTTGTAGAGTTGATAACAGTTAAAATTTGGTCTTATATCATTCAATTTGTTACAGAATATTATACAAGTAATAAACACTATACATTGAATAACACAATAGCTATAGAATTATTGAATAACACAATTATTGAATTGAATAACACAATTACAGATTGGATTGAGTATATAGTATAACACCATTATAGAATTAAATATACAGGAATAAATCATTGCATAACAATCATAGAATTATATGATATTATAGATCCAATAGATCATATACATTATAGATATAACATTATAGATCCAATAGATCCAATACATATCATATCTGATTCATTTAAAAAAAAATATAAAATATATAGTTTAACAGAATTTGATTTGAGAAGAATGAGACTTGCTAATCCTTTAAAAAAATTTAATATTTTATCAGACATTTAGTAATAAAATAATATTTTTTAATATTTTACTTTAATCATATTATTTTTCATTATGACATTCTAATGATTATAATATTGTGTCATTATGTATTGCACATTAATTGTATTCAAACGAAAAAAAAAAAAAATTATTTTTCATTGAAATATATACATATATTTTGTTTTTGTTTTTTTTTTTTATATTAAAATATAAATTATAATTTATATACAAAAATATATTATAAAGATAGTAGTGGTGGGTATAATAAACACAATTATTTTATATATCTAAGAATATAACTATAATAAGATGAAGTATGAAAGATCAAAATATTTTTATTTATATTAAAAATATTTTGATTATTATGAATAAAATGGTAAGTACTTTTCGAAAATTTAATAAGTAAATGCAATAATTTATACGATTTTAACATAATGTATACTACAACAATGCTATATGAGAATAATTGTAGTTTCTATTTAATACTATTTTCAACTTAGAAATTACAAGAACTTCTTGTAAGGCTAAAATTGACGTTAACAAGAGTTACTTATATATTTTCTATTCAAATAATGTATTGAACATTTATCAAAAATGTTAAAAAATATATAAAAGTAATAGTCTTGTAGAACACAATAATTACGATCTTAACAAGAAGTGAATATATTAAATTAGATTTTAAGTGAAAATTGTTTTCAAAATCTTGATGTAATCGAGGCTGTTATGCCTATTTTAATATATTATATTGATTATAATATTAATTTTTTTTATTATAATATTCTTCTACAACATCACGAATAATCATAACAATTGCATATCTTACAATATTTTCGAAACCATCATACATTTATTTCTATATATCATACAACTTACAAGTATTTCATGATTTTACATAATTTGTGTTTTTTTTTTTTTTAATTTTATATACATAAATAAATTGATATAAATTATATAAAAAGAAGATGATTAGAAATGAAATAATTTAAAGAAAAAGAAAAATGTAATATTTTTGTTGTTGGTTGGTTGTTGTTGTTGTTGTTTTAATATATATAAATTCTATGAGATAAATTTCTATAAACTATAAATATAAAAAGTTTTAACTTAAAAACTAAAATGATTGTTTTTTTGTTTTTTTTTTTTTAATTTTTTAGATTGAGAAATGCATTTGATATGTCATTATTAAAGCATAATATAGAATATACATATATAATATATATAAGAGAAAGAATTAATTATGGAGGAAAAAAAATAACACAAAATTTAGAAAATCGATTAAGAAATGAATTTACAAAAAAAAAAAAAAAAAAAACAAAAAAAAAATATTAGAAATTGTCAATTTAAAAAAAATTATTATTTATTTATTATAATTATATTTTATATTTCTATATACATATATAAAAATTATATATATTCCCTATTTTTTGTTTTTTTTTTTTTAATGATTTTTTGTATTAATATTTATTATTAAAATTATTAAAGATTATTAAAAATTAAGATTCTTATAATTTCATATTCATTTTTTTTTTATTGTTTTATTTAATTTGAGTATTTTTATATATATATATATTTTTTTTTGTTTTAATAAATATTTGATTAATTTTTAATTAAATTAAATTTTTTGTGCAAAAATCAATCAAATATTTTGTTAAAAAACAAAAAAAAAACATTATAATAAAGTATATTTAAATATTTCGTTTCTTATATTTTGTGATTTTGTTTTTATTTTTTTTTTTTCTTATTTTTTATATTTTTTTATTATTAAAATTTGTTGTTGTTGTTTCTTAGTTCAATTTTTTTTTTTTGTGCTTACTAATGATAATGTCCTAAAACAGGTCCTGGTGCATAATGTGCAACTGGTGCAACAACTTTAGCTGGTCCAGATTTATGTACAACAGCATTAAAACCATTATGATCATCAGCTGTATAATCAACGGTACGTACTGAACCGTCTGGTTCAACTAATGAATATTGTCCTTTAACAACATCACCATCACGTTCTTCAGCTTGTGATTTAATATCACCGGTATGTGGATCTTTGATACCATAATTAAATGAATATTTTGGATATGACTATAGATTTGGGATGGAAAAAAAAAATAAAATAAATAATAAATATGAATATTATTAAAACAGGGGTGTAGTTATAAAGTAGATATTTTACATTTTTGCACTATCATAATGAAAGCACCATATTTAAATAATTTAAAGTTTCGAGAAATTCAAATTTAAAATTTAGGTAAATTTTTTAGGAAAAATATGAACAAAAATGTTTATGATTGTGGTATTCTTCTATTTGTGGCAATTTAGCTTTTTTTTTAATTTCATTTCAAATGGTTCAATAATGTAATATATTATTCTATAACCCACGCACTTTAACAGTGCAATATAGAAAATAAATTATTCCTTGTAAGATATTAGTCTTATAGCATTTTATGTAGGCTTAAAAATCATTTATCATAACAAAACAAAAATCCTTATTCAATTCAAAGAATGAAAGATGAAATATTTTTTGAATATACGATGTTCTAGTACTGTTACTTTGAGCTATTACAGCTCATTGCAATATCTCTGCAATAATATGAATAATTTTGTATTCCAAACGCAGTATTGAAATATATAACTTTGAACTATAAGAACTTTTAAATAATTTTGTTTTGTTTTTGGTGCAAATTATATTAGAAACAATGAAAAGTTAACGGTAAAAATTTGATAATATTTTAAAGCTATATAAACTTATCCATTACAAAGAGTTAGTTATTTTTGATATGCAAATAATTATGTGAATGTAACACTTGATAGTGTAAATTTTGTTTTTGTTTCTTTTGTAATACTTACAACTGGTTCAGCTATAACTTTATGAACTGGGGCATGTACTAAAGCTGGTGCATGATGTAATACTGGTGCTGCATGAACAACTGGTCCATAATGTCCATATTCAACTGGTGTGGCTTGTACGTAAGCAACGAAAGCAATAATAGCAATTAAGTACTGTAATTTTAAAAATAATAATTATAAATAATATAATATTAATTAAAATTTTTATACAAAATTAATTTTTTAAATATAATTTTAAAATTGAAAAAAAAAATTAACATATTAAAGATTTTATTGAAAATCAAGAATATTTTTTCTAAAAAAAAAATCAGAAAATTTATATTGAAACAAAATATTAATACAAATATGATCACGGTCGATGAAGCAGTAGATAGAATGTAATTTCAATTAAAAGATCTCAGGTTCGATTCCTGATGAAAGCAAAATCTTGTTTTACGGATGGAATTTTCGAACTAGTCGAATGTGCCATAATATTAATATGCTGGCAACTGATATACATATAAATAAATAAATAGAGAAAAAAAATTGATTACATGGTTATCTTAATTTGAGGCTCTCTAAGAATACAAGAAAGTATAGCTCTAAATGCAATTCAGAATTTTATAATTCAAGGAATTGAACAAAAAAAAAGGTTCTTAAGACCTTTTAATATTAATAGAAGAATTACAAAAAAACAGAATAATGCATAATAAGTACAGTATGTCATTGAAATTTATGCGCGGTTACACTTGAATCAAAACCAGTATAATAAAATTTACTATACTACTTAATCTTTAGTTGTAAAAGCGTTTAGCTGCATGCTGTTTTTGTATTCAGTCCAAGTCTGAGATCCGATCTGAGTCTGTTAACTGTTTTATATTGTGTTTAGGAATATTTTGAAAATTCGGACAGTGTATTTGAAATAGATTGAAATTTTTTTTTTTTTTTTTATATTATTATTAATTTATTATTTAATCAGTAATCACATATAAAACATCTATCTGTAATGTAATATTGATAGACTCCAAGTCGTATACAAACTCCTATTTAACAAGTAGTTCAAAGATAATCAGATAGATCAGATAATGAGATACACACATTGCTTTAAAATTTATAGTTATTTTGTAATTTAATATTACAATCAATATCAAATCAAAAAAAATATCAAATAGAAAAAATAAAATAAATAAAGCGATTCTAATGCTTCCAATTAAAACAATAAAAATATAAATTAGAACAAAACAAATATTTAAAAAAAATTATTTAACAAATTAAGTCAAAGTCCTATAATAACCATAATTTTTTCAAACTATAATTTTGTCAATCAATTCTTTCTTTGACTTAAAACTGAATTCAAATTAGTAAAGCGAAAAATGAAAAAGCAATTTAAATATTATAAAAAAAATATTAAATAAATAAATTTCTATTACACAAACAAATAAATAGTAATGTGTTCTATTGTGTATTAATAGTATTAGCTATTTATTAAATTCAACTTATTATTAATTTTTTCGTTTTTAATAATTATTTTTAATGTCGTCTTTAATTCTTAAATAATTGAAATGTTTTTAATAATTATTAAACATTATCTTTTAAATAAATATTTTAAATCTTTTCTTTTTTTTTAATTTTTGTTGTCTTTTTTTGTTAATTAAATTAAGTTTTGTATATTAACAATATAAGACGTGTTTAATTTTACATAAATCGAAAACTCAAAGAATAAAATTTGATTTTATTCTAAAAATAATAATTACTAAAATATTAAATTTATTTAACTAATTATAATTCAAAAAATAACTATTTTTAAATTAAATATAAAATCAAAATTACATATTTTTTTATTATAAATTATTGAAATTTAAAAATTAAATAAATTAATGATTATTTTTAATAATCAGATTTGTTTTAATTGATATATTTAATTTATTAATAAAAACCGAATTTCCTTTTACTAAAATTTTTTTATTTTTATTATGTGTATTTCGAATATATGTATGTTTCGAAAGCAATTAATCGAAATTAAAATTATTTCATTTTAGCTCTTTGAGTTTTGTAAATTGGTGAAAATGAAAATTTAAGTTATCTTTCAAAATTAAATAAAGAAATTAATTTAAAATAATTGTTTAAACATTTAAAATTTACTGATTTTATTTAAACTTGAATTGTGCATTGAATAGTACATTATTTATGATTGTTTGCTGTAATTTAAATTGGTTATTTTTAAATAATTGATTAATATTGACAAATTGATTCTATACATTATTATTATTAAATTTTTTTCTAGAATTCTTAAAACAATGTGTTTAACACTAACACCTAAATTACTTGCGCAGAATTAAATAATGCGAGTGAACGATATCTCTTAGATTGAAAAATTGAATATTACAAATAAAAATATTTTAGAATCCTAGTCAATCCAGCATAATTATATAACTCTGATTTTATAATTTTTACTACTTCAAAATCAATATTATTTTCTAAACAAAATGTTATTCCATATTATTAAATTTAGATTTATATTTTGTATATAAAAATTTGTGGTTTAAAAAAATCCAATCAGGTTTGGAAAGCCTAATAAAAATCTAATTTGTTATCTAATTTGGTATAAACAAAATGAATTAAAAATTGAAAATTATTGTGATACAAAAAAGTTTAACTTTGTTATGTTTACTATTGTAAAATGAAATATTTTTTTTTATTTAATTAATTTACATTTTAACTACACTTTATAAGTCTTTCTAAACTTTTTAGTATTAAAGAACGGATTAAAAATACATGGCAGTGGCTATTCTATTCTATTCTATCGGATCATAAAACTGCCAGAATTAGTGCTAACATCACATACAATTTTTAAAATGTAGGTGTAAGAGATAGTAAAATAGTTGATATAAAATCAAACTGTCAAATTGTTAAATTTTTTTTTCGTGCATTGGTGGGAATCTTCGCAACAAAAAAAAAAAAAAAATTTTAACAATTTGATAAAATGATTGACAAAAATTGACAAAATGATTGTTAAAATGATAAAAATAAATGTAAAATAATTTGCTCTATATAAAATTTTTGACATTTTTATGTCGAAAGAAAGAACTAACACATTTTATTGTTAGAATAGTCACCTCCTATTATTTCTAATTCGTTGGTACTAATAAATAAATAATTTAATAAAGTAAAAAATTAAATTTTAAAAATTTTTCTTTAAATATTAAATATAATTTTTAAAATAACTATTTTTAAATATAAAAAATCATTAATTATTATTATATATTAAATTAAATATTAAAATTAGTTTTTTAAATATTAATTTTGAAAATTATTATTTCCATTATAAAGCGCATTGGACAATTTAAATTAATTAAGCAGTTTTAAATTATTTGAATTGTTTTATAATTATTATAAATTAATTTATAATAATTAGGAATTTTAAATTAATTATATTGAATATATAACGTAAAAATAATAGTAACTATTCATATTCATTGTAGTTAATTGTAAAGGCTTATCATCTATTCTATAAGCACAAATTAATTAAAAAACAAATTTAAAAAAAATTAATAAAAACAAAAAAAATTTGAAAAAATTGTATTGTATTGTTGAATGCCATAAATTAAATTTAAAATTTAAATATAAACACTGAATTAACACTGTTATATTGCAATTTGAAGAATAATATAACATTCCCTGTTTTATCAAATTTTAATTGTCTTGAAAATGTTTAATTTATTCAATTAAAAATTCATTAAATAAAAATCATTATTTAAATGTCATTGTTAATAAAATTAAATAAATTTCAATAGAAAAGTAAAAATCATTGTTTTTGTATATGTATATCCGACATAATAATTTAAAATTAACATTAAACCAAATTTAATCAAATATATTATTATTAACAACAATCCATAAAATTAACACAAATAATATCCTTTTAAATTGTCCTTCAAATTATAAATTTATTTATTAATTGATTTTTAAAAATTAAAATTAATACAAAGTAAAATACATAAATATATATATATGTATATTTATATTGAATTAATATTATAATTATATTTAAATTTCAGAACTAACCTTCATATTAATTATATATTTTTGTATATAAAAGAATTAATTTTTTTTTTGATATATTTAAATTTTTTTAACCACTGACAAACTTTTTCAAATTGTACACTTTGTAATTTTGTAATTTGAGATATTTTTTATTTTTAATTAATATTTATAATATTTTTTTTTTTTACTTTAATTATATATATATTTTATTTTTATTTTGGTTTTTTCTATTTTTAATTTATTTTTTTTTGGTTTTATGGAATTTTATTTTTGATAAACTCCGAATGCACAATTGAATTTGTACTGATGACTTTTTGAATTGGTAAAACGCTTTATATACCTTAAAAATTTTTTCTTCTCAACTAAAATTACTTTTAAAAATTTTCTTCTTAAAATTGCATTTTAACAGTAGAACAACATACATGTATGTAAATATTTATATATATATATAGAATATATACAATTAAATTCAGTTTTGGCAAAAATAATAGAGGTGTTCCAATAAATAATAAAAAAAAAAAAAAAAAAAACACAAATCAAAAGTTTTATACCATTTATTGCAGTTTTAAGCTTTTTACCAATTTAAAAAAATTTAAAGCAATCAATGTACACTTCTTAAAAATTGAAAGTCTTTAATATGAAGAATATTTGTTTTTAACCACAATGTATATTAAACATAATATAAAAATATTTATACATATATGCTATAACATAAGATTTAAAATCCAAAAAACTTCTCATTCATAAAGCTTTCATTATACTAGACATTAGAAAATTCCACCAAAAGTTTTCTTAATTTTCTTTAGTTTCTTTGGATTTTGTTTTTTTTTCATTTAAAGAAATATACACCACCAATTGATGGTGGTGTGTAAATATAACATTTGCTCAAAGTTTTAAATTTGCAAAATGTACAGTGTACAGTGATGGTCAAAAGATTTTCAATTGACTGTCTTCAAACAACTTATTGACTTAAAATGTTGAAATTGTAGTTACGACTTAATAATAAAGTCATAACTTATAAAGTTCTGTAATTTGCCTGTATTTTACAGAATTTTGTTGACTTGCATTAATATTAGCTAAGGCTAATTAATTTAATTGAAAATTCAGTGCATTACTCCTATATTTGATAAACATTGCCTACATAAATCTGGTCATAATTTTATGACCAACGTTTATAAGCCATTATCAGTTACCAATATTAATTATATGTACAAATTATGGGTTTGTCACGTAATCGCAAATACAGAATCCCAAAATTCAATATCCTAAACTACTAAAATCCCAAAATTCTAAAATTTTAAAATCCCGACTACGCATAAAAATGATTTAAGTAAATATTCTGGAAAAATGAGATATTTCCTATTTTGTATCCAACAGTGGTTCTAATTAAAAACAGGTAAACGATACTATAGAGGCAAATGATAATAGAGACAAGAGACCCCTATTTATTAATTATAATTCAAGTTAAAGCCAAATTTAACGTTCTTAACAGAACAGGGATTTATATATATTTTCACTATCAATTAATAGGTATAAAAAAAACAATATCTATACTTAAGTACCAACCTAATTATTATGATGATGAAATCTCTCTTGAAATTTGTATAAGTAGGATCAGAATAGTGTACCGGTGGAGGTGTGGTTGTGGTGTGGTGATTTATTTTCTCTCATTTTTGGTGAATAGATTGAATAATTTTGAGGTGAAATGTTGACAACTAACTGTATTATAATACATGATTTCAAGAAATACAGGCATATGACACGCTCGCATCTGCGAAATCAGTACTTAACCAGTTTTTAACTGGAATTATACAATTTATCAGTTTGATCTCCTTATCTAAAATATACTCAACTAACAGTATAACTAAATGAAATTTGTATTCTGAATATTCTTCTACAATCTAATATAAATGAATTTAGTATACTTTCTGAAATTATCTGAATGAGAGGGGATAGGAGAAAAAATAGAGTATGTGCATAGAATACATTCACAAATCAGGATAGTCTTTGAAGAGAAAAAATGTTGCTCATTCGTTTTCTTTGATATGTCCCAGGTTTTTGATAATCTAGCATGATTATTTAAGCTTTAAAATTCAAATTAAGCTACCGTTTGATTCTTATCAAATAATCAAGTCGTACCAAACTGAAATAAAAATATTATTTAACAGAAGAAAATGATGACAATGCTGATGTATCGCAATATAGTGCAATAGGGCTACTTTTATAGATAATCTCTACCACCGATCTATACCGCTGTTACCAATATTAATATCAACATTTTGCAGATTGTATTCACTTTTGGTATTAATTTTCTGAAAATTGTTCTAAAATCCAAAGCCATATTTATTTCTCCACTTATTCCGAATTATCATGTACTACATATGTACTTCGACATATTAAGATTAATTGCAAGACTCCAACCTAAAATGACGTCATTCACTGCGTGAAAATTATTATGTTAATTGTTATTACAATGTTACAAAATCACTACGACACTCTGTAGTGATTTTGTCTCTGTACTTCTAATTGGCCACCCGGCATAATTATCAAATAATTTATTACGCTACGCGTAAACGAACGGAATCTACTAGAATTTCAAATTCAATTCCAAAAAAACTATATTATCTTTACTTCTTCTACCAAAACGTGAGAGGACATACAAAACGAAACCTACCAGTTCTTTCATCATCAGTCCCAACCGTTTCTTCATGACGTTATTGTTCTGACTACAACATCATGGTTAACCAGCAATATTGCCTCGCAGCAGTTATTTACCTCAGATTTTTCTGTTTATAGGAATGACCACATCAATTCTTTGCTGCTTGAACACGGTGGCGGAGTCCGATTTGGTATTTGCACATAAACGCTAATGCTGCTTTTAAAAATCTTTATTAAAAATTGGCTTAGCAAATGGAAAATCAATATAATTGCAATTAAAAGTGTTTATATATTACTTTACATAAAAACAGTAAAATAAATCATCTATAGTAGGTAAACAAAAATTAATAATGTCGGATCTATCGCAATAGAAGATATAAGAGTTGGAAAAATCATTTGAAAACGATTATTTCGTTTCGTTTGTTGAAATGAAAAATAAATAACATACACTGGCTAATTGGTAAAAATAATTCTCCACTCGAAATTGACTATACAGAGTACGTTTTTAATCTGGTTGTTGGCTTATAATTCTTTAAAAGATTTGTCAGCTTTAGGCCTGCACTAAGAAGTTGAACTTACTATAATTATACATAGAATCATCGGATACCGCTACGATTCAAATAAAAAATATTCGGAGAGATCTGAAAACAAAAACTAGTATACAAATGTCATGAGAAATTATGCTATCAAACATGAAAACAGATTCATCATACTAATGTAAAGGCGATTAAGTTCTAAAAAATCGAGCGATCAAGCTATTAAACAGAATGTCAGATGACATGAAAATGCTGAAAAGACTTAAGCCCCACTATCTAGTGGCTTGTAAATGTATATTTTTAGAACTGGAGTAATGATTTGGTAGCATAATCATCAGATCACACAAAATCAGTCATTTCTACTTTAAGTAGGCCCATTCTAAGTTTAACAATCTCTTAAAAATATTTAAGAAAAAAAACCTCAGAGACAGAATCCTCAGACTGACTACATCCTAAAAAAGAATTAATTACAGACAAAATCCCAAAAACAAAATTACCAAAAACAAAATTACCAAAAACAAAATCCCAAAACCCAAATTTATAAAGACAAAATCTCCAGAACCAAAAAACTCCCCAAGCCACTGTTCTATATAAAACAAAAGCTAATATCTCAATATTAGAGATTTAGTTTTTGTGGATTTTGTCTTTTCGGAGATTTCGTCTAAGAGATTTTATCTAGTTGATTTCGTACAACCCTTATTATTTCTATATATTTGTAATTAATAATTGTGAAAAATCGTTTTAGTTGTAAATATTTTGTCCAACACTGTATCTAAATAAAAAAAAAAAAAAACAATAATCAAAGAAAAATTTTCAATTTTCTGCACACTGTTTGTTTGTTGTTATTGTTTTTTTTTTTTTAAATCAATTCAATTAAATATAGTAAAACTTAACAAGGCAACCCCACTATAAATTTAATAAAGCAATATTGGAATTCAAAAGAAGTGCAAAAATTAAATAAGCCTAACAGAAAACATTAAAGAATATTAAATTTTTTTTTTAGATTATGCTGAATATGTTGTATTTTTATGTTCATTGAATGCAGCAGTACAAACGCGCACTTTGTCATTTATAATCACTAGATATACCATAATTATAATAAGTTCGTTTAAAAAAGATTCGCGAATTTTATTTTTATTTAACTAATGTTATGATGTAGTTATAAATAATTGTTTTTGGATGATTTTTATCTTATGTATATATTATTTTTTCATATCATTTTAATCAATATCATCATTATCAACATCATCATCATCATCATTATTATTATGCTAAAATAATACTATTCAAGAAGTTGTCATTGGATTCACATTTATAGAAAATACAATTTTTTTTTTTTGTTTACTCATTTTTATTTTTGATACAAGACAAACTATGTTTTTAATATTGTAATTACAAGTGATTGTTGTTACAGCCGTTAAATATATTCAATTCTATCTCATTTGATTTGAATTATTTCCATAACAGTTTTTTGTACTTGTAATAGTATAAATATTTGAATAATTTATTTATCATTGAATTTTCAAAATAAAATTAATTTGTTTATTTATTGTAATTTATTGAAAATATTTATTTAAGAGAAAAAAAAAATCAAAACAAAAAAAAATTATCAGATTTATAAAAATATTTAATAGTTATTTTTAAAAAGAATTTTTATTCAAGATGAAAATTCACGATTTAAATCAATTTTAAATATTTGTATAGGAAAAAAATATGATTTATTTTTGAAAAAAAAAATTGATTTAGTTTAAATTTTGTTTTTTGTTTTTTGCTTGATCAATTATTTAGATAATGTCAATAAAATTGGTAATTTAGATTTAATTTATTTATTATAAATATAGAAAAAAAATTAAATTAATAATTAAGATAAAATAAAATAACATTTTTTTGTTTTTCATTATAAGTTTAAATTAATTTCAATATAAATTTATTAATTTATATGTACTAGGATTTTGTACATTTTAATGTTTTTAGTTTCAAATATTATGAATGAATAGAGCAGTAAGTTGATATTTTTGGATATTGTTGCTAAAGAAAGAAACTGATTGTTTTAATAATTTTTTGTTTGTTTTATAATATATTTTTTGTTTTATATATATTTTAATAATAGAAATTTATTAAGTTTTTGTAATAATTACCATGAAAATTTAATTTTTTTGTGAATGAAAAAAAATTAGCCTAGATATTGGTTTTGTTAAAAAAAAATTATTTAAGTTTTTTATTAGGATACCACTGCAGTTATAGCGAATAGGAATATGTATAGATGTAAATTAAAATAAAACGAAATTTCATTTTATTTAAATTTGTTGATAATAGCAGTAGTTTTCAACATTTAATGAGTTGTCTGAAATTTGATAAATATTCGAAAATATCAGACGTGGTTAGTAAAAATTGCAGTACCATACTGAATATACAAAAAGTTAATTCTGTCTAAGCTACTGTCAGGAACATAAAACAAAAAAAAATTAGATAAAGTTAAAATCTTTAGGAGTAATTATATTCATTCTAATCTAATATGGAGTAATTATATCGAAATTTTAATAAATAAATAAATTAAGCTTAATTAATAATATTTTCTTTTATAGTTTAGGAACAAAATACCAACCAGAAAATTAAATATTTACTAGTATTCGTTCGCTCCTCTAAATTCGAGGAAGTTTGATAAAATACATAAATCATACTCAATTTCATTATAAATTATTTGTTTTTCGTCATTTCAATTTGTCATTGGTACTATATTTTATTTTTATTTATCTTAGACATCAACCGCATACGTAATAATTTATCATTTATTTAATTAAAAAAATAAAATTTGTGTGTGTTAAAATTAACTTATAGGTGGGTCAAATTTTAAATTGAAATTTCTAATTAAAGATTAATAAATTTTTAAAAAATATTTAATTTCGCTACGTCTCTTTTTAATAATCTATTGATTTAAAAGAATAGTAATGAAAATCGATTGTAAAATCATTCAACAATATATATCGTTATTTTTTCAATTAATTATTGAGAAAATTAATAAAATCATATTCAAAACCAAACAAAATAAGAAAAAATACTAAAATCTAATAACCTAAAAAAAAGAACGAAAAATAAAGTTCGCACTGTGTGTATTGATAACTAGTAATTGACATATCGGACGTATAAATTGTGAAATTGAATTTTATTTTAACTATTGTCGTACAAGTCGATATTAAAATGTTGTGTCTACAGCTGTAGTAGAATTGAAAACAAACATTTTTACATACTTATTTTATGAATTGCTATAATTTCAATCTTACTACAAACAGTAAAAACTGATGCAAGGATTGTTTTTAAGGATTCCGTTTAAACTTCTCAAGTTAAATTTTAATTTTCTTTGTTAAAATAAACTTTATAATTTATTTTCTATTAAAAATAATTTTTTTATTTGAATATTGTCATAAGAAATTTGAATTTTTTTTCTAATATGGTAGAGTAGCAATACTTCAATCTCCATTTAAATTAGTATATAAGCAACATATTGGAAATTGAATAAAATAATAGAAAATTATTTAAAAATTACCTTTATTTTAATTATAAAGTCCTAAATTTTCAATAATTTGGTTCCAAACATTGTATATGTATGAAAATTTTAAATCTCTCCTTAAAAATTTTCCAATTGGGAAAAATACAAAATTCACACTCAGAAAGATTAATCACATTGCTACCTTCAAACTAATTGATAATTTGGCAAAAACACATAGTTCTGGATTTGATGAAACATCAACTTTGATTAAAGAGAATGTAAGAGTAGTTTGGTTCTTCGCATATTGACTTTCATTAATTCGTCAATTGAGGAAAGTTGTAAAATCAAAATAAATTTAAATAAGGTCTTACCAATTTATAAAAAGATGGTGACAAAGATTATGTCAACAATTTCAGATCCCTTCCTATAGCGTCAATATTTAGTAAAATACTAGAGACATATGTCAACAACATAGACATATGTCTCTGCATCTCTAAAAAATAATATGCTAATAGAATCATAATACGGTTTTACTAAAAAAATCCGAATACAACTACGGCAGTTTCCAGAATACAATCAGGACTATCTAAAACGAAAAAGGTTTGCTTATAGTGTTTTTCGATCTAACTAACGCTTTTGATAGTGTGGATAGAAGTATCTTGCTAAAAATTCTATTTGAATGTGACGTACGAAGTAAATGGTTCCAAAACTACTTTGGAAACCGCAAGCAATATGCTGAGTGTGATGATAAAAGCAATATTGAAAGTATTGATACTGGTGTCATTAAGGGTAACTCACTAGACCCCCACTGTTGTTCTTGTGTTTTTGTATGTAGTTTTTCCAATGTAGAAATTTATGTAGCAAAACTGGAAACTTAACGTTCATACGAAAAGGTCTTCTTGTTTATATTTACAAACAAAAAAAAAAACTAACAAAAACAACGTTTTAAGACTTTTTCAACATTTTTTTTTAATATATTAGAATTTTGTATTTGATAATTTTGAAATCATGTTATCCAAGTAAAACTACAATTATTAGAATGTCTATAATAAATATCTACATCAATGCCTTATTTATGTTCAATTGCGCTAGCAAAAACTATGTTTGTGCATACCAATTACATTGTCAATGTGAATTGTATGTTGTTTCAATTTTATTACAGTTTTAAAGAGTGAAACAGAACCTCGCAATATGGTAGAGGACAGCAGATTTATTTTATTGAGCAATTATTACTTATATTAATCTTTCCTCAATTATTTGTTGTTTATTGTTAAAAATTTATTTTGTTTATCGTCTTTGTTGTTTATTTATTATTTAAATTAAATTTATTTTACTTAACAGAAATGCTAAAATTTGAAATTAAAAATCATCAATGTTGCTGACAGTGTCATATTAGTGTTTGGATATTAGAATACATTTGTTATTAAAATATTCTGCCACTACTGTTGCCCTTTTCGAGCTTCTTCGATTTTTAGAGTATTGGATTAACATCACATACCTTTTACTTATAGACTAGGTATACAAAATTATATTAACAATAATAATTCTTTCGTTTATTTTGGATTTTTTATATATCAACGAATTTAAATGCAGAAAGATATAGTTAGTATAGTTCTTTTTCATAATAGTATAATTCCATAACTTTAAAATGTCATCAGGAAGTCAACCCTGGAAAATGCTTTGAAATTGAATTCCGATTGAATGGTGAGGTAGGTCACAATTTCGTCGGAAAGATGAACTATTGAGGGATGTGAAATTGCTCTGAATATAGCGAATCAATTGGATATTGAAGATATTGTTGCAGATGTTTCTTAAGATTCAGGTCTTAGGTTCATTGCGCCCAGAAAATAATTAAATAAACAGACCAGCAGTAGAACAAAACAGAAGAAGACTATTTGATTAAGACGCATGAATATGTTATATTCATTATAAATATTAGACTACCTTGAATTCAAATCAATATATACCAAGTAAAATATATTAATTATATTTTGACTTTAATTTCGAATTTAAAAAGAAATTAAATTCAGTAATGGTCAAAATAATTATAAATCAAGAAAGCGAAATCAAAATATCATTTTGTTTTTATTTTTCTTTTTTTTTCATTATCTAAAAAAATTTTACAAAATAAAATTATAATGATTTACATATTCATATACAGATCCACTGATATTAAAAAAATAAATAAATAAATATAAAATTTCTTTTACTTAAAAGCAGCAGCGAAAGCCTTCGATTATCAAAATATAAAATAATTATTATTCAAAGAAAGTAGATATCAATTTTGAAGTCAATTAAAAATTTTGATGGTATATAGTTTAAGTTTATGGAAATATTTTGATATTTTATACGATTAGGTTTTATAAAATGTAATAAAATGAAATTAAAACATTTTCTTGGATCTTCATACATTTTCAAAATGGCATTCTACCAAATCAATATTAAATCAATTTTCCGCAAAATTCATTTTATGGGCTTTATAAAAATTTTATATTCATCATATGATGTATAAAATTTTAAAACATGTATCGGAAAAGATATTATATTCAGTATACAAATATCCCATCACACTAATCTAATATTAAATTTATATCCGTAATTTATAATTTTAATTACAATGTAATTTAAGTTAATTATGCAGAGTTATTTAAGAGGTGTAGTTACAAATAAAGCAAGTGTGAATTAAGAATTTAAGCAAATAGGAATCGATTGTTATTCAAATTCAAATTTGAATCTTGGTAGGTGGTACTACACCCTTTATACTTTAATTATGTAATAATATATCGGAATGTCATTTTTACTTATATATTGAAATTTTGCGAATATTAGAGATAACCAATATCTGTAA
This sequence comes from Argyra leucocephala, assembly GCA_963942445.1. NCBI lineage: Eukaryota > Metazoa > Arthropoda > Insecta > Diptera > Dolichopodidae > Argyra > Argyra leucocephala. Next base: position 29,059,151 of record OZ012679.1, on the reverse strand, counting down.
AAAAAACATTGAAAAATCTGAGAACATTGAAATGAGATTCAATTTTCAAAGGGTCTAATCCAGGCATGCTCAACCTAAATAAGTCTTAATAAAATTTTGTTATACAAATACATATGTACATAATGTAAACATGATTTTTTGTTAATAAAGAAAAAAACAAGGTCTATTTTAGGAGCTACAACGTTTTTTTTTTTTTTTTTTTTTAATTAATTCATTTATTTCCTATTTACATTTTTTAAGTACATATTTACATTAACTTATAACTAATTTAGTTTATAGGAGAATAGTTAGTGGTATCTTATATTATAAGAATAGTGTTAGATACCACATGATCTCTTAACGAATAGAGATCGCCCACCGTCTGTAAAATTTTATTTTAATAAGTCAAATATAAAAAAAATACACAATATGATATTGAAAGTGTTTAGTTCAACATCCTAATTAACTTTTATTAGTGACAATGTTTAAAAATGAATATTTTCAGCAAATTTCATGTAATTCGGTTCGTAATAGCTAATAGCTAAGCATAAATCAATCGTCTAAATGTTTATCAGTTAACCGCGTGCACCATACTTTGATTTTATGTTATTCATGTGAGAGAATGATGATTCACATAAATGTGTGGAGGCGAAAAAAGAATTTATTCTATAATAAGAATGTTTCAAAAGTGGACCTTTTAATCGAAAGGTCCCAGGGTCGATTCCCGATGAGGTAAAGAAAATGCTTTATGGGTTTTTCGATCTGGTCCAGTACCCTTTGTCATTGGGATAAAATAAATAACAAAAAATAATTGAGAGTATAATCTGGTAACAAGTTAAATAAAATAAAGCTGTTAAGAAGGCTTAGTTCCTGACAATAGTAGTAGTTTTCCACATTTAATGAGTTATTAAGCCAGTAATTTGATAGATAAATGCTTGAGAAACATTGTAGATTTGTAGTATAAACTAGCAGTATCGTACTTAATTAAGCACGAAAAGGTGGTTCTACCTAAGTTACTGTCAAGAACATAAAAAAAAAAAATAAAAAAAAATATCAAGTTGATCTCATGATTTCAGAGCAATGTCCCTTTACAACTCAACCATCAGTTGCAATTCACAGCCGCATACGTCCACTCTGAATTAATCCAAAATTAGTTTTGTTATATTTTCAATTATTATTTAATTTAATTGTGCATCTGACTGTGTATCAACGCTCTTTAGAACGAATGGAGAACAATCTTTTTTGTAAAGGCTTCACTCGAATAGAATTGATTATTTTTATAGTTGTTTCCATAACATTATCGAAATTCAGGATTTTTCTGCTTAATGATTGTTGGTGCATTATGCAGTGGTAAGAAAAAATATCAGAAAAATCATCGCCCCTTTGAAAAAAATGCTAAACATCAACTTTCACGACCTACCATATAAGGAGCTCCATCTGTAGTAATGTTTAGTGGAATATTTTCAGATATTATGAAGTCTTCCCGAACATTGTCTCTCCTCTAGTTCATTCTTTCACAGTGATATACTTATTTTACTGTTGAATCTGAAAATACAAATATGCTCAGCTGGGACATATCGGAATTATTAGTAGATATGTCACAACTTTTAAAATTCTATTCAAGCTGAGATCGTAAATCATTTGCTATGATTTCAACTCGTCTTGTTGCAGTGTCTCTTGAAAACTGCATGTCTTTGATGGTTTTAAGAATCTCCTTTTTATTTATAAAACAAACTATTAGCAGCCGTCAAAAATGCTTACTCAAATATCTCACCATCTGTAAATGGTTTTTTGTATAAACAATCGGTGCACAGATGCCATACATAGCTGCCATTTTGGATTTACTATACAAAAGCTTCTAAACATAGATTGCTGAAAATTAAAAGATGTTTTTAATCTTTGTACTTCAAATTTTCTTTCCAAAGATTTCGGTGGGTAATTTTAATCGAACTGTGCATGTGAGGTAAAAAAATTGCCTATTAAAATTGACCTTTTTCGGCATAGCTATACTGTCGAACTGCAAATTAAACAAGTAAACTTATCTTTATTCCAATCACAATTGAAATGGTATGTTTTTAATTTTTTATTACTTCCAGATTGAATACTCATGATGAATTATTGGAACAAATATTTAAATTGTTAGCACAAAGTCCAGAATACAAAGCTTATTACCAAATAAATTGTCCCTTTTCGGCTAAGCTATTGTACATTTTTTATTAGAGTATTTTAAGGTTTCTAGTTTTTAATTCAATTTTTTTCAGCAATAAAGCCAATTTTTATTAAGATAACAAAGGACACGCATAGAACAATGCTGGCTGGAAAATTATTTTCATAGTTATAAGTTTGTTGACTTTAGATAGATTAGATTTTCTATTGATAAATATAGGGTATAAAATATTCTAATTATTTTATTGATTTTGTCTATAATTGTATTATTTTACTAACATGTTGTGGCCTCGGATGGGATAAAAGATTAAGATTAAATTTTAGTTTTAGATATCATAAAGTAAAGGGCCCAAAAATTAGTTGTATATATTCATATGAATAAAATAGATTTTAGTTTTAGTTTTATTTATTTTTTTATTTATAACTTATAGCTCTATATAAGCTCTAAGCTAGGATCAGTCTTATAAAAAATATCAAATTTATATTGAAAAATATTGAGGTCGGTCCAAAAGTGAAAATTTTAGAGTATGTTTTTATTTTATTAATTTTGAAAATTTTTAGCGATGCTAACATCACAAAAAAATACGAAAATTTTCAAATTTTCAATTCTTCCAAAATGGTTTTATTTTTTTACTTTCTTTTAGAACATTCATTAAACAAAGTAAAACAGTTGAAAAAAAACATTTAAAGCGGTCCAAAAATCAAAATTTTAGAGTATTTTTTCATTTGTTAATTTTTAAAATTTTTAACAGCTTGATTTCGATTCACTTTAATCACATTTTTAAAGCTAAAAACACATTAAACTATTGTACATCAAAAAAATGTTCACATAATAAAATTTTGCAATTGAAAAAGAAAAATTTCACAATAGTTTTTAAATATTTTACATACGAGTATGTATGGAGACTAAGCTATTAACAATTTAAATATTAAAAATATAATTCCAAAATATTTAATTGAATTTTTTGTTTGTTTTTTGTTTTTAAATATTTTAAAACATTTAATTTGATATTTTATTTAAAAAATAAATTATTCAACCTTATTATAATTCTAATATTAAAATAAATACAGGGTGGTTTTTAGTATATGGTAAATATTTTGTATAACGTAGAATAGTTCAAATTTAGTTAAGGTATTCAGGTGGAAAACAGAATATTAAAAAATCACAATAATTTTTAATGCACTCATCAGTTGGTTCAATTATACAATTTGCGGCAACAGAGGCGGAAGGTGAACTTAAATATGGCGCTTAACACCCAAAATGACGAACAGATTCACAGTTGAATGCCATTAACAGAATTACAAGTAAAAAAAGGTACTAAAGTAAAACAAAATAAAATTAGAAACAAAATAAAACAAAATAATTTAGAAGGGATTTATAATCGCTGAATCTATTCGTTAAAACTACTACATATATTTTATAATTGCATTTTATAATTAAATAAAATAAATATATTGTAATGTATTGTACATGATAGATTGTAATTAAGTAAAATAGATTAATTTTAATTTTCTAATTTAACTACAATTTAATTTCTCATTTACTTGCTTTTTTGGACTTGTTCATTGAAAAAAAAACAATAGGTATTTGTAGAACCAGAGGACCAGTTAACTGAAAAGCTTAAAGCAACACCGTGACATACAAAAATCAATCATTTATCTATATGCATAGCGGTACAGATCGTCAAAAGCCTTGTAACCAGCACCCCGCCTTAAAGATTCTTGTCCAGGTAATCCGATCTTAATCACATCTTCACCAGTACTAACTTAAAACCATCTTCTCGATATCAATTCATACATTATCGACTTATTTTACACCCCACTTGTCATCTTGCGGCAAGGATATGGACAATATCTATTATGCTTATATAGTTAGGATTCTTAAGCAGAAGTAAAAAATATTTTACATCTTCCAACTTCCTATTAATATATAAAGCATACATTCGGCCTTGACTTGAATATAACTCGGTGCCCCAAATACCAGCTTACAGTACCTAGATAAGGTACAAAAGCGAGCCATCAAAATTATCAATGATGGACGTCTTACTCAACACCTAACATCATTAGGTCATCGCCGTAATGTAGAAGCAGCCACTCTGTTTTATAAATATCTGTTTGGTAATAGCTCTGACGAAATAAAAAGTACTATGCTCAAAATACAATCATTCCAGCGTAATGCTCATAAATTTGTAGTAGAGCCTCTTCGAATCAGAACTGTGAAATATAAAAAATTCTATCATCAACCTAACCTCTATACTATGGAACACCTTACCATCTTTTGTGTTCTCTCAAACGTATAACTTAGAAGTTTTCATGAGACGGGTAAATAAATATCTGCTAACCTGTCCGTAAATTTTGTACTAACTATTCTATTCTATTCTATTTTAATTCTTTTCTAATTTTATTACTCTTTACTATCCTTCTTTTTCTTCATCTTAATATGGCTTAAATTCTGCGAAGGCAGTGAGGTTACTTATCCCGTTAATTTGGCCTAATATAAAAAAAAAAATATTGTATTTCAGAATTACATCAGTCATTCATGTATTGGTGTATACATACATCGAAATCATTTGGCAATGAATCAATGTAATCAATGTAACAGGATAGAAACGTTCAAAAAGTCAATTGATGCTTCATAGAAATTATTACAGGCGTAATTTTTCACTTACATTTTTTGTTTGTTTGTTTAATCCTCTTTTTGAATCGTAGGTCAAAAGGTTTCTGAATTACTTACTCGGGTCTTCGACTCCTTCGTTCACACCATTTACCCATTTACTCTATTCAGGGCGTAGTGTTTTTTAATTACTCGTCTACAATATTAAATTTTCCACAAATTCGATGTACAGTATTTTTCTTTTTTATAAACAGTTACGTTTTCGGATACGATTTTTAGTACAAGTATGATATTATAATTAGACAGTAAATAGCCAAATCGTGAGAAATACTTTTCTTTGGTATTTTCAACGTATAAACGTCATTAAATTAGCTCGCACCTAATTACTTACCCGGTTGGTCATTGGTCCATATCAAGATAGACTCAAACGTCCTCCAAACCAATAATAAAATTTGTTGCATCCAGAACCTAGAGGAAGACTTAAACATGGCTCTTCACCCAAAATGGCGAATAGATTTACAGTTGGAAGTTTAAACAGTAAATTAATTATAAGTAAAAATTTGCACAGCAGATTTTGGCTTTACTCAACAATTTAAAATAAAAATAATTTATGGCTATTTCGATGTGATGAAATACCTTATAGTCATTGGGATGATATAAATTGTAAAAAAAAATAATATGAAAATTTGCTTGAAATATATTAAATTGCAGATAAACTGATATTTTATTGTTCTTTGTTCTATGACGAGTTTCTATATAGACGCGATCTCTTCAGATCAATTGTACTTCCCCGATTGTTACCTTAAAATTGCAGGTCTATATCCTTCAGGAACGCTATTATTGCTTTAATTGACATTATGTGAATTAATGTTTCATTTAATGTTTAATATTCAGAATTAGGCAATGTGTATTCCTGGAAATATTTATACCTTTTGCGAGTTATGGCAAACAAATAGAATGTGAGAGGAGGAAACCTGATACATAAATAAATAAATTACAATAAAAACAAAACAAATAAAATATAAAAACAAACACCCTGTATTTATATGCATATAATATATATATATATATATATATATAATATATTTAAATATATCCATTTATAAATATAATCGGCAATAAATTTCAATAATTTTATAATAAAAATTGTAACTAATCAATTTTCCATGAAGACAAATAAATTTCAAATAATTTTTTTAATTTTTTCATTAGCTTCTATTATAGGTACACTATAGAAGAGATACCATACATAGATAATGTGTGTATCAAGATCTCTATACTAAAAATATACAATAAAATCTTTTTTAGAATAATCTATAGTCCATTTGGCTTAGAAAGAAAAAAAAATTTAAATAAAAGGAAAACAACATGAATTAACCATGACTACATCAACTCCCCAAAACAAACTGAGTTATTCATTCAATAGTGTAGTATAATTTTTATTTTGTTTGTTATTTTTATTTGTTAATTCACACAAAAACATCACAGATGTGCAAAAAAAAAAAAAAAAAAAATGTCTACTTGAACTTTGACGTTTCGCGTTAAAATTTAAATAAAAAAAACATAATAATAAAAAATAAAAACAAACAAAACAACATTATAAAAACTAGTAACTGTTGTACAGAGAGTATAGAAGCTATTAACAAGTTTCAAGTTGCATTTGGCATAATTTGATATAAAAAAAAACAAAAAATGCATAACGATATTCCATTCAAAATACTACGGTGGATGCCCATTTTAAAGGGTCGCTGGCTCGTTTTCATTTTTTTAATGTTTTATTCTTTAAATTTGAATATAGGTATTCGATTCGATTTTGATTTTTTGTTGTTTTTGTTTTCAATTTCGAATATTGATTCAATTCATTAGAAAAATTGAAAATTGGAAAAAGAAAATTATTTTGATGGTCTCTTCTGATGGTCTAATGGTAAAATGAATAAAATAAAAAGAATTGAAAAAATTTAACGTTTTTGTTTTAGCAAAATAAAAATGAAAGTGTGACTATATTTTAGGGTAATCCTTATAGAGTTTATCCATCTATAAAATTCTTCGAATCCAAACCGTTGGTTGGAGAGATTAAGTGGCGACTGATAAAATATTACTTCGTATTTCCACTTATAGAGAATTCTGCTCGCACAACCACAATTAGTGTAAAATAATATTCCGTGGGGTCCAAAACCTTTAAGGTCTGTGGTGCCCAGAAAGTAAGTAAGTAAGTTAAAAAGTTCATCATTTTACATGGTTTATTGTTAGCTTCTGTTTATAAAATTTTCTAAACGGTTATAATGGAACCGGAAAATAAAGTCGATAAAGATCGATAAAAAAAAGTGAAAATAAAGTCGAATCAGCAACTCTATCTCATTTCCATTTAAAACTGAAAAATAAAATTCTAACGAAGTTAAACAAAATGATCCGATTTTCTTAATTTCCATGTTTTATGGTATTAATGTCAATTAGATTTTCTTTAATTTATTTTGTTTTACATAAGACCGAATTTTTAAAGCTCTTCTGAAACAAATATTGTAACCGGGTTAGGACCAAATTACTATATCTCAAAAATACCTGGTATTGCTACCTTTCCAAAAATATATATCTTTAATTTAGGGCATCTTAATTACAAATGGGCGGTCAGATCTCTTCCCAAAATTACTAATCTAATCTAATTTTGCAACCTTCGTAATTTACCTTGGTATTGTGTTATATCTCTTCAAAAATCAGATGTTAAGCAAAAAAAAAACAGCGCGTTTCTCTGAAGTAAATGTTGTACCGGCGTAGGATCAAAAGACTGTATCTAAAGGATACCTGGTTGGTTCACTTTAAAAATATATGTCCTTAATGGTACATTTTATTCTTTAAGGACGAAAAGGACATTTAAAATTACACTTGTTGTTTTAATGGTTTTGTGTATAAAGCTATTAATAATTTAATGGGGATCAAAACGAAAACTCTTCTCTTAAAATCTACCTTATCAAAATCTCACTTTTCAAAATCTCGTTTTTAATTATAGAATATTTACCTCAATTATTTTTATCCGTAGTCGCTCTTGAAAAAATAATGGATTATCTCTTTTTCCCATAATTTTTGTAAAATTACAAAAAAAAATTTAGAAAACGATATATTTTGAAAATACGATATTTTGAAAAAACGATATTTTGAAAATATGATATTTTGAAAAAACGATATTTTAAAAATATGATATTTTGAAAAATGAAATTTTGAAAATACGATATTTTGGAAAAACGACATTTTGAAAATACGATATTTTGAAAATACGATATTTTGAAAATACAATATTTTGCAAAAACGATATTTTGAAAATACGCCATTTTGAAAAAACGATATTTTGAAAATACGACATTTTGGAAAAACGATATTTTGAAAATACGATATTTTGGAAAAACAATATTTTGAAAATACGATATTTCCAAAAATGATATTTTGAAAATACGATATTTTGGAAAATGAAATTTTAAAAGTACGATATTTTGAAAAGCCAAATTTCCAACCCGACCCCATTTAATAGCTCTAGTGGTATTAGGTTCCATGTTACACAATTCAGAACTTCGCTAACTTCTCTAATTTGTGTCATTCATGTTTTAATTCAATTAATATTTGCTTAAATTGTTTTATTTAAGATTCAAATGATGATTGGCCTGCAGCAATTTTGTTTTTTTTTAATAAAAATCAGAATAAAAAACAAAATTTTTTATAACTAATTGAAAAAATTATTAAAAAAAGAAAATCAAAACAATATAAAAAAAAAACAATTCTTTCAATATCTGGGAAACTACAAGTTTTAAAAAAAAAGTTGTACACTTTTTGTTTTTCTTGATACTCACGATATTCTTTGATTGTTGATTAGGACAACATTGTTTTTCTTTTTTTTTTTACAAAAGTAACCATATGGTACAAGACCATATGGACTTTTGTTAACAGTATTTCAATTGTTCTATTTTTATGTTTGGTCAGAGTCGTAGTTAATTTATTAGAATTGCATTGTAATTTCATTTTAATTTTACTTTAACTATTGTAAAATGAGAATGATGAAATCAGCTACTAGTTTTATTATTCAAATTAATTTTAGATTATGTCCTTGTCAGTTTTTCTACAACTTAGTAAGAACTCAATGCAAGTAGGAAATAAAATCTATCACTTCTACTAGGCGATAGGTGTTTTGAATAGCACTGAGTAAATTAGAAGACACAGTAGAATGTAGTAAAAATAATAATTTGCTTCATGGACATTTAACAGTTTAAGAAGTTCCATAGGGGAAGAACAGTGCGATGTAATGTAAAATTATGTCCTTGCAGAACCAATTATTATCAATTCGAAATATCAAAATTATCTTCAAAAAGTAAAATTATAATACAAGATCTAGCAACCGGTGAATTTACAATGGAAACAGAAGTACGACAAAGAGATGCACCATCCGCATTATTGTTCAACTTAGTGCTTTATTATGCCATAGGCAAATAAGAAAAGTAAGGCAATATCTTCAATATGAGAACACAAATAATAGCATATGCAGATGACATAAAAAAAATGGCAAAAAATTTACAGATATACAAATTTACAGATATACAGATATGTGGCAAAAGTATTTGTGCAACTAAAAATCTTGACAAAAAAGTTGGATTTAATATCAACGAAGGCAAAACAAAATATCTAAAAATATCAAGAAAAAAGTAAATAAGAAGTTATCAGAATATAACAATTGGAGAGTATAACTTTGAAGGAGTTACAAGCTTAACATATCTTGGAATAACCATAACAAGTGATGATAATATGCAGTACTGCATTAATAACAGAATTTAGGCCGGAAACAGATATGTTACTATGCAAAGAGAAATTTGCTATAGTACAAATTAATATCAAGATATATAAAACTCTAATACGACCCATAGTAACGTCACGTATGGATGCGAGGTATAAACTATGAATGTAGCCGAGGTGAGCACCTTAACTGTATTTGAAAGAAAAATTCGCCGAAAAATACTTGGCCCAAAAACATTGGAAAATATATAATTAGAGAGAGCAGCGGGATTGATAATATAATTAGTAATAAATACATTGTAAAGTTTGCAAAGGCCCAAAGACTAAGATAGCCCCTTGTAATTAGAATGCATAAAATTCGAAAACAGGAAGTGGTGTTAAATAGAAAGCCTGACAGTAATCGTGGTAGGGGAAGACCAAAGAGAAGATAAAGTGAAACCCAATCCCTACAAACCCAAAATTGGAGACAAGCGGCGCAAGATCGACCCTTTTGCAGCAATATTGTGATGAAGGCCAAAGCTAACCTAGATCTGTAGCACTATAACATGATAATGATAATAATTATCCTAAAGATAAAAATATAATATTAAATTACACGTTCCGGTTTACCAAATTCATTACAGTTTAAAAGATAGCGGTAAAAAGGGAAAATATAAAGAAAAAAATAATAATTGAAATTTAAAATCAATTGCACAGAAATCAAACTTTATTTTGTTAAAAATAGAAAATAACAATTTGGAACAATGATATAAATAGGACACCATATAAATATTAATTCTAGTGTTAATAGCTAGTCATAAGTACACAAATTAGTTGGAATGACCCAATCTTTGACATTGCTAAAAATACTAAGAGATGTTTAGGTTTTTAAGTCGCTACAAATTGTATTTTTCTAAATAAATTATTATAAAAATTTGCATGTTAACTGTTAACGGAACCATTTTCAAGCAAATCAGTAAAAAAATGAATATAAATAAGCCTTCAAAAAATCTGTAAGCAACATTGCACACATGATTCAAGAGTCGAATTCGTAATAAGCCAGAAGATATGGTCAAAAAATACAGCTGGCGAGGGTAAATAAACTCTAATCAGAAAACAAGTAAACAATACTGCTTGTATAAGCCAAATGACCAACCAATATGCACTTGGTCAAGCTTAAAAAGCCCAAATCGGAAAACCAGCATACAATATTGCACGTATAATCCCATAGTTAAATTTTCAAGAAAACAGAAGGTATGGTCAACCAAATAATTTACTTGGCGAAGCTCGATAAACCCAAATACTGCACATATAGCTGATAATCGTCAAGATTCATATTAGAGAAATCATCATATACAGGGATATCATCACATATAGGGAAATCATCATCCTATAGGGAAATCATCGATGAAATAGAAGATGTGATCAATAAAATAATGTACTTGGAGAATCTCAATAAACTCAAATATTGCATATATAATCCTGTAGGGAAATCATAAAGGAAATAGAAAACCTGCTCAACAAAATAATGCACTTGACGAATCTCGATAAGCCAAAATACCACATACCATATAGAAAACATATACACAAACTAGTAGTATGAACAAATAGCTAGAAATAGTATGCGGTGGATATGTTATGTTGAAGTCCTATATATCAAAAAAAAGTTAGAGAAGTTAAAAAAAAAAACAAAAAAAAAATGGTTTTAGTACAAAAACATTAAAAATAAATTTTATGCAAAGTATGACATTTAAAATTATTAATTAAAATTCTACCTACATACATTTTTATTATTATTATTATTTGCTATTTTATAATTCAATATCTAAAACACCTCCAAATATATGTACTTATATACATTAGTAAATCTATATTATATATTGAAATTAATACTCCTATATACTAACTCTATAATAAACATAAGATGTATCTCGTTAACGCCAAATTATATAAAATGCAAAATGATATTAACACAGCTCATTCTTAAAGTCGGTAATATTTTATTTCAATAATTTTAATATTAAAAAAACCAAATCATAATAATAAAAATAAAAAAAATAAATTAACGAACTATTAAGTACAAATTATTATTTAATTAAAAGCTTAAAAATATTAAATTTCATATTACAAAGTAGATATAATAAAAACAAAGCAACAACAAATCGTTAAAACGAATTAAAATTCATCCCAATAACATACGAGTATCTATACATAAATAATAATTATAAAGAACTCATCTATCATCTTGTATCTAATAAGTAATTTTAGCTACACTAAGCTACTATTATACTCATCATATAAATATTTTAGATATTTTAGATAGATTAAGCTACCTGTTATTATTCAATTTACAGTTTAATGTCATAACATTAATTTTAAATTATCACCCAAAAGGTGGTAGCATAATAGTATCTATGCAGTATCAACGCCACTGTTATTTTTCCTATAAAGTAATTTTATGTGTTTTGTTTTTATTTATTTTTTTTTTGTTTACTACTCTTCTACTTAATCTATATGTCTACATTCCAATGTATCAGTATAATACAAGTCTTTGAGTTTTATATATATCTACTTATACTATATAGCTAACATAATATAAGAAAAGAGCTGCTGTATAAACATTGATGATATATATTGAATTATTGTTAAAATATTAAATTGCAATGACGACGAAAACGAATAGAGGACGTACAAGTATAATGTACGAGATGATAGTAAGCTAGAAATTTAATATCATCTGTAATTATGCTGATTTACAATAATTATTGTATTCACCACATATCACACAAAAATTGTTGTTAAAATGTTGTTTATTTTTTTCCAATTGATATACAGTAGTGTACAATAAAATTCGAACAGCTAAAATTTGCTTAAATAAATTATTTTAATAAGTGATTTTTTTTTAAAAAAGATTTTTAATAATAATAAAATATATTTTTGTTATATTATTTATTGTAATATTTGTGTAACATAATATTTTGTCTTCCATTAGACGAATTTTTCGAAATGGGAAAAAATGAAGAGCCAAATTAAAAAAACTTACATTATTTTCGTTTTAAAGATGTTTTCTAATGACCACAAAAAATTTTTTGTGACGAAAAATTATAAATATTGAAATTTGAAATTACTTTTTTATAATCTAAGGTTAATATTTAATGTTTAGTATGACCGTTATTATCTTTTCCCGCCTATTGTTCATGGAGTCTATAAAATTATCAATGACATCATCTGTAATGCTCTCCCAAGCTATTTGAATTTGCTTTTTTTTAAATTCTAATGTCTCCGGATTTTTGTGTCGGACATTTTTCTTCATAATACCCCAACATTTTTCAATATGATTAAAACCTGGAATATAAAGGGGCCATTTCATAGTGTTAATACAGTTATCACTTAAGTACTTTTTCAACTACAAGTAGAAATAAAACTGGACTTAATAAAAATTTATAACATTTTTAACCTGAATTTTATTCAAAAATTTTAAATAGTTCAACACTAAAAACTAATATTACCTTTTTTGCCGTTTTCGCGCTGTTGTATTATCTTGTTGAAAAATTAACCTTTCAGTTGCAGCAAATGGTTCCAAAAACTGATGGTTTCAAGTCCACTCTCCATGATATCTATGTACACATCTGCATTTACTTTTGAGTTTACAAATGCCAGCTTACCTAAACCACTCCTACTGAAGCAGCCCCAAACCATTAGACCTTCGGTTATGTTAGGTATTTCTTGAATGCACACATCACAAAGGCGTTATTAGCATTTTCTACGCACAAGAAGCCTCCCATCACTGACATGGAACTTGAATTTGGACTCGTTAGAAACTATTAAGTAACACGACATTTCTTTGGTCCAGTTCAAGTGTTCTAGCGCCCAATGAAGCCGAGAAAATTTTGAAGTTGCCTTTAGCTTTTGAATCGATCGACGTGAAACAAAACCTAATTATAATAACCTTCGAACAGTTGATGTTGATTTTACGATTCCTCTTGCTCTGACAATGTCTGAGCATCTTGTGGATGTTCTAAATCTATTCTATTTTGAACGCAGTATCAGAAATTTATCTTCCGCTGTATACTGAAGTCTTTCGTGGCTTACCAGATACTTTACACCGTTCTGTATTCCCAGTATGTATTTCAAATTTTTTTAATGAGATCGGCAATAGATGATCTCCCATGTTCTATTCTCTGACCAATATTACATGTTGACAGTCCTTCCTTCCACAAAGCGATTATAACATTTTTTCACCATCACTTAATTTTGACATTATTTTACGCTTCTTGGCTCTAATCTACACTTGTTGAATTACTTATCACTAATGAACAATTGCTCCTAAAGTTGTACCTGAGTTGCACAAAACAACTAAAAATCGGTGAAGGAGTTAAAAATACTACCTGTAAGATAAAAAAATTTCTAGGAAATCAAGCTGTCCGGATTTTTTTGTACATTACTGTACATGTATGTATGCATGTATAAAATTGCACTGGCATGCAATCATGAAATGTTTTTAAAATTCACCAAAATGAAATCAAAAGTTTTTTTGTTTTTTTTTTTTGAAGATTAAAAGTACCTACCAGATACATATTATAATATAATATTGTTTGTATATATGTTCAAGTATAAAAAATATAAACTAAAAAGAGACCATGGGACTTGTATATTGTATGTACAAAAACAGCCGGTTTGTTTTTCTGTGATTGTTGTTGATTGAATTGCATAATTCAAATTTCACTCTTAATATTATTACCAGACCAGTGTGTGTTATACTGTTTATGTTGCAGTTTACGATATTAACAGTTTTACCTAGATACCTAGATACTTTTTATTTTTACTTTTTTTTCAAGTTTTTCTTTTGTTATTTTGTTATGGTTTTTTTTTTTGCATTTTGGTTTAAAGAAAAATCTGAAAATGTCTGAGCATAAAAATATCTATAGATATGGATATGAAATGAATAGATACATATATAATTATCATAGTGTATTATATATGTATGTCATTTAGGACTCTTTTAATCTGTGATATATCAGAGTTGAGTGTAGGAGAAAATATTTATATAGAGATATAAGGTTTTTAAGATGAAAGGCAAGAGATTGTGAAAAATAGAAAATTCGATGATGAAAAGCGATAATTTTATGTAGATTTAGCATTTTGGTTAAAGAGACATGAATTCCGGTCTAAAAGATAATTTTTGATTATTTTTCAATAATCGAATTTTTTTGATATTTGTTTTACTACTTAGAGGAAACAATTGCCGATGGTGCTGAGTGAGTTTTCAATCTGTATAAATTAACACATAAGTCTGCCGTTATATCAATTTATAAAAAAATTAATATTTATAATAAAATTTTTGCGGCGATAGACAGAAGATTTTCTTATTCAAAATGTTATCAAAAAACAAATTTTCAGTTTCAAATTTTAATATTTTGAGTTCAGTATTTCAAATAAGATGCATTTTATTGTTTCTGTAAAATTTTACTGTTCATGTAAAATGATTAAATAGATTTAATTCCAAAGTCATTATCACTGTCCTGTAACCACATCCGTGGGGCATAAATTGTTTAAAATTTAAAGCTGAATTTATACTAAAGCTATAGCTAAAATTTTTCATCACTTCAGTCAAATTATCCGCCATAACTGCAATCTTAGTAAATAAATAAGTACAAGAATATAGATTTTTGCACCTAACTTACTTGTTATATGTTATAAACTTTTAAAATTCTGAGCTTATTACATGTGCCCTAAACTACCAAATTTCTATTTTTTATATATTAATAAATTATTTAAGACATTAATTTCGAATCTACAACACTGCAGAGAAGTCTTCCGAGATCGATAGAATATCTGTATAGAATCGATTAAATAAATAAGTAAATTGATGGCTCCCTGTCATAAGTTGTTCGAATGATATAAGTTCGATACGAAAAACGACATATGTTCGACATTTTTTTATTATGTATATTGTTATTGTTATTGTGTATATTAGAATTAAAAATGGCATAATTTGGAAAATTAAAATAAATCGAACTTATTTCGTTTTTATGTCATATGTCATAAATTTAACAATGTCGGACAATATCGGAAAACTTCAGACAATATACAGCAATAATAATAAATAAAGGGTAATTTAACCCTAAAAATTTATGTAACAAAATTTCGTTTGAAAATACTTTCTTTTGAACAATTTTGAACTTAATATCAGTTTTTGTATCGAACTTATATCGTTCGAACTTATGCCAAATTGTGTCCATTGTGAATTTTGATAATTGGAAAAGAAAAGAAATTTTTTTGAATATTATTTTGACCTAAAAATAGCTTGAATTTTATTTAAAATTATTTTTTAATTTTTTGTTGTCCTTAGAGTAGTGTGGACCAACTATATATTTTTTTCTGTTTATATTCTGATTAATTTGAAGTTTTATTTAATTTTAAATTTTTATTTAAAATTTAATTGTTGGTATTTAAAACTAATATTGTTCTAGCTGTTACGATTTCAGTTTATAACCAAAAAATATAATATTCTGTCATCAGCAATCAGGTAATGCATTCCTAGGTATTCCTATAGGAAATGCATTATATTTTATATGAAAAAATAATATACACAGATTTGTCACAGTTGTGGGTTTGCTCGGGGAATATATATTGGTTCAGCATACGTGTGTATTATGTAATGAAAGGGATTACTATGGGCTCAGATGTAGTCTAGTCACATGGCGCCGGTTGGGTGTCTTGCTAATATTCTGGGCTCTTTGACCCAGTTTATTATAAAATTGAAATAAACATCTATTTAGATGTAGATTTAATTTTTTTGTTAAGGTTATTGCATATATAGGTAAAGGATTAAATTTAAACAAGTGCGTGAGCATCATCCACATTTTAGCCAAGTGACAACATGTACTAGCTGATATAGTATTATACGTGAATTGTGGTAAAGGATTAAATTTAAACAAGTGCCTCAGAATCATCCCCATCTTAACCAACGGGCTACATGTACTAACTGATATTGTTTTATACGTGAATTGTGGTATATAGCTTGGTAGATTTATTTAACTAAAACAGTTACTTAACATCTTATAGATACCGCATATTAAATCTTAAAGGCATTTTATTATGCCTTGATACAATTTTTTTAATCTCACAAATGTCACCAAAAAATAAAAAAATCGAATAACTGATTTTTTTTTTTTTTTTTGAAAATTTATAAATAAGGAGATAGGTTTTTTAAATTGAAGAATATCTAAAAGATTTATTCAGTTCTCTATATGATCTTAATTATAGTATTTATTTTTTATTAATTTAATTAAAATTAATTGATTGTAATATTCTATATACAGTATCTATCTATCTACTAGATTACAAAATTTTTAGTAATATAATATTAAGACTATACAATCCGTACTATGTGGGTGGTTGAAAGTTTTTATGCATATGATAGGCATATACAATATATATATATATATGTATATATTTTTAAATTTATTAATTTGGAAATTCAATTCATGTTAGATTCAAAGTTAATAGACAAATTTTTTTACAACATTTTTTTAAGATTCAAAGAATTAATTACAATCAAAAAAACATAAAAGAAAAACGAATAGAGAAAGAAAAATATATGGGCGTATGATTTTCATTGTACCATTCTTGTATCTGATACACATTATATATATATATATATAGGTAACATTTATATTCAATTTATTTATTATATGTTATATGGATATATAGTATAGATTTGAAAGTGTGATAATTATATGTACACGAGCTAAAAATTCAAAAGGAATGTATCTAAACATATGTACCTATACGTATGTATATAAACATTTTGTATATAATTACAAGAAACTTAGAAGTTGTGATTCTTGTTTCAGATAATCGTATTTTAGTTGTTTTATTTTTTTTTTTTTTACATTTTGGAATTTATGTAATATGTCAAATTGACGAAAAAATTTTGTTTTTTTTTTTATTTTATTTTTGTTTTTATCAAAAATTTGAATTGCAAGCACACAGCTGAAATAATTTAACTGGTCTATATATTGCGTAATTTCTGCAAATGCAAAATCTATTGAAATGATCGAGTTTATTTCAATTTCAGTTTAATTCAAATTTTAAATATATAATTTTAGATATACTCTTATATAGTTGTAAAATTTTGAAATATCCTTTTTATATCCTTTAACTATAATAATATTATAGCATACTAACTATATATATTGTGTAAGTGCAATAAACATTTGATATTATTCATTATCATATTGTTTGATTGTTTCTAATATAGATGAGAATGATTAGACATCAAATTTTCCCCAATTTATAGAAATTTGCCTTTAATATCGTGATAATGATAAAAGGTCCTGTGTTATGTATTTATTTTTTTTATTTCTATTAAGGAAGTAATTCTAAGGAATACAAATTTTTGATTTATAAACTGAAATTGAATATGTACATTCTAATGTTAAGCAAATTTTAATGTAGGATCAGCAGGTTTTAAACATTTTAGTCTATATATTATAATATCCAAAATCAAGCTATAAGGAGGTTTTAGTGGTAGAAATAATGATTTTATTTCTTCTAAGTATGAGCCTATAATTGCAAGGTGTCTTATACAAAAAAGCTTTAATCTTAATATATTTAACTAATGTAGTATAATGTAGTATATTTTTGTAGTTGATTGACATCTTATCCAAAATTCGAGTTCAAAACACTACTCTAGACATTATGACACTATACTCAAAATACCATTTGAAACTAGAATGTATGAATGAAACTAAATACTTCAAGACAAAGAAAGGATTCCATATTACACAAAATTATCGTGGGTTTGGATAAGGCGAAATGGGTTTGGATGGGGAAGGGGGGACGATATTATATAACAATTGGAGTGTAAGTTGTTCGTTTTAAAAATATTAAATTTGTTAAATGGAGTATTATAAAATAGGCACTTGAAGCATTCCTATAGTATTGCGCTGGAATTCATTTCAAGGTAGATATTATTAATTTTACTTCAATAGAACAAAAACTATATAAGAGATATTTGATGGGATACATTATTTATTTCGTGTTATCTAATATATTAATACGCTTATAATATGCCTGTAAAATTTTCCACCTCGGTGAACTAAAACAAAACGTATGGTCACGAACCCAAAAATTTATATGTGAAGCCTTTTCAAAATATTCCCGCAAAATTTGCCGATTAAGAAATAAAAAAAATTAAAAAGTAATAATTTTTGTGCTCATCTTTGAAATAAATCATTTATAGAAAACATATCCAAGTTCTAACCCCATATAGGAAAACAATATATTCAATACAAAAACCAAATAGCAAAAGATCAATAAAATATGAAGCTTTTTCAAAGTAAACGTATTTTTTTAAGTCATCAATACAATTAAAATTACCCAAAAAATAAAGTACCTATATTAAAATTTTTTTTTAAATTTTGCTGGTTTGTGTCATTGAATTAGTCACCGTTTTTTTTTTACTCTTTTTCTATATAAAAGTAGGAATCTGCCTTTAACAAAGTAAAATAAAAATAAAAAGGAGATTGAAACTGAAGAAGAAAACTAAATATACATATATATATATATATCCAATAGACCAAAAGATATAACGGTTTATATACAAAAACATCAACACAACAAGGATACTTTCCAATGTCCTTTTCGTCCTTAAAGAATAAGACACGCCATTAAAAATATATATTTTTGGAAAGCTAGGAACACTAGGTATCCTAGGAATATAGTTATTAGGTCCCAGACAGATCCAACATCTCCCTCGGAATCTTCAAATGTACAATAATCTCAATGTTAGAAATTTCTCTTAGTACAATTCGATGGTCCATCTATATCCACCTAATATTCCAGTTGATATTGTGTTTAAGACTCAAAAATTGCATATAAATCCAGCATAGCTATACCTATACAGTATAAATATACACTGTACTAATACATATAATCAAAAAATAGCCATTTATAGACATTATAAATAATATATAAAGTTTTTGAAGTATAGAGAAAAATACAAAATGATATTTAATTATTAATGATTAAAATATGATAATTTGCTATCGTTTGGAAAGCTTTTGCAACCTGAATATTGATAATATTAATTTCATTCAAATTTAATTTGATTGATTGTCATTATTGATTGGTGTGTATAAAATTTGGAATAAACTGATTTTTAGATAAACTGTTAAATTTTAGATAAATTGATTGATAAACTGATCTGAGCAATTTTCTTTTTTGGGCTAATAAAATCTTTGATGTCATGACCTAGTAATGTATTATTGTCAAATCAGCTGTTGAAAAGTAAATACTTGCCCAGATAGAAATTTGGAAACTTTTCGATACCTGAAATACTCATCCTATATAGATTTAATGCGAATATCAAACATTATTGAATATTAAAACTATAGTAATGCAATTTATATATGTATGTATGTATGTATATGAAATTTTGAAATCACTTTATCCCAAATTTTTTGCATACCAATCAATAATGACAATCAATCAAATTCAATTTGAATGAAATTAATATTATCAATATTCACGATTAAAATATGTACAAATCAAATCCTTACACTGTAGTATCCTACTACTATAGTACGAGTATCATTTCAGCACGATAATATCAAAATAATTTCTATGCGAAAAATTGTCATTGTAATTTTCTATGCCACATTTTACTTTTGTAATTCTATATTATATTATGCGGGTATTTTGACATAATCGTATATGTAATCGTTATTAAAGTATCATAGCATATACTAACTATATGGTATAAGTGCAATGAACATTTGATATTATTTTTCTGAATAATTTCCATTATTGTCTAATAGACGTGTATTGTTTAACAAGCCATTAATTCATACCAACAATAATTTATTATGAAATTATCTACGATTTTTTATTCTTATTAAAATATATATATATATATATATATATGTGTATATTATATATGTTATCTAAATATATATATATATATATATATATATATATATATATTGACATAATTTCACGCATAAACACACCTTAATTCTCTAAAAATACGAAAATTTAAAATTTAAAAATAATTTTGAAAGAAAAGCAGTGATTTAAGATATAGAATTTTAAATTAATAACTATCAAAACTATCTAAATTAATAAATTTCAGAATTATTTTTTACAATTTAAATTAATTTAATATCTAGATTAATATAAATACTTTGTTGTACAGTAGTAAATTAAAATTAAAATTAAAATTATAATTAATTAAATATCTTTGACCGTATGTCAAAGTTATTTTAAAAATTGTTTGACTTTTTAATTCGGTTTAATTATAATAAAAACCTGATAAAGTTGAAAAAAAAATATTTTTCTTTTAAAGTATTTTTATTTTAAATTTTAATCTAATCCTTTTATTGAAGTTTAAATTGTGGTACAAATCTACAATCTAAAATATTTGAAAAAAAAAATATTATCATTCAATTTTAATGTATTTGGTATAAACGGAATTCTACAACACTGTGTCTCATTTATAGTTAAATTTATAAATTCTTAAATCTATGTTCAAAGGTCCTACTTTGAGTTCATAATCTATACGAAATACAATCAGTCGGTTATTATGATTTATATATGAATTTGAATATTTATTAGTAGCCTATAAAAAGATTATAATGACTCTCAAATGTTTACTTAGTACTAATGTAGCTAATAATTCAATTTTATTTTTTGAAATATACCTCCCAGGTGAATTAAAATTTAATACTTTAGAATTAAATTATTTTGTAGAAATGTTAAAAAAAAAATTTAAAATGCTAATAGCATTAATTGAATTTTAAATGTTTATGTAATAAGGTAGTCTAAATATTGCTTCAAAACTTAGAATTTCAAATATTATTTAATTCAATTAAAATTTTTGGTAACATGGATTTCCTGTCTTAAATGTTTCAATATAGTTGGTTATCACAATTTAAGTTCATCTTACGATATTCACTATATAATATTTATTATCATTAGATTTAATCTGTAAATTGAAAAAAGGTCGATACAACTATATCTGAACTATTTCATAACCCATTTTCATTATTATTCTTTGAAATGATAGATATTTCAAAAGAAACGTAGCGAAACTAAATATTTTTTAACATTTTTTTTATTTATAATTTCATATAATACACATACATTTACAAAATTCAACAAATACATTCACAAAGTGCAGATTTTCTACTTTTAAATAAATTATTACGTATACGGTTGTTGTCTAAGATAAATCAATAAAAAAAATTAATTGAAGGTTTAATTGAAATAATGGAAAATAATTACTAATGAAATTGAGTAAGATTTTTTATCAAACTTTATCAAATTTGGACTCGAAAATTTGTTTTTTTTTTTATTTACCAACCATACCATAATTAAAATTATAATAAAAAGGAGATTTAGCTGCCAAAGGATATCGTGTAAAGTTGTTTGTCTTAATATTTAAGTTACATTATATTCATTTTCGTACTATAACAATTTTACTCTTCTTTTACAAAACATATATAATGAATCGAATTGTGTTAGAGTCAAACTCAAACATAGGATCAATACTTTGCTATTAAAGAAATAAAACGGGCAATGTCATAAGGGAGTCTCCTCGGTTCTACCGTCTTCCAATTGTATATTACGGATATTCCAGTTATACATGAAACATAAACTGTGACCTTCGCAATCCATCGTACTATTAGCCAAACGTAAAAATACAAATGAATTATCATCGAACGAATCGCAGGAGGCAATTAATGGAATTTATGATTGAAAAAAAAAAATGATACGCATAAGAAAAAATTAGACAAAGTCGGTACTCACATCCACATATCAATGTTATATAGAAGAGAAATTAACATCACAAATCTATATTTATTGAAGAAATTCGAATTCAAACTCGACTAATTACTCAGGATGTTAATGTAAAATAAAATGAGCATATTAAAGAGTATAATTGAAAGAAACGTATGTAGGACAGCTCTGATTGAATAAGAAATCAAAAATATCAACAGAAAATAAAATATTTATATACATATATAAACAAATAATAAAGTCAATATGAACGTATGACATCCAGGCTGGCTGTGTGCAAGTAAGAGTCAGAAAAATATAATTAAAATTTTTTAGAATTAATTCCAACAATTAAATGTAAATGTATCGTGGTTTATACGAACTCCATAAAAACCTAAAGAAGTCAACAGTCAACGAAAACATTAAAACGTATGACTATAAAGAATCAGTGCAGATTTTAGCCTGAGAATAATGTTAAAACTTCTTGTTGGAGTAAATAATTGTCATCAAAAATGCTGAAAACAGTCAAACCATTTGAATTTGGTCTAAAAAGTATAAAATATATCGAAATAAAAAGAACTGGATCAGTCAGTTACTCTTACCAAAAAGTAATTGCCAATGATCTTGCCTTTTACCTTGTTTGAAATCAACTCTTCTCACTTGAACGTACAAAATTGAGTTTTTATCTATTGTGTTGTGTCAAATCGCTGCCTGCATTTCTTCGATTTTTCCTGGCCTCTCTACATTGCCACGCTTTACATTAAAATTGAAATGTTTTGTTATTTATAAATTTTCTTTAAAACCACATTTAATAATAGGTACTATGTACAATGTACTAATGCTATTAGTGATATTAAATAATAATAATATATAACACATGAACGTTGACCATGTGGGTGCCAAATCCATTGATATATTTCTTTCTATTATCGTAATTTTTTAAAGTTGTTTGAAGATTAAAAGCAAATTAACTATTCATTTTTAAATCTGTACTTACCTGCTTTACATATGGTAGCCTGCAGCCTACCATGAGTTTTTAATTTTTGTTAAATTATTTCAATGGTATATTCTTCTTTTGCAGTTTGTAAAAATGAATTTGTAATTCTTGAAAATATTGTTTCACTGACTGAAATAATTCCTAAATTTCTAAGCTATTTTATCTTATCTTACCTGATCGCTTCACAAGTTATTTTAATATATGTAATTATTTTATATTACTTCTAACTTTGATACTGTTCCTACTGCCAATGTAGATTTTATTTTCACATCTAACTTTAAACGCCCAATTGTACTCAAATTTGTATTTAGCCATCACTGGAGTGAAAGATGAATACAAAATTCCGAATGCCTACATTAAGTGTCATCTTTTAAAATCTTTTTAGGTTATTCATATATTATTTAATAGTGTCATTGTATACTGTAGTTTTTAATCAATAAATTTGTTCAAACAAAATAATTATGTGTTATTTCATCATATTGTTGCGTTATTTCATTTTATTGCAGCGTTATTTCATTCTTGTATTTTAGAATGAAATAACGCCAAAAAAAATACCCTTTCTAAAATAGAATTTTATTAATATAAACGATTTTTATAATAAGCCAATTTTATTTTTAGTTGGGGCATGCCGACCACAAACCCCCTGCTACTTATTTATTGAAGATCTGTTTTTGTAGACTGTAAGTAAACGAAGACCGCAATTTTATTTTTAGTAGGGAGCTGACGTCCTAAGCTACAATATTTATCTATTGAAGCCCTCTTTTTGTAGACATTAGTTAAATCTAAATACGTTTTAAGAAAAACAAAGAAAGTGTAAGCCAATTTTTTTAAATCTTTGTTTATCTTAATACGTAGCTTAAGATAATTATCGCTACTAAATAATGTAAATGAAAAATGCAGCACACAAATGATATAATACCGCAACGCATTAAAATAACTCGCCAGCTTTTGCGGCGTCATTTCTTTGCAGTGCTATTTTTTTTAAATATTCAGTGCTATTTAAAATTTTAGTTTTTGTGAAGGCATTATTTTATTATTTTGCGTTGCTGTTTCATTTATATTATTTATATTACAAAAATAACATATAAACTAAACATCACACAATAATATTAACTAAGAAACTACTGCATCAAAATCCAAATGTAGAAAACTTTCTTTGGCTACCCTGATGAGAATATTGGCGGTAATGAAGAGTACAACGGATCCACTCGATATGGAACACAAACTATATTATCAGCATTACAAATACCTGTTCAACAAAATTATATGGGAAAAAAATATACTTTAAAATGGCAAAATGTACCTTCTGCAAATAAACTTAAGATTTGTAAAATGAATGCATTCCAATGGAAAAAGATTTTTTAATTAAGAATGATATAGAACTCCACCAGTGTGCCTGGAACTACTACGTACAGTTATCAAATTATAACTGTCAATTTGCATTAGAGAATTATCATCATCGTCATAATGACTAGACTGCGCATAGATTACAGCAAGCTAACACACAGTTACCTCTTTCATGCTTACCACAAACAAATCCACATATAGCTGTTTAATAGCATATATCATCACAATACATCATATTCTTGAGACTTGTCCCTTAAATACAACAATTTAAGAATCGAACTTGGTATCAAAAGTGTTAAAAATTCTGAAACCAGAAACATTTGAGACTGCAGGAGAACTCTTTGAATTCTTGCTCAGAATTAAATTCATCGATCGAATATAATATTTGGGAGCGGTAAATAATAGTTGTAAGTAAAAATAATATGACTTAATTAGTTTTGACTTTAAAAAAAAAAAAAAGCCTTAATGAAATGTAAATATACTTTGGGTCCGACAAAACTCAGAAGGTTAATGAGCCCATCATAAATCCCTATAAATTAAATTATTTAATCAAAAACTGTACCACATACTATCTATAAGATAACCATATCAAATTTTGAAGGATTTAATGATTTTATTTCTTAACTGAATTTTTATTTATTTTATTTTTAGAAAAAAAAAATGACTGACATACAGAAAAATGTTAATCATTTAAAATCAAAAAACAAAATGTGAAAAAAATTATCTTGTAATAATAGGTCTGTATGTTAACTTTTATTTGCAAAAATTTGCAAATGATAGGAAAAATCACGTGATCATAAAATTCTGCAAGAATAGTTAAAATGTTCTCTTTTGCAAACAAAAGTAGACATACGCAAAATTTGCATAAATTTTTCCAAATTTTTTCATGTCAAAAATAATTGATTTTTAAGTTATGAGATATTTTTAAATTTGAATTAATTTAGTAATTTTCTGAAATTTTTTGTAAAATTATTGAATGTTTTTGTAGAAAAAAATTAAATTAAATAATTTTTCGTGGTTTTGGTCTTTTTGTCGGTAAAAAGTTAGATAAATAAGTTTTCAGGTTTGGTATACAAATTTTTATTTATTTTAGGTATACTACTTTTTGTATGAAAAATATTCTATTGACATTTAAAACAACAACACAAAATTAACAGTAAATTTTGACAAATTTTTGCAAATAGAAATTTCATTTGCAAAAATTTATTTAAGGGAGAGCTCTAACGTCACGTTATAAACACAAAATTTCTCAAAAATTTGTACAGAGCATGCAAATAAAAAAGTTAACATACAGGAATTTGGATAAATTTACGTAAATTTATATAAATCTGCCATTTAACATACAGACCAAATATTTAATTCGAACAAACAATTTTCGAAATTCTACACCATAATTCTTTACATTATTTATATTACCTATCTCATTATTGTAGCTGTTGTTGCAAGTATTTTAAAATTGGCCCAATTTACGATTTTAATAAAGAAAATTCCAATGCGTCACAATTTCTATTGAAGTCAATTAATATTGAATTTAAGTTGAAAAATAGAAAAAAAAAAATGGAAAAATAACAAAATAAATGAGAACAAACACGCAATTTTTATTTAATAATTAAACGAAAATCCATTAAAATTATATTTTTTCAATTATTATTCTTTATTCATTTCTTACCTTTTATGAATTCTTTTACAAAACTACAATCGAACCCGATACTTAAAATTAAGTAAAAATTGTGAATAGAATATTTTTTTTTAAATATAAATACATATATATATATTATATATATATATTATATATATATATGTATCTTAAAATGATACAACACACTGCTAGAAAAATAATGATCTCCATATAATAAATTTTTAGGAGTTTAAAGCAAAAATTTATTGATTTACATTTAAGGAGTATAATAATAATAATAATATTTGAGAATCGAGATAGAAGAAACAAAAAAAAAATGTAAACTTTATTTAAGCTATACACAGTGAATTCACATATTCTGCATCATAATCATAAACACACAATATGTATTACATTACATTACATTTTCTATGCACATGATCAAATCTGTACATAATACAGGTGTTGGCATAAAAAAATAAATAACGTAAAAACTAACTGTGTTTTTACCACATATACATATCTATAAGGTATGACCTATCAAATTTTGAAGGATTTAATGATTTTGTTTTTTAATTGCGCATTCTTAAATTCAAATACACTATACATACATACATACATATATATGTACATTTAAAAGGAAAAAAGAAAAACGTGTTTATTTAAATTGTAATTTTCGCACTTTTTTTTCAAATTCAAAAAATTTATTTTTTTTTTTTAATTTTATGAACCGAAATTGGTGATTGATTTTAGACACTATAGAAAATAAAAACGCTCAATATGTATACACACCAGTTAGAATTAGTTTAATTTTAAATTTATGATTTTTATTTGTAGGCTGTAGACAGGTTGTATGAAATATGAATAATAAATTGTAAATTTAAATGTAAAGAGTTTTAAAGATTTTGAATACAACAAAGTTAAGAGAGTTTCAAATTTTATTGAATTTTTTAAGTGAAATTTTCTACAATATTTTAATTTTTTTTTTTAATTAATTTATTTTTTTAACTTTTCAATAATAGTATGCCATATTATTAGAATCTAATTTGTTTTGACTTTATTTTTTTACAAGTTGTGAGTGTTGTTGATCGTGAGTGTTGTTGTTGATTGTAAGTTGAATCATCTCCGAAGTTACATAGTTCTGATCAAGCTAGTGAGCATTTGTAGTTAGACTATTCTTAAATTTTCAGCTTAGGTATGCCGTTTTCAGTCTTCCCACATGTTGGTCTGTGTACTGCAGCAACCATGCGATACCGTTTGCACGTATTTCCAATCGGGCAAAGTATTTTGAACCTCTTCTTAAACCGATTCTACTTTTACGCCCTTTCAAAGTTCTTCATGGTGTATTTACTATTGAACACAACACTTTAGATTGTAACTTTTCCAGTATTTTAATGTTGTTGTTGTTGTTGTTGTTGTTGGTACCCCAGAGTATAGCCTTGTATAGCAGGATTGATAGCTGCGAATAACATCCTATTAACCAGTACAGACTGTTAAACTTCAATCTAAGTTTGTTTATTTTTGTTGATAATATATGCTGTCTCCAATTTAGACACCTATATCCAAATACATACCAAGGTGCTTTGCAGAGTTTGCATTTTATAGTGGTTTATTGTTTGATATTACCCGGGCAATCTTCTTCTTTTTAATAGTATTTAAACACCATTGATTAATTTCACTTTATTTTTGTAAATAATACTATACTTTCTTAATTTCATCGTAAAGGACAAGTACAAAGTCACCTTCTGTGCCACGAAGAACGTTTGAGACTGATGAAAGGCTGATGTACCCTCTTGTTTCGAAATAGTGGCCCAGCAATATAATGTATACTCTTGTAGACAATTTCTGTCTAGTACGACAACGTACTATATCGAACGATACAATACCAGCGACTATTGTAATAACCCTGATCAATGGCCTCCTCGATGGGCCAATTCCCTTTTAGTGGTGAAAATAACATGGATTGTTTACATTGGTTTTAACTCTTCATATTTTCAGCCAATCTTAAATTTTTGATAAATATTCTTGCAATTTGTTTGTGGCAGCAGTTGGTATTATATATGTTGCTAATACTACTGTGTCGTCAGCAAGCGTTGAAGTAACTGTGTTCTCTGTTGTTGACAAATCTCTTAGTACACTACCCTGAAGAAGTTCTGATTTTATCATTTTTCTTATTTGTATCTTTGTTGATATTTTTTTACAAATTTACGACTATTCAGGTACGATTTTTTGGGAAAACATAACTCGTGAGGTAGTATTTGTTTAAATTTGTATAGTAGTTCTTCATGCGGCATTTTGTCAAACGCCTGTGCGATAATTAGGAACACTACAGAGCAACAGTTTTTTTCTTTCAATGTGTCGTTTATTTCATTTACTATACTCTATATGAACTTGTTCAGTTGTTGAATGAGTGTTGCCTAAACCCAAATTTGTGGCTTAGTATTAAATTTTCTGTATATTGGCATTAGTGGCCAATGAATGTGATTCATAGGCCAGAAATATAATTAAGTGTAATAGATTTCAATAAGTTAAGATCTCAACAAGTTAATAAACTGTCAAAAATTTAATTTAATGGTCTTATTAAGACATAAAAGTTTAAATAAATGAAGTAAAAGAAAAAAAACCAATTTTTACCATTTCAGCAGGGGATTGTACTACTGTGTATAATAGAACTAAACTACTCTTGGCGTAACATTTGCCGGTCCAGCATTAAAATAAAATCTTTCTTTCTATAACTCAAAACAAAGTTTTCTATTTCCCCAAAACAATTAATTTTTCTTAGCACATCGTCCAATTTAAGCATATCTAACATTTTTGTTACATAAGGTTTTTTTTTCTTTAATATCCTTGTTGTTAACTTCATGGAGTTACCGATGTACAAATGACAATTTTGATTTAAAATTTTCTTTTGCACACAACGGACACACGATCAGGAGATCAAGAAGATGATAGTTTTGTAATTTCAGTACCAATTGAAGAAATAGTCAATATTACCCATTATAATCTGTAGTATATTGCTCCCGGTGTTTTTCTCCTATAAGAACAATCTTTAGCAAATCTAGTGAATAAAAGTGGCAAAGCAAGACTTATCACCATGGCAACAATAGGAATATTTTTGTTTTTTACTTGTCAATATTTTGCTTTGCATACAAAATAAACATTCATTTGAACTTGAAGATGTGCCTGCATTGTTCAATAATTAGAAACATTTCGAGATGGCTAATTCAGAGACACAAACCAGGGAAATTCAAAGAATTTTAATGTGTACTTTATTTTTTGGGTTATTTAAAATTGTTTTTATACCTTTAAAAAATATTTCTAATTTGAAAAAGTTTCATATTTTATTGATTTAATGATGTTTTGCTATTATTGGTTTTTGTATTAAATACATAGTTTTCTTCTACGGGTGTAGAACTTGGATATATTTTTATATAAATGATTTATTTGAAATATATGGGCAATTAGTTAGTACTTTTTAATTTTTTTTATTTCTTAATCGATAATATTTCGAAAAAGCTTCACATTTAAATTTTTAGGTTCCTGTTACTGGTTTTTGATCAATTTTTTGGACAATCTACTGAACAAGGATCAGAATACTTTTGGACAAAAAAAAAAGTTCAATTAACGGAAACTATACTGAACACAAAAAAGTGTTCTGTTTTACTCTGGATCGTTCTAGTTCGTTCTATTACAGTTTACTGAGCAAACTAAATATATAAGATAACCCTGATAATAATTATTGTATACATTTGACTTCATCTAATTTGTATGAGTTCTTATTGCATTCTTGTAATAAATGTCTTAACTTGATTTACATTTATTTAATTTTTTTTGTTATTAATTTTCTTCAAAAACATATTTTTTTTTTGTTTCTTTTTCAATTCATATTTTTAAATAATTACATTGTAATAAGTTAAGATATCATTGTATAAATTTTTAGATAATTCAATAGAAAAAATAAACTAATTATTTAAAATTATTTGAATATCACAAATATAATCTCATATCATTGTTTCCATTTAAAATAATAACAATAAAAAAAAAAAAATGGCAAAAAAATAAAAAAAAATCTTAAAAAACTACTTTCGTCTTTTTTATTTGTACGGATAGTTTTTTTTTTTTTTGTTGCAGGTTACTTGTAAACCAAATATCTAAATTTACTATCATAAATCAATTTTAGTAGGTTATTCTGTTAATTGAAATAAATACCTGTGACTATTCTCTAGGTACATTCATATACAATAGTATATATATATATATATATATATATATATATATATATAGATACATAATTCTGCCTACATAATGAAAATTCGACACTAATAAAAACAACAACAAAAACAGAACAAAATATTAAAGCTCTCATGAGTCTCATGCTAAACTGATATTTTCCCATACATTAAAAATTACCTAGAATGCACTCGCAGTCATTTCATATATTTCATATATTGTATAGGTATATATAGTACTATACCCATTTAATATCACATGTACCTGTAAATGTTATAAAAAAGTTGTTAAAATCAAAATAAATATAATAATAAAAACAAATAACAATTTTCAAAATTAAAATATTACAACAAAAAATAAAAAATAAAAAAATTGAACACAAGAGAACCAAAAATTGGCTTAATATGAAAATTTTATGTAAGAAAAATTTACGACCACTTTTATTTTTGTTTAAAAATTTTAAGAGCACCCAACCAACCACCAAAGGATTAAAATCTATTTGAAATAAAATTTTACAGTTAAATATAAAACCTTTTATAATATTATACATTATAATTCTGTTTATATATATATACATATAGATAGTATAAAGTTTATTGTTAAACAGAATCAATGAAATAAAATTTAAATTGTTAGAGAGTCGACCTGAATTCAAATACATATTGTATAGATACGGAATAAGCAAAGAGTATTATTTTTTTTTTATTAAAAACAAAAATTACCGACATTAAACAAAATAAAAATACCAAAAAATCATACGCCTATGTTGTGTAAATCACAAAAAAAAAAAAATTAAAACATTCAGAATTTTTAATATTGATTGATATTGATGAATGTGTGTAACAATATTGCGAATTTATAATAATTTCTGTCATCTGAAAGATATTTATATTAAATGTATTTAAACATAAAGCAATGAAACTATAGTCTGAGAATTTCATGAAACAAATCTAAAACAATTGATTTTATATGAAACAAGTTTGAGAGGATGTTGGTAAATATTTTTAAGTCCAGATCCAGACTATATTAATATATTTATATATAATATGAAGCGGGGAAGTATGCAATAGATCTGAAAAGGCCCCATCTACATATCTGTCGAAGAAAAAAAAACTATACCAAAGTTGAAGTGAATATAAAGGAATTATATATACTATAAAGCACTTAACAATCGAATTTATTAATTTATTTTTATTTTATTGATATTTACATTCATTATAATTAAAATTACAATAAATTTATTTGTAAGTTCCAACAACTTTGGCTATTGACTTATTTACGGCTGATTATTATTACAAAATTGGTATCGGTATACTTTACATTACATAGTAATCAAATTTAGATTAGAAATTAAAGCCAAAATACACCCACATAAGACTAACTAATATTATAAATAAAGTGAAAATATTACCGTGTACCCCTATGGTCTTGATGAACTGAATTACGAAGATTTTCAGCCTCCTCATATGCTGTATTCATTTTGCATGTCAGTACCCCAGATTTACTTCAAAAATAATAATAGCCTACAATTTAGTATCCAATAAATTTTATTGTTAAATTTGACTTGTTCGAATGTCCTGTGAAATATAATATGTACCAAAATTTTTTTGAAGTAGGTAGGTAGGTAGAAGTAACCATTCTAACTGCTGTTGAAAAATCAATTAGCACCTAATTGTGCCTTTTTGATACCCCGACCTTGTTGATAATAACGGTAATTATTTTTAGGAGTTGTTTCGTTCATCATAACACTGCTTGAGCTCATTAATAGGTATAAAACTACCTGTAGGCAGGTATATAACTCCTGATTTTTATTTTTATTGACTTGATAGCTTATTGAAAGATGTTATATACAATATTAATATATCTTTGAGTCATATTTGTTCTTAGTTGTTTTAGGATAAAAAATTGAGTACTAGAGCCACCATGTGCGATTGAGGTTGAAGGTTGATACTGACTTAAACTGAAAATTTATTTCTGTTATATTTCTGTAACTCTTTTTCAATTCTTTGTCGTTATTTTTTTTCATAAAGAGTATTTTTTTTTATAAGAGTATGATCTATCATGGTGGCGCTGTGCAAATTTTCAATATCTAAAATCTATCAATCAACCATTTTTATGTCTTACCTACTTTACTACTTTGAGAAATACAATTCTATATTTGCAGAAACATATTGCTCAACTCAGCTCGTTCGATATTGACTCATTTTCAAATATTTGAAAAAAACTGTACTTAAAAAACAAATTATAGCGAAAATTAAATTTCTCAAATAGGTCTGAAACTAGTTTGAATTCACATTTTAAATAGACATTCGAATTGGGTTTGCTAAGATTGTATTGAGCAAAACGATTTAACTCAGAATTTTTAATTTCAAACTATTGCAAACAATGACAATAAGTTTAACAGAGGCAGAATGAAATTTCAGTGTGCTAAACACAGTAAAAAAAAGATAATATTATACACTCAACACATTGTTGCAAGAATGTGAGTTGGCGGTTTTAATTGGAAGAACTTTATATAATAATTTCGTTTTAAGTTGTCAAAACTCTAATACCATTTCTAAAGCTTATTAATGAATATTTTTTATTTGTTTTTCAGAGCCAAACAAACAAAAAACAAATTTCTTAATATTGTAAAAAATTCCATTAGTTATTTAATAGGAGCCTCACATGTTTAATCTGATAGATAGACTATAGATATATTTCAAGTTTTACTTTATACTTACTAAGTCATAAGTTAATGCTTGAAATTAGTTTTCAATTTTATTTTCATCAACGCAGTACTATTAAATTTGTATGTATTTATCATTTACATCAAAAATTAATCTAAAGTTAAATTATAACTAAAATATTTTAAGTTAAATTATTCTGTTCTGTATTCTATTCTAATACTAGTATTCTGTCTGTTCCCGAAATTCAGTTTGATAAAAAATCGTACTCAATTTCATTATGAATTATTTTCCATAATTTTAAATTATTTTTTATAATTTATTCTTCATATTTTTTTTTATTGATTTATCTTAGACAACAACCGCATATTATGTAATAATTTACTTAAAAAAACTTTCATTTTCTGGCCAAAAAAAAAACAAGCTCTTTGTTTTTTTATTTTAATTTATCAATTGGCCACAACGCACCAAAATTGGTGCTTTGTTGCCAATTGATAAATTTTTGTATGTTAAGATATATGTGTATACTTCTATATGGGGTCAAAATTTAAATCTAAAAAAGTTGAAAAACTATTTCGTTTCGCTACGTCTCTTTTTTAACATTTATCATATTATAAAAGAACATGAATGAAAATCGAATGTGAAATGATTTAGATTTTATCCCCTAATTTTTACACTACTTTTACCCTCTTTACCCTACTTTTTAAATATAATGATTTATTTAAAAACAAATAATTAATGCTTTTTAACTCACTGTTTTATAGTTTTTATTAATCAAATTTAATTTGAAACATTACAAATGGAGTATCACATCTTTTAGATTAAATACAATTTAAAATAAAATTAAAATAAGAATTAAAAAAACAACCCAGACACCAATGTAACTGATTATAATCTTAATGAAATTGTTGTCTTAAATTTTGATTTAAATGTCAAACAATGAATTATTGGATACCGATAAAGATCGGTTGTAAATATAATGTTTTTATTTTTTCATATTAATTATTCCACTATTAACATATAGTTATATTTTATTACTATAACTTACTACACATATAACTATTATTACTATTATTATTATTATTATTATTATTATTAATTTATGCCATACGATTTAATCTTGTAATATTATTTTTCAACTGATTGTGTATATAAAGAATATTCTTTTGAAAAATTTGGAGGCGTTTTTTTTTAAACATTTTTATAATTAGGGTTTATTATGGTAATTAGAATTTTTTAATACATTTGTTAAATTTCGCACTGTATAACTGTTATTTTTTAAAACATTGTAAAATTCAAATTAATTTTTTTATTTGATATTTTTTATAAAAAAAAACAAATATTTTCCTTTGTTCGATCAATATTCCAAATTTAATGAATAATAGTTAAAAAAAAATTAAAATTATAAAGCCTTAGTGAATAACAGTTTTCTGTACAATATATTAGAGAGGTTTTTCTTATGTTCCACTAAAAATGGAAATAAAACAAAATAAATTTTATAATTAAAAACCCAAAAAAGTTATGGAATGTAGGATGATGAAAGAAGTAAGTATAATATGTTGCTTTCGAAATATCGATATTTCTAAGGGAAAAAAATTTATTGGTGAAAGGAAGCCGGATTTTAAATAAAAGAAAAATAAACTAGGGACCGTCGCTGTTGAATAACGTGTGCTACATTTACTTGTATTTCATGTAATTTGTCTGTATTTCATTGCGGAGCCGCTGTTGGATACAAACAAAATGCATGATTGTTTTTGATAATTAGATTTGTTTTTAGTGATATGTTTAGATTTATGGAATAAAAGTCGAGTTTCCTTTCACTATAAGAATAGTTTAAAATTAATAAAAGAGGTTAAAAAAAAATAATAAACTAGATATGTATGGATGTCTGGCAATATCTAGAGAACCTGTTAACAACAGACTTAATAATGATGTAGGTAGTGGATTCACACCATTATTTAGATTACTTTAAAATTAAAAATCAGGTTCAGGTAGAATTAAGATCATAAATACTAGAATAAAGGTTATTACGTAAGACTAGTTTAAATGCAATAAATAACAATTATACAAAAAAAAAAAAAATTAATAAATAAAACACTGTAGATTAGGTAGCACTATTAAGGAATTACTATTGTTAACAAAAAGAACATATTATTAAGGGTTCAAATTATATAATTATATGTAAGGATTAGTGTAAATATTAATTAGTCGCAAAGCACTGATGAAGGAAGTAAGTTGCTTCCGAAATATCGATATTTGCAAAATAAATACAAATGATTAGTGAAAGGAAACTCGACTTTTATTCCATAAATCTAAAATGCATGAATTCGATGACAATAAATGAATTAAATTCGGATTTTGGGATTTTGGTATTTTGAATTTTGGGATTTCGTGACCAACCCATTAAATTGTACATATGATTAATAATTGAATAATTGTACATATAATTAATGTTCGGAACTGATTTTTTTTTTTTTATTTAAACGGTTTAAGTATTTATTGAATTTTTCTATTAGAAATTGACAATAATTTAGCATTTTGACCTATTCAGGCGTTTATGTGTGAGCTCAAGATAGCCATATCATATGCAAATGTGGATGTTAGTATTTGCCTACTATCTGGTAGATCGGCAGTGTAAATTAGATATGAAAACCTACATACTAAAATTGAAGACGTATAATCCAGTGATTAGACATCAATTCAGGTTCACCACACTGCTAAGGTACTCCTTTTTAATCTGCTCGCTAAAGGTATGCATAAAAAATTCCGCGCTAGATAGTTTGGATGGTTTGATAATCTGCCAGCATAGTTCCTTGTTAGTCTTTGGAGTTCATTCCGAACCATAGGTATGTTTAGATCGTTGTGTATGTTGCAATTTTTTACATACCAAGAAGCTTTGGTAATAATTCTTAGTATTTTTGATTGTAGTCTTTGTATAATTTCCATATTACTTTTAGAGGTACTTTGCCATAATTGACAGCCATATGAACAGATTGGTTTCAAGATTGAGTTGTATATAAGTACTTTATAGTTAATATCG
The DNA here is from genome assembly GCA_963942445.1 of Argyra leucocephala. Taxonomy (NCBI): domain Eukaryota; kingdom Metazoa; phylum Arthropoda; class Insecta; order Diptera; family Dolichopodidae; genus Argyra; species Argyra leucocephala. The sequence continues at coordinate 29,022,959 of OZ012679.1, read as the reverse complement.
AGAGGATAGTTTTTGCCAATTAGCCAGTACATACTATTTATTTTTAGCTTCATTTGTTCACATTTTGTTTCTATATGTTTTGTCCAAGTGAGCCTTCTATCAAGATGGACTCCTAGATACTTTACTTCTTTTGCCTGTGGCATGGTGTTTCCATTTATTTTTACTGTGGGACATGTGTCTTTATTTAGAGTGAAGGTGACATGAACACTTTTATTTTCATTTATTTTTATTTTCCATTTACTAACCCGATTTTCAATAAGTTTAATATGGACCTGAAGATCTTTGGAAGCAACATAAGCGTTTATGTGTGAGTTCAAGATAGCCGTATCACCTGCAAATGTGGATGTTAGTATTTGCCTACTATCTGGTAGATCGGCAGTGTAGATTAGATATAAAAGTGGACCAAGCACACTACCTTGCGGTACACCACCTTCGATAACATATCTTCAATTAAATAATCATTGTATTTTACTTTAAATCGCCTATCAGTTAGGTACGATTTGATAATTCGATGAAATTCAAACGGTAGATTAGTTTGCATTTTAAAGTTTAAACCATCATGCCAAATTTTATCAAAAGCCTGTGCGACATTGAGGAAGACGGCTAAGCTAAATTTTTCTCTTCGTAGACTTCGAAATTTTTTTTTTTTTTCTGATTTGTGCCAGCTATTCTGTGTACCTACTCTATTTTACTGTGTTCGGCTTGAAATCCAAATTCATGTAGTGGGATTACACCCTTATTTTTTATTTTGGGCATTAGTTTATGTACTAGGACTTTTTCAAATACTTTAGCTAGTGTTGGTAAAAGACAAATAGGTCTATATGAATCTATTTTTGTTGATGTTTGAAAGTTTCCATAATGAGGGGAAATAGCGTTTTCTAAAGATAGCATTGAAAATTTGGGTAATATGAATGAAAGCTATACCAGGTAATTCCTTAAGCATTTTTCCGTTAATTTTGTCATATCCTGGTGGCTTTTTGTCGTCAATTTTTTGAGTTATTATAAATTGCACTGTTTTATTCTTAATTTTAATTGGATTTATTAAATTATTTTGGTTTCTTATTATTGGTAATTTATCGTTTCTATAGATGTTATGTGGCTTGAAAGTTTCTGCTAGATGTACTGCGAATGTTCGGAACTGATGATGGCTTATAAGCGTTGCCCATAAAATTATGAAAATATTTATTTAGGCAATATTTATCAGATATGGATCATATATCAGAGATCAGATATCAGATATGGGAGTAGGTAATGCATTTAATTTTCAATTAAATTAATTTAGCCTTAGCTAATACTAATGAAAGTCAAATAATTCTACCAAATTAAGACAAATTAAATACATATACAGTCAAATACATACAAAATATATAGACTTGGGATTAGTAACCCAAACTAAAGTTATATATTTAAAGCTTTTAAATGAATAGAACCAGTTATCATGGACTGTTACAGATTTTTTATTATATATAACTTAGAAGGCATTTATGTTTTAATGAAAAACATTGAAATTAGTATGAATTGGGAAAAAAAATACAAGTATTCTTTGTAATATTGGTTAATTGCAGAATATTTACCATAATTATTTTTATACGTAGCCGCTGTTGGATACAAAAACAGGGTCTCTTCTTTTTCATAATTTTTTATACAATTTAACAAAAAAGCTAGATTTGAAAAAAAAGTTTGTTTTGTAAAAAAAGCGAGATGCCGAACCCGACCTATATTGCTATATTCCTCATATACTTTTTGTTTTTACCTTTTACCAATTAGATCTAATTTTTAATATAAATTTTACATTTTAGCAAAGCCGGAAAGGAAGCAAAAATTATCTTTAAATCCTACAACTCGTTGTCAGTTATATAAAGACTAGGGGCCACAATTGGTTAATTATATTTTAAGTTAAAACTGTCAAATTTCATGTATTTCATTTAATCATATTATAGTAAGGATTGACCATATCGGGTCTACCACAGAATGCGTATCAGCTTTTTAGGAAGAGGAGGAGTCGTTATTTTAAACTCAAAAAAAAATTATTAACTAAATTTCATAAATTTCTAATTTTAAACTTCCGAGAACTACCGGAAATGGATATTTTAAACCCGAAGCTTGCCGAAATTCGTCGAAATCGAATTTTTCGAATGGGAAGAAGTACTTTTTATGCAAATTCGGATTCGAACGTCAAATATAAGAAATTCTTGTTTTCCCTTAATCATACTCCTAAAAAAAGTTAAAAAAAATGTTTGAGCCATTTTTTTTAGAACCACTATGCAAATATTCGTATGCTAATCATATTTTCAGTATTTAACGGAGTCAAGAACAGACGTATTGTTAACAATTTGATACCTTACTCTGTTACAAAGATTTATATTATGTTAGAACAGAGTTATGTGTTATTACAGAGTTATACGATCTTACAGAGTTATGTGTTAGAGCAGAGTTATGCGATCCTTTTTCTCCACCATATTCAGAATTTAGAAAAGGTAGTTTTTAAGTTTTCGATCTTGCTTGTCAATCAAAGCTGTTACTATGAATTTTAATATAATTTTAAATATTTGAATAAATAAATTAATTGAATTTATTAAATTTTGTAATATTACGCTTAACATATAGATTTTAAATTTCTATCAAATACAATTGATGTGACAGTGAAAGTATCTATCAACTGTTAAGTTTACTTAATCATAGTGAAAGTTGTTTTATATTAAGAATATATTATAATACAAAAATAATACAAACCTATTCGATTTGGACACTTTCAGCTTTGACAACAAAGAAAACTAGTGTAATAGTCCAAAAACCTTATAGTCTTGTTTGCTCTACCAAAAAAACAACGTAATGCTCTACATTTTATACAAAACTACTCGTATTTTAAATTATCAATTTTATCAAAAAGAAAAATAAAAAAAGAAAATGGATTAATTTCCCATCGATTCAAAAATCCTGTATATTAAATTTTAAAATATATAATGACATGTCATATGGAGCCTAAAAAAAAGGCTTTAATTTAAAATTGAAATTGAAAAAAATTTAAAATGCTAATCGAATTTATTGCAATACATTATATATTATGTACAGAGTGTTTCGGGAATAATTAACCATTGGTTCAATGGTAATTGTGTAGATTGTAATAAACAAAAAATTATGTATATAATAGGAATAAGTTGTCTATATGCAACCAATTGGCGAGTCCAATGGGGTTTTGAAAATTTTTTTCACTGTCAAAATATTTTCGTTTAGCTTTTCACGTATAAAACCAAGGCCCAATTACATATGAAAAAAGAAGCTATCGATACTTAAGGCAATTATATATTAACTATAGATTACTGAAGATAATTGTAAAGCTAACTTATTTATTACTTTATAAAATTATCAAAAAATGTTTGAATTATAACTTCTATGATTTTGGGACTAAAATATTGTATTTCAAAATTTAGAGAAAAAATTAAAAATAATTAAAGATAAAATGAAAGCTATTTCAATACCGTTTATACTTATAAAAGAAAATATTTGTTTGTTTCTTTGTTTGTACGCTATATACATATGCACAATTTTAAAGATAGTATTAACATATTTTTGTACATTCTGTACTTTACATACCGTACAATAATATGGTATAGGTTCGGGTAGCTACCAACTACCACACAACTTCAAAAATCAATGGTATGTTAGACGTCGTAGTGTAGTGTCTTGAAAATAAACAAACACATTTTCTACCCTTTTACCGAATTTCTTATTGACTAAACATTGACAGTTATATAAAAACGAAAGCTTATGAAATTCGAACATGTTTGTCTTATTGTGGCACAAAATTAAAATTATGAAGCTTAAAACTAATATGCAAGCAATATTTTGCTGTGCTAGAGTTTGTCTTATATACTAGCTATTCTCAGCGTAATATTCCTTCGTGGAGTCATCGATGTACAACTGGTCCATTCTGGTATAATCTTTTGTATACAATGGAAACACCATGTAGAGATGAAGAAGATGGTAGTTTTTTAATTTCAGCAACCATATAGTCAATACATATTGCCCTTGATATGCTCTCTATAATATATTTTAAAGGTGGCAAAGCAAGATTCAGAACCGTGCCAACAATAGCAATATTGTTTTTTTAGTTTGTCTCAATATTTTGCTTTACAAAATAAACATTCATTTGAACTTGAATATGTGCCAGCATTGGCGAATTACAGAAACATTTCGAGGTGGGTAATTCAAAGACCCACACCAGGGCAATTTAAAAATTTTAATAGATATTTTCTGGGTAATTTCAATTGTTTTGATGACCTTAAAATTTACTTCAAATTTGAAAAAGCTTCATATATTAAGATTTTATAATATTTTGCTATTTGGTTCTTGTATTAAATATATATGGGTTCAAAACTTGGATATGTTTTTCTATATATTTTATTGTTTGAAAGATGGTCACAAAAATTAGATATTAGATATTATTAACGTATATTATTAGTGTATTAATATATTGGAAGATTAGCTTAGTACTTCAAAACCAATAAATGGGTAAAATTGAAAGAGCGAATGAAAAATTGAAATGTGCCGTTGGGTAAATAACAATGAAAATACAGATGTTATTTACCCAACGGCATTTCTACATTTTTCGAATTTCTTCTTTTAGCAACTATAATTAAAAGTAGGAAACCCAACAAGAATCAACCAAATCAACCAAACTATGGAATGGTGCAATATTAGTCATATAAAAAACATTGCATCGTCACGTTATTGAAGTACAAATTCAAACAAATTCATACCTACCTAGTACAGATTTTGATATGTGCTGGAATATCTGTTTTTTAATTTCAAAAATATTTTTTAGAAACAATTGTTTAATAATTGTCGGAAATAGTCGAATATTTCCCTTTAATTTTACTGAGTATAAGCTTATCATAAAGATATGTGTATTTCGTCTGCTACTTGCAGATTTCTTCAGTGTTTGATACTCGACGAGTACAAGACGAATACAATAATTACGGTTGACTTTGCTAGTGTATTTAATAAAACCGATATTTTTAAGTGAGATTTAATTGACAAAAATTAGAGCTTTATATCTCGTGATCGAAAATTCTAGTAGTGGGTTGATAATGTTTTTTAGAAAGAGCTTCAAACAACTTTTCGTAATAATAGATTAATCATAGATACTTTTATCTAATTTATGATGACATGACTGCCACTTTATATACAGAAAATATTCAACTAGTGGGTTTAACTAGCTGAACTGATGGATTTAACTAACGGAGCAGTGAGAAAATCTTAGAATAAATGTTAATTTCAGCAACCTCCCAGTCAATTTTTTCTGAATATTTTACAATATCTCCAATTTTCAACACCACAAGAAAGGAAAGATAGGTTATTTTTGAATCACCATGTTTATAAATAGACAAAAGTCCCAATTTAATTTTTCGTTATTAATTCAAAAACAAGAACAATTGTGATTATATAGATTGAATCAGAAAAAAAAAATGTCACATAGAATATAATAAAAAATAATTTAATTTTTTATTTATTTATTCTATTTTAGTTTTTGGTTTATTTTATATTTCGTGTCAATTACTGATTATTTTAATTTTATTTTTTAATAAAACAGTTTTTTTTTTTTAATTTTAACCAGATTTCATGTAAACATGACATCTAAATATCTATTTTTTTTTGTTTTAATATTAATTTTTTATACATATAATTATAATTTTTATACACCTGGTTACGCCTATTATATCACTTAGAAAATAACCTGTGAAAATAATAAAAATTGAAAAAGTCAATATTTATTTTGTGAATTCGCTCAAGGGCATCACTTCAATCGTCTTGTAGATAGTTTTTTTTTATTTTTTTTTATTTTATTTGATACTTTTTAATATCAATTTATTTTATTTTGTTTTATTTTAGTTTTGGGACAGAAGCAGTAATTTTAATAAAACAACATGGGTTTGGTCTTTTTACTTAACTTAAAATATTTTAAAGCTGATTGCAATTAAGAATAAGTAATTTTTTTTTATAATTTTTATTATTTTCAATCTTCTTGGATTTTATAATATTTAAATAAAATAACAAGATTCAAATCTTAATATTGACCAGACTTTGTATCTTATATAGTTTTCATCTTTTTTTATTATTATTTTATTTATAGATTGTAGTTTATTTTTATTATATTGTATATTAACTACTTACTACAATTTTAAAGCTTGGGAAAATTTTATGTTTGAAATTATTTCAAAATTAATTAAATTACCTGAAGATGTATAATTTGTGTTTTAAAATGAAAATTAGTTAAAAATTTAAAAATTAAGGTGTAAGACACTATTTTGGTTAAGGATGTAGGCTTGTACAATTTTTTTAAAAGCCATCAACACAACACAAACATATTATATATGTATAGTGAATTCATGTGTTATAAAATATAGTTTCAATTGTAAACTAATCATAAAACGGTCATGAACTCCTTCATATTAACTAATTTGATACAAATCAAAATTTTAAATTTTTCTTAAATAAATTATTTATATTAAAATTATATGAATATTTTCTAAATCAAATCACACTTTATAATACATAAATTGATGATTGAAATTAAATTATAATGTTATGCAGATTTTTTTTTACATAAATAACGTCTCGTAAACGTAATGGATTTCTTCTTGTGGTAATCGACCTCATCAACAAGTTTATACATTTTTAATAAGCATAATAAACACTTTATTTTGTGGTTAGTATCACTATCACTATATATTATACTAATGATATTATTTAAAATGAGATTTGTCTACTCTAATTTCAAATCTTTGAATTTTAATTATAAGTGTATGCCAACGGTGTAGATCACTTTTGCGAAATTATTGTATTCGATAAAGAATTAGATTTTTTACAGATGGGATATAGAACTGTTATGTACATATAGCACTATTTAGTGTTTTTGCAATATATATAGTGAAGTGTTGTAGGTATAATATTGTATATATATATATATATGTGTATATAGTGAAATATTGTATAATTGTAATGAGATTTGCTAGAATCAGGAACTAATATAAAAATAAGTATAATTTTTGTATATACAATATCTTATATATACTATTTTTGTTTTTGGTCTGAGGACATAGATACCGTACATGTTTCTTTAGTTACTAAAAATGTTACCAACAGTACTTAGTTTGCATGTAAATTCATACCAACCGTATCATCAAATAGGTGATTGTATAGTTTATGAAACTGTTACCTGAAATAAATCCGAAAGAAATAAAATCAAATGACATTTTCTTACTTTATTTTATATGGGTGTTGAATAAATTCAAAATTAAAATGAAATAAGATTAAAAATCAATTTACACTTTTTAGGCTTTATTTCAATACACCATTTGAAATAAAACCGATACCATGAACGTTTTAACATTTGAAATGAAATAAATGCAAAAATATTATTAACAGATGATAATGATATACTTGAATATTAATTACGGATTTTAGATTTGGATTAAAATCAGGGAGTTCCATTACCCAGAGTATTTATAATATTTATATTGCATACGTGGAAACGACGCACGCGCCAAGCTTACTGTCGTATGCCCGTCCCGGCAGTGTCCGTTAAATTTTTAATATAATAAACCTGCTTTGTTATGGTTCACTACCGATAGAAGATAGAAGAGGGGTGAATTAGGAGAGATTTTAAACTTGGACTCAAAATCAGGGTATTCCATTTTTCTAGAATATTCATGCACGTATATGAATTACAAACAAAATTGTTTTTATAAATATTTGAGTACTTATGTAAATATTTAAAATTGCTTTATTTGTTTTTTTTTTAAATAAAATAAAGACAAAAGTTATATGATTTCATTTATTTCTTTTGGCTTTCATTTCATTTTTTTTTGTTTTTTTTTTATTTTTTTTTTTTTGTTTGTCATTTTGGTACATTTTAACTTTTGCAAGAACAACTAACAAAAACCAATGCGTTTTGTAAAAAATGAAATGAAATTTGATGCTACCATTTTTTATTTCTTTTAAATTTATAAATCAATAGTGAAAGTCCAAAGATAATTTTTTTACCCTAAATTTAAAAAAATTTAATTCTCTTAAAAAAGCCCTCGAAACACTGATACGGCGGTCAGCGCTTCAGAAGTTATAAGCTATTTTGTCCTCATACTTCCTGTTTTTTTGCAGTATAGTTTTGCAAAAAAAATGAGTGACCGTATTGACAATTCTAACGGTATTTTAACGGCGTGGCGAGACGTCAATTATATTATGAATGAATGAAAGATTGAGAATTGAGAAAATAAACCAAATTTAATTTAATTTATAGAATATGCTGTAGGCTCTAGGTGAAACATTATTAAAATTGATGGTGGTGTAATAACCGAAATCGATTAAAAATATTTAATAAAATTGTGAAACAGACCTAGAATTTTAATATTTATTTAATTTAAAATTTTATTTAATAGAATTATGAAAGTAGGTGTATGATGTAGCATTATGATATTAGTGGGAAGTAGCATTATGAGGACACATTGTTTTAACATTGTTATTGGTGTTTTGAGTCAATAATTAAAGTAATAATGTGGGAGACATATTGCGTAATTAAGAGATAAGGAAAATTACTGTTAGATTAAATAATTTAACTTTTTATTACATAATATAATAGTATAATACCCTCTTTCTCGAAATTACTTGAAGTTCTCAGTTCTAAATTTATTTTTATTTTTGTTTTTACTTTTTTTAAACATTATGTCTGAAGTAGAATTGAAACATTTTTGACCAGTATCTGTACAATACAGTGATGTATTCTTTTTTAAACTGCACACAAACTTTCCTACAGTTGGTTAGCAGTGGCATTATATAAGTATAGATATAAATATAGCTGTTGATATACCACCCAAAGACTGTTAAAGTATTTCTTTATACAAAATTATTGTAGTTTTGAGTAAGGGTAATAGGATGATAGTCGAGAATTGGTATAGGTAAGTTGAAGATAAATAGGCAACGCGCTAACCCCTGAAATTTCAAATTATTTAGTTGAAAGAACCATAATCACCGGAATAATCTTAGAACTGGTGAATTTTTTCACATGCCCTTTCCCTACTGAATACAGCAGATCCGAACAAATCCCTAGAATGCTCCGTGAACTAAATTTTTTGTATCTATTTGATCATATCTATCTCTTTTGATTTTTCAATTTTTCACTATTAAAAAATTATTACGTAATAATGTATGTATGGCTGAGGATGATAAATATATATTACACAGTTATTAAACACTGACAGCATTAAATATAGCAAATGTAATTCGAACTAATATTATGATCCTACAACATTATATTTATAATTTGATCTAATGTTTATATGATCATATAACCACGACACTTACTCTTTTTAATTCTTCTTATAAAATTTGGGATCAAATTATGATTACAATTCATTAACGTAATATGATGGAGGTGCGATATTTAATTTCACTTTATGATAATTTGTGTTTTTTTTTTTTATTCGAAGCTATTAAATTGCATAATTTTATGCATAACTAAGAAATAAATTAAAATAATAAATAATTTAAAAAAGAAAAAAATTAAATATAATTACATCATGGATTTATGAAAATAAAAATCATATATATACTTTAAAAGCTATATTTGGACTATAAAAGAATTTTCGTAAGGGAATTTTGGCAGAATCTGTTACTAATTATCTTTATAGGACAATAATGGAAACAATTGTCACAAATCCAGAGATTTCCCTTCTAAATTAAAGCTAAGTAATGAATGATAAAGTTTTGAATTTGTTTCCTAATTACTGTAATTAGCTTATCAGATAAGGCTTCGTCCAAAAATGAAGCAGTTACAGTTCTGGGGAAATTCGTTTAACTTAATAATATTATATTTTGCCATAAGTTCTCTTATCTGCCGATTTGCTAAATAATATTTTAGCCTTTCAGTTCTTCTATGATTTTTTAGAGTTTTTAATGCTCATGTAACAATCCTAACAAATATTTCACTTTTTGTGACTCCGTCTCTTTTAGGTAACATACTTTTTTTAGCGTTTTATATAAATCTCCACCTCATAACGTCATCAAAAGTGGAGTTTTGAATTCATACTCAATTTTTTTTATTTAGTTTTAATAATTGGATGAATCTTTTTTCGTAAACCGAGAAGTCATCACCGTTATTATAATGTTCTAAATGTCCTATGAATCCCATTCAATGAATTTTACTATACCTATTGAACTATTTACATTTTTTTTTATTTTTACCACGTTAAGTTATTTAAAAAATTTTCATCAATATAATAATTTTTTAAATTCAGTTATTTTTGGATTCTATATTATCTATCATTTTACACGGGCGAGTCACTTTAACTTTGATTTTTATCATTAAATTATTATAATGTTTTAGGATTTATTTTTTATTTAAAAAACAAAGTTCTTTACAATCCCATCCTCGTCGCCAATATTAAATCTAGGGCTTAACTTACTTTATTGAGTTCTACTTAATTAATACAACTATACTTAATTAATCTATTAGTTCATTATCTCAAGACTAGAGTTGTAACAGTAACAGAATTACACTGAGTTACATATGGTTAAATATTTGATTTATTTTTTTAACAGTTCTAATTGTTAAGTTATATTTTTAAGTTAAGTTAAGAAATATTTAAAGTGGTTTTCTATATAAAAGCGACTAATTTTCTTCACTACAAAGTTTGATCGACCGCATATTAGGTATGCAAATAACCTACAGTTCAGTAAAAGTATACAACTACTATAATATTGTACAACTAAACCACAATTAATTTATTTATTTATTTTTATCTCAAAAAAAGCAATTTGCTCATACAGAGTATAATTATTGTTATTTCTAATTTATAATTCAGAGTTTTAAAATTAATCAGTGAGTTGAAGAATTGTATTGTATTGTATTCTTGTTGTATATTCTTTAACAATATTTCTTCTTAAAAAACATAGATACATAGAAGCACAGGATACCATATGTGTGCTATTCTTCAGAACATACCTGGTATTTTGCTACCATTTTCAATTTGAATATTTTTTTGTCTTTTGCCAGCTCAATTCAACGATTCAGTTCAATTACGACTCCTACGAATATTTGTATTCGTTAGGTTTTTGAATTTTTGTATAGCATGTCGTTGTATAGTAAAATGTTTAGACTTAAAATTATATTATATACATTGTTTTATTAATGTTTATATTCAATTTGTGTTTATACATCCATTTACCATATATTGTGGTTAGATCATAATTAATGTTTATATTTAACTAAATTCATACTACTATTATCGTCATATACAAGTATAGTTTTCGAATTAATTGTATTCAATATATAAAATTATATTTAATCTAAAAAAAAAATAATTTAAATTTAATTTCAAAATCAAAATTATCTTATAAAACAAAAAATGCAATCCTAATTTAAAACATCCGAATAAGTTCAACTGAAAAATTTTTATTAAAAAAAAGCAAAAAACATAAAATTTCTGTATTAGGGGAGTCATTAATTAGATATTAAGGAAATAATTAACATTTAAAAAGTTTTTAACTAATTTTTATTATTATCTTCCATATTAAAATATTTTTAATTATAATTAGTGACTCTAATCAGATTCCTTCTTGTATATAACAACAATTTTGTAATTGCAATTAATATAAAAATTTTATGTTCGAATCGTAGCGTTAGTCATTTAATGAATCATTCAGCACCTATACTGATTTTTAAAGATGATAATAAAAAAAAAACAATTTAAAAGCATCTACTTATCTTTGAAAATTTCTTTTATTCCTGTAGAATCACTCACGAATCAGTAGGTATCAACAACCATAATTAAACGTTGATTATATACTAACATACATGCTTAAGTATATAGAAAAAATATATGATATACAGAGAGTGGTTCGGTTTTATCTGAAATGGTGATTTCTTGGGTGGGTGATGTTTTAAAGTATTTTAGGAAAAAAATTGTTCTAAGCAAGGAGAAATTTAGTTTGAACTAGAAGGAGTTAAAGAAAATCGGATTGGAAAAATTATGTCGAAAAAATATTCACTACACCTCCGAAGGTGTATGCAAGCTCGAGCAATGTTTTTTTTTAAACGTTTTTTTTATTTTAAATAACGAAACTTATAGACTTACCGTTTTTAACCAATAGCTCCCTAAACTAAAAATATTAAAAAACGTTGATTATCTCAGAATATTTTTATTAATTATTTTGATACATTAAATTTTCCATTTCAATTTCTCAATACATATGTGCCTATTACAGGTATCACTTTTTTTGTCGGATCCGAGTAATTTCAAGTGACAGCACTAATTACTATTACAACTGTCACGCGCCGACTGAAAAATACGACTCAATTGTCACTTGCAATTATATGTGACAGGATTCCGTTTGCCTGTAATTTTGTAATTTTTTGTGTCTATATAAATTTAAATAATGGATTCTGAAAAGAAAGGGTATGTAAATATTTACAAATTTATTGAAATAATTTATATATATAATATATATTTGAATTTGAATTTATATTATATAATATATATTTGAATATATTAATTCAAAAATTGGATGATAAACATTTTTGTTTATTTTAGTTTAAAAAAAACAACAAAAACACAATTTCAAAAAATGGTTGAATTATTGGCAAATAATCCAGAAATTGCAAAATGTTTTAAAGCTGGAGGAACAAAGTATGAGGTTGACCAAAAGTGGAAAGAAATTTCAGAGGAATTAAATTTGTATGGACCCCCAGTTCGTACTAAAAAAGAGTGGAGAAAAGTAACTATTTTTAAATTTATTAGCTTACGAATATTAATTTAAATTTTTAGGTATGGGATGACATGAAAAGAAAGGTTAAAGACAAATTAGGAAAAAATAAAAAAGAAATTAAATCTACAGGCGGAGGTCCCAATAATTTTTCCATTTTAACACCATTGGAGCAGGAAATTGATAAAATTTTGTCATTGTCGGTAGCGGTTGCATCACTGGATGTTGTTTTGGGGAGTCGATTTATAATGATAACAATAATGATAACAATAATGATAATTATAATGATAATTTCAATAATAATAATGTGAATACCACTAATAACAATAATACTTTTGATGATATAATAATATATGATAGTAATAGTAGTAGAAATACTACTAACAGTTATAATAGTAATAATCCAAATGATAATAATAATAACACAAATATTAATAGTGCAAATAATAATAATACAAGTAATAATATTAATATCACAAATAACAATAATAATACAAGAATCGATACTCCAAATACTAATACAAGAAGATCACGAAGCAGCAGAAACGATCAAAGATTGAGGCTCCTGGAAAAGGGACAAAATTCTCAAGAAGAATTTATAAATGAAATAACAGAAATAAAACACGGCACGGCGTAAAAGAAATAGTAGACGAATTGCGGGAAATTAGAAAAATTAAAGAAAAATCTTTTGAAGCATACAAAATTGAAGCCAAAAGAAAAATTCAAATTGAAATTGAGCTGTTAGAAATAAAAAAAAGGAAAATAGATTTAGAAGAAAAAAAATTTCAATTAGAACAGTCCAAAACTGAACTATACTGAGTACAAAGTGAAAGATAAGACTGAATATGATAAATTTTGCTGTGAAATAATATTCTTTTAAAGGGTATTTATGAATTAATCTTTTATGTTTTTTAATATTTTCTTTTTAGTTTTAATATTTTTGAAACTTAAATTGTGTTACTTTAAATAGAAAGTTAAGGATTTATGAAATAAAAACAAATTTTAATTTATTTTTTTAAATGTTTTTTTTTATTCCAAACTTGATATTATTCGATTTCTTATTGTTTCACTTGTATGAGAATGTAACCCAATAGAAATTTCTTCAAAATTGTTTTGAGTTATATTTTCCATTTCAATTTCTGGAACTTTATATGATATGCAGATATTATGAAGTGCACATACTGCATTTATTACTTGGGTGCATTTTTCTGGACTGTAATGTAATTGCCTGGCACCTAAAATGCATCGAAATCGACTTTTCAAACACCCAATTGTCCGCTCAATTATATTCCTAGCTGTTGAATGAATTTTATTATAATTTTCTTCAAGACTGTTACTTTGAGGTGTTCGACATGGCGTCATTAGAAAAGGTAATAATGGGTAACCAGAATCTCCTAAAAAAAAAAAAATTAATAAATTTTTAAACTTAAAATTTCCTTTGAAGAAATTAGAAATATCTTTTTTATTTACTTACCTAGCAGCCAAAAGTTTTCTTTCCCGGAATCAAATTCCCTTTGAAAAATATTACGTAAGGTACTATGAGTCCATGCAAATGAATCATGATTTGCACCAGGATTTGTAGCATCAATAAAACGAATTCTCATTAGATGATCAGACATCTAAAATATACATGAATATTTATTTAAAATTAAAATTAAAAAATACTTCAATTAAGTATATATTTACAATCATTGCATTTATACTGAAAAATCCTTTCCTGTTATAGTATAAATGCATAATTTCTTTTTTGGGGCAACTATGTGTATATGTGTTCCATCGATACATCCTACTACTCCCGGGAAACGGTATTTAGTGTAAAAAAATTTCTTACACTCTATTTCTTCTTCAGCATTCATTTTAGAAATCCATTTTTTGCAAATATGAATTTCCATTAAATTTAAAAAATCAGTAAGAATTGCTGAAACTGTTGGCTGAGCTAGAAGTAGATTGTAATCGTTTCCAACACTTTTTTTATAGCTGCCATCAGCTACAAAACGTAAACATGCTGCCAATTTTAAAATATCGGGAATAGATGAATTCAATTTTGAGTTTTTAAATTTTCCCTTCAAATCCTCAAGCAAAGCAATAAAAGCGTCTTTGTTTAAGCGGAAATATTTAACGAAGCTAAAAACAAATTGTTTTGTTATATTTCACATATTTCTACATTAATTATTTTACAAATTTATTTACTTACTTTTCATTATCGATTTCCAACGGATTTGAAGAATTTCTCAGAATCTTTCTCTTTATACATAGATTCTCCGTTTCTTCTTCTGAATCACTATCACTAAAATAATGATCCACACTTGTAAATATAAACATTTTTTTTTTTAAATATTAAAAATTTTCACAAATTTATAAAAAAAAACACATCAACCAACTTTGTATCTTTTAAAAATATTTTTTTACGTCAAATGACTTTTTCTGTCAAAGTACATAAAAAATACGTTCAGAAATTTGTTGCTGTCGGATGAGATTTGTAATACGAAAATAAATTTCATTCGGGTGACTGTGAAAAATGACTGGAAAAGTGGTGTGACACCTGTAATAGGCACAACCTTTATATCAGACTTTGTTTTGCTTGTTTCACTTTTCACCTTTTCTTGTATTCTTGTATAATTATAATTTTTTTTTTCTTCAAATCATTGTTTTAACTTATCCCAAGCTGGAATAAATTATATCAATCATAGGAATATTTTTTAGCAATTATTATGCAATATGCATTACCTGTTAAACAGTCCTTTAAATAGTGTAATTTTTGTACAGATTCTATATGTTTATCATTGTGAACAACAGAAAAAAAATAAATCTTGAAAAGCTCACCAATTATTGTATTTGCCATCAAATTTAGATAATTGAATTGTTGGCAACAATGGCAACAGAACAGAGAATGTAATATACCGGTTATTGACTTCTGAAATCGACTCGGTATAGTTTCAGGAATTCAAGTGCTAATCTATTATCTGCTAAAAAAAATTTGAGTATTTAAGATCTACTTCAATGTGTAAATTTTCTAAAACGTTAGTTTTATAAAATATAAATTGCATCTATGGAATAACCTTCTACACTCAGGATAAGCGTCATTGTATTCTTTCCAACAATTATTAAATTTTTCAAATGTTGACTTATAGAATGCTCTAATTCGTTGATTTATAACTCTCTTGTTTCCATTTATTATTGTTGTTTCTACAGTCCGTGCTAAACTTTTTACAACCACGATTGCTTGTGGTACCCACTTATTTTTTTAAGTAATTCTTAGATGTAAATTTTTACGAATGTTATGTGTTGATAACAATAATAATCCTATTTTGTACCGTTTTAACAAGATTTAAACACAAATCCGGTTCGAAGGATCAAAAATGTTCTACGTAAATTCAAAAAATATTATAAATTGTTATAAGTCCATTAATAAATTCACAATTAGCAATTCGCGTAAATAAAATTGTATTTTCAATAGAAAAAATAAACGTACAATACAGATGGCAACCATTATCAAACAGCAAGCGCTTGAGTATCGAAAATAGAAGCGGGACTTTATTTCTATCTGTCTAACCCTTTTATACTTTTTTCCTTGTGTGTAAGCTTTTTTTTATGTTGACTTTTGACAGTAAATTTTTATTTTTCGGATAAAATACATTTCTTAGTATATATAATTTTTATATTGATTTTAGCACTTTGATCGGCATAATTTTTGTTGCTCGAAATTTGACAGCTTTCTGGGTATGTTTTCTGTGTGTGTGGGATTGAAATGTTTAATTTGCTTGATTATATCATTTCTAGATGAAAAGAATATACTAGGTCGAGCAACATCAACTACACATATTAAACAGCTGCTGTCATCCATTTTCCTAAAAAAAACATGTCCTTACCTTCCATTTTTCATCAGCATCAGAAAAGTTAAGATCAAATAATCACTCAATCATAATTTTTCTTTCAAAGTTATAATTTACCTATTTTATTTTCTAATTATTTAGTCTAATAAGTTTTTTAGTCTAAGGAGGTTTGTGAAAAGCATCCCTGGATGAGTTTTTATTTTTTATGATATAGAGCGGGATGTGGTAGAAGCAGATAATGTGTTGTATAGGACAATTTAATCCTCTTCCTAATTTCTACAGGTTGTGTCAATATTCTATTAAACTAATATATTACAGATTGGATAATTAGAAATGAAAAAAAGCCTCTATAACTTGCCCTTGCAATACTAACTATGATAAAGTTCTTCTGCGCAATCAGTTTAGAGTGTTACATTATTTTGGCAAAATAAATTGAATTAAAACAATTTCTCCTTTCAAAATTTTCATTTCGTTTTAAATTTAAAACTTTACTTTTTTTCTATTCATTTTTTTTCTTTTTTTTTTGTGTTTTTGTACTTTTGAATAATAATTATTGTAATTATTTGTATATATATTCTAAAAATAGTGTGCGTTATAATTCTTAAATTTTGAATGTACATAAATTAAATTCTATGATATTAATTGAATGAAAATATGGCATAAATCTGTTATAATTGGGAACTCCTATACAAAAAAATAAAAAAATAAGAAAAACAAAAAAAAAATATTTTTCTTTAAATTTTAAAATAATTAATATACGCCTCATAATTACTGCCTTTAAAAAAAAAAATTAAAACCCGATTATTTTTTTTTTTTTGTACCTAAGACAACTTGAATTAAATCATTAAATGCATATTTCACTCTCAAAGTCTTACATATTCACCTGTATAATACTATCTATATATCTATAAGATATATTATATATTTCCAATCATATATTTTAAATATATAGCTTAAATAAAAATTGAATTTATTTTATAGTTTGTATATACATATGTAATATTTTTGACTACAAACATTATTTTTATCTTACAATTATCTTCATAAATAACTATGTGCAGAAAATTCTGTCAGAAGTATGCACACAAAATTATATATGAATGTAAGATCAAATGTTGAAATTTAACAAAACCAAAAAGAAAAAAAAAAAAAAAAATAAAATAAACTGGAACGCCTTATTTTTAAAACTTTTGGTTCCAAATATTGCTAATTTTTCTATATCTGATATAGAAAATCTAAAATATAAAATTGTAAAGTTGTTCCTGACAATATAGTACATGAATGGGAATACAAAACAAAAAGTGTGTAACTTACAAAATTAATAAAACAAAATTAATAAGAGTATATTTTTTTCCCGTATTTTTTATATGTCAGGGCCGGCATGTAAGCTTTTAGCCCTTTATATACCCTCCTCCATCCCTCAACTTAGTTGACCCTTTTGATAACGGCCAATAGGTTTGTGAGTCTTATCCTGCAGAAATTTTCTGAGGTTATGTAGCGCGTTTCCAACAGTCTGGTCTCAGTCTTAGAAGAGCTGGGTACTCTCCTACAACATGTGTGGAGGTTTCTTTCTCTTCTAGACATGTTGGATTGCCACTTAGTGATAGTCTACACATGTGCTTATTCATGTAATTCTGACCAGTTAATATGCCCACACTCTTCCTGCAGTCCATGAAATTTTTATCTTCCTTTAACAATGAAATTTTCAGATTCTATAGGTACTTAGATTTATTAGGGGTCGATTTCTTAAATTTCAAAAGTATTCACATTTAGGTTCATATAAACAAACTGCGAACACCAATAAACCTATCAACAAGAATAGCTAGTAAAGGGATGGCTCAGAAACAGATCAAGAAGAAGAAAAGCAAGAACAGACTCATCGTGACATAAATTAATTTTTCCACAGTAGTAAAATTTTTCAAAAAAAAAAATATCGAAATAGATTTGTGTGATCTTGTATGTCTATATAGATATAGATAAAAAATTACAATTTTATTATAGAAATACAATAAAATTACATATCGTTATTATACTTAAATATAGTTTACGACAGTACATATTACAATCTTAATATAGAAATGCTTAATAGTACCTATCGTCAATATATATAGTTCGCGACAGTAAAAATTACACAATTAAAAAATACACAATTGAAATAAATACTATAGAATTACATATCTTTAATATACATATACAGTACTAAGTCGTAATATACATTATGTAGTACTTACTAGTGTAATATACATTACATATGTAATACTAATTCAATTTTAATATAATAGAAATACTATAGAATATTATACAGTACCTATCGTTTAAAAGTACAATTTTACTATAGAAATGCTGTAGAAATACATATCGTTAATATACATTATGTAGTTTACAACGTTAAACATTATAATTTTTATATAGAAATACTATAGAAATACAATACCGTTTATGCTTAGGTAGTTTATAATTGTAAAAATTACAATTTTACTATAGAAATTTTATGGAATTACATATCGTTAATTAATATTATGAAGTACTAAGTTGTTATATACATTATATAGTACTTACTAGTGTAATATACATAAATACTAACTCAATTTTAATATAATAGAAATACTATAGTATAGAGTATTATACAGTACCTATATCGTTAACATAGTTTACGACAATAAAAAGTACAATTTTACTATAGAAATAGTATACAATTACATATCGTTAATATACATTATGTAGTTAACAACGTTAAACATTATAATTTTTATATAGAAGTAGAAATACAGTACCGTTTAGGTAGTAAGGTGCTTAGGTAGTTTACAAATGTAAAAATTACATTTTTACTATAGAAATACTATGGAATTACATATCGTTAACATACATTATGTAGTACTAAGTCAATTTTAATATAAAAATACTATAGAATTCCAAAACCTATCGTTAATATACATATGTAGCTTACGACTGTAAACATTACTATTATAATATAGAAATACTATAAAATTACAATATCGTATCTAATATGCATAGGTATTTTACGACAGTAAAAATTACAATTTTACTATACAAAAAATGCTGTTATCCTAAATTTCATAAACAATTGGTTTTCTATTATAGAATTTATTAGTTTTTATTTATTCTATCTAATCTATGTACCTTCGTTAAATCTAGAAGCTTATGACGGATGACAACATATATAAGCACTCAAGAGTATTGTGTTATATTGCAATAAGAATTGTATATGAATTGATTAAATCAACAACTATTTAAACTCAAATAATTCTTAAAGTACAGTTCATATTTTCAAATTTGTACTCTAAACAGAACAATAAATTGCATAAAAATATAAAACAAAGCTTAATAAAAGTTTTTTTTTATTTTTTTTTTTTTAAATTATTAATTTAGATTACAGGTCTTTTAAATTAAATGTTTGCCTGCCGCCAGTATCTGTGTTAAATGTGTTACAACTATTGTCATACATATTATTATCTAATTCTAAAACATTTCATTTTCTCATAATTAAAAAAATGTGATCTGATTTTATATAAGAATTTATTAATTATTAATGTTTTAATTGAATTATTTATTGATTAAAAAAACAGTAATCGACGAATTATTAAATAAACATTTTTTATTTTTTAAATTATATTTACAATTTTTTTTTTTTTTTTTTTTTTGATATACTGATAATTAAATAATTATTTATTATTAATTAATGGAATTTTTTTTTTGTATTAATTAAAGGCATTGAACTATACAGTTATAATTGTGGGAAATTGCTATATAATGTAGTTATTTAATGATTTTAAATTTGTGCACAGTTCAGAATTAAAAAAAAAACTGTGCAATAATATTGAAATGTAAGAATAAATTGATTTCAGTATCTTTTAGATACTGTACCGATAATTAGATTTAAAAGTGAGATTATTTTATCGGTATGAAATATGTTTGTTTTTTTACAATGGCATTATTTTTCACAGGTTGGTATAGGTAAAGTGGAGCTGAGAAAAAACTGAGAGTAGATTGTAAGAAATAGATATGAATATAGTGATAATATGTTCTAACAGATTTCAGTTAACCTAATTAACTATAGTTATTAATAACATAAATAATAAACTTTATACCGGGTGTTCCATAGCATGGATATCAGCTTTTCAAGAGGGGAAGGAGCCGTTATTTTAAAATTTAAAAAAATTTTATTAAGTAAGTCGAGGTTGCTCTATCGATTGGTGATATTTTCAACTTCCGGGAAATACCGCAAAAAGGTTATTTAAGACCTAAAATCGCCAAAATTGGTCGAAATCGAGATTTTGAAAAGAGAAGGATTAAAATGAGATTTTGACAAATTTGGATTCTGCGACAAAAAATTAGAAACTCATGTTAAATGATTTTTTTTTATTTTCTCATTATTTTTCTTTAAAATTCATAAAAATAAAACAAAAATCCACAATATTTTCCTTTGATGAACCAAAATTAATAATGATTTTGATAAATAAATTTGTTTTTCATAATTAGCATATTCTTATCTCAGTTTTGGGTACTTACAAAGCTTAAACGAAAAAAAAAAAACTAATTTTTTGGCCTTGAATCCGAATTTGCATAAAAAAGTACCACTTCTTGAAAATCTCGATTTCGGCCAATTTAACGATTTTTGGTCTTAAAAAACCCTTTTCAGGTCCTTCCCGGAAGTTGAAAATATCACCAATCGATAGATTGAAAGCTGATGCGAATGCTCTGGAACACCCGGTATATTATTTAAAGATTGTAAAATACATGCCTTTTTGCTTCATGTAATAATGATTTAAAAATGGAATTGAAATCAATGGTCTTTGACATAAAATTTAGCTAAGTATGCTGCTTTGGTGTTATCATTAGATCAACCAGTCAAGTGACAATAAAAACAATAAAACTATTTTATAACATAGTCGCTCTTGTTAGATAAATGCTATACTTGAAAATCTCTATAAAATATACAGATTAAACCTCTGTTGGATTCCATGACATTCTTACGGCTGAATTCACTAGATGAGAATCGGCCTTATTTGAACAAATAAAACCGTTTATATGCTTTTAAAATAGTTTTATTGTAATATTGGTCCGATTAATAGAAGATAGCTGCAGACTCTGCATGACTATGATATAAACTAGAAAAATTAGAAAACTGCTTCACTTAATAGTTGGAAAATTGGGACGATATCTTATCGTCACCACGCCGCCGTTTGTTTGTGTTAATATTTGGTGAACATGCAAAGTTCCATTTGGTGAACATATCGGCATGGCAACGCACACTGGGACTTTGCTATATTATATTTCAAAATTCTAAATTTTACATATTTTATGTTGGCCCGAACAACGTCGAGTGCCTTTGCTATATATAATATATCTACAGGTTGTTGTTTGCTTAACAAACACACAATTCAACTGATAACTATCTGAACTCAACTAATAACAGTACTGATAACAGTAACTGATAACTATCGAATATGTTAAGATATTGATACTCTGTAAGATATCAAGAATATTTTCTGATACTAACGAAAAGTATGTTAAGGTTGCTTGTGGGGCATATATTATGCTTAAAAACTTGACAAAGATTTTAAAGGTTAGTTTACAGAATATTCACAGATTTGTCACAACTACAGATCTATTGCTAAAATAGGATATAATTCAATTCGTGTTCAAATTGCGTTGTAGGACTCTTTCGTGGCTAAGTGTCGCAGGGGCGACGGATTATTATGATTACGACCCCATTTTAAACTAAATTAAACTAAACTAAACTATAATTTCAATTAGATTCTATTTTTAAATAATGAAAAGTAAAATAAATAAACAAACTACAAAAATCAATAAACCAATCAGTCAGAAAATGTAATTGAAAAATTAGAGAAACAAGAACCGAATTATACTCATAACAGAAGTCAGAAGTTAAATAAACGAGATATAATTTAATCGTGAAATAAGTAGCGATCCTACTAAGGGCTAATTTTTTTTCCAGAAGCAATCGGATTAATCGCTTTCATTTATTTATCTACCTGACCCTGATTAAAACTAGTTTAAAATGTGTTTTGTATTTAGTCAAACACTAATTCAGGGTTCTATATACATAAATGCATAGGTTAGAATAGTGTGAGGACAGCACAGAAAACAAAAAATTGAAGACAGCAGAACATTTCATAACAATTCATCATATCGAGTCATAGTGATTCCCTGTAACGAAACTGGATCGTTATACTTATTCCACAATTACAACAGTACATATTTGTAATTAATCTGTAGATATATCTAAAAAAAAAGTATCTTAGAGATTATCTTACAGTTATCAAATTATTTATAAATAACCCTTTCACTAAATTTAATTAAGAATTTAGAAGATTAGACTATATTTTTATTTTGTTAATTTTTAAATTTTTTAGCGATGTTAGCATCACAAAAACATACAAAAACTTTCAAATTTTAAATTTTTTTCAGATTAGTTTTATTTTGGTACTATCTTTTAGAAGATTCATTAAGCAAAGTAAAACAGTTGAAAAATGAATGAAATCGGTCCCAAGAATGAATATTTTAGAATATTTTTTCATTTTACTAATTTTGACAATTTGTAGCGATGCAAAAAAAAAATGAAAATAACAAAATAAAATAATTGTAAAGATACTCTTTTCAGATATATCTATAGATTCATTACAAACACAGCCTTATTGGTGATATAACTAATGATCCAATTTTGATGTAGGGAATCACTATGACCAGATAATTATTATAAATGTCAATACTTTTCCATATTACATTCATAAAAAAAAAAAATTACGATAGAAACTATAGTAGGTGTATAAATCATAGTAATTTAATAATTTCTATCTTTAAAATAACCGTATTGCTAGTTTGTAATTAATTGAAGTATTTTATTTTTTTTACATAAACATAAATTCATATATAATGTATATGAATGCTTTTGCTAATCATAATTATTCAATGATTTCAGAAAATTCATCCGATTTTCCAAAATTCCAAAAATAAAATGTAATTAACCTATTGCAAGAATGATTTCTACATGACTTCACAAAATCGGTAATTGAACTAATATAAGGCTATATATATATATATTGAAGTTTTTTACAAAGTCACTTATCCATTTTTTAATTCTGATCTTTGGAGCATTAACCGTACATAGATTTTGTATTATACTGGCTATCGATTTGGATTTAAAAACAAAAAAAAATAAAAAATATTAGAATTCAATCCATTTTATATAATATTTTCCGTCAAGTTGATTAAATTTAATTGATCTAGTTGAATTTAATCTATAGATTTAATATAATTTTTATAGGTTATTTAAGAAATAATTAATAATAAAATATATTATATATTTTGTTTTATTTAATTGTTAAATTATGATACGATAATAATAATTTATTTGAATATCTAAAAACAAAAAAAAAAAAACAAAAATAGTGTAATAAAAAACGCAATTATTTTTAAATGTAATTAAATAATTTTCAAATTTTCTTTACCAATTAATTTTTATTTTTTTTTTTCTGTTTTCTTGTATTATGCAAGTATTTTTATTATTAAAGTTCTTTTTTGAAATATAATAAGCTAAATTTATTGAATTGCAAAATAATTTTCATTTGTTGCAACAACAACAATTGTTGAAATTCCATCTACAAAATTTTATCTTTAAAATTATACATACTATATATATATATACATACTCAAAAAAACGTATATGGGAAGTTTTAAATGTTAAATAAAATTTTTTTCTAATAAATTAACGTAAAGTTTTCAACTCTATTCGGACATAAACGATTTTAAAGGCAGTTCAAACAACAGCCAGTAATACCAAAGTGCATCAAATTGCAGAATTATTTGCAAAAAAAAAAAAAAATTAAATTTAACAATATTAAAGCTTAAATCTATATAAAAATATATTAATGAGTTTCCATATATGGAATTGAATTCTCATCACAGTTTAAACGAAAAAAAAGTAATAATAAAAACAAAAATATAAAAAAAAGCGTTTTCTTGTACAAATGTGTAATTGTCTATCTCTATAAGATAGTTAATTGAAAAAGAATCAATACTAAAAATAGTTATTTTTAATTTAATTAAGTTGACACAACTGTTGAACACTTGTCTACCAGTTGTTGTAATTTTAAAAAAAAAAACAAAAAAAATAAAAACAATAAAAAAATTGTCTATTTCGAAGATTTTTTGAAGTGACAATGACAGAAATGTAATGGTTTTGTGCAAAATTGATTATAATAAAAATACAAAAAAAAAAAATAAATAAAAATTACAAAATTTTGCTTGCAGTTGCGAAATTCTAAATTTAATTAATAAATAACATTTTAAGAAAATTTTAAAAATTTATGTTTTATAATTAAGTGATTAGTTTGAAAAACTGACGTTTTTTGTGTTATTCTTTACTTCCATTTAAAATACAAAAATATTTTATTTGAAATTTATGTGCAATAATAATAATAATAATTATATAGACTTCCTCGATTGATTGTATATCCTTAAATTGAATTAAAATTTTGCAGTCTATTGAATCGAAAAATTTAACTAATTTTAGAACTCGAAATTATAAAAGAAAAAAATTTTAAACAAAAAAATGTTGTTTTACTATTACAGTGCGCGCTCGATAATTGCAACGAATATACACCGAATGAATTTATTTGTGTCAAAATTTCAAATTGAAAAAAAAAATTTTAAACAAAAAATTTTTGTTTTTAAAATGTTAAAATATTTGCGAAATTATGTCCTAGCATCTACGGTACACTTGGCTACTTTCATTTGACAATTGGACAAAAGAATATTTAAAAAAAGATACACTTAACAAAAAAACATTTTGCTAAATGGACACTTAACATTTGGACATTTGGCAAATTTGATTTGGTATATTCTGAGAAAATCGTGTAACTCTGACTTTTAATCTAGTTCTACAATCCTAACTAATTCAGAATCTGGCATACATGGTTCAAAACTTATTTAAAATTTTAGGTACACATCATATACGGAGAACATTTTATCACCCGCAATCGAATGTGTTCATTGAAAGATGGCATCGCTCATTAAGTTTGAAAATTCTGTGTAAAAATAAATATCATTGGGTAGAACAAATACCTTTAATAATGTTAGATCGCAGAGTAGCTTTTAGAGAGTACATTTGTAGTTCACCTACAGAACTATTATTTAGTACAGCAATTCGTTTATCTGTGGAATATCTGTGGAATATGAAACCGAATTTGAAACCGAAATGTACATAATTTTATTTTACAACAACATAAAGATATTTAAATCAATTGGTCAAGAGATTTTATATATTATAAATGGTGGATAAAACGTTGTTTGTGGTAAATTTTAGCAATATAAGAAATTAGAAAATAAACTCAACTGAAAGGTTCTAAATACAATATTTTATAATTGGTCACAACTCAAATTTTGTTCAATTAATAACAAATAAATAAAAATTACAATTATTAAGTTAAACTATTTTTACTTGTTACATTTATAAAATCACGTATATATACAAAAAAGCAATAAACTTTTGCGATTAAAAATAAAAAAGGTTCTGAGATTCTGAAAAAAAATTAAAATGTCCAATAGATTTCAATAGATTATAATACTGCAATAGATACTGCTTATCATTGTAAAATTATTGCTCTTCTACGGTAGTTTTATATCTTAGCTTATAAATAGGAAAAATATATTTTCTTTTTACGATTGCCAAAGCAATAAGTAATGAACAACTGTTTGCAAAAAGCTCAAACTCAAAAAAATTTACGAAATTCAAGCTTTCACTATATGGCGCACAATCTTCCATCTGGACAAGCTATCCTTCGAACTGTGGATATATTTCATACCATTATATACTCACTAAATGATGTGATAGCATATCAAAAGAATGTGCCTACTCAAGAGAAAATCGGTCGCATGACTTGGGGCTCTGCCCGTCATCAACTATGTGACAAATTTTGAGCAAAGATCTAAACCAAAGAAAAACACTTATCCATAAGAAACCCAACAGGCACCATTACACCCGAAAAAAATATATCGGTTGAAGGGGTTTTACATACACTGGTGATATCACCATTGATATGGCACGTGGCGCAATTCTATTGAAATCACACTTCGTCTGGATCAATATCATCCATATTTTCCAAAAAAAAAGTCCGGTCCGTAATGTACGGTCTATGGAAATTGTTACAGCATCGTTATCAATGATTTTTTTGGAAAATATGGATGATATTGATTGGCTACTTCCCATATGGGAACCGCAACCCTTGATTTTGAAATCAAAATTTGGCGATAAGTTGATTTCGAGAAATAAACCTATATAAGCTATCCTGATAGCCCGGATAGAAATGGACCTGTGGGGCTATGCTTGGAGGTTAATATGCCAAAAATTAACCCCAAATTAGACGTTTAAAATACACTTCATCAAGAACAGCCGCGGTAGCCATATATTCGAAATCATTTTCAAATGTTAATGCCATGTCTTTTCAAATTTTACAAAATTTATTTTTTTACAAGCGCAAGTTCTACAATTGAGCTTAAGAAAAACACCCGATATACCTATAGTTGAATAACTATCTTATAAGATATTTAAAATAATGACGATTTTGTCTGAAATGATCCCAGCAAAGTTCAAATATTTTACAATGTGAAGTTGCGAACCTAATTGCATTTGCCAACATAATATTCCGATGTACTGAAGTCTTTAACAAACATAAGATGTATGAAACACGTCAAAAATTTAAGAAATTATAGTAAAGGTGCAGTCTAGCATTATTTTAGCAACATCACTGATTCTATTAAATTTAAGACGATTAGTAACAAAATTGGTACATGCATTGAATATAACATTAATTATATCATCCATGCTAAAACTATATACGTCACAATAAATTCATTAATATAGAGAGTACTTCCACAGTTTACAAAGTACTGAATATACACGTCTAGAAATAACATTAATGTGATCATGAATTTTAAATGAATGTTTTATTGAAAACATGATACCCAAGTTTTTTATTCATACTTAGTTTAGTCAATTATATAAGTATTTAGGTATAAAAATTTAAATATTTATGTATTTTTTTTAAATATGAAATTTTGTCCATATGTTATTTTGTCTCTATGTAATTTTGTCCATATGTAATTTTGTCTCTATGTAATTTTGTCCATATGTAATTTTGTCTCTAGGTATGTAATTTTGTCTCTATGTAATTTTTTCCATATGTAATTTTGTCCATAGGTCATTTTGTACATATGTAATTTCGTCTCTATGTAATTTTGTCCATATGAAATTTTGTCTCTATGTAATTGTGTCTCTATGTAATTTTGTCCATATGTCATTTTGTACATATGTAATTTTGTCCATATGTAATTTTGTCTCTATGTAATTTTGTCCATATGTAATTTTGTCTCTATGTAATTTTGTCCATATGTCATTTTGTACATATGTACTTTTGTCCATATGTAATTTTGTCTCTATGTAATTTTGTCCACAAGTAATTTTGTCTCTAGGTATGTAATTTTGTCTCTATGTAATTTTGTCCATATGTAATTTTGTTCATATGCAATTTTGTCTCTATGTAATTGTGTCTCTATGTAATTTTGTCCATATGTCATTTTGTACATATGTAATTTTGTCCATATGTAATTTTGTCTCTATGTAATTTTGTCCATATGTAATTTTGTCATTTAACCATTTTGAACATGTACAGTATAGGCAACGTCTTTGCCATGCTAAGTATTTCGGTCAAAATTTATCTCAGAATTTAAACACAACAATGCAAAACCAAATACCTAGGATGATGATATGTAATGAAAAGTGATTGTATATTAAATGAAAGCATACAAATCCAAAGGATTTAAGTGTCTTTAGGTATACTTATGTACCCTGCAAGAGAACATTGTAATGTTGTGATAATGGTGTATTTTATACACTAATATTTTTAATGTTTAATTTACTATCTCAGAGATTATAAAATAATAAACTTACTGACAATCCAAATTTCAAAACAAAAAAATGTTCAATACCTCAGAACAATTTTTTTATAGATTCTCTTAATCCACTTTAATTCTGTTTGCATGAAACGAATATCTATTCCAAAACGTTTATTTAAAAACACAATAAATATCATTCAACAAAATAATTATTTTGACACAAAAAAATAAAATTTATAGTTTTTTAAAAAAAAATTTTTTTTTTTAGAAAAATGGTCAAAATAAATCAGCAACTCATATAAAGACGGATGGATGATGAATAAACAAAAAATCATCAAAACTAAATTGACAAAAAAAAAACTTTAAGTATCTGAAAATCTTTAAATTTGTTTTTTATCTGTAGAATATAAAAAGTTAAAAAAAAAAAAAAATTAATGTTCGCACGTTTTTCTTCACATTTAATTAATCACCATTTTAAAAGCATAAAAATTTTTTTTGATGGATTTATGCGCGTAAATTGCATATAGTCAGATTATTATCTATAAAAGTTCATAACAGTAACAATATTTTGTATTAAATTTTTTTTTCTCCAGTATTTATTTTTCGATAAAATTATTTTATCAATCGATGAAAATTTAATTTAAATTTTCAATAATCAACAACAATGTTTTTTATGTATATATAGAAGAGATTTTTTAACAAGGTTATAAAAATTGTTAAAATTTCAAAAATTTTATTAAAATGGCTTAATTAACACCTAGATATTGAGGTTTAAATTAGAATGGCTAAATTTAGAATAAATTTGCAATTATCTTTGTTCAAATTTGGAAAATGGATTCTTTTTATTTAACATATAAAAATAACAATTATATTGTATGTAACACATTTATTTTAAATTGGTAATGAATGTATGGTAAGTATTGTAACTTAGTTGTTGTCGTCAATTTATATTTTATTTACATGTACCTAAAGCGGAAAAGATATGGAAAATAGTTTTTTTTTTTTTTTAGATTTTATTAAATTTTGTTTTTTGAATATATTTGATTTAATTAGTTGACATAGTATAGTATAGAAATGTTAAATTGATATTCAAAAAAAATTATGTGAAATGATTTAGTATATTTAAAATATTTATGTAAAATATACATATTTTATTTTATTCATGAGGTTGTAAAAATGTTAAAGAAATTTTAATTTGAATTATGTTAAAAATGATCGAATTAAAAACTTAAGATCATGAATTAAAATGTTTAGAGAGAGAGAGAGAGAACCTAATTTAAATAAATAGAAATGTATATACATAATTGTATTATAAAATTATTAGATTGAAAATTGATTTAGCATACTTAAATGGTTGTACAAAATTACGATATAAATTTGTACAATATATTTATTACGATATAAATTTGTACAATTTACGATGTAAATTGTTATAAAATTACGATATAAATTTTAAATCATTTAATAGTCATACAATTTTGAAATTACTAGATATTGACATACTACTAGAAATTATTCTAATTTTTACTTATCATTATTTAGAACAGGCTTGTCTAAAGTGCGGCCCAAAAGACTTCGAAATGCGGCCCAATCGAAAATTATGAAAATATTTAAAAATATAAATTTTTATTAAAAATACCTATCTGTTTAAATTAAAAAAAAAATTTTAACATTATTTTTCATATTTGTAAGTTAAAAAAAAATTTTTTTCATCTCAATTCATTTGATTTTAGCTAAATTTAATTGGTTTATTAAATTTGTAATTCAAAATTCAGATAAAATGATATATTTTGAATGGAAACTAGACGTTTTAATCGAGAATTCTTAATTCGACATTGATTCGATCGATTGTAATCGTAATCGTAATTGTTAAATTGAGAAATTATTACAATAGATGGCGAGCTTAGCGAGTGTGTTGGTTATATTGAAATGTCAAATGTTTTTAACTTTGAAGCAAGTCTGTCATTGCTTTCTGATTCTTATCTAGAAGAATATTTGTGTTTTGTTTGAATTTATTTTGTCTTCATACACATACACTTTTGAAAAAATAAAAACGGTAATATAATAATTTTCTATGTGTTTTTGCGCCCTACAGTTCGTTATAATTGTTTTTAGATGGCCTCCATGTCATTGATAAAACAAGTAGAACCTAAGAAAAAAAAAATAGAAGACGAAAACAGAGTTTTTAATGAAAATTGGACGGAGAAATACTTTTTTATTGAGCAGGGTAATAAAGCACTTTGTTTAATTTGTAGAGATTTTGTGCCAGTTTTTAAAGACTACAATTTAAAAAGACATTATATTCAAAGGCATGCCCCAAAATATGATGTATATCTGGGCTCTTGTCGTAAAGATAAAATCAAAGAATTAAAAAAAGGCCTATCGTCTGAACAAAATTTTTTTAAAAGGACAGCTTCTCAAAATGATAGTGTTGTAAAAGTAAGTTACGTCGTAGCAAATTTAATAGCAAAGAAATCAAAACCCTTTATTGATGGGGAATTTATAAAAGAGTGTATGGAAAGCGTAGCAAACATAATTTGTCCTGAAAAAAAATTAGAATTTTCTAAAATTAGCTTATCACACCAAACTATAGCTACAAGAATTGAAGAGTTAGGGAATTCAGTTGAAAGCTCCTTAAAAAATAAATGTACCAATTTTAAATTTTATTCGTTAGCCATCGACGAAAGCACTGACGCTTCTGATACAGCACAATTGGCAATTTTTATCAGGGGCATCGATGAGCATTATAATATTATAGAGGAGATGGCTGCTTTAGTATCGCTAAAGGACACAACCAAGTCTGCAGATTTGTTTGATGCATTAAAAAAGACAATGAACAGATTTTCCTTATCTATTACAAATTTATCGGCTATTGCCACCGATGGAGCCCCTGCCATGGTTGGTAAAAATGGCGGACTTGTTAAAATGGTACATGACGAAGCTGTCACTGCCGGGAATGTCCTTTTAATGACGTATCATTATATCGTGCATCAAGGAAACTTATGTGGAAAAATTTTAAAAATGGATAATGTATTATGCATTGTTATAAAAACCATTAATTTTATAAGAGCAAAAGGACTTAATCATAGGCAATTTCAAGAGTTTCTTAAGATATTAGGTACCGATTTTGTAGATGTTATTTATTATACAGAAGTGAGGTGGCTTAGTAAAGGAAAAATGCTCAAAAGATTTTACAATTTAAGAACTGAAATAAAAATATTTATGGAAAATAAAGGAAAATCTGTGCCTGAATTTGAAGACGAAGACTGGGTTTTAGATTTAGCATTTTTAGTTGACATGTCAGAACATTTGAATGAACTTAATTTAAAACTTCAAGGTAAAGGTCAATTTATAAATGATATGTTTCATATAATAACGGCTTTCGAAAGAAAATTGGAATTTTGGCACGATCAAATAAAAATTAAAAATTTGACGCATCTTAGTACTTTGGCTGCCCATGAACCAACCAGTTGTACAAAATATGCGGCATTAATTTTTGATTTAATTCAAGAGTTTAAAAGTAGATTTCAAGATTTCCGGAAAAATGAACTGAATATCAAGATATTTTCTACGCCATTTTCTCTAGAAATAAATAAATTACCTGCAAATTTTCAAATGGAATGCATTGATCTGCAAAGTGACATGCAACTGAAAGAAAAATTTGACAACTTTTCGTTACTAAATTTTTATAAAGATTACCTACCCCGTGAAAAATATCCCAACTTTTATAATCACGGCTTATTAATGTGTTCAGCTTTTAGTAGTACGTATATTTGAGAACAACTTTTCTTAAGAATGAAACACACAAAAAACAAGAATAGAACTAAAATAACTGACCAACATTTGGAAAATGCATTGAGAATTGCAACGACGTCTATTGAGCCCGATATCGATTTACTGGTTCAACAGAAACAACTTCATCCTTCACATTAGATTAGATTAAAACTTTTGCGTCTTTGAAGAAAATCGCCAAAATAATATTTGATGTATTATTGATTATATCAAATTAAAAAAAAAAAAAAAAAATGAATTTAATTTGCTTTTAAATTGTTTATTGAGTTATTATTTATGCCGATTTTATTAAAAAATTATGTGCGGCCCAACAAAATTTTTTTTTGCAAATTGGCCCAGCAATGCTCATAGTTTAGACACCCATGATTTAGAACAAACCGACAAAAGAATAATTATTGTTTGTTTAAATACTTGAAGCAGAAGTTATACAATGAACTTCTGACAAAATTTAAACAAATTGATTCAATTAGAATTTTTAAAAATGAAATAAAAATATATATATAGTAAATCAAACCCAATAAAGCAAAATCAAAATCAATAGGGAATATTAAACTATGTGATGATTATAATAATGTAATGGCAATGATTATGATTTATGATACAAAATTGTATGGAAACAATATGGGAGTTGTAATTGTGTTAGCAGGTGTGAAAAAATTAAATAGCAATGTAATAATTAAAAAAGAAAAAAAAAACAGGAAAAATTGAAATTATTTAACTTGGCAATTATAAATTTATTTACAAATTTTTTTTTCATATTTGTTTATCTTTATATTAATTTTATATTAATTTTATATAATTCTCGTCTTCTTAATAAAATCACGTTAACTTATTTAAAATAAATTGAATTATATTAAAAAAAAAACTTTAAGATCAAACAACTTAAACTTAAGCTATGATCAATAAAACTAAATTTAATTATCTATTACGTATTTGATATGTACATGAATTATAAAACAAAATAAAGAAAAAAAAAAATTCAAAATTTTTGCATGTATTACTTCTAAAATTCAATTTACTTCTACACAGTTCTACAATTGGCATAGGTACTGTTTTGATGTACCGATTAGAATGCTACCTATACATGTTCGTATGATGACATATCCTATCAGTATTCAGCACAATTTTGAAGCCTATCCACAGAAACACAATAATTATATGTGTTAACGAAGAGTTAAATATCTACCAAGTAATGCATCGCTGATGCATTCCACATTAAATTTACCAAAATCATCCACATCTTCGGTCCTATTTGAAACAAACAATTTGTAATCTATAAATTTTGTTAATAGTATATACTTAAATTATTCAAATTTATATAAAAGTTTCATGGAATTCATAGATTCCGCGCTTGGTAGAACAATTTTGGGGTTTTAATTTTAATTTTTTTTTGTTCGGTTTTTTTTTTTTTTTGTATATTATCATATTTTAGTTTATTTTTATATTATTTTTATTTAAAAAAAAAAATTAATAGTATTCAATGCCCGCTTTTCGAAATTTGAAGAAGTTTGATAAAAAATCATACTCAATTTTTATTATGAATTGCATTTCCATCATTTCAATTTATCCTAGACAACAACCGCAAACGTAATTATTTATTTAAGATTATATTAAAACTTTTGTAAATTAATTAAACATATGAGATAAGATTTTAAAGTGAAAACTCTAATTGAAAATTAAAAAAATTTAAAAAAATATTTGATTTCGCCACGTCTCCTTTTAAATATTTACCATTTCAAAGAATAATAATGAAAATCGGTTGTGAAATGATTTAGGTATTTGTACCGTAGTCTCTTCAGATTTTATTTATTCAAATTCATAAAACAAAAGATGTAGGTAAGGAAGCGAAACGAAACTTAAGAATTGGTTTTGAACGGATTTTTGTTTTTAGTGATATTTTAAATTTTAATACCAAGCACTGTGGAAGGAAGTATATTGCTTCCGAAATATCAATATTTCCAACAAAACATAAAAATTATTAGGTACAGTGAGAGAAAACTTGACAATAATTAAATTTTTAAATATAGCTTGCGTAGCTTAAGCTTAAAATAATAATATAAAATGAAAGGTTATTTTACCTTAATTAAATCAGTACATAGTTAAGTGTACACACTACATAGTTTGGTGTTCCAAATTCAAAGTTCACAAGTGTACAAAAACTGTTAAAAATGTAAAAATAGGAGACACCTTTTATACCGGTCGGTACGTTTGACTAGGAAGGAAAAGCTTCTCAAGAAAAGGATTGGAGTTAAAATGTTCGTCTTGAATTTATGTACATAGGTCATAAATGTAGAGCTCATCATGTTTAGTGGACACATAAGATGGAATTTGGATATTGTTGTTGGGTTGTTGAATTTCTATAATATGTCTTTTGCCATCTAGGGATTTCTACGGTGTAAGGATGAGCATATGTTGCCTCCTTCGTGTTTCATGGGGTGAAGCACTTAGGAGAGGTTTTACAGATTTCCCTAATCATGTGCCCGTGTCTAAGAGATATCTAAAAAAAGAAAAAATACTTCCAACTATACGACGATGTCGAGCAGCAAGATAACAGTAACACTTGGGTCATTGATCTGATGAATAGCCAATTTTTAGACTTTATTCAAATGTTTCAGCGCAAACTTGAAGAGTCAGTCCATATGCGACAATTATGTACATACTTCATTTTGGGTCGTATGAAAGCTTAATAAATTTTCAAGAGGTCACAGGAGGAGAAGTATAGGAGTGACAGTGAAGTCTAAGCATTTAGATGAGTCAACCTAAGCCTAGAAAAGCCTAAGCATTTAGATGAGTCAACATCGAATATTTCATATTAATAACGAAATATCTCATTTTCCGATTTAATTGCCTACCTAATATGCTTGTAAGCTTTGACTACAGCTTTGAGTCTTTTAAGTCTCAATCAGCCCCAATAACAATCAAATCATGGTTGAGGGAACTGAGTATGATGTCTCTTTTGGTTAATACAGTGATAGATATAGGTTTTAACTTAAAAAACTTTCAAATTCAAACAATCTGAAACATTTTATCGAAGCAAACTGATACACTTTGTTGGAGGATTAGCTGATACAAAAAAATTTTAAAACCAGACCCTATTTAGTACAAAAATGTATTAATTATAAAACATTTTATTTCAAAATAAAATTTTAATTAAAACTACTATTAAAACTTGTTTCTAAAATTATAAAAATAAAATTCTATAGTTAAATTTTAAAATATTTTAAAACATTCCCAACAACAACAACAACTTACCTCAACTGCATAAACGTGTATACTATAAAAATCATATTATTGTATTCTATATTTCTACATATTCCTAAAGTTATAAAGTATATCTCTCACATTTTGTCAAAAAGAAAAAATCATTTTTTTTTATTTAAACAAATTAAATTTTTTATTTTAACTTAAATTGACATTTTTATATTCTGCAGATTGCAACATTGTAAACCTCAGAAACTAGAAAAAAAAAATTAATTTTAATTGAGTTACAATTTAAATTTAATTGATGGTAAGGTCCATTTTTAGTATAGATCTCTTAATTTGAATAGTATATATAAGTATGTATATGTATATACATTTGAAATTGCAAACATTTATAATCAAAATCAAAACTGATATGTAGGCTGGGGTGCTGATGGTTAAATAATATAAAAATATCATGTTTGAATTATTTTTATTTGTGTGTTGCATCAAAAGTTGTTGACAAAAATCACATAATTAATCACAATTTATTAAAAATATGTATGTATGTAAAGCAAAAATGTGAATGCGCATTAAATAAATAAAAAAAAATATTTTTTATATAATTTAGTATGTTAGTAATGTTTAGATTAAGTAATTTAGTAAGTTAAAATGTTGTAATTGATATTCTTTCCAATATTAATTATAATCTTATGGTCGTTCTTAGTATTATTTTTTTTTCATTTTAACTGACAACTGGTTTGTTGTTATTTTTTACGATGAGGAAGAACTTAAATATATACATATAAACGTAGCAAACGTAGCGAAATTAAATATTTTTTTCAAAATTTCTGAAATATAGAAATTTTAATTTAAAATTTCACCCAATGTGTTACCTTAACATACAAAAATGTTAATTTATCAAATTGCCGTTACTCACCCAAAGCCAAAATTCAATTTTTTATTGGCGGACCGGTCCGGATTTATCCGGTCATCTAACAAAAATTAAATTAAATTAATCTTTTTGTTTTAGGTAAATTATTACATATATGTGGTTGTTGTCTAAGATAAATCAATAAAAATATAAAATATAGTAGGAACGAAGTATAAAATTGGAATGATGGAAAATATGAAATTGAGTACGATTTTTTATCAAACTTCTTCGAATTCCGAAGAGCAAGCGAATACCAGTAATAATTTAATTATAATTTCGATCTTAAAATTAATTAAATAACCTGTTTTAATTTTTTTTTCTAGTAAGCAAAATTTCTTATTTATAAGTTAATCTATAATGAGATCTGAACTTTGTACCTGTACGTGATATGATATAATGAATCGGTAATCAGAAGTCAATAATATTGAAAGTGGATATGTATAGATGGATAGTTTTTTTCAGTAGATAAGTAGACAGGTAGCTCTCACAGGACATTATATACGGCTTGAATTGTGCAAATTAGAGTGAAGTTAATGGTTCCGATAATAACCTATTATGCCACTAATATTTTTTTGAACTAGAAAAGCTAAGCACGAAACACACTTATGAATCAGAATCTACATGGTGTGTGTGTAATACAAACTTACATAATAAATATAGATATCGATATCTCACTAAAGTGTCAGATGAGGTAAAGCGATATGCAGTAGCAAAGCATGCAAATGTCAAATAGGCTGATTCATTGATTTACGCAATCAAGTTTTTCAGAAAATTAAAAAGAAAAAAATAATATAAATATTTTGTAAGAATAGATTTTTATTAAAATCAACATCGTGTAGCACCATATTATATTATGATCTGTAGAGGACACAATAATTAAATAGTCTACTCCGTTCGAGTGTTGAATTAAGAAGAAGTTTATTATAATAATTTTATCGTAATCTAAGTATTACAATTTACATTTGTATTAGTGTTAAACTACTAAATCTACACTTAAAACTATTGCATTTGACAAAGCATGATAAACACTCATTTTCTATGGGCTCTGTCAAATAGGCACTACAATCTAAAATACACTCTCCAATCAATATCGATCAATATAATAAAGTATTACAAACATAAATTACAATTTATTATACCCTACGTAGTTTTTAAAAATAATTTTTTTGATATACGAGTACAGACATAAATTTAAGAATTAAAAACATTTTAAATCATTGTGGAATTGAATCCTTTTAAATTAGTTATACTTACTTACTTACTTTACTATTTAATACGTTTAGAATAAAAATGTTTATAAATTTTGTTTTTCCGGTTTTAATATTAGTTAATCTGGATATTGCGCAAGGAAAGTGAACCTATGTTATCAATAACTTGTTATGCATATACATATAGTTATGTAGGTATCTACAATTGCATAATCACTATAGGTACGAGTATATTTTAAGTGAAAAAAATTAAAATTTAAATTAAAACTAGTTTTTGGTTCTCATTTAAAGAAAGGATAAAATACTTTTGTATGTATTGATTTACTTACTATCGTTTATTAGTTTAAAATTATCATTCCAAGTCGATTAAAATGTGTTGAATAAAATTTTGCCACAATTCTATAACACATAATTAGAGTTTGTTATTGTATATTATTCTGTGAATAGTCAGTCAGCTTGTTTAAGTTATAGATACAAATTAGACTGGAATCGAGTTTGACCAATTATTTTATTGATTTGAATCCAGTCATTTTAATACTTCTCGTTCTGTTGCTGCTACTACTGGAAGCGAAGGATATCCAAATTTATAAAACTGTATCAACAAGTAGTTGAAAAATTCTGTTTCAAGAATTTATTGATTATTGTCAATTAGTTAATAATTTACCAAAAAATTATTTTACTACACTTTTACGTTTACTCGTTATTCCATTATACTTTATAACTACACTTTAAAATCTAAAGATATAGAAAAGTAGATAAACTTATGTGTTTTTTGATTAAATTTTTTAATTCAATCATCATTTTAATGTGATAAACAAAGCTAGGCTATTAATTTCTAAATTTCACCAACATATAAAAAAATTTAATGGTCAATACATATCAATAAATTTAAATACAGGTTGATCCGTTTTAAGATCTAAAATCCTTTAATAAGTGATTCCTTGCAGTATTTAAACAAAAAGTTGTTCTAGATATGGTAACGGTGGTTGCCGGCAATACATCGATACACTTAAACGAGTGAAGTCCATTGGGGTGTGGTATATATTTATCATACATTAGTTTATTTTTAAATTTGACCTGAACTACATGGGATTAAAGAAAATCGGATTGGACAAATATTGTATAATAAATATGTACTACCGCTGCCTGAATTGATGTACCTAGCTAAAGGTTTTTATATGATGGGTTGACACCCACCTTACTGTTTTCTGGTCGTCATTTTATCCCTATCATATTAATAGAATAGAAGTTTAATTCAGAAAAAAATTCTTAAGTTTATCTTTTATAGTTTTAAATAGTCTACCATAGTCGGATCATATAATTGTTTTTCTTTATATGCAAACCGGGTTAAACTGGTGCAATTAAGTAGGTTACAGCCTTTAGAAATTGTTGTTTATATCATATTTTTTAACAAAAAACATTTTTATAGAATAATAAATTTATGAACTATTAAAGAATTAATTTTATATAATCCAAGTCTATGTGATGAACACCTTAACTGCTTCTACACAGAGAGTTGGCATACAAATTTACACACAATAATTAAAACTGGGATTTTCTAATTGGTAGTCAGATGACATATATGATCACTACTACACCATATAGGTTGGCTTTGAATACAAGCATATTCGATCGGCATACTCGAATAAAAGCGATCGGAAAATATTTTTGATATTAGGATTTAGCAAAACTAACTATATGGGATATAAA
The DNA here is from genome assembly GCA_963942445.1 of Argyra leucocephala. Lineage (NCBI taxonomy): Eukaryota > Metazoa > Arthropoda > Insecta > Diptera > Dolichopodidae > Argyra > Argyra leucocephala. The sequence continues at coordinate 28,983,606 of OZ012679.1, read as the reverse complement.
AAGGATTTAAGAAAATGTTATAGTGAACATCAAAAACTAAATTAATTTATTTTCTAATTTTATTTCTTTTTAAGCCAAACCCTAGGTTTCAAACGATACCTTTATACACGAATATATAGCTTGAACTAATTGAGGATTGTAGAAAGAAAAATATCCCTTTGATCAGTACAGGGACATGAAATTTAAACCGATGGACGATAAAACGATTAAAGTATAAGCTTAAATAAAGTAAAAAAACGAGGTGATTAAGCGTTATTTATCTGAGTTTCAAACCAACAAAACCAAAGATATCAAGCTAAGAATATTTAAGCTGTATGATCCCAATCCTTCTCAATCTAAAAATTTACTAAACTGATGCCTAATATCCCAATTCTTCTGTTTGGTTAAAAATGATGATGTCGGAACATAAAATGACAAGAAAAACGTAAACAAATAAATAAGTCTGCTGAAGAGATAGACGAATAAGTGTATTTCTTTCTCTATCAAAATCAAATGGAATTTCCAATGAAAAAAATTCAAACGAATAAATGTAGGTTATTCACTGATCGATTAGTTATGCAAATGTTGAAATTATCCGATTAGTTATGCAAATCTTCAATGCAGTGCTGAAATTGATTCACTTCACTAGTCAATACATATTATCACAAGTAATTATGATATAAGAAATCGGGTAAAAAATTGACAATGTTATATGGTATATCGTCCAATAAGTATCTTGCGATTAGCTGATAGAATAACTGGCTCTTCTGAGCAAGATGTTGTAACGATAATGACCTGGTTTTTATTTTTAGAATTGCTAGCTTTCCAAAAATATGTATCTTTAGTGGCGCATCTTATCCTTTAAGGACAAAAAGGACATTTGAAAGTATCATTCTTGTTTTGATGTTTTTATATAAAAACGGTTATATCTGTTGATCTATTAGATATATATATATATATATTAAACTACATATTCTAGAAAGATAACAGTCTGGAGCATATTTTAACATTTATGATGATGACTGGTAGTGCCGTTATGGAGATATTGTAGTTCAAAATAGAAAATTTTGGAAAAAAAAAACAATCTTTATTTTCTTTCTTGAAAAACCAAATACCTAAAGATTTTACTATAAAACTAACCCAATATTTATATACTGTTGGAAAGGTATACTTTTTTTCTATAACTTACATCACAGAGATAACTTATATTTAGTCTATTTTCTATCTTTTTGTTTCATGTTCATATGCATTGCACATGTATTTGTGGATTTATATATGAACGAGAAATGGAGCTATTGATTTTCTTATAAAATCGTTAATTTTATCTTCATACAAAAATTTTATATGGGATTGTGCTTCTGTATATTATTTTTTTCTGTGCTCACACATATATTCATCGAATAGTTTAGAAGATATGTCTATGTCTATGTCGAATAGTTTAGAAGATATAAGCATTTATTTAAAAAAAAAAATTTACATTTTTTCTATATAAAACTAAGAATTTGCCGTTTATGTAATAACAATCTTCTGAAGTAAATGTTTCACCAGCTTATTACATTACGTTGTAAAAGGCGCTAAATTATTTTTTTTTTATAAAAAGCTAGAAATTCCTGCTATCCTTGGGATATGGTCATTAGGTCCTACGCCGATACAACATCTCCCTCAGAATCCTCGAATAACTTATTACTTGTCGCTTGTAAATCAATAATGAAAGAAAAAGTGGTCAATTCTAGACCATCAGTTCGGATTCAGAAGCATATTATGGAGAATAAATTTAATGCATAGTAAATTTTTTTTTTTTTTTTTTTTTGCGTGGATTGGTGGGAATCTTCATAGACACAATGAGCCCCGTAGCTTCCATTGTGTGCCAGATTTTTACTGACTAAACCACACCTTTCCCATTAATACTAGTCCAACGGACTAACCATTAATTTATTGCTATTTTGATTTTCTTAAAGAAAAAGTTTACGACATTCTATCGTATTAAATCTAGTGGCTTAGTTCTTTTAAGCCTTCTGACATCATTTTGATTATCTGGCAGTTGAGTGGCCTCAACATTAACATGTCCCTCCAGACGAGCTATATGCTTTGTTGCATATCTTTTTATTTCATTTTCTATGCAAGGAATTTTTAGATCTCTATGCAAATCACTGTTGCGAACATACCAGGGGGAATTTACGCAAGTTGCGCAAGACTTTATTTTGGAATTTTTGTATACAAAGTACATGTGTTTGTTTGGCACATGCCCATATTTGTATGCCGTACAACCATATCGGTTTGAGTATCTGATTATATACCAAAATCTTGTTATGTATAGGTAATTTAGAATTACGACCTAAGAGCCAGTACATTTCTCTATACTTATCTTCAAGCTCAAATTTTTTCTTTTTAACGTGCTCTTTCCATCTAAGTTTGACATCTAATGTCATTCCTAGGTATTTAGCATTGTTTTCTTGGGGTATATTGACCCCATTCAGATTTACCAATGGTGGTTGATTTTCTAATTTTTTATTTGTAAAATTTACATGTGCTGTTTTTAACTCATTGAGTTTAATTTTCCATTTCTTTGTCCAGAGGTATAGCTTGTCGCTTGCTCTTTGTAATTTAATTGTAGCCTCGTCAATATTTGATCCTACTGCCATCAACGCAGTATCGTCAGCGAATGTAGCTACAGTTATATTATCCATTTCTGGTAAATCATTGGTGTAGAGCAAATACAGTATGGGACCCAGAATACTACCTTGAGGCACACCCGTTTTAATATCTCTAATAGTAGAATACTCTTCGTCTTGTTTTATTCTGAATAGTCTGTTTTCTAGATATGATGAGAGTATATCTACGTATTGTTTAGGTAACATATTGTTTAGTTTATTTATTAAGCCTCGATGCCATACTTTATCAAAAGCTTGGGCTACATCTAGAAATATGGTAGAGCATACTTTCTTTTCCTCTAAAGCTTTTTCTATTATGTCTGTTATTCTATGAATTTGATCGATTGTCGAGTGCTTAGATATAAAGCCAAATTGATAATTTGGAATCAGATTACTATTTTCTATGATCGGTCTCATTCGAATCAATAATAGTTTTTCAAATAATTTTGATACTATGGTAGTAATGATATTGGTCTGTAGGATTTGACCTTATTTATGGGCTTACCTGGCTTTGGTATCATAATTATCTCTGCTATTTTCCACATATTCGGCACATACCTTATTCTTATAGCAGCGTTTATAATGCGTGTTAGCATTGTTATAGCTTTTTTCGGAAGTTCTTTCAGGACTTCCGATGTAATTAGATCAAAACCTGGAGCTTTTTTATCTCTGAGTTTTTTAATTTGTTCAACTATTTCACTCTCTGAAAATGGTGATATAACATTTTCTTGCCAATTATTATTTTCTTCAGTGAGATCATCCGAATCTGTCTCGTCTGGACAAAAAACTTCTTCAAGATGATCTGCGAATGTTTCAGCTTTATTTTTATTATCTCTAGCCCATTCACCGCTTTTCATTCTGATTGGCGGGATTTGAGAGATCGAGGTTTTTGTACTCTTTGTTGCTTTCCACAACGAGTAGTTATTTTCTCTTTTAGCTGATAAATTTTTTATATATTTTTCAAAATTTTCATTTTTAAGATCTTTAATTTTTCTTTTAAGATTCTGAGTTAACCTATTTAGCACAGTTTTGTCTGCCGGATCACGCGATTGTTGCCATCTGCGTCTAGCTCTTCTTTTTATTTTTATCATATTTAATATTTCTCTAGGGTAGTTGAATCCTACCGATTTATATTCACAATTTTTTGTATTATTCAAGTAATGTAATACATAGTAAATGCATAGTAAATGTAATACAAGTAATGCATAGTAAATGTAATCAATAACAACTTTGAAAAGAAAAAAAAATTTGTTCGGCAGTATTCCCGCAGGGATAATAGTTAGGTATTTCCAGATATATTTATAACAGTTGTAATAGCCAAGTTTTTGACAGAGATTAACATAAGGATCTCTTATTCAAAATAAAAAAAATCAATTGCCATTCAACTATTCTTGCTCGGCTCAGAATTCTGATTCAACTAAACTCTAAAATAATAATAATAATATTTATAGATAAAATGGTGAAATAAAATGTCTATATATCAATATTCATTAATAAATCGAACTTGTTCTTTTTATTAAAAGTAAAATGACATGGAAATTTTAACACATTTAAAAAAATTTATAATCACATAAATTTATTTTACTAAAATAATCAAATATTCTGGAATAAGGGAAAATAATTTTATGAATTATTTGTGATTTGATGTGCTTCTGCAATGTTTCTATTTCCAAAACAAATCTTTAAATTTTTATAACTTCAAAAATTTCGAAAATAGAACTTCTAATAATAATAATTGAAAGAGTGTTTCACCTATTCAACACATTGGAAATAATTAGAGTAGATATAAAGTTAGACTATCTAGACAACTAACTCCTAATACTCTTATTCTGCTTTTCTGCAATGCTTATACAAACCGACTACGTTTTGTAAAGTTAATTATTCAAACAAAACACACTACAAAGCCCTTCTACAAAGTTTTTGTTTTTTATTTTTTACTTTTTCAAATTGCGTTTTTAAATTTCTAAAAACGATATGAAAAAATTTCTAGAAAATAAAAAAAAAAACATAATAACTTTTCTAAATATTACGTAAAATATTAAGACTAGACAAAAGCTTGTTACGGTTGAAAAATTTGCTGGAATTTTATTTAAACTAAACTATAACAAATCCAATATGTCTCTAAAAAATCAGTTTTTTTATTTATCTTGAATTTCTTAAAAAAAAAGTAAAGAAAATCAAAAAGTAAACAAATAAACAGTTATATACGAGTAAATATACTTTTTTTTATGTAACTTTCGAATTTAATATTTTTTTTTGTATTTTTCTTTTTCTTATAAAGATCTATAATAATTGCAGTAGCACACTCGACCAATTTAACCAGTCAGAGTTGGTATATGTATATATACTGTATTGATCCCATTTACAAAATATTTATACCAGTTTTTCATCTTTTAAATGTCACTTGAAATGAAAAACAAAAATTAAAATAAAAGTAAAAATTAAATTTTAGTTGTTGTTGTTGTTTTTTAATCTCCTTTTCTTTCAAATAGCACGCATTACTGGTGGTCCACTTCAGTAGTGTTAGAAGGAGATTTTTTATTTTTTAATAAAATCTGATTATACATAATTCGATTTCAAAATTTTCGGTAGAAACAATTTTTTTGTTTTTTTATTTTGTTGTTGCTTTTTTTTTGTTTGATAAATTTTCAATTTTAAACAATTTTTACTAAACTGTTAAACAATTTTTAATTTTTTAATCGAATTTTTGTTTCTGTTTTTTTTCTTCCAAAAAAATTAGATTTTCTTGGGTTCGATTTTCATGGAATTTTCTATAACTGTACTTTAGAAGGAAAATTTGTTTTGGCATCCTGATTCTCCAAAATGTCATTTAGGATGATGACATCACTTTGAAAATTTCATATCTAACTTTATTTAATGGAAAATATTTCTTAAATTATCACTAACTTCTTAAACTTAAAATATTAAATAATACCAGTACAGAACGTCTAAGTTTGAAAGATTTATAGGCTCACACTTTTTCCAGTGTTATACAGCTTTTTTCACATATCATTTAAGCCTCCATTCGTGTGTGACAATAAAAACACACATCGTCGGCGTAATCTAAGTGGCTGATACGTTCGAAAAGACGCCATAGGATACCGTTACAATCGTGGGTATGTGGGTATACACAGTAGTAGTCATTATGTAATCTATTACTATACTAAAAACCATATGGGTGTAAAATACAGTCCTGTCTCACTCCTTGACACACCTCGAAGCAATTTGTTAGCTGTAAGACACAATATACGGATATAAATTTTTCTGGAATGGCTCTCCTACTTGATGAAGACATAACATCGGTGCTTTAAATTCAGTGGATTGTTCATGTAATATGTTGATGTGATCCACACATGAATAGCAACTGCAAAAATTTCCTTGGTGTCTTTTGAGCGTAGCTTCTATTCTGCCTTTGATCTATCATTCTGGCCCTTAATTTTGTGAAAACTAAGAGTAGAGTGATACCACGCTAGTTATTGCAATGATGAAGATTACATTTCTTTGGTATTTTAACAATAACTCCTTCCTTTCATTCGCTTGAATATTTTGCTTGTTCCCAATAAACCTGGGACAAAGGTAACAAAATATTGGCTGATACATCTGGATCAGCTTTTAGGAATTCGGCGGGTATATCAACCACTACTGCTGTTTTGTTGTTTTTTAAAAGAAGAATTTCTGATTTTATCTCGTTTTTACTTGGGGTTCCCACATCCATACCCCTAAATGATCTGTGCATTACATAAGATTATGGATACATTTATTTCTACGAATTGTTCGTTTAACAATCTACAGAAATGTTCCTGCCATCTTCGCAGTTAATCATTCATAGATTCGAACAGCCTTCCACTCTCGTCCAAGATTGTTTGATGCTCTTTACTATTACGTTTGCCAATTTCGATTGTAATATTGTAATTCTCTGTTAGCAGCACTTTCTGCGTCCTCTGCAAGATCTTCTATTTTTTTCGTTTGTCACGTCTTACACTCCGCTGTGCAGCCTTATATGCTAATCTATACTGCAAACGTAATTCTTCTTTTTTATGCTGATTAGATTCGGCATTAATTTTCCTCTTTAAGGAACTACGTTCAGCAATTTTATCCCATGACGTTTGTGATGTCCATGAATACCACATAACATCAATAGTGGAAGATTATAACAGATATGGAGGAACAGCCAAATATCCACCTGGCGCAAATATCAAACATCCTTAACCAAAAATTACAAGTCTCTAATAATAAATATCTAAAGACTATAATGTCGAATGATCTGGTTAAATGATAAAATATTTACACCAAGATACAGGAACAAAATTTAAATACTCAGACTTATCTGAGTATTTGATTGGTATTTCGTCAGAGTTAATTTTAAGTGACTTGAGTGACATTTTGTTTTCTACTAACCCGCAATGAGCCGTACTTACGTTTTCTATTAAGAGTTTATACTTACAATTTTTACACGATGTCGAATTTGATTTCATAAACTTCTACTGCGTTTTTAAAACTAAAATATAATTGATTATAAATACAAATAAAATTAATTTTTAACAAAACATTTATTTTCAACAAAAAAAAAAACAGAGTAAAATAATACTGGCAAAAATCACAAAAAAACTCAATAATAAAATTCCTAAAATTATACAAAAACAAAACTAAATTAATTCATACAACTTTTAACTACATAATAATAACACCCTTAATAATCTTCTTCTTCTTCTTCATCATCATCTTCACCGCTTTCATCATCTTCTTCACCACTTTCACCACCATCATCATAATCACCTTCTTCTTCTTCTCCTGATTGAAAAAAAAAATAATAATAAATTAATTTAGAATTTTAATTGGAAATTTCGGCAGTACTGGAGTTGTATGAAATATCAGAAACACTATAAATAGAGCTAGAATTTTATATGAGAGTAATGCGAGTAATGCCAAGAGTAATGTCCAATGTTATGTACAACAACTTCGACTCCTGTATTAAAATGACTCTTTTTTTATTTAATGACAATAAAACCTGGTTAGTTTCAACGACAAAAACTACATGTTAAAGCTAGACGCAGATATCCATTTTTTTAGCTTTGTAACTGTTTGATTGCACATTTGTATTAAGAAATATAAAAGGGCGCACATCATAAAACCAATTGCAGGTGTGTGCGCTTTCATATAAACAAATAGAATACAAATGTGCATTCCAACAGTTGCAAAACTAAAAATTGTATGTCTGCCTTCCAGCCAAAGAAGTATCTTAAAACCAACTTCAAAATATTATGACCGCAAAAGTGGAGTTCTTGTATATAGTTATGACCGCAGTTTAGAGAGTTGAGCTGGGGAAAATTGGGCAGCAAAATTCAATCTGAATGCAAATTAAATTAAAAAGAAAACGGAATTGATAAACCATATAATATAACATGTCACAATATAAAAAGGGCTTTAAATTGTAAATGACAAATAAAAGTCATTGTTGAAAATAGAATTCGTTTAAAGAAAATTATGGATAATCTAAGTTCCACTGAACCACGTACTAACGACATGAATATGATATATGATTTGAAACGACAAGTCTCTACCGGGTCGATTTCGAAATCTTACTTTTCGAAATATCGTTTTTTACTTTTCTTAAATACCGTTAAATTAAAATCTTGATTTTCAAAATATCGTTTTTTCGAAATATCGTTTTTTTTTCAAAATATCGTTTTTTCCACAAATTGTTTTTCCCAAAATTGATTCTAAATATTGTTTTTCTAAACATCGTTTTTTTTCAAAATATCGTTTACTCACAATACCGTCTTTTCAGAATATCGTTTTTTCCAAATATAGTTTTTCTAAATATTGTTTTTCAAAATATAGTTTTTTTTTCAAAATATCGTTTTCTCATAATATCGTTTTTTCAGAATATAGTTTTTCCAAAAATCGTTTTTTCTTAATATTGTTTTTCTAAACATCGTTTTTTCAAAATATCGTTTACTCATAATACCGTTTTTTCAGAATATCGTTTTTTCCAAATATCGTTTTTCTAAATATTGTTTTTCAAAATATCGTTTGTTTTTCAAAATATCGTTTTCTCATAATATCGTTTTTTCAGAATATCGTTTTTCCAAAAGTCGTTTTTTTTAAATATTGTTTTTCTAAACATCGTTTTCTTTCAAAATATCGTTTACTCATAATACCGTTTTTTCAGAATATCGTTTTTTCTAAATATTGTTTTTCTAAACATCCTTTTTTTTCTTCAAAATATAGTTTTTTTTCAAATATCGTTTTTAAATATCGATTTTTCCAAAATATCGTTTTTTTTTTTTAATTTTATAAAAATTCTGGAAAAATACTGTATTTTTGTATCCAACAGCAGCTACACATAAAAATACTTAAGATAAATATTCTGTAAGTAAAACGATATTTTGAAAAAGAGAAATTTTGAAAACCAAAATTTTAAAGAGACGATATTACATTACGGTGCTGTCTCTATGATATCCCAATCAATAGAAAATACAAAAACACAATAATAATAATAACAATTATAATTTACCTGAACCTGAATATCCTCCTTGATGATATTGTGTATTTGCAGGTGGATGTCTTGTATGTTGTGTATAGGCTGCAGATGATGGTGCTTCATCATTTTGATTATAATTTGTTTCAGGTTCATCATGATTTTCATAATAATCATGATCATGATTTGTTTCTTCTTGTGGTGGTGGTGATTGTTCTTGTTGGTATTGTTGTTGGTGTGGTTGTTGTGGATGATGTGGGTGTTGTGTTTGATGATGATGATGTGGTTGTTGTTGTGCATGCGGCGCAACATCATAACCATGAATTTGTGATTTACCATCAGTTATAACTTCAGCTTGAAAACCATTTTTTTTATCAGCTGTATATTTAACAACCCGTAATGTTCCGTCAGGATCAACAACACTATATCAAAGAATCAATATTATTATAATTTAATTTTTAATATTTATATATATATATATATATATATATATACCTATATTCGCCCTTAACAGCATCACCATGTCTTGATTCTTTACGATTTTGTAATACACGAGTTTTTGGATCATCAACACCATATGCAAAACTATAATCTGGTTTTTGTACATAATCTACATAACTACGTCCATGTTGATCTTTAACATAAATTTCTTTTTCTGGACCACTTACTGGTCCACTAAATTTTGCATAACTAAAACCAACTGGTTTACAATTACATATTCCTATTAAAATTGTTATTAATAATCCTAATAATTGAGGTGATTGTATCTATGTATAAAATAGAAATAAGAAAATAAAAAAAATAATTAATTATGTTCCACATGCAATGAAAAATATGTTCCACTTTATTTTATTTTTTTTTTTTTTGTTTTAACAAATAATCACTAACTTTTAACATAATTTGTTTGTTTATTTTTTTTTTTGGTTTTGTTTTTTTGATTTTTTGATGACTATATTGTAATCCTTTTTTAATCCTTAAAATATCCTTTTTTAAAATAATAATAAATATAAATGATTTAACAGTATTTTTTTTTAAATTTAAATTTAAGAAAATTTGTTTTTATTTTATTTCATTTGAATTATTATTATTAAAAAAAAAGGATGTTTTCTTGAACTTGACTAAAAGTGAAGTGCTACTAAATTTTAAAAGTTCATATTATTTATACAGACAACTAAAATTACATTTGTATTATTCTTTAATTTCTAATTAGTTTATTGAAAAATAAAAACAAAAAAAAAACAATAAAAACAAAAAACCTAAAGAAAAATCGAAAATTTAGTGTTAAGCAATTTCTTTATTTAACCGCATAATTTTCTTTTTGTTTTTGTTTTTATTGTTTTTTTTTTTTTTTGTTTTACTATTATCAGATATAACTTCTATTTTGAAAAATCTTTTCCGATTCTTAATTTAAATGATACGGTTTTAGTACATAGTTTCGATTTTGTTTTCATTTTTACTTTATTTTTGTCTTTTTGGGTTAATTTCAAATTGTGGGAAAATTTTTAAGGGAAATTTTCAAAAATGAACTAAATTTAATTTTTATGTTTGGCTGTCAAGTTCAAATACTTTATTATACTTTATTATATTATATAATACTATGTCAAATTCGTATTTCTTATATTTATATTTACCTAGGGTCTTCATGTGAAAGTAGGTATACCAAATTAGTATAAATACACAATATGTGTACACGCTGGGTGGTGCAGTAGGTTGAGCAACAACTAGGTCCCAGGTTCGATTCCCAATGAAGCAAACCAAATGCTTTATTGATTTTTCGACCTGGTATAGGTACTCTTTGTCATTGTGATATAATAAATGACAAAAAGCAATTGAGAGTATTTCCCGGGTGTTCTAGAGCATACGTATCAGCTTTTTAAGAGGGAAAGGAGTCGTAAAAAAAAATAATTATATAGATCCAAGGGTGCTCTATCGATTGGTGATATTTTAAGCTTCCGGGATATTTTCAACGCAAATCGGGTTTTTAAGACCAAAAATCGCCGAAATTGGCCGAAATCGAGATTTTTAAATGGAAGGAGTACTTTTTTATGCAAAATCGGATTTCACCTAAAGTCAAATTTTTTTTTTTTTGTTTTTTAAGCTTTGTAGGAACCCAAAACTGACATGAAAAAAAATTTAAAATGGAAAATAATTGTTATTAATTTTAGATTGCCGAAGGGCAATATTGAGCATTTTTTTTTTATTGTTATTAATTTTAAAGAAAAATACTAAGAAAACAAAAAAAAATCATTTAATATAAATTTCTTATTTTTTGTCCTAGAATATTAGTTTACATTAAAAAATACCCCTTCCCATTTGAAAATCTCGATTCCGGCCAATTTCGGCGATTTTTGGTCTTAAAAACCGATTTGCGGTCCTTTCTGAAAGTTGAAAATATCACCAATTGATAGAGCACCCTCGATTTAGTTAACAAAATTTTTTATTTTAAATTTTAAAATAACGGTTCTTTCCTTTCTTAAAAAGCTGATATACATGCTCTGGACTTTCTCTAAAATGAAACTATTCTACTATTTATGAAGGCTTAGCTCCTGACAATAGCAGTTTTCCACATTTAATAAGTAGAACCAGTAATTTATTAAATAAAAACTCGAAGTGTAAAATTGCAGTACTGTACTTAATTAAGCACGAAAGGGTGATTCTACCTAAGTTACTGCCAAGAGTGTAAAAAAAAAAAAATTGATAAAAAAAATGTTAACCATATGTGACGTATAGGTGGGGCATTGCTATCATGAATGTCAAGTGAAACAAAACAGAAATAAATATGTACAAACAAGTTGTATACACAGTTACACAATCATACTCCCACCATTTTTGATTAAGATTGCTCAATTTATGCTGGTACTTCAGCCACCACTTTAAAATTACTATAGATACGAATCTCAACACAGGCACAAGACTTGCCAACGCTGCGTTTAGAACAAGTCCTATCTCCAGTGCATATTATGTAGCGCTGAACAACTCCAACTCCAGTATCCAGATGTATATATACATAGAAGTATATATACAGCAATGTATGGTACAAAGATATAGGCAGTATAGAAAAATTAAGTGGAAATTGGCATTTCTAAATCAACACAGAAAATACGAACTACAGAAATGTGTGGTAGAAATGTCACAACGAAACCAGGGACGCATGCGTTATTCAAAATATTGTCCGTTTGAGTCGAAATAGACAAAGAAACTGGAAAGATCATCGCATAGATTGCAAATAGACTGGCAGAAGGTCGACTGGCGCACGTTGTAATAAATGACCAAATCAATATCAAACGTCTACCAGGAAAACCTCAGAAAAGACATATATGCTGGACGTCGTCCTCACAAAATTGAGAATAAGATAAGACATTGAAAAAACAGGCCTATTTACAAATGAAGAAGGAGTAGTAGTATAACAAATTGTATAACCTAATATTTGACTGCTCATTAAATAAAAAACAAAAACTAAAATTAAACTAATCTATAATCTAATATTATTAATATTAAGACAAAAAAAATGTTAATTAAATTTCTCGACTTAATCGAATAAATTTAAAAAAAAAAAACAGTTCAAGCCTTCACAAATTATTTGCAAACATCAAAAACTTGTGGAAAATCTTAATTTTAAGACTATCAAATTAGCAACTCCAAATTACCATAGAAAAAAAAATTTTATTTTCTAATTTTACTATACTTTGTATTGTAACTAAATTAAATAATTATTTATTTTATTTCTTGTGAATTCAACAAAATCACATCGAATTGCATTCATTTCATATAATTTATATATTTTTTTTTATTTTTTTGTTTTAAATTACGTGCTCTTAACAATTTTTGTCCATTTATTTTTATCTGTTGGCTTTTAAATTAGATCTTAATTCGTGTAGTAACTTTGAATATAATACACACGGACAATAGATTTTCTTTTAAACTCAGTATTTAACCAAAATAAATTAGTACCTACCTAAGCTATATGTATTAAAGTACATAATTGTAATCATTGATAAATTTTAGTACATAATAATGTCGAATTATCGAATAAATAAATTTGCAATGAACCAAATCCAAATTTAAATTTCTTTTTTTTTTCTTTTTTTGTATTCAATAAAAATTTAGTTTTCCGTTTTTACTCAAAATGTTTGTCGTTTGACTCAAAATTATACCAAAACCAATTTTTTATAAATAAATTTTCAAAAAATTGATTTGATTTTGTGGCTGAATTTTGTATTGGTGTATAGGGGTTAATAATAAACTATGAATAGTACGTGTTTATATTGTATTTTATAATAATTATAAGTTAAAATTATTAAATAATGTGAAATAAAAAAGGAATAACCTATATGTCTACTGAATTATGTATATATATATATATATATATATAAAATTAAATTTTCTGATCTAATTCTTTTGTGATTAGATAATTTTTCGCAAAAAAAAAGTAAGCCAAGTTTGTAAAGCCGGAAATATTCATAAAAGAAATTGTTAAAATTTCAAAATAAATTATTGGTATAATGTATGGATTAAATAATGTATGTATATATATGTATATATATATATATATCGTACAGACAGTCAGGCTGCAATTAAATCATATTGTTGTGTATTCAAAATCTCTGTGTAAAAGCAGTTAGGGTGTTCATCCCATAGAGTAGGAGTTATATAAAAAAAATATATTAGAATCAATAGTCATCAACTCAAATACCGTTATTAACAAAGCTGCAGTTCTTTCAACGTACATATAATATATTAATAATAGAACACAGAACCACATCAGAAAAGCATGGATAGAAGAGAATATACCACCATCATGAAAGAAAGGAATGATTGTCAAGATACCAAAGAAAGGAGACTTGGGAAATTGCAGTAACTGGAGAGGAATCACGGTTCTAAATACTATTCATAAGATAATAGCAATTATTATAATAAAAGGATTAGAAGAAATACTAGAACCAATACTAAGGAAAGAGCAGGCAGGTTTCAGACCAAACCGAAGCTGTGTTGACCAGTCAAATACTTTACGGGTCATAGTTGAACAATCAGTAGAATGGAATGCCCCACTATATCTACTATTCATAGATTTTAAGAAAGCATTCGACACAATCAACAGATGCGAAATATGGAGAACACTTACAAAGAAGGGAAGAGGTTCCTGAAAAAATCATCAACATCATCAAAGCGATGTATAAAGATGCAAAGACAACAGTTCAACACAGAGGTAACATCAGTGATCCATTCTACACCAATACAGGAGTTAGACAAAGATGTCCACTATCACCACTTCTCTTCAACACAATACTAGACGACATTCTAAGAAAAGTTTGCACTGGAATAAACGGAATAGAATGGGATCTCTTCGGCAACTTAGAAGACTTAGTTTACGCAGATGATATATGCCTCATACCAAGGAATCAAAGGGACTTACAGAACAAAATCAACAGATTACAGAAAGAAGCAAAGAAATCGAGACTGGAATTAAATATCGAGAAAACCAAGGCAATGAGAACAAACAACAGTGATAGTGAGCCAATAACAGTGAGTGGACAACAGATAGAATACATAGAAGAATTCAACTACCTGGGGAACATCATAACATCAAGAGGAGGTAACACAGAAGATGTCAACAGCCGTATAAATAAGGCAAGAAGAACATTTGTCAGCCTAATGAAGATATGGCGGAGCAACCAAATATCGAGAATAATAAAGCTAACAATATTCAGACAACATGTGTTAAGTCAAAATTAATATATGGCAGTGAAACATGGCTCACTTCGGTCACAATCAAACAGAAGCTACAAGTAATCATCAACAAATGCTTGAGAATTATATGCAGAATATTCTGGCCGGCAAGAATTAGCAACGAGGATTTATGGATGATAACTGGAGAAGAACCGATCAATATACAGATAAATAGGAAAAAATGGAAATGGAAAGGTTATACACAAAGGGAATCAGAAAGTGATATAGCAAGAAGAGCTCTAGAGTGGAATAATCCATAAGGACAAAGGAGACCCGGCGCAGAGAGACCATAGAACACATGGAGACGCACAATTGATCAAGAATTAACAATTAATAATTATAATAATTATACCTATTATTTTTATATATTTGAGTACTGCTTCCTTAATATAATAATTATACCATTACGATATTAAGGAAGCAGTACTCAACAGAGAGGAATGGAGGTTCACTATCGAAGCCCTATGCTCTCACGCGGAGTAATAGGAAAAAAAAATATATATGCCTTACAGACAGTCCAGGTTACAATTAAATTGTAATTTTTAATACTTTGCAAAGAAGCAATGAAAACTTTAAATGACAAATTATGCCGCAACATACCCAAATGTGGTCGCAACATACCCCATATGGTCTGAGTTGAACATAAAGTACTGTCCTTTAACTTACGTTGAAAAGCCGCGAAATCAGTAATATGCTATGGGTTATTGTTTTATTGACAAACATGCCAGAAATCTTTTACCAAACTTGTAGAAAAAACGGATGAAACTTTCCAACACCTTATCTGCACCTACCCCGGTCTTTCTTAAAAAATGATATTTGCTAGACTCATTAGATGACCTTGAAAGCGCATTAAAATCCCAGAACACCACTGCTTTTTAAAAGCTTAAAACAGTTTAACAAGTAGCTTTATGCAAGGAAGTTTTCTGTGTTATCACAATGAGCCTTAATGGTCTAACTGTTTCAGTGTCTAGCCAATACTACTGTTTAATTCATTGGAATGTTTCTGGAAAATATTTGTTCTAAATATAATGTCTTCATAGCTTCATAGCTTGTTTTTGTTTAAATTAATGTACCCCTAATTAACTGTACTCTCATTGGATGGATATCAAATTTACCGTTTTGAACAATAACTGCCTACAAAAAATGGTCTTCAGTGCAAAATGATAATAACTTTAGCAATTTATTCAAATTTATTGTTATTATTTTTAAGAACGGAATTACAAAATTCAAACCTCAGTTTTAATTTATCTAATAACGTCCAGAGACGACTTTATATTTGGGTAGCAGATATGAATTTAGAAACGGTAGATATGACAAAAACGGTAAGTCTGAAATAAAAACTGTATATGTCAAAGTTATAGCGAATGCGCAAATTCATCAAAACAAGCGGATCATAGGACACAAAATAAAATTGTTCCATTGTGTTTTATCATCTGCTACTAATCTTTTTAGTTGAGGTCAAATTCTGGGTCTCCTGTTTGCAACTAATCTATTCAGTTGCAGTTTTCTGGGTATTTGCTTCGGTTAAAATTGTTATACTCTAAGTTTTTCTTGACTTTCGATGCGTCATGTAATTTGAAGATTCCATATTGACCAGACCACAAACATTGTCTTACGATTCTGTTGTTTCAATTCTTCAGACTATCTATGGTCTAACACCATTTTATTTTTTAGATTTTACAATCTATTCGCTTTTGTTTTGTGTTATGCTAAAACGTTCCAACGCTGTTGAAAATAATTTGGGGTTCAAGAATGTTAGGATGCGCCGGGAAATAAATTTATGTTAATGTACGGTTGATGTTTGCTGATCGTGATGTTGTTTGAAACTTTTCATATTTCACAGGACTATACAAGAAGATTGATTATTACAGATTGACTGATATTTACAGATATTTGATTCGAAAGGTATTATTTTTGTGTGTTCAGAGATTGTATTCTTAACTGCAAATAGTATTCTAGGAATATTCCGAATGCAGTTTAAACTTTACTGATACAAGCTTCAATATCCAGCACAACACAATTTCCATACTTAGATCAACATAATTATTTTGAAAACTATTTTCATTTTTATTCATAACATATTTTCTAACAAAATTTTGAATTTTAATTTTTGATCCTTTGATCCTTTATTAAAAAGATACATAATATATCAAATGAATTTATTAGTATAACTAATGGTACAATAACCTGCTAATAACCTCCATTAACCTGCTAAATTTATAAACTTAACATGAGACTTACATCTTTAACTAAATAAATTAATTTAATCAATATCGTTGAAATAGAAAGATATACTTAAGTGTCAGATTTGCTGTACGGATCGGAGGTGTGTGACCATGATACAGAATTTTTGTGTTTCATTTGATTTAACAGACATTAAATGTTATTTTTTGATTTTGTTTATTCAAATTACAATAATATGTTTTGTTGAATAAATAATAAATAATTTTATACTGTTAATTCATATATACATATTACAAAATTACCTCTTTAGCTGTAAACATCATGTTCTTGGCTTATATTTTTAACAAAAATTACTATGCATCTATTTACATGGTTCAATACCCTATTAAATGATTTTATTAAATAAAAATACAAAACAACAGAAGGTAAAAACAAGCCCTTGTAATCAATAAATTTATACACAACATAATATATATATATATATATATATATACATATAAATGTGTAAATTATAATATTATACACATAATTGCAATATAAAATTATTAGAAATTCCCAAAAGTATGAAATTTGAAAAATATTAAATTGATTACTTCTCTCATCATCTTGCAAATTTTAAGCTTGAATGACTTTTACTGTCATTTATTATGCTATACTAACTGGTTACAAGACTTTTTGTGTTGTTATAATTGTTTTATTAATTATATTTTCTTTCTAGGACAAAGCCAACGTAAAATAATAATTTTCAAAATTATTTTTATAAAACGAAAATAAAAAAAATAAAAACGAATTATATAATGGAAAATAAATATACCATGACTTATATTAACGCAATATACTAAGTGTTTGTAATGTACATAAGTACGTAATTTATCATTTCTGTGGTAATGAATTTCATTTTTAATAACATTTTATCATCATCATCATTAGGTACACACCATCATGATTTTGACCACAATTCTACAATTCTGAATTTTGTTCATCATAAATATTTAAATATAATTTGTAAACAATTCGAACAGGATGGGGGAGTTCCTGACTACTTCATTTTGATATTTGTGATTTTATAAATTAATACTGTTATACACATTAATACAATTATCAACAATCTGATATACATATATATATTACATGTATTCTATTAAAAAATCATATATATATTTTTTTTCCAGATAGTAGTAAATCATCGAAAGAGGCTTCAGGGACTACCTATTACCGGGGCAGGCAGTTTGAAGGACTGTGGGACTTTAAACCATTAAAAACTCCTATCATTATTGCAACATTAAAACTAGTC
This sequence comes from Argyra leucocephala, assembly GCA_963942445.1. NCBI lineage: Eukaryota > Metazoa > Arthropoda > Insecta > Diptera > Dolichopodidae > Argyra > Argyra leucocephala. Next base: position 28,965,290 of record OZ012679.1, on the reverse strand, counting down.
TTATAGACTAACAATTAATTTACATTTAACTCAAAGAAACTAAGATACCTTTGATCTACCTAAATCCAATAAGGTTTTAATAGATAAAAGGTTTTAACCTAACTCAAGTGGTCTTGTTCGTTTTAGTTGTTTCACAAAGCTTTGATTGTCAATTAAGCTAGAAGCTTCGGTATTGACATGTTGGATCAGACGAGTTTTATGCCGTGCAGCGCATTTCATTATTTCGTCTTTTATAGATGAGATCTTCAGATCTCGATGAATATCGGCATTGAGAACATACCATGGAGCATTGACTATGTTGCGCAGTACCTTATTTTGGAACGTTTGGATAGTTTGAATATGGATTTGTTTAGCACATCCCCATATTTGAATACCGTATAGTCTGGTCATTATTGGCTTCAATATTTGATTATACATCAAAACTTTGTTATATGTCGAGACCGTAGAGTTCCGCCCAATCAGCCAGTATATTTCTCTATATTTGAAATATCATTTCTCTATATCATATATGAATTTAGATTTGAAACAGAACTAATAAAAATTCAGCTGTTTATTTCAAAATAAAACTATAAAAATTGTTATACAATTTGAAATAACTACTGTTTTACTGTAAATGCCTCCATAATTAAATACAATAACTACAAAGCTAAACCCAAGTTCAAATCCAAGAAAAATTGAATTTAGGTTATGTTTGTTGCTGTATTATTATTTATTTATTAAAACAGTTAATCCTACAGATAAATCTATAGGCCACCTTTATAGGTCCTTTTCCCTTTTGAAATGTATTATGTTTTTGTTCCCTTTTTTGTATCATGTTTTTGTTAATGTTTGTTGTTGTATCTACATATTACTTATTTTTTTTTATTTTTTTTACACACTACCCAAACACTTAGGTAAAAATGATATCTTTACACAAAATTATTGTAGGCTTTGAACCACGTAAATTGGAGATTTCCACAGTGTAAAAATTAACATTAGAATTCCTCTCTAGTATTGCACTACAATTGTTTAAATTCAATAGAACAAGTAGGGTAATTTCTAACAAAATATCTATGAAAGAGAGAGTAACGAAAGTAAATAAAGCTACCTGGGTCTATTACAAAAGCCGATCACGCAAAATTAAAATCCTATTTTTAAAAATCTAGTGGCTACGGGCAATTAAATTTCTGCAAGCAAATTTTAGTTTCATAAATTTTTAGAAAAAGCGAATACCTATTTTGTAGTAAAATCTGAATACATCCACAGTAAAGATTCCGGGTGCAACACCAATTTTGTAAAAATCTTAAAAGAAATGAAATAAAAATAGAAAACAACAAAATGAATTTTCAGTAAGGGTATAAGATATTCAAAAACCAGATTTTGATTAAGCAGGATTCCAATAAATTGACTTTTGTTACGCCCACATGTTGTCTGAACGATTGATGACCCCAATTGGAAGTAGGGCAGAATTTTGGATTTTATCGAGGTAACATAATTTAGTTTGGAGTACGTTAAACCAAATCCAAATTATTTTAAGCCCAAATCCGATTTGTATTAACATTACTGGATTAATATAATATTAATTTTTATTCAGTTCTCATATGTACCCAAATTAAGATAGTGATCACATATATCTGACAGTTTATTTAAAAAGATATATAATAGTTCATTCAAAACTAGAAAAATTATTCACATTAATGCACATCTTAGGTCTGTCAGGTGCTTTATATAAATTTTAACGTTAATGACTGTACTAATGTAATAACTGTAACTCATATAAAATTACAAAGAACCAGTAAAATATAACGAGTTTTCATTTACTAAGTGTTTAATCTCTTGAGTATATGTTTATGATGTTATATTCGGTACTAAGGTATTTTAATCGTGTTAATTTTTCCATAGGCTTGCATTTTATTGATTTTTTTAATACAACTGTACAAATTTTGTCTTTTCGATGTCTGTCTGCATATTTAAAACTTGTACTATTTTGGTGAAATTAAATCCTTTGAATCTCTAATCTGAAAGAATTCTGAAATTAAAGAATTTGATCTCTATCTTATACTCAATATAACAAGTAATAAAGATATTTTGTTAATATCCAATATAAATAAATAACAGTTATTTTTTTAAAGTTTATATTAGTCCTAATTTCATTGTCAACCATTATTCTATGTCTTTTTTAATCGGAAACTATATAAGTATCTATAAAATATCAGCAAAATATAATTCACAGACCTAACATAAAATATTTACATAAAATAATTAAATACAACAGTATTATTAACTTACATTTTGGTTTTATGTCTCAGAACTTCTTGAAAACATTTTGAAAATAATATTCTAGGATAATTTATCATCATTTAAAGTTTTGTACAATTATTTTTATGACTATTGAATTATAAAAGGGCTATCTATAATTATTAAACATAATTTTTGGTATTTATTTAGCCCATATTTTACGAAACTATTTTTCATCTTAGTTATTTAAAAATTAAAAAAAATGTTATGCACCGTTATTACCGTTATTTGTTTTAATTATTCTGTAATTTTTTATATAGCAAAGACGCAATCCCAAATTATAATGTATAATTTGTTATTTATATTTATTGACTTTTTTTTTAAAAAAAAAAAAAATCCATCTATCGGTGATGGCGTGAACTTAAACATTTTTATTAATTTATTTTTTTCTAAATTTTGGTTTAATTGATCTGAAATATATTTCAACAAAACAAAATTAACTATTTTTTTTGTTTATTGAAACTACAACCAATTTTACTGAAACAATGTAGGTTCAGTGGCATTAACCGATGGATCTGAAATCAATTTTGGATCCATATTGAATACCATGGTTCTATTAGAAATTATAGTGGCTCTATTCACTGAACTCAATAATTCACCACAAAAATTTACTGCAATGCTAGCGCCATCATCGGAAAATATAATAAATACTTTTAAAAATAAATTAAATTTTAATTAAATAATATTTATTGATTTTTATAACTCTGATTTAAGTTTCAATTACATTAATCTTCCTCAAGAATTTAAATTTTCACACTAATTCAAAAAACAATGGCGAATTTTATATTTTAAATAACTTTAAAAAATATATAAACATTTCATTTTCCTTACAGTAGATGTCGCAACATGCAACATAAATAATTTTTGTTATTTATTCATATTCATTAACCGCGGTAACATTTACCCAACGAATTCTAATTCTAATTCGTTGCATTTACCGGTATATTTACCGCATCGTTTATTGAAGTGAACAGAACTACAGAAGTACAGAACAGACAGGAGAACCATGGATCTGTGGATTTCTTCAGTTATTTCGCAACGCATTACGCAATTTACTATTAAAGAAATAAGATATTAAATGTCAATGTCGGTGAGTTCGTAATTTTTTATGTGACAGTTGACAACAAACAAATTGGAAATTAATTTATTTGATTTTGATTTGAAAAAAGTAAATTAAATCGAATTAAATTTATTTCGCTTTGTCCTGATTTACGTTATCTTCTCTACTAACTTATAAAAATAAAGAAAACATTTCAAAGTTGTTTTAAATTATTCAAAAGGTATATTTTATTTGATATAAATAATTTGAAATTTTATTGTTCAAAATCAATTATTAACAATCATAATTTTTTTTTTTAGATAATGCCAATAACAAGATCTGCTACTAAAAGTATACAATAATATTTTTTGTTTTCTACATTTAGTATTTATACTTACATTTCTATATCACATAAGAAAACAAAAAATTTCAATTATTGGAAAATAAAAGTTAATATTTATTAATTTTCTAAATAAATTATTTTAGGGCATCCATTAGAAATGCTTAATACGAGTACAATCCCCCCAATTAAAGAATTGAATAATCAAAACAAAAGAAAAAAACGAAAATCAACAGATCAAAATAAAAATGAAGTAATACCAAAAAGCAAAAAATTATTAAAATCAAATAATAATGAATCTAAAGATATTCTAAATAATGAGAATCCGATTTTAGAAAATTCTATGAATTTAGAATACTATGAAAAACAATATGATCATTTGAGAAAAATTATTTCAACCAAATATATTAATGTAATAGAACGTCTTAATTTAGATTATACACCAAATTGTATACGTGATTTGATATATTGTAAAAATAATCATTCAAAAAGTTGTCCAGGTCCACCAGTTATAACACATAATGTTACATATAGAATGAATCATTTTTTAACTGGCAAACGTCCTTTAAATTATTTAAAAATTTGTAATAATATGATGTTCCAAGGATACTTACCAAATGCAGATATATTGAATTCGATATTTCAATTAATAATTGTAAATTAAATACTTATATTTTTCATATTATGTATAAATATATTTAATTTTTCTATTTTTTTTTTTTGTTTTTTTTTTTAGATTAATCAAACTGGTGATGAAGTAATCCATTATACAAATGATTATGTTTTAAATGAATCTAAAATAACATTACTTAATTTTATTAATTTATTTCCACCTTGTTGGAAAAAAATTCGTCATATTTATATGGAATTATGTACAGCTTCTATAAACTCATCAACATATTTACCAGATAATGATAATTTAGTTGAACATCGAAATATGTTTTTATTTATTATAAATATGCTTGAGATGACATTATATGAAAATGATGAATTGTCACCATTAACTAGTAATTCAGTTGATAATAATTTGAATGAATCGGAATTTATTTTCAATTTTAAACAATGGGAGAAAAAAAATTGCAAAGATAATAAATTGAATGATCTTACTAGAGAACAAAAACTAACTCGTTTATTTTTGTGCCTTGATATATTTTTGAAAATTTTCGAAAATGATTTGTCACTATGGATTCTAAGATATTTATCAAAACCATCAAAACATTTATTTACAGATGATAAACCATTAATAATAGGTTCTTTTTTGATAAAAGAATCAAATGTTATTACGGATTATGTTCTTAAAGTTATTAATTTATTTACTATTTTAATTTTGAATAATTATTCAAAACAACATATAAAAACTTTTCAGGTAAAATATGATATTTTTTTTTTTATCATGAATAGTAAATGCTAGGAGTCACTTTTTTATTCACTTAATTTATTTTACTTAAAACTTGACTGCTCGTACTAGGCTATATAAATTTTAATTTTTTTTATACCTTGTTTATTTTATTATTACAGCGACTCATATCTTTACTTTCTGTGGTAATGAATTTAATAGAGGCTAAAGATGATGAAATTATATATCCCGACATACATTCAAAAACTATTAATTTTGCAAATAAAATATTTGAATCATTTCAAGGTATATTATATTTATTATCATTTTTTTTCTATTGATAAATATTAAAAACAATACATTTTGTTATTTAAGGTATTGCTGGTTTATGCTTTAGCAGTTTTTATAAAATTTTGGAAAATATTGAAATACCATATTTACGTTTACTTGTTATTGGTGAATATTTAACAAACATCGATAAAGATCAATCAATTGTAGATCATTTAACACCAAAAATCATTTATGAAAGATTCAGTAAATTATGTTGGAAAAAATATATAAAATCTCCTAATAATAATATAATTCAAAATTTTAAATTAGGAAAATGTGATACTAACATTCCAAGTGATGATGATGAAAATAATATTTTCAAATTTCCAAAAATTGAAATTCCTAATTTAAAATCAAAATCAATAATATTACAAATATTTAGAGAAGAATATCTTTATTTACATTTAGAAGCTCTACAATCATATTGTGATGCATATTTTACAAAAGAATTTATTTTAATTCTAATGAATTGTTATAATTCGGAAGCATCAATTGTTTTAACAACAGAAAATGAAATATCAAAAATTAATAAAAAATTTAATTTGGAAAAATTAGAAAAAGATGCATCTAAATTATTACGCAAAATCAATTTGGATGCTAATTTGATAAATAAAAATTCAAATGATATATCAGAATATAATGGTGTTGAAGTTAATCATGATCTTATGTTACAGTATCGTAATGATTTTAAATATTTATCATTATTAAAAAAAAATATACCAATTATGATTGAAAAATTTGGTAATGAATTTGAAATTTTTACAAATTTCATTGAATATTGTTTTACACCAGAAAAATTGTGTTGTACCACTAGCATTAAAAAATTTTCTCATTAAATCACAAAATTTTTAATAATACAAATTACGAAATGTACCTATTTTTTAATTTTATGTAGTTTTTATATTTTAAATTGTTTGCTATAAAAATAAGATAAATAAATAAGGTAGATTTAACTTTTTGAATCAAGAAAAAAAACCAACAAATTTAATTACATTTCTTTTATTTTCAATAATTATTATCACAGTTATATATATACATATTTTGAAATATAATTATACTTTTAATGGTGGTATATAAACATCAATTACTAACATTTTGTATGAATTTTTTTATCTTTAGAAACAAAATCAATATTAAAAATATGACTTCTGATTAAAGTTTTGTGTTAAGATTATGCCATCTCTAAATTTAATATATATATATAATATGTAACTTTATTTTAATTTTGTTTTATTATCAAGTTTTTTTTTTTTTTTTTTTTATGTTATATATTTATTTGTTTAAATTTATTTAATATTTTGTTCTTAAAATCTATGCTTTAATTTTTTATGCTAATAATTTTATTTTTAATAATTTCTACTTAATAAAATGTTTTGTAAAAAATAAAATAAAAACTTGAAAATTGATCTGTTTTACTAATCAGCTGAACCAGTCAGCAATACCTATCGTTTTAAAAGAAATTTATTATAAATTTTTGAGGACATTATTGTTATGTCGTTTATTTAAAGAAAAAATAATTGATTTAGATTATTTTTTGGTCATCATATTTAAAAATTTTGACAATAAGTTAAATTTATTTTGAGTTTTCTATATAAAATTTTGAATCTAATTAATTTAATTTTCTAAAATTACTTATTTATAAATTTTTTTTTTTATTTCACGTCTTTGGATATTCAACTTTTTATTTTGTTTTGTGTTTTAATGTACTATATTAATAATAGATATTGCAAAAATTATCATAATTTAAGATAATTCGAATCCAGTATTACTACAAACTGCATAACGTAATTTATCTCTGAGTGTAGTTTTCTTTTGATAATTGGGTAGTTTTAAAAGGTTAAAACATGTTGAAGATGTTGGTAAACGATTTAAAGGATCTTTTTTTCTGATTGTAAAAAATCCTCGTATAACACTACCAATTGTATCACCAGTATCTTCATCGTCACCTACTTCAACACAACGAATAGAGAATGGTGGCTCTAAATGAGCAAATCCAAGTAATGGTGGTTTTGAACAACTTGTTACAAACTAAAAAAAATTTAAATTTTTATTTTTATTAAAACAATATTTTAAATTGTCCCACTATAAATAAAAATAGATAAATTAATATAGAAATATATATTTTTTATACCTTTAAGAATAGTTTTCGTTCTTCTTCAGTAAAATCTCTTCCCAATATATCCCACAGCCATCCAATAACACGATGTGAATCATGAAAACCACCATAATATTGAGTATGTTTTCGTAAATCTCTTAAATCAAGTGGTACTGTATCACCCGAAATAAGACGTTGTAATTCAGGAGCAGAAAAAAGTGATAACCATTCTGGATTTACAATACTTCTAAAACCACGATTAAAAGCTGCAGTTTGTTCACGTATTTGAGTATGCATATGAAAATATGCCATATAATGAATGTAAATTATTCTAAAAGAAAAAGTTAATATTTATAAATAAAAATTGCCCATATTTATGTTTAAGCAATTGAATTTACTTATTTGTATCCGAAACAACTCTAGCTTTTCCACCTGGATGCAATTCATGTGTCACTATTTTACCCATGACATCTTGATCAACAGAAAATGTTAAATTTAAATCAGAAACATCTTGTTTATAATGTTTTATAAATGTTAAACTCTTATAAAGTTCATTGTCTAAGGAAGGTAATTCATCTACACAACTATATAAAGCTTGATGTGTTTGTCCCAATAATTGTGAAAGAAAAAATGAAGCAAAAGGTACATCAACAACAATTCCTTCGTAAACAGCTTTTCCCAGCATTCGTCCAACAAATTCAAATAATTGTAAATGATTATCTTGCACATATGATATTGGTGATGGATACAATCGTTGATCTGAAGTAGTTTTAAATAAATTTAAAGCTGGATCAAATACTCTTTTAATTGTTTCTTCTAGAAATTCTTTAAAAACACCATCTTGATCTATTCCAGCTTCATGAAGACCCTGTTGATTAATAAAACGTACACGTATTACACCTTTAAGAGCATGAGCACGCAAAGCTGCCAATTGTCTATAACCATCTTCAACAATCCGATCTCGATGTATAGTTATTAAAGCTGATCTGGGTGATGCACAAGCTGATTCAGTTAAACCTAATACAGCTTTTTCATTTTGAACATATTTTCGAAAAAGTTTAACACGATCATCGTGCGGTATGATATGAGGCATTTTTTGTAATAAAATTTGTGTATGTCGTTTTCCTTTATCTAAATCATTTAGAAAAGTTGATGGTCGTATTTCATGTATTAACCAATGATTTGGTGGTGCAAATTGTCTACGACAATCTCGACGATATAAACATAAAAGCAAAGTGTGAAGTGATATGAATAATGAACTTGAAATAACTGTTCTTGTGCCTAAAATTTTTATAATTTTAATTGAAAATTAAATATAGTGACCATTTATGCTTTTAGATAAATATGTTATAAATTCATACCTAGAATATTGTCTTGTATTATTTTGTAAAGGAAATTATTCAAAAAATATGAAAGTGCAACATAGTCGTTTAAAAGAAATGGCTTTTGTTCAGTATACATTTCGTATTCATCCAAAATACTGAAATTATATGAATTATTTTCAATAATTTAGATTTATTTAAAATAAAATATTTAATATAAATAAATTTAAAAAAATAACACATACGTTACATAATGAGTCATACAATCACAAAAAAGCATTAACATTAATACTTGTGGTTGAGTAACAGATGAATCTTGTTTTAATATTTCGTAAAATTCTTTTAGGCCACAGTGTTGTCCAAGTGATGTGATTAGTAACCATAGGTCATAGAGTACAGTATTATTATAACAAATTCCTAAAATATATGTATGATTTATTTTCTTAGTTGATTTTTTTTTTTTTTATTTTGTCAAACCTGATAAAATATCCAATTTTAATTGTGATAAAGTGCTTAGAGCTGTATGATACATTGCACATACTTTAGCTATCCTCAAAACCTCTAAAGAATCTAATTTTCTCCATGGTTTACCACTTTTACTTAAATTCCCCTTTGTCGAACTCCTTTCGAGTGCTCTCCTTAACAAATTTCCACCAGTACTTTGAGGTGGTGATTGAAATTCAATTCTTTCATAATTTTCACTTAATTTTTTCAAACAATCCCCTAATAAAATTTTTATACATCTATGACCCCATAACAAATGATACTGACGTCTAATTAATTGCACATTTTGATTTTGTGCAGCATCTGGTACAGGAGTATACCAGCCTAACAAATCATGCCATTGTGAAAAAACTCCTTTAGTTCCAACAGTATCAGGAATTTTTTCTAATAAAATTGCCGCTATACCCTACAATAAAATATTTTAAAATTATTTTTAAATTATAACATTTTTTATTAATATACCGTCAATGTTGGAAATGCTATACGTTCAGCAGTTTCTTGTTCTTCGTCATTAAAAAGTTGAACTAAATTTCCTAAAAATGCTAAAGATTTTGTTCCCTACAATTAAATAAAAATAAAAAATAATATATGTAAATTTGTTAAATAAATCATTTTTACTTACTGGTACTTCAGTTGAAAAATTTTTATACCAACTCAAATCATCAGTTATTTTTAAACTTTTCTCTAATAAGTTTATTGATTGCAATAATGGTATACAATCTAAAGCATATGATTCAATATGCCAAATTAATGCTGGAACTGATAAGATTTCTGACAAGAATTGTGATAATAAATTTTGACTGAAATTTCCATCAATCAATGGTCTTGTTGTTAATGTTATAATAGCCCTTAATGATACTGGTTTTAATGTTAATTCTTCACGAGCTGTTCCTTTTAATAGTATTGTCTAAAATTTTTTATCAATTTTACATTTAAAATGTACATATTTATAAATATATAAAAATTTACTCTCATAGATTTAAAAAATCCTTTTTGAACAAGATCCCCTTGTATATTATAACAAATTTTTTGATAAGCTGGAACCATTTTTTCCATATTTTTATTATGCAATATACCCCACGTTTTTGGTGACGTTAATACAATTAAAGTGTGTAAATAAAGTGCTAATGATATGCTATCAGTATGATTTTCTAAAATAATTTATATTTTTAATTACATATTATAAAGAATTAATAAATATAATTTCAACTAATATTAAATATTACCAGGTTTAATGATTTCAATAATTTTGCAACAAGTATTCGCAATGTTTTTAATATGCTTAATCCATAACAGGCTATAAAAAGAACATTAATAACATTACAAAATTTATTAATATAATAATAATAAAAAAAAGAAAAATATTGATTAAACATTTTAGTTACCTTAATTCTTTATTAAGAGCCAAACTGGCATAGTTATATTTTGGATTATCATATTCGATTGATGCATTTACATAGCGGCATAAATTATCAAATCTTTCTCTTTCTTGACTTTCAGCTGGAAGAAATTGTGTTAAAAATCTAGAAGCAGCTTCATACACTTTATTTGGATAAGTTAATTGAGGATGTTCATCACTACTTTTGAATTCAGATAGAACTTTATCTAAATCAGAGCTAAAAGCAAAAGCAAAAGCAAAATATATATATATACACATGTCACATATATCAATACTCAATATTGTTTTTTCATTGAAATGCAAATTTTATATAAGAATTCTAATGAATAAAAAATTAATTAAAACATACTTCACACGTCTTTTATATTTACGTTGACAAATAAATCCTCTAATTTGTGCCTGTATACAAATTATTGCATTTTCTCGTTTTTTATCTTGGGCTCTTTCTTCTCTTGCAGCCTTTTTTTCCTCCAGAAAACTTTCTTTATTATATTCACCATCATTAACACTAAACATTACTTTTAATTAAAATAAATTAAGAATTGAAATTTATGTTCTATTTAAATGTCAAATTAATTTATTTATTATTTGCTTTTATCTTTATATCAATTTATAAATTAAAAATAAAAATATGATAATTTTAATTTTATTAAATAGAGTTTTAACATTTTCTTTCGTAAAATCTACTTTATCGTATTAAAAAATTAAATTTAATTGAATTGAAAATTGAAATCTTTAAATTTTTCTTTTATTTATTCTGACGGCTGTCAAATATTTTTCTATTTAATTTTACATCACTTGACATTTACAATAATAAATAAAAGAAGAAAAAAAAAATGGGTTGAAATTTTTGTATACAAACATAGGGATGAGTAAAATCAGCTGCTTTCATTACATGATGATTCAACGAGCAAAATTTATGACATTGATGATTTGAATTTTGAATTTATAAGATTTTGTTTGTATTTTACATTAATTTTATGTATAATGTTACATATAAACGTTATATTATGTTTATAATTTATAATTTATTATTTGTTATTTATACTTATTTTTTGTACATATCAATTGTGTAGCTATTTTGTTTTAAATGTTTTAATAAGAGTTTTATACTTTGAAATTTTATTATACATCTGGGCCACTGTACATTGGTATTTTCACTGCCAAGTACCTGTTATTTTTTGATATTCTTTCTTTCACACACATTTCAACAAACATACGAATTTTTTTTTAAATAAAAGCTTTACATAATGTTACCGTAAAAAAAACACAAAAAGTTTGGTATTCTTTCGCAGTTTTTACCAAATCATACAAAAGAACAATAAAAATATTTTGATTGTGCATTATTATGGCTTATAATGTTTATCTCTTGAAAACAAATTTAAAAGTAAATATTTACGCACACATTCAAACATCTCAAGTTTTGTTTGACTACTATTAAAAATATCGATGCACATTCGAACGACACTGAAACAACAGGCAGTGAAAATACCAATGTACAGAGGCACATTGGGACTTTTAGATTAGATTAGCTTTTATTTATTTTCAAATACAGTAATTGGGGCTCGTACAAAGTGTAATTAAAATTTGTTTTATTTTTTTTGGATTAGGGTAATTAATTTTGGCATTTCAGGTCATACACGATTACAAAGACTTGTATTTTGTTTGTTGTGTTTCATGAGCCATGCTTATACACGTCATGTTAAATATTCTATAAAAGATATGAGAACCAATTGATATATAAGAGTTGAATATTATCATATTTTAGTGCTTATGAAAATTATAAACAAATTAAGGAGATTTTTATATACTATTTAAGATCTGCCAAATGTTTTTCTTGGTAATCTTACCCGAAGAACGTGAGTGAGTGTACAATGTAACTTTGTTTCAAATATTTTGGTCGAAATAAAATGTTGCCAAAACAAAATCTACATGACTTTACGTAATTTGAAGCGTTCACAGTTCACAGAATGCCATTTTCTGCTCAAAAATTTTGTTCACACTTTAGTTATCTAAATTGGCCTTATGAAAAAAAAATTGAAACAAAACGATGTTATCAAAAATTAAATAATGCCAAACGTTAAATTACGTAATGCCCCACCCACATACACTTCTGCTCCCGTACGTAATTATACGAATGAGATATTTATTTGCCCATTATTTCTTGTGTTTGTTCTTAATGATTTTGATCTTTTGTATATGTAGATTTTAACCCCAACCCCCCTTATTATTTAATGTTTTATTTTGTATTTTTTCTTGCTTATTGTCTATATGTATATGTACTATCATCTGCATAGTTTTTTCAAGATATAGAATAATTATTTTAAAATATATTTTTTTAACATATGAATTAACATTTTTTTTTGTGGGCCCTCTTGGGACCCCACGTAAAAAATACGGTTTGCCCTTTACCCTTATAGATTTATAAAATACCAAAATATTGTAAAAACACATTTTCTTTTAATTCAACTGGAAATCCAAAACTAAATTTAATTATTTGATTGCCACTACTGTACTATTTATTGCTCTGTTTAAAGAGCTTTGAATATCTTTTAGTTTAATAAAATTTGAAAGACTTTTTTTTTTAAATTCCATAAATTATAGGCAAATAAATTTATTTTCTTGTTGCAATTAGAAAAAATCAAATTAATTGAATTTCCAGATTTTTTTTTAATCAAAAGGATCAAATACATATCTTAGAAGTTATTAGAGATTTAAGAACCCTCTTGCTATCTATACTTTCCCATAAGAGCTAACAAATGTAAATAAAAGAGTAAAAATAGATTTGGTTCTGTCAATACAAGTCTTGTAATCATTGCAAATTTCTCAAACGATTGGACAATCAAATCTACGTGTTAGAGCAAGCTTAGAGCAAACAAATCAGACGTCTATTATAGACGAAAGCTTGTATCATGTTGCTAAGCGGTGAGATCATTTTCCAGTGGGTTAGTATCCACCAGCGTTAGTATAACTAATGTTAGTAAAATATAAAAATAAATAACTAACATGCTGATAGTTAGTAAAATATTAAAAAGATAAATTCAAATACAAAAATAAAGTAGAAAAAACCAAATATCAATTACAGTAACTGATTATTGATTACACAGCTTTCATTTTAAGCTTCTTTTACTAAGGTTAGTTAGTATCAAAAGAAGCTGCTCTCGAGTTGGATTTACCTAACATTTTAGACATACGCTCAAAATTAACCGTAGTCAGTGGCTATGGTTAGCAATACTAAACATGTCAACGGAACTTAAATTATACGCCGATTCTCTCTAAAAATTATTAAATTTCTAATTTTATGTGCCAGGATATTCTCAGCAATAACTTGATGAATAAACGTAATATCAGCCATCAATCAACGTTATTGGAGAGATTTAAGATCTATCAAAAATAACCTATATTTTCGTATGGAGGAAGTTTAAAACGGTTAGGCTAGTAAAAATTTACTCTAAACTGCTTCAATACGTGAAATATCAATATTAAGGTATAGAGGCCATTATTGCGAAGCATATTCAAGTGTCGGACTAACATAAAATGTGGATGTATAAATGTAGGGATCTGTAAATTCTTTAGCGCATCGCATTATAAGTCCTAGCATAGAGTTAGCTTTATTAATAACGGAATTATTGAAATGTGCTTTGAAATTGAGGGAACACCTAGATCACGAGTCAACTCAGAACTATGTTTAACGTTTGATTCCCAATTAAGATGGTAATCAAATTCAATAATTAAGCTTTGAAGCTTCCTACTAAAGCCAACAAAACTGACATTTAGAGGCATTTAATTTAATTCGCGGTTGTTAGTGGAGCATCATTCGGCAAAATTGTTAAGATCATTTTGAAATATATTTGTCAAAAGCCTTACTAATATCTGTAAATAGGATGCCAACTTGTTGCCCCCATATTTTATATAGCATTAAGAGTTTCTGAAACTAAATTTGTAACCGTTGACCTTCTTTGCTGAAAATGGTGTTGATCTATCAGAAACAAATGATTTTTAATAAGAATAAAAGTGATCAATTATAGGCTTAAGACCCGAGAAGCTTTGGAATGCAAGAAATTTTAGCAATGGGCTCATAATTGAAAACCGTGAACCCTTTTTATAAACTGAAATAATATAAAACGTTTTCTAAAACTCAGGGAAGACACCATTTTGCCAATGTTAAGGTGGATTTTCATTAAGCAATATTTAAAATCCTAAAAGTTTTATTAGCTTTAAAAAGCGAGATAGCTTATTGAATTTTTATGTAAGAAAAAAATAGACCGTTGAAAAGAATTCTCTAAGTTTCTATTTGGGGAATTTATTTTATACCTACACAAAAAAACAACAATTCAACCATCTGTTGAAAAAATATATTTATTTTATATACATTTACTTAAAAAATTGTTAAAAAAATGCTGCCAGTATAAAGAAACTGTCCCCGATATTTTAAAAATATACTTTATCAAAGTATATGTAGTATCCCAAATTTTTTGAAAATATCCCCAATTTTTGTTTAAAATATTCCCGGTAAATGATATTTTCTGTTCTTGTCGTACGCATTGAGCTCTTATATAAAATAATACAGCCGATAAAATTTTTAAGCTTTAAATATTGGTCAATGAAAATCCAGCTTTATGCCTCTAAATGGAACTATGTTGGTCCTGTGGATATCGAACAGTATCGGGTGGTAGAATTCCAAATCTTTATAGTAATACAATAATACTTCTAAAAATGATAATGACAAAAACAAAAAAAAAAAAAATAACAAAAAAAAGACAGACGACACTTCAAATTAAATAATAAAAAAAATAGAAAAAAAATCTAATTTATTGACTGAGAAAAATTACATTTAAAAAAATGAATCCAACCATCAGTTAACCATCATAATATTGGACATTATATTATTATTTAAATGGTTATTACTTATTAAATATAATTTTTAATATATTCTACATGGTGGTATATGTTTAATTCCTTAATATTCCATTTTGATATAACAGTGATATGTGCACACCTTAAAATTCTACATTTAATTAAAAATGCACATTATTAATTAAATTCTGAATTCTGATGTACAAATACAAATCAAAAATAACAACAACAACAACAACAATAATAATAACAACAATACAAAACAAAATCATCACTTCCATTCTTGCTAAGTTGCCTACCAATATTGATTTATTATTAAAAGGCATGTTATTATGAATTTACCATTAAAATATATAAAAAATAATTTATATATATATACATATGTATAATATATATATATATATTTATAATAAATATAAATTATAAATATTGATGAAGGATTATTAAGTAAAAATTATGTTGACAAAAAATAATAAAAATTAAAATAACAACAAGCAAACATGCCATATATACAATGCAAGTACAAAAGAAATTCATTTTTGTAAGCTAAATTAGGAAATGTGTGTGGCAGGTCCCAACTTTTCAAAAAGTCGTGAAGAGATTTTACAAAAAAAAAAATAATAAAAATTAAAATTAAAAATTAAAAAAATTATACGGAAACAATTTTTATATGGTGGTAATTTATGATTTTTATATCGACATTTTTATAATTTACCATTTAAAAGACAAAAAAAAACAAAAACAAAAAAAAAAATAATAACAGAAAAATTAAAAAATATTTTTACTGGAAGAATTATGTGAACGAGGAAGAAAATGATTGGAATGTTTTTTATGGAAGTTTGGAAATTTTATCCTCGTGAAAAAATAAAAACGAACAAAAAAACAAAAAAAATCAGAGACAGACTATTTTAAAAATATTTACACGTTACCCAGAATCACATTCATTACAGACAACTTATCAGACTTTAAATGGTTATTAAACTACATTTTTGTTTTACTATACATTGCCGTTTGGAAAAGGATTTCAAAAACATGTGTGTAAGTAAACAGAACATCAACGTATATACAATATAATTTTACAGGGTGTTTCACCACTATAGTAACTACTGTTATCTTTCGCAGATTGATGGGTGAAAATGTACCTACTTAGCTTGAAATCGTTTTTTTTTAATAACATTTTATATCTAAACTAATAATTTTGGTTTTCAGTATTAGGAATGTATATCGATATTGAATATAGGAAAATTAGTATTTTCGAATACGAATACGAATACGAATACGAATAATCTTCAAATTTCAAATATGTACGAAGTTCAAATATGTACCTAGTTATGAATACGAATATTTTCGAATTAAAATACGAATAATTAATTTATATTTATTTTATTTTGAGCCGCCTTAAGAGTATATCAGGTATAACCAATATATTAATACGCTAATAATGTCTATGAAATGTTCCACCTTGGTGAAAATTACCGATTAAAAAATTTAAAAAATGAAAAATACTAATTGTTGTGCTCATCTTTCAATATCCAAGTTCTAAACCCATGTTGGAAAAGTATATATTTAATACAAGAACCAAATAAGATCATTTGTATAATAGCAAAACATCATAAAATTAATAAAATATGAAGCTTTTTCAAATTAGGAATATTTTTTGAAAGTCATCAACACAATTAAAATTACACAAAAAAATAAACTCATCAGTAGGTATTTATAGTGTTAGACTATCTATACAACTCCTGATTTTTATTTTTATTGATTTTATAACTTATTATAAGATGTCATTAGTATATCTGTGAGTTATAAAGGTAGTCAGAAGTTGTATAGGTAGTCTAATACTATAAATACCTACTGATGAGTTCTAGTAGGGTTATGATGAACGAAACAATTCCTAAAAATAATTTGTTTATTATAAACTCTTACCATAAGTAAGTAATATTTATAGATACAATGGTAATATAAATTTATATCTATGTATCAATGTTCAAATGTTGAATAGTTATTAATAAATCGAACTTGTTCTTTTTATTAAAAGTAAAATGCTATGGAAATTTTAATAATTTCTAAT
The DNA here is from genome assembly GCA_963942445.1 of Argyra leucocephala. Taxonomy (NCBI): domain Eukaryota; kingdom Metazoa; phylum Arthropoda; class Insecta; order Diptera; family Dolichopodidae; genus Argyra; species Argyra leucocephala. The sequence goes on along the minus strand of OZ012679.1, from coordinate 28,947,720 downwards.
TAAATTTATAATTACATAAATTTATTTTATAGTAAAAAAATAAAGTAGGTACCTATATTAAACACGTTTAAATTTCATTGGTTTGTGTCTTTGAATTACCCATCTCGAAATGTTCCTAATTGATCAACGCAGGAACATCTCAAAACTGTGCAGAAAATTAACAAACAGAAAAAAAATATTCCTATTATTGCCATCATGGTGGTAAATCTTGCTTTGCCAACTTTAAAAATTCACTAGATTTGGTAACAAACCCTCTTATAGGAAAAACACCACAAGCAAGATATTATAGAGAACATATCAAGGGCAATATTGAATATTTCATCAATAAATTGATGATGCAAATTACAAAATGACCATCTTCTTCATCTCCATATGGTGTCTTCGTTATATGCAAAAATAGATTTTAAAATAATTATACATCGATGACTCCATGGAGGTAACAACAAGGAGATTAGAAAAGGGAAAAAATACACTATGTAACAAAAATGTTATGCTTAAAATGGACGATATGCTAAGAAATTAATTTTGCGTAAATAGGAAACTTCGATTAAATATTGAAATGAAAAGAAAATAAATATAATATGCTGGACTGGCGAATGTTACATCACGAATAGCTATAGTAATATTATGTAATAAAATTAATTGTTCTTAAATTAAATCATATTCTATATAGAAATTAACAATGTAATTGAAAAAAAAAAATATTTCTTTTCCCGCATTATCCCTACCAAAAATAGCACATATAAAAATTATTCTACAAATACCTAGTTTTCAAATTAATGGCTTTTACATATTTTTTTAAATACACCCAAAAACGCTAAAAGAATTTAGGAATAGATAACTCACACCTGATAACATTCGGCAAAGAATTCCACAACGCCACTGCTCCTACAAAGAATGATAGATGCCTTAGTCTATTATAGTCTATACTACCAGCATAGTATGCCTTGGAATAATTAAACTTGCACTTCTAAGTGATTTCCAGTGGTTATTTTTAAAATCAGATATGACGGCGGATTTATTTCATGTAACAGATGTACATATTTGTAGCTTAGATGATTTTAAAATGTACAGTCAAGCACTTATTTAGAAACATCTATAATATACTATCAAATCTATGGCACTTAGGCACACAATTTGTGCACGCTTTGAAATGTGTATATCCTGTTCAACTATTCGTGAATACGAATGCAGCAGTTCAAATTAATTTGTGAATGCAAATAGTTGGAATAGGTCACTAAATATTTTCCAGTTTATAAGACATCTGTTGCACAGTCTTCTTTTTTCAACTTTGAAATAAATTCTTATAATATTTTACACATTTTAAACACTTTGAATAACATTTTAAATTAAAAAAAAAACAAAATTGTTCTATCATGGTGGAGTATCGGATGATAAGGAGAGATGTAATGAAGCTCATATGAAGTATTACTGTTTCGAAACATATCAGTCTATTTTATATATGATCGTATTCAATATTATGTTATGTACCTTACATAGTAAATGCGTACTTCATCTAACATTATTGATGGTACTAGTTATTAGTGCAATTAGATAGGTGGGTGGGTGGTATAGTGAACATTTCAGTTGCTGCTGGAAAAACAATTTATGTCTTTATATATGTCTAATCTAATATCAAATTATACCCAACCTAACTTATGCATTTTTGATGTCATAATTCATCCGGCTTATACCTACTTGTTCATGTTGATTATTTTAGAAGATTTATATTCGTCCAAGTATTATCAATTCAGTATTAGAGAACTCACTTTGTACAATTGAGGAGGTGAATTGAATCACTGATTTTGTTTTCCAATTCCTTTATTGTTAGAAAAGGCTTCAATTAAAGTCCAGAATCTGGTTATAACTAACGCTGTGCGTCTGCCCAAAGAAGTGTTAAAATGTTTCAGTTCCATTATTGCAGCATACATTACTTAAAAAAATATTAGAGAATAGCTAGTGACTGAATTTTTATAAACTCTTCAGTCGAAAAAAATCATTTGTGGTATAGCATAAAAATTATAATCTGGTACATATTTCAAAATCAATCATTTTGTTCACAATCATAAATTAAGAAAATAAAATTAAGAAAATTTTCTTCAAGCTGTTCAGCTTCTAATATTCGCTGATGTACAATAAAAAATGAATTAGAATTATAAAATTTAAAATCGTTAGAAAAATCGTAATTCAGATTAATTTAAAAATAAAAATAAAAATAAATCTATAGTGACAAAAAATAATTAAATTTTATTTAAGTCATCAAACGATCTTAAAACAATAACTTGACTATTTTTATGAAGATTTTACAATCTGTACCATAAATACTTTTAGTTTTTTTCAATTTTCTATTTTTTAGCTTCCACAGTGCTCTTATAGCGCTTCAGTAGCGCCCTTGTGTAATATTAGTTAAAGCCTCAATATACATAACATAACATTTGATTTTTTTTTAAATTTTTTAATGTGATATTTCACATACAATTCATTTATTATGTAATTTTGTAGTTTAAATTTATAATAATGCTTAAAAAAAATTTTACATTCTAAATCTAAATATTAATTTTATAGTGACCATTGCATAAGATGCCTGGTCTTATAATTTTTTGACCTTTAGACATGTTTCTATTTTTTATATTTTATATTTTCTATTTTCCAAAATTACTAAATTTTATTATTGATTCGTTACTAAATAATCTTTATACATACATACATATTTTACAGAATGAATTAACCAAATAATCTTATTCCGAAAATTTTTTTTTTTGTTTTTTTTTAAATGTGAGAATTTTATTACATTATAGAATTAACATTTCTCTTATTTTCCTTTTATTTCCATTGGCAATTCATTATAAATCTTTAAACAACTATACAGGCAAATATTGTTTTTGTTTTCGGTTCTGAATAAGCTTAAGTAGAAGTTAGACCTGTTTCTCTTATTTTGGCTGTGTCATAATATCGATGTTTCTATTCAAAATGAAATTGTGCTTAATCAAATTGTTGATAATTTTAAGGGCCACCATATACAGCTCTTGTTTACTAATGTTCGATAGACTTAGATACTTCCCAGAGTAGAGCAAATTTGTTGGGTATAATTTTTGATAGAAATTAATGTATTTTATTGATTTCTTGTGAATAATATCAAGTCTATTAATGCGTCTGTTTGTGTAGTCCGACTCCAAATGGAGTTGAGATATCGTAAATTAGATAAAATAAATGAAGAGTATATGACAAATAAGGCATTTTTGTTTAGATAGTTTCGAAGTCTTTTTATTAAAAAAATATACGGCGTAATTTTTTTTAATATGAATTCAATATGGTTATTCTATTTAAGTTTGCTAGCAATGATTAAACCTACGTAATTAACATTTTTCTCTACCTCAATTGTAGCCCCATTTATAACAAAGCTATAGTATTAGATAGAAATTTATTATCAATGAATAACAGTTTCACATTTAAGGAGATTTTGTGCTTTTATAGCCAGTCTTGAAGAATTTGAGAGTCATATTCAATTGCGCTTCTTAACTCCAATTCCGAGTTTTTACCATATTTTAATACTACATCATCTGCGTACAATTGGATAGAGCTTTTTATATTAAGTTTGAATATATCATTATCATCTATATATATTTTGAAAAGGTCTCGTCCTAAAATTGAACCTTGGGAGACTCCTTTCTTAAAAATTTTTGAATTTTATTTTCAGAAATCTGCAAGTGTAAGTGTTTCGGAAAATATTTTATTAATGATATCCTTTATGTTCGAATTGTTAACATTCGGTTCATCAGACCATTTTTTCGATGAAATTATCTTTTTCTACTGGTTGATTGCTTATAAAATACAGTTTTAATTTCCAAACTTTACAACAAATATGGTGAATTGTATAAAGCTATGACTGATAAATGATTAGTGCAAAATAATAGAATCCTATAGTAATTATCATTTGTTCAACTTATTATATTGAATACATACAGTTTAATTTTATTTTAAAACTATAAAATTATTTCTTCGCTATCAAAAGCTTATAAATACTTCCGTTAACTGTATATATATATATTGTCAATATAAATTGTTGATAATTTTCTAAAATGCATTCAAAATAAACAAAAACAACAAAAACAAAAAACTAATAAACGAAAAAAAACCATATTTAATTCACCTGACTGATTTTTGAATTTATAAACAAATTAAAAAAAAAAAAAAAAAAAAAAACTTAAAAATTATCTTACATAGATAAATTATTTTAAAGTACATAATATTTAAGTAAAAGTAGGCATTAAATTTCCCTCCCATTTGAAGTAAATATAGGTACACTCTTCTTATTTGTACGTCATGTATAGTGATTTTATATCAGTAATAATAAAATAAAAAAGAGGTAATTAAGTCCCGCAACTATAATTCACCATAATAAAAATGCTCCATTTTTTTTCTCCATTTTAGTTTAATATTTTTTTTTTTTTTTTTTTTATAGAACTTCCTTGTATCTCATTTTATTAGTTTAAAACAAAAAAAATAGTTAATTACTAACTACTATGGTTTTATTATTTATAAGTTATAAGTAAAAATTCTAGCAAGTTTTTATATTAAAAAAAAAAAATAATAATAATAACAAAAAAAAAAAACAAAAAAAAAAACAGATTAGTTAAAGTTTTTATGGGAAATTTAATTTTAATTACCATACTTTCAAAAGCAAAAGGCCATATACTAAAAATATAATTTGAATGCTTAATTTGTTTAACATCTCGTTTCATGAATGAATTTATCAAAAAAAAAAAAAAAACAAGCAAAACAAAAAAAAAACAGAAAAAAATTAGTTTAATAATCTTAAGAAAAATGTTATTATATCTGTGGTAAGGAAAACAAAAACAACAAAAAAAAATTAACTTATATCTTAAGATGAAAAGATGGAGAAGAAAAATAAAAAAAAAAAAAACAAAATAAGTTAAGCGTTTTTTATTTTATATATATATATATATATATTATATACATATATATTTTTTGTTTTGATTTTTTAATAAAGCATCAAGTGCCGAAGAAAAAGAGGTGATTTAAAACAGACAGTAGCTGAAAACTTTCTAAAGCCTCAATAAAAATTATCTGGTCAGATAACAGAAAATTTAATTTTTTTTCGATTTAGATTTGAATGTTTTTTTTGTTGTTGTTGTGATTTTTTTTGTAATTTTTGTGAGATTTTTATAATTTTCATATCGTTTTTGTGTGAAATAATGTGATGAAATTCAAATATTCGGCTACCTTTGTATAGCATACATTTATGTATACTGATCTGCTGATATAGTGATTATATATTAATGGAATTGTGTTATTAAATACATATGAATTTGTATGGTTATATGTTTTATGTATGTTTGTTTGTATACAATTTAATAATGAAATAATTATCTTAATTTTGATGGTAAGAACATAATAACCGCTTAAGTCGAAATTTATAATTTTTCAGTATGACCATTTTCCGGTACCGGGTGAATGTCAACTTTTCAAAATCCTAATTTTTCAAAAGCCCGCTTTAAGTTTATTTATACCAAGAATATTTATTTTAATTTATTGTATGTATGGGCGCTGTTGGCCCCAGAAAAGTAAATATCTGCCTTTTCAAGTATATTTTTTTAATTTATTGTATGTGTGGATGCTGTTGAAAAAGTGAGAAAAAACAAGTGAAAAAACAACTAAAAAAATCGGGATTTTAAAAAGCGGCATTTGGAAAATTCGACATTAGGGGCAGATCACCACCATTTTCAAATTATTCTGTGAAAATATTGAGAGTCGAATGTATATTCGTAATATTCATTTTATCTGAACTTAAATTAAATTCAATTATAGTTAAAAATAGCCTGTTATATTGATAAGACTAAAATCAAATTTTAGGTAAGATCAAATCACAAAACAATCTTCAAATAACGGAGAAAGAAGTTAGAAGATAGCCTGTTGATTGTTAGCTTCTGAAGCCGTACTAACCATCATTTAAAATATGCAAACTACTTAGATAAGTATATATCAATAACCTTTTATTTTTTATAATTTCCATAATTTTGGAAAGAATGGTAGTCATGGAAATTAATCGATAGTTAGAGAGAGGCTATAGGGACGCAAAATTAGAGGAAAAATTTAATAAACTGGAAATGATAAAATAATGATGAAAGTGTCTAACACCGAACTACTAATTATATTTTCAAATAATCTATTCTACTTGCAAATATAGGTACTTATCTAATCCAGTTTTATAGTTTTATCAACCATATAGTAATATTAATATTCGATAATATTATGTTCTATATTATATAATATAATATAGTATAATAGATCGCTTAAGTCAATCTTAGAAAAGCTTGTACATCTAGAACAAAATTTAAAAATAACAGCTAAACTAAATATAAGCTGTTATATTTTTCTATAGAATATTTGGCATGTATTAGTGATGTGCGATATTTATATCGAGTTTATCTATATAATAATCGGTATTTTTTAAGTAAGAATGAATTTAGTAAAGAAAAAAGAAAACACATTCGTCCGATCAATCTAAATCATTTGTTTAGTATCCGTTTTAAATTTTTTATTATTCTAGCCTATTTCCTATATCCAAGGTAATATTGGCTAGAATGTTTTTTTTTTAAATAAAAAATAACTTTAAATAAAGTTGGATTTGGTAAAAAGTCAAAAGTGGTTTAATACAGTGGTCCGGACACTTAAAGTGGATGAATGAAATCAGCCAAGAGAATCTCTAGAAATTCCGGATGAAATGTAAAAGAAGTTGAAGCAAACCCAGCCCTCGTTGGAGAGATATAATATCGGCAGATATGAAACAATTTTGTACTGTTTCTATACTGGAGACGAGCCACACGTGACCGGAAAAAATTAAAGATGCAGTGGAAAAGTGTAAGATGTACTGTTGGCCACCTAAGTAACTACGTAATTCTATTTTTATTTACTAACTAGTGTATGTTGTACTCGTAATGAACACAGTATTCAGTATCTCAGAAAATTAATTTGAATAAATTAGATGTCTAGAAAATTAAATAAAATGACTGTTTTTATAAAAACTTGTTTTCCAGCGTTCCGAAATGACTGTGTATTGGGAAAAAATTAATTGACTCAACTCAGCGGTTGAATTGACATTAAAAAATCCACTATATATACCAATAGGTTTAATTATGAATACCATTCTAAATTCATAATTAAAGCTATAATATATCCACTTTAATTATGAATACCATTGTAAATTCAATTAAGCGAAGATATTCAAATCCACTTCATGAAAAATTTCTAACCGACTGCACTTACATATTGCCATTGGATTCAAAACATTTCCATTATAATAAAAAATAAAAAATAATAAAATTAATTTTAAAATTTATATATAAAATTATATTTAAGTTAACTTAGTTAGTTAGTTTTATTTCACTATATTGGCATTTGCAGGAAAAAGAATGACTATATTTTTCAATCCTCAACTCAAAATTAATTGTTTTCTCGATTTAAATCGATATATATTTGGTTCCGCCTTTTGTATACATCGATATATTTTCTTTTGATACGTATCGATCGATATATCAATTTGTTTTTTGGATATCGCACTTATTCGCACATCAATAACATATGTATAGAGATAATAATTGATTATATTTATAACGACTTAAGTTGGTTTAAGCATAGATTAAATAGCAATATAGTGTTAATTAATCTATGGTATATAAGTTATTATATCAATGTGCAATACACAGTCTGGCTTATTTAAGCGAATAAATTATATCCTTGACAGACTATACTATTCACTTATGATATGATATTCAACTTAATATAATTACATAAAATTTAATGAAGTAGGGACAAATTACTTATCTGCATAAATGAAGTAGATTTTACTTTATTAATTAACTTCATTATGATTTATGAAGCAGATTTGCTTAATAATGAAGTATTTTCGTCTAATGCTGATTAACTGTAGACTCGGGATTTTTGTGAAAGATAGATTTTTGTACGTATAAAACAATAGTAATAATTTCTCATTTTGAGCTAATGTCGACTTAAGCGATTATATATTATTGTCTCGCACAGTTTTTTTTTCTATTTTTTTAATGAGATCGATTATGGAAGCTTCTATATACATATACATATATATTATATATAAATCTCTATTTATCTGTGGCACCTGTAACTTGTTTTATTTTTATTGCTTTATTTTCGTTTTTAATTTTAATAAAAATAAAATATATCATCAAAAATATCAAGTTTATCAAAAATAAAAGTTTTTTTATTTTTTTATATTAAAATTTTTGGAAATAAATTTCAATTTAAATTTAAAATAAATAATAATATATTTATGTATATGTATAAAGTTGTATAACAATTAAATTTTATAAACATTTAAACAGATTTTAACTTAATATTAAATTATCGCTGGGTGTAGTGCAGTAGGTAGAGCGTCTACATTTCAATCGAAAGACTCCAGATTCGATTCCCGATGAAGACAATAAATGCTTTATGAATGTTCGTGGTCCAGTACCGTTTGTCATTATGATAAAATAAATGGCAAAAAATGTAAATGAGAGTATCTATAATAACAACTTTTAATAAAATGGAAACTACACTATTTAAGAAGGCTTGGGGCGTTTCCGAACCTTTTGCACTTGCACTTGATACTCGCACCAAGCCTGTCAAATCGCACTAAATTTTTTTTTTATTTTCAGTTTTAATAAATTTAATTTTGCGATATTTAGTGTATTTGAGACTCCACTAAAATTTTGACAACAAATCAAGTGCGATTTGACAGGTTTAGTGCGAGTATCAAGTGCAAGTGCGAGAGGTTCGGAAACACCCTTAGTTCCTAATATTTGACAAAACAAAAACAATTTCGCATCGCATTCAACTGAAGAGAATCCGCTCGTGACCGAAAACAATGGAAGATGTTGATGAGTCAGGCCCAGGACCTACACGGTCTGTTGACCAATCCTAAGTGAATTAGTAAGTAAGTATTTAATGAAGCTTTCCATTAGATATTGACAATAATTTCGCATTTTGATTCAAATCATTCACTAAAGTTGAAGACGTATAAACCAATGGTTAGACATCAATTCAAGTTAACCACAACAATATTGCTTTTCTTAATCTGCTAAAGATATATTCATAAAATATTCCGTGCCTAGAATGATTTAACAATCGGCCAGCAGAATTTCTTATTATAGTATTTGGAGTTCATTCCCGATCGTAGATATACTCAGATTCTTGTGTATGCTGCAGTTTTTTACGTACTATCAATGAGCATTTAGTAATGATGCTTCATATATTTCATTGTAATCTTTGTATAGTTGTCACATTAATTATACATTAAAGGTATACTTTGCCCTAACTGACAGTCATATGACCAGATTGGTTTTAAGATTGAATTATATATAAAAGTACTTTATAGTCAATATGAAGAGCAGAGCATTTGCCAATTAGCCAGTGCATACTATTTTTTAGCTTCACTTGTTCTCGTTCCATTTTTATATACTTTTTCAGAGTAAATCTTCTAATATCGAGATGGATTGCGAGATACTTTACTTCTTTTGCCTGATGTGGGATGGTGATTCCATATATTTTTACTCGTGACAGGGTGTCTTTATTTAGAGTGAATGTCACATGAACACTTTTATTTTTCATTTTTTAAGCCAATTTTCAATAAGTTTTGAATAAATTTGAAGATGATAGCCGTATCATCTGCAAATGTGGATGTTAGTATTTGCCTCCTATATACAATCAGGTAGACCAACGGTGTATATTAAATATAAACACTACACTACTTACACTACACTACTTTGCGGTACGCCAGCTACGACAACATGTACTTCATAGTGAAATAATCATTATATTTTACTTTAAACCGCCTATCAGTTACTGATACGATTTAATAATTTGATCAAAGTCAAATGGTAGGTTCGTTTGAATTTTAAAGCCTAGACCAGTATGTCAGACTTTATGAAGACTTCTCTGATTTGTGCAGCTATCCTGTGCTTCTGCGCTCTATTGTACTGCTTTCTGCAACATAAGCGTTTATGTGTGAACTCAAGATAGCCGTATCATCTGCAAATGTGGATGTTAGTGTTTGCCTGCTTAGAGACTTTTTGTCGTCACTTTTTTGACTTATTTTTAAATTGGATTTATTAAATTATTTTGGTTTCTGATTAATAGTAATTTATCATTGCTATTTATGTTATGTGACTTAAATGCTTCTTCCGTATAGATATTCTGCGAACGTTTCAGATTTTTAAGCTGTCTCTTTTGGCCCAATCTGCATTACACAATCTGATTGGTGACATTTGTTTTTGTGGGATTTTTAGATTGTTAGTAGAGCTTTCCACAGTGAAAAATTTGTTTCACTAGTTGAAGTTAAGTTAAATAGGTTGTGCTTGAAATTTACTTGAGCCTTTTGTTTCAGGAGTCGATTCAACTTTTTTGTCCTATATCAAAAAGGTTTTTAGTAGCTGTGAGGAGATCTACTATTTTGCCATCTTGAATCGCTGTTACAGTTGGAATTCTTTGTTGCTAGTTGGTTTGAGTCTACATAGTTGGTATCTGCGAAGTTTGTATTATTATATCATCGAAAATAGTTAGAGCAGTTAATATCAGTTTTAGTTTTTAAAGGTATTTTCAAGTCTACATGCGAACTATTATATTTCTTATATTTTAGCCAATTAGGGTTCTTGCTGGTTAAACTCGCCTCCGGTTTGTTAGCTTAAATTACGGATTTATTCCAGGATAACTGGTGAATGGTCAAAAGAGAGATAATGAATTATTTTTGACATTATTTGATTACGCTTGAGATTTTTGTTGATTCCAAAATCATTCAAGTCGGGTATTTTCTTCTTATAAGTTAGTTTGGCAGTATTAGTGGGGCTGTACACACGATGCTATGACAATATTAATAGTTTTCAACGTTTAATATTAGTTGTTATCACAGAAATCTTAAAAATAAATACTCGAAAAATGTTAGAAGGATGTAGTAAAAATTGCAGTACCGTAAATATGCGAAAAGGCAATTCTATTCCTAAGTTTAGTTACTATTAAGAACGAAAAAAAAATGGACATATTAAATTTAATTCTAGATTTTCCAGTAAAGGCACCAGACGGAATCAAAATTTTTGTATATATCTAAGATACACATTTTGGGTTCACCAGATTTTTCTATACATCCAGTATGCCATTAAAATTATCGGATTACTAAAATTATTAGGATTACAACTACTTGCATGTTTACTCCATTGTTTTGGCAATTGTGAAAGAAAACAATATTTTTTGAAACACTTAATTTTAACAAACACACATAAATATCAACCTGACCTGAAATTCTTAGACCACTGGGCTATTAAATTATTGTTCTGTATTATTTAAATAATAAATCTATTCTAATTTATAACAAACAAAAAAATAGACTCGTGTTTTATTTTTTTTTTTCTTCAGAAATTAAAAAAATTTTATAGCTAAATTTATCAGAAAATCTCTTTTTTTTGTTTTAAATTGCAAAAATTTATTTTTAAATTTATTTATTTTTTTTTTTTGTTATATTTCAAAAATTTATGTGAAACAATTTTATGGTGCTTATAATTTAGTGATTAGCGAATTCACTGAATTTTATTGAGAATTTAAATCATTTTTTTTTTTTTATTTTTAATATCTCTAAGATTAATTTTGAAAAACTGATTTGGTGTTGATTAAAAGTATTAAAAAATTTGGATTTGTTCCAAAAATTTTATTGAAAATTTTTAATATACAAAAATATAATTAAAGAAGTATAAGTGTTATAATTTTCACTGAAATATAGTTTAAAATCTTTATGTTGATAATTATTGTAGGTGTATAGAAAATGTTTTAAAAATTGATTTATTAATTAAGTTTTAAACATTATTTTGAATTTTAAATATTGTCAGCGAATTTTTATGGAAAATTAAATTTTTAATTATGTTTATTTATAGTTTTTAGTAAAATGATTTTGGTTTAAATATCTAAATTTATAACACTCATGATTAGGTATAGTAAATTTTATGTATAATTCATGAATTTTAGTAATTATTTTCATTTCATGATTAGATAATTGGATATAGATTCTAGCTCAGTTGTTTTTGAATTTAACAAAAACTATTTTGTATAGGATAATGTGCTACGAGCAACTCTTTGTTAAAGAAATAAAAATAATTTAATTTTATTATTCTGCTGAAATTTAATTCAATTTCTGCAAAACAAAATTGGATACTCTGAAAATTCACTATTGTATCAACTGATAACAAACTGAGTGGTGCAGTAGGTAGAACGCCTTACTTTCAGCCAAAAAGGCCTATATACGATTCACGATGAATACAAAAGATATGGGTTTTTTGGCTTGGTCCAGTACCCTTTGTCATTGTAATATGGAGCCCAAACATGAGAATAATCAATTGAGATCTGTATAGTCACATAAAGTATTTTTCGTACGTTGTGGATTTAATTTTAAAATTTTGCCGACATATTTCAAAACAAAAATGTCTGATCTAAAAAATGGCTGTCTGGTCTTATATTTGAAAACAAAAAAAAAACCAATTTTAAAAATTATAAGACCAGACAGCCTATGCTCCGGTCACACTTAAAACAAAATTTATAACACAAATATAAATACATTTATAGAATTAAGCATTGCATTAATACTCTGAATTGCATATGAAATTTAAAATTACAAATAAAGAAAAAAAATGTTTGCTTAACGTATGTCTAATTCATAATTCACTCTCTCTCTCTATAATTGTCTGCATAGCCCAAATTCGGTCGGAAGATCCTAAAATCCAATCTAAGAATGTGACAAGCATTGATTCAAATCCTCTGACAGGTAAAATTGATATATTATATATTAGACGATATAGAGATATAGTAACGGATACAAAGCAGATTAGACTATTTTGTGAAAATAAATGTTAATAAAGAAACAATCTTCGAACCACAACATCTAAGCTATATGTCAAAACTTTGTAATTCTGAGTAAAAAAAATTCATAACAAACCAAAAAGAGATTGCTCAAAAAAATATCTGAACAAGATCGGTGAAGGCAGAAATTGGTAAAACGAAAAAATCATTCAGTAATAGTAAGATGAGACTGAAATCATAAGATCGAACTGAATTGCAAAATTTTATTGAGATACTAACATAAGGTAAGATAATAAGTAAGATAAGTAGTAAGATAATAAGTAAGATAAGTAGTAAGATAATAAGGCATCTTTACCACTTGAATTTGTAAAGTTTATCTCACGTTCTTAAATCTGTTTATCATGCTCTGTTCTAAGCTTCTCTGTGGCTTATCTTGTTGAGATGGTACTTATATGAATAAATTACAATCGTTAATCAGATTATCGAAACATGCAATTACGATTATCTGTGGTATAAGAACCAGTCCTAGTTTTCCTCTTTTTGTGAAATTAAATATTCTGCCTCTCAGACATCTTTTTTTTCTTCAAAACACTAAAGATTTTTTTTATTAGACTATCCATCTCAATGTCTAATTTTAAATTATAATCTTAGAATCAATCATTTAAATCTTGTTATCGTGCCAAGAGCACGCACGACCAATTTTTGTCATTTTTACAATATTCTAGCTCCCAGACTTTATAATTTATTACCACTAAATATTCGAGCTGAACGAAGGTTGAATTCATTTACAAAGATTCTAAAAATTTGACTGTTTCAATTTGAAATGTCCCAAATTGAACATTTTTATAATCAATAACTCGAGCCAATTATTCTGATTGATCTTCATTGATTTATCAGGTAGCTTAGCATTTTACATTATTCTATATATTATTTTTATATATTTTGATGCGAGACTAAAAAATATTTTATTCATATACTTTTAATATTATACTATTATAATATTTTTTCTTTTTTTTATGGAAGTTTTACTTAAAATATTATTCTCATTGTCATTTTGGCTACTATTTTTTTTTTATTCTTATATTTTGTTATTTTACTATTTATTCTTTGTTGTTAACTTATTTGCTATTTTAATTTTTAGTTTTTAACTTTAATGATTACTTTCTAAGTTTTTTCTTGATTTTATTTTTGAATTAATTTTATATGTTTATATTTCCACTTCTTGAATTTAAAAAATTATCTTTTGTTTTATATTCAATTGAACCCCACAACTCTAATTTAATTATTGTTTTTTTTTTAATTACTAGTTCTAGCAAATACTATATCCTATCGATGTAAATGCTTGAACTTAACACAATTCTTTATGTGTACATTTATATGAAATTTTTTAAATTTGTAATTTTGAATTTGTAATTTTAGCTTTGTAAAAGGATGAAATAAATAAATAAAAAAATATTAACACTTTGATTCTAATTAGGAGCTATGGTATGTATTACGCTGAAACTCGAAACTATTAAAAATTAAGTTATTTAACAATCTAACTATACACAATCTCTCTCTCTAAAGTAAACATTCAGTTGACAAGTTTGTTTTTATATGAATGCAACATATATATTATATATATTGCTATAGGGGATGAGATAACCTATAATGGTTAACTATTGATGACGATTTAGCTATTCACTACATCATATTACTGAACCTTTATCAATTTGTTTTAATATCTGCGGTGCGTAATTTATGAAGCATCACAGTGCTCAAGTCACACTCACCATTTCCTATTCAACAAGCTTTTTTTGCTAATCTATTTTGATGGGTATAATAACTAATCTTGTTTTTTTAAATTAAATTTTATTAATTGGTTTTTTATTTATTTGAAATAATCTCATAACAACTATAGAGTACATATTACATAAAATAAAATGTAATCAAAATAATTTTAAAAAAATAATTAAAAAATTAAGTGCAAATATACAATATATATATACATAATAAACATATACTAATATATTCAAATTTATATATGTATATATATATATATATATAACAGGAATTAAATAGAATAAAAAAAATTAAAAAATAAGACCATTTAGAGTACCCTTTTGTGTGAATTAATAGTATGCAATTATTGCGGGTAAGTCTGTAATTTAAATTAGGTGTAAAATCGTTCCTAAAACATTGTCCTTATATCACTTCATCTCCAAAACGTATACCTATTCTTCGACTTCGATAAGGTATATGTTAATTATGTATGACCATAACAATAAAAACAATAAATATAGCAATATTGCAAGAATAACTGTGTAAGTTCGTATAGCACAGTCCTTCAAGCCATACATTATTAAAAGCTTGATGGATAATATCCAGAAATACAATCTCTATAATTTTTTTTCTTCTCCTACATGCTAAGCTTGATAACATCGTATGCCAATAAATATATTATAAAATGCTAATTTAATAGGCCGAATTAATGGTATTAAATGGCTCGGCGATGGAATCAACAGAGATGTAGAAATGAGATTGTTGAGATAAAATAACACCGACATATCACTTATCCAACAGGAGTTAAACACTTTTTTAAATTCTATAAACAATAAAACTCTATAAGTATAATAACCGAAATCGATTAAGATATTTAATAAAATTGTGAAACATAACTATATAGAGTTTTAATATTTATTAATTTTAATAATATTTCACCTAGAGCCTGCAGCATATTCTATAAATTATACTTTTTTAAATTAAAGATCTGATATATTTAAGATTACCAAATCTAATATATTTAAGATTAGCAAATGTGATTTAATGACATTTTCCCGTATATTATATCCCGCAAATTTTGTATTTGAAAATAATTATGCTTTATTTTATTTTAAAAAAAATTAATTTCAATTGTTTACGTTTTTATAAATAACAACCAAAGTCTAAATGTCGATTTTAAAAATTAAAAAAAAAATCAAAAATAAATGTTAAAGTGTTAATTGTAAATATTTTTAATGGCAGTACAGTTTTACGCTTTATCCACTCTATCCGCCCTATGCCCCACGGATGGAGTTGCAGGACAATGATGATGAACAGTTTTACGTTACGTTTTTATTACATGGTACCAATTAATTAACGCAGTGCAAATCAAATACGCACATTTTGCGATGCGTTTTTATTACATTATCGTACGGACCCTGACATTAAATATTAACTTGCTTTTAACGATCATTTTAATTCTACACAAACTTTATGTGTACTTTAATGTTTATTTCTAAATCCGAATAGTTCGAATTAATTAAACTTATTGGATGATGATTTAGTTAAGTAAACACGTCCGGTATGGTTAAACTGCGCATACTGTCATAAAAAGAAACTGCAAATTACGCAAAATATACTACTAAAAATGTTACTAATTTTCCCTTGGTATCACAGTACATTAGATATCCATTTAAAATCCAAAAGTACGACGATAGCAGGCAAAATTACTATTATAGCTAACAAATTTATTGCCAACTGCTGCAGCTCCGAAAACATTTTAATTAGGCTAACTTAAGTATAAGAAGACTCTGTCATTATAAATTATGTATTAACAAATTTTGAAAATAAACGAACTATCTATCTAGTTAAGCAAACATATTGTTATGATTGCTAGCTTTTTTAAATATAAGTTAGTCTTCACATTTTATTTAAATTTTAAAAATAAGGTATATATTCAATTTATTATTGGTATATATTTAAATTTTTTTATTTAACATCTCATCAATAAAAATGTTGAATAAAGCAGCTCTTCACTTGCTCTTAAAACTCCTGAAGCTGACGAACTAACATACAATTTATTAATATCTTCCTAACCTTATTTTTTAAAGATTGAGAACCTCTTTTCAATTTATTTGCAAACATTTTAATATTTGAATTTATAAATTAATACACAATATTAAAATAACAGAAACAAGGATAATTATGCGATAATTTTGAATTTATTTAACAATTTAAATAATCATAAATCACTAAAAATATTAATGAAAATAAATTGAATTTAAGTTTATTGGAGAGACCACCAACAGTGAAAATGAATAAATTTTCGATGCAAAATATAGATTGTTATCTTTTTTGTTGTTTTTTTTTAATATTATGTCACTATTATTTTAATGTTTCGCAACAAAATTTTTTTATTTATTATACTTTTGTTATAAACAGGTTAATTCAAAATATCATTCATAATAAATTATTATACAAAAATTATTCAACCATATCTCAAATTAAATTTATATTAAAAAAAATTAATTCGTTCAGGCAAATTAAACTGATGTGCAAGACGAAGTTGTTCATATTGAATTGGTATACATGTTTAGTTGAATATAATGAGTTAAACATGCTGAGTTGACATATAATCCTTGGACCTATTTCATTTTCCATCTACAAGTTTTCTTATTTCGGATATAGACAAATTTTTGGGATGATTCACTCAAGTCTTTTGTTCAAATTTAAAAATAAGATACCTCTCGAAATAAAATTAAAAATGTATTTTGCCACTTGGTCATTCCTTATTATCTTATGGTACAAGTATATGGGGATGTAATAATAATGTTCGCATTTTGCAAATAGCTCAAAATAAGTTATTAAAGAATATTTTAAACTTGCCATTGCTATACATAGTACTTATAGATTATACTCAGATAATCGAATTCTACCTATTAAAGGAATATCTCAGTATCAGCAGATTTTGCAAATATATCAAATTATTAATAATGTTGATCACTCTAATATTACTTCTATACAGCGTCACGGTCATAAGTTTAACACCAGGAACAGAAATGATATTAGGATTGTGGGTGGTCAATCTCCACTATCGTCTCAGAAAATCTCCGTATCTAGTTCAAGGTTATACAACTCTCTGCCACGAAGAATTAAAGATTTGTCAAACATAAAGTTTTTCACAAGGGAATTAAAACAATATTTATTGGAGCCCGCTTATTTGGATTTTATTATTTGAACTGTATGTTATTACTTGAATTTTATCTTTAACGTTTTTTTGTTTAGTGAATTTAATGGTTATTTTATTTTATTTTATTTGATTTTGATTATATATCTGAATTTAAATTTTGTTATTATCTATCTAACTATAAATTTTTATTTTATTTGTGAATCTTATCAAATTCTTGTAGTATTTCAATTTAATAAACAGTAGTATACTAAATTCTGTATAAAAACTTATGTACATTAATTTTACTATAAATGTTACCTTGAATTTATTGTGAAATAAGAATTAACTTTGAACTCGATTGTATATAATGTTTTAATAATGCCAATCAGGCGATGAAACAATATTAAAATGTATAAATAATAACGAATTAATAAAAATGAAAAAAAAAAAGTGTATTTATACCTGAATTTTGATTGTCTACATAACCCAAATCGAGCCTTGATCTCGTTTTATTTATTTTAAATTGTATTGTCCTATACTAAGCTGATTAAGTTCTACATTATACTAAGCTAATACATATATACAAAATTTGTTCTAAATTTGTTCTAAGTTCAAAATTGTTGTAATACAATGTACAAAGTTTGTTGTTGCAAATTGCATACATGCTCGCATATATATGACGACATTTTTGTTTCAACATTATCAGTGATTCAACTAAAACCAACAAATTTGTTTAGCTTTAGCTGCCAAAATATCAAAGAGAATCCATATTTTGGCAATATGGGTATTACAAGTATTACAATTTACAACTCTTTTCTATACATATACAACGAAACATAAATCGTCGCATGAGAATTATTTTATCCCATACGCCATTTAGTACATTTTGAGTAAATCGATTTTAAATGTTTAGGGTGAAAATACTAAAAAACCAGCCGATAAATATTTAAATTTTTTACATTGTTCATTTAAATTGAACATATCAGAGGAAAATTTATGTACACATACATGTAAAATAGGTGGATATGGGACAATATCAATACTCATTATCTCAGAAACTAAATAAGATATATCAAAACGGACCAGAAATTCTCAAAGATTAGACTTCAAAACCTATAGATTAATCGTTAGGTCAATTTACCCAAAATTGGCGTATGGGATAAAATAATACTCACGCGACGAAATTTTAAATATTAAAAAAAAATGTTAAATATTTTTTTAATTTATACCAGTTCGGAATTTTATACAATTGGAGAAATGTAACGTCAATAATTAAAAATAATAACAAAAAAAAAATATATAGGTTATGATCTAATTATTGGTAAAATATTACCGGAAAAGGATTACAAAATATTAACACTGTTCTAACCCTTAAATACATACTGTTGCATATGCGCAGCATCAACTTAATTTATTATGCATTAGATTATGTTAAAATGTGTTTATATAATTTCCTAAGCGATGGGATATTTTATGGTAAAATATTTCAATTTATATAATGTGGAATGAACATAAAATAATCGTTATTTTGAAAATTTTTATTTAAAATTGTAAGGGAAATCCCCTAATCCTAACCTAATAAAAAAAAAAGATTTTATAACATGATTATTTAACATCAAATTTCTATTAACAAATAAAACTTAGTTTAATTGATTTCTGTGAAATACAAATTTTAAAGTGTGTTGCATATGTGCAATATGGAGTAAATACGATAAAAAATAATTCTAAAGTTCGTTGCATATCTGAAACATAATTAAAATACATATATAGATGAACAAGTTTGTGCAACGAAAATTCGTCATAGTTTTAGACTTTACAATCCAAACAATAAATTTTACAATCAGTATCGCGGGATTCTGCTATAATTTCGAAATGTATACTGGCTAGGAAAACGGAATAATAAATGAACCTGACTTGAGAGCAAGTTCAAATGTTGTGATAAAACTTATCAGACATGTGCCAATAAATCAAAACTATACAAATTGTATTTTGATAATTACTATACATCTCTTCCTCTAATTCGGTTTTTTAATGGCGTTTTTAAATCAAATACAAATATTCGCTTTAGGAACAGTAAGATGAAAACGAATACCGAACTACGTATTTCCCTCTGATAAAGAATTAAAAAAGGGAAAAAAAGGACGCGGATCAATGCAATACTTATATGTCAGATTGATAATGTCGATATAACATCAGTAATTTCGAAAGATACTAAAAATATCATACTGCTTTCAACCATATCAGAGGCGTTAATCCTATTTCTACGATAAAAAATATGATAGGAAGCAAAAAAAATATATCGAAGCCCAAATATATAATAAATATGTATAATATACACATGGAGGAGTTGACCTATTAGATACGGTCGACATAAAATTTCACTGAAATCTAAGAAATGGTACTTCACAGTTTTTTATCACTTACTTGATTTGTGCCTTATAAATGCTTGGATTCTCTATAAAAATTGCAATGAGACTACTCAAAAGCTTACACAAAAGGATTTTTTTTTTTTTTCTTTATTAACAAAAAATAATGTTTACATTTTATACATATATGTATTTGTATAACAAAATTTTATCCATTGAGTTATTCATTATTGGAGAAAATATTAATATATAGAAAGATTCAGACCTTAGCCTAAGCTGTATGGTCGTATAGTTAGTTACAATTTAAGAGTTATCCACAAAAAATAAAAAAAAAATTTAAAAAAATTAAGTTTTAATTTAAAATAATTAAAAGTAGATTTTCCTAAATATTCAATAATACTAAATTTATTAATACTAAATTTAATAACTACCAGCATTCCAACATTCCTTCCTTATTACATTATTTAGTTTATTCTAATTAAGTTTAAAGTTTTAAAGTTTGTGTTCCCTATTAGTTTTTAGTTTTTTCCTTTCTTTTCACACTTTATTTATAATATTTATTCTTTAATTTTTATTCTATATTTTTATTTTTTATTTTTATTTTTATTTTTATTTTTTATTTTCATTTTTATTTTTATACCGCAAGTAAGTTTTCGATTTTCCTTTTAAATAAACTGTATGAATTTATATTTTATAGGTCGTCCGGTAGAGTGGTAGTGTGTTAAAAATGCTTAAACTGTTGTATATACGCAGTTTGCTTTTTGTATATCTGATCTAAACAATGAAAGATAAAAATTTGAGCGATTCCTAGTGTTATGGCTATGTATGTCTATATTCCGATTGAGTAAAAATGTTTGTTTAATCATATTGTTTATAATTTTGTATGCAAGATAGTACATTTCACGTTTACATATGTTATTCAAACTTATGTATCGTTCACTATATAATATTTCCGTAGGATATCTTGTTGGAAAGAAATTAATAACTTTAATAGCTTTTTTATGTATGACATCCAACTGTTTGAGGTATGTTTGTGGAGCGTTACTCCAAATGGGATTTAGGTATATAATATTAGGGGATATGTATGAAGAGTATATTGTATAAAGGGTATTGGTACTAATATATTTCCTCAGCCTTCTTAAAATAAAAATGTAAGTAGTGATTTTTTTAATTACATAATCAATATGTTGTCGCCATTTCATTCTATTGTCAATAATTAATCCTAGGTAATTGAAAGTTTTTACTATTTCTATGGTTTAATTTTTTTGTATTATATTTAGGAAATTATAGTGTTTATTACTGAAAAGCAATATTTTTGTTTTCCTAACATTTAATCTCATCCTATTTTTTTGTAGCAATTCATCAATTAAATTTAAGTCATTTATGATCGAGTTTTTTAGATCTTCCTCGGTATTGCAGGAGTACTTAATATCAGTATCATCCGCATAAAGTTGGATGATTCCATTAAGGTTTAGCATGGTGATGTCATCGATATAAATTTTAAAAATATCAGGCCCCAAGATGGATCCCTGTGGTACACCTTGTTTTATAGTTTCTAAACTACTATACACGTTGTTGCAATGAACCTAATGTTTTCTATTGGTAAGGTAAGATTTAAAAAATTTTATTTGATTTTCATTGAACTTTAATAGCGATAATTTAAACAGAAGTACATCATGATCAACACAGTCAAATGCCTTTTGTAGGTCGATAAATAAACGTGCAGTATATTGTTTTTTATCTATGCTTTTAGAGATAAAATCAGTGAGTGCTAAACAGGCAGCCGTCGTAATTGATCTTTCTTCAAAACCATATTGTTCTTTATTTAAGACACCATTGTTTTTAATAAAATCTATAAGTCTGTTTTTCACAACTTTTTCAAAGATTTTTGAAAAGGAGTTTAGTACAGAAATAGGTCTATAATTAGATAAATCTGTTGTATCACCTCCTTTATGTATTGGAATAACATTAGCCACTTTAAGTGAAGTTGGAAAAACTGAATTTTCCATAGAAGAATTTATTAATTTTACCAGGGTTGGTATCAATTGACTATTGAATGTTTTTATTAATTTTGCTGAAATACTATCATATCCCGTAGCAGCTGCTGGTTTTAAAGAATCAATTATTGTTTTAATTTCATCTGGATTCGTAGGAGTTAGTTAGATTTTTATCAATGTCTTTTGCTGTGGGAATGTTTAAATTTTTTTGTAATATTAATAAAGTAAGTGTTAATAGTATTTGAAATATTTTGGGGGTTATTATATATTTTATTATTAAGATGTATTTCTGATAAATTATTTGAGCTTTCGTTACAGTTTTTATTATACATAATCCTTTTATATAGAGCATATCATTTTTTGCTATTGCTAGGATCGCAAGAATCGAGAGTAATAGTCAAGTTTAGATTGTCTGATTTCTTTGTCAACAATTTTCAAATTTTTTCAAATAAGTTAGAAGTTTTAGTATCATTAGAGTACTTTTTTTTGAATTTGAAGAAAGAATCACGAATCTTTATTTTTTGTAGAATTTCGCTGTTCATCCATTCTTGTTTTTTTTTATTTATTATAGGCTTAGATTTAGTATAAGATTTAATCTTCCGAGTTAAAATTCCGACTAAATCATCAAAAGAATCATAGTTTTCTAGGTCATTCTAAAGTCTATCATCACCAAGTTTTAAGACAACAAAAAGAAACGCACCCAAAGTCAATTGGATTTTCGCGGGACATTAGAACAGACCACACTGATCATTGGCCGCAGTGGAGGGAAAAACGTACGCAGTTTCAAATTCCTGATTGTAATGGCTACACTTTTATATCCTGTTTCAAATATAAAATGTTTCTTTGCTTCAACAAAATTAAAAATTGCTTTGTTATAATTATCATAATTAAATAAAAATAATTCTAACTTTTGATTTCATAAATATATTATTTTATTGGCTATTTACATGTTGCATATATGTGCCCGGAGCCCCCAGAAACTTAAAACAAAAATTTTAAATTTATTTTAGTGTTTTATGCACCAAATACAAATTAAAAATTATTTTTTAGAACAGAAATAAAAAATCATGCATTTCAGGGCTAAGATCTATATGTTTCATTTCAGTTGCAGAAAAGTTACTGGAATAATCATGATATCAAAATTTGACAAACCAAACCAAATTGATCAAATTATATCTTATAGGCCAATTAGCCTAATAAAATTATTTTAATGTTTATTCTTGGAATTTGGAAGTTGCATTGAAACTGGTTGTGAATCCAAAATTGTTCTTGATCAATCCGATTCGAATTCAGAAAGGGATGTATCGCTTTTATTTTACGCACTTAGGTTTTACGGCCAGTTGTACTTTCACTCAGCAATTTCACTTCTACCTCTCAGCTGACTTCATCGCCGAGCCAACTAATACCCTTAATTCGGCCTATTATAACATAGCATATTATAATATGCTTAGCAGAATACTATGTCGGTCTATAAAATTAGGAGTAATTACCCTATATAATCTTAATTAGACTTAATTTGAAAAAATTTGATCTATACCTCACTTTGTTTAAATATAACCTTAATATCAAAATTTAATATTGTCATATGAAAAAATATGCTATTTTAAGAGTTATTTTTTTTTAAAATTCCAACAACAACTTTTTTACTATAATAATTATTTTTTTAATAATAATCAATTATTTTTGTATCGCTTATATTTTACGCACTTAGGTTTTACGGCTGAATTCGGGGTACTAAATTAGCATACTATAATTACTTATCGGCACACTATGTCGGCCTATAAAATTAGGCATAATTACCCTAATCTGAATAAGACCTATAGCATATTCTTAATTCGACCTAATTAGATCTATAAGCCTTATACTTTGGTTATATTAGTTGTAGTGTAAAATTGCAGTACCGTATTCAATTAAACAAAAAAAGGATATCAACCTAAGTAACTGTCAAGAATGTAAAAAAAAACCGTTAACATCAAAATTTAATATTGTCATATGAAAACATATGCACACTTAATTTAACAGAAATATTTTTAAGAGTTAATTTTTTAATTCCAACAACAACGTTTTTACTATAATATAATAATTAATTTTTTAATTCTAAAAATATAGCAAGCAGCAGCTGAATTTTTTTATTTTAATAAAAAAAGATTAAATAAGAGAAATTAATTTACTATTATCAATTATTATTTGCTATTATAATAAATAATATAAAAGAAATTTGTAACAAATATAAATAATTATATTGGCGCCACTACCACCGCCCGCCACTTATATAAAATACAAATTAATCCTAAAATCTGAAGAAGTTACTCTTGCCTAATTTTTTTTTTAAGTAAATCAAAATAAAATTTTACTAAAGATTCCGAAAGAGTTTCGGTAAAAATCAAAAGAAATTAGAAAATAATTTAACCTTTTCTATTTTTATTGCTCTGATTATGATCAGCTCTTAACCTTCAAAAAAAAAAAAAAAATAAAAAAAATAGAGTATTTTTTTAGAGAGGGAAAATTCCTATTGATGTTTTTTTCCTTTTTTCCCCTTTTTATTTTTTTCATTAACCAAGTCGAGTACTCAGACTCACTCGTTGATGATCGTTTATTTATTATTTAAAAAAGTCAGGATATTTACAAAATGGGTGATTATAGATAATTGAATATGAAATCTAAAGTAAATGCTTGTGGCTAAGTAATTATCATGGCATAATCCTTTCTTACATACTGAAATTGATTTTTTTTTTAAAGTACTCATTCGGTATATGGAACTTTCTTTTGCGGTAGAGTATAGTTTTATTATTTTTTTTGTTTTTATTTTCGGTACGTACTACTTGTAAGGGTTTGTTAATATGTATAGGGATCTCTTTGAAAGAAAGTGGATTCAATTATTTCTATAATAGTTTAAATTTAATTTTTTTAAGAGAGTACAATTTTTTTGTTTGATAATTTTCATTTTTAAGTGGTGGATGATTGTCGATGTGCTATTATAAGCCACGTGCGGTTTAAAGATTAGAAAATAATTAGAAAATAAAAAATGAGATGGGAGCACGTGTTATATTGACAAAATATGGAGAAAAGTATATACATATATATATATATATATATATATATATTACATATTGAAAATTTAATAAATTAGTCTGATTTTTTATTGTTATAAATTTCATATTACCGATAAGAAAATTTTATTTTCATTTGAGTAATGATAATGTAAATAAAATATATGAGACAAGTTAATTTGTTTTTATAGCACATTTCATTGCACCTGCAACAATTTCAACATTATGGTTTTTTGGAGAAATTTTCAAATCGATTACCGAATCCGATTTATGCCATTATAATTTTAAAAAATTAATACATTTGCTCATAAATCTGGTATGATAAGTGGAAGATTGTTATTTAACTTAATTTTGGCAGATGTATATTTTAGTAGGTATGTATTTTTTCTCTTTGAAAGCAGGCTTTTTTTTTGTTTTGGTTTATTTGTGTTTATACTGTTACAAATTTAATAATCTTAAAAGCTAGATTTTTATTTTTATTTTTTTTCTTGGTCTAGTGTCTTTTACATTGGAGTATTATATATAATTAATATATAATTTAATTTTAATTTATTCACTTATGTATTTTGTTTATTTTGTTCATCATTTTGCATACTAAAACCAAAAATGATAACAAAATTTAAAAAAAAAAAAGGACAATATATATTTTTTTATATGTTAATCAGTGTTTTAGAATTTAATCTAGTTTTGTAAACTTTTTTCTGGATACTGTAAATAGAAGAAATAATAATTAATAAAAGCAAAAAAAAAAAATCATCATTTTACTTAATATTTTATATTTTTTTTTCTTTTGGTAAAAATTGAAAAAAAAAATTCAAAATCCATTTCTGTATAATAATTATACCTACCTTGATACTAAACCTAATAAAAAAATTAATGAAAATATTAAAACACTCAGTTGTGCTTTAATTATTATATATTGCCATGTGCGGTTTTATATTAATACCAAAAGTGTTAATATATAACAGGTTATATTTTATTTTTTGGTCCTTTTTTTCCGTCGGGGGTGATCCTAATATGTCATGAACAACATGTAGGCTTTTAGCTCATTATGCCTTCCTCCATGCCTAAACTAAGCCGACCCTTTTGATAAAGGCCAATAGGTTTGAGGGTTTTATCCTACAGAAGTTTTCTGAGGGTTTTAATTATGCAAGGCGTTTCCAACCTAAGTCAAAATCAAGGCATACTCTCCTACAACATGTATGAAGTTTTCTTCTTCTTCTAGACAATGTCTACGGGTTGGATCGTCACTTAGTGCTAGTCTACACATGTGCTTATTCATGCGGTTAAGACCAGTAAGTATGCCTACCATCTTCCTGCAGGCTGGTCTATTGAGAGTTAGCAGGAAGTTGGGTATTTTGATTTTTATTCTTTGTGCTTACTGTATTTTCTGTTAACTTCCATAGAATGCTCGTTTGCTTCTTCACGATATTTTCTATCGATAGTTTAATATTATACCAATATATATACCACCGATGATCTGGCTAGCTCGACAGCTTTCTCATTTACCACTATGATCCAATATTCAGATGAGTTGTACCTTATTTGGAAACCCTATGAGGCTTCTAAACAAACTACCAACAATCTAGATTTGATGAAGTTACTTTCAAAATCTTTTAAGGCAGCTTGACTGTAACTAAAGATTCTATAATGATTTGTTACACCATATTTGCACTTTGCTGCGTTTATAGCAAAGACTACAACCTGGAAGATTGTGAAATGTTTGCCAAGAAGAAACTGAAGTTCAAGTTGTTCTTTTTCAACGTACCTAAAGCCGTAAGGGATAAGTCAGTGAAAATATCCGAGATATTTGAAAATCTAGGCTGGTCTTCTGAATCACATCAGGTCTCTCTTGTCGGAGTTTCTACTTCATATTTTTTTTTTAGGAATATGTATGTAGTGATGTCATCTGTTGTCATGAAGAACTCTTTCTAGTCCTTTTCTAAGTCCTTCTATACCCACTGATGTTTGTTCCTACATCCTCTAGTATTCCCTAGAGTTTGTAACCTTCTTGCAACTTTGAGAGCCTCCATTCTTACGAATTATTTCAAAAAATTCTGTCAAAATGATATATTTTTAAAATTTGTAGTGTATATAGAAACAGTAAGGACCAAAGGTGTCACCACACACACACAGCGGCTATGCAAATACTTCTTGGACTCCCCACTCTTATCATAAAGCAATTTAGTTGGGATAATCTCTTGAAGATGATGCGTAAGGTAGGCCAGTAAATACAGATATTAAAACTTTAATAATTTCTGCCAGTAATAAAGGAAATCAACCTCACATAAGGGCTAAAACTTTTAAACTTGCAAAGTATACTGTTGCGGTTATTATCAAAAAGTTTAAAACTACTGGAAATTGCAACATTCGTCCAAAAAGCTAGACGAAAGTATATATGAAATACGATAGAGATATACCCTTATTGAAAATATGGAGCCTAAACAGAGGAAACTGAGTTAGCGGTATAACCGAAAAATGGTCTGCAACATTAGGAAAGAGTATATCTAGGGAATGCAATTTTTGATTAATAATTACTTTATGACTTAACAATAATTCTGATTCATGCTAAAGAAAAATCGCGTTACAATCGTTTTACAACCGCTTCACAGGCTAGAGAAAACAGCTAAAACGGTATAGAAGGAGAGTTAGTACTGCATGTTTAGACCATGGGAATTAAATATATATCATTGATGAATCTAAATTGGATTTAACTATTGATAATAATCGATAAAGGATCATAAAAATAAAGAAAGAATTATATCATAAAGACTGCCTTAAAATGAAAGTAGCTTACATGTATGCCCCCAAAAAGTGTTGAAATCTTCCATTTTATTGATCCAGTAAATCGATCCAGTAAATCGTCGCCCCGTAATTATACATCACAAAATCGAAAAAAATTACCAAAAAATGCAATCTTTATTAATTTTTGATGTTCTATCGATCTGTGTATTCGGCATTATCCTATGTAGCATAGATGCAGAGATATTTCATTGCTTCTTTGCCGTATATACAAATTTTGTCGTACGTGCATACAGGATGAATGAAAACTGCATAAAAATGGCG
Source organism: Argyra leucocephala (assembly GCA_963942445.1). NCBI lineage: Eukaryota > Metazoa > Arthropoda > Insecta > Diptera > Dolichopodidae > Argyra > Argyra leucocephala. Next base: position 28,919,459 of record OZ012679.1, on the reverse strand, counting down.
TATACGATAAGATGATTTTAAGTAAAAGCTACTTAAAGTCCTAATTTTAGCTCCAAAAGACTTTATTTTTATACCTCTAAAAGATATAGCTTATGAATCATACTACTTCTAAACATTAAAAAAATAAAACTTTTTCGATTCAATTTTGTTTTATTTCGTCTCAAACTTCAAACTCAATTTCCCAAAACTCGATTTTCTGGATATACGACAAAATAATAGTGGGGGAGGGGTGGCGACAAAATGCCGAAAAATATACGGATATTTCCAAACAACACTGACAGCCGACTATTGATCGATTACGAAGTATCGAATAACTTACATTTCAGAAGAATGGTGCTGAATGCCATCATACAGGTAAAAAATAACAAAAAATTGGCTTCAGTACAAAAATGTCCTGAGCGTATCGAATACTGTTTTCAATATCAATTAAATATGCTCCCATACATTTTGTACCATGTAGAGACCATTTAGATCCTGGGTGTGACCCATCACCGCCCTACATTTTTATACGCTACAGCGGACGGCTTCTTTCAAGTTCAAGATACGACATTGTTTTATTAATTATATTTATCATAAACAAAACATTTTCGTGCCTTCAAATAAAGCCCATGTCCGGTAAAAACTCCATCATATTCATATATCAAACGTTAATATATTTATTGTGTGGACCGTTAAATTTTTTCTTTAATTCCAATTGTTCCTCTGGTATGATTCTTTTTAATCTATTTTATTTTTTATTATTTTTTAAAATATTTTACTAATATTTGGGAGTAAGTTTTGATTGGTCTATATAACTTTCGATATCTGTTGAATTTTTATCTGGGCTGCATAATTGGAATTACTTTTGAACACTTCCAATTTTCGGAAAATAGCTGTTATTTATTTTTATTTATATTTAGTTATATATATCTATATCTTTGTTTCTTTGTATGTATATCAAGCTATGGGGTTTGGTCCGATATACCCACAATTTTCTGATTCTAACCTTTAGATAACAGTTATTTGAAGTAATTAGTAGGTTTATTTTTCGAACTTGCACCCGCTCTTTTGTTTTATAATAAAACTTACTTTAATTTAACCTTAGGTACTTAAAAATAAAATTAAGAGACGTCTTTACTTGATAACAGGTGGTTAGCCGCTATTGTAATTTTTAATTAATTTTTTTTTTAAAGTTTACTGTGGGTTTTGTATGGTAAATCAATTTAGATACACTTCCCGTTGAGCTTCAGAACTTCAAATTTTGATTAAAAATAGTAATTCAATATTTAAAAAATATCTTTGAAAAATATTATGAAATCGTATTAAAGAAATTGGGTATTGTGCAGGTAGGATAGTTAAGTAAATTTATCAAATAAAATAAAAATAAATGGCAAAATGTGGACTAAGGTTTATATACATGTAACCATTGCATTACTGATATTATTTTTCAAATTTTGACATTTTGATAAAGAGAAGAAATGTTACTCTACTGTTAGGCCCCTATTACACATCAATCAATGATCAATCAATGATCAATATATTGTCAATATGGTGGTTCTATTCTCATCAATCTTGTTGTCAAAATCATGTAAAAAAATGGCTTTTTGGGGAATGTTCAGATAAGGTTATAATGTTAATTTATAATGTAGTTTCCACTGGAAGTTAAAAGATTAGTCATAGAGTTTCTTCAACACATCATGGAAGTTTTCCACTATGCTGGCAAATTGTTTAAGTCAGTAGGCTGTGCAAACGAATTGTAAATAATTAACCAGATAATATTAAAAACTAAATTTTAATAAAATTTATTTCTATATAATAATTAAAAAAATATAGAACCAAACATTTAAGAATAACAAAAATATATTTACGATAGTTACATAACAAAATATAAACAAATAATATAAAAAAAAATGTACATTCAAAATAAATTTAAATATGAGGATTACAAAAAAGATATTTGGTTTATTTCAATTTTATATAATGATCTGCTGCTCACCCACTCATCCACTTAATTCATTCCTAATTAATTTTAAATTACAAAATTAAATATAATTTATAAAATAGTGAAAAAATATGAGAAATTTTAAATTTCCATTTTAAGCTATGACTTTTTAAAATTATTTCACACAAACTCAATATTTTTCACGAGTTTTTTTTTTTTTTTTTTTTTTAATTCTAAATTAATACTGGAAACTTCAGTTCAACTCCTACAACTTTTTTTTCATTTTGTTTTGTGACGCAATTTAAACTTGTGATAATTTATAAAATTTAAAATGAAAATAATGGTAATTCGGGTAAGTGCGAAAAAAAATTGAGAATTGGAATCAGGTGAGAAATATATGTACATTACATATATACATATGTGATTGTGTATGTAATAAAAATTAAAATAATTAAATTCAAAAATATATATATATATTTTTTACTAAAGTAATATTAAGTGGATTTAAGTTTTTAGTATGTTTTTATTTCAGAATTTTCGGTTATCTTTGAAGTTTTTTTTTTATTTTGTTTTTTGGTTTTTTTTTGGTTTTTGTATGTTTGTTGTAGACACACAAGTAGACCTTGAATTGATATTGTTATATGCAAATTAGTAATATAATAAAATTTTGCACCTATTTTTTTTTTACTTAATATTTAATTTTAATTCTAAATATTTTTTTTTTATGTTGAAAAACAATCAGTAGTTGTTTACGATCGAAAATAAATCAGATAAAATAGGTTTATGAGTGGTGAATGTGGATAAAAAAAGACATTAGTCAATGAACAAAGACTATCGGACTGTAGAACAACATATCACTAATGTTGGCATGATCTAAACATAAATTTGAACAGTTTGACGTTGAATTAATTGAATGAATGAAGTTGCAATGAGTCCTATATATTTTGTCGATAAACAAAATAATTAGGTGCATATAAGAATATGTCAATGGATATCGAAGTTTAACGTTATAGTCAAATGGATCTATAGTTGCAATCATTCGTTTGCGTTCTGTCGAATAATGAATCTAGATGTGTCTTTAAAACAAGATACGACTGTTGGCATAAATATTACATTTGAGGCAGTTATAGACATTGAATTAATTAAACGAATAAATATGCAATAAAGTCTGTTAATACAAAAAATCTAATCTAAGAGCTGTAACAGCACTGTTTGCATGAGCTATAAACTTCAGTTGGTTAGATATTTAATTAATTTAAAAAATGTAGTCGCAATCAGTCTTATGCGTTCAGTCAATAACTGAAAAATATGCTAACAAAAAATGTAGATGCATATATAAACATGTCTATCGTAGCGTAAGCTATAAATTTGAGGCAGTTATAACTAATTAAAAAAATTGAGTTGTAATTAGTCTATGCGTTCTGTCAACAAACATAGAATTTAAGTGCCTATAACATATCTCTGTTGGCTTGAGTTATAAATTTGAAGCAGTTATATAAAAACACATTTCTATTGACAGCTATAAATTTGACGTATAGTCTATACATTGATTTAGTCAAATTTATCAAGTTACAATTACTCCTATACGCTTATTAACAGTACCTATATTGTCTGTTGATGGAATAACATATATGGCTAATACTTGATTGCTCCTCGAAATTCGAGAAAGTTTGATGAAAATTCGTACTCAATTTCATTTTTTTTTTTTATTGATTTATCTTAGACAACAACCTCATACGTATAATAATTTATTAAATAAAAGTTTAAATTTAATTCTGGCGATGGATGAGCTGCGACAATTTGACAAATTAAAGTTTTTGAATTGTAAAATTACTTATGGAAGGAGTGAATTTTTAAATTGACGTTTCTAACTGAAAATTACAAAAATTTAAAAAAATATTTGAATTGGCCACGTCTCTTGTTAAATATCTATCATATATAAAAGAATAATAATTAAAATAGGTTGTGAAATGATTCAGATATTTATATACCATAATTTTTTCATTTTATATAGATTAAATATGATTGTCGTATAAATTTATGTAAGATATAGCACTAGTTAAACAGATCCGAATTACACAGACTCTGATTGCTGTGTTTAATCGTATATGGATGAAAATAATTTAGCTAATGAAATGCTCAATGCGGAATGATTTCGAAGGGAGGAAAAAAAGATTAACGGCGTGATCAACTAGACAAAATCTGCTCAAGATTATAATGCCATCTAATCAAGTAAGTTTGTAATAGTAAATTTAATTTTTTTAATCAATTCAATAATAAGAGGTACTTACTAAATTGATTTGAATATTATTTATTTATATAAATGTTAATAATTACTCCTAAATCCATGATATGGAACTTTTAAAAATTAATTGTATTTTCAAAATGTATAGTTTCCGGTAGTACTCAAGAATCGATAGCACTCAAGGAAAAACATCCTATTAAATATTTAATTTATAGTACAGTTATTGATTCAATAGAAAGGGTATCAATAGGTTTTTGTTATAAAAACAAGAGTTTTCTGTTTAAAACAATATGTTTTGTATAGTTTTGATTTAAAAAGATGAATACTAACTATAATTATATTAATAGTAGACAGCATTAATGTAATTTGAAATATTATAAATTTAAAACTGTCCTACTTATTGTATTTATTAGATTATACTATTACTAGGGGCCCCTGTTGCGTAATTATAATTCAAGTTGAAGCCAAATTTAAAGTTTCATTGTATGTAACTAATAATAATAATAACTGATTTATTTGTTTTTGTTTTTTATTTTAATAAGAACTCACATACATAATATGCATAATGTATTTGGTGAATAATAAAACCATATGAGTAAACATTTTTCAACTGTGTGCGTATTATTGTTTTATTTACAACTTATTTATATATTAGGAGTTCATTAAATAGAAGCGAAATAAAATGAAGAGATGTCTATTGCGCAGGTTCTTAAATGCTTGTCAATTATAATTATAAATTTTAATATTACAAAATAGTTGCCAGAATTAATTTAGTGGTATGGTTAACCATAGCAAATGTACTATTAAATATTGTACGCATAATATTTTTTTATGCTTTTAAGTTTTTAAACTATAATATGAGTGATACAGATATTTAAGTATATCGTATATGTATACTATAAAATCAACGATAGAAATACAATTAAATATAACCTATATAGAACGATTAAATCTAACCTATATGGGATTCAGTATAATGCGATAGGATATACTATATTAAATTATAATATTGTGATGTATTATAATATTTACAGGACAATATACTATTAAAATAATAGTACATTCCAATTATTGAGTTTAATGTTTTTTCCTGAGTGCAGCTATACACATAATACATATATAATATTTCAAAATTATTGCAAAAGATGCATGTAGGTACATCTTCAGCACAACTTGTTTTAATCTGTCACTTATGATAACATTTTTTATTAAATTATTTTTAAACTATATTTGAAATTATATTCGATAAAACATAATAATAATAAATAATAACAACATTTCATATTTAGATAGACACTCATATATTTCTAAATCAACTCACATTAAATAATTTCATGTTAACTTAAGTATATTGTAGGTACATATTTTTATGTGCCTACTAACTTTTTAATACTATCTATACATATATTGAAATTCTATAAATGGAGTTTACATTTTTTTTAATTTCTTGAAAAGGAAATAAAAATAATTTACAAAATTTATAAATATTAATAATTGAAAATATTTACAAAGTATTTACAAAGTATTTATATAAAATATTCACTTTCACTTCAAATTATTTGGTACTAAAATTTGCGGATGAAATTTAATTTCTATTTTTATGGATTTGTGGTTTATTACTCAAATCTTTCAAAGTATTAACAAATAAAAATTTTAATAAAACTGCTTCCACAAAACTTAAAAAAAAAATGTTTTAAGAAATTTTTCTAGTTTAAGGAGCATTCAGGACATATAGGCAAGGATATATTTACATTTCTTGAAATAATAAAGTTTTTCTTGGTATTCTAATCTAAAATTTATTCATATAAATTGATAAAAATTTGCCATAAGACAATCCGAGTTTGTGTTTGTGTTCCATTTGAACTATATTATCCACATAGGCGTGTGTATATACTATTTCTATGTATACTTACCAGCCCATTACGTTATTGTTGTTATTTTTTTCTATTTGTATACATTTTGATTGAATTGATTTAAAATGTAAAAAAAATTTTAAATTTGAATTAACTAGTTATAACTCACAGTAAAAATGTGAATTCAGAAGAATATGTTCATTATATATATCATTCAATTGTTGTCGATTTCAGTGATTTTTCAGCTATAAGCTGAAAGGTGGCCGAGCAAATTTTTGAACGTAAGCGCTGCTATACCATTCATGCAATTGCTTGGTCGAAGCATTACGCAATGCGTATTGCACCACACTCCTAGAGTGTTATACGTATTGCACCTGTTAAATAAAACATTGCTAAATGTGAATGCGCTTATAGTTTTGACCAGCAGTTCATCTGTTAAATGGAGCCTTGCTCATTGTAAATGCGCTTCGCTGGTAACGCCAAAAACTTGGCTGGTATATCTAGTTTAATATATTCACAAGACAGTTGTGACATTAGCAAAAAAATTAATCTATTTTGCTATTATATAAAAATTCCAAAAAGCTATCTCCCTCTTTAGGGCCAACAAAATATTTTTATACTTAAACTGATTACCAATAAAAACCCAGCACGGTACAACTTAGGCAAACAATCGCCAGAAAGTTAAATTTCAATTAAAGTGTAAACTCTCTCTATAGCTACGCTATAGTAATGTACGGTACGTTTTAATATATTTTTGGAAAAGCCGATAAACTCAGTAGGGACATTCTGGCTATATACATATCTGGTATTTTGGATCAATTAATCAAAATTACAAATTTCTATTCATAATTTTTTTTATTTTCATATTAATTAGGTATATCAATCGAAGCGTAGGACTTACTGTAACTGAATTGGGATTGTATTTGCCTATAGTGTCGATCTTATTTCATTAAATAACCTTTAGTATTGAACTCAAAAATTTGTTCCATCATAACTCTCATAAATGTGTTATATTTTCATTTATGGCTTTTTACCAATGGTGTCACCATGATTATCGATATTGGTTTAGAATTATATTTTATTAGAACTATTATTTAAAAAATTAAAAACAAAAATTAAATACTTTTATTAAAATGTTATTAAAAAAATTTTAATTTTCTAAAATATTTTCAAAAATAACTATTCTCATAATCAAATTTCTTTGACTTAAATTTAATATGAATAAATTTTATTTATTATTTAATTATATTTATTTAATAATAATACAATATATATCAAATATATGAAATATATATATATATATATATTGGTTAGCTATTTACAATGATGTGATAATTCGTCTCGAATTTTTCGCACATATTAATTAGATCATGAGATGAATAAATTAACCTGTTAAAAAAATAACTACGAATTTTAACATTTCTCTAACACCTTAAATAAATAAATAGAAATGTATATACATATATATATATATATTTATATATACAATATAAATAACAAAAACAATTTTAAATAAAATATTATTTAAATAAATTAATAAAAAAATTTGATCACGATTCATCGTAACCAATAACCCAGAAACTTGCTAATATTTAAATTAAACAAAGATTGTGGATTTTCATTATGGATGGGTGTTGTTGTTGGTAAGTTCTTATTTTGTTCTATTTTTTTTTTTTTTTTTTTTTTGTTTAATATTGTTTTTCTATAATAATTTACATATTGTCTGTTCTTGTAGTAAAGATATATATATCATATTCAGATGATGATAAAATATAAAAAAAATAATATGGAAATTTAAAAAAATTATCAGCCAAAAAAAAATAAATTGATGTATTCTAAACGAAAAAATAAAAAACTGAATAATAAAATTTAAAATAATAAAAAAAAAAAACATAAATGTGAATTTTTAAGTACCATTATTAATAATTTATCACTTATTTTACTTGTATTTCTTTCTCTTTCTTATTTACGTATAGAACAAATTATTTTTTGCTTAACCCTTTATTGCATGACTTATTTTTATGTGTACGTTAATTTTTCAGAAAAGGCTAGTATTTTTTTTTGCTGATGAATTGGGAAAGTAGTACTATGTAAATAATATTTGAACTAGCGTTTAAGCTCTATTGGCAATAGTTCAGTGGTTGAGGTAATTGTTTGCAATTTTTTTTTTTATTGAATTATAAATTTAAATTTCTTTACGCTATATGTAAGTTATATAATAACTGAATATATAGTCCTAACCACCAATACTTTAATCAAAATCAATAAAGTTATCAAAAGTGGTCTTCTACAATAGGCCAATCACTCACTTAGACACAGTACAAACAGATTAAAAATGAAATTAGATATTGCCTCGGAAAATACAAGTGAAAGTAGCAGCTTGAAATCGAGTACGATGGAAATGTCAAGTGGAATACCTATACAGTGGAAGACGAGTACACGGAGAAAAACAAACCACCAATACATTAAATATATTAAATTATATGTATCTGGGCTATCTATATATTGGATGTATCACCATCAGCCGTTAGATTGTTCAAAAAATTCAAAAACTTAGATAGCACATTGTTCATCTTAAGAAAGGGGATTTAATTAGATATGATATTCTGATATTTTTAAGTTTGTTAATACGAGTACATGTATTGAGCTAGAATAACTGATATATTTTTTGAAGATTGTTTATGAAGCGATTAGCTTGTAAAGTAAGTTTTGCTAAATAAATCAGTTTGGTGTATTTAGAGATATTAGAATTTACATATAAGTATATGATATGGTGTGAAATACAATAAAGGGTTAAAATAAAATTATTTTATTAATAATTTTAAGTAAACGTAAACAAATTAAGATCTAATTTATTTAAGTCAAAATTTTTGTGATTTTTTGAATAGCAATTTTGAGAGGAAAATTTGATAAACTTCGTTAAAAAAAAATTGTTAATTTTGTACCTCAGATCTCTAACATGAACGACACTATTTGTTATCAATAAAATTCCAACACAGCTCAAATTTAGACTCAATATATTCAAGGTACCTTTGTATCAAAATTTCAATGAACTTCTAGTGGGCAGATCTTCTTCTATAAAGGACACTTATTCTAACATTTAGTCAATTACCTACGAGGATTACTCTAAACTCAACTACAGATAAAAAAAATACTGTAATTTAGAAAAAATCATATTTAGAAGCTCATTTTCACTTCCGAAACTGTCAATTTAAGATAGACCGATTTTTGATACCAATATTAAAATAATTTATCACTTTGTAAGAATCTTGAAATGGCTTAACGTGTACAATCTAGGTGAGGAAATTTTAATCCGTGATATCACAATGGACCTATCTATATCATCTAATATCTGAAAAATGTATCCTATTTGTATAGTAAGTATATATTACCTATCTCTGATGATCTTAGTATCTGCCACAGGAAATATATTAATTTTACACCATTGCCATTATCGTCATTAACAAAGTATAGAAATAAGCTCTTCGTATAGTTTTATACAACACAGCAAATAATGGAATAAGTAACTGATATGTGGGAAAAAAAAGTGAAGGTAAATATATAATATAATCTTTCTAATTTTGTTCTTGATCCCAGATGCAAAAATTTTTACAAACATTTTTCATTGCACTAAAATGAACTATATAATTTAGAAGACGGTCAAAAATAATTTCTGATTTTGTTTATAATAGTTTTTGATTTTTATATGTAGTTTTGTAGATCTCAATTACAAGATATAATATTAATAAAAAGTGTCTATAAATAATGGCAGTAATGCAGGGAAACGTGCTTGGTTATCCAATTATCCAAAATTGAGTCGAAGTGGAACTGAAACATACACACACGCTCATTTATATTATTTATTTATTTACGCCGGCCGACCTGTATATTAATATACAGGTCAGCCATAGGTCTTTTTCCCTTTCTTGATATGGGTCCTTTCCGTTTTTAAATTTTAAATCAGGTACATTTGTATAAATATTAATTCAGGTCTGGACATTCTAACTTATATATTATATACTATATACACAAATGTGTATAACAAAGTTTATTCCAAAAAATTGATAGAAACTCATGTGGGTTCATTACCTAACTTATGTCCTATTAAATTAAATATATTCATTTCAGATATTTTTAGGAAAATTATATAAGTCAAAATTGAAGTACAAAACTTAGAAATCGGTATATTAACAGATTCAATATTTGTGTTGGCCGGCCACTATATTTAATGTTATGTTGGTTTGATTAAGTTATTGAATTATTTGTATATTTGTACATCTCAGATACTGTGGTGGGTGAAAAGTGATTTAATTAGTGATATATGATGTTTGTTTCGGAATTGGAGGGCTTATAACACTGTAAATTTGTATTAAGAAGTAATGTGGTTATTGGATAAGCATTCTGTGACGATATGTTATATTGTTCGAGCTTATGTTATATGTGTGAGGTTAATACCTAGTGCCCAGGATGTTATTTTGATTGGAGTGGGAATATTAGCGTTACTATAAGCGATTGGAAGACTTTCAGGCTGCTTGGCGGGTATTCAATGTATATATACCGCAATTAACTTTTTGGCATATAGGCGTAAGATATTATTCAACCTCATTTCAGATATTATTGAAAGTTTATTTAAAAAAAATTCAAATTCGTTTGATCTCCTGCCAAATCTTGAAATTTTCGCAATAAAAGAAAGTCTGAATAAAACATAATTAACTCTATTCATGTACATTATATATGGAGTTTCTTGTAAAAAGAATGCCCAACTACTTGTATATATGAGTATAAATATGAGCTATTCGACAATATTAACAGAATTAAAATAGGATGAAATTTCAATTCATTTCCCATTAGATTTACAAGTGAAAAACGTTGTTCATAAAAATTTGCTTAATTTCGAATGAATGTCAACTGAAATATTAAATGACTACCAATCCGTACACACTACACAGTAGTACACTGCATATACTAAATGAACTATAGATAAACTTGTGAAGCTTACTTTAACAGCTGTACGTTGCAGTCAGTTTAAAATCCGCTTTCAAGGGTTAACAAATCGCTTAAGAGGTAAAATTTCAACAACTCTATGGTGGTCAACAATATTATTTTTACCACGTTATTTAATGTGGAAATAAGTATTTTTATTTTTCCTTTCTAGAAAATCTGTATATACATAAATCTTTATAAATGACAGGAAGACTCTAGTAAATATCTGTTAAATTTCTCTATAAATCCATAAATAGTAGTTAGTAAATATTGGCAGTAGTTAACAAATAATAGGATGTATGTACATATATATATCTACATAAGTTAATAAATTTTTTATTTTTTTTTTATTTTTCTTTGTTTTTTTTTTTTATATTTGTATTGTTTTACTTTTAGGTTATGGGCTAACACCATTTAGAATTATTGTGTATAGGTGCTAAACATTTTTCGTTTTCTGCTTCATCGCGCAGTTTCTTTCTTTACTTTAATATGAATGCTGTTATAAAAAAAAAAAAAAAAAAAACATCTATAGATATTTTTCACTTTATTATTTACATAAAAAATTAACATTTCTGTCTACTACGTGTAAAAATATCTTTAGTTTATGTATATAGAATGTAGGAGTTATTCTGGTGTTCAATGTTCCAAAAAAAAAAAAAAAAAACGTCGTAACAACATTGTTTTGAAAATAAAATCAGAATTGGTCAATTTTAGATAGAATATGTTTTTTTTTTTTTAGTATATTTGGAAAACGCTGTGATAAATTTACAAAAATTTTCATTTCAAATGAAAATTTATTTTTTTTTGTTAATTTATACTATCATGAAATCAGTCTGTTCATTTGTCTATTTTTGTTTTCTTATCGGGATTGGTATTCTATGATGCGACAATTATTGTCATCAATTGCAATTAATTGGATTATGATGACCACCTTATGATTTTTGTAATTTTTTCATTTGATTTTAATTCTAAGACGCCTATAAAGGCATGATAATTCAATAGGATAGACGCTGACCGTTCATATAATTAGAGTAGTCATAGTTATATTCCAGTGTTGGAATTATCTAAAATATTTTAACTGTATCTAACCATCTACCTCCAACATGTAACACTTTGGTATTGGTTAAATATTAAATGGCAGTGGTCATCAAACAACACTAAGTAAACTATACGAAAAACATGGTTCGAACACTTAATTGACATTAAGGCACAACAGCATTAATGATAATTTATTTATTTAGCGTATGGAAATTAAAATACATTGAAATTATATTTATTTATTTTTTTTTTTAAATAATTAAGTACAAAAATTCAAATGTGTAACGGAAAACAAAACAATGTATTAAATTATAATATCTAAGTTGTTTGTCTATTCTAAAGTTGAGGGGGGATAATTCAACGAAATCGTTTCTGTTGTCTTTATATGCTTAATGTTGCAGTCACTCACTACAATATGTTTAATAGTTTGAGTACCGCAATCACAAACATGGGTACGTGACTTTCCATCTACATAGAAAATCGTCTTATTTGCAATGGTTTTTGCGAATTCTGTTCAACGTTGACCATTGTTGACGCGGGAGATAAAAGCCTGATATCATATTAATTGGTTTTATTATAGTTATTACCTGTAACCTAGGTTGGGAGGGGCTATATTGTTCAACATGAATAACCATCTCGTCAGTGTTAGCTGTATTGTGTTATTTAATGCTATATATCAACATTCTTAGTGTGTTTGCTGTAAATCCAACCTAGTGCGCCGGATTCTGCAACCCAGAGCTGCTGTGCGTAGGAATTATGCATCAATGATGATGATGATGATTTACAGGTTTTAGAATAACTAATATTAAAACTTTAAATATAGTTATTCCAATTAAGCTTGTTTACATTACTTGATTAACACTATAATTGTTGGTTGAAATTGAAATCTATTTATAGTAAAGGTAGGTAGGTATTAAAAACCTGGCATACTAAAATTTACATTGTAACAAAAAATAGAAACAATATTTTAGTTTCTGGCTTTATTTTTAGCACTGAAATTTATTTATAAAAAAATAAAATTGTGTTTGTGTAAATGTAAAGTTTGTTGTTTAAAAATAGCTCTGTTTGAAATAATTTTAGACAACTGAGCTGGGTAAGCATGAAAAGAGTTTAGTTCAGTAACATAGAGTTTTTTTTTTCAAGCTCTATTTGTTCACTTAATATGAGTCCAATTCACTTCACATCATAGTCAAGGTCTTACAAATGAGTATAACAGTACAATACATATTCTGTCATTTTTAAATAAGAAGCTATGCATTTTCATAGTTTTTGTCACATTAAAATATTAATAAAACGTCCATTTTATTTTTTAGATCTACGAAAATCTATTATACACTTCATATTACATAACAAATTATTAAAATATTTAAACAACAAAATTATTTTATAGAAAAAATAATAAATCTAATTGTTTGACTAAATTTATTTGTTCTAAATGCTCGTTTGCTATTTTGATATTTTTAATCTGGGTGATGAAGAGCTAATTATCATATATTTTGTTTTATTATATATAGTATTTATTGTTAATTTATATTTAATCATCCACTCATCAATTATCTCAAGCTTAATATTCATTTAATATTGTCATTATAACTGTCCTGTAACCTATGTCCCATCTTAGGCTGATTACACATATTGTGGTATCACATATATCACATGTGTGGGTGATGTCACATATTGTACCATACTGGGCTAAGTAGGTCAGGGTATTGCCGCAGCAACTACTGCCTACCTTAACTACCTACCTTACCTATCATATATCTGTTATAGCACCGTTAGATATCAATATACTATTTTTTCCGAAACCCATATTCGTTTAGTGCGATGCAAATATGCTTCTTTTTCGATTATTTTTATTATGGCTGGCTCTATACAAATGTCTGTATATAGTTATTGAAACGGTATATTTTTTGCAGAAAATTCAAAGTGTATATGCATAAATCTTGAATTAAGAGGGATTTAATAGTTGGTTATTAAATCAGGGTTATTCACATTTTACAGAATATTTATATGCGATATTCTGAATTAGTTAGGATTGCGCAGTTGGATTAAAAATCAAGGTTATACTTTTTTTTAAGAATATTCCAAATTAAAGTATAGCCAAATGTCCAAATATGGTAAGTGTAATATAATATCTTTTTGTTAAGTTTCCATTTTGCTAATGTTCTTTTGGTAAAGTCCAGTTGCTAAGTGTACCGTAGTTACTACGATATAACTCCGAAAATATTTAACTTTTTTGTGTTCAACGTTTTTAATTCGACATTTCGTTTTTCAACAAATCGACCCCACACCCTATATTGAAATTATTTTTGCAGCCAAAATTAAATAAATTATTTTTGGCAATCTCAATTACGATCCAAAAATTTATATTAACTTTTCAAATAGTTGTAGGTCCATTACTTACCAAATATATATATATATATACATAAATACATATCATAGTAATAATATGGCAGTATATATAAATATATAAATATTTTGAAAAGTCATTAAAAGACCATATCTCACATTAGAAGAACTTCCAATTATTATATTATTTATATTTAAGTCTATATGGATGATGGTGATGAGTGTAAGTTTATTTGTATAGTATAAGAATGTAATTACATGGTATTTCAAATGTTTGAGATCATCATATTAAGCACCACCACAGGCAACCAACCCTCACATCCCTTCCTACCATCATTTTTGTTGTTCATATGGTGTGTGCTTCAACAAGTGACAAAATAAACAAAAAACTTAAGTGAAGTCTAAAACGTGCATTAAACGCGAAAGCGATTTACTTTTTTTTTCCTGTCTGATGGTAAATAAATGCACTTGATGCTGTTTTCTTGGAATTATTTTTGGCTTTTTTTTCTATTTTTTTTTATATATTTTTATTAACGTTTTTCAAGAGAAATGAAATCTATGAAATAACAATAGAGATTGTGTGGAAAAATAGTATTGTGTATATAAGAAGTAGGCATATTTCATATACACATTTTATGGATGATGATATTAATGATGAAATGAATGTGATGTTTTTTAGAGTCTTCTGGACAATATAAAACATTAAAAAAAATAATAATAATATTTCAACAATAAAACTTAAGTGATAAAATGTTACCTGTTATAAATTTGAGTTTTTGTTTTTTTGTTTTTGTTTTTTAAAAACTTAACAGCGTGGTGCTTCTGATATGGTAGTGAATATGAATAATAAAATTTAATGTATATATAGTAGGTGAGTTTTAAGTTCAGTTAAGCTGACGATGAGAGTCTTAACTATGCATATGTTATGTATTTATATGTAAAATGTATTTACAGTAGTTATGATGATTTCAATATTAAAAAAATAATAGAGATAATATTGTGTAGTCAAATGAAAATTGGTGTGATGAAAGTTTACCATGTATGTTGTTAATCTATATAATATAATATAGAAGTTATATTCATTTTTTGTTATAGTTATTATTGTATAATGGAAAAGAAATGTTTAAAAGAAAAATTTTAAAATATATACAAAAATAAAATATCAAGTTTCAAGGTGTTGAATTATTAGACAATCTAGAATGAGAGATAGCTGAAATTTTAAAATATAAATTTATGATAATATTTAATTTAAATCGTGATTTGTTTATAATTTAAATAGTATAAAAGAAAATGGAATTTCTTTGATCTTTTAATCTTATATTTATATATATACATATACATGTTTATATAAAAATAATAAATGCTAATGATCTCTGTGTATTAAAATATTACCTAATATCCAATTTCTAAAAAACTAGTGGCTTTATTTTATTTTTGGGTTTTAACATTTTTAAAAATCTATTAGCAAACATTTTAGGATTCAATACGAGAGATATGATCTGTCAATATTTCAACACAAATACAATAATAAAGTTATACCAATATATAAGAATGTAGGTAATCTGAATGATATTGATAACTTCAGACCTATTTCGATTTCTTCCGTATCTGGTAAACTGATTGAGACTGCAGTCAATAACAAGTTTACTGATTATCTCCATAAGAACAAATTAATGTGTAATCAACAATATGAATTCAAGAAGAAATCTAGTATACCCAAGCAGCATTATTTGATGTAATAACGCAAACTCATTCGAGATTGGATAAAAAGAAAAAAGTGGTAGCTATGTTTTTTGACGTTAGGAAGGTCTTTGATATAGTAGATAGAAATACACTTCTAAGAATATTATATGAACTCGGAGTAAAAGGGACGTAATACAACTGGTTCAAAAGTTACTTATCGGAAAGAATGCAGTGCACAGAATTTGATGGGTTGAAAAATGAAGCTGTAAAAGTTGAATATGGTGTAATACAGGGAAGTGCACTCGGACCTACGCTATTTTCTTGTTACATAAATTGCACAAAACTGAATGGTAAGCCATTTATGTTCGCTGATGACTTGGCCATAATCTATGAAGAAAAAACAAACAAAGAATTGGAAGAATTAATCAACATGGACATGATGAGTGAAGTTCACCAATGGATGGAGGGACATAAACTGACCATAAATACAGCTAAAACAAAATATATGTTGTTTAAAATAAAGACAGGTGATAGGAAGTTGGACAGGAAGTTGGATCCCGTGAACAGTTACAAATATTTGGGAATATTATTAGATGAGAACCTAAAGTGGGAACAACATATAAAAAAACTAATAAAAAAGAAAGAAAAATTGCAGGATTATTCAAACTAATAAATAAAACAGTACCACTAAAAAATAAGAGATCAATTTATTACAGTTTATTACATAGCGCAATATTATGTACGGAATTCAAATATGGGGAAACACTGTGAATAAAAATTTAAACACATTACAGAACATGCAGAATAAAGCGATAAAGAACTTGTTTGGTTATAAAAGGTAAACTTCAACACAGGAAATTCATAGAAAGCACAAAATATTACATTTGAATCATGTTATAAAATGCAAACAGGCCACACAAATACATCGCATACTTACTAAGAATATTAATACAAATATTAAGCCGATGATGAATAATGAAGTTCATACATACTCAACTAGAAATGCAGCTCAAATAAGGGTAACATCTTCAACAAAAAGATTTAACAAACATGACACAATATACAATACTGCATATACAAAACGTATAATGAATTACCAGTTGCGATCAAAGAAACTGCTCAAATATCTAAATTCAAAAGTAAAATTAGTGATTATTTTCATCAGTTAAATAATAGTAATAATACTTAATATTATAAAAAAAAATCCAATTCATTATTTTAAAATTAAAATTGCGCTGAATTAAAACTTAATTAGTTATAAATTATAACTAGGGGCCCCTGTTGATTAATTATAATTCAAGTTGAAGCCAAATTTAAGGTTTTGAAAAGATCAGTAATTTATGTACTGACACAGACTTCTAACGATAAAACACAAAGCAATCATGTTTAATAAAACGTTTTGAGATAAGTTTTATTTTGTGCCCATTAGTACACCTCTCTCATATACTGGTTCGCTATAAACTCTATAGTCAGTGGCATTTAATGGATAAAATTACTAAAAATAAAATATTTTTGTAATTAAAGAGATATATATATTGTAAATATATTTAACCAAAACTATATGATTACTACAAATGACCAAAATATAGAAAACTATAACTTGAGACAGTTACTTAAAAAAATAATAGAATAAATTTTCTTTAATTAGATATAAAAATTGTAAGATGTTGAATGACACAAAATGTACATATTTTATTTAAAAGCTTGAATATTATAAAACAAAATAGAAATTATCAACCCGTATGCGCATTTCTGTTGTATATACAACTTAATTATATATTAATAGTTCATTAACGAGAAGCAAGATAAAATGAAAAGGTGTCTACTGCACAGGTCCCTAAATGCTTGTCTATTATAATTATAGATTATAAGTGAAATTGTAAAAAACTAAAAACACTCTGTACGAGAAATCGAACTCATTTCAGTGAATAAATGAATAAATGAAAAAATGAAAATATTTAAATAGACGGGTATATAGAAACAAAGCGTTCAATTTGAAAACATTTAAGGATTCAATGAGAGAGGTACGATCTATCAATGCATTAACTTAACTATAATATGTAATTGAACCTGAACGGTATATAAAAACAAAGTGTTTCTACTTCATTCGAAAACAATTTAAGATCCAATATAATAGGTAGTAGGTACGATTTGTTACCACTTTAATAACAATTAGTTATGAGCGGTATAGAAACAAATAGTTTTTTTTTCTATTCGAAAATGTTTTAAGATCTAATAAGACATGCCATCTGTCAATGCTTCAACACAACTATACTAACGGTTTAAAAACAAAGCATTTTTTATTCTATTCGGAAACATTATGAGAGGACCATACGATCTGTCAATGGTTCAATACAACTATACAATATGTAACTGGACGCGTATATAAAAGCAAAGCATTCCTATTCTATTCGACAACATTTTATAAGATCCAGTACGATATATACGAATATATACAATATGCCAATGCTTCTAGATAACTGATTAAACGGTATAAAAACAAAACGTGAAACAACATTTTATTAATCATAACCTAATAATATGAATAACATTACTTTTATAAACCTATAAAGGATAAACCTGACATATAAACTTACTCAATTAGTTGAGTGATAACATATAACATCCTTTAATTAAAGTATTCAAATAATAGGTTAAACTTAGAAGAGTAAAGTAAATTAATCATTTTTTGTTGCTTTGTTGTGCAATCATAAAAATACACCAATTATAAATCTGCACAAAGAGAAAAATAATTTAAAATATTCAAGAGGTATTATGTTTTACACTAGGCATTAGAAACTATCATTCTTCTATGAAAACATCCACAATTGTTTTTTTAATTAGTTAAAAGATAAAACAAGTATTTGACCCGAAATGGAATAATTAAAACCCCGTATCTGTGATTAGTCAATATTTACGTATTTCTTCTAACCAAAATCACTTAGAACAAAGACAGAAAGACGATCTCGGTCTATACCATCACAGAAGATTAAGAAAAAGAAATACCTGAACATCACGAAGTTAAGGCAAAACTAATGCACTATCATAACTAATTATATTAGTGTTATAAAAGTATGATTTCCAACATTCCTATATTAATAATGATAATCTTCAAGCTCTGTAAAAGTCATTTGAGAGTACCTAGTTCAAGCCTTTTGACATTTCTTTGTTGCATGATGAAACAATGGACCGTTCCGAAACCCTATACAATTTTGCTAATTCTACGTATTTTCAAATCCAGTATGTTGAAATATGGTTTCTGATTCGGCATAGGCGAGAATTTACTTGAATATGTTGTAGTATGTTTGACTGCATCATGATTGCTTTTATTGTAAAGAAAAAGATTACAAATGGCTAGAGGTGTCCCCATATTACTCCTTTCCGATTCGACTTCCAATCATGTATCTTCTGTAGTTTCCCGGGATTTCACTGTTGTCTGACATCCACATAAACATATATTTAACTGATTCGTTATCTCATTGAGAGAACTTTGGCAATTCAACATGGTCCTAGAGTTGTCCTACTTCTTTCATTAGTGCTCGTGACTAACTATGCATATATATCTCTTAATTCTATTTTTTCGATTTTTTATTCCAATCCCTAAAAACCTAGAAGAATTTGCGTAATGCACTCAAAATTCACTGAGAAGTTTACAAAAATGTTCAAAAAATATAATTTGAAATTCTAGTATCAAAAGTCAAAAAATTAGCAGCATACTTGGATCAGCAAAGGATGAAAACGAAATGGAAAAAGTTAACAGCATATATAAAATATGATGCCACAACTTTTCAAAAGTATATATTGAGCTATTGAGCAACCAAAACGGCTAATTACGATTCCAAGAACATTTAAGGGAGTCCGAATTAGCAAGAATAGGTGGTACTACCAATTTTAGGTCGACAATTGCTGAACACATTATCGCCGAAGACCATAAAAATGATAAAACCAATCAATCATAAATAAAAGAGGTACAAAAAATAAGCAAACTAGACCCAAACTGGACCAAAAATGTTTTTTGTCGTATACGTAATATTTTGAATTTTTATTAGCATTTAAAATAAAATTAACCAATATATATTTATTACTTTGAATTTTTAAATTTGTTTACTTGTAAGGTCAAATTGTTAATATTTTATAACACATACTTGTATGTATGAGCTTCAAACTCTTTTAGAGAGAATTATAATAATAAATAAATAAAATAAATAAAACGAAAACATAGTAATTTCGAAGGACCATGTAGATAACAGATTGAATAATATTTAAATTATTACTAAAAAAATAAAAATCCGATTAATAAATTAAAAAATGAATACACGGTATTTCAACCAGTCTAAAACTTCTTTTACGGCAATCACTTCCGCCTGAAATACACTGAATATTTTCAGTGTTTTGATATAGATTGGAGAACAAGCTAATATTTAAATTTTCTGAGAAAACACCACCTCCCTCTCTGTCAGTAATTTTTGAACCATCATTTAAGAATAGACGGGCACGTACTCTTTAATTAGTTACGTATTATATGTTTACAGCTTTACATGGTTGAAGCTTTAGTCTGATATAACCTTTCAAAAAAGTATTTTGTTAGAGTATGGTCTAGGTTTTATATGGAAGACATTTTTGGTTGTTCATAATACATAAGTGACAGCTAAATTTATTTTAAATTTATACTACAAGTTGGTTTTAACGTTTTATGGCTAAGCTTGGTTTTGAGTATAACAGCCATTTTACATTCCATCTTTTTACCATAAATAAATATTTAGTTAAAAATATTAAAAATAATATTTAATTCTGAAAATGAGAACAACAACTATATATAGATACTATTATCAAATAGAATTGCAATAATTTCAATAATTTTTTTCTCATAATTCATTAATTTATTATAAATAAATTTATATTCCTTAAAAATTTAATTTAAAAAAAATTTAATTTCTACTTAAATTTACAATGGATTTCACAATTATTTAGACAATTCATATATATATATCTATAAAATAATAGAAAATACCATAACAATACAATTAACAAATATTAATTTTCTGAATAGTTATATTTTAAAGTGATATTTTCATGTAAATAACTATTTATAAAAGGCGCCTTTGAAAATACCTTCAACAATTTTATTCCAGTAGCAATGTTAATCCTCCTATTCCATATACCATATATATACACTTAAATTATATCCTCGAAATTGTATATTAAATAATATTGGTTCTAAAATAACATATATATATATATATATATATATTTCAAATAACAATTGAATAAAAAATTGTTAACATTTTTTTTTTTGCATTACAATAACTTCATATACACGGTCTACTGAATTAGGCCTACATTGATAATATGGTAATAAAATATACCGCCGCACCCGCCTAATTCACAAAAACAAAATATAATACATAATACAATGTATGTGTATACAATTTGAAATTCAATATTTTTCCAAAAAAAAAAAAATAATAAAAACAAAATTTTTTAAATTCGATATAGACGATCGACTTAAGGTCAATCTATAAATTAAGTGAAATTGGCACTTTGTTGATTTTAAAATTTATTTCAAATTTTTTTCTTTCACTCACTTATTTAATTCGGTATAGACATTTTATTCTAAAGATACAATATTTTTGATAAAACATGTAAGAAAATCTCCGCAATCATTACATTTATATATGTATATTGTATATATACATACAGAACAGTTGCCGAAGAGATTAGATTAAATACTAAATATATCACTTACTAAGTCGGCTTAAAATCATCTTCTTTTATTCTATTGATCTCTTTTGTATCTAGTAGATTGTATATAGTATACCAGAAAATGTTTTAAAATAAAATTAAATGTCGGTTATTTATATTTTAAAAATTTTAATTTTTCATCCATTACTAACTTGAAATGAAATCAAAAAATACATAAATAAAAAGGACGAAATTATAATAATATCCTTTATTGTATATAAATTCTAACAAAATAAATTCTGTGTGTTTAAAGTGTATATAGCATATCTGTGTACCTTACATCAGAGAGATTTGTTTTCCTTTCAAGGTGTATGCAATTACAACAATTAAAAATAATTTTCTGTTTTTCATTGTCGGTGTTATCTCTGTCGGCTAATACTACTCTACTTTGTGGGCTTATTTCAATTATTTAATCAGATACAAACTTTTTTCAATTAACAATAACCAAAAAAAAAAAATAGATACAAAAAATTTGATTGCCAATTGAGATTTGTTTTGAAAGAAAAGATTTTTGTAACCAAATTTGCTTATAACAATGGACAGGAGATTTTTCGCTCCATAAAAATTGCAATTTAATTTTTTTTTTTATTGAAATTTTTTTAAAATAATTTTTTATTTGTTTTTCATTTGCTGAAATATTGGAATTTATATAAAAAACAAATATAATACATATACCTACCTATATCTCTTGATTGTTTTATCATACAAATGCATCAAGTGATGATGAAATTTAAGATGAAATTGTGAATTGAATTGATTGGAAAAAAAATTACAAAATGCTGCCATTTATTTTGAATTTATTGATTCGTAAAAATAATAATTGATTCTATTGTATATAAAATAGATTTTGGTATATAGGTATAGTAGGTAAATGCATATATAAAGAGGCCAGGATCAATTAGGTTTTTTATTTTTTTTTCAATAGAAATTAATTATTGTTTGTTTTTTCGTATGCATTTTTTCAGCCTTTTATGTGGAAATATAAATTTTATAATCTAATAATATTTATATATATTAAAATATATATGTTTATATATATATATATATAAAAAATATGAGAATTAATTTGACAGAAATGTATAATATCAATATTGTTATATTGCTGATATCATAATGTCGCTACATACACCTATTATTATAATATTAATAAACTAGGGGCCCCTGTTGAGTAATTATATTTCAAGTTGAAGTCAAATTTAAAGTTTTTAAAAAAACAGTAATTTACTAAATAAAATCTATATTATTAATACAAATAACCAAAATTTAGAAACAGTTACTTAAAAAGATTAAGATGAAGAATTCAAGTGATTTGATTTTTTGTTGTTTTTATATTTTTTATTTTAGATGAATTTGTTTTTTTGTTTTTTTTTGGCATATGTACATAGATTCAATTGCAAGTACATAATTTAAAATATAATAACTGATTTGTTTGCTTTTGTTTATTATTTTAATAAGTTCTCACATATGCACAATGTATTTGCTGAACAATAAAATCATATGAGTACAAAATTTTCAACTGTGTGCGCATTTTTGTTTAAATATACATCTCATATATTATATTAGAAGTTCATTAAGGAGTAGGAGAATCGAAATAAAATAAAAAGGTGTCTACTACGCAGGACCTTAAATGCTTGTCAATTATAATTATAGATATTGTTTGATTTAGATCACGAAAAATATTATTTAAATTATCTTGTGATTCTTATGATCTAATAAAAAATTTAGATCATTTAAGAGCTAAATTTGTTTCGTATGGCAGACATTTAAAAAAAAATACATATGTATAAACATCCTCAATAACTACGTGGTAAAATTAGCTTTCACAGATCACTAAAATGTCTGAACTTTACTATGCCTACGCTGACCATTCATTCAGTATTTACCGGGACAACCCCGTATTTAAGTCTGGTGTCCCTTAGAATTAGTTTTTTTAATACACGGAACAGTAGCAATTGTCCCTCATTTGTCCCATATTTTCATATTCAAATTAATTTAAAAAAATAAAATACAAACCGGAAGTAAAATTGAGCCGTAACCGGAACCGGAAATTGTAAAAAAAATTATTAGTAAATTTTTTTGTTTAAAAAATAACTGAAAAAATGGTAGGAATTTGAGGAGATAATTCTAATTGCAATTTTGGTGACGTTAAAAGAAAAGATTAAAATAATATTTTTAAAAAAATGGAAAAATTTCTTGGTAAGAAATTAATTGACGTAAACTGTTTGGTTCATATTCTAAATAATTTTATTCAAGCTGTTTTGGATTGTCTTCTATACGGTACGAAACTTTTAAACTTTTAAAAAGTAATTGTGAAAATGTTGAAAGCGAATATCAAAAACTTATTGGGTTCAGTAAAACTGAATGGCTAAGCTTAATGCCTTCTTTAGAAAAAATATTAAAACTATATAACAATCCTTTAAAAACGTATTTAAACGATTTTTTTTAAATTTGATATGGTATGACAACATTTTTTATTGTGACTGAAATTTATATTTTTTTTGTAAAATTAACGTGTGTTTATTTTTATTTATTTAGTTTAGTTCACAACCTTTTGCACAATCGGGAGGTTTTGTTGGAGTTATATTTACTATATTCTATTATAGTTATAGTTATATACTTCGTATTCGTATCTAATTTAACCAAATATTTATATACCGGGTGTTCCAGAGCATCCGTATCAGCTTTTTAAGAGTGGAAGGACTAAGGAGCCGTTATTTTCAAATTTAAAAAAATGTTATTGAGTAAATCGAGGGAGCTCTATCGATTGGTGATATTTTCAACTTCCGGGAAGAACCAGAAAAGGGTTTTTTCATACCAAAAATCGCCGAAATTGGCCGAATCAGAAAAAAATCATAAACATTTAATATAAGTTTCTTATTGTTTGTAGTAGAATCCAAATTTGCATAAAAAAGTACCCGTTCCCATTTAAAAATCTCGATTTGGGCCAGTTTCGGCAATTTTTGGTCTTAAAAAAACTTTTTCAGGTCCTTCCCGAAAGTTGAAAATATCATCAATCGATAGAGCACCCTCGATTTACTCAATAAAATTATTTATTTAACGGCTCCTTCCACTCTTAAAAAGTTGATACGGATGCTCTGGAACCGGGTGTATATAAATTTTTGGTTAAATTAGATTCGAATACGAAGTATATAATCATAACTAAAATAGAATATAGTAAATATAACTCCAACAGAACCTCCCGATTGTGCAAAAGGTTTAAACTAAATAAATAAATAAAAATAAACACACGTTAATTTTACAAAAAAAAAAGATAAATTTCAGTCACAATAAAAAATGCTGTCATACCATATAAAAATTCTGCTACGTATTTTAGTATGACACTTTATGAAAAAATCGAAAGAAGTAAAGAACAAGTTAAGGAAATAAAACTAGAGTTAGAACTAAAATACAACCATCAGTTGTGCTGGCTAATAGGTCAAATCAAACTTGTCGATTTTCAACTGATAACAAAAATTTCGATCTACAATCAAATAATAAAGCAATTTTGAACATACCGTGGTCAAATACATGTTTGTACTATCCAAACGTTTCAATACAAAGTATTTCAAAATATTGTCAATGCATTATCCTGCTGGTGTGTTCGTAAATCGTAATACTAATATTTATACCTATTGAAATCCCAGAATCACCATCATAAAAAATGAAACAAAAAACTGACTGTGCGCTACAAAAGTGGTCTTTCTCAATGTGTTAAAAGTTTTGCACTTATCACTGAACAAAATTTAGCTATAGATTACTTAAAACGAACGAAATATTTTATTTCTCAATAATTTCTAATTGGATTTTGATTTGATCAAAGATATTTAAAGTATAATAGAGTCAAAATTGTAATAATAGTTATAGTTAAAAAAAACTACTTTTAATTTTCACAAAGGATAGAAGTTTTTATACGTTGTTAAAATAGGCACACAGCCCTTCATTTCGTTCGTGAAATAATACATGAAAATTTTTGATGACTTCTTCTATCTGAAAAAAGTAGTACACAATATAATTTCATGGTAAAATAAAATAAAAACAAAATCTATGGATGTATCAACATCTGCAAAAATATTTTGTTCAATTATTAAGAATTTTATGACATAATTGTTAACATATTTTAGCTATATAATATATATTTATGCTATTAAGGTCCAGTTAATATATAGAATCTATTTTTCTGCACCTGCAACTGTTTTTCTTATTTATAAATATTTTACTAAAATTATCTTTTTATCTTAAATTCTATTATAAGTATGTATGTAAAATTTCATTTATCCATTCCATATTTTTGAAAGATCACAAATGTCATAAAATTTACAGGTAATTGTTAATGATTTAATGTATCACCTGATGAATATATTGTAATTTTACTATTTTATAACATTAAAACTACTTTATAACATTATAAACAAGGTGCAAGACAGACCATTCAAAACCAAATAATTATATTATAGAGTACCTACCTATGTATATATAGTGCAGAAAAATTCCAAAACAAAAAAATAATAAAAAATTAAATGAATTTTCAGGGAGCGCCACTATATGTCATAAAATAAAAATCTTTATTAAAATTTCAACCTTAAAACAAAAAAAAATAACATAAATTTTATTAAATATGAAATTTAGGATGCATCTATCAAATTTTACAGATATTTGAAAAATTACATTGTATTTATCCTGTGTGTTAAACAAAATAATGTCATTGTTAATGATATCGTGTTAACAAGTTAAATAACTACTGATGACGATCACTATATATATGTATATTTTATACAGTAGGTATGTATATCCAAATTCAATTATAAAAAAAAAATGATTCCCTACTCAGATTATTATCTACAAGTATATATAATGGGTAAAATATTTTAAAGTGTACTCTCATCACTATAATATACCTAATCTATTACAGCCAGTTGAAAACCAAACCCATTTTTTTTTTTTGATTTAGATTTAGATTATGAATATACCCATATAGATGTTTATCTATATACTATATACACATATAATAGTCCTTCGAAAATTATGACACTGATCATCGTATATACTCGTATTATTTTTTTCACCAAATTTAAAAAATTCCCATTGTCCTTTCTAATTTTTTTCGGATTTTAATCATTAATATTGAAAGCCTTAAAATATTATGTACGTATAGGCTATTAATAATTAAAACAATTTTCATTTTATATTTTATAATGTATCTATTAAGAGATATTTTTGTGGAAAATTAACTGGTAGGTATTTATCTAACAAGCGAACGTTTTGTTTTATTATGATAACGATTATTTAAAAAAAAAAAAAAAAAAATCGAGTCAACCGTGTAAATTTCTTATAAAATGGTTTTTATTGTTATTTTTTTTTTTTGTTTTTGGATATATAATTTTGTGAAATGAATTCCACCAGCGTAAATACAAAAAAAATATCATATAAAAGCATATTTATATATATATAATATACATACACGAGAGGAGGATACCCAAATAATTTAATTTCTCTGGCCGTAGTAATATTCAGGATTCCATTTTAAAAATAAAATAATTTTTGTTTTTCTGTATTTTTTTATTTTTTTTTTTTTATGTTTTGGTTAAAAAAAATATTGTTTGATAAAAGTTCAGGGAGGTGAAATTAACAGACAAAAAAAAGAAATAAAAGCAAAAATGTTTAAACTGAGATTAATATCAAGGATGAGTGATTAAAAGTGAACTAGCATGGAGGAATTTTATTAAAGTGGACATTTTATAGCCTAATAAAGATTATGTTTTTTTGTTTTTCTTCATTTTAGAGAGAAGAAAAATGGCAGGTGAAAATCATAACACAACTTCACAAAATTTTTAACATTCCTGATTTTATATATATGTATACACATGATGTGTAGTGTTATGTATATAATATTATGTTGATTACAGGGTATTTCAGGGTCACTGTTATCATCAGTATATATTATAAACTGTAGAATACTATAATTTGAAATAATATACTAAAATAATAATTAGAGGAGTGTTTGGTACACTAAAGCAGCAACTAAATAAGTATAGGTGTAATATAGTGTTGCATATCCTAGACAGCGCCTGGTTTTTGCATTTGAATATCTATAGTTTTAAAACTCATAGATTTTGGGATTTTGAGAGGGAGATGGTGTACCCGCATAGGACCTAATGACTATATCCCAAAGATACCTGGTGTTGCTAGCTTTCCTATCATCATCAAATAAATGGTAAAATATGCTCCAGCTCGTTATCTCATACTAGATAAAAAAAACTGATATAACGCTTTATAACAAAAACATCAAAACAACAAGAATACTTTCAAATGTCCTTTTCGTCCTTAACGAATAAGATGCGTCATTAAAAATATATATTTTCGGAAAGCTAGGAACACAAGGTATCTTTGAGATATATTCATTAGGTCCTACGCGGGTATACCATCACCCTCAGAAGAGCCATATGTTTTTAGAACTCACGTATTCGTTTCTTTGAAATTATAATGTATGAGTTTTAACCAATCAAAATTCTAATCAGAAGTTCTAACTAAAATGTAATAACTACGTAGTCCAACTATTTACTAGGTCGATTTGTACTAGTCTAACGATTATACGAGAAATGGAAAATTAAAATGAATACAAATAATAATAGTGTTCACATCACATTCACATTAAACAGAAAAACAGTTTCACCTAATAAATCTATACTATTCAGTTAAGAACAAAACTACATTAGAAAAACGGATGCAAGTTTTCGCTAAAAACAAAAAAAAAGGGATAAAAAAATAAATAAATAAAACCAAACAAAAAATCCACATTGTATTACAAACCTCTAAATGAGCTACTAAGCCATACAAGTTTAGTATATATATAATTGTAAATTAGCTTTTAAGTTCATAGTAATAAGTAATTGTAAAAAAGTTAAGACATAATAAATTAAACTTAAACAGTTTCTCCTATATATAGGTATAGAAATACCTCAATCCAATATAGTGAAATACTAATATTCATCTCGATTAATATTCACCTGGAGGAAGCACATATAGAGACAAAAAAAATGCGACTTAAACTAAAAGTAATCGCCTCTGGTACTGGCTAACTGGGATTGTAATTGAAATTCATCATCTACAAAGTTATCATAAAGCCAATAGCGTCTTATGAAAGCCAAATCTATAGTAAAAAACGCCGAAAAGTAATTTGGAGATAATCCAAAGAAGTCGCCAGTCGAAAACCATGAAAACGATTATTAATCGACCATGTTTTATTAAAAATTCTAACTTTGATAAAGACCTAAACTTACCTATGGTAAAAGAAGTTATTGGGAATATAAAAATGGGCCAATATATTCATTTATATTCAGGTATGTATATTCAGTTAATTATTTTTCTGAAAATGACTGGAGTAGCCACTAATTAACCTGATGATGAAAATTTAATTGAAAAAATAAAATTGGCCCCACTGATGAATCACTTAATTTTTACTTTGTTTTATTCAAAGCTATTCAACTCTTTACGTGATACATAAGTAATCTTAAAACATCCTGTATTGTTTGGTATAAATTAAGTCATTATGTTAATTTAAATAATGTTCTATAATAGCCTTTTTTTCTTTAGATTCATTTATTGAAAACACAATATTTTTAGAGTTAAAATCTAAAAAAAAAAAACTACAACCTACGTGATAGATGATAAACTACCACCAAGATTTCAATTTTAAGAACTTACCTACTTAATTTTAAATGAAAGAATTTTTTGATGACAACACGCACATGCGTTCTTCTTCCTATTGAATTATGTGAATGTTATTTCAACATGGTGGTAAAAATATAATTATTTTAATGGGAATTTTAAAATATTTATAAACAAAAAAAAATTTATCGAATAGGATGATATCCTTTTTATAAATATATATGTATATACATACTTGAATATTAACCTGTTGTCAAATAGGTTGGCTGGTATAAGAATTTCGAAATGGATGGAATTTTAGTAAAAAGAAATATTTTCTTAGCTGACGCATTTTTTTCTATCAACTCTCTGTACGTTTTCTCTCTGGTATATTTGACTTACTCAGTTAGGTTTACATTCAAAAATTAAAAATTAATATTGATAGATAGTTTTGAATGTCTTAGCCGAAGCAAGTACCCAGCAAAGAACGTGGCCACAATTGAAGAGGTTAGCCGATGGAAAGAATTTATTTCCACCCTATGCCCCACGGATGGGGTTGCAGGACAATGATGATGATGATGATGAGGTTTGAATGACATTTTTTTTATATTTAGAATACGGATATAGTTTTACCTTCTTCAAATCCAGTTACTTCTATTCTATAGAATCCGATCGATTGTAAAGATTTTTCAGTTTTACAGTTTTCATTGGGGCTTGTACATCCAATCACTATTCAAATCATTACAAAAACTGTAATTGTTTATGTTAATTATTAAAATTAAACACAATATAATTGTATTAACCAAAAGGTAACTAAAACACCAACACAACCAAACACAAAAGCTAATTAAAATACAAATAATGAAAATGTCATCATGGAAACGATATTAGGTGTTAATTATTTATATCAAAATGAGATATTTCGTGTACCTATATTCAAATCCAGGATACTATACATATATACATAAGTCCCATGTATTACCCATTAATCTTATTGCTATTAGTCAGGTCAGGTTGTTACTTGTTAGCATAAGACTGTTAGTCAGATGACTTTGTTTTCATACAGTCTTATTTTCCAATTGTTTATTCAGCTTTGGACCAGATTTCGTTTTAGAAGGTTAGATATACTGTATGATGTAAAACAAGCGTGTTATCAGCAAAAGGAAAAATTTTAACATATCTTGTTTCAATAAAAATAATCAGTAATGAACAAATTTTTATTATTTTTGTTTTTTAGAAACAATCAATTAGAAGTGAAAAACGTTTAACATAATAATGTGAAATTCTAACTCATTAATATTATTTCTCTGGTTCCGCTGAAACTAAGAATATACACTTATCAAGTACATAAATTGCATCGTTTCGTTATAGTTACTTCGATAGGTTTTAATTCATTTATTTAATTTTGTTTGTAATTCTTTACAACATTCTTGCAAGAGGAGCTATATTGTTAGCACAGCATATATCACTATCCAAGGTACAATTCATCATCTTTAAAAACTGTACATGTTTAACAATTTAGTTACTGTCTAAAATCTAAATCGATGTAAAGCTGTCTTTTCACCTACGGACATCCCCTTAACATCTATAAGTCGTTTTAGAAACACTTATTTTTGATTTATATCTGTTTTACAGATACTTCGTAAGTGAGAACATATGCTAACTAAAAACACTGCTTCCTTCTTTTAAACGATTCCAATGTGAAACAAAAGTATCCGCAAGTGCCTACCCCTATACGCGATGGAAATTCTAAGATCGCAAACAACTAGTTACGTATTCGTTTAACGTTCAAACTACAAGAATGTGGAATCATACTCGCCGTCCGTGTGTTTCCACATTCAACATACAATTGTAACAGAGATTAAAGGAAAATATTAATACGTTTATTCTCCAACTTCCTACTTCTCTCTCATACTTTCCTTCTTCTTTAATTTGATCCTATATAGTATCTTAATCTTAATTGCAATAACAATAGGGGAATCACACTGTTGAACTATATACATATAAAGTGCTGTCTAATATGATTTATGAAAGACTTAAACCGATAACCGAGCAAATATTAAGCGAATACCAATGTGGACTTAGGAATCAAAGGTCGACAAATAAGCAAAATATGAAGAAATGTTACGAATATAACGCTGATCACTTTTCTTAGATAACAAGAACGCTTTCGACAGCGTCAACAGAAATCAAATCCTGCAAGCCTTAAAAAAGCAAGAAATATCGCAAAAACCTTTGTTACTATGATGAATTTGACGTTGGAAGAATTTAATATCAAATCAGGGATGAGACAAGGGTATGTACTTTCTACTCTATACTTTTTAATATATTCTTAGATTAAGCTGTGTGAAAATTCGATATCGGTTGACATATTTCTATTAAATCGTTGTAGCTAATTGCCTATGCAGACGACATTGCGATAGTTACACAATATTTGAGAGCTTTGACAGAAATTTTCGTGGTGCTTGAATGTGTAACATTTAAAGTGGGTCTAAAAATTAACGAACATAAGCCCAATTATCTAAAAATGTCCAGAGAAACTGGAAGAAGACAACCGCAGAATGTAACAATTGCAGAATTTAACTGTGAAGGTGTATCAAGCTTCAAATATCTCGGAAAACTTATTCAAAATGACAATAGCCATACAAAATCTATTGAGACGTACCAAACTTACAATTTATAAATCTATTATACGTGCAGTAGCCATATATGTGAGGCTGTGAGGTTTGGTTAATGACAATGGCTGATAAAAAAGGCGCTTCGAACTTTCGAGCGAAAAATACTAAGCAAAAAATTTTTACTGCAAGAAACAGTGATGAGCTTGATAACATTGAAAGAAAAGATA
Source organism: Argyra leucocephala (assembly GCA_963942445.1). Lineage (NCBI taxonomy): Eukaryota > Metazoa > Arthropoda > Insecta > Diptera > Dolichopodidae > Argyra > Argyra leucocephala. The sequence continues at coordinate 28,887,156 of OZ012679.1, read as the reverse complement.
TTGTTCGTTTTATAAAAGTGCAAGGACTAAGACCACGTCGTGGGGAATGGAATGAGCACAAAGAAAAATATTTCGTTATCGTATTTATCTTAATCGAGCTAGAGGTATAGATCGAGAGCAAGATGATAATGTCGAAATTATGCGTGAAAATTGGAAAATGGTTGCCAAAGATAGACTCTATTGGAGGAATATTTTGAAGGACAGCAAAGCTCACCCAGAGCTTTCACGCCATATGATGATAATGAGTGTGTATCCTAATCAAGCAGTACGTAAAATGCAATCTAAGTGTGTGGCAAGCACTGGTTCAAATTTCTTGGTAGATTAAATTCTTTTTTTCTCTAAGACGATAAGTGATGGAAGCTATACTAAGCATAGAATAGAAACTGTATAGACTATACTTTGTGAAAATAATGATAAAAAGAAAATTTAAATATAGTCTTAGAACCCATATCTGAGGTTGAATTCATCTATGCTCCCAAGTGGATTGAAAAAAGTATAAAAAAATATTTCTTATAATCTTCATTCAAACAATCAAATGGAGGCCAAGAAATACAATGGAGTATAATGTTGGCATCATGGATGTTTGACCACTGGGTTATCTTATTCGCTAGTCAGTGCAATTTACCTGCATAAATAAATGTCATATACAAATTACAGAATGTCTCCTACAGAGACAGATTGTAATGTTTCATTGGAAAATAAAAAAAAAAATAATAATCGATTATTGACATACTATGCAGGTAATGAAGTATTAGGCTATAAGATCAGAATCTTGATGCACACCTACTTTTATTTCGAATTTCTCTGTTAAACCACGAACTGTACCTACTTATTTTGCATTGTGTTGTAGCACTTTGTATTGTATAACAGTGAAAAATTAACTGATGTTTAATATTTTTTTTTCATATTTTAGAAACGTAGGTATTCTAACTGGAACTAAAAATAATTCTAATTTAATTTCCAATAATATAAATTGTTTGATTTAGTTTATCACTTCCTTCAATACATAAAATCTCAAAGTCCTCCACAATGAAAATATTTTTTTTTTAACTATAATAATGTAAATTTTTATTTATTTTTTTATTTTATAAACAAAACAGTCCCAAGAGTCATCATTTATTTCTAAAAACTACACTACAAAATATTAATTAAGAAAATATGTTAAAAAAATAAAATTCGAAATCGAAAATCGAAATTATTAATAAGTTACAAGATCTCCTGCAACTATAAATACAAATCATATCAGAACAAATCTATTTATTTTCCCATAGTAATAATAATGATGAGATTGATATTGATTATCATATTATCATTATCAGAGACACAAAAGTCTTTAGCACACAATTAATTCACTTTTGAATAATTTTATTAACCAGACGTACCATTTTTTTTTTGTTTTTGATTTTATAATTTTTATATAATAATATATTAATGTGCATATAATACCTGTGTGTTCTTTCTAAATAAATTTAAAAACAAAAAAAATCTATCGAATTGTGGCGCTGTCCAAAATTCGAAATTGAATCGAATAAAAAAATATGAACCATTCATTTTTAATAAAATATGGACTAAAAAAACAAAATACATAATATGGTTGTTCTCTCTCATGTCCTCTGATCAATAAGCAAATAAAATGATTTTTTATATATTATTATATATATATTATATATGTATATATATACATATTTTATTGTTGATAAAATGAACAATTACCTTAACTGCTGGTGCTGCCGCCGGATGTGTTATGTCTCCTTTTTATAAAATTGTGTATTTTATTTTTTCATAATGCGTGTGTGTGTGTGTGTTGTTATGTACGTATAAATAAAATTTCAATAATAATATGTAATATCTCACTTTGTTTTTTAAAAATAATTTTTTTTATTTTTCTTTTTTATATAAATTGATGTACATACATACATACATACCTGTCTGATATAGTGAATTATTCATATGAAAATCTATATATTGATATCACTGTGTATATAGAACGCCACCAAGTGTCTCATTTTATGTATAACTTTGTAACTACCAATAACATTATTATAAATTCAAAATGAGAAAAAAAAAACAAAAAAAAAATAATAAAAAAAACTAATAATGTTAAGTATCTGTTATAATTTGAAAAAAAAAAATAAAAAACAAAAAGTTAACCAAATAAAAAATGTAACATAACTGACATCGGGGAATTTTAAGAGAGTAAAATTAAGGAAAAAAAACACCCAAAATTTGTTTGTTGTAATTCTTTTTTTTTTCTTTTTTTCTTTTTGATGTTTTTGGTAGAGTAAAATATTGATTGGACTTGGTGGTACAGTATTAATTAAGATGCGTACATTATATGTATTTTTTTAGGATAAACTTTGAAAAAGGAAGGGCATCTGAATGAAATGAAATTTTACATTACGATACCTGAAAATGTCACAAATATTTAATAGAAGACCATTTTTGGCGGCAAGGTCATTTAAAGGTAAAATTGACCTTTTGAAAAATTTTCTAAAATTTTTATGAGGTTTCTAGCTAGAAACTATTTGAGAATATTTTTTTATTCTAAAATTTTTATTTTGAACTCTATTATATATCGGAAACGGTAACACTGCTCCAGACCAAATAAGTTTCATATTAAAGGCTGGAGAAATCCCTAAAAGTGTGGTTAAGAAACTTCTTTGTATTGTTAAATAGAACATAATAAAATTTTAAATAAAACTATCAAAATTTTCAAAAAGTGAATTTGACCTTTAAATGACCTTGTCGCCGAAAATGTCTTTTATGAAATATTTGTGCAGCTACCGTTTTTTAAAATTTCATTTTATTCGGACTTGCTTCTATTTTTAATGTATATCCATTTTATATAGGAAATGTGTAGGTATCTTAGAGTGTAGACAAACAAATGCAAATGTGTTAACTTCCTTATTTTAAAAAATTAAGGAGTATTTTAAATGTTCACCAACACCACCGTGACTAATTAGTTAGATATAGTAATGTTGAACTATCTGTACAGTCCCTGGTTTGAATATGAAAAGCTTAAACTCATATAAAAAAAATTCATTCACCTTCAGAAGACCGTTCCGGGTGGTCCAGACGAATTTTTGATTCTCACGAAATCAAGATGTGAATTATAAAGACCAAATTAAATTCCCTATTACTATTCCGGGATAATTTTCTTATTTTTTGTCGTAGAATCTGAATTTACCTTAAAAAGTACCCCTTCCCATTTAAAAATCTCAATTTCGGCCAATTTCGGTGCTTTTTAGTCTTAAAAAACCAATTCGTGGTCCTTTCTGGAAGTTGAAAATACCACCAATAGAGCACCCTCGATTTAGTTAAAAAACTTTTTGTAAATTTCATAATAACTTCGGCTGGTAATATTTTCAACTTCCGGAAAGGACCCGAAAAGAGTTTCTTAAGACCCAAAATCGCCGAAATTATAAAACCTGCCAAAAAAGGAAAAAAAATAAATAAAAATTTACTTTACAAAAGTTTCTTATTTTTTGACATAAAATCCGAACTTGCATAAAAAACCACCCCTTCCCATTTGATAATCTCGATTTCGTTCAATTTCGGCCATTTTTCATCTTAAAAAACCCTTTTCCAGTTCTTCCCGGAAGTTGGAAATAGCACCAATCGATAGAGCACTTTTAAAATAACGACTCCTTCCCCTCTTAAAAAGTTGATACGCATGCTCTGGACCACCCGGTATATCAGAATTTAGTAGTAGATGATCCAAGAACACGGCTGAACAGATTATACTTTCTTCAAATCCCTGATTGTTTTATTTGGGCAGCTATTCTATGAGTTCGTTCGATCGTGCTATGTGTTCAGCTTGAAAACCAAATTATTACATGGAAATTACTCCATCGTTTTTTATACGCGGGACTATTTTATGTACCTTCTGTTATTTTTTCAAATACTTTTGACAGAATATGCAATAGACTGATGAATCCAAAACTTCACAGACTGTTGATAAAGTATTTTCAAACAATATAGCTACAAGATATGTTGAGGAGTACAATTAAAGATCGGATTGACTTCCTCAACCTTTTTATAGGTTGGATCTTGTTTTACCTGAATTTTAATTTTGCATCCAATTTTTCTGTAAACGCAATTCAACCCTCTTGTCTGGAAACGCAAAATTAAACTAGTGTAAATAATATAATTAAGTTATTTGAGTTGAGTTGTATGGCACCAACAGGTCACAGATTGTTTGTTAATTGTTTTTGTTGGAGTCCATAATTCGATCAGGACTTTCTTTCATATTAAGAATATATCTACGTAAACCATAATATGAAAGAAGAAGAAGAAAAAAAAAGCGCGAGAATCAAAAATTCGTCTGGACCACCCGGAACGGACTTCTAGAAGGTGAATGGATTTTGTTTTTATATCAATATTCACCACACAAACTATACAATATTAATTTTTTAATTTTAAAATTTTCGACTATTATGAATCAAAACTTTAAAATGCCATTCATTTTATTTTTTATTGTTTTTTTTTTTTTTTGTGGATAATTTTCTGTTTTAAATGCTTAACGATTGTGTCTTTATGGAATTGGTTAATTGGTCTGTTCCCATTTTTTTTCGTTTTTGTTTTTTTTTTATTTGTTTTTGTTCTCATTTAATTTAAACTTATTTCTTGTTATTAATTTTCAAAGATTTTTTAATTACCTTTTAAGGTGCTCATTTTATTAGATTTGATTTTCTAAATCGATTTTTGTTTTTGTTGTTTTTTTTACAAAAGTGTTATTTTGTTAAGATATAAGGCTTAAAAAGCTGTTTATGAGAGCTCTGAATATCTCATAGTTTGATTTAAAATCAGTTTTTTTTTTTTGCTGATTTGAATTTCATTTCTATATTTTAAATGAAAAATTTGATACTTAAAGTTATGAAGTTTGACACAAATGAGAGGAAGTCAAGTTGGTAAATTTTTTTTTTGGGTTTGTAGAATTTCATAAATTAAAAATAAAAGTTTTAGAAATTATTGTAACTTTCTCTAATTTTTTGTACTAATATTTAAAATATTACAAATTTGTATGTTTGGTTTGATTGGATTTTGAACAAAAAAAAATGTTTTAATGTGTGCTAAAATTAAACAAGGCTATGTTGAGTTGAGCGCATCTCTAGAAGCTGTGGTCCATATTTTGATAGTCATTTCACTGACTGTCATTTTTTATGAAACACAAATTTTTCGATTTCGATAAAATATGAAAATAAGCCAATTTTGATGGTCACTTTCTTATGAGTATAGTCGGAAAAATGTCAAATTATTGTCATTTGGAAATTTTTAAATGACTATTTGTTTCGGTTAAAAAAATGGATTCAACAAACGAATTTGAATACTTAGAAAACGAAATAAAAACAAACAATTTTTATTTATTTTACATTTTGTCATTTTTTTAACATTTATTTCACCAATTCACATTTATTTTTGAACTCAAATGTCATTGCGTACACAAATAATATTAAAACACACCCTTAAAAGACAACCTGATGGTATTTTTGAACCAAAAAAATTTTTTTGTGTGAAGGTTCGTCAAAAAAGTATTGTTTATTCTGGGACTTTCTAATTTTACGATTTCGGGCTAGAAAATTAATGATTTCAAGGATGGTATCATATTCGATACAATGGGTTTCAGAGAAGAAAAACAAACAATTTACATAATATTAAAAATTTTATTTCTTTAATTCTTTTAATCTTTAATTTATTTACTTTTTAACAAAAAATATTTTAACAATTTATTTAAAAATAAAATACAAACATTTTGTAACTCCCCTTGTGAGGTTTGTTAGGCATTTACTGCTTCAAATAGCTTTTACCTTTACTTGAAAACATTTGTTCGTCCACACATAAATTTCCATCATATGTAACTGTTTTAAATTTCGTATTCAAGTGGTCAAGTATGGGTCGTGATTTATGCATTCTATCATGATTTTCATCTGTTCTAGCCAATATTTTGTTATTGTCGTTGAGATGTAAAATTTTTTTTAATTTTTTCGAAGCGATTTCTACACATAGCTTTGTAAATGCCTTCGTAACCTTAACGATTACTCCAATATGAACGAATGTTTGGCAACTGATTTATTGAAGTATGTAGAATTATACCTACATAACATTCTACTTCATTTTTTTTTTTAAATATTTGGTAAGTTTGTAACGCATATTTGTTGGTTTACATTTAAAAATAATATTTCTTTCTTTATTGTTTACTGATTATATATATACAATACACATATATATTAGTAAAATAAATATATAACAATAATGAATGACATTTGCATTGATAGTGTTACCTGTTATTACATTATAATCTTCAATTTAATTAACAATATTTGTGTTGAGTACAAGTTTGTTTGTTTTACAATATGTTCTAGTATTTCATCATCGAAAAAGTATTTAAAAAATTGGAAAGGTGTATGCAAATTATTAATTTCAGAAGCATATTCTTCAGGTGCAAATCGTAAAATATTTTCTTCTATTAACATGTTACGTTTGCGCAACAATTTATTTTTAATTTTTTCAGCCTTACTTCCATTTTCTTCAGCAGAAATTTGTTATTGCTTCAACATGAAGGCTCCTCATTTTGAATTTCTTCTTCCAAATTTTTCCCAAAAAATCTAAAGGCATATTTTCTATGTCAGAGTCGTTAAACTCATTATTAGAATCATCCAAACTATCTTCGCTTTCAGAACCGGCAAAAATTACTTCAATGTCTTTATCCAACAAACCATAATTTGTTTCCATGGTTAAACGACCAATGTATAAAAAAAAAATACAAACAGTTTTTTTTCCCTAATTTCTACTCAAACACACACAAAAGCCATATAATGAGAGTAATTTTGAGTTAAAACCGTTTGTATTAAATGAAATACAATGGACTTTGTGGACATAGATTAAATATATAAAAATATGTGAAAATTTCAATGGTTTGTATCAAATATGATACATGAGACGTTTAAGGGTTTAATATTGTTCCGGTTCAAATTGTTCCGCATTTTACGGGTTTATTAAAATAAAATATTTTGACATTTTTTCCGTACCGACAGAAAAGGTCATTAAAAGGATATGAGATTCGTAATGCTCATTTTTATCAGAATACGGGTCTGTTTTCTATTTTCTATTTCTATTTATTTTAACCTTCATCTATCGTTCTATTTTCCACGGGATAACGAAATGAAGGACGGTGTCGATTTTAACGTACTAAACACTCTTATCCTTTGGTTAAAATTAATTTAACCAAAGGTTAAGAGTATTTTAGGTAAGAGTTAATTAGCAATTATTAAATTTTTGTAGCCTAAATTGCACTGTTGGAACGGTTTCGTTCGTTTATCCGGCAAATACCATATTAACGCTGGTGAAGGATCAGTTCTCTTTCCTACTCTCTTTTTGCTATTTATCTACATGATCCGAGTTACAATCAACTTTTAATCCTATCCATAGTATTACAGACGATAGCTCTTCGAAAACCACATGCTACAACACCAGACACTGATACTGATCGTAACATGATGATCAGCACTCACAATCATGACTTAGCCATTAATTTCGACTAGGAAAAAATAATACAGTTGAGTGTCACACCTTCAAAACTCAAAGCACAATAGTTTCGCTCAAAACTACTCCATTTAACCACATATTTATTATTCGGAGGTGTACGTATTCAGCGAACCGAACACTTGAATATCCTGAGTATATTAGGTAAAAAAGAAAATGATATGGAATAACCATATCTTTGACATTGCCAATAATACCGCGAAATGTTTGGGTTTATTGAGTAGCTACAAAACGTATTTTTCTAACCAGGTGGACATGCTAATTATCTATAAATCATATGAATACGACTATTTACTTCGGAAGATTGCTATTTCGTAAAAGGTACATGCCTATAGTTTTATTTAGAAAAAGGGTAAAAAAAAAATGTAAATGCTTATATTTTATAAATTATTCTATGTAGACATAAAGTATGTACGTATGAGTTATAGATAAAAAATATACCTTTTCGACAGTATACAAATATTGGGAGGGTTTTATGGTAAAATTTTGAGGTATTCAGTTTTTAAAGAAAGAAAATAAAGATTGATTTTTTTTTCCAAAATTTTCTACTTTGAACTACAATATCTCCATAACGGCAGCATCAATCATCATCAAGTAAATGTTGAAATATACTCCAAACCGTTATCTTTCTGGAATATATAATTGAACATATAAATATTTGATGGATCAACAGATATAACATATTTTATACAAAAACATCAAAACAAGAAGGATACTTTCAAATGTCCTTTTCTTCCTTAAAGGATAAGATGCACCATTAAAGATATATATTTTTGAAAAGCTAGCAATTCCAGCTATCCTTGGGATATGGTCATTAAGTCCTACGTCGATACAACATCAGAATCACCCTTTTACAAATAATCCGACTCGAAATGTCAACCTTTAGGAAGCAAATTATATCTTTAGTCAGTTTTTGCATTTCTTAAAGTTTAAATATTGTGTGTGTATAATTTTGAAACTCATAGTTTTTATTTTCGGATCTACTAAGTCTTATTTTCCACCGTATGTTTGACTTTTGCAGTTACAGGGCAACGATGATTAAGTATTATATACTTACTTATATAGATGTCAGATGATGATGGTGCAGAATATTATGTACGTTATTTGGAATGATCATTTATTTTATTTTATTTTATTTTAATTGATTTATTTCCTTTAGAACATATTATGGTTATGGTGTAAGATACTAATCCGCTCAGGATATGAAACAAACAACATTAAGTGATTAAATGTGATGCTTACAGAAAACTATAGTACAGTATACTGCCGAGCTGATTGAAAAGCCGGTAACTCAAAAATGATTGATTTTCTGTTTTATGTGTTTTGTATACACTTTAAGCCGAATAGTATAATCTCAGTTACATCAATATCTCAATATATAAGCATATAACAATTTGAAATGTAAATACAAAAAACATCAGCAGATATACCATAATTTTTCTTGAAACTGATTTTTTTATACTTACAGTAATTTCCACAAGCGCAGCATAGTATACCTAAAATAATAACCAATGGAATTCGAATCTCGCTACTCCTTCCGCCAGTTTTTATTTTTGTTATTTTTGTATTTTACCATAAGTAATATTTTTGACGTTTTAGTTTATAATTAATTAAAATTAATAAATGTTTTAGTTTTTGCATTAAACAATTATGAAATTATTAATGTATTACTACCGTTATTCTACATAACAAGAAACTGTATATAATCAAGTGTTTGATCAACCGGCTTCCGAGGTCATTTAAATTATTGTATTATCTAATAAATTAAACAAAGTACAACATTAATAATAATTATTATAATTTAACATAAAAAATTGATATTAAATCGTACTTCACTAATATCACGTACTGCCACCATACACCACACTATAAATTAAAATTTAATTACACTCAGAAAAGTAAATTATTATGTGTTGGATAGCCATTAAAATTACCACCACCTCAATTATATACATTTGTATTAATCTAGTATTCTTCTCACCTGTTCTATTTACATTCATACATTACATTTATACATTCATATTTTCACTTCCACCTTACTATACACTACGAAACCAAGATTCAATCGATCATTTTTTTGTTCATATTTTTTAACTTGAATACTACCAATCATATTTTATTCAATTCGACTATAAATTAAAAAAACAGAAAAATAAAAAAAATAAAAAAAAATAAAACTAAAGAACTTCACGTGGCTTTAATGACAACGCAACATTCGAGATCTCGATTGAAGCGTTTTTTTATTTGTTTAAATGAATTTTTTTTTCGCAATTCAAAATGTCTTGAGAAGTTTTTGTGATTTGTTTTTTTTGTTATTGTTTTTTTTTTTTGTTTTTTGCCTTTTAAACCCTCAGCTAAACATAACAAGCAATAAATTACAAAATAAGAAGATAAAAAATAAAAAAAAAAAATACATTAAAAAAATGGTACATAACACCTGCCAAAAAAGGAAAAAAAAAAAAATTAAAACCAAATAAAGAGTCAAACAACAAGCCAGAAGAAAAAAAGGTTTTCGGCGACGTAAAATGTAATTTTTGCTTTGTATTTCGTAGTTATAGATCCGTCTTGAAATCTCTAAAAACAAGATTTTTAGCTAGTTTTCTTATCAGTTGTTGATAAATTCACAGCTTCCCCTTTTACATTTAGTATTTTTTTTTTTTTTTGGATTCGATAAATTTATGAGCGTCTAAATACTTGTAACATAAGTATGTAGACTGTAGATAAATCTTAAAGTTGGAAGTTTAAATTTTTATTATTAGAAATTTTTATATTGGGTTAACCAGGACAGCATATGATGGGTAATTGTTTGAATTTTATTTGATAATCTGGCACTGTGTACGAGCAATAAATTGTTATAGAAACAAGGAGTCATTTTAATGCAAGAATTCTGTTTATTTACTTTTTTCTTTTAAATATATTGAATTGAAACTATATACATATATATATATATATATTTATTTTATTTATTTATTTTTATTTATTCAAAAAATATCTCAAAGAGAGCTTTATAGCATAGTACAGAGTGTAGTAAATAATATGATTTAATATGATGTTATCAATTAAATATTGATATAGATGTTATATAATTAAATAATCAATTCAATCCAATTGGCACAAAAACAAAAAGCAATATAATTGATTTGAGCAAAACTAAGACTATATAAATATGCAGATCCTATAACAGATCCTTTTCCCTTTCCGAATGTGGCTTTTTCTTATATATAGTATTTATTTTGTAGGTTTATTTTTGTATATTGTGTATTAATTTTTATGAATTATATGTTTACTAAATTATTACATTACTAGGGGCCCCTGTTGAGTAATTATAACTCAAGTTGAAGCCAAATTTAAAATTTTTAAAAGAACAGCAATTTACGTTCCGACATTTGATTGAATTCCAAAGTACTGTTAATCAAACCGCATCAATTTCAAATGCCGGGAACTTTACGCACTTATCCAGAAAATTTTAGAACTTATAAAGCTTTAATTGCTGCTCAATTCCACGGAAACAAAATTCAAGTTGCATCAGATTTTTTTTTTGATGAAACCAACAAAAGTGCAGAATATTAAAAAAAATTCCCAACTGGAAAAGTTCCAGCTTTTGAAACAGCTGATGGTAAATACTTGCTTGAGAGCAATGCAATTCTGTGGTTTTACAACGTAAGATGATAACTGCAATTTTGTCGAATTTTAGTTATGAATGCCATTTCATATAAAATTTTAAGCTCTTTCAAATAAAAAAAAAAATTTAATAATATTAAGTAATTTATGAATTCAAAAGTGAATAACTAACAACTGCCGTTGAAAATATTTCTAACATAAGCAGATAACTTCACTTATGCAGTTATGGAGGCAACACTTACCGAAAAGTACAAAACAAAAAAAAAATGATATGTTAAGATATACAGTTTTACATTTCCATGTATGTGTATTGAAAAATTTTACTCCGTATTATACATTTTTTTTTTGTATAAACTGAATAACTGAAGTTATCATGTTCTTCAGCAATAACTTTTATGTAACAAAAATGAATAAGTTATTTAAAAATTCAAAAAAAATGTAAAAATTTTAGGAAAATTAAAAAGTTATTGAAGTGATTTCAAAGATCATATGTTTTTAAAGATTTTCTAAAGATTTTCATTAAAAATATTTTTTAAAAATCAAAAATAACTAGAAAAGTATAGCAAATTCTATACTAAATTTTTTTCAATTGCGATTTACAAGAAATGCCAAAAATGCAGTTATCATCTTTCGTTGTAAAACCACAGAATTGTATTTTATTTAGCTAACATAGCTAACAGTCAATTACGCGGTTCAAATGATTTCTAACAAGCTGAAATTCAACAATGGATCAGCTTTGCTGATAATGAAATCCTTCCAGCTTTATGTGCATGGGTATTTCCATTACTTGGTATTATGTCATTTAATAAGAATACAGTCCAACATTCAAAAGATGAAGTTATGAATGCTTTAGACATTTTAAATAAAAAATTAATTCATAACACATATTTAGTTGGTGAACGTATTACATTGGCTGATATTATTGTATTCTGCAACTTTTCACATTTATATGTAATATGTGTTGGAACCATCTCTACGTGCACCATATGGCGCTGTAACAAGATGGTTTTTAACAATCTTAAAACAATCACAAGTTAAGACTGTTATTGAAAATTACGAATTGTGCACAAAAACTTTAGAATTTGATCCAAAAAAATATGCCGAATTCCAAGCCAAAAGTGGAGACAAAAAAGAAAAAACCAACTAAACCACAACAAGAAAAAAAAACCGAAGTTGTTAAAGAAGAAGATTTAGAGTATTAAGAATATATTTGGGAGAAATTCAATGAATTTGCTGGTGTTTGCTAAATATGGTTTGGAGAATACAAATACAATGATGAATTAACAAAAGTTTATATGAGCTGTAATTTAATTTCTGGCATGTTCCAACGTTTAGACAAAATGAGAAAGAATGCTTTTGCTTCAGTATGTCTATTTGGTGAAGATGATAACAGTTCAATTTCTGGTATTTAGATTTGGCGTGGACAAGATTTATTATTTACCCAATCACCAGACTGGCAAATTGATTATGATTGTTATGAATGGAAAAAATTGGATCCAGCATCTGTAGAAACTAAAAATCTTGTTCAACAATATCTTGCTTGAAATTTGCTAAAAATAAAGAAGGAAATCTCATTTAATTAAAATATTCCCTATAGTAAGTAGCATTTAATGGATCAAATTATTAAAAATAAAAATTTTTTATAAATAAAGAGGTATATATACATTATACATATTCTTAACCAAAACTATATTATTACTACAAATGACCAAAATATAGATAATTAATATTAGAAAAAATTTCCTTTAATTCAGTAATTTTCATCATTTGAAAAATTTTTCGGCTCTCACAAGTTTTAATTCTAAATATTTTGTAAAGTAATTAATGTAATAATTCAATTATATACCAAATCCGCCTTGATAATAATTTTGGGGCTCCCTCATATAAATTTTGCAAAGTTTTGAACTCCTTACTAACAGATATATGAGGTTTAAACCTAAAATTGGTATGTAAAATAATCTGGATCTGGTTTCACAGATCAAGAATGTGATTATTTCAGTATTTCGAATTAGTTTCGTTTGATGTTAACAGTCTGTAATACAGTTGTTTTTTATATTCTACATTTATTTTATATGCGTGTTTATTATATATGACATTAAATATGAACTATTTATTGTGTATCTATATTGCATACAAACTGGTACAAAACAAACCAATTTATAAAGCAATTAAAGTTAACCCAAAATGTTAGATCTATATAGATCCAGCATTTAGCGATTAGCTAATTAAGCTGGGAGATGGTGATCTAACGATATCACGATCTAACGATGGTGATCAATAATTGTATCGTTCGAAAAATTTGTGGAGATATTCTAAATTTTGATACTATTCAAAAAAAGGCAATACTTTGCCCAAAAAATTCTGATGTTGATACAAATAAAGAACAAATTTTGAACATTTTGGAAGGAAATGTAATAACTTATGTTGGTAATGATTTCTTTGATGATTGCGGTGAAAATAGAATAAATTTAGCTCCAACTCCAGCTCCTTCAGCGCAAGGTCAAACATTGAAAAAAGTAGGAGTATATTTAATTGTATGGAGTATATTTGTATTGCAACTGTATGTTGCAATTTCCAGAGTACGACGGTCTTGTGATATTCAAGTAAAACTTACTGAGGGAAGGGAGCAATGCAAATTAATTCCACATTTCAATAAACTATATACAAAAAATGTTGTATATAAAGAGGTTTTGACATCTAATCACTAGAGAAAAAACAGTAAAATGCTGCCTTTGTCAACGGTTTTTGTTTTATTAATTTATATAGTTATAAACTTAAAGTTGTATATTTTAACAATATACTATTAAATATACTAAGGCCTGATATACCAGTAGGTGTTTAATTAATTTATTGGCGTAGCTTTTTTTCTTTGAGAGAAGTCGATTAAGGCCTTATATTTATTTCCCAATATTAATATTTTGTTAATGGGTTCAAATCTACCATAGTTATAGTTCCATGGTGTGCCACAGTAAAAAACATTAACAGATCGAAGTCGAGAATTGGTGTTAATAACGATTTTTTCAAAAATAGGATGGAGAAATAATATTAAGTTTAACAATTTCAACAATAAAAGTTTTATAAGCAATTTCCAGTTTGTGACGACATAGCTCATAAAAGACAACAAAAGATATAAATATTTACAGACATATATGTACATACATCGCCTAATTCTGAAATTGACATTAAAGCAATAATAATAATAACAATTAATTTATTTGTTCATATATAATAATATCGTTCACCAAGGACATAGTTCTATAATTTTAAGATAACAAACGGGGAAATATAATATATCGGAAACGGTCTCGTCTACATAGAACTCCCCATCAAACAAAAAATATATTAAATAATAAATACATACTGCATAGTGCATATATATACATACGCATATTAATGCAAATAATAAAAATGACAATTAATTGCATTGTTCACTTGCAATAATTCTTTACAACAACAAAAAAAATGTTTCTCATAACAAAATCAACATTTTATAATCAAAATTATGTCTCCAGAAATCCTATAATTTTTTAATAAAAATACATAAAATACAACCACTTTAAATGTCCTTTTAAACTTTATATTATAGTAATAACAAAAAAAAAAAAATTATCAAAATCCAGACACATAATTTAAAATTATTATATAACCATCCATAAAATGAATTTACACCTACTCTAGACCTAATTTTTATTTTTTTTTTATTTTTTTTTTACAATATACAAAATGGGATATTAAACGATTTCAAAAACAAAGGAACCCTTTCAGCAGTTATTGTCTATGATTCAAAATAAAAATTCCAATTTATAACAAAGGACAAAACCAAAATACATAAAAAATAAAAAAAAAATACTTCTTGACTTACGCAACAATGTTTTATATCGCAACGCAACATGTGTATCAGTAAAAAAAAAAAAATTTAATGCAAAAGAAATGTACGTATATGTATCTGCACATCAACTATGAAATTAGACCGACAAAAATTTTAACATTTGCAAGAACCAGATAAAAAAAATTTTTGTTTTTATTTTTTTTTTTTTTTGCACTTGTCTCGTCTCGGTTTCCTTTTCTTCTTATCATTCTTATCTATATCCTGGCGCCTTTCAAATGTCATAAATTTAATACAAACATTTTAACAGCGCCTTACCCAAAAAAAAAAACACCAAAAAAAATTCTAATATTTATTTATATATACATATATATGTATATATATATATATATAGATATATATATAGGATTGATTCGGCAAACTTTTAGTTTCTTATAACGGTTGAAAAATGTATAAAAATATTATCTATATCATATCTCTCAAAATGCAGTCAATCCAAAGTCAATAAGAATTAACAAATATTTATAACTACGCAAAAAACAAAAAAAAAATACAAAACTCATGAAGGACAAAATCAAGTAAAATCAAATAAAATTCATTTTTCAGGTCATCATTATCGCAAAATGAATCCAAATACCACTATACTGAACCTGTAATACTGCGTATATAGACTCTATGATATATGAAATATGGTGAATGAGTGAATAAAAGAATGAGCAGTTAAGAATAATATAGAATCTATTATGATTATGAACATTAAAAACAAAAAATAAAAAAAAAAAAACAAAAACAAGTAAAAAAAATGCAACAAGAAAAAAATAGCAAAAACCAAAACAACAATAAAAGAACATATTTTACTTATTAGAAGTGTGTAATTATGCAGACCACAAAACTACAAATGCACATGCTATACATACATTTGTTGTATTGTCAAAGAAATTTCATCACATTTTTTTTTATTTTTTTTTTTTTAAATAGTTAGTCTTTCCCACAGGACTCTATTTATTATATACAATGTAGGTAACAAAATAGCAGGATTCTAATATTCAAACATAACAGATTTTTTTTCTTACTGTGCGTGTTGCGACTTTGTTGAGTTATGTAATCATTAAATATGAACTTTTTAAACAAAAAAAACAACAACAACAATATTTATCGGTTCGGAAGATTATTAAAGAAAAAAAGAAGCCTACTTACTTTACTGTGTTACTTTGTGAATGCTAAAACATGATTTTTTTTTTGGTTTAAGTGAAGCCGAGTGTTTTATTATTATGTTAAGAGAGACAACAACAAACAATAATTGTCGTCATTTACTTGATTTGATTTGAAATAGTAAACATTTTTCTTTTTTGTGTCTGGAACAATTTTAGATATGGAAAATATTTAAAATTTTCTAAGGATTCTATAATGTTTGAAAATGAATGTAGAAAATTATATAATCAATGCTTCCAACCTATCCTGACGTACCCGGTTATATCATTCTCAAATAGAACTTCAACAAAAACCGTACTGTAGATTTGCCTGGTAGAACTGATTGGAAGTGTGGTAATGGGAGAATGATATATATTAATTTTTACTGATGATGGATGGAAATTGAACTGCGGAGTAGGTGCAGGAATTTTCTCAGAGGATCCAAAAATATCAAAGTCTTATTCTTCTTCTCCAGCTGCATATTCACTACTATAGATGTCTGTGATCACATTTCTGAAGCTCTCTCCATTCGGCGCTGCGTGCATTAGTTCCCCCACCATTTGGAAGCTCGTCGATTGCCTGATCTTTCTCAGCCATACCATTTGTTTTCTGCCAACACATCTTCTGCCTTCAATTTTACCTTGCAGAATCAGTTGTAGAATATACCATATACCAGGTATATTTCGACAGTTTTAAACCAAAATTTAGAGGCCAAGAAGAGCTTCCCGAGTACTAAGGCTTGCTCTAAAGTCGAATTGTGTACTACTAATTATATACTTTCATATTTCTTATAGATTCGAAAGTGAATAATTTTTGAAAAGATCTTCAAAATGTGGCTCATTAAGCTTACAAATCGATGGTCGTTACATTTTTTTGCATAGTCTTATGGTCTCCCTAAATATGCCAATGTCTTTCAAGCACAGTTAACTGCAATTAAGAAAGTTGTTAAAATCCTTAATCATATTCAGATAAGCAAAACAAAGGTTCACGGATAGCCGGTATAAAAGCTTTGGTCTTGGATACAATCAGCTTTAAGCTGGTAAAAGAATGCCGAAACGAATTTGAAAGCGTAGCTGGTCGTTTTTCGATATCTCCACTCCGGGATCCTGGTTATAGTAACGTAGATGAGAATTAGATAGCCGATGTACTGACTAAGAAGGATTCCAATCTTGACACTACCCTTAAGGAAGAATCATACTATCAAAACCAGAGTAAAAAGAAAAGTGGCATAAACTAAAGACCTGTGGGACCTCTAGGAAAACATGGTTCTCGTATAATATAAAAAAACCACACAATTTTTAGCCTAACAAGCTAATTATTTCGTTCAACCCACATTGTCTCAGCTGCCTACCATTAGCTAAAGTCAGACTCTGGATTTTAGCCAGGTCCCGCACAGTGATATAACAACAGTAGTAACCATCAGTATGGGTTACTGATCGATAGTAAGCCACGCTAACAAGCTAATTATTTCGTTCAACCCACACTGTCTCAGCTACCTAGCATTAGTTAGAGTTAGACTCCGGATTTTAGCTGAAGCTTTTCCTAAGAATATAAGTATTTTTACACACCTTCTCAATTGCGTTGGGTACATCTAGTACTAAGTTCCATGGTAGAGTAATCCAACCAACAAAAACCAACAATAACAAATAAGTCACTCGAGAATTGTGGTATCAAGCATGATTAAGCGCTAATTGGTTTTACAGAAGCAACTAGAATGTTTACTTCTACGACCTATACCTACCTACCTACAATCAATGAAAAAAATAGTTATTAAATAGTTAAAAACTAGTTTATTTTTATTTAATTTATTTCGTCGTGATCTCCTATCATCAAAATTTATTTTGTTTTTCTTAACTGGTCCCGCACAATGGCAACGACAGTTTCTACAGAAAACAACAACAAAATTGAATTTCGTCAGGCTTTCGACTCAAAAAAAAGAGATATATGGTGGAAGCTATCTTTATATGGTGGATCGTATCTTTTATAGCATGGAAATCCAACAAAAATTGACTAATTTAATTATGCTAACACTCAGACGTATCAAATGCATGATAGCAGTGCATTAGAGCAAAGAGGTACATTTTTTTTTCTATAACCAAAATACCATATAGGTGGAGAGATACCTTTTTTACCGGTTGTTATATACACCTTCCGGGGAAGGAAAAGGAAATTAGGAAAGGAAGATGATAAAAGGAAATTACGAACAAAAGTGGTCAATGTTCGTCTTGAATTTATTTAAGTCATAAATATAGAATTGATCATAGATATATAAGATAAAATTTGGTTCCACATTCGTTCCACATGTTCTGGTTATAAACAAATTTTTTCTTAACTTGTCTTCTGCCATCTAGGGATGAGCATATGACGCCCCTTCTTGTTTCGAGAGAGAAGCGCTTAAGGTGATACAGGTAATACAGGTATAATTTCCACTAAGTGAAGCAATATGAGCAGTAACATTTAGGAAGATGATCGATAAGACAAATAGACCGTTTTTGGTATCTTGACAAACTCAGGTATCTTGATATAAAAATTTTCTACATTCAACTCACTATTGGGATACTGATGTGCTAATATCAATGGCATTATTTTCTATGTATTATTTTCTTAATGTATTCGATGTCATATTTAATATATATGTATGAATATAGAAATGGCCATCCCAGTTGCTTCTCGACACTATTTTCTATGTACTTAATTTAAATTTTTCTAAACAGTTTCTAAAATGATTATTCTGAATATTACACAAACTACTATGCATATTTGGATTGCAATTGGAAAAGGTTAATTTTTTTAAATGTATATATATGCAGGCGCCTTAAAAATGTATACAATTTTTAAGTACATCCTGCAATCTATCAATATAATAATAATAAACCTCCGTCCAATCTATTTTTCATATCAGAGAGTTTAGAAAATCATCACAAATCATGTAAAATCAAACTACTTAGTATCACTTGTTATCATCTCTCTATTTTGGATCCTCCAAATTTTTTTTTTAATTTTTTATTCTGCATCATTTCTAAATTATAATTTTTTAAATAATAAATTTTTTTACTATGCTTAAACTGATTTTTTTTTTAAATTTCGAATTGGTGTAAGAAGAGGCCTGAAATATTTTATATTAAAAAAAATATTTGTTTTTTTTTATGTTATTTAGGATTGTTTTTTGTTTCTTTTTTTTTAATTTTTGGTTTCTTTAAGACTGGCGCCATGTACCTATATAGCACTTGTATCTGAATATTACCACATACTGGTAGGAATTTTTGATGGAACCATCATAGAGAAATCAGTATACTAAAACCAATTTTTTTGATTGTTTTAAAATTTTTGTGTTAAAATTAATTTGTTTTTTTTTGTTTTAATTTTTTTTTTTTTTTAATTAATTAAATGTAAATTTTATGAAGGCAAATTATGTTCTAAATTGAGCATGTATTTATTATTATATAAAATGAAATATTAAAAATATTATAAAGCAATAACTTTGATTATCCTTGACAATTATAGGATATTTAAATTAATATTTATGGAGATATATATACAAAGTGTATACACAAAGTGGGTAGATATTGTCCGATTGCTAACCCACTATTGTAACTGTTGAATTCCTAGCCAAGTTTTTGCTTTTTCTACACGCGATGATCACCGGTAAAAAAATAAGCAGCAACCGTAACGTATTAAGGCTAAAATTGCAAATACTATCCCTCCGTTGAAGTATAAGAGCAAGGTTGAATTCTGGGTTAGTTAGGCTAGTTGATGACATACAATTTTTAGCTTTGCAACTGTTTGATTGCAACATAAAACCAGGTCAGGTGTACGCGCTTTGATATAAACCAATGGAATACAAATGTGCAATCAAACAATTGCAAAATTAAAAATTGCATGTCTGCGCCTAGTCTTACTCACTGCATAAAAATATACTTGCTACAGAAAGGATAGAACAAGTGAGCCAAAAAGAATATCAGATGCTGAAATGTACAATACTAGAGCAAGAGATAGACCAAAATCAAGATAACTATATGAAATCAGTTAACGGATGGAGAACAGTTGCACAAGATATAGAGAAGGAAAATTTTAAACGAAGTTAAGGCTCACCCGGAGCTGTGGAACATATTCCCTTATGTGCATGTTGGGAATAACGTGTAGCTAATAAATTGAAATAACATTGATTAATTATTCTCCATTCACTATCCTGCAACCCCATTCATGGAGCATAGGACGAAGATAAAATTTTTTCATCGTCTCATTCTTTGTTGGCTACTTTCTTCGGCTAAGACTGTTATTCTCCATGTTTTTTATGGCCTTCTAACGCGACGTGTACCCTGAGGATTCCATTCGAAACATTGTTTGTCAGATTTTTAGAGTAGGTTAGGTATGCAAATTTTATTTCCGGTTTGATTAAGAAGATATGATTTAATATGATTCTGAATTCTGATTAAAGATAGATAACAATTAAACTATAAAATATATCAAATTTTAAAGTCCCATAACTGCTAAAGATTTGAGAAGTGTCTTCCGAAAAGCAATAAATAAAGAGGGATTCTAATAAAATTAATTTTGTTTTGCTCCACTTTTCGAACCACCTTATTATTTTCATTTAAAATTATTTTGTTCATAGCTATAGAATTTTAGACGAAGCTATTAGTGAAAAATTTAAATGTAATGATTTATTCTACACTGTATCAGATCACTCTATACAGTTTCCAGGTAGGTATGAAACAAAACAATTTTGATTTTTTTAAAAAGACATTATAAACATAACTTTG
The DNA here is from genome assembly GCA_963942445.1 of Argyra leucocephala. Classification (NCBI taxonomy): domain Eukaryota; kingdom Metazoa; phylum Arthropoda; class Insecta; order Diptera; family Dolichopodidae; genus Argyra; species Argyra leucocephala. The sequence continues at coordinate 28,866,213 of OZ012679.1, read as the reverse complement.
TAAACTTAATTCAGTTCAGAATATCGGGACAAAAATAAATTATTTAATTATAATAATAATAAAATAATTAAATAACACTAGAGGACCACTTCAATATTTTAATAAATTCATTTTTATTGTATTATTTTTTTTAAATTAAATATTTTTGACGTTAAATTCAAAATGTGGGAAATTTTAAGATAGTAAAAAATTAAATTAAAACAAAAGCATTATTGTGTAAATTTACATACAGGATAACATTAAGTTTGAAAATCTATGAAATAGTAAGAAATATTTTGATATGAAAGAAAAACAATTAGCTATGAAAACGAGTGTTAACTATATATGGTACTATAAATAAATATGTACATCACTACATATGTAAATTAAATATATAGAAAAAACCAAAGCTATACAAATTAATTCATCAAATCTCGCACTATTTTCACTAATCATATTAATGAACAAGATATTCTACATTATAGATTCAATATTCTGGTATCGGAGTCCAATAAAGGTATACTAAAGAAAGATGATATCAACGCCAGTTCGATTAATTAAGTTCGACCCAGAATATTTCTGGTTCAAATCCCGTTAAGGGTTGTTCAAAAAAGATTTTTCATTAATTATCTTCGAAACAAGTTGGGAATACAAAAATGTTACGTAGTTCCATTCTATTGAACTATATACTATATATATCATATAATTAAGTGTTACACATTTCAATTCCTAATTGATATATCAAAATTTCAAAGAAAATTGCTCTAAATAATATGATAAGACACTATTTACGCAGCTTGAGTGTTTACCTGATAGTTTTGGCATTTGCTACAGAAAACGAGTTCCATGTCACTGAACGAAATTCGAATGCAGGACCTTCTGATTAAAAATCAGATATTATTACCATTACACCAAATTGTTTACAAGAAATATATATTATGATATTTAAAAAAATTTGTTAAATGAATATAAATTCAAAAATTTTTAAATATAAGAAAATGGAGGGAAGCTAGCTATAAAACAGATATAACTGTAATAAAATGGATTAATTTTGAAGAAGCCCTAATACTCAACAGAGAACAAAAGAATTGATTAAATGAAGAAAATGGTAATAGTATAGTAATAAAAGTAATAATAGTAGTAGTAGTGACAGAAATAGCAGTAGTAGTATTAGTAATAATAGTATAGTAGTTGTATAGTAATAGAAAAAGTAATAGGAGCATTAGCAGTAGTAGTAGTAGTATTGTAGTATTAGTAGTAATAGTCGAGAAGTTGTAGTAATAGAAAAAGTAATAGTAGTATATTAGCAGTAGTAGAATATTATTGTAGTATTGGTAGAATAGTATAGTAGTGTAGTAATAGAAAAAGTAATTGTAGTATTAGCAGTAGTATTGTAGTAATTATTAGTAGTAATAGTATAAAGTTATAGTAGTATTAGCAGTAGTAGTAGTAGTATTGTAGTATTAGTAGTAATAGTTAATTGTAGTAATAGAAAAAGTTATAGTAGTATTAGCAGGAGTAGTATTGTAGTATTAGTAGTAGCAGTATAGTAGATGTAGTAATAGAAAAAGTGATAAAAGTATTAGCAGGAGTAGTAGTAGTATTATAGTAGTATTACTAGTAATAGTATAGTAATTGCAGTAATAGAAAAAGTAATAGTAGTATTAGCAGTAGTAGTAGTAGTATTGTAGTATTAGTAGTAATAGTATAGTAATTGTAGTAATAGAAAAAGTAATAGTAGTATTAGCAGTAGTAGTAGTAGTATTGTAGTATTAGTAGTAATAGCATAGTAGTTGTTGTAATAGAAAAAGTAATAGTAGTATTAGCAGTAATAGTAGTAGTATTGTAATATTACTAGTAATAGTATAGTAATTGTAGTAATAGAAAAAGTAATAGTAATATTAGTAGTAGTAGTAGTATTATTATAGTATTAGTAGTAATCGTAGTATTATTATAGTATAGAAGTAGTAATAGAAAAAGTAATAGTAGTATTAGCAGTAGTAATAGTAGTATTGTAGTATTAATAATAATAGTCGAGAAGTTGTAGTAATAGAAAAAGTAATAGTAGTATTAGCAGTAGTAATAGTAGTATTGTAGTATTAATAATAATAGTCGAGAAGTTGTAGTAATAGAAAAAGTAATAGTTGTATTAGCAGTAGTAGAATAGTATTGTGGTATTAGTAGAATAGTATAGTAGTGTAGTAATAGAAAAAGTAATAATAGTATTAGCAGTAGTATTGTAGTAATTATTAGTAGTAATAATATAGTAATTGTAGTTACAGAAAAAGTAATAGTAATATTAGTAGTAGTAGTAGTAGTATTGTAGTATTAGTGGTAATAGTATAGTAACTGTAGTAATAGAAAAAGTAATAGTATATTATTAACAGTAGTAGTAGTAGAAATAGTTTTGTAGCAGTAGTAGTAGTGATAGTAATATAGTAATTGAATTAGGAATAGTAGTGCTAGTAGTAGTAGTACTAACGAAAGAAACAAAATATTATATTCTACATACACACATACATTTATTTAACAAAATTTTAAAAACTTAGTTGAAAATTTAAATCTGTTGAAATAAAAAAAAACTTCTAAGGTCCACATTTGCAGTTCTGCAACAAAAATGTTTTTCTTCTTCTTTAATTAGCTATTTAGTGCTGCTTTTTTTGAATATATCTCATTCTCGATTCTATCATGATGATGTCGAGTATTCATACCATCTCTTCGGAAATCTTCATGGTAGACGTTTAATATTGATTGAGCAATTCATAAATAGAATGGCAGAATGAAATGGTAATTAAGAATGGTAAATAGAATGACAGAAGATCGACGAACGATAGTAGTTAGTTAAATAAGATAAATAGTCTCCAAAACCTTTTTCTTTTCTAAAAATAAGAACGATTCGATTAAATTTAACTTATAAATAAGATTTATTTGAAAATAATAAACATAATGACAGCTTCCGCTCTTGATTCATGAAACAATTCTTTTTCCAAATAAACCAACGAAAAATAATCAACCTGACCTGATGTTCTTATTTTTAATTTTTTATTTTTGTTGTTTTTTTTTTTGTTCTTTTATTTAGAACGGAAATTTGCATCAAATTATAGGTCATTGTGTTTTTGTTGTCCTTTAATGAATACCGCATTACACAAAAATAAATATATATATATATATATATTTTAAGAACTTTAACACACTTCACTTGTTCTAATTTGTTTTTTTATTTACTTTTTACCTCCTCCATCTCTCATTTTAATAATAACATTCTTTTTATAGAATTTAACTTTAAATTTTTTTTTTCTACAATTAAATTCTAAAATAACCAAAATAACAAAAAAAAAATTATATTAAAAACAAAAAACCTCCCCGTTAATAATATAAAAGGTAAAAATTTTCCGCAAAAGGGGTTAACTTGAACTGAATAAGTGATTTAAAGTGACAGCTCTTCGTCATTTAGCGTGCAATGAAGATCGCTTTACCATACTTACTATATAGAAAGTGCAGATCTTTTGTTGATCAAAATTGTGGCCGTTTTTTATTGTTTGTTTTTTTTTTTATTAAGAGTTAAAATATATTAGTCGCGGCGACGCATATGCATCACTAATAATATATGCAAATGATATTTGTCTTTAAATTGAATTCGAAACCAATCAACTAAAAATCAATGGATTAGACATGAAAGAAAACCGCGATTTAAAATTGAAAAAAAAATAAACAAAAAAAAAACATGTACAGAAACAAAAAATTCAGAAAAATTAGGTTGCAATATGTTTTTGGTTTACTCATGGGATTAAACAAAAAAAAAAAAAAAAAAAAAAAAACAACTCATATGAAACATTGCGATAGAGCGCACTATAACGCAATTTAAAAAAATAACACTATATATGAATGCACCAACTGTTGGACATTTCAGTCAACTATGAACTCCATTTCTGAAACACCAACACTGTAATTGTATAGTATTAGGTATATCGTATATATATATATAATGGTAAAAACGAACCGTTGTAGATTTATTATTTTTTGTTCTCTCTCCCTGTATTCAGAAAATTTCATGGATTCGCGCGTTGTTTTTATTTATTATTTTTTTTTTTTTATTTACATTTTTTTTTTTTTTTGTTTCGCAACAGAAACCAGATTGCACCATTGCATCCGCCACCACAGAATATCAACTATATAGAAAAACCAAAAAAAAAAAAAAAAAAAAACAATAACAACAAAAATGAGTAAATTGTCACATTAAATTTGTATAAGGAAAAAACAATCTCAAGAGAGAAAAACAATTTTTTATAATACTTTTTCAAAAGTTATTTGTGCGAGGATTCTGGAAGATTACATGAACCTGAGCGCGGTTAGTAAAGTCAAAATAACAAAAAATAATAATAATAAAAAATAACTCCGTATCACTTACGTTTGGTTTATGTGTTTTGCGGCATGTTTGTTTTTTTTTTCTTTTTTTTCTATAGATTTACAACATTTTCAAGATTTTTAATACCATGTGCGCGGAAACTTCCTTTATTTGATAGTAGTATATAGGTAGATGTAGATAAAAGATATATGCAGTTATTGTTTTTCAGTATTGTGGTATTTTAGTATATATTGGTTGGTGTTTGGCTCTTTTTATATATAAATTTTGTTGTATATTAGATACCACACATGAGGAAGAGCTGCGGAAGGATGAAACAAAAGAAAGAATTTTTTAATCGAATAAACATGACTGGACCGCCTACCAATTATAAGAAAAACTTTTTTTTATTTTGTTTATTTTGTTTTTAATATCAATTGCTTTATTGTTTTCTTATTTATATATATATATTTATTTTATATACATATACATATAATTTTATTGTAATTTTGTTTTTTTGTTTAAATTTGCATGTTAAAATTAATTAAAAATTTTTAATATTTTTTTTTTAATTCATCATCACTGTCCTGTAATGCCCCATCCGTGGGGCATAGGGCGGAAATTTTTATTTACTTAATAAAAACTTTTTTTATTTATATAATATATATCCTTTTTTTATTAATTATAAATTAGTTTTCTATTTTACTGAAAGGATATTTGATTTTGTCTAACAAAAGAAGCAGAATTGATTTAAAATGGCCGTATATATTTTTTAATTTTTGATTTTAATTTCTTGTATTATATTTTTTGAATGCTCTCTCTACTCTATCTTATCCTGTTATTTTAAGATCATTATAATATATTTAATCTGTAAATTGAAAAAAAAAATACGGTACATATATCTGAACCATTTCACAATCATTAATATAAATGAAATATAGATTAAAAAGGCGACGTAGCGAAATTAAATATTTTTAGAAATTACAATTCAAAATTTCACCCCATGTGTAAGTCATTTTAACCTAAAAAAATTTTAATATATCAAATTGCCGCAACTCACCAATCGCCAGCGTTAAATGAAAATTAGTTTTTCCTGTTTTTTTAATAAATTATTACTTATGCGGTTGTTGTCTAAAATAAATCAATAAAAAAAATTAGATATAAAAGATAAATTGAAATGATGGAAAACAAATGAAACTATATAAGTACGCTTTTTTATCATACATCCTCGAATTGATACAATATGATACCTTGATTTTGAATAACAATATCCATGTTTATTTAAACTAACTCCACCAATGTTGAATTATTGTTTTATATGTTTTTTGATCATTTTCGCACAATTTGAAAAAAAACTATTTGAACTTATGGTGTGCGAAACGATATACTATGACTGCGCTGCTTTACTTGCTCCAAATCAACGCATGGTTTTATGAAAAATAGATTAACGATCACAAACTTGATCGAAACCTATACTCCACATTTCTAAGCTCAATGGAGGCCGCTCTTTAAACTGATGTTATTTATGCGGATTTAAGCAAGGTATTTGATCTACTATACCACATATTGTCATTTTGCTTAAGCTAAGCAAACTATAGGTCTCCCCAACTTCTTGTTAAATTGGACAAATTCTTACCTTTCAAACATCTAGTATAATGTACTCTTTAGATCAACCCTTTCAACTACGCGTACTATAAGTTGATTCTCACTTTCTTCAAAGCAGCCATTTGGACCCTCTAAATCTATATAATTTCCATTGACTAAGTAATTTCGGTCATCGAGAGTAGTATGCTAAGATGATATGAAGATTTTTAGAGAAATTGTTACAATTAATTACCCAGCCTTTTACTTGCATCGGCCTTTTTAACAGCATCTCACTGATTATTATTGGCAAATGTAATGTCATTTCTTTCTTCAATGTTAGGATTCATTAGTATGATAAGTTGTTTTCATTTTTCAAAATTTTCAATTTGTAACTACAAGAGCTTCACAACGACAACACCTATCGTCATCAAATAAACATTAAGATATTTTTCCAGATTGTTATCTATATTAGATAACAAGCCGAATATATCGAATAGATCATCAGTTTCAACAACAAGAATATTTTTAAATGTCCTTTTTGTCCTTAAAAGACTAAGTACATCATTAAGGATAATATATTGGAATCGGACAGTATAGGATTCAGACGCTAATAAATTTATGCATACACCATTACGGATTTACGATAGATCATAGTAGGTACCTTGGACTGAAAATATCAATTATTTGAATGTTGGTGTAACTATATATAGAAATTTCGTCATAGCTCCATCCCATAACTACAGATTGGCATGAAAGTTGTTTTATTTCGTTTATTTTCCATATAGAAGCGTCCTATTAGCATCTACAATTTATTGAAGTTTCTACTTAACTGATTGTTTTTTTTTTTTTGATAATGTTAATTTTAAATAGTATAAAACATTTTTCGAAGGGCTTACCTAAAGTATTTTATCGACAAAATAATCTATCAATTCTCTGTTATTAAAAATGTTGTCCAACTTCCTTTACGATTGGTATAAAAGTAATACATATGGTAATATTTAGATTCATTGACTTTAATTATCCGCGTTTTTTAACCAATTTCACAATATTCCAAAATCGGGTATAATTAAAATTGCGCCAACTAAAATACCGTTTTTCTGCAAATCCCACTTTTTAACATATATTTTATATCATAAGCATTTTACCTTTTTTCAGACTTGTTTTTTTTGTATTATAAAAAATTGAATTTTAATTGGGGCGAGTTTAATAATAGAATGCCAGGCCTGAGAAAACCTAAAATGTGTTCAAAGACCACGTAAATAAAGTTATGACAAAAAAATAATAGAATGTCAAGGAATTAATAGGAGCCTTACTTCCATCAGAGGAGCTTCGGTATAATATACAAATGACTCAAAAATCTGGGAAAAAGTCTGTGTCGGCATATTTGAACTAACGGTCAAATTTAGGGTTTGGCCAATATCTTTGAATATATTATATATCGAACCTGAATCGAAATTACACTGAAAAAAGAGGGCACAAAGAGGCCAACATATATGTACATAATTATACAGATAGTCAAGCTGCTTTAAAAGCTCTGGCTATTCCAATTTTTAAATCAAAATTCATCTATAGCTATATTACAAAAGCTTAATAAGGCTAATGGAAGTAAAAACAAAAACAAAGTTATGTTACTCAGCTCCTGGACATTAACGAAATATAAGGTAATGTGATCCAATACTAGATTCAATATCACATCAACCGTGACATGATTTATCAAGAACTATGATTTATCATGATTTATCAAATTCATGGTCAGCTTAATAAGCATCTGTTAAAAATTGGTAAATTAAACACAAGCCGATACAGATTCTGAAATTGACATTATAAAGCTATAATAATAGCGTAGGACAAGGACATAGATTTGCAGTTCTAAGATAGCAAACGGGAAAGTAAAACAGATATCAAGAGGACGCATCTACATAGAACTAACCATAAAAAAAATTAATGGAATTTTGATAAGTAAATTAATTAATTTTTGTCGGGATAACATTGCGTGGCTACCCGTTTAATTCTTTAAGTAAATATTTTCATTTAACTTCAAAATAATTTAATTTCATTAAAAAAAATAAAGTCCTACAAGATCCCATTTTTGTTTTAAACAAGCCTGAGCGTGATCACATTTTCTCTATCTTTCTCTTTGTTTTTTTTTCATTTCCCAATGAAACATTACAATCTGTCTCTGAAGGAGACATTCAGTAGTTTGTATGACATTTTTATGCAGGTAAATTACACTAACTAGCGGATGAGATAAGCTAGTGGTCAACCATCCATGATCCCAACATTATACTCCATTGTATTTCTTGGCCCCCATTTGATTGTTTGACTATTGTCTACTTACATCACTTGTAGCTTACAAGATGCTCGCCATTCTGTTTGGATGTACTGCTAATCTTATCTGATACTTCCCACTTATGCTTCTAATCTCCTCCTTAATAATTTTCACCTGCAAATCACGATGTATGACATTATTATTGACAAATCAAGGCAAACCAACTATCAATCTTAATAGCTTTGGAAACTGGAAACGCTGTAAAATTGCAATGTTTCAGTTGTTGGCTACTCCCCACAGTTGAATTCCGTAGGTCCATATCGGTTTCAAGACAGCTTTTTAAATGAGCAGCTTGTTTTCCAGTATATCATCCCATAAAATTTGCTTAGCTTCAAGCCTAGTTGCGTTCTTTTGTTATGAATATGGATTTTCCATGTGAGTCTCATATCCAATTGCATATCCAAATACTTTATAGCCTCTTTTTGAGGTACTACTTCGTTATTAAGAACAACCATCGGACAAGTTTTTCTCTTTAGTGTAAATGTGATATGTGTTGATTTAGCTACATTCACCTTAATTCTCCTCTTTTTTAGCCATTGCTGAACTTTATTCATGCTGTGCTACAGAATCTCTGCAGCATGCACTGGGTTACTGTGTGAGGACAGTATGGTCGTATAATCAGCGAAAGTAACGGTGGTTGTTTCATTTGTTGTTGGTAAGTTTGCAGTGTAAATGGGATATAAGACAGGACCTAACACGCTGCCCTGTGGTACACCTGACATAATTTCAATAGTTGGTGTATAGGCACCTTGATGTTTCGCCATAAAGTATCTTTAGATAAGATATGGCAGCAGCAATAAATAATAGTTATGTGGTAAAATTAAGTTTGTACAGCAATCCTTCATGCCAGACTTTATCAAATACCTGACTAATATCTAGAAATATCGCTGAACAGTTCTTTTTTGCTCTAGGCTCAACTTGATTACATCTACTATTCTATGTATTTGCTCGATAGTTGCATGTTCGTTTCTGAACCTGAATTGATGCTCTGGAGCAATTTTTCTTTTTTCTAAAATCGGCAATTCTTTCAATATTTTACTAGGTACTAATTAGATCATAACCTGGGGCTTTTTTTGTTTTGATATTATTTTTAATCATTCATTGATTGGTAAATCCATTTGAAGTGGAGTGGTGAGGAAATTGTATCTTTCTGAATCCACGTTTGTGCTTTCTGATGGAAATGGTTTAAATACTTATTTAAAGTGCTCTGCGAAAGCTTTTGCCTATTCTTTATTACTACGAGCTCAATGCTGGTTATTAGTTCGCATTGGTGGATTTCTCTCTTTCTACATTACAATTACAACTTCAGGCTCTATTGAATTTAGTCCTACACCACAAATTAAAATATGTATAGATATCTCCCAAATTTATTTTAAATGTCCTTATAAATTTTAATTTTTAATTGAAAACCATTAAAATTAAAATTAAAACAACAAAACGCCTGAAACAATTATCAAAACTACTTAGCAATGGACTTAAACAAGGTGTATCCATAAAATTTTTTTTTTAATAATTCACTCAAGTACCCAACTTAAATACGTTGATGATTTAATTGTATATAATAAAATTGTATCATCATTTCTTAAATATCTCTACTTACCTATACATTTTATACTTATATCCCTATACTTTTATTTTATACGTATACAATATACATTTATATTATATAAGGATTAGAAAATCTTTAAAATCAAAATTCAAAGATCAAAAGCGGAACATTAAATTATAACTACTAGATCATTTCATTCAAAAAAAAATTATTAACTTCTATCAAAAAGAGTTAATAATTTTTTTTAAATCAAATGACGATGATAAAGAGTTTTTAAATAATATTTAATGATTGAAGACCTATTATCTATATATTCAGATTATAAAACAAAAATGTCTAAATTATAACTAGGTTATGAGCCGAATGATTTTAAAATTTAATTTTTTTTTAAATGACCAAATTTTTCTATATATATTTAAGAGAATAGATGGGTTCATCCTTCTAATTATATGGTATATGCCCGTTTGAAAAATAATTATTAACCATTTTTGTTCTCTCTCTCTCTTTATTTTTCGTTTCTGTTTGATATTTTAAAAAATTCATTTGATTGAACTGGACTTATTGATTTCATCAGATTAATTATTTATCTATATTTGAACAAGTATAACATGTTATTAGAATTTTTTAAATTTCTAGGATTAATTTTATATTATTAGATGATGATGAATACGGTATAAGAGACATCTACTTCTATATTAACCGACTTATAACATTAATGATTGTATATACTCTATAGCCTAAAGCATTTAATAAAAATGTGTGTGGTAAATATCGTACAAAAACTCGGTACAAAAAAAACAATAGCAAAAAAAAAAAAATCTGATATTTTTTATTATATACTTATACATTTTAAATATGGTGGCTAATCGGTCTATTATACTATAAAAATCTTTAGAAAAATTTTTAATAAAGATTTTCTAGACCTTATATATACATACACTAAATAATTTTATAGTTAGGTACTAATTATTTTTGTTTTATTTAATATAAACAAAAAAAATTATAATTTTTATTAGAAAAACGATCTGGTTGGGTTCTTCTCTCTCTCCATATACCATTAAAATTTCTAATTTTGATGGATTGAATTATAACATAAATAAAATTTGGTAGAAAAAAAAAATGGAGAACTCATTTCATTCATGGGAACGAAAGTTATAATTGCTCCATAGAAATTAAATTAAATAAGTAGTTATTAGGCTTTTACTTAATTTACTTGATTTTTGTTTTTTTTTTTTTTTTTTGCTTTGTTCTTTTGAAAACTTAGGTTTATAGGTTTTTTGAAATTTTATTAAAATTTAAAACTGAAACAAAAAAATTAAACCAATTATGAGTTTTAGGTTCATTTAAATTTTCTAGTGTTTAAAGAGTTTAATTTTTTCATTTTGAGGTCAAAATTTAATAAAATGTTTTCAAATTTATCGCTTTTGCAATGTTTGTATGTGATATAGGGTGTTCTAGTTGAGCCATTGTCTGTTACAACAACAAAAAATGGTCAGTATAACAAAAATTACATTTGAAAAAAACGTATAACAATTTTTATTTGTCATTTTATTTATTGAATTATCACATAAATTAATTATATTGTACATTCTGTCTCCAACGGAGACATTCAGTAATTAGTATAACTGTTTTTATATATGTTAGCAACATATAACGGTTAACGGTGAACGGTTAACGTAATGAAAAATAATGATACAGTTATACTTCATCGTATTGCAAGAACTTTGTCAATTCAATTTGCTTACTAATATCTGTTCTAGATGACTGTGAAACCTAAGTCAATAACACCATTTGAAACTCACAAGATATTTGGATGAGAACTAATCTTGTTTGGTATTTGCAGCCATATGCATTTTTCCATGTAAAATATTCTTATTCACGAACCAAAACGATGCTCCCGTTATCAATCTTAATGCTTTCGACAGAAATCGTTGTGCTAATTCAATATTCGAAATATGAGATTCCGTAAGCTCATATCGGCTTTACGATAGATTTATAAATTAAAATTAACAGTCGTTTAGGCCGTGATTTATTGAAATTTATATTATATTTTATAGATATTATCCGAAAATAAAACTGTACTAATAGCTGAAATACTTCTTCTCCTCTAGGTAGGTAGTAGTAGCTGGCGACAGTAAGGTCCATTGTGATACCACGGAAACTTTCATCGCATAAGACTCTGCTCGTTCAACAGATTTGAGCTTTCTACATAGCCTAGCGAGTCCAGAAAGAAGGCTCCTAGATGAGTTTTTCTTTTATAATAAAGAACAGAGTAGGTGTTGGATAGTTTCATCTTCCTCCTCTTCTTTACACGTTCTGCAAAAGTCGTTTGAGAGTCTTGAAAAGAAACATGTCGTTTACCAATAAGACAATGACCCGTAATGACTCTATACCATAGTGATAATATGTCACACCTTTTCAGAGTTAGTAATAGATTAAGGGATCGCTTCATGTTCAGCATAAGACAAATTTGCTTGGTGATTTGGCAGTCTGGTCTATCTAACCATCTCAACCTTGAAGCTTTTATTGCATCTTCACGAAGCAATATATTACAGTTAACACTCAGATTGCTCTTTTCCGGAACGATTTCTAATATCTCTCGACCTCTCTAGCAAGCTGATCTGCATTTCAGTTCCTCGGAATAACACCCATCGTATCGATATGTTGAACCGATCCGCTAGTTCATCCAGTGAACTGCGTCAGGCCAACTCGGTTTTTGAGTTGATGATTATCAAGTCCAGTGCTTTAATTTTGGCCTGACTCTCTGTGAGTATACAGATATTTCGAACAGATAATACGCTGAATCTTAGACAGTCTAAGGGTTCTTTTATTGCCATCATCTCCGCCTGAAACACACTGCAATGTTTTGGTAGGCTGAAGGATAGACTTATATTTAGGTTTTCTTAGTAGACTCCACTTCGCATTCTGTCATTCAGTTTTGAACCACCAGTGTAAAGATGCACGTGCTCTTTGGTTAGAACCGTGTTACTCTTTCAGCTTTCCCTTGGCGGAATATCGGTCTAATATGATCTCTCATAGAAGCATATATCGTCTAAAAGTAAGATTTAGGTTGTCTGAAACAAATTTCTTGTGTTCCATAATTAATTGTGGCTTCCACTGTGAATTGACGTTAAGCCTGATTGCAGTTCTGGACGCCATCTCTTTGCCATTGTTAACTATTGGTAAAAGATGAAAAAGAGCGCCGCGGAAGGAGTTGCCCTAAGTGCTCCACTTATGCAGATGGAAGCTGGTCTTTGAACTTTTGCTAGGAGTTTGAGGTGTGTAAAAAAAAAAAAAAAAATCCGAATTTTGCATTCTTGCAATACCGGTTTTAGAGTACTGAACTCTATTTTATAGATTTATTCTAGCTCCAAGGGTTTGTATGGAAGCGCAAAAGCCCAATATCAAAATATTGAGAAATATTTAACATTGGTGTCTAACAGTGTTAACCGAACAATAGGAGTTACTGAACATCATCATCATCACTGGTTCTGTAAAACGATCTGTGATGCATAAGTCGGAGATAGTTTATACATCGTCTCCTAACTGTGGCTACCCTCTTCAATTATGGCCACATTTTTTGTTAGGTACTTGCTTCAACTAAAACTGTTGTTCTCAATATTTTTATCGTCCTTTCGACACGAGTAGTGTTCCCTGAAGACTACATATTAAACATTTTTTAAGCGATGTTGTCACTGAAGAATATCCTGTGTATGATCATTAAATCAGTCATCAATAATTAGACTCACATGTTTAATTGCATTATAAAAGGTATTCATAATAAGCCCATTTTCCTCCTCATCAACAGCAACAAAGCACATCAACAGACAAATTTTCAGTAATAATAAAATTAAAATAAATTATTAAAATTAAAAAATAAGAACTTTATTTTAATTAGAAAATTAAAAGCATTTATTGTAAATTATAATAAGTGTTTATAAATTTAATTAGTAATTATCATTACAATAGTTCATTAAAAAACCTAAATATTAACTTTACGCGGTAAAAAAAAAAATATAAATAAAAAGGAAAACAAAAAACAAAAAATCTTGTGTATAATAATACCTGTAAGATCTTACGAATATATTATAAATATTTTTTGTATACTTGAAAACAAAAAAAAATTATATTGAAGGAATTATTGATAATACTTCCAGAAGTGTATAAAAAAAAAAAAAAAATTAACAAAATAAAACTTGAGATTTATATTTGTCTAATCTCAATATTAACAAAGACAATTATTAACTTACCCAGAAAAATCTTGATGTTCTTGGTGTTGTAGATTTATATAACTTATAATTAGTGCATTTATTTAAATAACTTATAATTAGTGCACCAAAACTTAATACAAAAAAAAAAAAAGAAAGAAATAAATAAAAATTTATTTTTGTATAAAAAATAAACTAAAAGTTAATTAAGTATACTAATTGTAATCAAAAATAATTTTTAATATTTTGATTTGAACCTTTAATAAACAAGTAAATTTCACACAGTTTTTCCAATATTGTATATATATACACTTTATTTGGTACACATATTTATTAAACAAAATCAGAAAAAAGAAAACAAAATAAAAACATAATAAGAATAATAGAAATGAAATTCTTACAATAATAGATTTTTCAAAACTGGTAATCAAAATATTTTTATTACTATAATATTATTATATAACAAAAAGAAATAAATTATAGAAAAACAAAAAAAAAATAATAATAAGAAGAATAAAAAATTCATTAAAGCAATAAAACTAATATTAAATTTAAATTAAACATATTAATAATACTTATGTATATTTCATAAACACTTTAATATTTATTTAATCACAATTACCGATAATTTATTATTTTAATAATTTATTAAATAAAAACATTAAATAAAAATTAATACCCGACCGCTTTTGATAAGCACGCACTATTTTTGTTTATAATAACTATCAAATTATTATTACTAATAATCAACCAAATGTCAATATCAAAACTTTAAACAGAGTTTCTCAAACTTTCAAAGAATTAAATTTAGTGTTATCGCTCTGTTCTGGAAATTAATTGTAATTGATTAACAAATAGAAAGTCATAATTTTTGAAATTAAAAATTAAACAAAAATAAATTTATTAATTCGAAAAAAAAAAAAAAAAAAAAAAAAATAAAAAAAATAATATATAATTTGTAATATCATGAGTTTTAAATGTGAAATTGCCAGTTGCATCGCCTATGATAAAACCCTGAAATTTATTACATGTAAGGGTTTCTGCAAAAGAAAATTTCATGGGGTATGCATTGATGCTCCGAGAGATAGTAGTTTAAGTTTCATAAATAACTACTTCGTATGTAACGAATGCCAAAATTATCACATCCTTCTTTCGAATATGCACGAGAGTCTTGCAGCTGGGATTAGAGAATTAAATGATAACAATGCTAATATATTAAATAGAAATGCCAGAGACTTTGAGTCTTACACTGAAAGTTTTGGACATATGGGAAGTAGCTTTGATACGCTTATTAATAAAATATCAGAGTTTACTAACCACCAGAGCATGATTACGAATGAAGCATTAAATAGCAGCTTAGCTGATACTAAATCTGAAATTATATACATCCTCCGATCTATAAAAAATGACGTAAGAAATCCATCTGATAAATGTATATGCGAATTTACAGATCAGAAAATAAATAAAATAATAGATATAGTCACTAATATCGAGAAAAATGTTACGGATAACAGCAAAATGATATTGGAAGCCATATTAATGACGGGCTGTGGTAGCAGTAAATCAGTACCATATAGCGAGTCGTTGGATATTGGACTATTAATTTCTGAACTAGATTCACTAAAAAAAAAGCTAAATGCGATGGATGACAAAATTGACAACATATCTGCTTCAAATTCATATATCTCTACTATTCAAGAAGAACTAGCTATTAAAAATGTAAACATTCGAGATGAAATTGCCGCTGCTATTAATGAACCAAAAAACTCAATATTCAATGATAATACTTTAGATGCAGATGTAGTAACAAATACCATAGTGTCAACTGTCAATAAATTTGGCACAACTTGGTCATCATCGGATTGGAAGAAGCGAATTGAAAAATTGAGTCTCTCAAATAACTCTAACGAATCTAAAAGGTCTAATGAGTTAACTGATTTCTTTATGAGAGGGGCTCCATGCTATGCTGGAAAAGAATGGGTTGAAGAATTTTTTGAAAGTAAATTTTGTATTCCTATTATGAATTGCCAACGTTTAGCAGCAAATCTAAAAAAAAAGAACAGCTGGTATTCCTCCTGGTTATCTTATAAATATAATTTTGCCAACGCTAATTTTTCTGCGCTAAATAATTTTCTTTTATCAATTGACTTTAATTTTATAGTTGAAGATGATGACATCAATAAGGCGGTTTCTAAATTCTACGAAATTCTATCTAAAGGTTTGGAATTGTATGTACCCTTGGCTCGTAATAGAGACCTTAGTTCTAGTCCTCCTTGGTTTAATCATGAAGTAAAAAAATTAAGAAATAAAAAGAATAAAGCTTGGAATAAGTACTTAAAAGAGAAAACCACTAAAAACTATCATGAGTTTGTAATTTTGTTCAACTCCTACAAACTGACATTAGATTTCAGTTATAACAACTATTTAATAAATGTTAGCTCTCAGCTAAGGATTAATCCTAAGTCCTTTTGGAAATTTGTTAACTCCAAACGTAAATCTGATCAATTTCCCGTCACCATGTCCTATAATGATGTTAGTGCTAACTCTCCGAAATCTATTGCACATCTCTTCAAGCTATTTTTCTGTAGTTCTTATTCAGAAAATCTCTTTGAAGTTGATGAAAATAATTTTAATCACATGATAAACCAACCTGAAAACCAAGTTATCTCAATAGATTTCTCTACTCAGAAAATAAAGAGTTATTTGAATAATCTCAACAGTGATGTATTTCCTGGACCTGACAAAGTACCATCTTTAATCTTAAAAAACTGTTCTGAATCTTTTGCGTTACCATTATCCCTTTTATTCAATCGATCGTTTACTTCTGGAATATTTCCACAATATTGGAAAAATTCATTTATTCGCCCTGTTTATAAAAAAGGTGCTAAAAATATGGTCACAAATTACCGTCCAATAGCAAAACTTTCATGCATACCTAAACTTTTCGAATTAATAGTTTTTGATTCAATTTATGATATTTGTTCTAAACATTTATCAATTAATCACCATGGTTTTGTAAAGAAAAAATCTACGGTTACAAATTTAGTTGAGTCTTGCTCACACTTCCTGAACACTATGGAGGCTGGCTTTCAGACTGATGTCATTTACACAGATTTGAGCAAGGCATTCGATTTACTGCCTCATAGTGTTATTTTATTAAAACTTAAAAAACTGGGATTTCTTAAATTTTTTATAATGTGGATTAAATCATTTTTATCCAATAGATCTTATAGTGTAATGTTTAGATCAGCTTTTTCTGAATCATTTTCTGCCACCTCTGGTGTACCACAAGGCAGCCATCTAGGTCCCTTACTATTCATTATCTCAATTAATGATGTCAACAATCTCATTAACAATAGTAACGTGATCATATATGCTGATGATATGAAAATTTATAAAAAAATATCTTCATATAATGATTGTACTGTACTACAGAACGATCTTGATTCGTTTTTTAAGTGGTGCGGCTATAATAATCTTCTCCTTAATATTGATAAATGCGCTGTTATTTCCTTTACTCGTAGATTGATTCCAATAATAACTGATTATACTTTTAATTCTAAACTAATCAACCGAGTTTCTCATTTTAAAGACCTTGGCGTACTTTTTGACGATAAACTCACATTTAAACTTCACTTTAATAGCATAATTAACAAGGCAAATTCTATGTTAGGTTTTATTAAAAGATGGTCTAAGGAATTTGATGATCCATACATTACTAAATCTTTATTCACTACTCTTGTTCGCCCCCACCTTGAGTACGCAAGCCCTGTCTGGTCACCTCACTATTCCACTCATATTAATAGAATTGAATCTATTCAAAAAAATTTTTTGCGATATGCTCTACGTAATCTTCCCTGGTCTAACCCAATAATCCTACCTCCATACATAAATCGTCTGAAGCTTCTTCAGATGAACACATTGCAATCAAGAAGGGTTGTTGCAGATATCTTATTCATATCCCAAGTATACAATGGTGAAATTGATTCCAAAATTATAAAAGATCAGATTAACTCGTACATTAACACCAGTACGCGTTTTCGTATAGAACATCTTTTTAATCTTCCTTTCCATAGAACTAATTATGGTAAATTTGAGCCAATTAACAGAATGTTAATGGCAGTTAATCAATACAAAAACAGTGTTGACTTTTCTTTGAACAAAACCAGTTTAAAGAAAACCTTGTTTCACTTGCTTCCTTAGTCCTCCTAATTAATCTTGTTTTTCCGCTACTAATATTAACTAATTTGTAGTGTTATAATTAACTTTTAATACTTTTAATAACTTTACATCTTCTCTTTTTTTTCTGATGAAATTTATTATATCTAATTTTGTTTTTTGTTTTTTATAAAAACTATGTTGTATTAAATTTCAAAGTAATTTAAACTTTAAATCATAAATCTTATTTGATACATTGTGTTAATTCAAAATTTTAATAATTAAATTGTATTATATTTTGTAAACTGTTTGAACTAAATAGTAAATAAATAAATAAATATTTTAGTTTGCGGTGATAGAGAGTCCAAACCCCCACCAGGTATATATGTACTTAAATCTAATCTAATCCACATTTATTGAATATTAAGAAATAAAAATTTAATACACGTGAGAGTGGATATACACCCACATTTATAAATTGTTTTAACTAATTTCAATTATCTTAATAACTTTATAACGTGTTTTCGACATTCTAGTCATTATCAAACACCCTGCACAATAAATTTAAAGTTTTTTACTTCCGTAATATACGTATTTGCGTATATAATATATATATGTATATTTTGTTTTTGTTATATTTCATTCATAAGATATTTAAATACTATTTTGTTGGAATCACAGTAAAGTAAAGGAATTTGTCACATTAAGTTTATGACTATGGGAGTAGTTTTTTTTTTTTTTAATGGTGATTGGGTTTTGCTTTGTATGAGGACTCTCTTTTTAT
This sequence comes from Argyra leucocephala, assembly GCA_963942445.1. Lineage (NCBI taxonomy): Eukaryota > Metazoa > Arthropoda > Insecta > Diptera > Dolichopodidae > Argyra > Argyra leucocephala. The sequence goes on along the minus strand of OZ012679.1, from coordinate 28,847,280 downwards.
TTTATTTTTCTACTTTTTTATTTTTTTTTTTTTTATTTTGGGAAAAGAATGTTGTTGTACACTTTATAATTTGTAATTGTGACATTTGAACTATATATATATATATATATATATACTTAAAATTGAAATTTACGACTGGGAATTTTCGAAAAATTTATTATCCTATGTGATTGTTGTTTTCGAATTATGAGTCATCGCAAGAAACGTTCTGAAATTATTAAATTGATAATTTTTGTTTATGTTAATTAAATACAAAATATGACCTGGCAATTTCTCAAGGGAAATTTTATATTTTTTGTTTTCAATGGTATGAATCAAAGTGACAGGTATGAGTTTTGTTTGTTTTGAATTATTTTTACTGTGATAACATTTTTCTGGTAATTAAAGTCCTTCGGAATTTATCATATACAGCTCTGTTATATATGTATAGACATATACTGATTAAAAATTGACGTTGTTTTTAAGACTGGAAATGTCCATCCGTAAACAACAATTCCATTTTTAGATGATAACTAATTAGATAAGACAGCGTAATTTTCAAAACAATCAAGATCGAATTTTAAAATTTGAATTGGAATTTTTTTTTTTTTATTTTTATTTATTTGTTTATTTTATATTTATTTATTTAATTTATTAAATTATGCATATACACAACACGAGATTTTGGAAAATAGAAATTACAAATAAAGGTAAAGTTTGGCAGCTAAAAATAAATTACAACAAATGTGAAACTATTCCTCTTTGGCAATACTTGTTGAAATTTAAAATTAAAATCCTCAAAAATGAAATTTTACCAAGCAAAAAAGCTGTTAATCCAAGCAAATAGAGTTAACATTAACTATTTTTGTTGAAATCCACTCAAAGTGGATAGTGATAGTTATAGTCAATTGCACTTTTTTGTAGTGAAATTCCCAGGTTTATCTAGTAAAAATTTTACACATTTTTAGCGTGGAAGTTAACAAAATTATCGTCTGTTGAATTAAGGTGGTTAGATTGCCTACATTCCGCGGTGTTTTGCAATTCACATTTTGTGCAAAGTACAATGTAACTGAATTCACCGAAATACATCAAAAAAATTTCGGCTTCAATTCATTTTATTTTTGATTTGCGGATTTGGGCGGTTTGGAAGTGTAAGTACAAATTTTAATTTAATTTTTTTCTATATCATGTATCTAATCCAGCTTATGCTTTTGTTTTAGGAGACTGTCATAAAAATAAAAGGCAAGAAAAAACTATAGTATGATTTTTGGAATAAACTAAAGACATGGCAATAGGTTTTACTAAAAGGGACAAATTTACAATTTACAATCCTTGTGACACAAGTTAATGAACGACTTAAATAGTGAAGGCTCGCCACAAAAAGATGTACTCGGTTGGAAGAAAGTTTGTAATAATTTTTTTATTTTAAATAATTAAAGTAGGATAGGACTTTGACGTTTTTTTTGGATTGAAAAACGAAACAAAAAAACAGGCGGTAGTCCTAACAACATACCTCCAATCAGTGATGTTGAAAATGAAATGATATCGCTGTATTATGTGGACTTTTTACAATTATAAATGGTGTCGAAGAATCTGAAAGTTTTGAAGTGGAAATAGAAATGCAAAAAACGAATGCTAACATTCCTCCAACTTACATCTCAACTTCGACAAATATAAGTATGATTCAACGTTAACTTTAGCAAGTGTAAGTGTTATACAACTTCAGTTTCAACAACTGCAAATGTTATTAGGTCTTCTTCTCGGCGCATACAAAACAATATATAATTCAAGAAGTCGTAGATGTTCAAAAATATTTCGATGCACATGAAAGAGTCAATAAAAGAAATTTCAGGTAATCTAAAAGAACTTGTTCAAGTGTCTAAGAAAAACAATGATTATTTAAAAACGAACATATCGAACAATAGAAATAATACATTTCAAAGAGTTAAATGAAGAAAAAAAGCGCCATAATCTACAACTGAAAAAATGATTGACGAAAAATTTGTGATTAAAAAAAAATTTTAGACATTGAAGAAATGAAAATAAAAATGTCTGAAAAATACAAAACTTTTTTTATTTTAACATTAAGTTTGAGAACGCTGAATATACAAAAACATTACTATATATATCTAAATACATATATAATAAAAATATGTAAGTCAAAAATAATAATAGACCAGCTGATCATTTGATATTTAAAAATGTGATTTCGAAAATTTTCCAAATCGAATGAAATGCAGAACATCAAATTTAAATTCGAGTGGAATTAAATCCGAAACTGAATCCACTCTTTTCGAATTTCAATGCAAGACGGATTAATTGTAGTAAAATCCAACAAATTTTTTTAGAGTGAGCCCATAATTATTATTCTGATAATTTTAAGAAGGCTTTGTTATTCTTTATTTACTATATCACGCAAATTACTGAATTAGCCATAAATTAAGTCATTCTCATCAATAATATAATATGACAGGGATACATTTTAATATTCTGATCTTTGATTCCACCTGTATATATATACATATTTTTTTTGTAAATTCTTTGTTCTTCAAATAGACTTATTATAATGATCGGTCAGGTCTGTCATCAATTTAAATATTTTTTCTCTTTATCGGTTCACTTATATTTCAAAGAGAGGCGTTTGAATTTAAGGAAGCACCCAAAATGCCTTCTATCGTATTAATAATTTCCCATATACATGTATATAAACAAAATATACCTAATCCAAATATATAGTTATCCTGGATATTTCCACCTCTAATCCTCAACTTAATAATATCCGACTTAATTATATTGACTTAAAAATTGGCATTTTATTTATTTATTTTATTAACTAGCAATAGCATATGGGTTGTTCTTACAATATATATATATATATATATATATATATATAAGATGATTTGCAATAGTCAAAAATATACCTTTTTACAATAAGGTATATCTATATTATATATATATATATATACAATAATGTAAATACACAAAAAATAAATTTAAAAATTGAAAAAATCCCATTTTAAAAATTGACATAAAAATGAAAAATCAGCGAAAAAATTGTTCGATAACACGAAGAAGGATTAATACTCCTAAAACAATAATAATAACAATAGTAATAATAATAATAATGAAAAAAAAAGAAAAATAAATAATAGCGATTCCCATCAACACTTCAAAAAAATATGAAAAAAAAACCAATAAAAAATGTTGAGTCATTTCAAAAATAAATTCTCTTCCGTATGATGTGATGTCTTATGTTGCTGCCATGATGGTGGTTATTGATATTGCCTAATAGTGATTGAAATTTTGTCTATATAAAGATACAAAAAAAAAATTTAAGATTTGATCAATTGGTCGAACATTACACGTTTTTTGATAAGATTTGAATATATATATATATATATATATATATATATATATATATAAATCATAAGAACGTTAATTGTTCGCATATTGCTCATACATCTATTATATAGGTGAGAAATATATAAAGATAGAAAGAGACATAATATGATCATGTTATAAAAAGGCTTTTCTAATAATTTAGATTTATTTTTTTGATGCTGGTTTCGTATATTAACAAAAAAAAAATTTGTTTTTCACAGACTCCATGATGAATTGGCAGGCGTCAGTGTTAATTTTTTAATGCTTATGTGTCTATATGGTGGTTAATTTGATGAACTAAAACAAAAGATTTTTCGATGAGATCTCAAGAAAAAAAAAACGAAAACAATAAATAAAAATATGATCTTGAAATTTAATTTTTTTTTTTTGTGTTATTTGTTGTTGTTGTAGGTATCTAATGTTAAAATTTCAAATTTACGAAATCAAAAGTAAACATTACATATAAATATCTACAGATTTTTTCAAAGCAAGAATATTTAGATATGTGTGTATAAAACAATGATCTTTCGTATAATTCAAGGAGAGGTGCGCTAATCTTGTAATTTTTTTTTTTTTTTTTTTTTTTTTTTTATTCAATTTTGAAATCATGTTTTAGAAATAAAGAGTATTTAAAATTTATTGATTACTCATTCGATATTATGTTTCACAAGTTTATGCTGGTTTAAACAACTTCAAAAAAACAAACAAAATAAATAAAATACAATTTTCATGTATACATATATATTTTCATATTATCCAGATATTGTTATTATTGTACCTTATAAAGTCGTCGTCAGCGTCATCATTGTTGTCTGAATTAAATGTCTAAGAAATAAATTGATTTTATATTTTAAAGCTCTTGTAACTATAATATACAGTACACCTATCTATAGATATTAGATTAGTTCTATACATATATATTTATACATATATAATATACTACATATATATATAATATAATATATTGATAGTTTCCTGTTTGTAAAAAAAAAACATTAATCTATATTGAAAAAAAAAAATATATTTGAGGTGAGAAAATTGGAAAATTTTCAATTATTTTTTTGAAGCGATAATAATTTAAATCATGTTTAGCACGTATTTTAATAATTTATAAACAATAAAAACAAACAAAAAAAAATTATATAATAAATTGAAGTATCGTATCGAATTAATTTGGTTTCAAAATGATTAAAATTCATGTAATATATTCTGGTCTAATATGAAAATAGTATGTTGTACTATGGTAAAAATGTCTTAAGCAGAGCAGAGGAATTTTTAAAACAAAATGTTAAGTATATGTCCAGAGAACTCCCACCAAACAATAAAACAGTAAAAATTTAGTTAAGTTAAGGTAGTATTTGCTGTTTAGGAGTTATGTGTAACTTTATTTTATTTTATGATTATTGCTATAAGCAGAACTAAGGCGAATGGCGATATGTCAAAATGTCAAAACACATTTCGCCATCATTTATAGGTATATATTATTACATAATTTATTACATAAAGTATATTAGTATATTAAGTGTTACAAATAACCATAACATATGTCAAACGTGCCCTACTCTAGTCCTAGAAAAAATTCTTGAACTCCCAACGATTCATCTATACCTAATCAAGATGGCCGGAGTGACAGTAATAAACCTGCATCTAAGAAATAACCTTTAACACAAAATACCAGGCCACAGTATGATCCTGCAGAAAGTTAAAGTAGGAACCGAAGCAATTGCAATGTCAGACTATAATACAAAAACATTGATTATGAACTTTACTGTAGTTATATCTAAAAGGGAAGAAGCCGAAGGTTTAATATAAGAGCAGAAACTTCAGTATGATATACTGATGGCTCAAAAATTGGGGAAAAAACTGGTGCAAACAATATATGTATATGGCGTATTTGAACCAAGGTTCCAATTGCACTTGGCACATATCCCACTGTTTTTCAAGGTATCACACATCGAGGTATCAGCATTACAATGCAGTAATTATGAATACATAATTTCTGATAACCAATCTGTCTTAAAATCTCTGGCTTCTCTAATTTTTAAATCAAAGCTTATATCTATAGCTGTAACAGAAGTTTAATAAAGCTAGCGGAAAGAAAGAGAGTTACTCAAAAAACTGTAGTAATCTATATAATATAATGCAAATAGATATGTTGAAATTGTGTCGTTGTCGTCAAATAAAACTAATATAGGAGAGCAGCGGAAAACAAGCAAAGCAATTCACAAAATTGAAAAATATAATTTTTTACTACTATTTTTCATTTCTTTTTAAATTTCTAATTCAATAGCGAAAGTCCTAAAATAATTTTTTTTTCACATGATCAATTAAAAAAATCATGGAAAGACTATACGGCGATCAGTGCTTCAGAAGTTATGAGCCATTTTATCTCCACACTTCCTTGTTTTTTTTTGCAGTAAATTTTTTTATTTTCATTTATTTTAAATACACGCATTTTTATTTTATTCATAAAGAAAAAAAAAATTTCATTTCGTAGATATAGGTAGGCCTTCCAATCATAAAGTCTATTTATAAAATTTTATAATACTGCTAATTTCTATAATAGAACTTTTAATTATTATTATTATTTCTGCAATTGTTATAACCCTTGCCTCAATTATTTCAAAAAAACGTTTACGGATCGAAAAAAGAGATCCCCTTTGAATGTGGATTTGTGTGATTATGATTGCAGTAGGCATCATATTATGTGTATGGGTTTTCTTTTGTAATTTACTTTGCTTTTGTACTTGATTTGTTTTTTTTTTCTAATAAACATGAACAAAATCGATACTGCATTTTATGTCTATGTGTTAGAAGAATGAACCACAAATTTTTAAACTATATGTATTTCAATTTGATGATAATCATATCGCATATATTATCATTTCACTCTGTCTACTATGCTAATAGTACGAAAAAATTGTTGCGAGATTTTCAACTAAAATTTAGCTGCCTTACAAATTGTAGCTCATACCATCTACTCACTTAACACAGCCATAAAATGTCTTAACAGGTCAGAAAATTGTTTCTGTTATACACCCAAAATTATTTTCATATTTTGGGAAATTTAAGAAAAAATATCAAATCGGAAGATCAGCTGGGTCAAACAACTGGGCTGGGAACAAAGCAAAATAAAAAAAGATCACTAAACATTTTGTCATTTATTAAATTTATCATGTAAAATTATTTGATTGGAGGATAACTAAATGATTTCAAATAAACGCAGTAATGTAGAATTAAATAAAACAGTGAACAGTTTTTTCAAAATTCACAAATTTGTCAAAAAATCTCTATATTAAATTTAAATATGTAGCAATGATTTAAAAAACATAAATAATTTTTTTTGCTACACTTCATACATTTTTATTTATACATTTACATTTTAAAGGTAGGTACACATACATTTTAAATACATTTTTTAAATTGTCAAAATAGAAAGTATTTTTTGTTTTTGTATTTCTTTATTTTGTTTTTGACGTTCTAAACCCCACAGACTTCAAATCGATGATGAACGGATGAAAAAATTGGAATGATAATATTTACACACATGTAATATATGAAGATGTAATTGCAATTGATGACATAATCTAAACGCTGAGAGCTAGATTTTGCAACAGATTTTATTAACTACAACTGCAATTCAATGTAAGCACATCCAATTATCGTTTTATTTTCCAATGTAGACTACATCCAGCGATGTCTATCTAACTTTTCTTTGGCGTATTCATCCATAACCTTGAAGACCCATCGCATCAGTGACGAAAAGCCAACCAACCAGCTCTTCGAACGAATTTATAATTATGTAAGACTTATGAAAAACCTCGTTTCGTTGGCAGTCAACATAACGAAATTTTTCACCAATCCCGTAAAAACAAATCTATCTAAACGTGAGAGCGGGTCAACCTCCGATCGCCAGCGCGATAATAAAATAAAATTAAAAATTAATTAATCTTCATTATTCTATAAAATGTCCGTTAAAGTCTACCAAAAACAAATGTCGTCGACTATAAAAAAAAATTTTATATACCAAACAGGCTTCAACGAAAATAAATAAAGTACAGACTTTTTTATATTGAAAAAAGAATAAAGTTTACTTCAATAGATTTCCACGATTAACCTTCCGCAATGAAAATGTCTAGAGCATGGTATTCATATTATACAAGGTCAACAGAAAGATCAAAGGTCAGATGGGCTGCTAATATCGAACAAAATACCGATATTAGCAGTCAAATGATGAAAATGATTAATTGAAAAATAGTAGCGCCAAATTTCTAGTATATCTAGCCCTAGCTAATAAAAGTATATTAAAAGTATAGCTCTGCACGAACTCTATAGTGCTGCTTACGAACTTTAAGTAAGTACAAAAAGTAATTTGTAATTTCATAATATATTAATAATAACTATATACACATCAGGCATCACTTTGAACTATCTAATAATAATTGTTTACAAAAAAAAAAAAAAAATTAACATCCCCAGATTCAATTCATTCATTAATTCATTTTATAGGTAAACCAAAATGAAAAATTACCTCATATATACATATAAAATACATATACTCATTAATGAAAGTATTTAAAATATCATTGATTATTTTTAATTGTATATACATATAATATACGTTCCTAACATAATATATATATATATATATATAGATAGATAATAAAGTGTTTTCTATATACGTATTCCACCATCAGAATAATTTATTTAAAAAACAAAAAAAAACACAACATCAAAAAATCATTTTGAAAACACAATAATCTAGCATGTCGCCGTTAACTTCTGTGTGGGAATCTTATCAAGGATTTTGTTTTGTTTTTATATTTTTTTATTTTTTTTATTTTATTACTTTCCAATATAATTCAACTAAGATCACAAGAAACTATAATAGATATTGTACATACATTAAATAAATATATATTAAACAGAACAGAACATCCAGTGTACAGTAAATATACCTCTAATATAATGGTGAGAGAGGAGACAAAATGTACTCCACTTATCATTTGTAGCAGTAGCAGCAGCAGCAATAACAGCAGCACTAACAGTAGCATAATAGTATATCGCGCATATAAGAATTTCGAGTATGAAAAACAAAACAAACACCACCAATTTTTTTTTTTTATTTTTTTTTTTTTTTGTTATTTAAGTGGCTCTTAACTCGATTTTTAATTGAAGAACCGATCATTTTAGTTAACTGCATGAATTAAAATAACAAAAAAAAAATTTAAAAAATAAAATTAAAACAAAGAACACCACGATATTTAACATCATCAACAGTTCGGATTGTAAAGTGGTTTTGTCGGCATTTTATTACTTTACAAATTTTTAATAAAATGTCGGCATTCATCCTTTTATCCAAAGCTACTTACTTACTATTAAAATAATATCCTATAGATTAAAAAAAAAAAAAACAAAAAAAAATAACAAATTTTTTTTTTTCTATCTTAAGTTTTATGTACTAACTTACTATATATATATTTTATATATATATTATGTAAACATGCAAGCAAATATATATGCATTTCTACTATACAACTTTTGTCACAATATACAAAACAATTCACTGATATCACAAAGATAAAGAAGAAGTCTCAGAATCATCACTATTTTTTGTTTTTGTTGTTGTTGTTTTTATTAGCAAAAATTTTACTTTTAGCAAAACTAAACATTTTAGTTTGATACAACACATACCTACCATATATATATATACACTATAATTTATATAATTTCAATTTGGTGGTATCAATAAATATTTATAGTTACATAATACATCGTTATAGTATATTATATACAATTAATCCTGATCTTATATATTATATGAAATGATCCATTATTTTAGAAAAGGAGATTTAACAATGTTTTTTTTTTTGTAAACAAGAAGAAATTAAGAAAAACAAAAAAAAATGTTTAGTGTGGTGGAGAACTTATTGCCTGTCGTCGGTGGTATAGGTTTAAAGAAAATAAACAATAAACAAGAAAAAAAAAATTGGAATCCTTAAACTGTCATTAAAGAAGTTTTTATGTGACAATTGTTATGTAGGTAAAGACATCTATTTTGAAGTAATAAAATGAATTGGATCTACCGGGTGTATGTAAGTAAGTATATATATGTAGTTTAAAAAGCAATAAAGTTGTAGTTATAATAGAATTAATTGGATTAAATATATGTATATATATATATATATACATTTTTTTTATCTATCCTTATATATTTATATACATTAAACTTATAAGCTGTATATAATATTATACTGATAATATATACAATTATATACATATAGGATTATGAACAAAACATAATTAAAGAATAGGATGAAGAATATTAAAATTTTAATAGAAATTGTTATATTCTGTATTATGAGATTGAATATTGATAATTTAACATTGCATCAGTCAAATTATTTTCCTTGGTAATGGTTTACGAATTTCAATAATAGAGAATGGTTTTATATGTGTATAATATGTTGGTTGGGAATATCAGTAATTATATATATATTATTCTGCATTTATCTGGATGTTTGTAAGTTCGACGGAACGCTCCAACACATATACAAATTGCATATGTATACAAATGCATATATATATACAAATTGCTTTGGTGCTTTTTTTTAACCCCTGTCTACCATGCTGAACCTTTGCAGGATTGCATGAACTATATTTTTTTAATTTAATGTTAGTCTTCTTCGAAAATAATAAGGAAAAATAACAAATAATAATAATAATATAAATAAAACAAACAATTTTTTTGATTTATAATAATAAGGACTAATAGAAATTTAATCAATAGTTTAATATGGTATAATAACCAAAAGGCAAACAGCATTTAACACAAAAAAAAAACATAATTCACTCAAATATTATTCTTATCACTTAAAATTATACGCAATAATATACATGTGTATCAGCATATTTGTATTGTATAATATTATACATTATACTACTTTATTGCTTATACCTTTTATTTTTGTCATTATTGTGTGCGTAACTCACTTCACTCAAAAAAAATTATTTTTGTTTTTTTTTTTTATTATTTGCTGTATCTGTATTCTGTATGTTCTGCATGCTCCATTCCAAAAATATTATTTTATTTTCAGTGTTAAGTGTTCACTTTTCACTTCACTGTTCAGGTTCACTGTTCAATCAATAGAACTTGATAGAAGTAGAGTAGGATAATTAACTCTACTTCTACGTCGGATAATAAAACATTGCTTTTTTTAAATTGAAAATTATTGATGAAAATGTTTTTGTATTTTTTGTAAATTTTACCAATTTAGATACAAAATTTTGAATATTTTTTTAAAAATAACACAATACCATAATAACAGTTTATTCATATAGCAAAATAAGATCCCTATACAGTATACAAAAGACAAAATTTATATGAAAATAAGATCCCATTTTTAAATTTGCTCTCGCAGAGGCCACAATAACGCTAATACGTTATAATTTATACTAAATGGAACCCAACTAACTAATTATAACTAAATGGAAGTGAGTACGAGTATACCATACAAAAATACAAACATTTTATACACATTTGTTGGTATGGTACTTCTTTTTCTGTTATATAAAAAAAAAAGATTAGTGTTAGGCCAATATAAACATAAATAAAAATAAATAAAAAGAGATATAAACATAAGTACTGTAATTTCGGAATAAAGAATCTAATGAAAGAAAAAAAGAAACTAGGATTTATTTTGCTTCCGTCATTTATGACGGGTTACAAAGCTAGTTATTATATATACTATGGTGTCGGGACAAAATTAACAATTAATTCTATTGAGATGAAGACCAAAGCTTACCCAGAGCTGTCGCGCTATAAGATGATAATGTAGGTAGTAAAACATATATGTAGCGCATCTATATTATTAATATATAGTATATAGCATATGGTTACGCATGACAAAATTACATAAGACACAAATTCATTGGACAAAATTACACAAGACAAAATTTCACAAGACAAAATTACATAGAGACAAAATCACATAAGATAAAATCACATATAGAAAAAAATTACTGTGCCGTGTACGTTTAACTGCCGACTTTCGGACCGTCTCACCAATCCATAATTTTTTTAAAAATTATTTATGATAACTTTTTCCAGAAAAATACAATTGAAATACGTGATATAGAGTTTCGACCACAATTTCCTGGACTCCGGACCTATTGTCTTCACATCCAAGGGATATCACATTTAAGGGATATTGTACTGATGACAAAAAAAAATTTCGAGGTCTTTAGTCCCAACACTTGGAACGCCAGACCTCTTGTTTTTATTGTCGAGGGCCGCCGCTCCTAAACCCCCGCTACTCATTTATTGGAACCGTATTTTTTCCGATGGCAGGAAACGCATACGGCACAATAATTTTTTTCAATATGAAAAATTGTCCATTTGTTATTTTGTCTCTATGTAATTTTGTCTTGTGTAATTTTTTCCTATGTAATTTTGTCATGGTTACAAAATATACTATACTAAAATAATAATATAGATGCACTACCCTACATATATGTTTTACTACCTACATTATCATCTTATAGCGGTACAGCTCTGAATAAGCTTTGGTCTTCATCTCAATAGAATATAGTTCTTCGAAATGATCGATCTTGCGTCGCTTGTCTTCAATTTGGATTTTTGTCTGCTCCTCTATTCCACGATTACTTTCGGGCTTTCTATTTTAACACCACTGCTTCTTTTTGAGTTTCATACATTTTAATTACGTAGCTAAGCCCATCTTAGTCTTTTACAATGTCTTCATTCTTATTGATATATTGTATTAATTTCGTTGTTATTTCTTGATATATTTTGTTATACCAATACATCTGTATATATATTATAAAGGTTTTTGTAATTAAGATATAGGTATCCATTTAGTAAGAATGCAGTACAGAACAGTGCAAAACACAAAATAGAATGGAATCAGTATACACCAATTATCTGATTTTCGAAAATTCAATAAGAGTATTCTCTCTCTCTCTCTCTCAAGATGCAATCATATAAGAAATTTGGAAACAACAGAAAAAAATATATATACCGGGTGTACTAAAGCATGCGTATCAGCTTTTTAGGAGGAGAGAGTGCTCTACCGATTTGTGATATTTTCAAATTCCGGAAAGGAACGGAAAAAGTTTTTTAAGGCCAAAAATCGCCGAATTTAGCCGATATCGAGATTTTCAAATGGGACGAAGTACTTTTTTTTGCTAATTCGGATTCTACGTCAAAAATTCAAAAACTTTTGTGAAATAAATTTTTTTTTTGTTTTTAATTGTTTTTAATTTAAAAAATACAATAACATTAAAAACAAATTTATTTATGAAAATGATTATTATTAATTTTAGTTTACCAAAGGAAAATTTGGAGGATGTTTGTTTTATTTTTATTAATTTTGAAGAGAAACACTGAGAAAACAAAAAAAAATCATTTAACATAAGTTTCTTTTTTTTTTGTCGTAGAACCCGAATTTGCAAAAAAAAAATACCCCTTCCTATTTGAAAATGTCGATTTCGGCCAATTTCGGCGATATTTGGGCTTAAAAACATCCTTTCCGGTCAATCCCGGAAGTTGAAAATATCAACAATCGGTAGAGCACCCTCGATTTAGTTATAATAACATTTTTTTTAAATCTTAAAATAACGGCTCCTTTCCCTCGTAAAATGCAGTCATGCTCTGTAATACCCGGTATATAACAGAAATATACAAATATAAACCTCCATATAGATCTACGGTATTATATAGGGAGTTATCTCATTTAAAAAAATATTTTAAAAGAACCATATACTATTTTAAAAGTATATCAGTCTACTATAAGGGATGTTAATTGAGTATTAATTGTTGGACCAATTTGATGACTGATCAGTAGTGGAATAGTAATGGTAGATTAGTATATAGTTAAACTTACCTGTTACATTTTTCTTTGCTTTAGTTGCGGAATGAATGCATTTTTTTAACAGCAATAATGATTGCATTACAGCTATATATACACAATCAATTATTTACTTAAATATTCATTCAGTAGACGCCATACAGACCTTGAAGGTTTAATATTTTCCTTCATTGCATGTCGAATGATTTTAACTTTACTTTTTCTAACTTCCCACGGTTGAGAAAATTCTCTAAGTTTTGATTATACATTTTTTTTTATATCCATCTATATTTCAACTCTACAAAGAAGATGTGACTTCGACCACCCGTTCTTGATAGTATATATAGATGAAATTATAAAATTCAAATTTAGTACAATGTTTTTTAAAATTTTATTTACCTATTCAAGTTTGTTCAAGACTAAGTATAGAACAGATTTATCAATACCTTCAATTACTATAATTTAGAATTGTTATTGTTTTTCGTTTTATTCCAATAGGTATAACATTTTTAAAGTGAAGCTTCTGGTTCAGTTCTATATCCAAATAATCTCTCTCTATAATGATCAAACTAATTTTATGCGTAATTCGATTTTTTAATAATTTACTACACAATTTCCTTAGTTTGATTTTTTTGAACCATAGCACCCCAAATTTTGAGCTATATAAGTAGCTTACATGTTGAGCTAAACATTATAAAAGCTCATATTTCAGGCTTGTGTGTTTAGCTTAATTGTGAGCTAGCTCTAAACTTGAGCTGAGCGTGAGCTGACCTTTAGATGATAAAAGAAAAAATAAATTTGTCATTGTTGCATACAAAGTAATAATAACAACAACAAAAACAACAACAACAATATATATATATATATATATATAAATATATATATATATATATATATAAATATATATATATATATATATAAATATATATATACATATATATATATATAAACAATATATAATATGTATATCTATACTGCGAAATAAACAAAATTATCTATGCAAAGGTCATGAGAAAACAAAATAAAGCACAAAAAAAATAAACCAAAAAAAAAACAAATCTGCAGATTTTGCAGAAGAAACAAATGAAAAAAAAATTGATCTAAAACAGAACAAACAAAAATAATGTTTAAATATTAATGACAGGAAATTAAAAAATTATTTTTAACAAATTTTAACATATCCATATATACATATATATATATATATATATATTATATACCTATATGTATAAATTATAATTAATGATTTTAATCATTTCTTTCAGTGCACTTTCGATTCGGTGCCTTTCTGCTGCTTTGTCTTTTGTTTTTTTGTTTTTATTTTTATTATATTTTTTTGTTATTTTTGTTTTTGTATTTTCTGTTTTTTTTATTTATTAACATTTAGGATGTGTTGTAAATACATACCTTGAATATGTCACTCGAGACTCGAATACATGGGTGGCCATCATTTTAAATTGTTTTGTTTTTTTGTGACATGATTTTATAAAAATGAACATAAAGTACCTATATATATACACTTATATACCTATATGTACCTTTAATATCTCGCGGTAATAATGATGACAATACCTAAAATTTATATACATCATCAGAATAGATGTACTTATATACTAGTCTCTTATATTTATTTAACATATTTGAAGGGGCTCTTTAAAATCATTTCACAGTCTTATTTTAACTTCAATCTATCTTCTATATACATTTTATAGATAGTAATGATGTAGACAATATATATATATATATATATATGTATATATACATAATATAGACTTTTGAATGAGTGAATGAATATTTATGCTGGGAATTTATATAGTTTTTTCATCAAATTAAATATTTCTGATTGTTTTTTGGTTTTTTTTTTGTTTTTTCTGTATTGAATGCCGGCCCTTTATTTTAAATTCAAAAAAATAAAAATAATAAAAAAAAAAAAACAATTAATTTCAAACGTATCTTAATTTGTTGAATATTCAAATGTAGCATGCTGCCGTTTCCAGTTTAAATTTGTTGTTTTTGTTTTTTCTGTTTTTCTGTTTTTTTTTTTTCTATATTTCCCTTAAAATTTTGTAGAAAAGAAAACTGATTTTTTTTTCCAAAAAAAAAAAAAAAATAAAAAATAAATTTCTTCATTTCATTTTTAAGCAATTCAAGATCTATATAGGCTTGAAGTACATATACATATACCAGAGAGATATGATGAGTATAAATGAATATGTAGATTTGGCGCGCTGGGTACCTTAATATTGCGCTGTTGGTTTCAATCTTTTCCGTTTTTTTTTTATTATTTTTTATTTTTTAGTATTTAAAGCACACCCATAAGAGCGTAACGGCGTCAAGTGTATTTTCGTTAGATTACAAATTTGGCGCCATTCATAGAGCCTCTCATGAACCAACACAAAAAATTTAACAACAACAACAACAACAAACGAACGAAACTCTGAGATTAATGAATTAACGGAAAATGAATTTTTAAAAGATTACTTGCAACAATAACAACAAAAAAAACTAACTCATTCGTATGTAGATATATACGCAGTGCCAGAGTACCAAAAAAACATAAAATTTCCGAATTCATTTTGGAGAAAGGAGGCAGGAAAACAAACACAAAAAAAAAACTAAATTCATACCAATATGAAAGTTTTGTAATTTGAATGTGTGTGAAGCATGAAAATATCTGAAAAGGTTTACCTCACCAGTTGTTGTCGCCTACTTTTTATACCTTTTTAAAATAATTTTAAAATATACGAAAGGTCCATTTTTTTTTTGTGTTATTCATAAACTTCATGACTTTGCTTTAAAAAACTCTTCATCAAATTTGTAAAAAAAAACGAGAAAAAAAGTTTAATTTTTTTTTTGTGTCTATATTTTTAGTATTTTAAATTAGATCAGTTTTTTTTTTGTTTTTTTTAAATATTATTATTGACTTTATATTATACAGAGTAGGTTAGATGAAGAGAATAGTGGGGTAAATAACCCCAATGGGAAATCATTTTATTTAAGAATGAATTTAATTCATTCATTAAAAATTTACAAAAAAAAAAAGGAGAATAAATATGTCTGGAATTTATTAATGAAATTTTATATGTATATATATATATATATGTATATATATATTAAATATATTAAAATAATATATCTGTACATAAAAAATTGGAATCGACTAAATCAAAATTAACCATATCTAATTATGAGAATGCATTTAATTTGAACTATACATATATAGTTCAATATATATATATATAAAAGTGGACAAATTTTGATTGTTAAACTTTTTTTTTTAATTTTAGAATTAATATTATTCGTTTTTAAAGGATTCAATTTTGATTTAGATGAGACGAATTTTATTTTGTTTTTTTTTGTTTTGGTTTTTTTTTCAATAAAAATTTTGTTAATACAATTTGTTTTTGACTTAGTTGGTTAACATTATTGAGATGAACTTGAGTTTGAGTCTGCAGCTGGTGCTATATTTAGTTATTAATTACTGGTGACAGATTCATTGTTTAAGTTGAGTTCGATGACTTTATTTAGCACAAACCAAGGGGGCACCTAATTTTGGAATCTTTCTATGATGTTGATAGTAAATGACTGTAAAATTATAATTAACATTAGTATGACTTAAGAATTATATATATGGAGCTTTCAAAGAACCATAAGATAGCCAAAACAAAACTTGAGCAATACCAGTTCTTCGATAAAAAGATTAAAATACCTACCAATTCAAAATAGAATGCGAGTGGGATGTCAAGTGGAAGAGAATTCCAAGATTTTTATTTTAACCCTTGCGATGCCAACTACGGATTATTTTGTACTAGGTAAGTTTTTCGATGCCAACTACGATTTATTTTGCACTAATCAACACGACTAAGTTAATCAACACGATCAGATCGATTAAAGTTTTTCTTTCATTGTTGCACAGAAAATTGAATGAATAAACTATAGTTTTGAAAATTCGATTTAAAATAACCCAAATTTATACCAACCGCTATTTTCTTGTCTTTTATATAAAGTTTAAGTTTAAATTTTATATAAAACCCCACAGTGTTAATTTGTATAAATGGCCTGCTGGATTAGTTTCACGAAAACTATCTTAGGGGATCGATATGGTCTTACAAATGTCAATATATGTGGCTTAGTATTGTGATGGTGACAGACGGTTGTGGTGTTGCTAAGTATATATAAATAATCAGTATTGATAGAGCCTAAATTTATGAAAGATCTGCAACGAAGTAAAAAAGAGATGAAAATCGAAAAATAAAGCCTTCAGGAAAAAACTATTAAAAACTACTAAAATATTATTAGAATATCAAATTTAAAATCTCAATATCTAAATTAAAGTAAAAATATAAACATCAATGGTGTTCGATACACTAAGAGTTTAACAATATAGTTCATTGTTCATCAGATTGAGAAATCAAAGATCAAAGTTATAAAATCAGAAAGAAAAATTCTGGTTAACATATTGATTTTGATTATTCGTTTTTAAATTAAAATGTAGATGCACGGTTATTACATCATCATCAGAAGGCAGATTAACCCAATTGTTATATAGGTATCTAACTCAAATAAATATAATTGAAAAATTTAATCATAGATTATAACATATTGCAATTAATATATAACATAAAAATTAATTACAACAAAAAAAGATTGAAAAGTTAGAATAAACTTTACAGTCTCTTAAATTAAATATTTTTTTTAATATAATTCAGTTTCATTTAATATCTTAAATTGCATATATATATATATATACACATTATTTTAATATCTTTGTTTTTTTATTATTATTATTATTATTGTTATTTCTTTTTTTACTATAACTTAATCAAAATTACAATTAAAGTCAGTACATATAGCTACCAGGACTACCGTTTTTATGTTTGTATTATTAATATTTTTTTTTCGTTTTGAAAAATCATACAAAGTAATTTTTTACAGCAAATAGGCATTGTTGTTTATACACCTTAATCAGTTTGCTTATATTATAATTATAGTTTATTGAAAATTCGGTTAGATTAAATTTTAATCCATGCTTTACTGATCTGTAAATTTGTATAACTACCTATATATTTATATTATTATTATTATTATTATTTCTTTATTTATTATAATTAAAATTATCCATCTGCTCGGTCCATCTGCTCGGTCCATCCAAATGGTCCATCGGCTTTATATTTTTATTACAATAGTTTTAAAAAATTTTTTTTTGTTTACATTTTATGCATTTACATAATTGTTTTTGTTTTATCTCTTATAATAAGAGTCTAACGGTATTTATTTAACTTAACAAAATTTCAATTTTTAATTTTACATTTTATTATATATTTATAATAATTTTACAATACATAAAAATCATCATCAATCAGCATTGGTCGATTTACCATGTAATGTGTTCCCACAAACATATAGGTATCTTAGAAGTTTTAGTTTAGAGACAGGTTTTTTTTTTTTTTGTATACGCAGGCTGGTGGGAATCTTACCCACTAAACCACACCCTTTCTATATTGCGATCTAGTCCTACAGGATTAATGAGCAATTTTTTCTTGGCTTTATTTTATTTTTAAATGTAGACTACATCCAGCGATGTCTATCTAACTTTTCTTTGGCGTATTCATCCATAACCTTGAAGACCCATCAGCATCAGCGACGAAAAGCCAACCAACCAGCTCTCCGAACGAATTTATAATTATGTAAGACTTGTGAAAAACCTCGTTTCGTTGGCAGTCAACATAACGAAATTTTTCACAAATCCCGTAAAAACAAATCTATCTAAACGTGGGAGCGGGTCAACCTCCGATCACCAGCGCGACGAGTCCTCAAGAATGTTGGTGATTATTGCTGCACTTACTCAAAAGGTTTTACTCTTTTGAGTCGTCTGGCTAAATTTCTATTACCCAGGAGCTCGACTACCTCCACATTTACATGGTGCTGAAGCCTTTTTTCGTGGCTTCTTGCAAATTTCTGTATTTCCTTATCGACAGTTTCTATTTACAAATCTCTATGTAAGTCATAGTTTCTTATGAACCAGGGCGCGTTCACAATGTTTCTTAGGACTTTATTCTGGAACCTCTGAATAATATCTCTATTACTTTTTTTGCTGCATCCCCATAGCTGGATCCCATATAACCATACTGGTTTCAGTATTTGTTTATAGAGCAGAAGTTTGTTTTGTATTTTTAAGGTAGAATTCTTACCTATGAGCCAGTTCATTTTTCTATTTCGGATTTGTAGTTCTTCTTTCTTGTTTTTTATGTGAGCTTTCCAGGGAAGTTTCGCATCTAACGTCATACCAAGATATTTGGCAGTATATGAATGGGGTATTTCTTTGACCATTTATATATACTGGTTTATGGTAAATTTTTTTATTTGTGAAATCCACATGTACTGACTTAGCTTCATTTGATTTCAGCCTCCATTTTTTTGTATAATCTTGGACTTTTGTTATAGCTCTCTGCAGCTTTTCGATGAAATCTTTATTATTTTCCCCAACAGCCAGAATCGCTGTATCATCTGCAAACGTCGCAATAATATTATTTTCTAGTGTAGGAAAATCACAAGTGTACAGCAGGTACAGTACCGGACCAAGTACACTTCCTTGAGGAACCCCGGCATTAATTTCTTTAAGATCGGAATATGCTCCTTCCTGTTTTATGTAGAAGTATCTCTCTGATAAGTAGCTTGCTATGATTTCCGAATGTTCTTTTGGAAGGATTGTTTTCATTTTACAATTCAACCCCTTATGCCACACCTTATCGAATGCCTGAGCCACATCCAAAAAGGTTGCTGAACAGACCTTCTTCTCCTCTAGAGCTTTTTCAATAGTGTTTGTTATTCTGTGTACCTGGTCTATTGTAGCATGTTTTTCTCTAAAACCGAATTGGTGATCCGGGATTATATTCTTTCTTTAAATAATAGGTTTCAGTCTTGTTTAGAGACAGGTGAATAAATATCTTTTAAACTGTCTGTAAATTTTATGTACCTATACTAACTCTTCTATTCTATTATATTATATTCTTTTTCTTTTGTATTCTGTTGAAATTTTGTTTATTTCTTTATATCCTTATTTTTAATTCTTTAAATAGGAGGTACCTATAGCTATACAAAAAAAAATCTGATATACATTTAGAGTCTACACACTGACTGCAATGAAATAAACAAAATAATTAAAATCAAAGGTGAATCATACTGTTACGAAGCACCCTGTTCATATACATTAATTTCAACTTTCAAAAATAACAAATTCTACAAAATTTTCTAAAATAATAAAAAATTGTTAGGGGTACATAAATTATGAACATAACGTAAAAACATTACCACCAATAAATAGTAATGAAATAACTTGTTCGCTACAAACTTCGACTCCCAGTTGTTCTTATATATATATAAATAATTCTACAAATAACATATAATAATCCCATTAATTCCTCTAGAATATTGTGAAAGAATAAAGTAGAGTTATTGAAATTCAGGAAGACAACAATATGAAATGAAAGAGGCATTTTGCACAATACTTTAGTTTTAACTTCAATTTACAAGTTCAATTTTTTGTTAAATAATCAGTGCTATTCCATATTATAATATATATATAACATAATATATGTATCATATGTATGTTTGTATAATTTTTTTTATAAATATACTTACTTACTTTCTTGGCGCTACAGACCTGAAAGGTTCTGCATATTTCACTCAATGTTGTCCTCCACTGATTCCAGTTACGAGTAGTTTCTCTCTATACATTATATCCAATCAAAAGTAGCTTGGTTGGAATCGACAGGGACCACAGAGTAGCAGTTAATTAATCGTTGAGCCAAATACGCCACTGTTCAGTGTTTCATTCACGTGTTTACATTAAATGTTGACTGCTGGACACTATCTTCTCCTCCTGATGAGCAAAATGTAAGTAAGGGTCAATATAGGTACACTAAATTTAAGACTGAAACATTTAAAACATAATAATGTAATAAAAAAATAATACCGTTTTGTGTCAAATTAACTATTAAATATATTTTACGAAATATTTTTGTAAATACACACCTTTTTAAATTTAAAATATTTAACGAACATTACAAATCATTAAATCTAAAATTTTAAAATTTTTTAATTTTTTTTTTAAAGTAGGTACCTCTAGCTGTATATCTTATAAGTAATATAAAGTTAAGCATTAAACTATATAGGTACATTGACATTATTTTCCTAATCACAAATTTCGTAATTTAAAATAACCCTCTTGAACACGAATATACCTAACTATACTAAATAAAAAGATTTGATAATAGTTTGGCTTATCAGAAAAAAAACATGTACCTACCTATAAGATACATTTCATTTATGTATACCTATATATATATATACACAATAATAAAAATTGATGCTGATAGCCCAAGCAGCTAGAGCTTAATAAAAAAGTAATTTATATTAGAATTTCAATTGTAATAAATGTTAATATAAATAAAATAAATAAAATAATAAAATTGAAGCAATCAAAACCTTGATAAAATTTTTAAAATCAGAATTTATTTCAAAAACGTGTCGACTATCGATTAAAAAGTTCATTGAATCAATATCGTTATCTTTCTAATTAATTAATTTTAAATTAAAAATTAACAAATAAATAAATACGATTATACGTACAGGCACCTTAAACTCTGTTTATTAAAATGAAATTTCAAAATTAAAATTCCTATATTTTGTATATACAAAATTAAAATGGCAATATACCTATATAACTTTTTAATTTTGTTAATGTGTTAAAATTTTAGTTAAAAATTCACCTTCTATAATTAATAAAATTTCCAAACATTGATATACTGTCATACTGATATCCACACCTGTCCCAAATTTAACTCATTACAACACCTAAATTTACTAATAATATAGTTATTGTGATGATCAGTATATATATTGTTTAATATATATATATTTATATATATATATATATAAAATATATATTGTCTAATTTATTCGTTAAAATATTATTTAATTAAATTAATTATTTATACTTTAAAATATCTGACGCCATATTTAAAAATAATCAATTTGTTAATCAAATATTGAAATACATATTATCTCATAGATACATTTTCAAAAATATGCATTCAGTTAAAATTCCTTTAAAAGAATTACAAAATTAAGAGCCAAATATAACACATTCTTTCACTGTTGAAGTGAAAAAAAAATATATTGTTTTTTTTTTCTTTTTTATTAATTTTGTAAATTACTTAAATTAGGAGGAGTTCTTAAAACAATCATTATTACCACAGCAAGTGAGTAATCTACATATTAACATATTATGTATATTTGTATATTCAATGAATTTCGTAAATTAATTTTTTTTTCTATATTAAAGGTATTCTGATATCATTAATACAAATGAAAAATACAAATAAATTTGACACGTTCATTAAATAACTTCAATAAATCCATTTTTATATATATATACTTATATATAAATCCAACCAAATAGGATAAGTATATAAGCATATGTGAATGTTAAATAAATTACCACCAACAGTTTCAAAATAAAATTTCAAAATGAAGAAAATTTTATAAAAAAATTATTCTAACCCTACTACAGTAACACTGTCGAATACATTTTCAACCAATTGGCGTTGATCTTCACACAACTATTCCCTTTATATTTAAAATGTAATAACAAAAATCTGTTGCAGTATAACGCTATTTGATTGGTTGGTGCTAATAGCTGGGTGATCTATTCACATGTTTTCTTTATTACTTAAAAATTAAAATTCCCTTGTTTAATATATGAAAGAGTGAAGTATATATATATTTTTTTTATATTTCTATCTCTTTCACTCTCTTTTTAAACACTTATCAAATTTTATCAGTTTTATATATTACGCCTTTTGTTGAGTGAAGATCATTTTATTTTTTGTTTTGTTTTTATATAAGCTAAAAACACAAACAAATCAACAGAATAGGTATGTGATTTTATTGATTAAAGACAGAAAGAGAAAAATATATATTTAAATGTATAGGAAAAAATGAGAAATAAAATTAATTTCGGCATTTTTAATTTTTAGTTTCATTTCGATCGATACAATCTGATTCTGATATTGGTTTTGCTTTGCGAAGATCGGATATTTTCTTGTTTATGGATAAAAGAGAGTGAGAGAGAAATATTATAATAAAATGTTAACACAAATTTTCTTTCAGCGATTTTCTTTTTATTGTTGTGTATGTGTGTTTGCGTATGGAATTTTTGTATTGTGTGTGCAATAATAAATATACATTTTTCTTATCTGCGATTTTTTTTTTATAACAATAATTTAGTTTTCGAAATTGAATCAATTTTCGTTATTTATTAGGAAACTTTAAGAAATTGTTGTAATTTTTTTTTTTGCAAAATTAAGTTATTTGCATTTAAAAACATGTTTTTCGTGGTTTAATAGATATTAACAATATTTTTTTGTTGTTAATGATGGATATTGTGTTAATATACGGTCAAACACAGGATAGGTAATATTTGATTGTGTTACTAAACTAATTATGATTATATGTATTATATTTTAGTATTATCATTGTTATGATTATGCTGTTATGTTACATTATGTTGTTTGTAGTATACTAATTGGAAAAAAATGTATTTAAAATTTTAATATACCTACAAACAACTTTTCATTTAAATTGATCATATTAATTTTTCCACGATAATTTTCTTAAAATTGTTACGATAAACATGTTCTACTTATGTGATCGAATATTTAAGGAAAAATATCAATAAATAGTCGATCTAAATTAAGCCTGAGGAAGTTTAATGCTACACGACATTGCTGTCCTAGATTGGCGACATAGAATTTCACATATGGTTTTAGAATTGAAAAATTCAATGAATTTTAGAAATTTGATATTAAAATATATATATAATTTAGTATGTTCAATTCCGTGGTATCACAATGAACCCTACAACTCTAAGTGTGTCGGCATACTGTCGGCAGGCACTATTACCTACCAGACCTATCTAGTCTGCCCAAAGTTCAAAATCGAACAAAATAAATTAAACGTGTTGCATTAGAAATCCAGCAGAATTTTATAGGTATAATATGTGAATAAAACTTGTTTGGTAGTAGGACAGGATGGCATAACAATTGAAATTAATCAGTATTATTATTTATTAATTAAACAATTATTGTAGTCTTTACAATATGTATTATTATACCTTTAAGTAAATGCTAAAAAAACTCGTTGAACGTAAAATTTAAAATTAATTATTTTGAGTTTGTTCCCAAACAAACGAAATGTTTAAAAATGAACTTTCATCAAAATCACAGTAATTTATACTACCATGATTATAAGGTTATATAACATTATATATTAGCACGATAATGGGTATGTATTGACAAGCCACTGTTTGCTTCAAAATTACGCAATGCGATTGTATTTGTCATTACTGATAACAATCGAATCTGCGAGGGTCTTTATAATTTCAAGAGGACATCAACAAATATATTCTCTGCGAAAACTACGCTGAAGTGGTTTGAAGGTAATATGTTTGTTTGACAACCTGACAATGATCTCAAAGACATCCTTTTCAGAATATCATTATTACATACAGCAATCCGTTTCCGCCACGGCATTATTCTACGTGTGAGCCCATAGACATGATTAGGACCATTAATTATTCGCCGAGCAAACCTGCGTTTATACAACATGCACCTGAGCCAAGTTTTCACCAAATCTTACCTGGGCAGTGGCAGAGAGTATAGTCAAAAAAATGTGTTTAATGTCTATTATATATTATTCTAAACATCGATATCAAGATCGTAAACTAATATTATTATTGACAAGTCCCAAGTCTCTTAGTTAACAATTTTAACTTATTAACAAAAAACAAACGCTGACCTATATTACAAATATAACCATCATTATTGATTGTCCTAATCTTATACTTCTATTATAAACTGAAGCAATTTTCTATATATAGTTTTACATTTGTTAACAAAACTCCCTAAAAAATTCACAAGACCTAATTTTATACCAGTCAAAACTCAACTGTACCTACTGATTTTAATTTTGTAATAAGCCTCTGTTATTGGTATATCGATATTTGAATCAGCGGAATCGAAATCATTTCATTTGTGGCCAGTCTATCCGCCATCTAATTCGCCTTGATATTATAATGTCCAAGATAACCTAACAGTTTTAATCTGTACATTCTACTGGAGATTTTGAAGCTACTATACTCATACAATTGCCTAACAAGAGTGACTTGATGTAAAATAATTTTAGTGTCTTTATTAACGGTTGATTGACTCTCTCTATAGATGGTAATGTTTGTAGCTGGGATAATATAAACATAAACAATTTAATGTAGCTTTCCATTTGTTCAGAAGGTTATGCCCCATGAAAGTTTCACAGGATCTAACCTTATGCCAGTCAGAGCTCAACTGTTTTCTAATTATCATTTCAATTTTGCAATAAGCTCTTATTATCGAATATATGGATGATTGAAATTATGGAGCTGTGATCTACTCTTTCTCATCTATAGTCTATATCTAATTCGCATATTAGAATGTCGAATAAAATAACCTAACAGAGTTTTACTCTGCATATATATTAAACTGAGATTCTAAAGCTATACTATTCATACAACTGATGCTTACTTAGAAATATGCCTAATGTCCTTCTATCGCTATTAAGTCCCAGTCGGTATTAATTTATTTTAGATTTTTTTTATGGGGACTTCTATGTAAACACGACTTTTTCAGATCTATTACTTCCACATTTGCTATCTTAGAATTTCAGGTCTATGTACTACACCGAAGCATCCCCTGGAGGTAAATCTCTTATTAAATCCTCGGCTTCTTCTCTTTTATGTATTGAAAGAAGTTTAATGTCCTTTTTTGTCATTTAATCGATTCTCACTATAGATGATAATGTCTATTTATAGCTGGCATAATAACACTAATTCCAAAGCCCTATAGTTTGGCAATCTATAATAGATTTACTTATATTTAATTTTTCAATAAAAATACCATTTTAAAATATTTCATATCATCCCTAAAAAAAAAAAAAACCATCTCACCTGTGAACATTTACTCCATCTTTATATTTATTTACTTAATAAATTGTATTATTTAAATTTTAATAAAAATAATGCGTAAAGTAAACAAACATATACTTTTATATACAAACTACTACAATAAAAAAAATCGTTATAAGAGAATTCAAAAAATACAGATTACAATTTTTCAGTTCAAAAGAGCCCAACCAAGTCACAATTCAGTTTTAAACTTCGAGTAGAATTTTTTTTATTTTCATTTTCATTTTTTTTTTTTTATTTAATAGTATTGATAAAATTTTCTTCTTAATACACTTACATTTAAACAAACACATTTATATTTTAAATATATATTTTACACATTATATTACAAACACATTTATACGGTGTAAAGAATGTGAAGATGAACCTGCCTTAAAAAACGAAGTTTAAAACCAGTTCAGTTCTTAAAGTTAACTCGTATTATAAAGACGTTCGTTATTCCGATATAAAAAAAAAAAAAATAGTTTTAAAGCAAATAATAAATTTGATAATAAAATTAAAATACAATTAAAAAATTAAATAATAAAAAAAATTATGAAATGATAAAAATATGAATTTTAAAACTAGAAATTTCAATTGAAAAAAAAAATGTGTTAAAATATAAAGTTAAAAAATATTATGAAAAATAAAATAAATAGTTAAATAAAAATTTTTATTAAAATATTTAATAAAAAAATAGAAAAAAAAACAAAGATTTATTAAAAAATATATATATAATTATAAAAATTATATATTAAAAATATACCTATGTATAATTTTAATGAAAAAAACGTGCTAATAAAAATTAAACAGGTGTAATAAAAAATTAATTAATACACAAACGATATTCGTTTTCAAAGGATTACCATATTATATATACTTAAATAATAAATAAACAAACAAAAACAACAATATATAATATACAATATTATTAATATAAAAATACATAATAATAATAAAAAACAAAAATAATATCAAAATGATTACAATGAATGAATTAGTGGATTTAAGAATGCAACAGCATATTGCACATGAAATTTACCGTCAACAAATTATGCAAAGAATACCAGGTAAAATTTTTATTAAATATTTTTATTTATACTTTATAGAAATTATTGCACAATCATCAATAATACTTTTATGTTATGTAAAACTTTCACAAATTTGAATTTAAGGTAACTGTACTCATAATTTTAATTTAATACATTGGTATTTCCATAAATTCGTAATTCCGTCGGGTTTTTTTTTTTTTAGAATTTTTATACAAGATAAAATTTTTAGGTTTTTGTACAATGGAATCAAACTTTTGGTAGCTCTCTTGTTCTTCTTGTATATTCTAACGGTAAGTCGGTAATTGTTAGGTGTTTCTTGAACTATAATTATTTCAAAATTATATGATCGGGTTGTTCTGATCGTTATCGTTATGATGATCGGTCTGTTTTGATCGTTATCGTTAAGATGGTCGGTTTATTCTGATCATTATCATTATGATAATCGGTTTGTTCGAATCATTATCGTTATGATGATCGGTGTGTTTTGATCGTTATCATAATGATGATCGGTCTGTCCTGATCGTCATCGTTATTATGATCGGTCTGTTCTGATCGGTCTGTTTTGATCGTTCTGTTCTGATCATTATCGCTATGATGATCGGTCTGTTCTGGTCATTATCATTATAATGATCGGTCTGTTCTGATCGTTATTGTTACGGTGATCGGTCTGCTCTGGTCCATATGAACACTGAACACTAATCTGCTTCAATTGATCGTATATATATATATACTATTTTATATTAGGTATATATTATTCGATTTTACTTTCCAAATTTCATTATGTACTTACTTCTTTTTCTTTAATATAATTTACTAATGTATATAATAATTTTATTTTAGCTTTTAATATAATTAAAAATAAGTCATTGTAACTTGCTTGAATTGCTTGAATTAAGCTCGTAAATAAATAAATATAATAATCTCTAATAACTATAATAAGTAATAATAATTGATTTATTGGGCTCAATATCTATTTTTACTATATTCTTATACTTTAAGTTGTTTCCTACATATAATCGATAGCTCTAATGCGCTAATTATAATGATATGTAATATGTATAAATGTCAAATTACATAGTATAATCATGTCATAATTATTGTCAATGTATAAATGTCAATTTGACATAGATATTTGTAAAAGCATATGTGTCGACCCATAATGTTATAGTAACATTAGAATCTATGTTTCACAAAAATTTAACGAAATTAAACTTAGTTATAGAAGGTTTTCTTATAGAAGGTTTTTTTCATATACTCATAACATGATTTTAATTACGCACCAACTCAAATTTATTTGATCTATATATATTTAAAAATGTTTGTATAACATGATTTTCATTTCTAATTCATAAAATGATTGCATCTCAACTCATATTGAAATTTTGATTATATAAAAAATAATATATAATTAAATTAAAATAAATTTATTCTACAGAGTTTATACATTATGCATTATGTATAACTACAATTCATAATGTAGTTTTTTTATTTATATGTATTTATATAACAGTACACAAATCTGCAGTTAAACTACAGCCCTTGTCCCCTTTTGGAATATGATATTTGTAATTATTTGGTATACATAATATATATATTTTGTATATTATAATATATTATTTTCCTTAGTTTTTAATTATTATATGTTTTTTAACATTAATCTAATTAATTTTTAATTACTATTATGATCATGCGCAATTGAGCTCTATACACAATCTTTTTTAACACTTTTTGTGAATAATAATATAGTTAATAAATGAATAATTAAAATAAAATAAATAAATTGTATATAGTTAAGTATAAATAAAAGAAAAAAATCATTAAAAAATATTTTGATTGATTCTCATAACTCACAGATGTATTTATAACACTTATTAAGTTATATGAAATCGATCAGAGATAAATACCAAGAGTTTATCTTGACCATCTAATCTTAGTCTGATCTAAATTCTAATAAGTTGATCTACAATACCTATATTAGTGTATACAATATACCAGTATAGTGTTCGATGATTGAAACACCCTTAAATAATTATTAAAATCGTATTGGTCTGACTATATAATCTTACTCTTATGTCTGAAAAGTATAAGCCATACAATACCTACTAGTGTTTCCAATACCAGTATAGTGTTAGATGAATTAAACACCATTAAATAATTATTCAAATTGTATATATTATCTATAACAGAACAAATTTAAAATTTTTTGAATATACCTGCGTACTGTCTGCATATGTTAATTTAAAGTTGGTCATATCTATCTAGGTAATTAATTATTATTAGAAAGAACACTCTTGTTGGCTTAAATTGAAAAAATAAACTTATATAGGTTCATCCTGTTCTATCCTAATGTGTGCTATTGCTATCCTAAGTAATTTGCTATACTATGTGATATCCTTATTTTAAATGAATCGTTTTGACCAGTTTGAATTTTGAATTACAGCTGTACAAATAATCATACAAAAAGCTTTAATTTTAATTATATTTATGTACTTCATTATATATTAAAACAAATTAACAATTCATAAAGTTAGATGTAATAAAATTAAAATTTAAAAACATTTTCATTATGCATTTATATACATATACAAATAAAAACGGTACAGGACCTCGATATCAAATTTTTAACAATAATAAGCAAATAGCCCAAATAGCAGAGCTTACAAATAAATTCATTATATAATTTTAATTATAATAAATATACCTAAATATAAATAAATAAATATAAACGAAGTAAGGTCCAAAAATTTTCTATATATACTTTATAACATTTAATAAAATTTGTAATTTGAAATGTAGATTATGTATTTTATAGAATATTTTTTAAAATAAAATATAATTAATATATAAAAATATATTTATAGATCCATTTCCATTATTACCAATGCCAATACCACGACATATAATGTTACCACCACGTGTAACATTACCTGGTGTTGATGCAACATTACAAAATCTTGATTTATGGAAACAATTTCATCATATTGGTACTGAAATGATTATTACAAAAAGTGGACGGTAAGTTCTATTTATTTTTATTTTTTTAATTAATATTTTTATTATTATATACAATACAACTAATATATTAAACTTATTGTTGTATATATAAAATTTGTATAAATTGTATGAATGATTATAAGGCCGTAACATTATGTATATACTGATGTGTATGAAGTTTTTTTTAATGTTTGCATTATACTAACTACAGCTTTTTCAACTTTGAACTACTTCAACATGCTTGAGAAAAAGTATATAGATGACAGAATAACAGATTTAAATATATACATATATATAAGTTATGATTCATTCCGTGCGTTCCATTTAGAAATTATTCTGAAATATTTTAAACTATATATACCATTCTAAATATCATGCCGATAGCTCTGGCCCTGGCAGCTAGTGCTTGTACATCACTATTAGTATATAATTTAAATTATGTTCAATAAAAAATAATAAAAAATGTATAAATATCAGATTATTCAAAAACTAATGTATGGCAATTCCAGAGGATTATGTTTGTTCTTCTGATAATCATCAGAGAGTTAGGAAAATACAGATTCGAAGTAGCAATGAGGTATAATCAGAAATAGATACTATCTTACATAGTATCATGATATATACATCTTACATATACTAATTATATAATTAATTAATATTTCAGTAATAAATATATGTACCTACCTATATCAGTACTGTATTGTATGAGGTAAATCGTAAATACTATATAAACGATATTTTTAATAAAAGTCTGTAGTAATAATTTGTCCAAAAGTCTGTAGTAAAAATCTGTAGTAATAGTAATCTAATAGTCTGTAGTAATAATCTATAAGAAAATTAATTCCGCCATTTTGTATTTGCAATTTTTTTTTCACTTTTAATTTCATATTTTAAAATTTTAATATTGATCAGCCTAAAATAACATAATATCATATTTATAATTTATATTACATATATGTATGTACATATATATATATATATATATATATGAATATGACAGGCCTACGTAAATATTTAAAATCTGTTATGTTGTTAACGTAATATTTTTTTTGACATTTTCATATCATTTTGACAGTTCACAGTTTTTGTTTTTTTGTTTACAATTTAAAAAGCATTATTGTTCAAAATTTTAACCTTCACTCTGTCATATTTTATTGTATTATTTTTTTTAAAAGGTACTTATTTTATACATACAGTTTATTCTTACTTTTTGTATTTTTTTTTTTATATTCATTTTAATGTGACTATTTTAGATAACAAACATTTTTTAATAGATAAATGTTTGTTTTAATTTCATATTAAATTTTTTAAACCAAAAAGTATAATAATAAAAATAAATAATTTTTGTTAAACTATTTTATTGGTTTCTTATCAGATATATATATATATATATAAGTATTAATATATATAAAATTTAATGGTTGAATACAAGTTTTTGTCATTAGCCACTGTTAAAATTTATTTATACAGTTAAAATAAATTTAATATTTATAATAATATCTATATTATTAAAATATATATATAAAAATAAAGTAGCTACTGTTATTGTTTTATATAGGTATTTGATAAAAAATTAATTAATAAATATATAAAAAAAATTTTAATCTAGAAAGTATTTGAAAATAGAGAGAAACGTGTTTGAATTCTAATGTATACCATAGTTTAGTTACCTACAATATATATATATATATATATATGTATATATGTAATTAAATTATTTAATATTGAAGATAATTAAATTCATGACGTTGAATTTAATTTAACAAACACAGTTAGTTATGATTTATATATACGTATGTAATGTATATAATTTAGAGGTTTTGGTATTAAATTCTATTCAGATTAAATCATTAAATTAAATTTTAAGTGAGAGATGACAGTTGATCCCAGAGTTCAGGCTTGTGAAATATACCTCAATCAATCTTTTTATATATTATATATATCATAATATGTATTATCAAATCACCATAATCTTATATCAGACATTAATTATTCTAGTTGTTATACAGATTCCAAAAATATCTCTTCAAAGTAGAGTTAAGTATAGTATTTGACTTATTAACACGTCACCACTCACCCAAAATGTTTTGCATAGTGTTTTCTATATTTTACCACATTCTATATCTAAAATCCTATTATATTTGCTTTAACAAACATTTAACAAAAATAATATAGTATATACGAGTATGTACATACAAAATACAAAACTCTTAACAATCCGTTAAAAATTTAATTTTAAAAATATAAAAATCTAAAAATCAACAAACATTTTTTACAAAAGTATTAATCATCCTGAATAAATATATGTGAGTCAGTTGTGAATTTAAATTTTCAATTTCGTTATATTTAAGCGCCATTATTTTTTAAACAGGTATGTATATACACCATAATGAATTTATAAAATTCATTCATCTTATAGATATATTCAAATATTTGTTCGAAAATAATATTTTTGTTTAATTTTCTGTTACTTTTTGTTTTATGTTAAAATAAAATATCTTTTCGAATAAACACAAAAAAAAAAAATAAAGTATTTTTATAAAAAAAAAGTGTTAAAAAATAATTTGTAAATTTTTATAAAAATCTAAAGGATATTTATTTGTATTTGAACATTTTAATATATTCGTACATATAGTTTGTACTTTGGTTAATTTTAAATTTATTATGTAAAAATGTAAATGCAAAGTGTTAAGTGGTTTCAATGTATTTTTTTTTTTGTTTTTAAAAAACTCGCATACATATACGAATATTATTATATATTCTCTTAAAATTATAATTTAATTTCAAGTATTTTTAACCACTTAAGAGGCGACTAAATGTCAGTGATTTAGTATGATATATTAATAGACATGAATATATGTATATACACTTCAAGTAGACGCCATACTTCTTTTAGACTTAAATATCCCATCAAGGACACACAAATTGCAAAGTGCATATTTTTATGTTTTATGGGAATATATTTTTTGATTTATTGGTTATTAAGAAAAAAATTTTTTTTTTTTTATTTAAAATCATGTAAACAAATTTCGAAACTCAAAAAGACATTTTTTTGTATTGAAATATTTAAGAAATTGTTAAGGAAGGATATGACAAGCAAAATTGAAGTCAATTGTAATTTAGGTAACCGTTGTGGTATTTTTTAAAATAAATTATATAGTTAAAAATAGAAATTTAAACAATGTACCTACTACACTACTCTATTGCAAAAAAAAAATTGGCCTATGTACCTATTGTTTGTATTTTAAACCAGTTTTGGTATTGGCATAATGATTTAAAATTTGTTCGATGAAATCTCAGTATATTCGATATAAAATCAAAACTTATATTTAGTAATTATTGCCTATCAAGTATATGAATTATTAGATAGAATGATGACTTCATGTAACTCATGATATAATTCCCATATTAACCGATACTATGCTAACAAAGCAATATTTAAAAAATAATTTATATTTGTGTCAATGAACATGCATCCTAATGATATCCCTTGATGGACTAAGTATATTTTTATAGATTACATTATTATGTTAATTGTATAGCTAAAATAATATTATATTAATTTTTAACTAAATTATTTTTTAATATTAATTAAAATTTAACTATAAATGTGGGCATATCAATTCTATCATTATCATTGTATAATTATTAATTTTATTTTTTTGTTATTTATTTATTTATTTTTTTTTTTAATTAGAATAAATTTTTAGCTTTTTCTATTATTTTTTTTTTGTTTTATATTTTTTCTTAACTTATAATCTTTTATCAATTTAACTTATTTTAAGTTGTAATAAATAAATATATATTATAACTTGCTTGATATAAGCTCGGAATAAGTAAATAAATGAATTATATTGATATACAGCTTTGCAAAATAAATTTTTATTCTTTATAGGTATGTGTTTAAAATTAACTGTAGTGGTATTCGAAATCATACAGAAAATTTTATATACACTGACTATAACTCTTCGCAAAAATATGCGTTATTAATTGCACTTAATAACTGTTCTTAGGATCAAAAATTTTGTATAAATTTTTTGGTTTGGGTTTAGGATCATTAGATGAGACTTTGTATTTAATACTGCATACAATGATTTATTAGATAATTGAAAAAAAAAAACCATCAGAATTGATAAAATGAATTGAAAATTAATTTTTTCATCAAATCATGCTCATTTACTAGTCATTTACTAGTCATCGGTCACTCATGCTCATTTACTAGAATTTTCATTTTGTATAGGTATATATTTTCATTTTTGATATAGGTGTCAGTTATATAATTTAAATATGTTCACAAGACGTTTGTTATATTTTGAGTAGGTATATAATAAATCCAAAAATAGTATACCTACATTATAGTAGAGCTCTAATTTACTTATTAGTGAATCACACTGTAAATTATATAACTTTAAGGTTATATATATTCAAAGTGAAATATTTTATTTTGAACAGTGTAGGAATTATTTAATCAGTCTTTAAGTGCACGATTTGCTAATACAAGTAATAAAATTATAATCTATATGTATCTATATCTATATCACCTATATCACCTATATAAATATGTAAAATAATTATTATCACTTATCAGTATGATGCTCTGTTGTGTCCCAAAATAATATAAGTATACAAATACACAGTTAAATAATGAGGTTGGATAAAACTGATTGATAACCCCACAATAAAGAACTTATAAATAAATAAATAAAATAAGTATACCTACACATTCCAGATGATATTAAAAACGGTATTTAAGTCATTTTTAACATAAATTTGTATTATTAGTCTGGTCTGGTCTTTGATTAAGGATATAGGTACACAGATTAGATTCTAAGTATTCAATATCAAAAGCCACACAATTTTTAACATGATAAATATCTAATATATTATACATATAAAATCATTATCATTATGAGTCCGGTTGTATCTCAAAATTAACATATGTGCTTACGATGATGGGAACAATTCATTAGCTTAATTATACTCAGATGCAGCTATAGACTATAGCACCACGTCAATTATAGAGTCGACAATGTTCTTGTTATTTTTTAATTCAATGGAATTTGTTTTTCATATATAACATCTATATATATAACATTTAAGATATATTTAGAAAATAAAATAAAATTTCGAAATTATTTTAATTAAATTCTTTGACATTTTTAATTAAAAAATTTCAATTAATTAAATATCTTATTCTTCTAAATATTGTTTATTCATTCTCACTACATCTTGCCTCAAACTATTTAGGTACTTTAGTATATAAACATTTTTCAATTCTATTCATATATATAAAAACAAATATTTTCCAACCCAACACTATTCATAAATATAAAAAAAAAAAAAAACAAAATAAAATTAACCTCTTCATTGCAATCAATTTATATAATGTGCAATTTTCCACTTAAAACTTTATTTTCTAATGTTGATCATATGGCATCCATTAAAATGTATACTAAAAAACAGAAAAATAACAATTTTGTAAATGCTTTAAAGTTGAAATACCATTTAACACATATTACATGACAACGCATTGATAGCGTATTTTATAACGCTTATTCTAAATTAAATACTAAAATTATAACTACGATTCGAAAATAACACAATCGAAAAAATTTTCATTTTAAAATTACAGGAAAAACAAATAACAAAAACAAAAAATCATACCTTATAGCACCCTTACATAATACCTGACAAATGTCATTTATGTATTTGTCTGTCTCACCTATTAGTTTTATTTAACAGATGATAAAATACAAAAAAAATAAAATAAAAAGCCAATGTTTTATGAGTCGTGGAATTTAGTAATTGTTTTTTTTTTTTTTTTTTTTTTTTTTTTTTTTGTAAATTTGTCAAATTTTTCATTTTAAAATTTTAAATTTGTCCCCATAGGAATATTTTAATGAAAGTATATAATTCATTAGGAAAGTTAATAAACAATAGTCAATATTATGCAATTCTAAATGCATCATAATTTTACTTTACAATTAGTTGTAGTTGCATTAACATGAATTTGTAATTATTGTATGTGCCGTGCCAGAAGTCATTATAATATTGGGATTAATGTTTGTTATAATGTAATAGATAAGGAATTTTTCTAGTGGAAAATTGAATTCAATGACATGTGTGGGCTTATTTTACGTTCAATGGATGTCTATTGTATATTGGATAATAGTATATATATATAATGATTATAATGGTTCGATGTTGTCATTCATACTTATATGCATTTTAATCTTCATTAAGCATATACACTGCAGACACATACAAATTACATACCTTTAATAATACACGGTTGTATCAAATCGAATTTTAAATATAAACAATGCGATTCTGACTAATCCATATAAAACCATATGAGTTAGCAGGATTACAACTATATAACATAGGATGAATTGTTGGGAAAAAATGTCTTTTCAGAATATATTAAAAAATTTAAAAAAAGAAGATTGAGCTGTCTACTCTAGATATATAGTATATAGAAGATTTAACAGTATATTTAGCTTATTGAATGAATAGATTAGATAGATTAGCTTTATTTCCAAAAACTTGCTTATATATGTATATATAATTTATATTGACATCAGAGTCTTCTTATATTTAGGTTAGAGTTTAGATTATATAGAATTTTATGAGCTACAATTTTTTGTTTCATTCTGGTTTTATTTACATTACATTTGTTGTTTTATTTACAATTTATATTTTGTTTGACTATAATGCATACTTGTGTTTTTGTATTTTACTTAAAAACTTATAAATAATTATAGACCTATAAATAAAAAAAATAATAACGTCCAAAAAGCAAACAATTACAGTTTATTATATTTAATAATAACAACCTGATTAAAATGTTTTCCACTGAACTGAAAAAGTATCGCAATAAATTTGTTTTGCCTAACATTTTCATTATATATAAGCATTTGCTAATATTTTAATATTATAAAACCTAACATTTTAATAATATCCAAATATTCAATACTACTTCATTATTTAATAAATTTTAATAATTCAAATTATAGTATAGAGAATTATTGTAATAATTAAGACCAACATCTCTTCACTATAGTGTTGATAAACTCAAGAATGGTCAATCAAATCAAGGGTGTCATTGACGCACTTGACCGGTCGACACTGATGCCTACAACATTAATTATAATATTTTGTATTAGAATTGAGTACCTTCTTTACTACAGCATTTTTGTTCATATGCTAT
Source organism: Argyra leucocephala (assembly GCA_963942445.1). Lineage (NCBI taxonomy): Eukaryota > Metazoa > Arthropoda > Insecta > Diptera > Dolichopodidae > Argyra > Argyra leucocephala. Next base: position 28,809,759 of record OZ012679.1, on the reverse strand, counting down.
AACCATAATTTAACCTCAATAGAGTCGTTGTAATATTATGAAAGATGATCGAGGCGATGTATTGTCCGTATAATATGTCAATAGGTTCGTATAAGAACTTCTATATTTGCATAAAACGTTCATGTTATATATTTTGAATATACAACATAATTATAATGTGATTTTTTTTGTATGTATGAATATACTGCCAAACCATAGAGGTAAATATCCTAATTGTTTGGGCAATAATACATCATATATTATAATACCTTAGGACCAGTAGGCCAATTAATTATGTTATGCATACTTTTAGATATAGTTTAATATAGGACCTATATAGGACAGTAGGCCAATTAATTATGTTATACATACTTTTAGGTTATAATATAGATTAATATAGGACCTATATCTATATAGGACAGTAGCCCAATTAATTAGTATATGTATATATTTAGGTTAATGTAAGTTCATATATATAACAATTAATATATATATATAAAAAAATATAAATAATTTATTTAATATTTAATTAATATAACAATTACAATTATATATATATATATAAAACTAATATAAAAATTAATTTGGTCGAACTCCAGCGTATAGTCCCACTTTCTGACAAATTACATTTTTCGCTTTTATTCCCTTCAAAATTCGTTAACATATAACTTTTCGTTTTAATTGCTCATTTTAATTTTTTATTTAATTGAATATATACCTACCTAATAATTGCTTTACCTTTTTGTATAAATTAAATTTACCTTAATATTTCATAAAAATAATAATAAAATGGTATATAACTTACATAAATAAATGGACAACAAAATTTGAATTATGTAGGCCTATATTGTATATATTTGTGTAGTAACATTTGTTATTCACATTTATTGTATATATACATAATATAGGCTTAGTCAATAACATAATGTAGGTATAGATAGGTACTAATATCAATGGACCTATTAATTTTAATTAAAAACAAAATTAAAAAAGTCAAGTACGAATAAAATATGTACTTACATATCATATATATACATATACATATACATACATGCTTAATCAAGTAGAACTCCGTCGCTTAATTTTTTTCGCTTGTCGGTTATTAATTGAGGCGGCTTTATTAAAAAAAAAAAACCAAAAAACCAAAAAAACAAATAAAAACAAAAAATAAACCAACAACAGGAGAGTAAATAAATTTTTTGACAGGGTATAAATATTTTAATGATCGCAGATCAAGCGTTAAAATTATGCAAACATGAGGTTTTAAAATTATGGTAATCGAAATATTAAAAAAAAAAAATCTATAAAATTCGACACATTTGTTTCTGGTGGATATTTATATGTATATATATATATATATATATATATATATATATATATATTTCTATATAATTTAGTGGGTATATTTGATTAAAATGTCAGGTTTGTTTTTTTGTTTTCTGTTTTTGTTTTTTTTCTTTGAATAAATGCAGTCAAGTATTGTTCATGATAGATGCGAGCGCAGCTGTTATAAACATTTTTATAACAATAAAGGAAATTTATTTTTTATTTGGATCATTTAATAATTTAATAGAGTCATTTTTTGTTGTTGTTGTTTTTTTTATTTTTCTCTAATCAATGTGAATAAAAATTTCCCCAGTGAAAAACAAAAATAATAAAAAATAACAAATTTTGTAAATAAAATAATTTTACTGAATTTATAATACGCGGTTGCGATCACTGCTGAATAGATGAAATATTTTAAAACTGACTGAAAAGTCATTCACTATCATCAGAAAACAATCTTTTTTGATGCGATAATGTAATAACTAAAATCAAAAAAAGATATTAAAATAAAAATTAGTGATACAAATTTATTTATTTATGTCATTTTTATATTCATTTGTATTATGATTATGCGATATAGCGGTATGTATACATAATTTCTTGACCACTCCTTTGAATATTGAAATTTAAAAAATTTGTTTGCTTTGTCGGAAATATTGAATTAAAAAAATTTAAATTATGTTTTGTATTGTATATATATGTATTTATATATATATATATAAGAGACTTGTAATTTTAAATAAAACAAACAAAATTTTAATTAGAATAATTGTATATGAATAAAATAATATATACTAATATTTATACTGGAATAATGGCTCTAAAAAAATAATATGTTGTACCTACTAATGTTTATACTGGAATAATGATGGCTTTTTCAGACAAATCTATTCACATTGGTTATTATATCACCACCACAAATAATTAAATATGATTTTTTTTATTTACTATAATTATTTTTATTCTAATGAGATTGATTTTAGTTCAGATAGGTCGAAAATAATTTTTATTAATTGTATAACGTATATGAACTGTAATTAACTGTATATTAACTGTAATATACTTTTTATATACTGTATAACGTAAAACGTATTCTGTTTGTTTGTTTATCTGTTGGGTATCACATTTTGCAATCTATTTTATATACTATAACTTCTCGATGAGCTATAGACTTAAAATAGAATTTTCGAAACAGGTTGGATCCTTATTACAACCCTTTTTGTCAAAATTTGGCAAACCTAGTACACGTTAAAACATTTTGATTTATTATGACAACATTTTTTCTCAAAATTTGGAGGCCTTGTTTGCCTTGAAAATTTGGAACTTGAGAACTCCTGCAACAATTCTTAGGTTGATCAAATTTAATATATCAGAAACTATAATAATACACAAGCTGATTCAATACAAGCTCTACCCAATTTAAATATATTTATAGTGAAAAATGTTAAATTAATTATATAGAGTTAAACTAATTTGAACTTAAGATTCTTAAGAACTGTATAGGGCTTAGCCTTTTAGTTGTAGAGAAAACAGTTAATATAATTTATACAATGAAATAAAATTGTTTGTGGTTCGTGGCTTAGGTGAATTATTCATTACATTTTTTATTTTAAGTCTTAAAATAAATTTCATTATAACAGTCTGACAATTTGTATGGGGCAAGAAGAAATTATTTTATAAATTTCAGAATGTTTAAAAAGGGTATTAGTATTATTTACAAAATAATAATAAAAAAAAAATTATTTTATTTAAATATTATTTAGTTTATTCACAATTTTGTTTGATCAGAATGATTGAGTATATTGTTTAGAATTTAAAAGTTTTTTAATTATAGAAATTAAAGGTTTTTTTATCTCGCCTTTTACAATTTTTTCTATTAATTTTGAATCTAGTTCCAGAACAATTGTTTATTATCATCTTTTTCACATGAAATCAAAAAATCTGCTATATATATAGTACATCCGATTCATTTAATTGATTAACATTAATGTGGTTGTTATAACTATAATGTTGGCATAGCTCTAGTTTTTGTTGTTTTTGATCATTGAATTATATTTTTCTAGGGAACAGGGGTATACTAGAGGCTTCTTAAATTCATGTCCAATATAAATTAACCTCTTGAAATATCATGCAATAATCATGATCATTATAATAAATCATTTTCACTGTTTGGCATCATTATATGATTGTTATGGGTTTGGTATTTATTATCATCTTTTAGTTAACTCTTTATTTTAATAAATAAAACTATATAGAAAAAAAAATTTCTAAATCTCATTATTAAAAATTGTTTTATTAAAGTTTGCTTTTAACAATCTAACGCGAAAAATTCTTAAAATAGCAAATTTATATTTAAAATAGTTTTCTAAAACCTAAAATTTTCAACACCCAACAAGTATAATTTAATAGTTAATTTAAAAATTATATACCTATGTACATAATTGATTTTAGTGAGACCTGTGATACCAAATTGGGCATTTTAAAATGAAAAAAAAATTAATTTTGTAATAGGCTTTTAGGCATTGCAAAATACATACATTATATAGTATGTACAAATCAGATTAATAGTTTAAAGTGTTATTTCCATAAGTCTTTTAATTTTAAAAGCTTTATTCTATATGAAAATAGTTATTATATATATATATATATATATGGATAAAAATATACCAACAATTCATTTGATAACATTTTTATATATGGGTTAAGTCATTTTATATATATATATACTTTTTAAATCATTTTAAGCTATTTATTAAGTCATTTAGATTTTTATTTAGTAATAATTAAATATACAGAATTAAAAATAAACTCGATTATTGAAAATAGTTTGGTTATAGTTTAATTTTATTAAATATTTGCAATAAATTCAGTGTATTTAAGTGAGTAATTATATCACCATTCTCAGTGAAATTGTAATTTTTTTTATTACTAACCTATCTGTGATGATAATAGTTTTGAAGGTCTTGGGCTTGCGAGTACCATATGTTGTCTTAACAGACTATGATTATTAAATGGATTATGTTTATTGATACTATTCATATGTTCTGCAACACTTTATTTTTAACCGTTTTTGTTAACAATTTATCTGCTGTTTTAGTTTTCGTCTAATTTAAGTCAAGAAATATGACTGAAGTCGAATTATGATGTAGAGTTATTGAATCAAATATGAAAGCAGTTAAATCTTTAAATTGTGATTTACTTAAAGCATATTTTTATTTTGATGACAATGTCCTAAAAAGCTACCGGACAATCAACTTTTAACAAAGCAAATCATAACATTTTATTGTTTTTAATTATCTCTATTATGGCTAGAAATATTTACACCAAAATATTTTTGTTTGAATTTTGTAAAAAAAATATGAAAATATTCATTTTGAACCATTCTGGCAAATTTTGTACCTACCTATGTATCATAATTGAAAAAAATTAAAAAAATGTACCGTTCTTAGTAGACGGCATTACTACTAGAGTGTATTGGATTTATCATATTATTTTTTTCTCTCAAAATTTAATCTAGTTTATTATTTTAATACACTCTATATTTACTAAGCGTATATACAAATTCCAATAACATTGGGCTGGTATATCCTACTTAAAATTTAAATGATTTAATAATATAGATTTAATAATATAAAATTGAACTTTATCTTATAAATAATTGAATAAGATTATAATTATAACAAAATTTGTATTTAACTCGTTTAAAATAAAGGAAAAAAAAAATTTGGGTCAGAGCAAACAGTTATGTTAAAAAAGCTAGTACTTTATTATTTGAGTGTATTTTATATTTAATCAGCGTACACAATTTTTAATAATGTTTTGGGCTCGTATATTCTATTTAAAATTTCAATTTTGGGTCAGAAACAAACATAGCAAGTACACCTATTCAACATATTATCTAAGCATTCATATACACAAATTTCTTCATTTTAAAATTCCAAAATATTTACAAAACATTTTCATTTTTGAACTCAAACAACTTGTTGTCTGTTAACAAATAAATAAAAAATTCTTTAAAAATAAAAAAACAAAACAAAAAAATACTCCTTTAGTGATTCTTTATAATCATCATACATTGTAATGTCCCTGTTTTTCTTACTAAACTGAAATAATAAAAAATAAACAAAATCCAATGATCTCTATCATCAAGTACTTGTTTGTATTAATATTTGTACATAAATATATATATAAATATATTTATAAGTATGTAATATATATATATGTATATATTTATTTATTTAATATTTATCCATTTACACATGGTCTGTTTATATTTTCTTTTTTGTAAATCAATTCTAGCACATCCTGATTTAAAGTAGATTTGTTCAAAAAAACAAAAACAATAATAAAAAATTACAACTTCACTATAAAATAATTCAATAACAGCAAACAAAAACAAAAACAAACTATAGAAATATAATATCCAACCTCTCTTCTATATCTCTCTCCATTATCATTAAAATACTTGAATTTGTATTGTACATTTTGTACCACCTCATCATCATATACACATATATAATAAAAAGGTGTGCAATCATTTATTTATTTTATCACTCTATATAAAAATATGTGAACTCGAAGAAAAACCAAAACACTTGAATAGTGTTAAGTGATATTTTATTTGTTGTTGTTGTTGTTATTATTGTGCTTTTCTTCATTATTTTTTTCTCAAAATATATATATACTTTTCACTTAAATACATCTAAATATTTGTTTTAATATTATACATTTAAAAAAAAAAAATTTAATTTTAAGAATTGACTTATTTTTAAGGATTTTAAAGATAAGAACAACGTTTTTAAAGAAATCAAGTCAATAATAATATAATGGCGCCCTTTTTATTCTCCACTCCAACTATATGTATATAGATAGTTGAATAAATAAATAAAAAACAATTTTAAATAATATTTAATTATGGGGAAATTCTACAAAAAAAAAAAAAAAAAAAAAAAAAAGAAAAAGCAAATAAAAATTTTATGTATACCCACCACCTGTACTTTATATATAACATATAAAGGTGTACACAGTGGTATGATAATACCTGTGAGGTGCTTATACCGGAAGTTAATATTAAAAAAAAAAAATTTGTTTTTTTTGTTTTTTTTTTTTAAAAACCGATTTCCAAGTGAAGATCAAGTATTAAAATAATATTTTCATTAATTGTATTGTAGGTAGTGTATTCTGGAAGCTAAAAAAAAAGTGAGATAATTATCTTCAAATGAAATAAAAAAAAATGAAATCGTATAAATTTATCTTCTAATTTGACTTAATATTTATGGTGTATTTTCAAAATGGAGGAGGGGAAGAATGCAACAATAATAATAATAATAAAGGGGACAATGAGATGTAATGATAGAAAATTTAGATTAATTTTTAATAGAATGAAATCTGATATTCAATCTTAAATGGACCTATTTAAGATTACAATCTGTATATATATATATATATATATATATTGTATTGTATATATATGTATACGCATATCATATATAATACGTAAAATGATTAATATACACCTAATTATAGGTTAAGTATTATACAAAATGTTTATTTATAGATATAATATGAAAGAAAGGGTTAACAAGATTTTAAGGTGCCTGCCTATATGATAAGTAATAAATTTTCAAAGAGAATTAACACTAAATATAAATTATATGATATACTAATTTAGGTTAAATATGACATTTTGATTTATATCATATATTATTTGCTTAATTGTATACTTTATATATTTTGTATAATGTGTGAATTAATTTTTTATTTTATTCATGATTTATAAGGTGTTGAATTTTGACACAGGAATTCTTACGTATTTTTTAACTTTGTTTAAAATTATTTTTTATTCTTATACTAAGAAGAAGCAATTTTTTAATATTTTATTTATCGATTTATGGTTATAACTATATACTTGAAATAAAACATTTTACCTTATGTCATCTATCCACCTTATCAATTTTATATACCATATATCAGTTGGATGTAAAATCTGCTATTTAACCCTATATTATATTATCATTATTACTGATGTATACATTTTTATAATTGGTGTAAACTGTTTGTATTATCTACTATCAGATTAATTATGTAAATATTTGGTTTTTTAAAACATCTTTTTCACAGGACTCATATAAATAATTTAATTGTACAATATATTAAGTAGATATGTACAATATTAGTATTGAAAAAAACTAGACTATCTATATAGCTTTCAGTTAACATAGTTTTTTTTTATATAAATTTGTATTTATATAAAATTGTTGTATTTTTGTACAAATTATTGAATTAGAATTGTATATAGTGTATACTATACACATATCAATCCAACATTCGGAACTGAATTCGAAAACATAAATTTTCCTTTATATTTCAGTACAGCTATATTATGTTATATAGTACAGTTAAAATATATATAATTATGTTGTAATGTCTGTTACAATATAATATCTTTTATATTAACTGTATATTTGACTATGATGTTGATGTAATATTATGGTATTTGGTATATATTAACAGCAGTAATAGAATATTATATAAATAAAAAATCAATGTTGTTGTCTTTTTATATACGATTTATTAAAGCTTTAAATAATTGTCAAAATTGAGTATAAATTACTGCTTTTATAAATTACAATATATTATATAATTTATTTTGAGATAACAGATTATTTTTTATGTTATTTAGCAAAATAACGGTAAAACATTTAACCCTAAATTCTGACTTAATTTAATCTCAATTTTAATTCAATTTATTTAATTTAATATACATGAAACGATTAGTCTCTATATACAATTGTATAAATAAGCATTAGCTTTAGATTTACACAATTTATTTCAATATTTAAAAAATAAAAAATATATTCAAACCTCAGTTTTTAAAATTTAATTAGGTTCAAAATCAACAAAATTTTAATTATTATAACTGTTATACAAGCATTTGGCAATAAACAATAATATAAACTAGTTTTCTCTCCCATAAAAGCCATTATATTGTATATATAGTGAATAACTGTAAAATTGAAATTGAATTTGTTATTTTACAAGTAAGAAGGATCAATGATGGTGTCTAATACATGATCAGTGGACTAAAAACAAATAAATTAATCAAAATTGATATACAAAAATATACAATTGCATAACTACGATTTTTGCCTGAAATGTTCGCAACAAATATATCAGGCAAAAATCGTAGTTATGCAATTGTATATTTTTGTATATCAATTTTGATTAATTCATTTGTTTGCGAACATTTCAGGCAAAAATCGTAATTATGCAATTGTATATTTTTGCATATTATTGATATACAATATATTTGTAGGTCCAACGAATTTACGAAGTGAAGTTTCGGACTTATAATGACATTCGGCAACATATTCCAAAGCCCTGAGGTCTCAACAAAAAAGGATAAATGCTTAATCTACCTTTATGATGTATATTATAATTAAATTTATACTCCTTGGTGATGTCCCATTTTATATTTCGTCCTGCAAATAATAAATTCACTTTCTGACTTAAGATATACTTTGGCTTTGAGCTCTTCCGCTTGTACAAGCAAAGCTTGAACAAAAATTTTTTATTATTAAAATTTTCAATTGAATATCTATGTTTCTATTAAATTTTTTTTATACCTACCTTTTGAACCTTACAAAAAAATTATTATTAAAAAAAAAAATACAAAATTTGAAACCTTTTTTCCAGTAGACATTTACACGTCATAATGTCCCGTGTGTTTATTATTTTTATTATGATTTTTATGGTGTTGTTTCTCTATGTATATATATATTCCCATCCATATTCCATAGTCATATAATTTTTCGATTCCGTCATTTAATTCCATCGAACACAAAATCATAGTTATAAATTATAGTTATAAATTTCAAAATATGTTGTATACCAAATTTTTTTATTTTTTTTTTATTTTTTAAAGGCTATTCATTTTGAATGGCTTTCAACGGACGACTCAAAAAAAAAAATCAAATACAGTTTGTTAATTGTTGGCGCCTCATTGGTTATAGATTATTATTATTATTATTACTACTACATATTATTGTATTATTATTACTACTATTGTTATTTTGTTACTACTATATAGTTTTTGAAAGAATTTAAAAAGGCTTAGGTTTATTAGAAATCTATTCTTTTGTACCGTAATATCATATATAAAAATTGTAGTAGCAATTTTATAATAGTATAGTTACAATAGAAGTTATATCAAATTTGTTACTTTTGTCGGTTAGAATGTTTATGCGTTTTACCTGTGTCTGGGCCTGCAGTGTTGTGTATTCTTTGATGAGAAAAGTCATAAATTAATGTTTATTGTAGAAAGTTATAATAATTTTTTGTTTTTATTTTAAAGTTTTTAGAAGATTCTATAGGTACCTATATTTTAAAAATTGAAATCTTGTCTATCGCTTATTATTTTTAATTTGAAGCCTATCTAAATAGTTAAGGTGTTGATTATAATGAGAATAAGATAGGGTATATTGTATGCGTGATGTGATGTATGAAAAAATTTTGTGTTGTTGATATACATGGTATACTACAGAAATGGGTGTTGTAAGACTTGTAAGTTATTGAATACGGAAATTTAAAGTTGATTATTTATTTGTGTATATAACTATTTTAATAATTTTACAACCTCATATAAGTAATTATAAAGTTTAGGAATAGTTAAAAAATATATAAAAATATATAGAAATGTATATGCTACAATCTTAAGTAAGTTAAATTTTAACTTTTAACATTTTAAATAACTTCCCATTAAGTAAATTTATGTGTTATGATGTAACATAATATAAAAAAGGTGTTACATTAGCATGATAAACATTAAAATAAGCTTAAATATAAATTTTGATTGTAAAAATTATGTATACAAACTCTTCTATATTCTATTTTTTTTTATATTCTTTTATAATTTTGTTTATTTCTTTACTATCCTTAAGTAAGATTCATAGTTGGTTTGAAATTAGTATTTAAAGAATTCTGCATTAAAACTAGATGTTAGTCATTATGATAAGATCTAAATAAATTTTTTTTTTTATAAAACTCACACGAATCATATAGCTTTTATCAACGACAACAATGTTATAGCTCATATTTAAAGTAGCAGACAAAAAATATATTTTAGTATTTTGATTTTAAGATTAAATTATTATTTAAATTTTGCTCTTCTCAATATGAGACATCTAGGTATTTTTAATTATATTTTTCTATTATTTTGTTCCAATTATAATGAATATTTTCGTTTTTTTTTCTTTCTTTCTGGTATGTATTAAACTAATTATTTTGTTGTAATTATATTTATTTGTTTATTTCACTTATCTATTTCATATATTTACTTAGATTTCAAAATTACATAGGTATACATAATGAAAAAGCTAGTCAATAAATTATATAAATAATATAACTAAAATATCAATTTCTATAGCTATAATAACTGTGAGCTATAAGATATGAACTGAAATTATATAAATTACATTTAATATTGATAACTGGTAGTTGTATTGATAATTGTTAGTTAAACGATATGTAACGAAATTAATATGTTATATATAACATCTTGATTTTTGTCTATACAAAAACAAATATCCTTTACTATCCTTTAAAAAAAAATATCCTTTAATATACAAAGATAAAAAGAAAAACTTTTTTATTAAATTTAAAAACTGAAATATCACTAAATTTAATTATAAGTTTTATTTCCCAAAATAATTGAAAATAAAAAAAAAACTTATAACAATTGAGAATACACAATAGTTATAAGATATAACTTATAATTAGGAAATAATAATTAATTATACAATTACAAATTACATATATCTTTATTACCTTTGTATTTAAATAAAGGGATCCTATTTATAATCCTTTTTTTTGTTTGTTTTTATACTCGTAAAAAATAAACAAATGAAAAATTTATTGTGTACAGTCATGATATCAATAATTATTATTGTGTAACAGGTTGTGTGTATAACCCATTGTACCTTTAATGTATAAATTATTAATGATAAATTCAATATAAATTGACACCTGTATTATTATAATATATTTTTTTTTTATATTGTTTGTGTTCATTTTACAGATTACAAAATTATTTTTATTCTACTTTCAATTACTTCATCTCTCTGAAAAAAAGTGTATAGGTCAAAGTATACGCAAAAACAAAAATAATGTTCGTTAAAACGTTCACGCATATCCATTTATATATATATATATAAAAAAAAATGTATAAATATATATATAATTTATCATAAATGTTAAAACAAAAAAAAAAATATCTGGTCACCCTAATCTTATATGTTTTTTTTAAATTTTATTTTGTTGTTTTCAATGAAAGCTCACAAGCAATCCTATATATTTGGTTTTATGTGAATTAATTATAAACTTGTCAGTTTCGTAATACAAATTAATTTTGTGTAACAGTTGGAATAAATAAAAAATAAAAAAAATATTAGCTGGTTACTCTAATCACAATATATTTACATTATATTTTACTATGAATTAATATTTTAACAGTATAGTAATAATAATTAACATTTTGTCAAGTTAATTTTTGAAATAATTTATATGTAATTTTTATGTTAGACATTTCTTTTTTTCGTCTTGTGTTATTTTTGATTTTATTATCACCCATATTCTCTTAGCGTATGAAAATATCACTTAAGTAATATTTTTCTATTCTATTAAGCCCAGGCATAACAGTTCTAAATTGACATGAAGAAAAAAAAACTTCACAATACTACCAAAATAGTTAATTTTCTTATCACCCATTACTATAGCATTTTATTACAATACAATATATATAAACTAAGTGAATATATCTTATTACAATACAATATATTCACCTAGACTGTTTATTTAATTTTTTTTTTATATCTATTACATTTAATATATAATTTTTTTATTTTTTGTATATTACAAATTAAAAATCTTGTCGTTTTGCGTGTAATAATGGAAAAAATAAAAAAATAATAAAAATTAATAAAAAAACGATTATCTGGTCACCCTAATCATAATGAATTCAATTTACATAATATATTTTACTATAAATTATTATTTTAACATCATTTTAGTACACATATAACACATTGTAAAGGTGTTAACATATTGATGCAAAAAAAAAGTATCTGGTCACCCTAATATTATGTACCTACAGTTTATTTTGAATAATTATTAATTATCACCTCAAGATACATTTAACATGCATATTTAAAGGGAAAAAATAAAATTTCTTCTTTATTTGTACATGCATATATGTGTATACATACATATCATATTATTACATGCATGTATAAAAACAAACATTTATATATTATGTATACACTGTGCAAGGTACTTAAGAAATTATCATAATAATAATCAATCATTTCACAAATAATAATTTCAATTCAATCATTTCAATAATATTATATTGGCTGTCAATGTCAATATTAATAATTTAATATTTGTTGAATTCACAGTTTTTCTCTCTTATATTATATTAATTGATTAATATATATATATATGTACCTGTGTTCTTAAAATTTTCATCATTAATTTTTTTTTTGTTTATAAGATGCATATATAGATAATAATACCCTATTGTATATAAGTATTTATGCTAAAATTCATCATTTCAATATGATTAAAAACAAAAACAAAAAATCAATAACAAAAAAAAAAAAAAATTTGAAGTCCTTTTCTTCTGACATTTAACATTTGTTTAACAAACGATTCACAAACAACTTAACCAAATATGAATTAAATAATAATATAAAATATGGTTAAATCTAAGAAATCAAAATAATAATAATAATAATAATAAAAAAAAACAATAATCATAAAATGTTGCTTTTGTATCCCAAAGGCTTCTTACAACAAAACAAAAAAAAAACTTCTTGAGATTTGTAGTATAATATACAACTCTTATGATGCTCATTTAACGTAGTTTATGGCGCTGTTACTGCTGCTGCTGGCTTTTTACTGTATACTGTATATATATATAGCTATATAATTGCTGTTATATTCCGTCAACTTGTCATTGTAAAAACATTTTGTTTTTTTTTATTATTTTTTTTTTATTTAAAATCTGTCAGCAGGAGGTGCTGGCGCCAATAAACTGTTATTTAAGGTTCTTCTCTTCTTGAGTTGTTATTATTTTTGATATTTTGTGTTTTTTTTGTTTTGTTTTTGGTTTTTTTACGGGTACTTATTGTAAGGTTTTCTGATTCGGACCCTTTTTTTTATTGTTTTTGTTATTTAAAAATTTTTTGGAACATAAATTTGAAAAATACATTTATGTTTTTTTTTTGGTTGTGTATATTAATTTGTTTGGTAGCCCATTATAATTTTTTTTATTTTATGTTTTTTTTTTTTTTTAACTTCTTATGATGCAACGCTACTTCTATGTTCAGAAATATTCATCCAGGGAATAATAATAATGATGCCATGTATAATGTATATGGTAGATATTATATGGAGTGAATCTACTTCTGTGAAAATTTTATGATTATATAAAAACCTGTGAAGTTTTGAAAGATTTTTATTTAATTTTTTGTTATTGTTTTTGTTTTTCTTATTGTTATTTTGATACTTTATGAACATAATTTTAGTATAAAATGAGAGTTCTTGATGTTTTGTAACAACAAGTTGTTTAATATCTATAACTTCCAAATGGAATTTTCATATTGTATATATATATATATATATATATATATATATATATATATATATATATATATATAATATATATTGAGAGTCTTATGCTTTTTTTAAATGTTTGGGAATTTTTGCTCAAATCAAATTTTGGAGAATACTTAATACATCTAAAATATACTAAAAAACTTTATTGTCAGGTTGAAGAATACCAAAAAAAAAAAAATAGACACAAATTTTTATTTATGAGATTTTTTTTAGTTTTATTATTACATTTTTTATTATGTATTTTTAGAGCGAGGAGTTTTTTTTTTTTTATTATAGAAAATTTATTAGTTTAAAGAATTTTAAATAACAATAATGATTATGATTAGTATGACAGTAGTAATATGGTTAGTTTTTTGGTATTGATTTCAGTTTTTGTTTTATTTTTATTGTTTTTTATTTTTTATTCTTTGACAATAGAAACCATAGGTGTTGACATTTAGATGAATAGGTTGAATTAATTTAATGATATTTTTAATTAGTGATTGAATGAAAATTGAAGAAAATAATCAAAATATTATCTGTAAAATATAATAATTAAATTTTAATATTTATAATTTACAATAGAGCTCACTCGCTCTGTAGGATATAAAAATGTTTTTAATCAAAATTATATTTAAAGTCTATATGAAAATATTTAAAGAAAAAAATTGTATTTTATTTGTTACAAAAAAAAAAAATTATTGATTTTAATTTAAGTATACAATATATGTATATACAGGGTGTTTTTGTTTATTATTGTATTGAAATTATAATGCAATTTATAAAAACTATCAAAAATATAAACTAAAATAATTCCATTTCAGACTTAATTTTTTTGACACAGTTCGACTTTAAACCTATATATTTTATACAAAATTTTACTTACTATATAATGGCAATGATGACAGCTATGTAATGAAATTTAAATAATCCTGTTTATTCGTATATGTCCAAACGATCGTGGTGAAAAAATTTTGATGGGCATAGCTGAAATGTAACAAAAAGAAATATCGTAGGTTTAAACCAAATTCATATTAACTGTTAATTTAATTAGTTTTTTTTTTATATAATTAGTAGAGCCATTATAGTCCTTCATTAGAAATACAAAAGTGATTGGAAAGTCGTTCTATAACTCTAAATAGGTCGTTCTAATTTTCTAAATATTCGTATTGCAAAATATTATTTAAATGATTTCATTTCACCTAACAAAGTCGAAAAATATGTAATGTATACCAGATATATACCGAGGTTTTACTGTATATCATGACTACATGATTTATTAAAGCTATCTATAGATAAAATATATATAATTGATATATCAAAATATATATAATAGATATTTTATGTCCATATACTCGTTGATATAAAATATATATAGATAATATAACTATATAGCTTCCAAATATACAAAAATAAATTCTGTTATCAATTCAAAACTGTATTATGCAAGTTGTATCAAAAAATATTTATTTTGTAAATATTGATATGTGACAGTACATACTTATATAGAAGTGGAAATCTGATAAAAAATAGTAATCTGACCCCAAAAGGACAACTGCTATGAGATAACTACAAAAAAAAACACGGGATTTAAAATAGGTATAGGTGGAGATAGCTGAAAGTGACAGTTGTTTCAAAATAACCAATTATAAAACATATGTCATAAACCTTTTTAATGCCACGACTCGACCCATCTATATTGTTGTTGATTATTTTAGAGAATTAATTTTCCAAACTGGATTTAAAACCGACCTATGTATAGTAATATTATATCTTGTATTACTATAGGTCGTTCTATATTACAATATAAAATATTGTCAACAAAACTGATTATAAAAATTAAATAATTTAAAAATTATATTGAAATTGTATATTTATTAAGTTCTGATAACCGTCTTAAATATACCTTTGCATATATACATATGTATTATATATATAAAATATTATTTATAGATATTACATTTAAAATAATTAAATTGAATTTATTTTTAATTTTACATATTTTGTTTTTTTTTTTGCATTACAGACGTATGTTTCCATCAATGCGTTTATCATTATCCGGTTTAGAAGATGATGTTAATTATTGTGTATTACTTGAAATGGTACCAATTGGTGATTGTCGTTTTAAATTTTCTGGTTCACAATGGGTACCAGCGGGTGGTGCTGAACCACAATCACCACAAAGAATGTATTTACATCCAGATAGTCCAGCTACTGGTTCACATTGGCAAGCTCAACCAATATTATTTAATAAAGTTAAATTAACAAATAATACATTGGATAGTAATGGTCATGTAAGTAACATATTTTGTTTTTATGTTTATATATATATATTATTCTTATATATAAATTCTATTCCAAATATTGTTTTGTGATGTTATTTTCAATGTCTATTTTGCTCTAAAACCTATATGATTTCTTTATTTGATAGCATACACATTTTTATTTTGGTTTAAAATTATGTAGTTAGCCGTATTGTTATATATTTTGTAAAAAATTAGTTATTAATTTTTTAATAAAACAAACATAATGTGTTTTATAAAAAAAATTTTTTTATATCATGCTATAAATTTATATCATGCGATTATTTTATAAATTACAACATATTTCATCGAATAAAAATCAAGTATAGTCGTTCGTAAATTTAAATTTTCAACTCAAATGAGATTTAAAATATATTCGAATATCAAAACTTATCGTTCCAAAATTTTATAAACGAATAATCTAACCATTTTTTATTTGATTACATTTTTTAGAATGAAGGCAAAAATTATTCATTCGATTGAATTTAACGTTAAGAAATTCTTATCGAATCGAGTAATTTCGAATAATTTTATATCGAATCGGATTCATGTGTAATTTACAAAATAATCGCATGATATAAATTTATAGCATGATATAAAGTCAATTTTTTATAAAACACATAATATATTGTTTGTTTTATTAAAAAATGAATAATTAAATTTGCACCTGTTTTAATAAAAATACAACATTTAACAAATATACCTAATAATTATTCTAATCTTCAATATTTGTTCGTGTTAGATTTTCTAGCTGTTCAATTTTTTCAGATAGGCATCAGTATAGACACTTTAAAAGATATATATCTATTCAAAAAAAATAAATAAATAAAAGAGAAAAAAGGATATTAATTATTGTACATATCCTTGATATTAAAATGCAACAACATTCTGAAGAGAGACTGAATTCTGTAAGAGGTTAATTGCTAATTATTATTTTTTTTTCTTATATTCATTGTGTCTATATATGTGTTCAATAATGATTTATTCAATTTGTGATGGAAATATGTTATGTATATATATATAACTCAAACCTGTCAATCAATTGTGCAGACAAGCTCTTCAATTTTATTTTGAAAATATCTAATTTTTTATTATTTTTGTTTTTGTCGATTCGTCCTTTTTTTGTTGTTGTTTTTTTTGTTCTGATGTTCTATCCCTCGTGTGACAAGTGTTTGATTTTTAGATCTTTCATTAATAAATTTTTGAATAGATTCATTCCGTTTTGGTCAAGAAAAAACGAAATCCAGGGGTTTAATATTTATTTATTTATTTTTATAAAGATGTTATCTTGTTGATTCAACAAGGTAGTTATAGAAAAAAAATAATTATTCTTTTATTTTGATTTTGTATTTTTTTTTTTTTTATACAATCATCTTGTCGAAATCAATTTGTCTTGAAAATCCTGCCTCAAAAAAAAACCAAAACAGAGAATAAATAGGGATTTTTGCTTTTAAAAATATATGTATATTTAGATATATATATATATATATGTGCGTGCATATTGAAAAATGACATTTGTTGCGATACAAGTTAATAAAATGTTGATTGAAATTGATGAGTAAACATTTGTGTATTTTGGATAGACGTACCATGAAAATGCTCATATTTATATACGTCTACATATTGTATGTGAGAAGATGGCGCAGATAATTTTAGTTAATCATGTAGTTAGTGATTCAAAAATGATTTGCTAAATTGGTAAAAAAAAAAAAATTCAAATTGACAAGGATGCTAATAATTAGGTACCTATTGACTTTTAATATAAGAATCACAATGAATTGTCAAATTACAAGTACAATTATAATTAAATAAAGTCAATTTTAATTTTAGCTCATCATGATTAGATTTATTCTCTATAATAATCTGAAGCTATTTTTATTTTTCTGTAATGATTTCCAAGAATGTTAACTCATATAAATGTTCAGGTTTTTGCTTCATCCAAACTTTCAACTACATTTTAGCTGTGCTCAGGGCAATCCCACACAACGTGTTTGGCCCTATGAAAGGCGTATCCAATGCCTTTCTTGCTAGATAATTTGCAGCTTCGTTTCCTATTATTGCAGAATGCTCTAAGTACCCAAATTGTTGTGAATTTATTTGTTTTCGCCAGGGTTTTAAATATTTCTAAAACAGTTCCATCCCATAATTCGACTTCGTCAATATAGTACTGAAACGTATAATGCGACGAGCGGAAATAAACCCGGCATATTTTTCAGTATTGTTCAACTACTAGGGTATATGCCGATGACATTGACATCATTGCCTGATCACGCCGGGCGGGCCTTTACCTTGATTGAAGAAAAAGTGAAACGAATGGGTCTTAAAGTAAATGAGTTGAAGATAAAGTATATATTGCAGACAAATAGAAAGGCCCACATTGGTCAAAACGCCACTATAATATCGAGGTAGTTCAGAAGTTTACCTATACGTTGCAATCAGCATTAATTCCACAAACGACTACAGTGTGGAGCTACGGCGAAGTAAAACAGTCCCATAATATAGCTTTGATGTGATGGTATATGAACTGATAACTATAGTATATGGTTACTTTACTATCAGAGAGAATGTATTTTTAAATTCTCTCACACACAAAATTCAATGGCCATGCACTTTCTCCTGATGGAAAACTGCCTCTCAATAAAAGTTTTTGACGCTTTTTCCATATATTCCCAATCCTACTCTCCATCCATTTTTTTTAGAGCTGTCGGTATACCATACTAGTGCTCGTTTGTCGAAAGAGGATGGGCTAGACTTCTCACATCTCTCTGCTTAGCATGATTATATTGAGTGTGTTGTCAAAATTATTTCAGTAGCAGGCCTTTATTAGTTGGATAGTGCTATCCAAATCGTATCATTACACCAATTAGTTCTGTGTGTATCACTTTTTTATCACCATTAATACATTTGTAGGTCTGAACTATAATTGCTTCTTTGTTTCTGTATAAGTAAATCAGAGTCTCTAATGATGAGGTAAATGTTGTTTTCTTAATTATATTCATTTATTTATATAGTTGTTTATAGAAAATTTAGACTTAAAACTTTTCAATGATTTAGCCATAAAGTTTATGCTTAGGTTGGGCTTTGAATTCACTTCATATACATTCAATCGAATTATCTTAAACAATTCATTTTCATTGAATTTGTTAGTATTGAATAATTTTTATCGATTTGACCATTTTGACAGTACAGTAGCTTTATTTAGCCTTAATAGTGCTTTAACAATGAACCGGGACTAAATTAGTATATGTCAAACCTTATACCAATACCCAGTTCATCAATATTGTCATTTTAAATTTTAAATACAAGTTGTAGAATATTGTGTATACATTTTAATTAAATATAAATTTTCTATATTCTAAATATTTATTATTTAAAATTTAACAATAAATTTATTAATATTTATATTTTTATTTTTAAATTATAGGTTGTATTAACTAGTATGCATAAATATCAACCCAGAATACATATTATACGTACATCAGATCCAACACAAATTCCATGGGCACCACAACAACCATTTGTATTTCCAGAGACTGAATTTGTTGCTGTTACAGCTTATCAGGTTAGTTTCTAAAATTTATTTTGAACTATAGATCTATATATATCTATATAGAGCTATATATATATATATATATATATATATATTCGTAGACTATAGTGAAAACTAAGAGACCTATTATAAATAATAATAAGACCTATAAAAGGTATTAGATATTTTCCAAAAAAAAACAAAAATTTAAAATTATTTATTTTAAAATCTCTAAATACAAAAAGAATAGGAATTTACAACAAAAAAAAAAAAATACAAAAGTCAATTAAAATAATTAAAATTTTCTAATGAAAATGTTTGAAATTTTTCTCAAAAGGCTCGTGCTTTTTATATTCACTTAAGGTAATAAAATTCGAAAGATATGATCAAAACATTAAAACTTCTTATTGAAAGGTTAAAGTCTTACTAAACTTTTAAGTCACTTCAAAAACTGTTTTTTTTTTTGTTTTTTTTTTTTTTTTTTTACAAAATTATGTAATTAACAAAATCTGATAAGCTTAAATATACATACTATATAGCCTAAATTTAAATTAAGGTATAATAATGTATTTCAATATTATATAGTCTGTGATTTGATCTAAAGTACACATACTTTAAGATTCATTACCATTTTAAAATCAATTTAAACTTTGTTGTATTTCAATTTAAATATTTAAAAGAATTTTAACACCATTTCCAAGAGAGATATTCATCTATAATATACTAAACAATATCCAAAACAATTCAATAACACTATATATATATAAATCAAGCGCAAAATTAAAAAGTTGATTTTATTCGATAATTGATCACCACTTAAAGAAACGCTAATAAAATTCAAATTAAATTCAAATCAACATGTTTTTTAAATGATGTTTTTTTTCTATTTTTTTTTTTTTTTTTTTTAATTACAGAATGATCGTATAACAAAATTAAAAATCGATAATAATCCATTTGCAAAAGGTTTTCGTGAAACTGGTCAATCAAGATGTAAAAGAAAAATGGCATCTTCACCATCTTTAGATAATAATCACAATAATCAACAACAATCATCATTATCATCATCATCATCATCATCAGAAATATCACCAATTAAAACAATAAATAATAATAATGATCATTTTGTAAATGATCATCATCATGAAAATCGATCTGATGATAATGATAGTCCATTAGCAAAACGTATGCGTTCAAATAGCTCAGCATGTTCAACATCATCATCATTAGATGATCGTGATGATCGTACACAATCATTTTCATCATTAATTAGTTGTTCCAGTTCAAGTGGTACTAGTTCACCAAGTGCAATAACAGCATCAATTGATCATTTTAGAGGACATCATTATTCATCACAGCATCAGCATCATCAACAACAACAACAACAACAACAACATCATCATCAACAATTAATAAATCAACATCAATTACATCAACAACATAATCATCATTTACATTCAAATCATCATCATCATCATCAACAACATCATCATCATCATCAACAATCAATACGAAATAATGAATTATTAATGCAACATTTACAAAAAAATATGCAAAATTTAATTAATCCATCATTAATGGATTTAGCATGTTCATATTTTGGTAGAACAGCAACAACAACATCATCATCAGCAATTGGTTTGGGTTATACTCAACCAATAATAACATCACCGACATCAGGTTCATTACCAATTACAGTAACAGTTGGTGGTAATAATTTAAGTAGCAATGGCAATAATAATAATGCTCCTAGTCAATTTTATTCATCATCATCATCATCAACATCATCAACTACATCACCATTATCTGCTGCATCATCAATTTTAATACATTCACCATCAAATTCAATTGGTTTATCACCATCATCAACAACATCATCATCATCAACATCATTTAATTCAACTATTATAGGTGAACAACAAAATTTACCTGGTTATTATTCACCTCCAATTAATGTTGATGAACATAATGATGATGATAATGATCATGAACATGAACAAATTAATAATAATAATAATTTAAATAATAATTTAAATGATATTACACCATCATCTGTTATTGATATTGTTAATTTATCATCACCATTACAAGCTAATTCATCAATATTAAAAAATAATAATAATAATAATAATGATAAATTAAATGATGATATTGGTAGTGATGATGATTTAATTGTTAAATTACCATCAAAAAGAAATAATTTTACAATATCAGCTATATTAGGTGGAGATAATTAAATCTTTATATATAAAAAGAAATTTATTTCAATTCAATTAAATTTTTATTATTATATAATATAGTAAATTTGTATTAAAAGTGCAATTAATATTTAAATAATTATTAATTAAATTAAAACTCATCATAATTTAAAAAAAAAAAAATAAAATAAAATAAATAAAAAAAAATAAGTTAAATTTTTTAATTTAAAATTATATAATTAAGAATTCAAATATATATATATAAGTGTATACCATTTGATATATATAATTTATTAATTAATGTTTTTGTTTAATTTTAAAAGACTTTAACGTTGAACGTTTTAATTCTGATGTATACTTAATTTTAGTATTTAATAAAGTCAAAAAGCACTTATTTTCTAGTGTCTTATATTTAAGAGATTTTAAATATATAGAATTGTACAGAACAATGAAAATGTATTAATTTTAAATTATATAAAATTTTTGTAGAAGAGATTTATTGTATATAATATACAAATAATAAATAATAGAATTATATATAGTTTTAGTATTAAAATTTATATTTTAAATATATATAAAAAAAATTGTATATGAAAATTGAAATTATAAAAATACAAATTATTTTAAAAATTTAAAATGTTTTTAGTTTCTTTTTTAAATTTGTTATTAATAAATACTAGGGGTACCCTGTTACAGATATATGGGATTATTTTTTGAATGCATTATTTTTCGTAATTAGTAGTTACACTCGAACTTGCTTAACAATTGAACATCGAAGATAACAGGTGAATTTGTGCCTTTGAACCGATAAGACCTGAAATATATTTTTTAGATCAATTTTAATAATGTAGGTATCTATGTATCTATCTATGTATCAATTTTAATAACGTGGGTATTTATCTATTATTATCTAGCTATGTTGTAAATAAAAGTATGAGAAATATATTTGGTACATAATATTATGTACGTAAATTATGTCATTTGTATCTGAATTTTTGTAGCTGAATGTACTTATACATAGTATGTATTATATCCAACAACACTGAAAAAATTACTAAGCTGTTTGTAGTTTTATTAACTCTAAGACTGTTCGTGTTATGCTGTGTTGTCTCAGCACATTAACAATATTTTGACAACGCGAAAAGTATGTAATTTTATAAAATATTATACAGAAATTTATGCATTTAACGTACATATTGTGTTTTTAAACGATTTGCTTTACTAATTAGATACAATGTATTAATTTTTTTCAACGATGCATTACAATAATTATTTTGAATTATTTTTTTTTAAACTATAATTCATTAAAATATTGTATTATATTCAAAAATAATGCATTGCATATAATGTATCAGAAAATAAAAATGGGATTTTGAAAGGCTTTGTTATTAGAACTAAAAATTAAATTATAATATAAAAAAAAGTACAACGCATATATTATTCATGAAATCAATACAATGTAAAAACTAATGCATTAATAATTAACAGTATAGATTTGTAATTGTATTCAGCTTTTAATGCAATGTGTTACCAAAAATACATTACATTAAAAGCTGAATACAATTACACATCTATACATTTGAATTATTTGAATTAATTTTGAATTATTTGAATTAACTTTTGAATTAAAAAACTAGGTAATTCAAAAATAATTCAAGAAAAATCAATGCATTACTTTTTTAATTCGTAAGTATGTCAAATAAGTCAATGAATTAATTATTTGATTCAGAAATAATTTTAATAAAAAATTAATAATACATATTATGGGTGCTACGAACACTGGTTACAGTATAATAGTTACAATAAATAAAAAAAATTGTAGTATCAAAAGACTTATCCATTTTGGAAAATGAAGCAAAAAAAAAATGGAAAAATGCTTACTAAACAGATTTTATGAAATATTTCTAACACCAAGTATAAATGATGCTATTGTGGTTTCAACATTAGATTCTGCATTTAAATTATGTTGATTGAATCCCTTTTTTTATTTCAAAAGTAATTTCTGAATTATTTTTGGTAAAACATTCATAATTATTCTTTGATAAGAAATTCATTAGATAAATGTTATGCATTATTTTTGAATATAATGCATTATTTCAATGCATTACTTTTAATAAATAATATTGAAAAAAATTAATTTTATATTACATGGATAAACGTAGTAAGTTATGGAAATATGTTCATTAATTAAAATTCAAATAAAAGCAATATTTCAAGTGAAGGAACCGAATTTTTAATATGAGAATGTTTGAATCATATCTAATTTGTTAATCATATCTAATCTGTATATGTTTTTCATCTTGTTAATTTTGAAAATTTTTAGCAATGACAAAAAATTACGAAAATTTTAAAATTTTCAATTTTTTCAAAATAGTTTTAATTTGTTACTATCTTTCAGAATATTCATTAAACAAATTAAAACAGTTGGAAAAACATTGAACTCGGTCCAAAAATGAAGATTTTAGAGTATTTTTTCATATAGTTAATTTTGAAATTTTTTTGCGATGCTAGCATCAATAATTGGACTGACTATACTAGTATACTATATTTTATATTTTTTATGTATTTGATTAGTCGACCTTCAATAATCTATGTTATCCAATTACAGATACCATAGCTTATATTGCTGTGTAATAACCTATAATATATGCTACGCTTTACTTTCTCTACAATTATAAAGAAAATTTTTCTGAAAATACCCGTTATTCTGCTAGTGTCTTTAATTAGATTTCCAACATAAGAATTCCAGTTTAAAATGTTATCAATTATGGCCCGCAAATATTTATATGTTCTATGGTATTTTAAATTGTTGTATTATTATAATTTATCTTTAAGCTAATATTTTTCGTGTTGATAAACACATTTACAGTGGGTTTATGTAGGCTCATCTGTTTAAGGACTTTCTCCAAATCTTTGGTAATATTTGTTTGTAGAATGTGAACATCTGCTTCGCCATATACTATTATATTATAAACCAAAGCATCAGCTTAAAGAAAAAAACATTACCATTAACATTTAAAATACACCAAAAACATTTAACATCGTTATTATGTGGACATCGTCTAATTGTGCTATAACACTTGAAGATGCCATTAAAGACAAATAATTTTCTAAAAGTTTTATTCTTTATTAATTCTATAAAAAAATTAAAATTTATATTCTAATACATTGAAATTAAAATTTATGTGAAATAAAAATTATTATACTTACGAAATTTGAATAGAAAAATTAAAATAAATTCTGATCTTTTTTGTTTTTTTTAATAATTTTAAAGTTAAGAAATTAAATTAACAAAATTTCTGACACTTTAAATACGTTTCCCAAAACAAGCCTACACAGTCATCATTATAATATTAATGCACATTTATGGTATTATATATATATATATATATATACATATTATAATATATTTTAATAATATAACCGTAACAAATTCGATGGCGGCCACTTTCTTTTTATAGAAAAGCAAAATTAATGGGAAAAATTGAGAAAAAATAAAGTTGATTTTAAGCCGAATCTAATTTAATAATTTAATAATCACTAAAATCAACGCTTTTCTTATATATTTTATTAAAAATTCAATTTTTGATTTTTTTTTTTGTTTTTGTTTTAAAAATAGGTATATTGAATATTAACACCTTAATTGAGACTATTTAATAAAACAAATCCATGCATAGTTATAATTCATTTTTTGGTGACTAAATTTTAATTTTATTTTTTTTATTTTTTTTTTTATTTTTTTTTTTTTATATTGTAAATCTCAACACTTTATTAAGATGAGATTGGTAGCTTATATATACATATATATAATAATATATTCATATTGTATGTGAGAATGAGAACAATGAAATATAAAATTATGAATATTTTTTTAAATTCATATTAAGGTGATTAAATTAACAACAAAAAGAAAAATTAATCATAACAACAATAACAACAAGAAAATGATAATTTTCTATTGAAAGTACCGCCATCACTGACCATGGCGCTGTTATTTTTGCTCCAAACTCTATACTTTATAATACTCTAAACAGTATAGAATGAATGAAATGAATGAACGCATCAAATTCATAATCTGACACTTTTTTATTATGTTTTCATTTTTTCTTTTGTTTTCCACCTACATTCAATTATCTATAATTGTTGATGAGTTGGTCAATGTATGTGTGAATTTATGGAAACAATGAAAAAATGTATAGAAACAATTGATTTAAATTTTTGTTTATTTTTTTTTTTTGTTTTCAAATTAAACTCATAAATATTTGATCGCTTTGTAAAAATTATTATTTTAAATATTGAATTTTTAAAATATTCTTATACAATATATATATGTGTAATATGCTATAAGTATATTTTGAGTATGTGTATTGTATACAGGCATTTGTAATTTATAGATTTAAAAAATATTAATTATTAATAAAAAGCCATATTTGGAAATGATGAATGATTATTATTTATTGCAAATTATTGAATTCGGTTTTGTGTTTATATGAAGTGGAAAGAGGGTATTGATTCGGAAGGAATATGTGGTGAGGTTAATGAAGGGTAATTATAATGCTTTGATATTGTGAATGATTTAGAAATTTGAGATAATTTCAATTGTTATGCATTACTTGCTCTTAATTTGGACGATATTTTATTATTTAAGAGTGGCTATGGATCGAGTTGGAAAACTAAATATATTTGAAAAATAAAAAATTAAAGAAATTTAAACACGACCAAAATTTCCGTGGACCTCGGTTAACTTTTGTAGGAGAAAATCATAATTCCAAAACAAAAACCTCCATTTCAATAAAATAAAATAAAAGAGTGATGCTTGGACACCTGGTGTTTGTTTTATATTTGCGATATTTTTTGCAATAAAAATAAATTTAAAAGTTGAAATGTTAGTAGGTATTTTACTTTATTCTTCATAATTTTTTTGTATTGAAATAAATTTTAATAGGAATGAAAGGCTAGTTACAAATAAAGTGCAATGTGAAAATTAGTGTAAATAAATTATTTCAGTAATTCTACTTTAATCATAAAAATAATGTTTGTTTGACTTTTTTCTTCTAATGCGTAATGGATCCATTTTGGACATAAGTATAAACTGCAAATTTCATATAAAACTTCCATTTCATATAAACTAGCTGTGCTAGTCCGACATGAAAATCATTTCCTACGCTGAAAATCATTTTCTTGGTACAAACCGCACAGAATCTGAATACGCTGACCAATTTAATTATATTTGGAATCGACGTGTTACTTATTGGCTATTTTAATTTTTACCCTAATTTTTCTAATAAATCCATAAAAGCAATGTTTTGTAGATAATAACTCATCAATTCCATATATAATTATATACGTATAATCTTCCAAATCCAGTGGATTGGAATAATCCAGTTGGCTTGCTTTTTAACTCTGGAATTTGATAGCGTTTTTCAGCACTATCAGAAACTGAAAAATTTAACTCTACTAAAATCATTTTATTTATAAAAACTTTTGATTTAATAATTTTTATTTTATTTAAACACTTTTAACTTCAACTTAAAAATTTCAAATAGTTATAACACTATTGTTTTATTTTTTTTTCGTATAATAATTTAAATTTGTTAGTCAAAGAATCAAACATATGTCATTTTCATCGTATTGAATTTTACAATGGCAGCATTTTAAAACACTTTCGATCAAATTTTCATCGAAATACATAATGGCTCTAACGATTACGATCGAATAACTCTAATAACTCTGATAACGATGAACGATTCGATGAAAGTCGATCGAAATACATAATAGGCACCTAAAACCGATACAAAAATTAACTTGAGAAATAATTTATAATTTTTAATCCAAAAAATAACTGATTTGTATTTGAGCATCGAGTCGGTGAAAATGTACGAATTGTATAATGAAATAATTTATCACAATGGACCTCACCGGTCTAAGTGTGTCGGCGTACTGTCGGCAACCACTACTATTTTTTTTTTTTTTTCAGATCAAGAAAATTATCAAAAGAATCTTCATTTATCGTTCTATTTTCCAGGGGGGGGGGGGGCTGTGGTGAACGAAGTGAAGGACTGTGTCGACTTTAATGCACTAAAAACTACTATCCTTTTGTTTATATTAAAACTAATCTTTTAGACTAACCATTAATACAGTTTTGGCTATATTACTTTTTTTTTTGTTTTTTTTTTTGTTTTTTTACACTCTACAGTAACTTAGGTATTTTTTGCCATTTATTATATCCCAATGACAAAGGGTACTGGACCAGATCGAAAAATCCATAAAGCATTTTTTTTTTGGTGGGACCTTTCGGTTGAAAGGCAGACGCTCTTCTACCTACTACGCCACCCAGCGTATAAATATAATACTTCAGATATCTTTGATCAATCAAAATCCCATTAGGAATTATTGAGAGATAAAAGATTTTTTCCTAACACAGTTCGAACGGTTTCGTCCGTTTAAGACGTCTAACAAAGTTTTGACTGTCAGCTAAGCGTACTACTATTTATAACGAAATAAGTGCACGACGTGATGGAACACCTTAGTCAGTATATGGGGTATCAAACGAAGACAGATTCGGATATTTTTTGGATTTTCGGACCATCAATATAACTTAAAATATTTATTTGTAAAAAAAGTAAATCATGTAGAAAAACTAGTGAGTAAAATATGTAATTTGTGGTTTAATGCAGTTCAAAGCTTGGTGAAATCTAACAATAAAAGAATTATTACATGTCTTTTATCTATTTTTCAATAAATGTTTAATCACTAATTTGCAGAAGTCCAGATGATGTACTATTATATTGTTTCCTGAAATAAGATTGAAATTTATATAAGAAGTTACTGTTATCACTCAGATAGACATTCACTTGTGATTGAAAATATTAGATATATGTAGATACTAAAGATGTCTATGAATCCATATTTCCTAGTGTATAGGTAGTGTATAAAAAAATAAAAAAATCACATAAATGTTGGATTAGTTTTCTTGTAGATCAATTTCGCACATTTCTATAATTCGGGGTAAGTTCCAGTAATCAAAATAGAATTATAAATACAAGAGCAACGTATACATAGATTTATAAAATCACGCTTAAAAAGTAAATTAATTAAGAAATTTCATGTAAATTTTAAATTTTGTAAGTTGATTAGCGTTGAACCTGTTGCAGGTAGGATATATCGTATATAGGTTTTTGGAACTTATTAAGTGTGCTAAGATTAAAAAAGTATTAAAAACAAGCTTAGAAGAAAATTTCAATATTGGAGGTATATAAAATAAATAGGGCTAATTCTTGAAACCGTCCATATGGGCGGAATCAGGCATTTAATCAATTGAACAATTCCCTGATTCCAATATAATCTAAAGTTTTCAAAATAATTGAGTGGAAAAGTACATTTTCATAGTAAGGTAACATGTAATTTGTTAAAAAACGCTATTAAAGTTGTCCGTACCATCTAACTCCTTAAAAATGCATTATTTTTGAATTAAAAACTAAAAATAAAATCTCGGAACTATAAATAACTTTTTAGTTGTGAAATTCTAAATTTTTAACAAGATTTGAGCAAAACTTAATATTATTTATTGAAAAAAAAATTCAAAAATTTCATTTGAACGATAAAAACCAAAAATACAATGAATTTATTAAGTGGTCGGAATAAGGAGGGTGAACGGAAAACGATGCAATTGCGTTGATTAAGGAAAGACGCTGAAAGAAATTTTCCAAAATGTAATACGGAAATCACAAATAAGTTCAAAAGACGGAATATAGGTACATCTGTGGGTGGAATTCGCAAAAAGGAAGAAAAACAGTTAGAAACATTTTTATAAAGGGAAGTGGAATCAAATCAGGCCCTTTTGCATTCGATTTCATCTCTTGAGCATATATACATAAATACCTCAAGAACTATATCATTATAAAAAAAATGTTATTTGCTAAAGATCTTCTACTAGTTACAAGATATATTGGTAGATAGCACTAACTGCCAAAAATAGATAAGCTTACACCCATAAGAGGTCGATTATGCTACCATGCAACAAAAATGTTTGAATCATGTGCACCTGCTTTATTAACATTCATTCTGCTAATTTATAAAAGTATAAAACAGATTCTAATGTGCTAGAAATTTTGGCCATTTTTAACGGTAATCCTGTTAATTCAGTAGACGAAATTATTATTTTTCAGTAGACGAAATTATTATTTTTCAAATTCTTATTTCAATCAGAAATATATCAGGTTGTGATTTTGCATTCATAAGAATTGTGGATCATCTAAAAACTTCACATCATGCATTTCCAGTTTTTTTATCTTTTCTAAAAAGCTTCTATTCATCTTATAATCTATTAATTTATGTGTCTCAAATTTATTTAATAGCCATATACAAAAGAAAATATTTTAAAATTTCATTTCTCGATTAAAATCGTTATAAAAAGTTCAATGTAACTTTTATACTATGTTACACATTTCAATATTTTTGGGAACCCTCATTTTTAATAGATGTTCTTTAGAAAAACAATTTTATCTAAACAAAAAAAACTTCTTTATTTCTAATTTATTCTTAACACTTCGTTACGCTTTTTCCTTTTTGATTTTTAACTATTTTTCAATGATCATTTAAAACAAAACATAAAAAAAAACAAAAAAAAAAAAAATCAAAAACAAACAAATGATCTTATGATTTAAAAGAAATCATGAATTTTAGAGACACATTTTTATGTATGCACATTCTCAAGATTATGTTAATTATCCGCAGCCTACATTTTATTGATTTTTAGTCACTTCTACGACACCCATCTCATTATTGATCATTATATATATATACATATATGTATAGTATATAAATTATGTTTTTGCTTCCACGCAATAATATCTATAAGATTAAGTGATACTAAATCTGAGGATTTCCACTTCAAGCTCTAATTTTTGACAATTTGAATATAAATTTGTTAAAATATAATAAACAGGAAAAAATTGTACAAAATCAAAAAAAAAAAAAAAGATTTATGGAAAGTAAATATAAAAAAAAGCTACCTATATTATGCCTATATCAAAAATAAAGTGAAGATTCTGTTGACTGATGATGTTTATTTAAAATTAAATAGAAAATTTTCTTTAGGCGTGATTTATTAGAAATTTATATTAAAATTGAAAATAAATGTCAAGACAAGTTGATATTTTGAGATATATTATTTATTATACATATATTATATACATGTATATACAGTTGTGATTGAAAATTTGTGATATTGGATTAGATTAGATTTTAAATTAAAATTTGTCTCAAATTAAACGATCATTAGTCCTATATATTTTATTATAATTTTTTTTTTTTTTTTTGTTAATTTCATTACAACTATCTTAATAATTTTATTATACATAAAATACAAGATATCAAGTATAAATTTTGATTTGAATTAATGAAGGCTTGTGGAAGAGTGGAAATCCAATGATTTCTTCTTCTAGAAACTTAATTTATTTGGCTAGTTCTAGTTTGGAAATCTGCAACTTAGTTCCAGCGATGTGAATTTTTTTAGTCTGTGTGTCTGCCGAGTAATTAAAAGCTGTTGAATAAACGCATTTGGGTGATTTTGAAGTCTTGAGTGATATGATGTTGACTTGGACTTGGTAACTGTTTCTGTTCCAGATGGAATCTTGAGATTTTCTCGTATTTTGTCGTTTCTTACAAACCAAAAGGGGCATTTATAATGGATCGCAGTACTTTTGACTGAAAACGTTCAATTATATCAATGTTTGAGTTACTTGTAGTACCCCATAGACCGTATGTCCATATTGATTTCAATATTGATTTGTATATCATTAATTTGCTATAATTTGATAGCTTGGAATAACGCCCTAAAAGCCGGTAGAGTGGATTGAACTTTATTCTGAGTTGCCGTTTTTATGTGGACAATGTGAGTTCTCCAAGTAAGTCGGCGGTCTAAGTGCATACCCAAGTACTTTACTGAATTCACCTGTAGCAGTGAATCGTTTAATTTTACTGCAGGACAGATACCTTTACGATATGTAAACGTAATGTGCAAAGATTTTGATGTGTTTGCCTTTATTCTCCATTTCATAAGCCAATTGTAATATCGCTGTTGTACTTTACTACAACATTTTTGATTACTAAGGTATGATATAAAAAGGTGATGATAACGGTGAGGCAGCAGTTTTTTCCATTGAAATAATAGCCCTTCGGGCCAGACTTTATCGAAGGCCTGCCTGATGTCGAGAAATGCTGCAGAACAATATTTTTTATATTCAAATGTTTCATTCACTACTCTGTGAATTTGTTCTATAGCCGAATGCTTTTGCCGGAAACCGAATTGATAGCTTGGTATGATATTTAGTTCGGCTATTGTATCATTCAGTCTTCTGACAAACAATTTCACAAAAAATTTCGACATAATCGGTCTATATGACTTAACACTTGTGGGCTTGTTTTTACCTTGTTTGGGCAGCATTATTATTTGGGCTATTTTCCAATTTTCTGGGAAATAACACAGTCTTAATATTGCATTAAATAAGTGCGTGAAATGCTTCATTGTCTTGTTTGACACTTCTTTTATCATTCTTGTTGTTAACTCGTCGTTTTCTCACTCGTCTGTTTTCTCACTGTATTCTGAACTTCAATTATATTAAATTTTTTAATAGGTAGACCTAGTTAATATGGCGTATCAAGTAACTGGATGATGTTGTTATCTTCAGCATCTGAGACTACGGAGGGATATGCCTCGAAAGTATTTTGCAGGTGTTCAGCAAATAGATTCGATTTTTTCATATCGCTTCTAGCCCAACTTCCATGATTATTTCTTAGTGGAAGAACATGTTGTTGTGGACGTTTAAGTTTTCTTGTTGCTTACCAAAGAGTGTAGTCAGTGTGCGCAGATGGTGATAAGTTTTCTAAGTACGTTTGAAGTGCTTCTTCTTTGGCAGTTTTTAGAAGGTTACTGAGCTCTTTAGTAATTCGGTTTAGATTTTTCTTATTTTCTGGTGATCTAGTTTTTTGCCATAGTTTCTTCAATGTTCTTTTTTCTACTATTTTGAGCTTAATTGCTACAGGATAGCAAATTTTAGTTTGGAGTTTCACTTGTTTAGATGTTGACTCTTTCACAGCTTCTATCAGGGTTTTGTTGATGTGTCCAACTGCAACATCCTTAAAGATATTTCTGATATATCTGTTATGTTTCGAAACTTATTCCAATTTGTATGCTTTGTGTGTAAGCTTTGCTTTTTCGGTATATAAATAAGCCTGGTTGAAGTTGTGATAATAATTGGAGTGTGGTCTGAGGAAAGATCAAAGCTTGATTTCGCATGTAAGTGACTTGATGTGATAAATATTAAATATTTTAACACTTTTTTGTCAACCTTACGATTTGAGGCAATATTTCAGTGTATGATGTGAATATCGATATTTTTTATATCTTTTTGTTTTTAATTTTTTTTTTTTAACAACGTATATTAAGATGGTTTTTTTTATTTATTGTTTATTTATTTAGAATGGTCCTGCAGATTTAACTTCAGGTCCTTTTCCCTTTCAAAATTTGTGCCTCTGATGCATTTTTGTTAATGATCTGCAAAATGAGGCTGTATTGTATCAAATACATGCCATTATATTTAGTTTTTGCGATCTTCTATTTAAAATGTACTACTTTAACAAATATATGAATAATATACTTGACTATAATTTGAATGGTATATTTGTGATAACATCCGTTGATTAATTATTATTATTTTATTATTTATTTATTTTATTTACTATTTGATCATTACAATTCATAAATTCATTTTTTAAAAAAGACTAGTATGTAACACAATTCAAAATTCAATTTTTATAAATAGTATAAACTTAAACAAATATAATAAAATAGGATAGTAACAGTCAGATGAATCATATCAAACTAAACAATTAATGTACAAACAGAGTTATTATTATTATTCTCAGCATTATCATCATCATCATAATCTGTAGGGTCAGTGTTGAAATAAACTGAATAAAACTTGCATTGTTTCCTAATGTGTTTATAATTTGTGTTTAGTTGCGACCAGATTCTCTATTCAGTATTTGGTCCAGCTATAATAAATGAAATATATTAACAAACTGTTGTAAAGTATAGGCAACATTGATTTTAAATAGTTATATAATTTTTGATATAACAAAAGTGCTATGATATAGGCTAGCACATCAGTAGCCGTCATATAAGCGGTTTACTATATCCAGCTGCTGTGCTGCCTATTATAGATTGGATACACCATTTATTAGGTCTCTTATATAACTATATGTACTATATATAGCAATGGCAAGGTTAAAACATTTTTTAATAATTTGTTTTGGTAAATTTGCAGCTTACGTATACTAAATTATTATTGCTGCCCGATATACTTGTGCCATATGATAGTTGGGGAATCGCTAAGAGTGGTATTTTGTTTACATTTTTGACTTTGTTTCTGATGTCATTGGTATTTTGTTTTTATATTTAAATGCTGGATGGTATAGTAGGTAGAGAGCTTGTACCTTTAAGTCACAGGTCCCAGGTTTGATTATTAACAGTCGCAAAAAAATGCTTTATGGTTTTACGTATATACTAAATTATTATTGCTGCCCTATATATACTTGTGCCATATGATAGTTGGGAATCACTAAGAGCATAATACATTTTTGACTTTGTCTCTGGTGCTTTTGGTATTTTGTTTTTATATTTCTGGATGGTATAGTAGATAGAGAGCTCACCTTTAGGTCCCAGGTCCTAGGTTCGATTATTAAAGATCCCAGAAAAATGCTTTATAGATTTTTCAACCTGGTCCATTACACTTTATCATTAGAATAAAATAATGGCACAAAAAAAATTATTCGAGAGTATAATCTGGTAGCAAATGAAATAAAATGGAGCTAGTCTATGTTTAAGAAGGCTTGTGTTCCTGACAATAATAGCAGTAGTTTTTCACATTTGATAAATTTATATTAAAGTAATTTGATAAATAAATGCTCGAAAAATATTGTAGGTGTTGTGGTATAAATTTGGAGTACATAACTCAGCTTTAAATGATGTTTCTATCTAAGTTACTACTGCCATCAAGAACATAAAAAAAATAATATTACTCTTAACGAGCTTAGCTTATTCTCTGGTGTATTGATATGGGCTTGCCAACTTAATCTGCTATCTAAATTGTTTTTAAAAACTTTCATTGCCGGTTCTAATATTTAATGTGCTTCTCCTAGATCAGCGTACTTCAACCTTTCACGGCTGCCGGAACCCATCTAGCTAATAATAATATTTTAGGAACCTTACTTTTAGAAACTCTCCAGCAAGTAAAAGCACAAATTTATATAACTAAATTTTATTTCATTTATACAAAAAGTTGGATCTGGGTGCTAATTCCCCCCGGAATAGTAGCTGGGTGTTAATTCCCCGCATCGGGGGGGATTAACACCCAGACCCAAAAGCTTAATAGTAAAAACAAATAATAAAATATTTAAATGAAATTTCTCTCTTTATGACTAGACTGGGCTGGTTTTTTATTACAAATTATATTAAAGTCCGGTACAATTTTTGTTATTTGCAGCCTCATATCATTTTCAGCATCTAATCTATTCCTATATTTGGTTTTAGTGGCAATATATAAAGAGAAAGATCTCTCACATATATATGTAGTAACAAACGGTATCAGATGATCAATAGCTCGTTTGGCAAGCTCGGGATATTTGGGCAACATTTTAAGCCAAAAATTCAAAATTTCACTTTTAAAAAAATGTTATTTTTAATGTGGAGTCAGTTGAGATATTGATGTGTGAGCAGAACACTCTTTCTGTTATTGGTAATTGATCTGTAGGACAATATTGAGCAAATGGATTTTGGACCCAATCAAAATTTTCTGGCTGGACAGGAAAATATTCCACAAAAGTGTTTTGCAAATCTGATAAATGTTGCAATAAATATTCTTCACATTTCCAATAAGTTCAGCATTATTGGTGACTAAAACATGTAAATGACATGTAAATTAAAAAAGCATTCAGTATTTCCTTTCAAAATTCATTCAGTCCAAAATTTTAATTTCATTATAGTTGCATTTATCTTATTTTTTTTTAATTTATTTTTATTTTTTTTTGTTGCTTTTTCAGTATAAAAATTGATAACATTTTCCAAACATAAAATGTTTTCAGGGAACCCCTAAATTTTTTGGCGGAACCCAAGGATTCCGCGGAACACGGGTTGAAGAACACTGTCCTAGATGATTTAAAATTAATAATTTTTGTCTTTCAAGAGCTTAAAACTAATTTGTTAAATCGGAAAAATTCTGATCAATCATGTTAAATCATGTTCAATAATCAATCTTTTAACTATAATTGATTAAAACATGCCCATTGTAAAATAATTTGGATTATGACTTCAAAATTAAACTGTGTTGTTTTTAACTTCTTAAATAATAATTTATTTATATAAAAATGAACATCTTGACAAAATTGATAAAAAAAGGATCAAGTGTGATTATTTTTTGGTTTTTTTTTACCCCAAATACATTAAAAATACCACCAACGATTTTGATCTGTATATACCAGTATCATCTATAGTCCTTTTTAATATATATTTCTAAATAAATCCAATCCATACCAATTCAAATACCAATTAAAATTCAATGAAAATCTGGATATTTCTCATATACTAAGAATAATATAAGATTTATTTTTTAGTTTATTTACATTTCTAATAATTCTATTTAAAATGTTGTTATCCTATTTTTGATATCCTTTAGTTGTTTTTGTTATTTTTTTTTGTTAACAAATTGAAACAAACAAATTTGTTATGATTAAAAATAATGTCTGTTTGTCCTGTTTGTTATTATTTACAGTAAAAAATAGAATAGAATAACATAAGAAGATGTTGCCATATGCCCACTCAAAAATAGACAAAGAAAACAAATTAAAAAAAAAAATAATAATAAAAACAGTAGAAATGATAACAAAAAGGATATTTATTTCATAGTTTCTATTTTAAGATTTTTATTTTTTCAATAATTAGGATCGTCTCTAAATGAAGAGTGGTTGGGCTGATATTTAGTTTAAAATAATAATCATTATCAGTATATAACAATAACTTGCTCTAATTTTCAGTTCTTATTTCTTTTGTTAATTTTTTGTTCATGGTATAGGATTTATGAATTGTATTCGAATGAAATAAAACTATACCTTAATTTATCCTTTATATTGTTGTAGTAATTCTTTTTGGTGTCTCAAGTAGGTGTTATTGTTCTGAGACAGGATTATCTTATT
The DNA here is from genome assembly GCA_963942445.1 of Argyra leucocephala. Taxonomy (NCBI): domain Eukaryota; kingdom Metazoa; phylum Arthropoda; class Insecta; order Diptera; family Dolichopodidae; genus Argyra; species Argyra leucocephala. The sequence continues at coordinate 28,772,521 of OZ012679.1, read as the reverse complement.
TTTTTTCAAAAAAAAGTCTTAAACTATACTACAATTGTACTTTCATTAAAAATTAGAGCAAAAACTTTTAGAAAAAATAACAAATTTTTAAAATCGTGTATCTTTAAGATTCTTTTTAATTTTTCTGTAAACTAGCTACATTAAAAATTTCTATACTTTTAAGAATAATGAAATTTTGAACAAAAAAAAAAATATTAAAAAATTCCAGGAATTAAAATGGAGTATAATTGTTTGGTTTAAAATAAAATCAATTACGATTTTAAGAAAGTCTATACTAAAAGATTAAACACTAAAAATTTAGAAAATAAAATTATTAAATCTATGGAAATAAATAATTAAGATTAATAGTGGTTTGCATTAAATCAAATACAAAAAAGCAAAATTTTTTAATATAAGAGAAGAGCATAGCAGAAAAAAAAATGTATACCATTAGCGGCCAGTGATTATAGATAATATTGATAAAGAATAAACTTGGATCGACGATATTTATCATGCGATTGCCTATTATGGATTGTGATTGACAATTTTAGTATACTAAAGATGTCCCTAGAGATATCCCTATATATTCTAGAGATGATGTAAACTAAAGATGTCCCACATTCTGCCCGGAAAAGGGTCCTAAATTTTGGTTGTGTATTTATATGCAGTTGAAATAATAAAATAAAATTAATTTATAGTACAGCACTAATTTTTTGAGATAATATTCATGACAATGCTTGAACGCAATCCAACTTCTGGATATTAGAATGTCTAGCTTATGAAAATTTTTATGTAATTTCTAAAATATTTGCTTGTGACTTCAGAAATATCATAATTTTGTGAAAACGTAAAAGTGGATTTGAATCAAATTACCATTCAATCGATATGACAATTACAATTAATCTGGTAATGATTATTATACCAGGAATCGAAATAAATTAGCAATTTACAATATAAATTCGTTTTCTATTTGTTAGAACTGCTAATGAATTTAAACGATTTTGACCCATTATAGATTTATAAGTCTTTATATTTTTAATTGTACTAAAACATCATTTCGATCAATTTTGTTTATCTATAATCAAATTCTAAATTATTTGCTTTAATAAATTTATACAATTCTAAGACCGATTCTAATTTTGAAAATAAATCTAAAAAAATAATTAAACTCGTCACCATTGAATAGTCTCTCATCAAAAGTCCACTAGATTCGTGTAATATCATCCCAACTTTCTAGTGGTATTAATTCTAATGTTTGCATGACATTTTCTTTACTTTCAAAAACCGACTGTACTATACCAGTGATTTAAAATTCCAACGAGTTTTTACTTGCTATTTAGATTATATTTTGCTATTGCAGTTTTGATCGATCCAGCTATAAACCTTTTGCAGAAAAATCATCTACATCAAAGAAACCTAAAAATATTTCAACTGGGATAACACCTTTTGTATATAACGGAAAATTAAAACTAATTGCGATTTTGGAAGAAATGTGAGTAGTGGGATATGCTTCCAAGACGCACTTATATCAAACGAGCGAGTAGTATGCTTGAAAAATCTGCTATGCAAATATGAATTCTTATCGCAGTTACAGCAGTTGTTTGTATGTGAAAATTGTAATATGAAATTGTATGTGAAGCCAGATGGAACAGCAAACAATTAAACTGTCGAATAACAATAAAAAAAAAATCATCAAGACTGAGGATAGAACATTTGCGACTTACGCATAACTATATATTTGACAGACCAACATTTGACAGAAATATGTTCCTGCAATGATTAGACGCTAATTAGTGTTCAACACATTTTTTAGCCTTGTTCGCACTTAATATAAGAGGATTAAATTCTCGGATATTCTCGGAAAAGATACGAATGAACCGCTGGATTACATTATACAGTTCATAAAGAAAATATGATACTAACATCAAATATAAATTCATCATCAGCTATTTTTAACTTTCAATTTTAAGCTTAACTATTGTAGGTTGATTTGAATTTATTATTATTATTTTAGTTATTAATTAAATTCCTATTATAAAAAAACAGTTATTACTGAAATTTGTGCATATGACAGAATATGGCTCTAAAACCCATCGAAATTAAATGGTTTAATAAAATCTAATTTAATGTTCTAATCTAATCTAACCTAAACGATATGGTTTTGTGTAAGAACTTAATAAAGTTTACATTAAAATTAGCATATACAAAGCTCTGGTAAATCTACTGCCGTAGCCGCGGATATTTAAAAAGCCTTTGATCAAATCTGGCATAGCGTTTTTTTTATCCAAGTATCCAAGTTATAGGCTTATGTTCTGTTTTCATAAAATAAATTGAAAATTTCCTCTGGAATCGTTCGATTCGTGTCTTAATTGACAGATTCATCTCCCGCAAATGTCATATTAACGCTGTGATATACCCACAAGGATCAGTTCTCTTCCCTAATACTCTCTTTTTGATATTTATCAATTACCTTCTTCATTAAACTTTTAATCTTATACAGTGCAAATTCGTATGTGGCTTAAAAATGGCTATGGCAATTCGTTTGAAATAAATTTTTTTCGAATGTAAAGCCATATTCCAACAAATGTGTTTCCCCAATGTAAAATATATCTATATACAATCTATAAAATGTTCAAGAGCATATTGCTAACAAATTTATTCAAAATGTCCCTACTGATCAAAGGACATTTTCTTTCTACAGTTCTCAATTAGTGCAAACTGTGTAATCGTGCATTAAGGTATCGTTTGGAACGTTAATTTTAAAAAAAAATTAATCAAAATATAGAAAATTATATTTAATTATTCTATATACTATCAATGGTACAGCATTTTTAATCAAATTAGGGGTAACAGTTCTAAATTGGTATAGTTTAGTTAAAATGGTCAACCTTCAAAACTTGTTTACTACACGATTGAAACTGAAATATAATAAAAAAAACCAAAAAATACAAATTACAAAAAATTAACATGAATTTCTTATGAAAAAAACGGGTCCTAAATTAATTTAATTTCCAAAAGAAAATTTTAATCTTCATTTTTACATTTAAAAAATTAGTCCAACTATATATAGAGGAGAACTCTTTAAAATAAAATTTCAATATTCTATATACATTTTGTTTTAATTATATATTTATTATTTAAAACAATAAACTATTTATATATGATAATCTAAAAACTCTAAGAATAATAAGAAGTTGTTAATCCCTCTTGAAATTTAACAAAACTAACAATATAAAACCCCTCTTGAACGCAAAAATTTAATAATACTATAACAATTATTGTAAATATAAATACGTTTTTTTTTGACAAAGAATTAACAATTCGGATCGGATTATAATAAAAATAAATTTCAAGTACCTATACCTCTTGCAGTCTTGCATTACATGTTTAACTCGCCCCTTAATTATTTGTTATCATACTTTTTTGTTATTATATTTTATTTACCTACCTATTTATTTACCTCTAAGTGAATTTGTTGTATACTTACTTCTTTTATAATTGATCTTTTCCTAAGAAGTTATTAATTTTAATTTTTACTGTCATCACTATTATCATGATACTATATACTGTCACTGTTATCAAAACTATCATCACTATTTATAATATTATTTTATTTTAATGCTATTGTGTTAAAAAATTTCAACTATTTTAACCTAATCTAAGAGGTAACAATTTTTATACATATATGATATACATATATATACATATATATATATATAGTTTTATAATACCTTTTTGGAAATTGTAATTATATCATGTCTAGTATTGATTATTGAACTAAGTGCAATGAAAAGTATTAGTTAGATACCTATGACTTACTGTTACTGTATAATATATACATATATATGTATATGTATATGTATATAAATCTAATTTAAATGGAGTTCCCAATGAAATAATCAATGAATACGAAAAAAATAATATATAATCAATTTTATAGTGCATGCTAAATGATATCCAGTTAAAATTATTGCACTCAGTTAATTTGATTACATATAGATTTAGTATTTTTAATTATACAAGCCCTAACCATTATTAATTCGGGCAATGCAAATTTAACAAATTTTTCATTTTGATAGAATTTTTTAACTCATTTTGATAGAGCTTTTCAACTAATGCTTACAGACTGTTTCAATACAAGTTAACTTATTTGAAAGCTTGGTTTATTAGCAACATTTTTAATAAACTGAACTGAACTGAAAAATAGGCTTTATTTTATGTTATGTTGAGTAGTATTTGTTTTGTAATGTAAATTTTTTTTCTATAAAATGGTGCTAATAAACCAAGCTTTCAAATAAGTGTAATAAATTGTATTGAAACAGTCAGTATAAGTATGTCAAAAAAATCTATTAAAAGGAAGTATTTTTAAAATTAGCATAATGACCGATAATGGTTAGGTGTGGGTTTTTTTTTAGAGGGATAGAACTTTAAATTGAAATAAAACCCATATAAATAAAGATGGAAGCCAACCTTTAATTAAAATATAATCTTATGACATTTCGGGTCTTAAAAACAATTTCCGGCATATGTCCATCACGACTATAGCCCTGAGAAACCATATTCGATCAGGCCAATTTTAAAACACTTTTTTCGAGTAATTCTTCGCCTTATTTCATCAATAACACGGGTTATATTAGCTTGCAAAGCGCCTGTTGTCGCTGATTTAATAGCATAAACCAATGACTTGACATAACCCCAAAGACAAAAATCCATTGACATTATGTCACATGATCTTAGTGGTTAATTAATTGAACCATTTCTCGAAATCATGTTATCACCAAATCTTTATTTCAATAAATCTATTGTTGCGGTATAGCAGTTTGAGCTGTAGAAAACATTTCCGGGTCAATACCATTCAAATTCTGAAATCAAAAATCATTAATTATGGATCTGTAATGAGCACCATTCACTGTAACATAATTGGTTCCAGCACCGTTTTTAAAGAAAGTATGGACCGATGATGTATGCAGTGTGTTAACTACAATATATACGGTGCATTTTCAGGGTTCAATGGAACTTACTAAATTTCTTGAGGATTGTTTTCGCTCCATATATTGCAATTTTGCTCGTTTACATAGCAGTTCAATCAAAAATGAGCTTCATCACTAAACACAATTCTTCAATAAAAAAGTGAATCAACTTCAAGCTGTACTAGAGCCCAATCAGCAAACAAACTACACTTATTATGTGAACTAAGTGGCTTTAGTTCTTGAACCAGTTGAATTTTGTATGGGTGAAGACAAAGATCTTTACACAAAATTTGTTATGTAGACCATGTGATGGTTGCCAACTTGTTCTGAACGTCGAAGAATAGACAAATTTGAATCTTCATTAACACTAGCTCTTATACAGCATCGAAATTTTCTTCTGGTACAGTTCTTTGTCTTGTTGTTTTTGTTGCATCGAGATGGGAAAATGATGTTCGAAATTTATCGATAGTTTGATGAATAATCTGCTCTGATGGACGATTATGTAAGCCAATAGTGCTCTATAAGCTTGCCGTATACAACACACTGATTTTGAAAATACATTTCAACAATTGGTGAACGTTGTTGAGGGTTTTGAGTCTTGCCATAAAATTTGTCAATGTGTACTAAAATGAAATAAAAACAAAATTAGCTTCAATTTTAATTTAAATGTGTTTTATTTCAATTTGAAGTTCTATCACTCTAAATGAAACAATATTTATGTTTGCATAGTGACCGAATTGATAATGGTTAGGGTCGTATCGTACTTACTTAGGTAACCAGTTAATGATAATATTACAATATTTGTATAATTTTTTTTTTATTTTCTGTACAAGGCTGGCAATATTTACTGTTAATATATTTTTTTTGTAAAAATTATTTTTTAAAAAATAAATTAAAAATCCATATCTTACCTAAGTATATATTTTTTATTTCGTTAAATTCAAATAACGGATGTAATAAAATTTGCATAAATTTTTACCTGATTATTTAGATTTCTTATTAAAAGAATAAATGACCGAAGGAAGGTGCGTTATGGTAAATTTGAGTGGTAGTGTTATTTTTCTTTAATTTTTTTTTTATTTTGTTTTTATTGTAGGTCTGGTGACAAAAAAGGCGTTAATTACTTGATGCATACATAATTTATACTAATGAAATACAAAATAAAAAAATTATTAAATATGTAAATTGCTTCGTTAAGTTTATTTTTTTTCTCACATTGAATTGAATATAAAAAAAAAAAAACAAAAACATGAAAATGAAAATTTTGTGAAATGATTTTCTTGTTTTGAACTTATTGAGAAGATATGGCGATGCAAATGGTGTTATATTTTTTAGGTTTTTGTTTTTTGTTTTCATATTCATGTTGAAATCAATAATATATTGTTTAAAAACACCTACCTTTAACTAAACTGTACAAATGGAGTATTCATTATAATATATATATATATATATATATATGTATATTTTTTGTATAATGTAAATAATATGAAAATAGAATTTGTAAATGGTAAGATGGTAAGTAGGTAGTAAAATATGTGGAAGTTGATATTACTGTGTCATTTACTCCTGGAAAGTCAATTTACCACACTAAATTGTGTGTGTGTTTTTTTTAATGCTACTGTAATTTATTTTATTATACTTGTAATTTGTGTGATCTATTACTGTTAATTATTTTTGCGAATTGTGCGTTTTAATGAATCTAAATTGAATCTGCACGGTTAAGGTTTTCTTCTTCTTACCTTTCTTATATTTTTGTTTGTATATACAAGATTCATCGTTCTGTGATGTATAATAACATTAAAACATCTCGTCATCAATTAAAACATATTAAAAAAATAAAAATAGGAAATTAAAAAGTAGGTCAGGAGGATTACATCCGTAATTGTCAAAATTTTTCCTCCGAAATACACCATATATACTGAATATCATTCATGCTCAATTGATTATTTTATAGAAAATAAATTTTTGATCAAATTCTAGTTAAAATAAATTTGTTATTAATATTGAAATATTGTCAGAAATATTGTCGTTTTACTTACTTGCTTCCTGGGCTCACCTATAAAAGGTCTAGCGTAATGTTGTTCTATATTGAGTGTGATTTAGGAGCTCATTCTCTAGAAGATTTGTTTTATATACGCTGACAATGCATTAATTTAACGAAGCTATATTTTAGAGTCTATTTGATAGGTCATATATGATATTGGACTTTGTGGAAATACCTTTGTAATCAACTTAAATGATCTACAAACCATTCAGAACAAAGCAATTAAGAGTGTGTTTCTACTCCATCATCGAGCATTAACAAATGAAATATCAACACTGATATCAAATCAAACATGGCCATCTTGTTAAACACTGATGTGTACAATTAAAACACAAGGAATGCAAGTCATCTCAAATTTATGTCTGGTTATACTCTCAAATTCTAGTCTGGTTATATGTCGTAATGAACTATTAGAGCCAATAATTAAGCAAGCTACTATAACTATAGTCTATAATAGATTATAGATTACCTAATAATAGTGTTAAAGATTTTTCTAATATAAGGATAAAAAAATATTTAAAAAAACAATATACCGGGTGTCCAGAGCATGTGTATCAGCTTTTAAGGAGGGGAAGGAGCCGTTATTTTAAAACTAAAAAAAATTCATAACTAAATCGAGGGTGCTCTAACGATTGGAGATATTTTCAACTTCTGAGAAAGACCGGAAAAGTGTTTTGTAAGCCCAAAAATCGCCGAAATTGGCCGAAATCGAGATTTTCAAATGGGAAGGGGTACTTTTTTATGCAAATTCAGATTCTATGTCAAAAACAAAAAATTACTTAACTCATTTTTTTTTTTGTTAATTTTTTTTTTTTTTTTTAATTTAAACTTTGTAAGAACCCAAAACTGACATAAAAAATTGATAACGTGAAAAACTTATTTATAAAAAAATTTATTTAGAGAAATACTGCGAAAACCAAAAAAAATCGTTGAACATAAGTTTCTTATTTTTTGTCGTACAATCCGAATTTGCAATAAAAAATACCCCTTCTCATTTAAAAATCTCGATTTGGGCCAATTTCGGCGGTTTTTGAGCTTAAAAAACTCTTTTCCAGTCCTTCCCAAAAGTTAAAAATTTCACCAATCTAAAGAGCACCCTCGATTTAATTTAAAAATCTGATACGCATGATTTGGAACACCCGGTATATCTTAATAATTTATGATCCTGTATCTGACTTTTTCGGTTTGAAGGAGAAAATATAACGTTAAGTTATATCAGTTATTAAACGATATGGTCTTAGCATAATAATCATTTATATAAATATTCTGTAAAAGGCGTATAACTATGATTTTGAATCCAACTCTAGAATCTCACCTAATTCAGAACCTGCACAAACAAGGGTTAAATGGTAGCCCAAATTTATTAATTTAATAATGTTCATTACCTATCAATTTAAGTATAAAAAAATTCAAGGTCTTCAGTCCCGACAATTGCGACGCCGGACCCCTTGTTTGCATCGTGCTTATGAGCCATTGTACTAAAGACAAGTTAAAAAAAAAACAAAAAAAAAATTCGAGGGTTTTGTGAGACGGGACCCGGACTATATTTTGCTTGAGGTTGCTCAATTTCTTGGACTTTTCACTTTTCACCAGTCACATCCTAGAAGATGTAGTTCTGATATCAGGATTGATAAAAACTAGATGAAATTTATCTTATCATATCCAGTCAAATAAAAAGCAGGCAAATGAAATTCAGTCAAATGAAAGGTAGGCAAATTACCAGAAAACAAGCATATGACACGCTCCCATCGTGTGCATAGAAAAATATTTATCCGTGTAAATTTAGTGAGAAGCGAGAAGCTACTTAATTCGAATAATATAAACAACGATAGAAATTGCAAGATTAGGCGTAGGAGGTTACAATTCCATTTGTCTGCTCTCTTTGTTAATGTCGAAATTAAATACATTTTTGTGATCTCCCTGTCGTAATTGCATCCCATTTTAATCAGGCATATGATTATGATATCTTGCAACGTGGAACATAAATAAAGTTCAAATATTGTCTATACAGAAGTGCATATTCAGAGTATAAATAATAAAATAAAATAAAATAAAAAACAAAAAAAAAAAATCGCAAATTCGCATTAAGTTAGTAAAATTTAAGATAACTTTTAAGATTTGGTGTTTGGATATTTTCATATGCTTGCCAATAAATATATGAGTATATTATGGAAAATGGTAGAGATAATAAGCCTCAAATCTTCTGGTCACACTTGAGAAATATATGAGCAGAAAATTGTATGCCTCACATGTAATCCCAATCGTAGCTCAGTAATCGTAGCCATCCAGTATTGTCAAATTAGCTCAATACGTCATGAGCTAATTTGACATACTGATTGGTTCAACCGATCAAAATAATTTCAAGTACTGTAATCAGTTGTATAAAGTCGAAATTTTCCCTATTATAGGTACAAATTTTAACATTGTAAATATCACTAAGTATCTATACTTATGGATGCAAATAGGAATGATCACTAGGTGCTATATACTGTACCAAAAGAGAGAAAAACTTGTTGTGTATATCACTGATGATCGCGGTGGCCAAAGTGTTAAGTTAAGACATTTTTGATGTGTTAAATGCTTTAATTCAATTTAAAATTTTTATATTTCAATTTCAGATAAATAACAAAAATCTTATAAAACAATATAAGACTTATAATATTTCAAACGTTTATTTTCAAAGATCCTATAGTTTACCCTAGCAGTTGTTTATTGCTATTAGAGTCCTCCTACAATTATAATATGGAATAATGAATGTGTATATAGCTTGCTATAGTATATAACATATTATTAGTATTATTATTTTTTATTGAATATAATTTAAATTATATACAATAGTGATTCTAGCTGCAAGGACTATCGGCTTTCAATCAATTCAGGGCTATTGGCTTAACAATTTCTTCTTGCTTTATATAAAGAGAGATCAAAGACATCTATTTAAAATTAATTTATATTTTGACAGTTTAGAACAATTCAACCTTAAAATTAAAATTACCCCCTACATATATATATATATATATTTTAAAAATAATATCATCAAATTTATTAAAGTATTATAAAATTCAAAGAAAATCCTAGAGTGCGAATAATTTTATAAGAATTATTCAATTGAATGAATTTTATTTTTGTTTTTATTGTTTTTGTTTTTTTTTTTTACCGACAAATTTTCACAAATTTTCAATTCAATAGGAGATTACTTGTTTTAATTCGCTCCTCTATAATAATAAAAAGTTGTGAAAAGAATTATTCAATGAAAGTCGGTTGTTTAAGAAATGATCAAAGATCACAACTGAATCAGTATTTTGTAATTTAACCTTTAATATTTTTAATATAATTATAAGTAAGTAAGTAAGTGTATAAATAAAATTACAGCTTTTGACCATATTATTTGGAATGAAATAAATTTATTGAAATTTTGAATCACAATTTTGAAGGGGCTCTGAAATATTCATAAGTCAATAATGTCTTAAGATAGACAAATAAATACATTAAACATTTCATCTTTGTGAAAATGAGGATTGAATAGAATACCTAGCTTGACCGTTTGGCTTCATATATCGGCCAATGATCTTTACTGGTGGCTACTACGACTCTTGATAATCAATACTGTTGTAAGCCCATATTTTATGAATAACAAGTTTGATAGATATATTCTTCAATAGTATTAAATAATATGGCAGAACACTGTAGATGATTCATTAATATCTCTATATAGTATCATCCTGTCTTGTACTCAGTGGGGAGTATCTTGTATTGTATTTTTTTTTGCAAATATAAAGTAACTAAATAATAAAAAATAATAATAATAATAAATAAAAACCTGTTAACCTTTGTATATATATATTATATAGTAAATAATATAGAGTCTAATGTGCTGAAAAATTTTTCAATCTCAATACCCATTCATTTTTGTACTTACTAATTTTGACTGGGCCTTTTGTGTAATGTCGCCATTCATTTGCTTATACTTTATCTATACCAAGTGGTATAATAATAACTATAGTAATCTCTTTCTCTTCTCTTTTCTCTTTATTCTGTTTTTTTTTATAATTTTTTTTTTATATATTTTACTTGTGTTTTTAGTTAACCGCTCCTGATGCTCCCTGTAGGTTAAATACAATGGAATAAAGAATAAATGAAACTGTGATATTGGTACAAAGTGTTGTAAACCATTTAAAGGTGATTCAAAACCAAAAAGGATCAACAGAAAAATATGATATTCATGATCCATTTATACAAAAACAAAACTAATGAGATGAAAAGGGAGAGAAAAAGAGAGATAAAAATTAAATTTAAAACACAAAAAAGAATGTTCTTAAGGTGGCCTTAATAAAATAGAAAATGCCGCCAATAGGGATAATCACTTTATCTGTCCTTGATCTTAAATGAACAATTTCTGGGATTATTTGTTAGTAATATACATACATATTACATACATATATACGTTGAACATTGCTACCTATATTATATGCTAAACATTATATAAGTACAATTTTAATATCTACAGTAATAATGGACAAAAAAAAACATAATCTAGTTAGTATAAATTAGTTAGTTACTTATACTTAGCTGATTTTTATATTTTGGGTAGTGGCGGCAGCGGTATATTATATTAAATAAGTAAATCAAATGACGCGGCGTCGGCGGCAGCAAAAACAGTATTTTTTTTTGTTTTATTTTTGTTTTTGCATTTTATACAATCGATAGGTGCAAATTATGTGATGAGAGTATAACATTAATAAAATATAGTTTATGTATATACTATAGATGTATATAAGTATATATATATAGTACTTGTATATGTTGTATAAAGTTGTTATATTGCCTTAGGTATTGAAAATTAATCTGTAGATGATAGGTAAATTATTTGGTTCAATGAACATTTTATCAAGTTCCAACAGATTATTTGTTAACAGCGTGCAACTTGTTTTAAAGATAATGAAGAGAAGATGAAAAAAAAAACAGAATAAAAAAATAAAAAATTTTAAAATAGAAAATCTATATTTTGTCGGCTTTTAAACATTTTGGAAATATGTACTTTGTAAATTGCAACATAAATATTAGAAATTTGCTGCTTGTATTTTTAATACAAAAAAAATGTAAGTATAAATTGTAGTTTTACTTTTATTTATTGAAATAGTGATACTATTACTGTCTTTGTCTTGTATTTAGTGAAAAATAAATGATTTTATTTAATATATCTTTAGTTGGAAATTTGCTTGAATGAAATTTTGAACAAAATATGAACTGAAATATTTTGGATTTAGATATTAAAATTAGAAATTCTGATTAAAATAAGTAAAGCAAAGATGGATAGTCAACTAAACCTATAGATAGTCAAGTAAAGCTAAAATAGATAGTCAACAAAGAATATAACTATACAATCAGAATATAACAATCGGAGTGTACAATGTACAACTTTGAAGATGTTAAAAGCTTCACATACCTTGGAACAACAATAAAAAGCGACAATAGTATATGCAGTACTGTATTAATAGCAGAATTAAGGCCGAAACGAATGTTATACTATACAAACAGAAATTTGCTACAATCAAAGTTTATATCAAGAAAAGTAAAGATGACAATACCTATATAAAACTCTAATACGATTCATTGGTGTGACGTATGGATGCGAAGTATGGACCATGAATGTATAGTTGAATGAAAAATACTCGGCCTAAAAATATTGGAGAATGGAGAATATATAATTAGAAATAACAGTGAGATCAATAATGTAATTTAGAATGAAGATATTGTAAGGCTTACAAAGGTCAAAAAACTAAGATAGTTATGTATAAGATACAATGCATGAAAACAGATAGAAGAACACCCCTTAGAAGTCTAAAGGAAATTGAAAATCAAGCTGTTATTTCTAAATAAAACTATTAGATAGAGCTAACAGCTATATACCTATATTTAAATACAAGCTATCTGAAGTAAGAACAAAGTATTACAGAATATGAAGAAAAAATTTAATTTGCGCAAATGCTGAATCACGTGAGTGAACATTGATTTAGAACTCAAACAAAATATGATAAAAATAAAAAAAATTATTTTCCAAGTTCCTCACTTAAGTCTTTCTATTTTATTGTTAAAATTTTTTCTATAAATGACACGATGAGTATAGAATCTGAAATTTTTTTTTCTTTTTATGCATATAAAATGTGGAGTTACTAGAAAACGTTCTACTAGCCTATAAAAGGATTTGAGGGATGGTAGAAGCAGAGTAAATTAGTTCTCAATAAAATATCATATTGATGTAGCAATACAATTTATGTACAACAGTTTTTTCACTTCAGTATAGATACAGCGTTTACCTTTCAACTTTAAGGTGTCATATTTGATTCCTGATGAAGGTAAAAAATGCTTTAAGGAGGTTTTGACCTTGTCTCAGTCATTTATTAATTATTTGCATTGGTTTTTCAAACTTAGTAGAGAATGAAAAGAGGATTCACAATGGGATAAAATAAATAAAAGAAAGTAATTGAAAGTATGACTTGGTAATAACTTAAACAAAATATGTAACTATGCTATTTAAGAAGGCTTAGCTCCTAATAATAGTAGCCTAGTTTTTTTGAATTTAATGAGTTGATGTACCGAAATGTATAATGATTTGATGCATAATATACATATATATAGACACTGGCAAGTTAATATAAAAGTATATAAAAATTAAATGAATACGGGTGTAATTATAGACAAATAATTAACTACTCCAATAATAACATTAGACTTTCCTATTTTAAGTAATAAAAATTGCAGTAGGTACCGTACTCAAATACCAAAAAAAAATTATTAGCGATTAGAAAAATAAATATTGATAATTGAAGATGAATTGAATTAAAATCATTCTCATAAAATCTAATTTTATAAATTTTAAATTAATTTAATTTTATAGAGTTTCATGATGGACGCATCAACCTCCTGGATTTGGTCTGGTCCAAAGTATTTTTATATTATTTCATATAAATTTTATATTTGCAATATCATTCTGATTGTACGTTTTTGTATTAGAGGGTATTAGACATCTGCATTGCTTACATTTTTTTTTTTTTTATATAATTCCAAGTCTATGGGATGAACACCCTAACTGTTTTTTACACAGAGATTTGGAATACACAATCACATACAATAGCTTTTTCTGTAGAATTTTTTGTGGTATATCTACTAATTTAAATGTGGAAAACTATATCTATTGTAGAGTACTTCGCCTTCATAATAGCATACTTAGTTCCATTTTATTTTTAGTGATAACCAAAACTCTCAACTATTATCATTTATTTTATCCAAATAATAAAGGATACTGGACCAGGTCGCAAAATCCAGAAAGCATTTTTTGCCTTCGTCGGAAATCGAACTTGGGACCTTTCGGTTGAAAGGCAGGCGCTTTACCTACTGCGCCACCCAGTGTGTTTAATGCAATTATGTGTCTGCAGATACATCAGGCTAACTTCAGGTCCTTTTTCCTTTCGGAATGTAAGCTTATTTACCAAAAAAAAACAAAAAAAAAACATGTACTAAAAATTAACATTTCATTTCAACAACTAGAACTACAAAAATATGAATATCAAAAATTGTCAAAAATCAAAAAATAAAAACAATTTCAGTCTTTTTGGTTTTATTATCTAACTTAAGTACTTCAAAACTCATACTAAACAGAATATATACATTTCATGACTTATACTAATATTTACAAAAAAAAAACATTGAAATTTTAAATTTGCAATAAATTTCATTTTTTTACATACTTCCTTCCAACTATGTTCTGTGAATGGAAAACGAGAACTATAAACTTGATTTTCTGTATTAGTTTTGGTGATATTGGTTCACTACATTTTGCGCCAGATGTTTTGGTGTGTGAAGAGTGCTTTCATTAAGGATATATGGGATTGGTTTAGGAATTGAAAAGCTTCTAAGAGAGTGGCTGGAAAATGTGATTGGATTGTTGGATGTGCATTCTGTAAGGATGTGTTTTATTGTGAACCGTTCGGGAAAACGAATGCATGTCGAAGGTGGGGTTCTGGTATATGTGTGTTTATGGGTTGGAAGTGTGTATCTAGGCGTACTCCGGTCACATAAGCACCTAGAACGTGGGATTTATTTTTAATTAGGCCGGAGATATTTGCATTAGGGTTATGAGATCTGACAAAGCAATTGCAAGAACTTCGAGCTTCTTGCTACATAATTAAACTTCTTTTAAGAGACCCTTCGGTTGCTATTTTTGCCTCGGTTTGCTTTTGTGTTGCTATATGTTTCTACGCGATCTTGTATTTAAACGCAGTTTGCCATTGTTTTTGTCTATGAAATTTCTAATATAAGTTTTTGCTCTATATTTTTTTTTTTTTTTTTTTTTTTTTTTTTTTTTTCTCCTATTACTCCGCGTGGTAGCATAGGGCTTCGATAGTGAACCTCCATTCCATTCTGGAATGCTCTATATTTAGGGATTTTTAATTGGCTTGATTTAACTTAGACTACCAACTGGTATTATGAAATTCTGCTTTTGTGTTACAAGAGCTTGGTTAGCTCTGGATATGACGATAAGCTCGGTTATGAGAATAGAATATTCCCCCGGGTGGGATTCGATCTTCTAGAGTGAATTATATCTGATTACGCCGTGGAGTTTGTAAATATTTCGGTAAGTGTGAGGAGTTACGGTTACAGTTATCCATACTTTTCAGAAGGTGTGCTTAGTTTGGGATATAAGGATAGGTTATCGTGTATATTTAAATGCTATTTGAATTTTTTTGATTGACATTTCAAAATTCTTCCGTTAGACAATTTCCGTAGTAACTAACGATCATCTTCGACTGAGCGATTTAATCACAGTGATAATTACTTACAATGAAATTTAATATTTCTAAAAAAAATTGATTACTTATCCAAGGGTATTACATAACAAGGGTATTTTGTTAGGTTAAATGATTACTATACATCCATTATTTGCATTCCGAACAAAAATTCATTCCAAATTAATTCAAAAAATGAACACAAAAAAATATTTGAAATATTTTAAAAGTTAAATTTAACATTTTCTACATGTTTTTATTTTTATTATATTTTTTTAATTTTTAATAACATTATAATTAATTTGATTTGAGATGACACATTTCAATTGAAATATTTTCAAAGAATTCCAATTTATTAAAAAGGTTATTACAAGACAATAAAAACACAACAAAATACTTAGCTATAATTATCTCGTTTCCATAATCTTGGGATCCATAACCTGCATAATATATCACTATATATATATATATATGCAAATGAATCACATTTCAAATTTTTTATTTCTTTCTAGGAATTAACAGAGGTGCTAATTTAAAAATTAAAAACAAAAAAAAACATCACAACAAGATCTTTACAGAAATCTAAAAAAAAAACTAAATTTTAACAAAATTCATAATTGATTTTGATGTTTACCTTTAACGCCCCAAATTTATGAAATTTTACAGGTAAAACAATATATTAAAATAAAAGCGTTTAATTTTTTTTTTGATTTTTCGACATTGTAAGAAATTTAATATATGACGTTGGTCCATGAAGTCAATGTATACGTATATATACCCACCACCATCTTTTTAAATTAAATTTATTGAAAAAAAAGCAAAAATTAAATAAAAACAAAAAAAAAATCATTTTTTTTTAATGAACATGATCATTTCCCTAACCATATTTTCCTGCGCGCAAAAACGAACATCAGGTTTTTAATGTTACTACTCTGTTGACCATTTTTTTTTTGTTCATTATTGTAAAGTTGATTAATTTGAAAACTTTACACGCTTCTACTAATTTATGCATTCGTATCCGTATTGTGCGATATAGAAACTATTTTTGTTGTTGTTGCTATTTTTTAAATTCACTAAATTCAATCAACAAGTGGGTACACAGGTACGGTTAGGTTCATCTCCATTATATATACATATATGTTATGTAGGTATATATATATGTATAATATTTTCAACATATCATCATCACAGCCCATTAACAAGCTGTCAAGTTCAAGTCAAAATCTTAACAATTTTTTGAACCGTGAATTGATTAATAGTAACGATCACGTATATATATATATATTTATATACATACAATTTGTATAATCTTTCATAACTTGCTTTCAGCTCTCATCTTTCAACTGATATTTTATTATATAAAATATAAGTATGTATATGGAAAATGATTAGGTCTTTGGTTAATATCAGCAGCTTTATAACGCGAACAAGGTCAAAAATGTTAAGTCTATATCAATTATGAAAACGTAAGTTTTATAAAAATTATTATGTATAATAAAAAAAAATACAATATTTATTATTGCTTTCTCTTTCATTAACCCTTTACTCTTTTTAACTATGTATGTATATACGAGTGGGATTAGTGCTTTTAATATGATGCACGTTATTGGAATTTATGGATGATGATATGGTGGTGATTGAACTTATTTTTTTTTTTTAAATAAATCATTTACAAAAAGGAGTTTCCTATAATGTATATACATTATATATATATACATAACATGTGTTATTTTTTATATTTACGAGTAGAATAAAACTGTTCTGATAACAAAATGCAGGCAAGTTAGAATATTTGTGAAAAAAATTTTTTTTGGAAATATTTTTTGGAAATTTATTTTTACCTCTCTTAAATCCAGAGATGTTGTTAATGTCATTTAATTAAATTTATATTATTAATCTTCTTCATAAAAACTTAAATAATAATAATAATAATAAAAACAATAATAATAATAAAATAATTTTGTTTCTTAATTAAACAACATAATTAAAAATTCTTTATTCATTTGACATTTAAATAAATGATAAATTTGTTTTACAAATTAGGTTTGGATGCTGGACTCTGAATTTGATTGAGTCAGAGATATCAGAATTTCTTTGTATTATTTTGAAAAAAATAATTCTAATTGAAACAAAGTAGTTAGTTTGAACTCTTATATGACTAAATGTAAAATGGAAACGTAATGGAAGTGTAAATATTAATAAAATAGATTTTCTTCTGCTCCTGCCAATTCACTACTAGGTGTACGACGTCATATGTTTTAATATTATTGTATATTTCATCAAAAAGAAATATTTTCTCATTTTCATTCTCAGCCGGTAAATATTCCAGCAAATGGAAGGTTGCCTATGTTTCTCCAATTCCCAAAAGTGGTGACAAAATCGACCCCTTAAATCAACCAACTGCCATTACTTCGATTATTTCCAAAATAATAGAAATCGTAATAAACAAAAGACTAATGAGGTACCTAAATAGTTCGCTTATTTAAATGATTGCCAATATGCCTCTAGGAGCGAACGTACAATAGTCTCTCTGCATTAAGCTCTGCATTAAGCAGCATTCATTGTACCGGTTGGCAAGCGGCAACAAGTCCACATAACATTACTAACTCCACATGGGAATTTATTCCACATCGGTGAGAAATAAATCCATCAAATTGAAGTGGATTTTATTCTCATTACAGTGGGAAATAAAGCTCCCTTTTATTTTGATAGACTTATTTCCGATTGAGCATAAAAAAGTGGAATAAATTCCCATTAAAAAATTTAAACAAGTTAAAATTGTCGAATTAAAAATTTATTTTCTAAAAATATACAAAACAAATTGTCAATTCATTTTTGAATCCATTTTTAATCTTACATTTCTAATAAGGGATCATAGGTAATTATAAATAAGAGAAGGTGGGGTGTCATAATGTCCATTTTTAAATTTTCCATTAGCCTTGTCCATGCCCAGAAGCCTTAAATAAAACAAATTGAAATAAAGCCAAATAGTTTAGTAAGATTTCTGGAAAAGGGGATATAACTCCTTCTTTTGGAATTAGTTCATTCTGGCGTTACTCACAGTGTCGGTGGCACTTACTCACAATATAAAATCATATAAAAAAAGCAAATAGAGAGAAATTTATCAAAAAAATTACAGATGGACCTTTTGACAATTATAAATTTTTTGTCCGTGGACATTATGACACCAATGACGGTATTTTGATGACACAAAATACTTACTGGATATGAATTTATTAAGTGGATTTATTTCCCATTTATTCATTCACGATGAAAATGACATATGTTTGACTGTCAAATTCAAATTATTATACGAAAAAAACAAAGCAATTGTGTTATAACTATTTGAAATTTTTAAGTTGAAGTTAAAAGTGTTTAAATAAAATAAAAATTTATTAAATTAAAAGTTTTTATAAATAAAGTGATTTTAGCGGAGTTAAATTTTTCAGTTTCTGATAGTGCTGAAAAACACTATCAAATTGCAGAGTTAAAAAACAAGCCAACATGTAGTCGGGATTATTCCAATCCACTGGATTTGGAAGATTATACGTATATAATTATACATGAATGTGATGAGTTATTATCTACAAAACTGAATTTTATTAACAGTTTTGATCAAAATTTCCTGTTAAACAACATTGCTTTTATGGATTTATTAGAAAAATTAGGGTAAAAATTAAAATAGCCAATAAGTAACACGTCGATTCCAAATATAATCAAATTGGCCAGTGTATTAAGATTCTGTGTGGTTTGTACCAAGGAAATGATTTGCAGCGTAGGAAATGATTTTCATGTCGGACTAGCAGAGCTATTTTTTTCTGTTGTGCTTAAGGAAGTTTCATATGAAATTTGCAGTTTATACTTATGTCCAAAATGGATCAAATTCTATTACGCACTAGAAGAAAAAAGTCAAACAAACATTATTTTTATGATTAAAGTAGAATTACTGAAATAATTTATTTACACTAATTTTCATATTGCAGTTTATTTGTAACTGGCCTTTCATTCCTATTAAAATTTATTTCAATACAAAAAAATTATGAGGAATAAAGTAAAATACCTACTAACATTTCAACTTTTAAAATTATTTTTATTGCAAAAAATATCGCAAATATAAAACAAACACCAGGTGTCCAAGCGTCACTCTTTTATTTTATCCTTTCAATTCAATATTGAAATAATTTGTACAAAATCTGTCTTTCGATGTCTTTTTCCTGATAAAATTTTACATCGATAAGCTTTATCGATTTTGTCGACAATTCCTGAACGATATCAAAATACATAATGGCAGTTTTGATTGAAATAAACTTAAATCTGCTACAAAGAAAACAAAATGCGATCCTAAAATTAATCTTGGCTAAACCTTTTTATTTTTCCAACAACAGATTGCATAGCATAGCAAATATTAATACTGTTTCTAGAGAGCTGTCTAAATTTCGCTAAGTAAATCCGCTAAAAAGAGCGATTGTAGATATTAAGCTTTTACCAATTAGTTTTTTTTTTTTTTATAATTAAGTTAGTTTTTAAGTTTTAGGATAAAAATAAATTGATCAAAAAGGGCACTTGCCATTTTTCCTTAAAAAATAAATCTATTATTAATAGAAAAGTTCAGGTTAGTCTAAGTAAATTAAAAGTCATATAGGTGTAAATACATTAGTATAAGCTTTTATTTATTAAAATTATAGAAATAAAAGCTAAATTAAAAAATAGAAATAAGGAAAATTGTACAATGAAATTAAGGCATAATAAAATAATAATAATAATTGAATTTTAAATGATTTTGTAAATATATAGTCTTAGCAAGAGGGTTGATAATAATTCTCTTTAGGCATAATAAATAAATAAAAAAAATTAAAATGCCGGATGGACTCAATTTTATGTAGACGTAGTTCACAACAGTTCGCTACAACAATCCAAAAATGTCCAGAAATAAGAAGATTGAAGCTCTTATATAGCTCTTATATAGATCCAATTCTGACTGTCATGCCGCCAATAAACTAAAGTATGATAACAAAAAAATAAATTTAAATCCAAATATTGTAAAATTTCCAAAGTATACAATGATCAAATATTTTTGTTTGACCAACCCCTAGCCATAACAATATGTAATTATTTATATAAAAAATATATATTTTTAAATTTATCGATTTTCTGAAGTTATCAGACAATTGACACGATATAATTACCAAAAAAAAAAACAACAATAAAACAACAAAATCAAAGTGCAGATGTAAAAATATTTTATTTTAATTTTTGTTTTCCAAACAACATAAGTCAAAATTATATAACAAAAACAAATAATATATATATATATATATATATATATATATATATATATATATTGTATATATGTACATAACAATTATTTATCAATAAAATAACATTAGCACAGCACGTTTTTTTAAACAAAATTTTTAGAGACGATAATCATAACAAAAAATATTATATCCTTTTAAATTTAAAGGATATACATTATAATATATAACAAATATATATATATTTTGTTTTGTTTTGATGATTGTGTTTTTTATTTTAAAATGTCTCCTGCTCTCCATGAATATTTTCATATTTTTATTTTTTTTATGTACCATTCTGACATACTACAAATCTATAATATTTTTCAATAATTAAAAATGCCCTTGACTCTCTCTCTCTCTCTAAGTATTTGTTTTTTGTATAATCTGTTCCAAGATCGTGAAAAACTAACAAAACTCCCCAGGGAGTTTACGTGTACGTAAAATCCGACAATATACCAAAAAATTTTTTGTTATATTTCAAATTAGTTTCATTTGTTTTCATTTTGAAATTGACTCAAAAATTAAAAACAAAAAAACAAACAAATAAAAAACGCGATCATTAATTTATTCAACATTAATATAAGAGGAGAGCGCATCATAATTTTCATCGATAGGTCGAATTAGTTCTAGATATTAGGTATACCTTCTATAATTTATATTTATAACAAATGGGTTCTCAGGGCATCAAATCAATTGAGTTTTCAAATTCAGCAATAAGTTAATGTTTATCACTTTGAATTTAATTTGAGAATAAAATCTGTATATATACTTATATATACATATTTATATACGTTCATTTATAAAACATACAAAACATGTATCCTAAATAAATATTTTGTTTATAAGAGTCAGCTGGCATGCAGAGTATACATTTTTTGTTTATATAATAATATTATACCTATGGGTATATTACCTTGCCGTTATTAATAATTTAACTTCATACCTACACACACTATGACTATATGTGCATACGAGCATTTTTAAGATTCTATCATATTAAAATGATTGTTTGTTTCAATATCTTTTAGCAAATTATCATCTTTTTTTCAACCAAACCAATGTGAATTCGATTGAAGAAATTAACCTAAAAAAAAAAAATAATTTTAAGCGCCGATAATTAACAGGTGATTTGGTATGGGCGCCTAAATCTTCACATATTTTGTACGTTTTTTTTTTTTATTGAAAAACAAATAAACTATGAAAATTTTTAGGTTATACGCCTGCCAGGTATGTAAGTAGGTAGGTAGGTATATATTATAAAAAAAAATATACTATGAAACTATGAAATTTAAAATAATTTTTTTATAACAACAACAACAGCAGCAGCAATTAAATATAAGAGAGCGAAAATTTCTGGGCGATATAACGCGATGCGACGCGACAACTTGTTATGATATATGTATGATTGAAAAAATAAAATATAAACGAAAATTGTATATATTTATATATATACATATTTATATACATATATACGTATATTACCTACCTTTAAGATTATATCGGTTTTGTAGAACATATTATGACCTATCGGGTCATCATGTATATAGTTTATGTGAATACAAAAGAAAATAAAAAAGACGAAACGAGCAAAATACAAAAATAAGAATACATTAGGTTTCAAGTTGAAATTTAGATTCATATTTGTTATTTTCAAATAACTTTAATACAATAAACAATCATTGGACAAATACTTATGAAAATCACTGTAGATAAAATTTTCAGAACTAAATGAATTTCGCGATACATTCACATTTCATTGAGTGTTTATTTGTTCATATGTATTAATTCTAACAAATTAAATTAAATAATTTGACGTTTATAATGTCAAATTATGGTTGAAGATTTTCTGAAGTAAATGTGTTGTGTCCCGTAGGATCAAGTGACTATATCTCAAGGATAATGGAATTTCCAGCTTTCCAAAATACTTTATCCAGCATTTTATGCTCTAAGGACGAAAAGGACATTTGAAGGCATTCTTGTTGTTTTAATGTGTTTGTATGTATACCCTTGTATCTGTTGGTCTATAACATAGATATACTATAATATTCGATTTTTTATTTAGTAACATAATGTTCTGAAAAATATTTTAACGTTTAGTTATTGATGATAGGTACGGTACTGCAATTATGGAAATTTTGTAGTTTATTATCTTACTAGAATTATATACATATATCATATAGAACATATTCTACCATAAATCGTTATATCTGGTATGATCTATCAGATATACATATACAATCAATTTTTTTATCCAATAATATAAAGGTGTGAAAAATATATAGATACTGATATTCATAGATGCTGTCTAATAATAATCTAATATCTATTAACGATTATCTACCTAATATCTTAACAAATATATATATTATATATATCTAATAGACCAACATATATACTGTTTATATATAAAAAAAACATTAAAAAAACAAGGATGCTTTCAAATGTACTTTTTGTCCCTAAAGGATACATTAAAAAAAAAAAAAAAAATATATATATATATATATATATATATATATATATCATTGGAAAGTTGGATGACATCAAGTATCTTTGAGATATATAGTGTTATAAAAATCGCTGTAGATATAATTTTCAGAACTAAATGAATTTAGCGATACATTAATATTCCATCGAGTTCCATTTTTTTTCATATGTATTAATTCTAACAAATTCAATTATGTCAATTTGAGGTTGGGGCTCTCCTGAAGTAAATGTTGTAGGACTAAATTACTATATCTCAAGGATATTTGGTGTTTAATATGGTGTTGGATATTTAATGGTGAATTTAATGCTTTAAGGACGAAAAGGACATTTGAAAGCATTTGGAAAGGTTTGGATAACTGTCATACAACTCTTAGCACCTATCAGAAACGAAGAGTATTACAGACCTAAATATTTGTAATTATTTCAAGGATATTTGGGGTTTTCCAGCTTTCCAAAAATATTTAATGGCCAATTTTATTATTTAAAGACGAAAAGGACATTTGAAAGCATTAGGAAAGGTTTGGATAGCTGTCATACAACTCCTAGCACCTATTAGAAACGAGTGGGTGTTACAGACCTGAATATTTGTAATGATGTAATTTTTAAAAGATAAAAGAATACGTTTTGTATCGTTTTCTAAAAATCGGAATGTTTCGGATAGCTAACATACAACTCCTATAGCACCAATAAGGAATATTCCAAAAACAGCTCAGACATGAAAATTTATACATAGCTGTATACTTCATCAAAAATAAATAAACACGTATCTAACAGTTTTTAATAATTCGGAATAGTTTGGGTAGCTGGTATACAACTCCTAGCACTCATCAGGAATATTTTACAAATTAAGGGTGTTACGGACCTGATTATCTGTTGGTTTTAGGTACTCTTTCAAAAAGAAATGAACATGTCTTTTACTGTTTTTCGAAATTTTTACCAGCTCAGAAGAATTTGTAGTGAAAGTAATCTTATATATGTATATTTGGCCGGAATTTACTTTAAGTTAGTGAAATAAGAATTTCTACAGACTAAAAGTGTATAAATTTAAAATAGTGACGATACAGTTCAAAGAAAATAAAGCTGTTAGTTAGCCAACTGGATTCCTGAATTTGATCAATTTGACATGGTTTTGATATTTCTTCCTCGTTAGCGAGAACCAATAGTATTGGGAGTTTTTATGTTACGCTTCTACGAAATTACAGGCAAAGAAAACTATACAATACTAGATTAATAATAAATTACAAATATAAAATAACTGCACCCTAATGTTATTGAAACCCATAATTCGAGATTATGGTATAGAACTGTAGGGTATCACAAGTAACTCCAACATCAAATATTGAAAATGTTTCAACTAAAAGTACTGCGATCAATAGTATATATACATGGTTCGTCGGGAATAAAACAATTATGAAGGACTTAAAAGTAGAATCGGCTAAAGAAGCCCTAACAACAGAAATCCAAAATACTTTGTCAGATTGGAAATACAAACAAACGGTCTCGCATCACAGCTCTATATAGTAATAGTATATACAGATCAATATGTGCGAAGGGTGATTCAAGCGGAACATTTATTAATAGTCTATTGACAAATCCTCACTAGCTTGATCAAAACTATGTAGTTATGAATGGACTCACTCTGTAATAGTGCTGTAATAGTGATATACTATATTATTAGATATATAAATAAGATATATTGTAAAGTTAAATAATAATAAAATTATAAAAACGTTATTGCAGCACAAATCCAAATTAACTCAAACCTACTACAGATTTTGAATTGGACCCATCTGCTTAAATCCCATATGTTATGGGACTTATAAAACATTTTTCGGAAATAATTTTTATAAATTTGGTTCATAAATAAAACATTATTGAAGTAAATTTTATGTAGGACTCCAACAACGTGGGGGGACTTTGCTAGTATCCTATAAGTCACATGTTCAACGATTTTATTTTTCATGATAACTATCATCTATTACTCACTTTAGAAAAATCTATAATTCTCATACTCCTTCATTATGAAAAACATACATTTTAACCACCTTCTGAAAACAAAAAAAAAAATAAAACAAAAAACAAAAACAAAAAAAAAATAAAACAAATATACCTAAAGAAAGGACTAAAACAATTTTTCCTTTTGTTTTATTAAAATTCTTGTGATGAGTATAAAATCAGGCGCCTAACAAGTTGGAAAAGGTTGGAAATTCTCACTGAATCACTATAATTATCGAATTTTTTTTTTTATTTTATTCATGGTTATAATTTATTAACAAAAAAAAAACAACAACAACAACAAAAATTTTAACAAAAAATATGGTTTTTTTTTATTTTTCGCTGTGTAAAGACGACAGAAAACACCTCTATCATATGTTTCGGGTACTTAATTAGCAAAAATGAGTGAGAGAGAGTTCATTTGGATTATTACCTATATATATTATTATATATATACATATATTTAATATAAAAAACCAACAAAAATAATTTAAACCTAAATTGTGATAATTTCAAAGTTTAATATAATAAAATATAAATTTAAAAATGATGACAATAAATTGTCCCAAAAATTCTTCGACAAGAATCCGAAACAGAAGAAAATTCCAATATACTCGTACATATATATATATTATTTAATACGTATGAGTTTTGAAAATTGCCTAATGAAAAATCCTGAGGAGTGACTGTGGAAGGCTATAAAAAAGGGATACTTAACAAGGTAAATATATGTATATATATATGTATAATATATATATATATATAAAGGTAGTAATTTTATTTATTTGAAATTATATTAAATTAATGATGGGATGGTCTAAAAAAACAATAAAAAAAAATTAAAATTAGTTTGTTTGTTAAACCTAGAGTTATTTAATTATGCGGATTATTGAGTCACAGTGTGCAGTCTAAACACATATGCTTATTTAATAAAAATCTATTTTGTTTTTTTTATTTATAGATTTGAAAATAATTAGTTCAGGCTATTAAAAAATAAATTATTTTAATTTTTCGGTTTTTGTTGTTGTTGGTTTTGTTCTAATACTTTAAGTTCGGATTGAAAAATTGAAGATTTGAAATTGAAAATCCCTATCGCAATTAAATAAAATTATTATAAACATTTTTAATAATTAAAAACGATTTCTAAGCATCCTCAATACAAATTTTGTTTTTGTAAAAATGGTTAAAAGTTGAATGAAATTGAGTGGTAGTAGTGGCGAGTCTTCTCAGAAAACCTAAATATAAGCCTATATACTGCTATGTGTTTCAGGCAGAGGGGTTTACCATAGCCACGGAAGGCTCAGAACCAGCATATTATCTGTTCGAATTATTTGTGAGCATTCACAGACACTCAGGCTGAAATTAAAGCACTAGAATCGGTAATCATCAACTATGACACCGCATTGGACTATTGTAGTTCTCTCAACGAATAAGCATATTGGTTCAACATTTATCGGGAAAGCTGAATTATCGGGAAAGTGCAATGCACGTCAACTTGCTAGAGGAGGAGAGGAGGGTACAATCTTGGATATCTTTTTGAAAATAACTGTACAAAGAAATGTATAATCTTGGTACATTTTGTAGCTACTTCAAAGCAATCAAATTTTAGATAGTCAAATAGACCCGACTACAAAATCACCAAAAAAAAAACCTATACCAAATTTAAGGTGCTCCTACCACTATAGACTATACTACTTTTGTTGAAAAGGCGCAACATCATCAAGTAGGGTTTAGTACGAATTATTGTCTAATTGGTAAGCGTGCCATAAGGTTTCGACTTCCTTCAAAAGACTTTTGCCTGTGGAGAAGAGGAAGAGGACGAATTGGATCAACACCAAATTTGTGACCTGCGTCGGTTTAAATAAAAAAGGAAAACTCATTAAGGATTATCTTCTTTCTGTAATCATTGGATGATCTTAAATAACTCTAAAATCAAGGACCTTCACCGCTTTGTGAAAAGCTTAAAATTGTTCAAAGAGTAGGTTCTTATGCGAGGAAAGTAAAAGTGGTATCTGGTATCACAATTGACTTCACTGTTATAAGTATGTCGGTGTTCGGCAAGCACTATTATATATTTCATTTATTTGGCTCTTGTCAATCCTTGTTGAAGTAGTTTAATTTTGTTTATAGTGTTTTTTTTTAAAGTACAGTGTTTCTCCTCCAAATGGTAATACTGGTACAACGCATGTTATCATATTGACTGACCACATGGTGTAGTGGTTAATTTTTCCGACTAATATTATTTTATTATTGTTGTTTTTTTTAAATGAATTATAACCATGAATAAAAAAAAAAATCGATAATTATAGTAATCCGAAGGTAACAGGTTCGATTCTAGTTTACCGATCTTGTACAAAAAAAATTTTTTTCAACAATTCTTTTAAGTTAAATTGGAATACAATTTGGTGTTTATTTTCAATTTTACTTGTACAGCACATCTCTTGAAATTGATCTCACATCACATCTTTCACAGCACATCTCTTGCGCTAAAATATCTTTATACTTGGGGAACATAAGACTGATATTTAGATCCGGATATTTCAGGCTTTCTAGTATATATTTTATATTAAAGGCCATCTTGGAATATTTTTTCACTTTTCTTTGATCTCAATAAAAATTTTATGATCTGAATCAACTCCACTTTTGAAATCTCAATTTTTAAATTTATAAGTTAAATATTTAAGTCATATATTCATATCAATATATATATACTTACTTTACTTAAGCGGTCAATAGACTATGCAGGTCCTGGGCCTGACTCATCAACGTTCTTCATTTTTGTCGATCACGGCCAGCTTCTCTCCAGTTCGACATTGTCGTATCATATTGTCTGCTTATATTTCGTCTGTTCGGCGAAGGCTTATTCTGTCCCGACTTTAGTACCTTGGGGTATGGATTCAAAGATTATCTTAGCAGGAGCATTTTCAAAATCGACATATAATAATATGGTGTTATTATTGTTCGTTAGTAGATATTCGACGTGTATAAGTCATGTGATTGCTTTGACTTCGGTGGAAATATTTTTTAATCAACTACTCATTCTTTTAGAATGAATATGGTACATTTAAATGTGCTTTAATAAATCACTTATTGTATGATCTACTCCCAGCTCTACTACCTTTCGTTATTTTTCATTCCAAAGTAGTTCGCCTAAATTTTCACTACGTATGGCTTATTTCAATAACAACATTTTTATTTCCAACTCATATTCTTGACTTTAATGAAAATCACATTAAATAAAAATATGTAGAAAACAACAATATCACAATTAATATTAAATCTCTTTATCTCTCATGGTGTTTCCAGATTAATTATATATTTGAAATTTAAGGACAACATTCAAAATTAAATATGTACTATCAAAGGATAATAAAATTTTAATTGATAATAAAATTTAAAATTTCATATAGAAAATGTTTATTTATATTTAATTTTAATAATACAATTTAATTTAATGATTTAATATTTTCTGTAATGCTTTACAGGGCGATGAATGTTCAGATATTAATTGTAAATAAAATATCCAAAATAAAAAAATAAAATAACATTTTATTATTTTCTAATATACGATAATTAAATTTCTCCAGCAGAGTTTGAATTTTTGTAAAATTTTCACAGGACTACTTTCTACTTGTGTGTTTTTATATTCAAAGAATATATAAACAAGATGAAGCACCTACATTCATGAAACATTTAGATTGAAACAAAGAAAAATACAATTAAAGTTAAATAAAATCTACATCGCAGGGACGGCGCCCTGTCATAAGTTCGAACGATATAAATTCGATACAAAAAAATGACGTAAGTTCGACAAAATGTTTTGTTCTGTTAAACCTACACCACAGGACTCGTGTAAAAAGTTCGAACGACATAAATTCGATACAAAGAATTACATGAATTCGATTAAGATGAAAAAAACGATTTATGTCAAGTCATTTTTAATTTAAATAACTTTGTCGAATTTATATGAAATAAGTTCGAAAACAATTATTATAATTGAAAACGACATAACTTTTATTTAATCCAACTTTCGAACTTATGTCGTCTGTAATTTTAATAATTTTTTTCGAGCTTGTACATTAGTTCGATATATTAAAATTGAAATAAAATAATTTTGACCAAATTAAAATTGAAATTTTTGATAGATCGAACATTTGCAATGTACCGAAAAGCTGTTTTTTAAGCAGATTTTAATTGTGCGGATAGAATATTTTGTATTTAGTATTTATGTATTTGTATATATTTTATATGTATTAAAAATATCATAAAAACAATCTTAGAGGGTGTGAAAACAAATGGAAATACTCCGTGTGTTTCCGCAACTGGACCTACCTATCATTAGCAGCTACAGCAAAAGTTAATTTGTGATTAAACAAATTTTTTTAGAATAAAATTTTGCGACAAAGGAAAAGTGACAACTTTTTTGACCATTTGAAATAAAGCCAAATGCGTTGGTATAATAAAACCACCAAGAATGTAAATAAAATCAAAATGGAAAAAAGAAAAAGAAAATCCAGTCATGGGACTGAAGGTAGTAAGTGAAACAACATTTAAATGCAGATGATTGATATTGAGATTGAGGTCTGAGGGTCGATTAAATTAGACAATTTTCATTATATTCTAAAAAAAAATACAATAGGCAATGGAATTTATGTAAATATCATGTAAAAACCGCATCGATCGTTGTTTTAAATAAACAATATAAAAAATATTTAAATATAATATATAATATGCATGTAATATAACAATGCAATATAAAAATTTAAAATATGTAATTTTTAATTGAATTTTTTAATAAAAGCTTTAATTATTAACTAAAAAGAAAATGAAAAGTATTTTAAAAATAAAATTTTAATAATCAATCACTTTTTTATTTCCAAAATATATAACTTTTGCTAAATAGGTATAAATACATATTATGATATTATGTAGGTACCAATAATTTTTTTTTTGTATATGTAGACTTGATAGGTACCAATATTTTTTTTTATATAACACACCATACACAAACTTAAATTAAAACAATAATTTTTTAAATGACTTATAGTACGTTTTCAAGCTCATGTTTATGGATAAACATGGTGTTTACGATAAAGTGGTTGATTACGTAGTTGTTTTCCCATACAAATTTGCTGAAAATCATAAACAACTAGCTAGGTTTTTATATCATAAACCACTTCAAAAACATGTAACCCATCCATGAAATTTCGATTTTTTGTCGATTTTAAATTTTTTTTTGCATGACCCTTGATTTTTTTGTCATAAATTCATTTTGTCATTTGTCAAAAAAAAAGAAACAAAAGGAAAAAGAAATTAAAAAGAAGTTCAAGAAATATCAAGAATAGATCTTTTTCAATAAAAAAACTTTTTCTGGTCTAAAAATTTAATTTACTCAAATTTACTTAAATTTGTTTCTCTGATATTATTATTTTTTTTAAATCCTCCATATTTTTTATATTTTATTTATTTATCGTACGACCAATTATATTAGCTTAAGTTAAAAATTTTATATAAATAATAAATATGTTAAATTAGCAGCTGGTTGTTTTCCAAAAAAGCTCGTGTACACTTGATATTTGACTGGTTTATGAGCTAGTTTTTTATCCATAAACATGGGCTTGAAAACGTACTATTAGCTCAATAACCAAAACAAGTAAAATATCATTAGTTAAAAGAGGAAAAATTTACATTTACTTATCGTATACCAAATTCATTATGAGAGAGAAAAGGTACAAAACGAATGTCTGCCTTTTGCTTTATACTGTAAAAAAATTTTGCGTTCCCATCATTCTTTGTAATTGTTTGCGTTCCCATTATTTATATGAGGCAAGGTGGCAAAAAATCTTTGTTCAAATTTAGTTTGTTCCCTCATACGATGATGAATTCTGATCTTTCATTATTTTAATATTTTCGTTTTAAACATTATTATTGTCGTATATACCTATTAAAAATATTAAATTATAATTACATTGCAATAATATAAAATATTATTAACATTTTTGTCAGTAATAATTTGGAGTTACAAACATCATTATTTTTTATTAATTATATTAAATTATTTTGTTTTCTCCTATTACTCCGCGTGGTAGCATAGGGCTTCGATGGAACCTCCATTCCTATCTGTTGAGTACTACTTCGTTAATATCATCCCAGGTATAATTGTTGACTGTTAATTCTTGATCGATTGTGCGTCTCCATGTGTTGTATGGTCTGCCAGGTCTCCTTTGACCTTGTGGATTCCACTCTAGAGCTCTTCTTGCTATATCACTTTCTGATTTGTTTAGTGTATGACCTATCCATTTCCATTTTTTCCTATTTATCTGTCTGTTGAGAGGTTCTTCTCCAGTTATCATCCATAAATCCTCGTTGCTAATTCTTGCCGGCCAGAATATTCTGCATATAATTCTCAAGCACTTGTTGATGAATACTTGTAGCTGCTGTTTGATTCTGACCGAAGTGAGCCATGTTTCACTGCCATATATTAATGTTGACTTAACACATGCTCTGAATATTGTTAGCTTTGTTGTTCTCGACATTTGGTTGCTCCGCGATATCTTCATTAGGCTCCCAAATGTTCTTCTTGCCTTATTTATGCGGCTGTTGACATCTTCTGTTGTACCTCCTCTTGATGTTATGATGCTCCCCAGGTAGTTCAATTCTTCTACGTATTCTATCTGTTGTCCACTCACTGTTATTGTCTCGCTATCACTGTTGTTTGTCCTCATTGCCTTGGTTTTCTCGATATTTAATTCCAGTCCCGATTTCTTTGCTTCTTCCTGTAATCTGTTGACTTTGTTCTGTAGGTCCCTTTGATTCCTTGATATGAGGCATACATCATCTGCGTAATCTAAGTCTTCTAAGTTGCCGAAGAGATCCCATTCTATTCCGTTTATTCCAGTGCAAACTTTTCTTAGAATGTCGTCTAGTATTGTGTTGAAGAGAAGTGGAGATAGTGGACATCCTTGTCTAACTCCTATATTGGTGTAGAATGGATCACTGATGTTACCTCTGTGTTGAACTGTTGTCTTTGCATCTTTATACATCGCTTTGATGATGTTGATGATTTTTTCAGGAACTCCCTTCTTTGTAAGTGTTCTCTATATTGCGCATCTCTTGACTGTGTCGAATGCTTTCTTAAAATCTATGAATAGTAGATATAGTGGGGCATTCCATTCTACTGATTGTTCAACTATGACCCGTAAAGTATTTGCCTGGTCAACACAAACTTCGGTTTGGTCTGAAACCTACCTGCTCTTTTCGTAGTATTGGTTCTAGTACTTCTTCTAATCTTTTCTTTATAATAATTGCTATTATCTTATGAATAGTATTTAGAACCGTGATTCCTCTCCAGTTGCTGCAATTTGCCAAGTCTCCTTTCTTAGGTATCTTGACAATCATTCCTTTCTTCCATGATGGTGGTATATTCTCTTCTATCCATGCTTTTCTGATGTGGGGTTCAATTGTTTTTGCGAATAGGTCGGGGTCCAGTTTGGTTATTTCTGCTGGAACTCCATCTT
Source organism: Argyra leucocephala (assembly GCA_963942445.1). Classification (NCBI taxonomy): domain Eukaryota; kingdom Metazoa; phylum Arthropoda; class Insecta; order Diptera; family Dolichopodidae; genus Argyra; species Argyra leucocephala. Next base: position 28,739,449 of record OZ012679.1, on the reverse strand, counting down.
CACCTGTTGCTTTGTTGTGCTTCAGGATATTGATTGTAGCTTTGATTTCTTCTATATTTGGAGCTTGAGTAGATATTGGTAGTCCCTCAGTTGGGTGGATATTTGCATTGTCTCTGTTTCTTATGTCTCCTTCAATATTTGTACTTTCTTCGTTGCTCAGTTCTTGGAAATGTTCTCTCCATCTCTTTAATTGATCCTCTAAGTTTGTGATGACCGCACCATTTTTATCTTTAATTGGTTTGTTTTGTTGTTCCGACTGGTTTGTTAAGTTCTTGACTATGCGATGCAATTCTCTCAGGTTATGTTGCTGTGCTGCTTTTTCTGCTTCTCCGGCTAAATTTTGTAGAAATTTCCTTTTACCTCTTCTTGCTGCTCTTTTCACTGTTTTCGCTATTTCTTCATATTCTCTTCTTGATGCCATCCTGTTGTTTATCATTTTCTTCATTTCACCTCTTCTTTTAATCAAGGTCCATGTGTTATCGGTTATCCAGATTTTTCTTTGTGGTTGTGAAATTCCAAGATTTTGTTTGCTTGTTTTGTTGTAAATTTCCAGAATCTCTTCCCAAGTGTGTTCTCTATTATTTCTAATATTTTCTCGTAATTATAGTAAACCTAAATATTTATTATTTTTAATCAATGTTGGTATACGATTATAAAATAATACTGAGGACAACATTTATTTACAAATCACAGAATTTAAAGAATATGATAACGCTGTTTTATTTAGATTTTCTAAAAATCTTATGCATAATTGATATAGTTTAGAAAATAATTTTGTTAAATATTTCAACGAAATTTTTATCGAAATTTTTTTTTCATTTAATTTCAGCCAACTTTTTTTGTTACTCTTTTTTGTTTACTATATTTTTTCTTTTTCTTGCACGTTCAATTCTTATTATCGTTTATTTCTTACAATATTTAGAAAATTTGCATATTGATTTGTTTGCAAACAAATGAATACATACATGAGTGTATAGGCATACTGCATATTCTGATTGGGGGATGGTCTGATTGATATTCTTTGATGAAAACTATGAGAAGAGAACTTAAAAATTTGTTTTTTGTTTTGTTGTTTGTATTTAAATGAGAACAAAAATTGTTTTATTTTATTTCTGATCAAAGCAATAAATAATTACATGCCGTATAATCTACAACAAAATCCACATTTTATTTTACTTATTATTCTTATTATCCTCTACGAGTATGTTGTCTCTTGTCTTTATGTTTCTAAAAAACAAAAGAAAAACAGCAAAAATTTTTTTTTTTGTATATACATATTAATAACATTAGTGATTCACAATTTAGCGTGACACGAGTTTATAACATTTTCTTCTACCAAACGTGTTAATAGTAAGTTTCACTTACAAAAAAATGAATTTGATTTTATTTTCTTCTTGAAAAGAAAATAAAATCAATTTGGTTTTATTTCATTTGACTTTGTTTCATAGCACCATTTTCTTCCAAAAGTATATGTCGAATTAAATTATATATAAATAATTATTCATAAATAATATTCAAATAATGTATGTAAAAATATGGGTCGTATGGGTAATACACTTGACTTGGCAAAACTACCTTAAATTTGTTTTTTTTTTCGAAATTGTGTCATTTTTAATTTATCGAATTTTTAACATATGACCATAGAGTAATCATATAAGTAGAGTATTCACGTAGAACAATATTTGTTAATCATTTTCTTCTAAAAATGCCGTCCCATTTTTACTCAAAACACGAAAATGCCGTCCCATTTTCACTCAATACCCCAAAACACTCAAATATAATTTTCGAAATTCAATTATTTTTACTCAAAATTTTTTTTTATTGAGAAGAATATTTCATACAATGCCACTACTATACTTCTAGCCTATTCACAGAATGATTTTTTCGGAATTTTATCGAATTACGATTTCGTTTTAAGTTTTGTTTTAGTTTTGTGTATAAAGTTTTGCTCTCCCAGTGACTAGGCTAGGAGTATAGAGGCATTGTTTGATAATTTGAAAAGTATTTACATACGTATGTACTTTTGATTTATATGAAGAGTGTATATCGTAATATCGTATATGTGTTCACCATACATTTACATATCTAATTCAATACAAAAAATATATATATAGAAAAATGTAAACAAAAAAACACAATTAATCGCAAAGATAATGAATGAAATTGTAGCCATACAATAATAGGTCAATGATAGCATCACATAATCCAGAAATTTTTTTTAAAAATAATGCTAATAAAAGAATAAAATTTATTAGTAATGCATTACAAATCGTGAACTTTGTACGGAATACCGTTTTGTTTTCTTTTCTCAGAAGTTGGTTAAAAATCGTATTTCTATTTCAGATGAAATAATTTCTGAAGAAATAAAAACACCCAACAATCCATATAAAGAATAAAATGTGTAGTTTTACTTATTTTACTTACTTTTTTAAATTTTGATAGCTTGTTTGTTTGTATTTATAATTATATTATGTATTCATATATATACTATTCATATTATTATCTACGGTAAGAAACAGACAAAATTAACAAAATCAAAATTGCTGAAAATTTAAAAATACATGTACATACAATACTTTTCAGTATACTTTTCAATAGAAATCAATTTGAATTATTTTTAATTTTACAAAACCAACATTAATTTTTTTGTCCCTTTCTTCTATAAAATTTGAAATCACAAATTTCATAAATCACATTGACCAAGTCCAAATAAAAATATTAATTCTTCAAATTTTAAAAATTAAAGCAAAATAACAACAAATCCAGCAATAATCTTGAATTCTTTCAATTTCTAAAAAAAAATTCAATACTTTGATTTGTAATATTATTTGTGGTCTATTGAAAGGACTTTAAATGCATGTATATATTTTTATACACATTGTGTAATTTTTAATTTTTAAAAAATGCGAGCAGCGAAATAAAGAAGTATGTATATACTGTAGCTGGTATGCACATTCGCATATAACTATACAATTTTGAGTACCTATACATACAACTTTTATATCGTTGACACTGTTGGCAGCATAATAACAAATAAATATGTTCATAAGTAGTAGGTACACAAAATCTTTTTATTTATGAGTACAAAATACATTGCGCTCAACTTATAAGCAGTTAAAAATTGAGTAATATTATTTTGAGTGAACACAGAATTTTGATATTTGAAAAATTGACTAGCAAATTTTGTTCTACGTGAATACTCTACTTATATGATTACTCTATGATATGACATGAATTCGAAAAAAATTTATTAATATTAAGGACGACATTAATTCAAAAGTTGAATTAAATCGAACTTATGACGTTTTGAATTTTCTAATGTTATGTCATTTTTTGTATCGAGCTTATGTCATTCGAACTTATGACATTCAGCCACAATATTCTATGATCGGTGACTTTGTCAAGTAACTTAAAAAAAAAAACAAAAACTCAAAAAAAGGATACTCTCTCCAAGATATTATTTAGTATTGATGATCCTTTTTGATGATTCGTTTCTCATGTAAATCTCATGTTTTTAATATTTTATAATTAATAAAAAATTGAAAAAAAAAACAAAAATAAAAATTAAAAACATATTTCGATCATATTTTTGTTGTTGTTTTTTATGTTTTTCATATTAAAAAGTATTTAATATTACATAAAATTTCTTTATTTTTTGTTTTTATTGTTTTTTTCAGTAAAACTAACCACCTTAGGAGTACCGATATAGATATTCTATAAAGGTTATATAGTTTTGACCTACCAAAATGCTTATCATTAAAACCAGCAGGTGGTCTTGGCGCCAGTGTAACGAAATTTTAATTTTCATTATTTGTTATTGTTTTTTTTTTGTTTTTGTTTTTCATGTGTTGAACGATAAGCAGAAAATCGAAATTTTTACGCGATATTAAAAAGGGTTGACTTGAAATCGAAATTGAAAATTTATGGTAACATCCTATATAGATTATATAGGTATAGGCTATAGGGTAGTTTGATGTGTTAAATTTGAATTGTATTCAAAATATTCGAAAAATTGAATTCATAATATATTCAAAAAGTCATTCTTATAAGAATTCACATTAGTTGTTGTTGTTGTTGTTATTGCTCTTAGTGCCTTTTGTGTTATTTAATTTTCTTAATAGACTGATATTAGAGTCACTGTTTTTGAATAATATGTGATGAATTCAATTCTGAGATTTAAGATTATCTATACCTACATAGTGCATATATATATGTATATATATATATATATATATATATATATATATATATATATATATATATATATTTTAAAGACAGTAGAAGAATTTTTTGATAATTTCATTGTGTATTGTGTTGTTGAAATACCCTAGCTGTTTTATTTTATTCATCAGTTCCCAAAGCTACTTAGATAAATGAATTCACTATAATAGACCTACCACCACCGATGAATCTCATTTTAAATAAAACAATATGAATTGATTATCTTAAAAGAGAATTATTATTATAAAAAATATATTCATATAAACAAAAATAGTAGTAAGAGTATATACATATGTAGGTATCCCAAAATTGGATAACAAGATTAGAAATTGAAGCATTTAACAAAAAAAAAGTTGTGCACATGAATCATATGAAATCAAGAAAGATTGTATAAGCTACTCTATTTAATGGCTTAAAGAGAATAAATTGAAATGACGACAACTTTATGTGATTTTAAAATCGTGATATCAGAAATTTTCAATCTCCCAGTTATAACATATATTATATAATATATCTCTGAGGTTGTTAACAATGTTGTTGAACATCTTTAAACGGTTGTCTTTGAAAAGACAAAAACAAAAAAAAGGACCTTTTGTTTTGGGTGATTTTTGCTTTTTTTGTTTTCTTATTTTTGGTCCTTTAATCTCTGATCTGAAGATGGCTAAGTTAAGATAACTTACTATATGACAATAAAAAAATATATATGGGAGCACACAGAATATCTCTTAAAAATGAAGATACCTACATATTGTGAATTGTGATATATTAAATGCTTTTTTTTTTGTTTTGTTTTTGTTATTTTTTTAGAACTTTATTTTTAAATTATTGTTTTTATTTGTTTTAATTATGTGGGAAATTTTTTTTTGTTTCAATATTATAGGCGATTTTGTAGGTGACTAGTCAGATCGGTCAGTATAGTTTATGCATATACAGAATTGATTTATTTAATTTTAAAATTAGATTTGTTAATAATAGAAAGTGTTTTTGTTTTTTCAAAATTGTTTTGAATATTAATTTATTGTGGGGCTCCACAATAGATAGATAAAATTAGTAAATTAGTTGTTATTATAATTTTAAAATTATGGTCTAAAATTTTAATTTTTGTATGAAAATTAAATTTTTAAAATATGTCAAACTAATAGCCAACAATTTTAAGACCAGACAGCGTATGCTAGGGACGATATAAAATTAATATTTAGATACATTTAGATACATAGAATATATATACATTTTTTTTAAGTATTATTATATTTAAATTAAAATATAGAATTTATGTTATAAATGAATTGTATGTTAGCTATCACATTAAAAAATAAAGTAGTTTACCTTAAACTAGCTGTTGGATATAAAATGAAAGGTGATTTTTTTATCAATTATATTTATTGTTTTTGTTAGCTCGTTTAGTCCATTTTTGAACACCTTTACAGATATTTGATCATTCAACTTTGATATATGACTTTTCTATTAATCTCTTCTTGTTCCAAATCCATTTGCAGACTATTCAGATCTGATTATTAAATTTTCTGTTTTGTTGGCAAAACTAGTTGTTGTTGTTGCTCCTAGTTGTTTTATTTTACCTATAATTCAGAGTATATCTTTAATGGTGTTGTTGGTAATTTGAAAGCATCTCTTAAAGCTAGTTTTAAGCTCTATAATGTTGTGTGAGTTTGGTTTAGAGATTATTTTTGCACTAAATTTATCAGAAATTTTATAGTTCTAATTATAAATTCTATTAATTTATTTTTAATGTGTCGCATTCGCATCTATATATTAAATTATATTCTTTAGGCAATTCTCAAGTTTATCCTTCAAACTCCGCTACACTAATTTGTCAAATTAAACCATTATGTCAAATTTAACCATTGTTATTTAATTGAACCATTTCTATCATTGTTAAGGTTTTTGAGTGACGCAGTTGGTAAAGCCTTTCCTAAAAGTCCCAATTCGACTCCCGACGAAGACAAAAAAAATTCTTTATGGGGTTTTCGATCTGGCCCAATACCCTTTGTCATTGGGATAAAATCTATACTTATAAAAGAGAAAGTTGGTTTGTTTGTTCGCGTTCTATTTTTGACACAGTTATTTATGATCAAAAAATGAAACGGAACGCGGTACTTTACAAAGCTATGGACAGGTTTGTGTAACTGAGATACAAATCCTAGCACCTGTCAGGGATATTTAAAAAATCAATAGATATGGATATTGACTGGACATTTACATACTCTATCAAAAATAAGCAAACACGTATTTTACAATTTGTCAAAATTCGGGCTGGTTTCGATAGCTGACATACAATTTCTAGCTCATATCAAGAATGTTTCAAAAACAAAAAATCTGAAAATTTACACTTGTTACTCTTTTAAAGATAAAGAAAAACGACCTGCTACCGATTTCGAAAATTTAAACAAGTTCGGATCGTTACTATACAACTTCTAGCATCCATCTATCATTTTTTTAAAAAACAATTGTGTTACAGACATAAAAATGTGTACTTATGTTATCTATCAAAAATAAACAGACACATATTTTACCAGTTTTCCAAGGTGCTGGTTGGTTAAGAGTAAGAAACATAATAACGCCTAAGGTCAAAGCCAAAGGTATTATAGGCTTGAAGCGCAAGTACTTGCTGAAAATCAAGTCTTTTACTGTTTTGCGAAATTCTGACTCAGGATGTTACAAACTTTAAGCTTCCAATTCGAATATTACTAACACAAAAAAAAAAGACATTTTTCGTTTGACAAAATAAAATTTATTTAAAAATGTTTAAAAATCATAAACAGACACACATTAAAATAATAAATAACATTTGAAATAAGCTAAGAATTTTAATATAGTTTGGTGAAGTAAAAACTTAAATGGCGAAATTGATAATGAAATGAAGTTGATAATTAGCCAACAGAGTTTCTTAATTTGATAAATTTGAAAATGTTTTGACATTCTTTCCGTACCAGCCAGAACCAATAGTAGAAACTTCAGTTATGCTTTTACGAAATTCTCGTCAGCGAAAGCTATACAATTTCAGATTAAGAATAAAATACAATTAATATAAAAGTATAGCACCCTAATGTTATTGAAGTCCATCTGGTATTAGGCTATTGAACTGTGAAGTACCACAAATAACTCGAACATTAAAATATTGGAAATGTTTCAATGTAAGGTGCTGCGATTAATTGTAAATGCACCATGGTTCGTCTGAAATAAATAAAATTAGAAAGCCATAGAAACAAAAAGCTAAAAATACTTTGTCAGATTGAAAATATACATCCAAACGGTCTCGCATCACAGCTACAGTATACATCAGACCAATATGTGCGAAGGTAAAACCGATTTAAGCAGAATATTTACGAACAGTCGGACGACCAATCCTCACTATCTTGATCAAAAGAACTATGTAACTTTGGAGATGTGTCAATGGGCTTACAATAAAGCCAAAACAAATTACTTTACTATTATTTGATTCAAATAAGATATATTGCAAAGTTAAATAATAATAAAATAAATAAAAATAAAAATGTTTTTCAAACCTACTACAGATTTTGAATTGAACCCGTGTATTCAAATCCGATCTATGATCTATTATGGAAGTTATAGAATATTTTTCTGATATGATTTTTTTAAATTTGGTTCATAAAATAAAACGTTATTGAAGTAAATTTAATACAATTTGTCTTCGACCCGGACTACGTCGGATGACTTTGCTGTTATATAAGGGTTTTGTTCGATACTCTTTTAAATGCTTCTGATGGTTTATTAAAAATTACTGAATATTGTATAATTTAATTATTGGTGTATTTATTTATTTAAAGAAAAAATGAGAAAATTAATTTACATTTTTCTTTTACGAAACCTTAACACTAGCATCTGAAGCTTTCGGCTATAATTATATTCCAATAATTTAATACTTCACTATTACTATATTGTTAATTTTTATTATTTAAAAATTACTATTAATTTATATTAGGCTTTTGTCAGGCGTTGTATTTGTATATAATGTTTTTTTTTATGATCAACCACAGCATTAGGTTATACAATTACCATTTACGCACCTCTTGGTTGGGATAGTATAACTATAGATAACCTATAGAAAGGAAGAATATAATTGGGGTTTTTATAATATCATCAAAACTAAAAGTAGATCAAATTCGTTTGAAAGAATTTTATACCTCTTTAAAAAAAATTAATTTAAAATTTTATTTACCAAAAATATATTCACATTTTATCAAATTAATTACAAACACAAATTTTTAAAATAATTCAAAAATTAATTCATCTCATTACTTATTTTTACATAATATATTATAATATAATGAATAAATAATATATAATATATATATATATATATATATATATATATATATATATAAATATATATATTGTATTTTAACTCTTTGTGGAATAGATTATTATATCGTCTCCAATTATCTGAAATTAACCCATAATTTTCATTTCTAATTTAAATTTTGATTCAGTAAAGAGCCAGAAAAATGATAAAAATAAAAAACAGAGAGAAAGAGAAAAAATATATTGTTATTCAGGAATTCATTGAAAGTGACTACATATCATTTGAAATTTTAAAAAACTGATTCATAAAAAGGTCAAAACTTAAACTAGTTAACAATAAATAAAATTATTTTTTTATTCAATATTATTGGGCAATCTCAATTATAACTAAGCTACTGAATGTATATAATATTATAGTCTATTAATTAATTGAATATATTTTTTTTATATTATTTTATTACATAAAACTTTAAACGATTCAATTTTTTCGCCCACTCCCCGAAATTTGATAAAAAATCGTACTTAATTTAATTTTTGAATTGTTTTCAATTATTTCAATTTATTCTTGGTACTATATAATTTTTTTTTGTTGATTTATCTTAGACAACAACCGCATATGTAATAAATTATTTAAAAAAAAAAATTAAATTTAAATTTAATTCCGGAGATTGGTGAGTTGCGGTAATTTGATAAATTAAAATTTTTGTTTCTTTAATATGTGTATACTTAGGGCGTTTCCGAACCTCTCGCACTTGCACTTGATACTCGCACTAAACCTGTCAAATCGCACTTGATTTGTTGTCAAAATTTTAGTGTAGTCTCAAGTACACTAGATATTAAAACAATTAGTGCGATTTGACAGGTTTAGTGCGAGTATCAAGTGCAAGTGCGAGGGATTCGGAAACGCCCTTACTTGTACATGGGGTGAAATTTTAAATTAAATATTCTAATTGAAAATTAAAAACTTTAAAAAAAAATATTTAGTTCGCTACGTCTCCTTTTCAATATCTATCATTTATGGCATAACATTCAGATGTTTGTACGCCACCGATTAAAAATATTTTACCTAGTGCTGCTATTTTACCTATAGTATCGTATACACCACCTAGTTATAAATTTTATTTATCACGAAATTTGGGTTCGAATTTGCAACATTATTAATTTTTTTGCTCTCTGACCAATTTTGCTAAATAACGGTATATAGTAATTTGAATATTGAGTTTCCTTTTGGTTCATATTTTCTTAAGTGGATTGAAAATTTCATTTCAAATCGTACAATTCAAGTCTTAGTTGATGGATTTCTGTCCAATCAACTCCAAATCAACACTGGTATTCCCCTAGGATCAGTTCTCTCACGTATCTTGTTCCGTATATTTAAAAATAGCTTACTTCAAACCACCTTCAATCCGATTCACAGCTTTGCATACTACAGCACTTTGGTGGCATCCTACGATTTTCATAAAAAGTCTGAAGCTACATTTATTGCTGTATCAAAAGATACATCATGCCCAGTTCTCTCAACCATGATTTGCTTACAATAGTTAATTGGGACTTAAAAAACATAGTCGAGTTTGATATTTTAAAAATTCAAAACTGTATTATGTCCAGAAAAATGTCTCTTTTTGATATTAGTCTTTTGTTTCAGAATAATAAATTTCAGTGATTGAAAGCTTAAGGATATTAATTATGCGTCACTTAGATCTGGAATGACCATATATTCGATTTTGCAAAAAACTCAGCCAACTATGTCGGTTTTTTTAGTAGCTGTAAAATTTTAATACGACCCAAAACGGAGTACAATTCTCTAATACGCGAGTACAATTCTCACTTCAAGCAAATGTTTAGGTTTTTGCATCAGCTACTGTAAAGTCTACTTTTCCTCCTGTGACATCTTGAAAATAGCTTTATAACTTTCATAGGACCCAAAATGAAGTACACAATTATTATATGGGACTATAATTCTCACATAAGGCACTTCTAGTAATGCCTTTAAACAATTGGATAAAGTCCACTAAGTTATAGTTAAAGCCTACGAGTTAAAGTCTACGAGTTATTGGTCATTGAAATGTGACCAAATGTCACTGTGCTCATTTTGCTTCCTTTTGTCATCGTTTTGAAGTTGGTCTCTCTTTCTCTATCTTTTTTTTATAGATATTTCGTAGCCATTGGAACATACTCAGTGGAAATTAAATCTGTATTTGTCCAAAATTGAAATTAACACCTCCACTTCAGTGCTTCTCTCTTGAAACACGAAGGACTACAATGTCAAAACCGATTTCACTGTATGAACAAGTTTCTGGATGGCAGAATATAAGGTATGAAAGATCGTTTATAACCAGAACATCCCGAAAGTGGAATCGAATTACATCTTATGTGTTCTCTACTAGAGCATGATGAATTATACATTTTTGACCTACATAAATTCAAGTTGAACGACGGTGTGACGGTTGACGAAGGTGTTACAATTGACGAAGGTGTTACATAAATTCAAAGATGAACCAGTAACACCTTCGTCACACCTTTTCCCAATTTTCTTTTCCATACCTACTCAACATACCAACCGGTATAAAATAGTTCCACCTAGTGTTTTGGCTATGTATAAAAAAAATGTGACAAATTGAATAATTCTCTCAAAAGCTTATCCTCTTAAAGAGGCTTTGTTATAGATAAAATTATTTGTTTACTTCTTCTTTCTAACTTGGTTAATGTTGATGTCTCTGGTTATGAATTTAAGCTTTCCAGTTGAATATATACAATTCATCTAAAATGGCTTTGTTCAAGTTGTACATTTTATTTCTTGGGACTTGGGATATAGACTGAATTTTCGTAAAGTGTGATATTCACAAAGTGTTAATTTACTATCATATGGTAATAGTTTGTACATGACTTGTTTGTATCAACTATTATAAACTTTTATCGACTCTAATAGTCGAATATTTTCTAATATATGCTTATCATACAGATTCAAGTATTTTCAGTGTTGTGTAATCGATTTTGATTGAATTATCATATGGGTTAAACTGTCTTGTTCTTCATTGTCATCAAAATCCAAATTGAACCTCGTCAGCCGTTCTGCTCGTCTATTATATCACGCTTTAATATTCTTAGTTGTAGTTCATATACAAGTTGTCAAGTTCACAAATCCAAGAGGCATTTATACTTCATTTGCAGAGTCATCCAGCCCTTTAATTGTTGTATTACAGATGCAATATTGAAGCTTCCAGTCATACATTAAAGAGGCAGTTTAAAACAACATGACATTAATCCTACAACAAAAATGCAAAGAATAAAGAAGATGAATAAGCTTTAATAAATTCTGAATTTCGCATTCATTTTCAAATTCGATAATCCAACTGAAAATTTTACATTTTTAAATGGTTACCCAAAAACAATAACAAGAACAAAAAAACAACAGCAACATTAACAAAATGATAAAATTAATTTAAAAAATAAAAATTTAACATGAATATTCCTACATTCATTTGGCTATGTATAATCAAATAAATTTAAAGTAAAAAAGAAAACAAAAAAAAAACAAAATTCGTTTCCTTTTTACTCTCATTGTTTTTTTTTTTTTTTTTTTGTTTATTCAACTCCCTTTCTTGTGAATTAATTATTAAGAACATGCAACTCCTGTAAGAGACTGCCTAACATAGTCTAACATAGACTTATATAATATATATACTTGTATATAGCATAAAATATAAAACCATAAATGAAAAATCTGCTAAATATTCACAATTTTGATATTAGTTTTTTTTTTTATGGTGGTAAGTAAATGTTCATTCACAAAAAGATGAAAATAAAAAAAAAAAAAAAAAAAAAATACAGACAAAAAAAAAGAAATAAATAAAGCAATCGAGTCCGGAATCGAGATGATCATTGTACAACGAGTCAGTTTGAATATCGATTTCAAAGTGATTTAAATAAAAATTTAAGAAGGTTGGTTGAAAAGTTTTGGCAATTTTTTGTTTGTTTAGAATATTCGTATACATTATTTTCAAATATCAGATGAAAGAATATAATATACACATAAATATTAGATATCTATCCCCTCTCGAATATATATATCTCATATGAGGTCTCAAAATGTGTTTCAATAAAATATATATTTTTTGTGAACTATTCTGGTACAAATATTTGTTACTATAGTATGTTTAAAAACAAAACAAAGCAGGTGGACATTTAATTCATTACCTAGTTCTTTCTGTAGGCGCAATTTTAGTGTTTACAAATAAGTGATTATATTTATTAATTATCTTAAATCATAGTATTTCTGTAAGTAAAATATTTGCCGACAGAAAGAGATTTAAGTAATACCAACGGAATATATGATAAAAAGAAGTCTCATCTAAATTTTTAAAATATTATTTTTATATAGCGGGTCGCCACATTACAACCCACTCTCTCATTTTATTTCAAATCCTATACGAATTATGTGCTTACAAATATTACATGAATATACATATCTACATTCCTAAATAGAAATAAAATATCACAATAGGTCCAATGTAGGTACTATTGTATGGATTGAAATAAGTATGTAGTTAAATGTACAATAATAGAGTCAATGCTAGAATCATAGATTCTAGAAAAAATTCTATAAATAAGAGTAATAAAAGAATAAAATTTATCAGTTATGCATTGCAAATTGTGAACTGTTTACGGAATACCATTTTGTTTATTTTCGAAGAACTTGGTTGCAAATCATATATATTTCTATTTCAATTTTAATTTTTTTTATTTTTTGAAGAAATAAAACAAGCAGCAATCCGTTTTTGATAGATTGTTTATTTGTTCTTTTTGTTTGTAAGGAGATATATATATATATAAACATTCATATATAAATACATATTTATACATTGTTGATAAATAAAAACAGCCAAAATTAACAAAATCAAAAAATATATTCTTTGCTGAAAATTTAAAATATATCTACTTTTCAGTATACTTTTCAATACAAATAAAAATCCATATGAAGAAATAATGCACGTGCATAAACTTATTGGAGGTCGTAATGTGTTTAAATTTTTCCATTTTTCTTATTTTGAACCTTTGATTTGAGAAAATATTAAAATATATCTAATCTACATACGGATGGACTGACTGAATACTGTTGTACTTTTTTGTTGCTTTTTTTTGTGTTGTTATTAATTTTCTTACTCGCTCGTACGAATTGTCCAAATTTAAAAATATCCAGATGAGACTTCTATTTATTATATGCTCTTTGGTACAATACATATAATGCGAAAAATTATTGAATTAATATATTTCCGAAGCTGTGTATATTAAATAAGGTAAGACCTCATATTATGACGTCAATATGTTTCAACATCTTTGGCTCTTCTGAGTTAGATGTTGTATCCGCGTAGGACCTAATGGCTATTTTCAAAGGATACCTGGTGTTCTTAACTTTTTAAAAATATATATCTGTGATGGTAAAAATGGTGAAAAAATGTGAAAAAATGTAAAAATGTGATGGTAAAAAATATATATGATGCGCATGGTAAAGGATAACCTTTAAGGACGAAAAGGACATTTGAAAGTATTCTTGTTGTTTTGATGTTTTTGTATATAAACCGTTATATCTGTTGATCTATTAGATATACATATATACCGGGTGTTCCAGAGCATGCGTATCAGTTTTCAAAGAGGGGAGGGAGCCGTTGTTTTAAAATTTAAAAAAAATTATTATTTAAATCGAGGGTGCTCTATCGATTGGTGATATTTTCAACTTCCGGGAAGGACTGGAAAAGGGTTTTTTAAGACCAGAAAACGCCGAAATTGGCCAATATCGAGATTTTTAAAAGGGAAGAGGTATTTTTTTATGCAAATTTGGATTTGGATAAATTCAGTTTCTTAACTAGTAAAATAACGGCTTAGAGCATATTTTAACATTTATTTGATGATGATTGGTGCTGCCGTTATAGAGATATTGTTGTTCAAAGTAGAAATTTAAAAAAAAAAACAATCTTTATTTTCTTTCCTTAAAAACAAATACCTCAAGATGTTACCATAAAACCACCCCAATATTTATATACTGTTGAAAAGGTTTTACGAAAATCCGGGCTTATTAGAACTTAAATCATCTGTGGCCACCTTCCTTATATACTCTGGTGTTGAAACGATACATAAGACCCCTATTAATAGAGAAGTAAAAATTATAAACCAACACTTTTGAACCAACCTCGATAATCAATTTAAAATATTTATATTTACAGCTCATTTCATATGTGCAATTTCATTAAAATCCTAATCTGGGGGCCTTTTTATAATTTTTGGTTTTTGTTTTTTTTAATTTGGTTTTTTATTCTGTTTATTTTTATTTTTTTTTTTTTTCTTGTTTGCTTCTTGTTTGTTCTGATCGCGCTTCCTTAAAGGATGTGTAATGACTGTTCAATTAATAGCATGTCAACATATTACATATTTGTATTTGTATATGTATGTTAACTACATATTTTCACTGTGTTTCATCATACTTGCATATATTTAAACTAAAATGATATCTGCATATTATAATAATCAGACGAAATGTATGTAAGAAAAAAAAAAGCATAAAAAAAACAATAAAAATGTAAAAAAATTATAATAAAAAAATTCTTTCATATTCATTCCTTGGATGCTTGGCTGAATTACTTTACATATGATTTTATATCGTGCGCTTACAATGCGCTCTTCTTTTGATCGTCTGATATGCACACACACAATTTATATAATACGCGAATACGAGTATTTATATTGTCGTTTGCAAATAGGTAAACTTTTTTATTTTAATTTTATTTTAAGCTGAATACACACGCAAATATACTGACAAAAATATCTATACAAATTCAATAATATATTTCATTAGATACATGTATATATATATATATATAACACTATATATATTATATAGAAGAATATAAAGACGAGAAAATATTTTTTTGGATATTTAGAAAGAGCAAAAAAATGTAGATGTTATCAGGTCTTCTAAAGGAACCGCATCTAAAGCGATGGCGCCATGTCAAATGGTGCGATTGGGCATATTTACTGGTAACATAAATATAAGTTGCAAAAGACTCGCCACATTGTGTGTGTTTTTTTTTCGTTTTGCTATTGTTATTTTCCTTTTCTTTCTTCTTCCCATTTTTAGTACGGGTGTAGTACCAATATTTTATGGATTACAGGTAGTACAATCATAAGATATGTTCTTGTTGGTCTAATTTTTTATGCAAGATTTTTATTTTGTTTTTTTTTTGCATTTTAATAAAAATAAAATTAATTTTAGTTGTTGGGGATATTATTCTTATTTTTTTTTTGTTTTTTAAACTTAAAGACTTAAAATGCAAAGTGAGGAAAAAGGTTTTGTGAAGATTTGTAAAAGTTGTTAAATGAAATTGTTGAACAATTCATTGATTTTTGTTTTTGTTGTTGTTTTTATTTTTTATTGTTTTATTTTAAGTTGAAAGAGTAAAAATATTGTAGGATGTGTAGAAATAATTAAAATTGAAATATTGTTATATATTATTACATGTTATTGAATACATGAATATGTATTTATTATATGTATATATGTACATTTATAATACAAATTAAAATATTGTTATGTTGTTAGCAACATAATTTAATTGTTAGCAATCAAAAGTTTGCAATGAATGTGAAAATAGTTGAAGAGAGAGAGAAAAAAAAAGATTTTTTCTTAATGAATAAACAACAGGTTACTTACTACATAGGAATAGTTAATTGTGATTTTGAAAATGAATATAAACTAATATTTATATAAATGAATCTGGTAGGTATAGATTTTTAACAGAATTCTTTTAGAGCAGGTTAAAAACGTACAACAACAATTAAAAATGAAAGAAATAGATACTAAGAGGCTGGAAAGCTTTTTTTATATTCTTGTTAGGAACACTCTTATAGAATTATTTTTTCTAATACTAAGTACGATACCACCATAAAGTTCTGAATATAATACCCTTTCCAATAAAGTTCCCCGGATAAACTAATCGAAACATTTTTTCATTTATAGAACCCCGATACAGGTACAGTAATTAGATTTTATACTTTTCGAAAATTAATTTCGAACTATTTCGATATTGGATGTTATCTAATACTAAAATCATTTTCATGCTATCTATTACTAAGCCAAATATAGATGATGTGAAATTTCATCTAATAAAATAGAATTATTATTAAACAATTGTCAACAATTTAAACACTTGTCAGCCATCTATTGTGTAGATAAACAAGTAGTCCGAAAATAAAAAAAAATCCGTTTTCAAAGTAAACAAATTGTCATTTGACAACATACATGTACATATAAACATATTTATCAATTTAAACAAATAGGTATTTATTTGATTTTTATTATCTAATAAATTTAGAAATATAGTAAATAATTTGTATAATATTTATATATCTGCCGACCTGTGGTACTAACTGTATAATTGAATTAAATTTATATTTTTGGCCTATCACCACATTATAGGTAAAGTGTCATTAGTTTTCCGGATTTTATTTTAATATAGATAGCCATGTCATCGAAAAGGAAACATATAACAATTCAACAGAAATTGCAAATTGTATCGCGAATAAAAAATGGCGAATCATTGCATTTTTTAGAAAAAGACTCTGGTCCAAAGATCGCAAATAAGGAAATGGGTACGTCTGGAAAATCATTTTCTTGAAATAATAAATAAAAGAAAGAAAAGTAGGGTTACGGATGGAGGTTCCAAGCCAAAATTTGTCGAAATTGAAAATATTCTGGGGGACTGGCTTACTAAACAGCGATCCTAAAAGCTTGTTGTAAATTATAATGAGCTTCGAGGACAAGCAAAAAAAATATCAGAAAATATTTCAAACTCACCAGAAAATGGGTTATTTCATTTTTTTTTTTTTTTTTGTTTTTATCTTCTTGACAGTAACTTAGGTAGAATCACCTTTTCGTGCTTAATTAAGTACGGTACTGCAAGTTTACACTATATATCTACAAATATTTCGAGTATTTATTTAACAAATTATTGGCTTATCTACTCATTAAATGTGGAAAACTACTACTATTGTCAGGAACTAAGCCTTCTTAAATATAATAGCTTTATTTTATTTAACTTGTTACCAGATTATACTCTCAATTATTTTTTTGTCATTTATTTTATTCCAATGACAAAGGGTACTGGACCAGGTCGAAAAACCCATAAAGCATTTTTTACTTCATCGGGAATCGACCTGGGACCTTTCGGTTGAAAGGCAAGCGCTCTACCTACTGCGCCACCCAGCGTGTTTAAGACATACATACATTGCAGCAACAAATGGCTTCGAAATGTATGTCGCAGAAACAAGATTAGGTACTTCGAGAAAAATAACTCACCAAAGTCAACAAGATAATTGTACGGCTACTGAATTATATAACAAAGTTCAAAACAGCCATAAATATGAAAACATTTAACTTTGCCAAAAACTGTATTTACAGCACAGATGAAACGCCATGCCATTTTGACATGTCATATAATAGAAATTTAAATTTTCAAGGTGAAAAACAAGTTGATGGCTTAGAAACTGGACATTGAAAAAATCGTTTTACTGTTGTTTTGTGCATCTCCGCTGCTGGAAAATTTATGCGTACTCTTATTATACTAAAAGGATTAAAAAGAATCACAAAAATTAATTTGCCAAAAAGCATCGTCCTTGCGTTAGTTTGGGTGGTTCGATGACTACAGATTTAATGGTAAGTTGGTTGAAAACATGTTTTCATAAAGAAAGCAGTTTTTTTGGTACTGAAAAGTTACTTTTAATAAGTAGGTTGTCCTTTAATGGATGAAGTGACAAACGAACTAAAGAAGCTATGTAATGCAGAGTCAATTATAATACCTACAAAAACTACGTCATTTTAACAACAATTGTACTGACTTCAGATTGTACTTACATTTCGCGAGAACGCTCCTGAATTAAATATTTCTGAAATCCATACTGAAGCATATGGTGCAACCTTCGAGCTGGTGGGGATTGAAGAAGCTAATGTAAATTTAACTGATTTTGATGATTCTGTTGAAATAAAGACTATTTTATTATTATTATGACAACATAGAAACTGTAGATGCCGATGGTAATAGCCAAAGTTCTTACTCTGATGATGAATATATAAACCAGACTTCTAGTGAACTTGATACACAGGAGCTTTTCAATTAGTTCAAAGGGTTAAAAAAGTTAAAAAAATCTTATCGGACTATGTTCCGATAAATGAAGAAAAATATAACTGTTTTGTTTCTAATTTAAATTGTGTTAATTTGCTTTATTTTAATATTACTATACCTGAGCAGAATCTATCATATATATATATATATTTATATATATATAGATAACGATCATATCTATATGTTGCTTTCCGAATAGTGTACCCGGGTGTAAAAATCCAATTAGAGTATACCTGGGTACACCAATTGGATTTATTATTTTTGCAGAATATTGGCATTTTAAAATTAGAGTACCTGGATATTATATTCAAAATTGTACGGTACCAGATTTAGTGAAAAATTTTCAGGAGTGGTTTCGTTCGTTATAACACTACTTGAACTCATCAGTAGAGACTTGTTGTGTTGGACTATCTATACAACTCCCAATTTGTGAATTTGGTTAAATTCAAAACTTATTACAAGATATTATTAATACATCTGTTATGGATATAGATCAACATTGTACCTAATAATTATATTATTACTTACTTTTACTACGATACAAACCTTAAATTCGATTAAAAATTTTGTTTACATCTTTAACATTTTCATAAATGCAGTACAAAAGCAATGTATGCAGAAATGTTAACACAAACATAACGATATTGCAATTTTAATTGTATTAAATTTATTTAATTAGTTAAAAAACTGTAAAAATAGTTCAGCTGATTGTGCTGCGCTTCTTACTATAATTTATTTATTTATTTATAACAGCTCAGCTTGTCTTTTACACGTATGAGAAATAGGCCACACAAAAATTACTCATAGCTATATTTTTGAAAAAATCAACCCTCCTGTATTTGTATTTGTATCTTGATTTTAACTTCAATCTATAAGACATATTTTTGAAACGTGCAGTAGATTAAACCATTCCGGAAATAAATTCGGAATAACACACTCAAAAATAATGGCTTCCGATTAAGGAAACAGAACACAAACGTTAAAAATATATATGAAAATAAATATAAAATATAATATTATGGTACACAGGCTTATTTTTATAAAACTGAAAAAAATATATTTTTTGCAAATTTTCTTATTTAAATTAACTAATGAACTTTATTTTTAATTTCATACAGTTTATATATAAATTTTAAAATATTGTAACTAATAGTTATTATTGTATTATAATAGTTATTAAGATATATCGTTTTGTAAAAACTAGTATTAAAATGCGGCCTAATACAACCTAAAATATGTTCAAAGACCTATAAAAGAAAATAAATAAAAACTGTAGACCAGTAAATTAATCTGCACAGCTATAGGGGCCCTAAAATATAATATTGCAGTTTTTATGTAAAGTTAGTAACGTTTATGAACAAATTTAATCTGCAACTCTTATTTTATTTGTGAATAAAATGCTTTAGCAGTAGTGCTAGTTTATGAAAGTATTTAAATATTCCAGATTTAAAATTTTCCAATACCAATTGAAAATTTATTTTTGATCACTGAAAAAGAACCGACATTGATTTAGAACCGACATTGATTAGAACAAGTCCAACTATATATATAGTAAACATTTCTTAGAAACCAACTATTACTAATATTTTAACATCAAAAATTCATTTGAACATATTTTATTATATATTTTATTTTTATAATAATTACATTTTAACAAGTCCCGATTGTTTTGTATTGTCATTCTTAACTTACCAAATTTTATGATTTAATTTATTGATGTTGGAATCAAAATTATAATTTAAAACATTCAGAATGGACAAACAATTAAAAATTCAATTTGACTTTTTTTTTACCAAATTATTGTTATTATTATTATTTTCTGTTTAAAATTCCAAATTACTAAAACAGGAAACACGCGATCATTCCATTCTACATCTCATATATTTTATTCTTTTTCAAGTATACCTGATAAATAATTTGCGCAAACCAAATAAAAAAAAAAATTAATTATTATTTTAACTCTTTTTATTTTATCCATCAATATAATGTACATCCATACATAATATACGATTCTCATATTTTCATATATTAAATAGCCAAATTTTTAATTACAAAATTTTATGATTTTTTGTCTCTTTTTTTCTTTCTTTTTTATCTCTTCATAATTAATTTATTTTTTTTTTTTATTTTAAAAATTTTCCTTTTACATATCTGGTGAATTTTATATGATTTTTTTTTTTTTTTTGTTACCATAAATTCATATAATATGAATTTTGAATCTGACAATAGAGAGTATTGAACAGGGACGAGGCTTGTATATTGGATATGCAACAAAACAACACAATCAAAAGTCACAACAAATTATTGGAATACATTAGGAAATTAGAAAATATCCAAGAAAATTATTTTATTCTTTATAAAATTATTTTATTAAATTCCGATTTGATTTTAATAATAATTTTATTTCATTGCCACCATTTTTGTACATTGCCGAAGTATGTCTTATTAATAAAATATTTAAAAGTCAAACAACAAATCGACACAGATCAATATCATTACAAAATCAATATCTAAACAAAAAAAGTACGGTACAAATATCTGAACCATTGCAAAACCGATTTTCATTATTACTATTGTAAATGATACATATATAAAATGAGACGTAGCGAATTCAAAAATTGTTTAACATTTTTTTAATTTTGTATTTAAAGTTTTCAATTCAAATATTCACTCCATGTGTAAATTATTTTAACATACAAAAATTTCAATTTGCCAAATTGGCGCAACATCCCCAATTTTAATTTAATTTTTATTTTTTTAAATATTATTAATAAGGTTGTTGTTTAAGATAAATCAATAAAAAACACGATATTTTCCACGATAAATTGAAATGATTGACAAAAATTCGTAATGAAATATTGTGTATGATTTTTTATCAAATTTCCTTGAATTTCGAAGAGCCGGATAATACTATTGAAATATTATACTATTTTGTAGAGTAATTTTTAATAGGATGTATTCCATAATTTTAATACAACTGGTCTTAACTAATAATTACGAAAGCCTAACATTAACAATTAGTGACGAAAACTAATTACACATATTCGAAAAAAGAAGATACTGAGAAAAATATTTGGTCCCAAAAAAAAATAACCATAGTGAATACCAAATGTTAGATCAAAAAACAATAACTTAATATTGGAAAATTTATTAAAGCTTAAAAATTACGATGATACGATGAGGGGGACATGTGATGTTGATGAAGGATCAAAGAATAGCAAAAAAAAAATTAAACACATAGTACTGTACCAATATGTGTTTTGCATATTAAGTATAGCTGCTGAGGTAACTCTATTTATTAGCGATTAGAAATCGATAACCTAGAATGTAGTTATAATAACAAAAGCATGGCTTAGTGGATAGTAAATTATATAAGATATTATTATATATTAATTATATAAGATAACCGGTTTTTTATTGTAATATATTGAACACAATAGTAGAATAATATAGCAACACCAAGATCAAGATTGTTGGCCTAGTTCGAAAAGAACTGTTGAAAAGTTGAAGTTAATAACACCGGACGTAGAACAGTTGCCAAAAATAGAACAAAATAGAGAAAAGTTGTAAGCAAGGTGAAAGGTGATCCCGAGCTGTAGGTTCAACCAACAGATTATATTTGAATATTTCATTGAAAAACAGGACATAACAATTTCATCCTGGTAATTTGGCAAAGATAATTAGATTCGATTAATCTTTTCATTTATTAAATATTTCATACAATACGTATTATATTTGAAAAACAATCTTTAATACCCGAATTAGTAAGTTTGGATGAATGTCAAACTTTTAATTTTGATCAATTCATGTCTGACGATTATTGGATATTTTTTTATAATGATAGTAGGGCATTTTTTAAGTTGATTCAAAGTTTTTGACCAGACTTTAATAAAATCTTCATAAATTGATGTTTTTACAAAGTAATTTATCTTATATCAATTTAGAGAAAATTTTTAAAGAAAATTAGATTGAAAAAGAAATGTCTTATAAATATTCATATAGAACTGCAGGCTAAATGATGTAAAAAAATTGGAATTTTATTACTCCGCTATCCACTATACTTTTAAATAAGACCTTTATAGTGATAGCATTTTAGACCTTTTTTTGCTAGAATATCATGGCTATTTATAATGTAGGTGTAGGTGATGTATTTACTAAACATAAATTTGAGATATAAAAATTCAAGATAAACAGTATATTATATTTTACTCTTTTGGTACTAAAATATATCAAAAATATAGATATTGTAATCTCTGGGGAAATACAAAAAAATGAAATTTAAGAAAAGACAAAAAATGTTTTTTGTTCTGCTTGATTACTCTATATATATTTACTTTATGGTACCATACAAAATTAAAAAGTTATAAAATTTCAAATTTGTTACTGTCAATCGTCGCACTGCTATGATAGGCAATCTATTTACAACTATTTAAAGTTGTTATTTATAATACGAAAATTTGGTTTTATTGTTTGATCCTACTAGAATCCTACTAGCACACCACAAAAAGTTAATTATACGTCCCTGAATTTTAATATTTTATTTTGTATAAAAGTGCAAAAAGCCCCCCTAATAAAAATTATAAACATTGTTGTATTTGAACTCCATTATGAAATATTTCAATTTTTATTTTTTGCTATTTTTGTTTATATTTTTATTTTTTTTTATTTTGATATTTTTAAAGACAAAAGAATGACAGATATTTCAAAAATGACATAAAAGCATAATCAGCAAAATGAAAAGAAAAAAAAAAATTTAAAAAAAAACTACGACTGTCAAAAGTAGCAAAAAGAACAACAACAAAATTTTTTGTGACGGAAGAATGTACATTTTAATATAAACGGGCCGAGATAACGAATATCAAAAAATATTTCAAGGTTCCTTCTTTTTTTTTTTGTTTTGTTTTTTTGTTAACTTTTCTTTTCTTTAGTATACGGTGGATTTTTCAGGGTTTTTTTAATTGTTTTTTTTATTATGATTTTCATTTTTTTTTGTTTGTTTGTTTTTGTTTTAGGAATTCCTTGATTTTGAACGTTTCATTATGTGCTAAAAGTATGGGTTGATTTTTTGTTTTTCATGATTTTCTGATGATTTTTTGATGAGTTTTGAAACTGCGAAATATGTCAATATTATACAGGCGTATTATTAAATTGTATAATAAAATTTATAATATTTATGATATTGTTGTTTTTTATTTTTTATTTTTGTTTTGTAGTTGCAGTTATAGGATAATAACGTAGAATTATAGGATACTTGAGGTGTATATAAAGTTAAATAATTGCTGTAGTTGTTGTTGCTGGATGTTCAAAAATTTTTTTTTTTAAATTTAAGAGTGGTGATAGTAAATAAAATTAATTATGGAACTTTAGGTTCCGAAATATTCTTACCTTCAAATGATTTGTCATAAACTTTCATAAACAGATACAAATTTTCAGTACGCAAAATGAAAAATTTCGTATTATTCGAACAGTTTCAAATGTTTAGAGACTTTTATTAATAAACATTTTTTTTATAAAAATGAAAAAAGAACTCTTTTAGCTATTATAGAATAACTAGGGACCCCTATTGATTAATTGTAATTCAAGTTAAAGCCAAATTTAACGTTTACAAATCAAACGTGTTATTAACGTTTTTAACAGAACAGAAACATATGCACGGACTTTTCCAGACAAGAATAGTAAACACTCATGCGTTAGTGAAAAGTTTTGCAATTGGTAGATTTTTTAAAAAACATAAATATAATTCTAAATTACTATGCCTTTCTATCTTTTCCCTATATTAAGTCAAAATAACTATTTTTCAACTACCAAGTCCACCGGAACTACGCCGCATTTTTAAACGTGGTTCCATTTTATTTTATTTACGTTGTTATCTTTCCAATCAATTTATACCAATGACACTAAAGGTACTGGTTGGACACAGTCAAAAACCCTTAAAGCAATTTTTTTGGATTCGTCGAAATCGAACATGAAACCTGCCGGTTTCGGTTTTTTCTTACATTTTTTCTCTTATTTTTGAAGAATAAATTTTTATTGTATAATTTTTAAGAGAATAATAAATTGTTGATAAATAACTATAATATATAATATAGATCTTACATTCCATTTATCACCATTTATCTAAGGGTCTCTAATAAAACTAATCCATATTTATGTTAAATGTGACAAATATATGTCAGCAATAGTAACATTTATACAAATATATACAATACAAATGACAGTGAAGTTGCAAAAAACAAAATTCTACATAAGATTATTTCAAAATGTTCAAAGACATTATAAACGTCAAATTAAAATAGTTCTACATTTGAAATTTTACATTTTTACTCAATTTTTTTTTAACAGTTTTCAAAAGGTTACTCATATTTTGCAGGTTATTTTATTTGTTTTTTTCATTTTTTTTCATGGAAATTTAACAGACGCCAGGCTACTTGGAACGTTTAATAATTCTATATATATATATATATATATATATATATATATATATATATATATATATACAGTATATCTAACTTAAAACATAGGTTATTAAATTTTTCATTTTTTTCCTTTTGATTTTTCCAAATAAGAATAAAAAAATACAAAAACAAAAACAAAATGTGCATCTTTATAATAATAATTATAAATGACAATATTTTTGATGGGCCAATTTTAAAAAAATTTAAAAAATTAGTATTTTTTCTTCATCTTCAAATATTCACATAAAAACATAAAAAAAAAAAAAAAAAAAATTGATTCAAAAATTTTTAGATTTTTATGGTCTCGATAAAAATTATTTCGTAAAATATTCATTAATTTATTATAATTTTAAAATAAAACTCATAAATTATCTAAGTGAAATAAAAGTTCAGTAACAATTAAGTTGATGGCTATGAACGATCAAATACGACCGTATTAGTATTGGTACCAATTGATTGCAAGTATAAAGTAAAAATTTTAAACTAAAATTTGGAATTATAATGAGAGCTGAAGAGCTGTATATTACGCACTATATACATTTTTTAATTCACTTTTGGATTCTCACAATATCATTGAAATCATTGTTAGAATTATTTGAACCTTATAGGCTATGTAGAATAATTTATTGTTATAGTTTACCTATTATTAATTTATATTAAAATTTTGGATAAAGCAGTATATTTTGTTTAGTGCCAAAAAAAAGCAGCTATATATATATTATATGCTCAACTAATATGCTGATGGACAAATCAAGATTTTGAAGACTTAAAAGATGCTTACTAAAAGATAGTTTCAATTTGTTGAGTAGGTACTGCAATACAAAATCATCGAATTCTGTTTCAAATAGCTATAAATAGCTAAGTCTTCAATTTTATATATGACAATATAACTGGATTTAAGACAAATAATACAAACAGGCTATTGTTTATATATACATATATGTATATACATAAACTTTATCTTGACAGTATACTGGATAATTACTGGACCAATTTAATAATTGAATTTATAAACTTTACCAATTTAATAAATGATTTGAATGAATCTAAATTTGATTTTACCGTCTTATGCGTTTCCAAAAATTTAAATTCAAGCTATTTTTAAGAGACGGTAAGCATCCTATTATTTTGGCTTCAAATAAAAACAGTACACTAAATATGTATATAGGTATAGGTATAAAAAATCTAACGATATGGCAAGAAAAGTTTAAAATTCGTTGGAAGATAGAAATAGAATGTGTCACTTATACTAGACTATAGAAAATAAAATAAAGAGATAAAATGGAACCCAAAAACATTTAAATTAAACAGTTAAGCATGCTTATATTGGCCGGAAAAGCAACTGAAATAAAATCTGAACTCATTTGAGATAAGTATCTTTTTCACAAAATAACTCTTAATTAATTCACTGACAGGATCTACAGATTTATTGAAATATCAGAGATAATATAGAATAGATGTAGGCTATAGGAAGAGTAGTTACAATAAGCACAACAGTTACGACAACATTGATTGGGGTTGGACTAAAGAACCAACCCTAACAGTTAACAATTTAATATATTATTAAAATCTTTTAATATTACAGCGATTTTCCAATATCAGTATTCAATACTTAAATGTATATCAAAAATTATGGTCAAATTCTGAATTTCAACATACAATTATTTTTAATGATATAACCAGTAACAGACCTTAGAAGACTATATACATGTAGGTATGATTTTATTCATTGGGGTTTCGTTTAAAATGCTTTGGAAGGCTTTGAAGTCCTAAGACTGGTTTAGCAAGTGTGTAAATAAAATATTTTATCTACATGAGTGTTGCAGCTGCGACATTAGGAATTGAAAATTAACTTGGTCTACGCGGACATAATTCCAAAAAATATCATTATCAAGAAATATTGAAATTTATTTTTTATTATATTATAAATATAATTTTATTACATAACAATGCATGTATATGTATGTATGTATAAACTACAATATTTGAATCTATTGAAATTATTTTTTAATCTAAATGAACTTACTAGCTAACCCGTATAATTCAAAATAGGACCTAATATACAATTTTAAATAAATATAATAATATTAAATGATAAATCAAATCAATTCAAATAACTATACAACTATACGACTTAATGCTGTATATTTTCACTTAATCCTGAAATTGGATTTCTTCACATCAGTTAACAGTTAAGAAGATTGATACATGCTCAGTGTGAATTTTCAATAAATTAAAATTTTTTAATTTTAAAAACTGTTAAAAAATTCCAAGCAAATTATCAAAAAAGTTATACATATAGGTACTACTCTATTGCAAAAAAGTTAACCCATACTTCAATTGTTTGAATATCTTAAATCCGTTTCAGTACTGGCACAATAATTTCTCATTTTTTTGCCATTTACTCATAAAATCTCAGTAGATATAAAATCAAATCTTTTATAGATAGTAATTACCTACATAACATTTTTTATTGTGATGATAAGTTTAAAGGTTGTCGAACATTTTTGCAATAAGCTCGTACTAATAATTCAAGTCATCTACACTATACACATTCTATAGATTTATTCATTTCAAACGAGACACATTAACATTAAAAACTTTAGAAGACGCGACTGCTGTTATCGATTACGAGATTTATTTTATATATATATATATATATATATATAAAAAAGGAGGTGGGAACTGTACCACCAATTAATAATTAATTTATCATATATATATATATATACATTATGTTGAAAAAAAGCTTTCAAAAAATTTCATATTTCTCATTTGAATTGATGAACCTTTCCATTATTTTACACTTTCTTAAAGAGAATACAACAATAATCCATCTTCAATCAAATTGAAGTTCATACATGGTTTATTTATACAAAAACAAAAAATAAAATGAAAGACAATCAAGGTTTTTTTTCAACCACCCCCCCCTTCACTTAATCATAAATCTCGTTTTTATGCGGCAAAATTACTGCTAATATATGGTATTTGGGCATTAAAAATATGTCAAATTTGATTGATTATTAATCGAAGTTACCTACTAAATATATACCTAGTGAGTGAGAAATTTATTAAATCTTGCAACGTTTGATGATTTTGCAAATAGAAATGATTTTTTAATGGTGCAATTTATTGTGCGAAAATTCAGTAGCTAATTTAACCTATTAAGCTAAATTATAATTAGAAACGTTTTATTGATTTTTTTTTTATTTTTTGAAAAATTTCATAAAGTTTTGTTATGAGTGCATGTTAGTTTCTTTTATTCACATGCTTATAACATACAATCTAATAGGTGAATATTTAAAATAAGTTGTGCAATTTTACACGGTATGGGCTTGCACAATTGAAATCGGGATTTGGTTAAAATGTTCAGCCTATAGTTATATACTGTAGTTGTATATTGTTATTTGAATTGATTTGATTTATCATTTAATATATTGGATTTATTTAAAATTATATATTAGGTCCTATTTTGAATTATATGGGTTAGTTAGTATAAGCTTATTAGTTATATTAAAAAATAATTTCAATAAACTCAAATACTGCAATTTAAACATACGTAATATTGTATATCATAAAATTATATATAATATGTATAATACAAAATATATTTATCCACATCATTATATTGATAGAAATTATTAAGGCTTACACTGCGAAAAGGAGTAAAAACTGTTAATAAAATTACAATAAAACTATATTCAAAGTAGTTTCAGTTTTACCAAGAGGGAATTTGATTTGAATTTTGACTGACATAAAACATTCACCTTTAAATAGATTATGTTGCAAAAGCTCTGTTTTTAACCTATGATATTTGCTATGCTATTTCAACCTATGCTATCAAAATTAGTAAAAATAATGAGACAATCGAAACACCTTTACTCTCTCTTTTTGACCATTAATGGATGATTTTGTAAAAAATAAAATTGAACCATAAGTCAACTAGAATACAAGTAGGAAAATAAACTTCATAGATGAATATTATCAAATAAATTAGTTCTATTACTAAATAAATTTTGGTATTAAATTTATTTCCTACAGGTACGGAAAAAATGATTTAAAAAATAGAAATAAAATGTTCAATGCTGTTATATGATATGAACATTCTATAATAAAGGTTCAAATGAATTAGAATAATAATTTTTCATTTTCGATTAGGGCTTAAAACCTACAAAAAGATATCCTTCAATCTTCAAGCCCTAATATATTACATACATATGATTCATATAAAAATTTTACCTTCCAATGAATGTATTAACACGAGTCTATAATCGTGCACTGACATAGAAAATATCCTAAATAAGGGTATTTCAAAGTTTTTACAGGCATAAATGTCAAATTTCAAAAAGTCAAAATCCAAATTTTAAAATCCTGTAAAATATTATTTTGGAAAAAAGTTAGTCAAATAAACTAAAACTTGCATGTAAAAATGATTGAAGCTGATTTTTCCGAATTTAGCATAATTTTCCAATTTATTTATTTATTTCATTCTTTTCTCAATCGAGCTCAATTGAGCCCAATCGCTCATACAGAGTATATATGTATTTAAATACAATAGTTTTTTTTTTAAATATCAGTGCCCAAATAATAATAGTACGAAATTAATATAAAACCATACTAAAGAAGGCAAAACTATCATATTTCAACAACATAATTTCAGAAAAATAATATCAGTAATAAAAAAACAAAAAGTTGAATATTTCAACAACACTTAATTTACCTAAACTTTACTAAACCTAGAGCAAAAATATTTATGAATATACTTATCATTACACTACTTACATATTAATTAACTAGCAAAGTTACCCGACGTTGTCCGGGTCGACCACAAAATGAGTCGAATTTATTTCAATGAAGTTTGATTTATGAATCGAATTGAAAAAAATTGGTTTATCAAAAATATTCTAATATTTTTTTTCACTACGATAAAAAAATATCAACAATACTCCAACTTATAAGCTATACTTATATTAAAATTATTTCTTTGTAAACAATATTTTAGTGATCTTTTCTGATGAAGTATAAGCAAATAGGCTCCAAATACGCAAATACGCCTTTTCCAAAATCAATTGAAATTTGTACTTAAATGAATTGAGGATGCCAAGTTCTTATTCGTAATCTAGTACCGTAGTTTTGGGCTCTTCAAGTTTCGTAGAAGCACTATTGAAGCTACTACTTTTAATTCTAATTGATAAGGAGCAACAACTTCATTTTTATCGATAACTGTATCTATCGATTTGTACACATGGACCCCCTGGAACACTCTGCAGTATTTTCTGATTAATAAAACGAATCGTCACATTTTTGTGGCTAATTTACATAGCCACTTCACATAGTCATGTAAAAAATTTATACTGATTCCTAAATTCGAAAATACTTTTTCAGGACAATACATATTTTTTTATTTTTCATAGAATACCTATGAATAAATTTTCATGCCTGTAACACAATTGGTTTTTGAAATATTCCTGAAACGTACGTGCTAGAAGTTGTACGGTAACAACTCGAACCAGTCCAAATTTTCGAAATCGGTAACAGTCGAATTTCTTTATTTGTGTAAGAGTATCGAAGTGTAAGTTCTTATGCCTGTAACACAATTGGTTTTTGAAATATTCTTGAAACGTACGTGCTAGGAGTTGTACGACAGCAACCCGAACCAGTTCAAATTTTTGAAATCGGTAACAGTCGAATTTTTTTATTTGTGAAAGAGTATCTAAGTGTAAATTGGAATACCCGGTGAACCTGATAGTTTTTTTTTCCTTACTCCTCTTGGGAGCCTAGGGCTTCCACTTGACATTTCCATCGTACTCGATTTTACTATGGTATCATCATTTCTATTTCCGAGGTAATGTCTAATTTCATTTTTAATCTGGTTTATACTGTCTAAGTAGGGGATTGGCCTACTGTAGAAGACCACTTTGATAACGTTTATATTTATTATTAATAGTCCAATATTTATTTATTGTGTTATTTTATTGTGTTTTATGAGATATATGAGTATTGATATAGATATTGATATAGGTAATATTTTTAGTTATAAAGTATTAACTATTAATTATTTTTTATTGATTATAAATTTTATATGCAGTATCTTGCTATTTACTTGAACCTGATAGTAGATGATATTATTTTTAGGTTTCCTGCTGCTCTTGTATAATGATTGTGGCGATCCATATTCAACGAGGGTATCTGTTTATTATATTTTTGGTCATGATATAGATATGAGTTACCAGCTTGTACTTTATTAGCAGTGCAATTGGTAATATGTTTTGCTTCTTATGGATTTCAGGGGTTGATGGTGTTCTTTGATCGTATCCAGATAAATTTTTTTTTGCTTTATTTTGTATCCTCTGTAGCAGATCCAAGTCTTTATTTAAAGAATTACCAGATTTGAATTGCATACATAATAGTACTATTGAACATCCTAAAATATACAGATCTTTTCACATCAAATGGTATCTTTTTACTAATAAAACGAAGACTTGAACCCGCAACTTTTCTCGATTTTTTTAGCTGATCGTTGATTTGGGTGCGCCATTTTAAGTTTTCATCTATAACTGCGCCTAACTATTAATACTTTTCCTCCCTTAGCAGCTTATGTTCATTAAAATTGTTGTTGATATTTTCTGATTGATTGTTGATTTGTTGTTGACTTTAAATAGCATATACAATTTTTTTTTGCTTATATTAAGCATTACCGTATGACACTTCATTCACTTATTGATGAAAAACAGGTCTGAATTAACAGCAGCCTCAACACCCTTAACTGTATTATTATTATTAAATATTGCAAGATCGTCTGCAAATAAATATGGCTTTCCAATTGATGTAGCAATTGTAGTTATTACACAAGTAGTTCGAGAGAATATTCATCAAGGCCGACTAAAATTCAGCAGTGATTTTTAGCCAGACAAGCAATGACAGAAATCAATCAACTTCGAAGATCAGGTAAATGAGATTTCGATAACTAAATAAAAAATAAAATCTGTGGTGTAAAAATTGTAAAGTTTTAGGACCAGACCGAACCTTGAGGTACACTCAAGGTTATGTATGATGTCATCATTCCAAATTGAGTCAAAAACTGCCTGAACATCAAGCACAAACATGTCAATCGATTTGCCAGTCGCTCTAAATTTTGGTTGATAAGATGTTTAGCTCTTGAAAGTAGATGAGCTGTATCCAGTTCTACAACTGTTGCATATGGGTAAAAGGTTATTTTTAATTCAATAAAGTTATTCAAATTTTCCTTGATTATTTTTTCAAAATTTTTTGAAAAGTTACTGTGTAAGCTGATTGGTCTGTAACAGTTTGGATCATCGCGAAGTTTAGGTTACGTTTAGGTATTTTAACAAAATTTAAAAAAAAAATTTAAATCTTAGAAATTTCTTGATATTAGTAAATAGCGTATTGTTAGCATATAAAAATGATTACATGTTAACAAATAGATACATCTAATAATATGGTATGGTTTATATGTGATCTAGTGTTGTAACAGCTACTTATCCTTATCATATATAACAACAGCAACACTTACCCAATTCAAACGAGCCTAAATAATTTGAAAACAATTAAATTAACAATTTCTTGAAAAAAAGCTATCTGTATCGTCATTTATTATATCTAATTCTACAGTAATTAATAATTATTTTAAAAATTAAAAATTCAATACCACAAAATCGTATTTACATAAAAAAAAAAACAAAAATATTTCAATTTTAAAAGTGGGATTTCCTAAATTACAATTTTGCAAAACAATATTTTCCAATTCAATTTTATTTATTAACAATACGAGTATACAAAAAGAACTACTCATTCCAATAATATTGAATTTATTGATTTATTTTCTTTTTTAAAAGAGGATCTTTAACATTTGAATCCCTAAAATGCCAAAAAATATTGATTTTTTATTTTTAATTTGTTTTTTTTTTTGTTTTATTAAATTTTAAAAATTCCCTTTTTGTTTTAATAAAAATTAAATAAAATTCCTACATAATAATCCTAAAATAAAATAAAAATATGATGGAGTGGATCTTTATTATTTGATCCCAAAAATTTCAACAATAAAAAAAAATTAAAAAAAAAAACAACAAAAACACCAAATATTGAACCTGGCGCCATAAAACTGCTGACTTGTTATGCGGCCAAAACATGCGTTTTGAATTTTTTTTTTTGTTTTAATATTTTTTTGTTTTTGTTTTTATTACAATGCATACAATATACATTTATATTATTATCATATTGATATATATATATACATATGTGCCCACTAAAACATAAATCTCTTAAAAAGATCAGAAAGTCATATAGGTATATATATATATATATATTAAATGCAAGTTGACCATTGCTGTTATTGGAAGTTATGAGCATGCGAACATTCTCATCGCACTCATAAAAAAAAAACAAAAACAAACAAAACATTTTAGAGAAGTCTAGAGAAAAAATAACATAAATAAAAAAACAACAAATCACAAAAAACCACCAGCATGGTTAGACACATTTGAAATGGTAATAAGACTTGGGAAAATACTTACTGAAAGACAGATTTTTAAATTTAGAGGCGTCCTAAGAAATTAACTAAAACAAAAGGTAGAAACCAAAAAAAAATAATAATAATAATAATACAAAAAGTAGAATAATCAAAAACAAACAAAAAATATTTTTAAATAAGGAGGTTCGGAGTTTAAGGTAGAATTTAGATGATAGAAGGTTAGGAATTTAAGGTAGAATTTAAATGATTATAATGTGTTTATTGTTTGTAATGTCAAAACTGTAGTGATTCATTTTTTGTTGTTTTTGTGTTTGTAAACGAATTAATTGTTTAAATTCGATTCTAGGGCCAAAATGTAGGGTCAACTTACTAGAAAAATAATTTTAAATTTTGCACCGGAGTAAAAACGAGCAAACTACTTCATTTTGTCAACATTTTTAATTTCGATACTAGGGCCAAAATGTATAGGTCCAATTTACTAGAGTAAGGGAGACAAAAAATTATTTTAAATTTTGCACCGGAGTAAAAACGAGCAAACTACTTAATTTTGTCAACATTTTTAATTTTGGCTCAATATCGGGATTTGTGTAAAAAATTTTTCTCACCTGAGTAAGTCAAAATATAAAGTGAGAAAAATTGAAATGAGTAATAAATTATTACGTAGGCGGTTGTAGTTGCTGTACCAAAATTTGATGTATTTTTTCGATCTATATAAAGCACATTTTTACACTTGATTTATTTTATTCCATTTTGGCAGTGTGGTTGTTGTTTGTACAGCACAATTATTGACAACATAAATATGTAGTATAACTTTGACTTGGACTAGATCATTTATCAATAATATTTTGTTTGTCGAATGAATAGATTCAGGTTTTATTCGCAAATTGATTTCAATTAAGACCGGTAAGCAACAAAGAGAGAATTCAGAAGTATGTCTCTCTCGTGTATATCGTTTTAGCTGTGATAGTGAGATTTCAAAGGAATATTATTAACTTGACTGTGTCACTAATATGCGTGACTTCCTATCGACTAGTGATATACCAATATAATGATCCCTTATACATTATTATATTAATGTGAGATTTTTGTTTTGTTAATATTATACCAGGGCCATATTTGAAAATTTGAATAAATATATTCTTAAGTTCTGTGTCGATAAATTCATAATTTTGATATTTAAAAATTATAACTTAGAATCTAATCAGACTCCTATACCAGTATATGTGAATAAATATATATTCTTAAATAACACAACATATGTGGGTATAAATCATAACACAAAATACATCTACTCAGTTCAAGATTCATGATTTTAAATTTTTTTTTTTTTTTTTTTGTGGTAAGAAGTAAGAATTTTAAAAAAATTAACACAGAAATTAATAAAAATTTAATTATAAATCTAGTTAGGTCTTAATTATAGAATAAAAACATTGTTGAAATTTATTAGTTAAATATATAAGCTTTATTAAATATGGTTTTGTTACATCAAGGGTTTGTGATTAACTAAAAATTTTAATGTTTATAATTCAACATTATAGTGTAAGGCCTTTAAAGCAAATCAAATTGTTAATACATAATGCTAATACTTATTATTTCAGTTTACATTATTATTTCAGTTTCATATTTGAAATAATACGGGGTCAATGTCCGAATTCTCAACAAATATAATTTTTTTTTTTTTTTTTCTCCTATTACTCCGCGTGGTAGCATAGGGCTTCGATAGTGAACCTCCATTCCTCTCTGTTGAGTACTACTTCCTTAATATCGTCCCAGGTATAATTGTTGACTGTTAATTCTTGATCGATTGTGCGTCTCCATGTGTTGTATGGTCTGCCGGGTCTCCTTTGTCCTTGTGGATTCCACTCTAGAGCTCTTCTTGCTATATCACTTTCTGATTTCCTTAGTGTATGACCTATCCATTTCCATTTTTTCCTATTTATCTGTCTGTTGATAGGTTCTTCTCCAGTTATCATCCATAAATCCTCGTTGCTAATTCTTGCCGGCCAGAATATTCTGCATATAATTCTCAAGCACTTGTTGATGAATACTTGTAGCTGCTGTTTGATTCTGACCGAAGTGAGCCATGTTTTCACTGCCATATTAATGAACACATGCTCTGAATATTGTTAGCTTTGTTGTTCTCGACATTTGGTTGCTCCGCCATATCTTCATTAGGCTCCCAAATGTTCTTCTTGCCTTATTTATACGGCTGTTGACATCTTCTGTTGCACCTCCTCTTGATGTTATAATGCTCCCCAGGTAGTTGAATTCTTCTACGTATTCTATCTGTTGTCCACTCACTGTTATGGGCTCACTATAACTATTGTTTGTCCTCATTGCTTTGGTTTTCTCGATATTTAATTCCAGTCCCGATTTCTTTGCTTCTTCCTGTAATCTGTTGACTTTGTTCTGTAGGTCCGTTTGATTTTTTGATATGAGGCATACATCATCTGCGTAATCTAAGTCTTCTAAGTTTCCGAAGAGATCCCATTCTATTCCGTTTATTCCAGTGCAAACTTCTCTTAGAATGTCGTCTAGTATTGTGTTGAAGAGAAGTGGAGATAGTGGACATCCTTGTCTAACTCCTATATTGGTGTAGAATGGATCACTGATCTTACCTCTGTGTTGAACTGTTGTCTCTGCATCTTCATACATCGCTTTGATGATGTTGATGATTTTTTCAGGAACTCCCTTCTTTGTAAGTGTTCTCCATATTGCGCATCTCTTGACTGTGTCGAATGCTTTCTTAAAATCTATGAATAGTAGATATAGTGGGGCATTCCATTCTACTGATTGTTCAACTATGACCCGTAAAGTATTTGCCTGGTCTACACAGCTTCGGTTTGGTCTGAAACCTGCCTGCTCTTTCCGTAGTATTGGTTCTAGTACTTCTTCTAATCTTTTCTTTATAATAATTGCTATTATCTTATGAATAGTATTTAGAACCGTGATTCCTCTCCAGTTGCTGCAATTTGCCAAGTCTCCTTTCTTAGGTATCTTGACAATCATTCCTTTCTTCCATGATGGTGGTATATTCTCATCTATCCATGCTTTCCTGATGTGGGGTTCAATTGTTTTTGCGAATAAGTCAGGGTCCAGTTTGGCTATTTCTGCTGGAATTCCATCTTCACCTGTTGCTTTGTTGTGCTTCAGGATATTGATTGTAGCTTTGATTTCTTCTATATTTGGAGCTTGAGTAGATATTGGCAGTCCCTCAGTTGGGTAGATATTTGCATTGTCTCTGTTTCTTATGTCTGCTTCATTATTTGTACTTTCTTCGTTGCTCAGTTCTTGGAAATGTTCTCTCCATCTCTTTAATTGATCCTCTAAGTTTGTGATGAGCGCACCATTTTTATCTTTAATTGGTTTGTTTTGTTGTTCCGACTGGTTTGTTAAGTTCTTGATTATGCGATGCAATTCTCTCAGGTTATGTTGCTGTGCTGCTTTTTCTGCTTCTCCGGCTAAATTTTGTAGAAATTTCCTTTTATCTCTTCTTGCTGCTCTTTTTACTGTTTTCGCTATTTCTTCATATTCTCTTCTTGATGCCATCCTGTTGTTTATCATTTTCTTCATTTCACCTCTTCTTTTAATCAAGGCCCCTGTGTTATCGGTTATCCAGATTTTTCTTTGTGGTTGTGAAATTCCAAGATTTTGTTCGCTTGTTTGGTTGTAAATTTCCAGAATCTCTTCCCAAGTGTATTCTCTATTATTTCTAATATTTTCTCGTAACGCCGTAACTATGTCAGCTCTTACTTGCGGATTTTTTAAGTTGTTTATATTTATTTTCTTCTTTCTATTTCTTCTGCCTCTTCCTTGTTGGCTTAGTTTCATTCTGAAGTCCGCAGTTAGTAATTCATGATCGCTATTTATATCTGCTCCCCTTCTATTTCTCACATCTAACATTGATTGTTTCCACTTCTTGCTGATGCATATGTGATCTATCTGATTTCTTGAGATCCCGTTTGGTGTTGTCCATGTGTATTTGTGGATATCTTTGTGTGGAAATACAAACATAATTAAAGCTAATAAAATTTTGTCATACAATATTTGAAATCCTTTTAGCTTTTCGTAAAGTGTCCTTTATCCCTGTTTTGATTTCTATTAGCGGTTGTAAGTCATAGATTTTATATTATATCCTGGAAAAAAGCTTAAGTGTATTAAAACATTGGTATTTTCTTTACTAAATTGGTCTAAATTCATGAACAAAGCTAAATTAGTGAGCAAATCCATAGACTCATAAAATTGTGGTAAGTTAATCCTGGAAAAGAGCAATAACAAGAATAGTTTTTTGTGGATTTGGGGACTAACCCACAAAGTTTTGTGGAAATGAGCTTTGATACAGAACAATTTTTCAATTCATTCGTCAATTCAATTACACATAGTATAAAAATAAGTCAAAATACTCAAAGTGATAGCAAAAATAAGTTAAAAAAATACCCTGCCAGATTGAAAATACATCCAAACGGTATCGCATCAAAGCTACTCTGTACAGACCAACATGTGCGAAGGCTAAACATCCATACGACAGACTTAAGCATTTTTATGCAGATTTAGATAGGCTAATGACAAATAGGTCATATAGTTCAGTTGAATACCAATTTTGATAAGAATAATAAAATATAGAACTAGATAAACTTAAGTGAAGAAATATAAAAATAAATGAAATAAAAGTGAACTGTAGGTGGAATCCTACGTATATATGAATTGATTAAGAGGACAATATTATGAACGAAGGTGAAAATGTTCACTTTTTTAAATTTCTGCAAGTCTAAAGTAAATTGCTTAAGTTTTGAAAACCCATACAACAAAATATGATAATAATTTAATAGAGATTTTGAAGGTATAGAGATGAGCATCAGTAGTTCCTTGTGCCTTTTATGAATGTAATTCAGATTTAATTTTCACTGAGCATTGTGATAATATCTATAAAACAGCGAGAGAGAACTCTGACATTGACTCTGAATCTAACTATATATGTTAAAGAGGAGGAGATCAGCACTACTATTTGAACCTATTGTACTAGGTCTATTTCCAATTTTTTATAATTATACAGCTTAGTTTGTATGTAAGAAGTTTATAGAATTAATAGGGTCCCAGGAATGAAAAACAACACACACACAGTGACTAAGAAACCCAGAAATTTGATTGCGTTTTTTTATTTAAATTTCGAATATAAGATCATTTGCTCCGATAATTTTCCTAATATACGTAATTTTTCTAGCCGCGATAGTTTATATTCTTGCAATAAAAGTTCAAAAACAGGATCAAAAATAGAATTTTTTTTTTTTAATTTAGGGAATATTAAACTACATTTTATTTTCTAAGCTTCATCAACATTTTATTTTCAGTCATAGCTATTTCGGTCAAATTATATATGCTTACTAAGTTTTTTTACCGAATTTAGAGAAAATCATCGAAATAGTAACAGAAGCTGCCCTTCACCGAGGTTGGCAACCTCTAGATGGGACTTTAACTTCAAACTATTATACTCAAGAAGCCGCTTTTGGTTCGGACAGCAATACAATTTATTTCAGATTTTTATTGTGAAAATCATAGGATGCTTACCATGAGTATACAGTCGTTTGCAAAACTATGGATTGGATTAAAGGTAGTTTGGAGCAAATAATTAAAAAATATTAGAAATAGATTTGGCAAGAGAATCCTTGTAGATCATTAACATTTATTTTTATTAAATAAAACTTGAAATGAAATTTTGAATCTGTTTGAGAAAGTATGAACTTGTTATTAGGACTCATTATTTAGACATTTGAGTATAAAAAATTACATTTTTTTCTTACTCCTCTTGAGAGCATAGGACTTCCACTTGACACTATTACTCAATTGGTAGCTGCTGTTTTTACTTGTTCCCACCTTTTATTCGCCTTTCTAGCTCTTGTTTTATGTTCATCCGCCAGGTATTCTGTGGACGACCGACTTACCTTGTTCGTTCTATTTTACACCAATTCGCGCGATGTAGTTTGAAGGCACGGCTTTCTGAGTGTATGGTCTATCCATATCAATTTTTGCCTTTTGATTTGTTTCGATATGCGTTCTTCGCCGGTTACTATCCAGAGGTGTTTCTTACTGTATTAGGCAGAATATTCGTCATATTGTCTTGAGAGATTTATTAATGAAGACTTTTAACTTTTTGTTAAGGGTGCTTGGTATCATTTCAACTGCTGCATATTTACCATGCCGTATTGTTTCAACTGCCTTATGTATACCAAGCTATATGTTAAGATTGATTTTACACAAGGCCGGAATATTCTAAGTTTAATTGCTCTGGATATTTGGCTGTTCCACCATATCGGTTGAAATCTTCCAAAAACTTCTGTTATTTTTTTCAATCATCTTTCTATGTCTTCTTGAGCTCTCCACTGGTTGTTATAATGCTTCCTAAGTACCAGAAGTTGCTTACAAATTCTATTTGTTCTTTTTCAAACCTTAATCCTGGTGTGCTGGTGTTATTTGATCCCATAGTTTTGGTTTTTTCCAGGTTGATTTCTAGTTTGATATGTTGAGCAAGTTGCTCCAAATGTTGTAATTTATTTTGCAAGTCCCTGAGCTTATGCGAGAGAAAACAGATATCATCTACATAGTGGAGGTCTTCAATTTGTTGTGTGAGACATAAATTTATTCCTCTCTTTTTTGAGCAAGCAGTTTCTACTATTATTATCTAGGACGATTGTGAAGAAGATTAGTGAGAACAGATATCCTTGTTTGACTTTTGATATGGTAATGAAGGAATCGCTCTTCTATCCCTTATGTATTATTGTGAGTTCAGCTGCTTCGTATTCGCTCCTTTGATTAGGTGGACTATTTTTTCTGTTGTTACTTTATCATTTGATACTTTCCATATCCCAGAGTGCTTGATTCTGTCGAAGAAATAAATTATATAGCTAAATGTAAAAATGTGCCATGAAATAAGGACAAAATTATTAACAAAATAATGCCAACAAATATTAAAATTTTATTCATAGTTAAATTGAACCCCAAAATAATAATTGAAATAAACCCACAACATATATAAGGCTAAACTTTATTATAAACTAGTAAAAGTTGAGGTGAGGAGTAGTTTTCAACTCTTTTTATGATTTCTATAAGAGAATAATAAAAAAAAAATAGATTACGTGTTCTTTATAGATTTATTTATTATTGTTACTGATCCTAACTGGTCGACTTAATAAAAAAAAAAACAAACAAGAAAATAACAAATAATTTTCTCAGAAACTATTTTACATCAGAATCCCATAAAAACTATCTTTTATTTTAATTTTTCTATATTTAAACAATTTTTTTCGAATTCGTGTTGATTATAGGTGTATATTCATACACACATGCGCATATTGAATGATTTGAGCCCAATGAGAGAATTATTATTAAACAAAAACAAAAAA
This sequence comes from Argyra leucocephala, assembly GCA_963942445.1. Taxonomy (NCBI): domain Eukaryota; kingdom Metazoa; phylum Arthropoda; class Insecta; order Diptera; family Dolichopodidae; genus Argyra; species Argyra leucocephala. Next base: position 28,698,432 of record OZ012679.1, on the reverse strand, counting down.
AATACTCCAAATTAACATATAATAATAATGACGTGTTTTGAAGGCTTCCATTTATGAATTCTTGGACATATATATGTATATATATATATATATATATGCATATATTTTTTTTATAGTTACTAACAATACTAACAATAGACAATAGAAACTTGACAACATGTAATTTTCAACACCTCGTTTTAAAGATTTTCAGCCTTTTGTGTTTTTTTGTTCTTTTTTTCTGTTTTTATTTTTTTTATAACCAATATTTCCTTTGAAATCAAAATGTAACCGTTTTATTTTGGTTATAAAATCACCTTTTTCCAAAAAAAAAATTTTTATATTTTTAATTGTAAAATTTGAATAGGGTTCATGATAATAAACGTATATGTATAAATATATATATATATATATATATATGTATATTGTATATATATAAAGAAAAGTTTATCGATGATTTGTACTGAAAATATTTACTGGGAATAAATTGGGATTATCGGCTGGATACTCATTATGTGTTATGATTTGTTTTAGGTTTTAAAATTAATTCAAAATAATTTTTCTATTTTTGTTTTTTTTTTTTTGATTTTATTTTATTAAAGTGAAATTTAGGCCGCCAATTAAATAAAAACATTTTTATTATTTTGTTTTAAATTTATACAATTTAAATGAATTTATTTTAAAATTAAAATTATGATTTTCTTAGAAGAAAATTATTTTCAAAATTTTTTTTTTCTTTGAAAGATAACCGATGTGACAATAATAAAGGATATAAAACAAAATGTTATTTTTTTTTTAAAAAAAAAAGGGTAATATGGTTTAAAAAATTATATTTTCTTTGTTATTGGGATCATCTGATTATATTAAGTCAGCATGGGCTACTTTTTATAATATTTACTAAAAGAAAATTTGACCTCATGGTGGACTCTTTTTTTATTAGTGTTGTTATAAAAATGAATAAAATCAAATTTTGAAATGTATTTAAATAAAATTATAAAATTCAATCACATTTTTGGATTACCTAAATTACATGACATTTTAAGGCTAAAGAATAACAAAATTTTTGAATTGAAATTAAAAAAATCTGTGAAGAGCTTTAAAAATCATAAAAAGATTGTAGTATTGTACATTCGTCTCCTATCATTTTGCATAACCTGGGTTAAATATTTATTTATATATACTCGTTTATTGGCATGTCAATGCATTCTTTACATGTAATGATACAGAATAGAATAGAATAGAATAGAATAGAATAGAATAGAATAGAATAGAATAGAATAGAATAGAATAGAATAGAATAGAATAGAATAGAATAGAATAGAATAGAATAGAATAGAATAGAATAGAATAGAATAGAATAGAATAGAATAGAATAGAATAGAATAGAATAGAATAGAATAGAATAGAATAGAATAGAATAGAATAGAATAGAATAGAATAGAATAGAATAGAATAGAATAGAATAGAATAGAATAGAATAGAATAGAATAGAATAGAATAGAATAGAATAGAATAGAATAGAATAGAATAGAATAGAATAGAATAGAATAGAATAATATAATTTTTTGTTTTTTATACATAGCCAAAACACTTGGTGGGACGTTTTATACCGATTGGCACGTTTAGCTAGGGTGGGAAAGGAAAATTAGAAAAGCAGAATGGTAAAACGGAAGCAGGACAATTACGAACAAATGTGTTAATGTTCATCCTAAATTTATTTAGGTCATAAATATATCCTTTGTATATAGGCTATAGGCTTTGTATATATTTAAGACTAAAGTGAACAACTGAGAATTGAATGCTATTAATTGTACTAGTTTTTGAATCGAAGATCACATCAATGTTGAAAAAAACCATTTTTGGGAGCAAATAAAACTTACCTGAATCTATGGTGAATTTTGTAGAACAGCCCAGTTACTCTAATACACTAATAATAGTTCCATACTTAACATAAATTGTCAACGCACTCTAAATTCATCATAAATACTACAATTAGAAACGAATTAAATATTTTTGTAGTCAAATGCAGATCCACTTATTTTGAAAATAAAAAATAAACTGTTATCTATAATTATAATTGTCAAGCATTTAAGGACCAGCGCATTTCATTTTATTTCGTTTATCTTTAATGAACTCCTAGTATATAAATAAGTTGCATATAAAACAATAATGCGCACACAGTTGAAAACCTTTTACTCATATAGTTTTTATATTCACCAAATAAATTCTGCATATGTGGTCTCTTATTAAAATGAAAAAACCATAACAAACAAATCAGTTATTACTTGCATGGAACCTATGTACATTGTACATATCTAAAATAATGACAAAAAAAAAATCATCTGAAATTATGCACATATATAAAATAAAAACAAATACATCTAAAATAAAAAATATAAAAACAACAACAAAACAAATCACTTGAATTCTTCATTTTTTATTTTTTTATAAGTAATTGTAAATTTTGGTTATTTGTAGTAATAATATGGTTTTTATTAAAATTATGTTATATACCTCTTTAATGACAAATTTTTGTATTTTTAGTTATTTTATCCACTAAATGCTACTTACAATAGGGAATATATCGGAAACGAAACAGTATATCAGGGACGTGTATTTATATGTCCTAAATAAAACGTACTAACCTCAAAGCTTTTTATTAAACATGAGTGGTTTGTGTTTTATCGTGAGAAGTCTATGTCAGTACATAAATTACTATTTTTTTAAAAACTTTAAATTTGGCTTTAATTTGAATTATAATTACTCAACAGGGACTCCTAGTAAATATATATTATTTAATAAATATTATAAATTGTATATAATAAATATTATTTTTATACAAATATTAGTTTACAATTTGAAATAAAAAAGAAGATAATATACATATTCTTTGGTTCTATTACGTAGCGCAAATGATATTTATGTTAATGTACATAGGATAAAGTTTTTATGGTAAGTGTAAGACTGTTTAACTCTATACACCACTGATGTAAGAAATAATGCTAACTTGAATATTTTTGTAAGAAAATGTAAGAAATATGTATTCGTAAATAATGTTAACTTAATGTAACTGTAAATAAATAATGTATATTATATTAGTTCAGTGTAAGTAAATTATAGTATAATAATGCTTAATAAATAAATAAATAGCTGTACTATCAAATATAAAATATCAAAATAAGAAGGCATATCATCCAAAGCAAATTTATTGCTAGCGAAGCTTACTTAAAACTACTTATATGATGAAGATAAAATTCCAGTAGAAATTAATTAAATGATTAGCGAATATAGATTTTGTGATTTAAAATAATTATGAATATCGATTTTGATAAGCAAAAATGTTAATATTAATACCTTCACGCTCGCTTAAAAACTCTAGAGTAGTTGTATAGGTTTCAACAAAAAACTGATGCGCATTTAACACTTTAGTACAAGCTCTTAAAATTGTAAGTAAAAAGTAACAATAAATCATTTTCAAAAATATTTGCAAATTTTCTCTAATAGGATAAAATTTTTCTCATATAAAAATGAATCGCCACTGAAAATAAGAAGTTTTACTATTTTTGCGGTGTAGTATTATTTAAAAAATATATAATTTTTTTTTAAATAAAATTAACAAAATATGAAATCAATATTTTTTTAAATTAAATTTTTATATATAATATTCTATAATTTATTATTGTTTCCTTGAAAAGATAATAACAAAAAAAATCAAAGTTTTCCACTTAAGTCTTTTGTTTCAAAATTTAATTTTCTTTTTGTTTTTTAACTAAATCTTTAACATAACTGAAGGTAAAATTTAAACATTTAACAAAATTGAGAATTAAATAACAATTTTATCTATTATATTAAATTATATATGATTAATTTTAAGGAAATAATGTTACGTATATTGAATTACATATGAATGAATTGCGTCAAAAAATTTTTTTTAGCAGGATACAAAATAAATGATCTGATCGACTTTCTCAATTTGACACGGTGAATTAAGTACTGAATTCCATTCGAGAGTAATGCCGTAAAACAACCAATAACGTGTTTAACTGATGTCTCAATTTCTAGAAGCAACTGGAATTGTCACTTTCACTTACCACTTACATAATGTAAAGAGACTACATATTCTATAGTTAATTTTTGCATAAAATTAGATAATTTTCGTTGTATATCTCATCTCTATATAAATAGAAATTATTCCTTCAACTATTTAATCAAATTGATCTGAAGTCAAAAATTATAGATTCGATTATTTGACACTAAATGACAATTACAAAAAATAAAAAAATGTTGAAAGACCTTTAGATAATAAAAAAAAAACAAATTGAAGAAAAGGAAATAATAAAAAAAACGGGTTGGTTATGTTATGTCGATTTTTAAAACGTCGATTCAAAGATGTCGATTCAAAGATGTCGATTACACAAATTATCAATTTTTGAAATGTAGGTTCTAAAATATCGACTTTCAAAAAGTAAAAATTTTCAAATGAATTATTGATTGAACCTCTGATTTTGTATCCTACTATAAACTGTTTGCTAATTCAAACATATTTATCCCCGACTAATATAAATCCCAAACCTAAGCAAAATCTAAGAGCTTCAAAACAATTTCGGAATAAGGTGCATACTTAATTGCATATAAAATTGTAAAACCAAATTTAATTAAAAAAAATAAACGGTAGTAAAGTTGGGTTACTATCGCAGACCTGTATGTAATTTGCCTGTATTTTCATTTGAAAATACCGAATACCAAATCCCAAAATATCAAAATGCGACTTTAATTAATATAGTGTTTTCGAATTCAATAATTTTATGTGTATCCAACATAAAAATAATTTATATAAATATTCTATAAAAGGTGGTTTTGTTTTATTTAATGTATTATATAGTTTAAGACTAGGCTAAGTAAATTGTATTGAAACGGAAATAAAGAAAAAAAAATAATAATTTTTTATTTAAATATTTAAAAAATATAGCATTCACTAGACTATTTTCTATGAAAAATTATAAAATTGTAAAAATGGATGTTTTTGTCAATATTATAACAGCCAACATTTTCGAAGGTCAACATTTAGTACAATTGCCATTTTAGAGAATAAAAGTTGTTAGACAATTGACCTAATCGAAGTATATTTAAGGTAATCACACAAAAAAAAATCTAGGACATAAAATAATTAATTAGAGGTTTTTACTAACCATTTTGTTCTTTGCAAATTAAATTTATTCATAGATATTTAAGTCAGGTTAGTCTAAATAATTACAAATCAAAGGTGTAAAGATTTTAGTAATATAAGGTCTTAAAATATAGAATTAAAATAAATGAATACATTAGGGCAATAAATAAAATAATAATAATAAAAAAAAATATTAACTAAATTTTCAGGACAAATTCTGAATAGAATAATAGATATAAAATATTTAAAATAATTAATATGTGTAAATGCTAGATGTATATAATAAAATTAAGCCTTTGAATCCAACCTCTAAACAAAACATTGTTGCGGAAGGTGATGCTGGAGAGTTGGATTGGTAGCGTATTTTATATTATATAACTAGCATATGTTGTAAAATATTCAACTCAACTCCATCAACATATTAACGGGGAGACAAATAAATTACATATAGTTATTAAATATAGTCAAGCAATGGTAAGCATAACTTCCTATTTACATTCGTTACTAAAGATGTACGATAATCTGTACATAGAGAGGATCTGTTCATAACTCCATTCAATTGAGGACAATATTACTTCAAATTCAGGACCTATTATAGATATTTACAAAGTAAATATAAAATTAAGTTCATCGAATTAATTTTCTTGTAACGAGTCATATTTTGTTTTTCAATCTTACAACTTCTCAAAAAGTCACTGACTCGAATTTATTTTTTGTTTTTTGATTCATATCATAGATTTGAATTTCTTGATAGGTTCAATACCCATTCTAAAAAAAAATTAAATATCTATTAATCTTTTGATTTTTATTGTTGATCATCTGTAGGTATTATATTTCTACATAAGAATTAAGGTATATATATAAACATAATATGAAGGTGATTAACTGCTAATTAAAAACACCATCAATTTATTATACTACGTTCTCAATTGATTTATTTTAGAATTGAACCAATGAACTGATATTGATCTGATCTTTAAATTCACAATTTTCAACTTCACACTGTAGTTTTTTTTTTTTTAAAATATAATTAACATTTGTTGTTTTTTTTTTGTGTTTTTGAATAATTTTCAAAAACTATCAAATTATCTGTTAATTTTGTTTAAGACTCACTTTTTTTTTGTGATGGTAATATAGAATTGAATATTTTAAAATAAAAATAAAAATCGAATTTCATTGGATTATCATTTTCAGCTTCAGTACCTATAAATATAAAAAATTTATTTTTAAATTTATTTAATTTTGATGGATAATTAAAATTATTTATTTTAATTCTTTTTATTTATTTCTATATTGAATTACAATCATTCTATTTGTTTTTTTTTTTTTTTTATTAAATGATTTGGTATTTAAGTTCAAAATGTGATACATACATGATTTCAATGATGTGACAGTTAAATTTCAAAACTTAACCGATAATTTTAATTTTTATTGTTTTTAGTATTTTAAAATGTGATAACACTTGATTTCTGTGACATTTTTTGTTAATTTAAATTAATTGAAATTTGATATTTTGAATAACAGATTCATTAAATATTATAATTACGTGTTATAAAATGTTAGCAGGAAGCCATTTTGTAGTAAAATGTTGAATGAATGGGTGTGTGCTGCATGTGTGTGGTCTTTTTAAAGTATAAAATTTTTGGCAATTAGCTTTATTGGCAGTATAATAATATTGGATGAGTTTTTAATTATAAAATTAAATAAAATTTTGGAAGAATTGTTTTTTTTTTTTTAAATTTATGTGTTTTGAAAATTAACACGAAATATATTATGTGTTATGATTTATTGAAGAATTTGATTAGATATATATATATTATACATATACATTTAAAAAAAAAAATAAGCTTTCTTATATTATAGAAAATTGTTTAATTTGGAAGGAAGTGACATTTAAAATATACAGGGTATTTTCGTACCATATTATTCCACCTTTGGACGACTTACGTGGAAAAATCATATCCATACTAAAAAAAAAACAACTTGGATTGAAGTAACTGTTATTGGATGACTGAATACAATTCTGCTATGACACTAGATAACAAAATGTTAATTTATAAAGCTGTCATGAAGCCTTTATGGCCTTTTAAGGAATCCAGCTTCGAGGATTCTAATATTGAAATATTGCAGCGTTTTGAATCAAAAGAATTAAGACTGACAGCATTTGGTTCGTAATTGCTATTAACTAACTACTATAAAGGAGTTATCTGCTAACTATAACTATACTATAAAAACTATAAAGGAGGAAGTCAGAAAGGCAAGCTGTAAATACCACACAAGATTAGATTCTCATCCAAATACCTTAACAAACAAATTGTTGGTTCTAAATGGTGCTTGTCCACTTAAGCGTCATAACATTCTGCAACTATACTAAACAGATACTATAACATATCATCATGGATAACTTTCCATTGGGTTCTTCATACGAAGGCGCTGCTTAGATATAAAAACCAAAAATCATGCAAACTACTGATTGTCTCCATTAGAGACAGATTACAACCCACGTAACAATTTTATTGATATAAAACTCTTGCATACTCTTATAACACTATTATAAATACTCTAATAGAAGTATTAGTGTTCATTTGAGTGTTCCGAAATTGTTGCGAAACGTTATAAATACGTTATAGTACTAAAACGGAGAATCCTATAAGGCACGGCATCTAATACATATATGTTTTTATTTTGAAATGAAATCCATTTGTAATAATATTTATGTTATGCGAGAGTGAGATAGGTATTATATTTTTTATTTTAAATTAATAATTTTATTTATTTTATGAGAAAGATATATGCTATTCCCATAAAAACATCATTATAACATCTTTAATGTTTATCCGGAGTCATATAAGAGTCTTATATTACTTATTTTGTTTTTTTATAACAATAAAATGTTACATGGGGAGGAAAATAAAGAAAAAAAAATATTATTCTACACACGCATATTTTTTGCACTATTTTTCAATTATTTTCTTTACAGGTTTTTCCATTCATCTACATAGAAGCAAATCACAGGAAGCTTATACGGACATGTCACAGTTCACATCAATTCGAACATATTTCAATTTCGTCCATCCTATTTTCGGTTAGATTTTCTTTATTTTGTATATATTTTATTTTAACTAAAAATACCACAAGTCCCATTAGAAATTATGATCCACAAAACTGAGACAAAACTTCCATGGCATTTTTGACTGTTTTTGATTGGAAATCATGGGACTTCTGACATACGACCATTATTACAGTTATGATAGCAACATAGATATATTGAACATTATTCTTGTATGGTATATTGGTATTCGTAATTATATTGGTTAGGTAATAAGTAAGTTTTAAGTAAGCAAAACATGGAATAATAAATATACAAAAATCATATAATATAATAGAGTTAGTTGTGAACATTTCACCTCAAAATTATTCAATCTATTCACCTAAAATGAGAGAAAATAAATCACCACCACACCTACACCTGTACACCATCCTATTTATACAAATTTGAAGAAAGTTCATAGCATAGGTAGTATATGAGTTTTATTTTCATCATTAAATGTAGGTACTTTACTTAGGTATAGTGGGTATAAACAATGTAATGTGCATCGTAGTAAGTATGTAGTTCAAATTCAAGTTAATTTCTTATCGTATGATTTTGTGAATTTTTTGTAACTGTAAACTTTTTGCAATTTGTACTTTAAACTTGTTATGACGTTGTAAAAATTAAATTTTAAAATTATAAGATCACACAGCTGTAAAGCTAAGATAAAAAAAAATGATTTGCTACATTTACTTTTATTTTTAGTTTAATTGTATTTGTATTTAAAAATTGAATAAAGAAAAAAGGTGTATATTTTTTGTTTTGCCAATGTGTAAATTAAATTCCAATAATTTTTCAATAAATTCCAAAAGGTTTTTATTTTGCGTAATGCAACATTATTATTAATTATTATTTATGTATACTTATATATGTAATTAAAGTAAATTTAAATTTCCATAAAAAGAACAGTTTTTCCGGCTCTCCGTCGAACAGTTTTTAAAAATCATTTATTAGTACACCTTCTTTAAATTTTCCAAATAGATTTCACAGTTGAAAAATATTTTCTAAAAAAACTAAATTTTATTGATTTAATATAGGGAAAAGGTAGCAAGAGCATGGTAATTAAGAAGTATTTTGTTTTTTCAAACCATACCAAACCATAGCTTCTTATTAAAACAGGACTGTTTACTGGCTGAAAGTGAAAAATATCAGTATATATTTAAATCCCTGTTCTGTTAAAACATTAAATTTGGCTTCAACTTGAATAATAATTAATAAATAGGGGTCTCTAGTTAAATTATATTTAATATTCCCAAACTGTAATTAATTTATAGTTAATTCACTTAAAATTTATAAAAAAATATTTTTCATTTTCCAAAAAAATTTCAAATATTTCAGATTGTCTTGTGTAATAAAAAATGTTCTCTTGATATATTTTTAACACTTTTTATAAACATAATTCACTTAAAAAATCATAACTGATCAAAAGATTTATTATAAAATTCTCACACTTTTTTTTATTTGTGGCGCCACATCTATTTTTAAACATTTTTTTTTTTCTTCATTCATTTTGAATTCATTTTGCTTAATTCAATATCAAAAATTTATATATGCAAGTTTTTTTTTTTTTTTTTTTTGTTTTAAAATCCTAAATAATCCTGATGAGATAATCAATTTAATGACAAAAAGTCATATATTTTTACAACCCAATTATCGTTAACAGAAGACTTAAGAAACAAAAAAAAAAAAAAATTAAACATGAATCATAAGAAGGAAATCATAATACTTGGGTAATATTGACTGACTAACTGAAATGATTGTCAGAAGTGAATGATTGTCAGAAATTGAAAATTAAAAAAAAAATGTATTTTAATAACAGAAAACATGAATGAAGTGATATAGGAATTCAGACCAAAAAAAATGTTCAACGATCACTCAGCTGGAATTCAATACATCATACCGAGTTTTAGCATAATTTCCTTTTTTTTTTTGTTTTTATTTTTATGATTAAGTTTTTGTTAACCATGATCGTCACATCACTATCATACTGAGCTATTGTCCGTCTGGAATTGCACTTGTAAATTTCAGAGATCCTTATCATTCATATAATAATTTTTTTTTGTTATTATGATTGTTGTTGTTGTTTTTGCTTTTCCATCCTTATATTTTGTTGCTAATAATAAAAATTTTTGAAATTTTCAAACAAATTTTAAACTTATCAAATTTTTTCACTTTTGATATTTATGTATACATTGATAATGTTTTTAGGTGAGATTTGATGTACGTGTAACGTACAGAGTGTTTCACCATTACACAATATTATGATTTCATCCACACAATTTACTTGCTTTAAACCTCTGGTCGGTAGTAGTGCATAGAGTAATCCTGAAAATATAGAATATGTAATTCTTCACAATGCGATCATTTTCCGCACTAAGCACCACGGATGGGGTAACCAAAAAGGATAATAAATTTTTCATAATGAACAAAGAGAATTTATACTAATTCCATTATCTATGCATTGGCTCATCTATAAACTTTTAAAGTAATATAAAAAATGTCGTATCAAAGATTAAAGTCCTGATTTGATCTCTCATTTACTCATCAGGCTTATGATGGTCAAAATGATAGAAAAAAATGTTAAATCATTATATCAGTACTGAAAAGGATTTGAAATACAAACAAAATGTTGGTCAGCGTTCTTGCAATTGAGTAGTATTTTCCCGAAATAAATTTTTACGAAATAATTATAACGGAAAAAAGATAGATGAACTTTAGTGAGTTCGATTAACACGCGGTCTCTTCTCTTACGATGAAAAAAAAAATGTATTACGACAACAATAAAACACCCATTACTGAGCCCGGTGGTACTCCCAATATATACATTAATAAACATTCATTTACCTTTGCTTTTGGTGTCCGATTACTTGTATAAGATTTGAGCCATTTTAGTTCTACCCACTATGTCTAATACCACATTTTTTTTTTATTAAGATATACCGTTTTGAATGCTCGTTTTAGGTCTAGACAAATTATTACTTGCTGATTAAGTTTATCAATATGCTTCATAATAATTGTGATTTTTTTCTAAAGCCTGGCTGATATTCATACATATTTGAATTGCTTTGATGACTTTGCTAAGATGTCTTCATATTTTATTGATTTTATGATGTTTTGATATTATTGAGACGTTTTTATTTGGTTCTTGTATTAGATATATATTTTTCTTAGATGGGTTTAGAACTTGGATATATTTTTCTTTAAGTGACATATGGGTTTAGTACTTGGCTGTATTTTGATATAAATTATTTTTTTATAATATTTAATTTTATAATGTACATATAATATTAATACGCTAAAAATGTCTGTAAAACTTCTCACATCGGTGTATTAAACCAAAAAGCATAGACATGAGCCCGAAAATTTAAATGTGCAGCGTTTTCAAAATATTATAAAAGTACTAAGCCCATATGTCACTTAAAAAAAACATATCCAAGTTCTAAAACCATGTATGAAAAATATATATCTAATACAAGAACCAAATAAGATCGTCTAAATAATACATGAAAACATCATAAAATCAATAAAATATAAAGCTTTTTCAAATTAAAAGTATTTCATAAAGTATTTTATTACGCTATAAATGCCTGTAAAACTTTCATGTAAAAGCTTCACATTTTGGGTTCATGTCTCTGCTTTTTGGTTTAATACACCGATGTGAGAAGTTTTACAGACATTTTTAGCGTATTAATATTATATGTACATTATAAAATTAAATATTAATTTTGACAAATAAATTGTTTTAATAATACATTAGAAGTCACCAATATATAAACAAATTTTAATATTTAAAATATAAGTCAAATTATTTCATCAATAACTTATATTTTCGAATTTCTGTGAATATTCATATTCCGTACACCATTAACAATATCTCTCACATTACTATATCTTTCTCACAATTAACACCATCAAAAGTATAGTATAAAACACCCTGTTTACACATCAAATAATGATATATTATTTAAATTTATTCAATTCAATGGCGACTATTATGACGATTCTTACTGTGACGCTAGCACCAAAGAATTTACCAAAATTCAACAAAAAATATTCTAATATCACAATGAATGTACATATATATTTAATAAGTTTTGAAAAATTGTTGACTCTGACAAGTAAAACAATAATAAAATATAAAAAAATAAATAAAATAAAATAAATAAACATTAAAAAGGATATGAAATTATTCAACACAGAAAAAAAAAACAAAAATAGAAAATCGTGTCAAGTGGTTTGACGTTTTTGTGACTAGACAAAGTCCTTAATTATCATATACCAGAATCGAAATTGTTGTATACTGTTTTAACAAATTTTTATGTCGCCTGTCATACATATACCAACCAAAACCTCATTACAGGATATAAAAACCAGTTTATATATTATTTAATAACTGTGAAGGATATGCGTGATTTCATTTTCAAAATTAGTTATATTATTTTTTGTTATTTTAAATAAAAACAACAACAAAACAAAAAGAAAGGATATTTTTTTTAAGGATATAAGTTAAGGATATAAGTTTAACAAATATTTGATTTAATAACGCCTATTAACATACATATATATGTATATATATATAATTTAAAATACTTTCATTCTTGAATTTCAACATTGGTATGTCCTTTTTATGTCCGCCTTTACAATTAGCAAAATTTTTATAGTTTTTTTATTATAAATATTTGTAAAAAAAAAAAACATTTTTTTTTTGTTGATGAGTGAATCTTGTTAAAAAATTTGAAAAGGATCACAATTTTTACTGAAGTTTCTGATTTTAATATGTACATATATATTTTTATTAATCATACAAGGTGGTGACGTTATGTTGCCAGAAGTCTTTTTTTTATTTTGTTGTTTTGTTTAACAAGAGAAATTATGTTAATTAGCGGAAATGGTATTTAAATTGGATTGGCTTTAAATTGTTATTTTGTTATTCGATATGATGATGAGCCTAAGAATATTAAGATTGGAACAAGTCGAATTTTTACAATATTGGAATTTGATGGGCGTTGATATGTTTCTTGTCTATAGACATAGAGTATAAGTAATTGTTAGAAAATTTGATTTATTGATATTTGACAGGGTGATATACTCTGAATATATACAATTGATACACAATTTTTATTTTTAATACTTCATCTTAAAATAGCTGGCTTTATCTGAATTTCGATCCCAATCTGAAAAATTAGTTTCATTTTAATCCACACAATTAAAGGTTGTGTTACATAATTTTCATTTATTGGATTGAAAAAGTATATCAACTATACTAGATGCCTAAACTACACTAGAAATAATATAGGTATAGTGTAAGCAGTTTGTAGCTTACACTATACCTATATTATGTAAAAGAAGTAGCTATGAAGAAAATAATCACTTTGATATGTTACTTAGAATCAAAAAAAATAATATCAATATGCCAGGTTGGGTCTTAAACGTAGTAATACAAAAATAACTGATGCTGTAATATAAATGTAAAAGTATGTACGTAAAATAAATTCAAAGACTAGTGACACTAGACTTTACTAGACTTTACATGTATATGCAAGCAAACTTTCTTGCATACACATGTTCTTTTCGGGATATGGGTCTAATTTTTTAATCATTTAATTTAAAGTAAACGCAATGTATATATAACGACAGATACAACACCGTAAAAATATTGGAATGGTTTAAAATCGGCTATAGAATTATCGATTTAATCGGTAGCATGCATTTATTGATTATAACGCTTACAGTCGATTTGAATAGTTTCTCTAGTGATTATAAGGCTACCGATAGTCGATTGAATTGATCTACTTTTCTTGTAGCGTCAAAATGGAAAATAACACTAAATGTTTTATCAACTACCTGATTGAAAAATGAAAAAAGATATACTTAGAAGGCCTGGCCCTTCCGGTTAATGTAAAGAAAAATTTCAAAAGCGTTTAAATTTGTCTTATACTTATATAAATTATATCTTTCAAGTCTTTGTTTGATTATGCAACTTTCTTAATATTTTTGGTGCACTGCTATTCTCGATTCGATTCGAATGAGGTTAATCAAAATGGATATTAAAAACAGTGTGACACATTTAGAATAAAACAAAGAAAAATATACATCCCAAGCATACTTCTATACACTCTGTATTGTGTTAAAATTCAAATGATTTGATGACATGTGTTGTGTTTATTTAAAAATTATGTAACATAAAAGTGACATAATTTAGCATGTTATAATTGAACTCTAGCTACTAAATGTATTTAATGTGTACCTACCTACCTATATCGAAAAGTATTGACAAAACTAAAATTAACAATAATTTTAATTTAAGGTTGCTACTAAAGTCTGAAATAACATTTCAATTCTATAAAATCAGTTTATGTTATTTAAATAATATATTTCAAATATTTCAAAAGACGTGAAGTGTTTTCTGTGGTATATTGTATAGATATATTGACAGGTGACATTTAAAAAAAAAAATGTTGCAATTTCGTGACAATTTTTTTTAATACAAGAATTTACCGGCCATTAAATTATGATGAAAATATTATAAATTGTAATATTATAAAATTCTCATGTCCATTTTGTAATTATATATTTAATTTAGGTATTGGCATTTTTTTTTTAGTATAAACAACATAATATTATCTATATAAATATAAAATGGCACGTTAAACCACAGGTACTTAATTATTATTAAAAAAAAAATGTATTAATATTTTAACCCATTAGATTAAAAATACAAAAAAAGCAAAAAAAATTGTATAAAAACCCACGCACTAAAAGCCATGGACTCTAAGGAAGATTGAAAATATCTATGCGAAACTATGTGGTAAAATTGGAGGAAGCGGACACTTGTAAGTACATAATTTTTTTTTTTTTTTTTTTTATTTATTATTTTATTTTTATTTCATTGTTTAATTAAAATATAATAACTGTTCTATAGACAAGCGGTTTTTAATATAAAAAAAATTTTTTTAATTTAAAAAGATTTAAGAGAATAAATAAAAAAAATACAAATTAACATAATTTATAAATTAAACAATTAACAAAATTAACAAAATTTAAGTAAGTAATTATTTTAATATAATCATAAGAACAAAAGAAAAAAAGAAACTTATAAAATTGTATTCAAAAATAAAGTTAGAGAGTAAAATATCAATTAAACTTATAATTATATATTAAGAATTATAAAATAACGAAAAGAAAAGTGTTCTACAAAAGCAAAATATTATAAACTAAATTAAGCAAACAATAAAAATAAAAGCTAAAAACACTCTATGCAAAAAGCATGCAGTAGCAAGTGTAGTTACAAAAAAAAATATTTGACCAAAATAAAAATAGAAATATAATAACGAATAAAAACCGATAATAAGAGCTTATTGCCCTATTAAAAAAAAACTAAAAATAAAAACCAATATCTTATAAAAAAAACAATTAAGTTTAATTAAATACAAAAAATTTACGTAACTATGCGTACTAAGTCATTTACTTGATCATGATTGAAATTAAAAAGTCAGAGTTTAACCAAACTGAGTAATTTAGAACCATAACAATTGTTAGTTAAAGGTGGAGGTAATAAATTATAAAGCCGAGGTGCAATTGCTAAAAATGAGCGTAAAAAATGATGTACATTATGAGGGGTATGATAGCTAATCTTCTGTTGTTGATTCTCAGATTATATATTTCAGAATACCTACTTCGTAAGTAACCACTTCTATTAAAGAATACTTTGAGGACTCGGAAGTAAAAAAGATGCTTCAGAGGTAAAATATTCAAACATTGAAATAAAGGGAAGCTGCTTTCCCTACGATGTTTTTTTAAAATTAGTCTGATAACACACTTTTGTTGTATTAACAAAGGTTTAAGATAATTATTAAAAGTACCACCCCAATTAACAATTCCATATTGTAATTTAGAATTGAATAAACCATAGTATACAGACGTAAGCAGTTTAGAAGAACAGAACTGCTTAAGGTGATAAAACTGTCTAACAACTAAATGAAAATACTTACTCAAAATTCGTGTATGAATTGACCAATCTAACTTAGAATCTATTGTAACACCTAAATATTTGAAGGAATCCACACAATCAACTTTAAAACAACCTGCGGAACAGTTATACATTTCGTTAAATTTACATAATTTCTGAGTAAGAAGAGAATTATTATGAGGAAGAGGAAATCTTCTACATTTAGCACAGTGATACAAAATATTATCACACGTGGGAATAGAGTTACCTAAACTGAAAAACATAATTTTAGTTTTATCACTTAATAATAATTTGTGATGGCAAAACCAGCGACGTAATAAGTCCAAGTCATAATTAATATTACACACATTTTCAAAAAATGACTTATTATTGTAGGATAGACCAACATCATCAGCAAAGGCAGTTGAACAACCCTTAAATTTTTGAAGAAGAACATAATTAAAAAAGATTAAAAACAATGTAGGACCCAGAACAGATCCTTGAGGTACACCCAAAGAAATATTTTTAAGATCACTGATGGTGTCATCAATTTTAACTTTCTGAGTTCGACCCGTTAAATACGAAGAAAGTAAATCAAAGAAATTACCCCGGAAGCCAGCTTTATACAATTTGCCTAATAGGATTTTATGATCCACAGTATCAAATGCTTTTTTAATATCAATAAATAACGCAGCACTTTTTAGTTTATTATTAAGAGCTTCATAAATATGCGAACAAAAAGTCAGAAGTGCATCTTCAGTAGATCTGCCACTACGAAAACCAAATTGCTTACAACTTAAAAAGTTAGTAAGATCTAAAAATTGCATCATTCTTTTTTTTATCACTCTTTCAAATATTTTGGAGAAAGAACTTAACATGGAAATGGGACGATAGTTATCTGAGCAATTTTTATCTCCTTTCTTGAATAAAGGAATTACCTCAGCAGTTTTTAGAGCATTAGGAAAAATTCCAATTTCAACACAGCAATTAAAAATATGAGCTAGCACATCCACTATATTAAGACTAATTTTTTTTTTTTTTTTTTTATTTTTTTTTTTTTTTTGTTAGCTTAAAACATGTAAATAATATTGTTTCATATTTTAAATTTGTCTGCCACAACTTGTCCCACAGTTGTATTATATTTTTTCAAAATTCAATTATTTTTTGGTTTCAGAACTGAAATAGAAATTACTGGGGAGGAATTGGGTAGATTTTACATTTGTTGATGATACAGGAATTTACAATTGTGTCAATTTTATTTTAAAGCAAATATTTTACAATTATCGACCTGTAATTTACAAATCTATAATTTACAAAATTGTCACTTGTCTATTAAATGGGCCCTGGGGTAGTAAAAATTACAATAATATGAAATGAGTATACCTTTAATCAATTTTTTGAACAAATCGCTATCAATAAAACTTTAAATTGAGTCTGGAGTGAAATCTGAACTAAAACAAGGAATTTCTTCTACAGCAGTGTAAAATAATTGATGACTGTATACTGATGATTTAATAATTCAAATCGACATATTTACATTTTGACAGTTTTTGTTTTTAGTAATATGAAATCACTCTTAATATCTTCAAAAAATGATTTATCTATATTTTATGAAGAGAAAGTCGTATCTCTTAAAATTAATAACAGTAAAAATAGTTTGACTAATAAAACGCATCTATCAAAATAAATTTTTTATAGTGAATAACAGTGAATATATAATATACACAATGTTAATGTAAAACAAGTACAAAATTATAACAATTTTATTTTAACTATACAAGATGGTGGGTATGATCATGAATTGGTATAGCTGAGTTGACCTAAACTCACATCAAACATCAGATTGCAAAAAATCACTTGGCAAAAAACTCGTTATACAAAAACACATTTGTTAAAAAGGTTAGATGTCAAATTTTTACTTTGTAAAACATCCGCTTGGCAAATTTTAAAATAACATCAAATTAACAGAAACGAACATGCAACTGTCGAGCAAATACATAGAATAGCAAGAGATGTAATTAAGTTAAGCCTAAAGGCCAAAATAATTAAACAAAACAATTATCAAGTTCAGTGCAAATATAAAAATATCTTCATATACATATATAAGCCAATATAAGCCAATATATTCAAAATATAATATATATTATAGGAATTAAAGAAAAAAAAAATTAAAAAAAAAAATTACAAAAGATAGTTTAGTTTATAAATTCAAAGTAAAATAATGATTCAACAACAATTATATATTAAAATAATTATATTCTAAAATTGATTTGAAATGCTCAATATTGTTCTTTGTATAGATTTTTTAGATTTATTTTTAATTTAGAAGTACACAGATTTTTCATAGAATCTGGTAATTTGTTGAAGGCAGATTGGTCGCAACTCGCCATTGTCACTGGAAAACAAGCTGCTGATTTATAAAGCTGTCTTGAAACCGATTTGGACCTACAGAACTCAAATGTGGGGAGTAGCCAGCAACTCAAATATTGCAATAGCGTTTTCAGTCAAAATTATTAAGATTGATAGTTGGCGCGGCGCGCCTTTTTTTTGTCAATAATAATGTCATATACAACGTGATTTGCAGGTGAAAACCATTAAGAAGGAGATTAGAAGCATAAGCGGAAAGTACCAGATAAGATTAGCTGCACATCCAAACAGACTGGCAAGCAGCTTATCGCCTTAAGCGTCCTAACATCCTGCAGCTACCCAGTAGACAATAGGAATAATCAAATTGCGTCCAAGAAATACAATCTCATCTCAGTTATCTCATCCGCTAGTCAGTGCAATTTATACCTACATAAAAAAATGTCATACAAACTGACTGAGACTGAATGTCTCCTTCTGAGACAGATTGTAATGTTTCATTGGGAAATAAAAAGAAAAAAATAGCTCTGATTTTCAAAGCAACTTTAAAATTCCTAAAAAATTCGAAATCTCCCAAGTACATAAATATGCGGGTCTCAACTCTAGATAAAGAAGATATTCCTTTTATTGAAAAGCGGCTAGACCCCCGCTTCAAACATTTTTCTTAATTTTTTTGACAAATGGACATTTACGAATTGCAAATTTGTTAGAAATTTTCTAAATATTTTTTTGAATTATGAGGTTTTTGATAATCCACTTAAATAGATTACTGCATCTTCATGAATATATTACAAAATTGTTATTGCACTACAAAATTACGCATCCGCCAAAACTCTATGTCCTTTAAACAGATTCATTTATGCAAAACCTATACTGTTGTCAGCAGTTCATCTTAAGTATTACGATCGTAATCAATTTGAACTAGCACGGTAGTACAATTTTCATTTGATTTAATTCAAAATGGTTAAATTAAGCGAGTGAGTTAAAAACAGGTAAGTAAACAACAAATTTTCTTCGTCAAAAAAATTTACATTTATTACAACTGATACAACACCGTGAAAGTATTGGGATGGCTTAAAATCAGCTATGGAATCCCAATAACAGTTAGAACGTTTATAATATGGAGTAATTCACATTGAAATAATATACAGAAGTCATTATTTCTGGTTTTATGATTGTATTGGAAAAATTTATAAAAACAATTAAAAACAAAAAAAAAATCAAAAATAATATCAAGTTAAATTTCCGAACGGGACTTCAAATAATTAAATTAAAAGTTATAAAAATATTCTATCACAATTTGCTATCAGAGTTCACAATTCCTATATAAAGCAGTGAAGTTATAAATAAAATTTTATTTATTATATTTCTAAATGTCATGCATTTTATATTTAACCAAAAACTTTAATTTAATTTAAATTAAATTTTGGACATTTACTATTTTTTTTCATGTTCTTTTTTTAGGATGAGCTTTTTAATTTTATATTACAGATTTTATCATTTTAAAGCCTAAATTGTTTTTTGTTTATGTTTTTTTTTTTTGTTTTTATTGTAAATAATTATATGCAGAGTAGCTGTTAAACAAAGCGTGTAAATTATTGAATAGATGCTGATTAAATCTAAAAGAAGTGATGGAGCCAAAAAATTAATTTTAGAACATAAAAAAAAAAAAGTAAAAATTATGTGTCTTGACTCTTGACAAAACAAAAAAATTAATTTTAACACCATTTTTTGTTTTAATTTTTTTCTTTAATGCAATTATTTAAAAAAAAAACCTACATTTTTTGTTCATTAGAATAACATGAAACTTCTTTGAAACTATTAAGAAATTGGGGAAAACAACAACAACAACAAAAAGAAAAAACAAGAAGCCTTCATCAATGTTTATACGATATAATGGTTACAATACAATTTGGATCTCATCTGTGTCATCATCATCATCATCATTATACCATCATTTTCATTTCTATATATTAAGTAAGTATATTTCAGTTTTAATTGGAGTTGCCAGATATTTTTTTTTAAATCAATGTTTCAAGTTGAACTCAAACTCATTTGGTATATTTTTCATTCTTTAAATATGTTTGGCTACTTTTGGAAATAATACTGTATCTATCGAAAACTCCACATAAAACTGAACATTAAGTGAATAAAATAAGTTTATGGACTAAAAGATGGCGTATAAAACTTAAGGAAAGCAAATCAACTCATATGAATTTGACATATATAAGAAGATTACAACCATTCCCATTTGAATCAACAACAAAATAGTAATAACAAAATAAAATTATAATATATACAAGCAAATATATGTGGTTGTAGGATATTCAATTATCGGGCTGTGCAGAGAAAACCAACATTGAAACAAATGTCAAACAAAGTGATCCGTTAATAGGGAATGCTCCATGGTACATTATGTAACAAAAATCTCCACCGTACTTGTATACATTGAATCGGAAGTCACGGATGAGATCAAGATCAATTTTTGGATGAGATCAATACATTTTAAAGATCATATTATATCGTTGATAGTTCTATAAGATTCTAAAAAATCTAAGATAACGATATGTAAAACACTAATCAGATCAATTTGTTACCTGCCGAAACAAACATGAGAGTTTGTACATCAAAGTTCAACATACCATTTCTTCGGAAATGTCAAAAATGTCAAAAATAATTATTGTAATACATTGAACACATACAAATTTTTAATATACGTTCCATCGAAAAATATTGTATATTTTATTTGATAGAAATATCGGTACTGACATTGTCATACAACGTCTATCAATTTTCACATAATGATATTTCGTCAAAATGTCAAATTTTGTTTACATTTTATGTCAATGTCAATTATGAAGGGCTGAATAGTTAGAATATATGACATAACATATTAAAGTCATAGTACAATTTTCTAACTCTGTTTTTCTCTAGTTTTAGTACAAAATCGACTCTAGTTATAATTCAATATTTAAATAAAAGACTGATGTGTAGACTAGTAGAGTACGAAGGTTGAAAAAAAACTAACCGAATACTGTCTAAGTTAGCAAGAACATTATAAGGAAGATTGAATATGACTGGGTTTTGTGGGAGTTAATTGAAGGTGGAACATTCAAAAGATTGTAACAATTTTTAATAATACCAATATTTAAGTTAAAGAATAAGGATGAAAACAGTCGTCTACAGACCAAAAAACAGTCTATTTTGTTTATGTTTAGGTTAATAAATTTCCTAATATTATAAAATATAATTGAATTTTGAATTTGTTGGGCGCTACAGACCTTGAAGGTCCTGGGGCTGACGCAAAATTATCCTCCACTGACTTTGGTCTCGATCGGAATCTCTCCAGTTGGTGAGTTGAAGTTTTTTCATATCTGCCAATACTTCATCTCTCCAACGAAGTGCCCTATATGGTGTTGTGTGGACATTTTATTTGTCGACAGCATATATTTTGTTTTGTTGTCATTTATGAGAAGACCTGCTTTACCTGGTTCCTCTTCAATCTGTGTAAAGACTTCGATGACTGATTCGTGATAAAATACAATTGGTAACACCAAAATATTTACAACGGTAAGTAGTTATATCTATACTTTTAAATTGTATTGTATATTGATAACAAACAGTAGTTTAAAAAACATTTCACACAACAATCTGTATCTTATCGATTTATCTTTAAATGATATAAAAATATAGATGAATATGTTCAGCTTAAATCAATCTTTGATTATTATATGCTTTTGTTATCTTTTTTTTTATTTCGATTAGTATAATATATATACATATAAAAAAACAAAACAATAGATTTATATATATATATATAATATATGTTGTGTGTATATATATATATATACACAACAAAATAATATATACTAACAATATAAATGCTGAGAAAAAGAAAATAGTTCGAGATTTAAAGGTGAGGAATGTATAGAGAAGAGATTCAAACCTATATAGATTTAAGGAGAAAATATTTATTTATTTCAATTTTGGATATAAATTAATTAAAAAAAAAAACAAAACACAATAAAATGAAAATTAAAAATAAAAACAATAAAAAACAAAATAAAAACAAGTTAAACTCATCCAATTCAATCGAATAAAAAACAACAAAACTGGTAAAAACAAAAAAGTCATATACTTAGTTTGTATTTTAATGTGCTGTTGTTGTTGTTGCTTTTTATTTTTCTTGCCCTCAAAGTAAACTTTTTTTTTTATATTAAGAGTTGACACTTTTATTTTATCGATTTGTTGAGATCGTAATTATATTACTCCATTCTGGCGACAAAAAAAAAAAACTAAAACTAACAAAAACATTATATTGAAGCGATCTTAAATGTGGATGGCTTTAAAAAAAAACCTGTTACATATTCATATTTCTAAGATATACGAATACAGTGAGTGTAAAAAAACATATATTCATTGCATATTGTAGTTAGTATGGTATGTCACTAATAATCTCATTTATCAAGTCCTGCATATGTCTACAATTTTTAAGAAAAAAACTTTCATTTCATAATACATATAGGCTTGAAACAGAGGTTGTATATAACTATAGATAAAAATAAATTTAATTATAGATTTATTTAGAAATTATTTATCTAGTTATAAATAGATTTTGTTAAATTTTTATAACTCACAGATGTATGAATAACATCTTGTATAATAAGTTATAAGATCAACCAAAATAAATCAGAAGTTGTATAGGTTAAGCCTAACACTATAAATACCTACTGATGAGTGATGAACGAAACACTCCTAAAAATAATTATCCTTATTAAAGGTTGTATATAGCTTTATCACTTTCAATATTCTTGCCAAACAATTCTTGAATATGCAAATCAAGTTTAACAAAGCCTAAAACAATCAACGACCGTTCCATCGCATATCATATAAATTGTAATAAAATCTATTTGTAAAAATTTTCACACTAGAAAATTTTGGCTCAAAAGAGCTCCGGCCTACACTAACAAACTATCTAAAAGACGTTCTAACAATTGGAAATTTTGTTTGATTTTTTATAACTCACATATGGATTTATAATAAATGAGTTTTTAAATTAATCAGAATTAAACTAGAGTTGTCTAGGTAATCCAACACTACTATACTTATTGATGAGCTCCAACAATGTTTGTAAACAAAACATTCCTTCCATTTAATATCTCTAAAATACAAAAAGAGTTAAGGTTGCTGTTGAAATTACGCCGACATACTTAGACCAGTAAAGTCCATTGTATGTAATCAAAACAAAAAAAAAAAAGGTTAAACTGGCTCCACTACGTGGAAAAAGTTTTTCATAATACCTATCCACAAAATAATTCCAAAAATATAATATTAAATTACCGAACAATTGCCAAATTTACTTGTATACCAAAATTATTTGTATTTTTATTGTCTATTATTCAATTTACAACCAGTATTGTAATTCATTAGCCATCAATCAGTATAGATTCATGACGAAAAAAATTTACTACGGACAATTTAGTAGAATTCTCAAACACTCTGATTAGTTCATTGGAATCAGGTACTCAAACTGATGTCATTTACTTGTTTCGCTTGTTTTAAAGGACAAGTTGGGCACTGCCCACCCAATAATATTCAGCTAAAACTAAAAAATAGTTTAAAATTTTTAAGTTCGAAAGCCAATATATGAGCTCAACTCCAGTGCAAATCACTTTTTTACTATTTTTTGTTATTTTTACAAATTTTTACGAATGGAAATGTTTTTTTTTGCTACATTTCAGCTAGCCTATTCAGAATTTTACACCACAATCGCTACTGTTATTTACAAATACCTGACTGGTTAATTTTGAGCATATAAAGCGCAAAGCTTACAGGAATCATTATTTCTGGTCCTCTATATTTTTTTATTTCATCGCAATAGATCGTTGGGTTTTAGCCTATTTAGCATTCTTATTCTCCTTGATATCTTTATTCACCTGATCTGTTTAAGAGCTCGATTTCATTTACTTTACTGTGACGTCAGTCAGTTGTTTTCGCATCTCTTCATATAAATCAAAATTGTTTTGACTGCGCTGTTTAATTAGCAAATTTTTATGACAGCCCCAAAAGGTCCAAAAGGTGGCCGCCATAAGTCCATATGATGGGTTTAATTATAATATTTATGGAGTTTGGAGTATAGGCTTTGTTTCGACTATCTTCCTAAACACAAAAATAGATCTTTTGTGTTTTGATTGATTTGTAGTGTTTTTTGCTTAAGGTGATATTTCCAGTTAAGGTGTGAATCAAAGTGTAATCCGAAATATTTTGCTGTTTTTGGGACTTCTATCTTATTTATATATACGCTGAGTATAGTGATTTACGCTTTAATGCGTAAGTAA
Organism: Argyra leucocephala; assembly: GCA_963942445.1. NCBI lineage: Eukaryota > Metazoa > Arthropoda > Insecta > Diptera > Dolichopodidae > Argyra > Argyra leucocephala. Next base: position 28,673,545 of record OZ012679.1, on the reverse strand, counting down.
TGTGAACCGATTTTTCCAATTCTATGTGCATCTACTTATCTTGTTCAGCCTTTTTTTGAAAATATTTTATTGCTTGAGTCTGAGATATGCTTGTGACCTAATGGTAATAATAAAATTGAATTGAATTGAAAAAATTGTGTTGGGTCGAATATGTACAAAGTATGCCTGAACAAATAAAATACCAAAATTTGTTCTAAAGTGAACGACCATTGATGGCAAAACTACAAAAATATTGTTACGACTCCGAAGATAAGTTCACTATAAGATTTATCGATTGGACGACGCTTTCTGTAAGTCAGGGAGATTAGAGATGTTTGATACATACGACCAAGTTCTAAATTCATCAATAATGATGATATTTTAATATATTTATATTTTAACAAAAAATTAATAGCATTGTGCCACATAATATCGTCATCGTTCTGTAAAAACACACTCTATAAAATCTACTTGATCATGTATCTGTAATAATTGCAGAGCAACTCACTATACTAAATTTTTTGTTCAAATAATATTATTTGTTCCAAACTGATAGGTTAAGTCCAGTTGAAAGACATTTGCAATGTTAATGTATAGTTAAATAACGTCGTAGCGTTCTGTCAAAATTCACTAAGACCAATTTTTACAAACATTTATTTAATATCAGTATGTTAGTTAGGTTTCGTACATATAAAATTATGTAGAAATGGATTAAAGTACTTTTTAGCATTCAATAGCGTCTAAACCAATAAAAATTGGTCTAAGAAAATTTTCATTATTAAACTTTGAACTACCCTTCATTTGTGTACCATATCAAATTCATTTTTGCACAAAGAAGGATTTAGTGACATTTGACTGAACGAGGACGATATTTAATTATACATTAACATTGCAAATAAATATATTGTGACTTTCAACTGGACTTTATCCATATCAGTTATGGAACAAATATAATATAGTGAACATAAAATTAGGTACATAAGAAAAAACTATTAGTAAAAAAAATATAATTAGGTAATTTAATTATCCGTCCTATGCCCCACGGATGGGTTTGTAGGACAATGATGATGATGAAGAAATAACTCTACAACTACTAAATAGATTATTGTTGTATATCATATAGTAGTAATTTTATTCCATACTTTATAACTCACAGTTATAGATTTATATCTATTTTTCAGTTAATATATATTATAGTTCTAATGCCGAATTACATAGTATGTATGATAAGTAGTTTTAAGATATAAATTAATTAATATTGTATTTCATTCCATACTTTATAAACGGCAGTTATATAGACTTACATCTATTTTTCAGTTAATATTATATTATAATATTTTTTAATTATTGTTAAATATAAGATTTTATTTTCTTTTTTAATTTTGTTATTTTTTTTTTTATTAATTCTTTTTTGAATGTTTAATTTTTAGTTTATAAATTTAATTTAAGTATTATTTATTGTAACTTGCTTGAATTAAGCTCGAAATAAATAAATAAATAAATAATTATTATAAACATTTATTATATACATGTAATGTATCAATAAATAAGTGCAATAAAAAAATAAAATATAATTAAAGTTATTACTTTAAATACACAACAATTATGCTTATACATGATCATGAAGATTCATACAATACTTACTATGAATGCATGATCAACCCACTTCACCTGAGACTAAACATTTTTCTTCTACACTACTCTCCAACTTAATTTAAAATGCTTTCTTTGTACTAAACAGTTGTAATTGGTGCAAAATTAGTCTCTATATGTCACAGTATATACCTCCAGTGTCAGTGCCTGTGTTTAGCGTTGTTAACCCTAATGGTTATTTATAGAAGTGAATCGAACCTCACCCCGCAAATTATTTTTCCAAAAATGATTTAAATTGATTTTTATTTCAATTGGAATCTTAACTGAATCACTTTTTTAACACCCACTGTATTTAAGATTTTTTTTTTTTTTTTATATATAAAACAATATGTGAAATCAGTAGCTAAGTTAATAGTTTGTAGATTGAGATTTTAACATAAAATGTGAACAGCAAAAAAAAAAAATAAAAAAATTAGACATACAAATGGTGGAATATAAAGTGATAAAAACATAAAACAAATAAAAACAAAAACAATAAAAACAAAAACAAAAAAATAAAATAAAATAATAAACCACCATCAGATATAATGAAAGTTTGAATTTTATTTTTCACACCAAACTAAACTCCATCGTATTATCGTATTTTAAATGCATTAAAGGCGCTGATAATACTCATGGATGGTAGTAAATCCGATGGGAATTAAATAACAAAATATTTTTTTCTTTTATATTCCAAATTTATGATCAACCTTGCAATAATACCTGGTAACCAGTCATCAGTAAGTTAGCTCTATTGGTATAGTGTTAATCCAAAGAATTGATTAAAATCAAATATAGAAATTGATTTAATTTGTTTTTTTTTTTTTTTTTTGTTTTTTATATATGCAGTCTCATATTATTATTTATAATGAGAGAATCATGTTTAGAAAAATTTCAAAGTGCCTTTTTTTGTTTTTTTTTTTTTTTATTTTAATATCTTCAAACAAAAAATTTGAATTACAAATTTTTTTTATAATATAAAAATTCTTAGAAATTGTCTCAAGATCTAGTAGAGTGGAGTAATTATATTGTTAAGTGCGGTTCAAGTAAATTAAAGTCGATTATTGGTAATTTGATGGGAGGATTAAAACTAAATTCTATATAAATAAGTAATGTTTAGAAATTTAGATTTTTTTAGATGAAAAATGGTTTGGAATATAAAAGAGCCCTTCCTTAATCGAATTTATTTTGGGAAATTGGTGGCCAACAAATTATATCTTAAAATCAAACCACCCACAACTTGGTTAAAATCATTAATTAGAATAAAGTAATAATTTATATTCTAAGTTTTAATCAATGTTTTAAAATAAATTAGTATGTAAGTGTGTAGATAATTATATTATAGATATATATACAAAAAATGATGCTGTATTTATGTATTACATCCTGTATGTTTTAAGATTATTATTTATCAATTTGTAACTATATTTACACTTTTCAAAACAAATCAATTGATTTATATATCCATTTGATTATCTGTTTTGTATATATATTTCCGCAGTTCTGGTTTACTGAATATATATATTATAATATATATTACTGGCAGTTCCGTTAAGTTTAAATAACGATTTTAGTATTTGATTCATCACTGTTACAATTTGTTTTATATATGAAATGAAGAGTAATAACTGCAGCTGCAAATAGTACATCTCATTCTGGACCAGATATGGTAATTGTACACTAGTTTAGGCGATTTTTCTGGAATATCACCGGCCCTATTTATTGCCATGGATATTGGAATAATACACTTTTTTATAATATGGTTTATGTGGTCATCCATTTTAGTTTTTCATCTATGATGATTCCTATATACCGGGTGTTCCAGAGCATGTGCATCAGCTTTTTAAGAGGGGAAGAAGCCGTTATTTTAAAATTAACTAAATCGAGGGTGCTCCAACGATTAGTGATATTTTCAACTTTCGGAAAAGATCGGAAAAGGGTTTTTTAAGACCAAAAATCGCCAAAATTGACCGAAATCGAGATTTTCAATTGGGAAGGGATACTTTTTTATGCAAATTCGGTTTATTATTTTTTGTCGTAGAATCCAAATTTGCATAAAAAAGTACCTCTTCCCATTTGAAAATTTCGATTTCGGCCAATTTCGGCGACTTTCAATTATTTTTCTTTCATTAGTTATATCCCAATGACAAAGGGTACTGGATAAGGTTGAAAAACCCATAAAGCATTTTGTTTGCTTCATCTGGAATTGCGCCTGGGAACTTGAAAGCAAGGGCACTACCTACTGCGTCACCCAACATATTTTACTGTTTTAACTGTTTGAATTTTGTTGCATTTTATTATGATATCAATTTCATGGCTGCTTTTTTCTAATTTGTATTTTTAACGAAATATAATTTTAATCTTAATCTTGTTCTAGATCTTAATATTAAAATTGACAATTATACAATTTTGTAATTTATTACCAAAGAATGTTAGAAAACTATAAATTTATACTAACTCTTTTTTTTTTTTTTTTTTTTTTTAATGGCCAAAATAATGGGATAAACACCCTAGCTGCTTTCGCAGAATTTTAACCAGTTAGTAATAGTAATAGAATAAAAGAAAGTACAAAGGAAATAAATAATAACATAAACGGAAAATAAGAAGAGAATAGATGAGAAATAGAAATAGTAACACAGGTTTACAGACAACTTAACAGAAATTGATTCACTCTTTTTTTGAAAACTTCCAAGTTGTATTTTTGGGGGAACACATAAGGTGGTAGAGTGTTCCATAGTTTAGAGGTTCGGTTAACGAAAGAATTTTTGTATTTCACAGTTCTGGTTCGAAGAGGCTCGACTACAAATTTGTGGGAAAGGGCTGCTCTGCGAGTATTTCGTTGGAATGGTTTTATTTTTGGCATAATACTTTTAATTTCGTCAGAACAATTACCCAATAGATATTTATAAAACAGAGTGGCTGCTCCTACATTTCGACGGTGACTCAGCGATGTTAGGTGTTGTGTAACATCTCCATCATTAATAATTTTGATGGCTCGCTTTTGTACTTTATCTAAGTACTGGAGGGTACTGTTGGGTGCACCGCCCCAAATATGTGAGTTATACTCAAGTCGTGGTCGAATGTATGCCTTATATATTAGAAGAAGGTTGGATGATGTAAAATATTTTTTACTTCTGCTTAAGAATCTCAAACATTTCGCGGCATCTTTTGCAATTGCAAAAATATGGTCCTGCCACGAAAGTTTGTTGTTTATCTCCATTCCAAGAATTCTTAAGGTTTCGGAGTTTTCAATATTTACATTATCGAAAAGGATGTTTGGTAATGAAGGCCTTTGCTTTGTTGATATTAGGCAGCTCTGGGTTTTTGAAGCGTTAAATTTTACCCTATTTACACTTCCCCAGGCTTGAATTTTTTGGAGATCGCTGTTTAGAGCTCGAGAGATGTTATTTCGTTCTCTATTTACCGAAGTCTGGGTCACTTCAGCAGCTTTCTCAAAAAAATACAAGGAATCAAGGGTGCTATCATCAGCAAAGCTATGTATATGATTTGAAGACGTGGATAGGAGATCATTTATAAAGATTATAAATAATGTTGGAGAAAGAACTGAGCCTTGAGGGACACCAGCATTGATATTGAATTTTTGGGACATAAACCCATCCAAAACAATTTGTATTGAACGGTTTGAAAGGAAACTTTCAATCCACGTATTGAGTAAGTTTCCTAGACCAATTGCTTCTAGTTTTTTTAGTAATGCTGCGTGCCAAACGCGATCAAAAGCTTTGGAGATATCTAGAGCGATAACTTTAGCTTCACCGTATTTTTCTATGCATTGGTGCCATTTTTCAGTCAAAAAGATCAAAAGATCACCAGTTGACCTTTTTGACCTAAAACCATATTGGCAATCGCTTAGAAGGTGATTGCTTTCTAGATATGTTTTTAACTGGAAGTTAATTATAGTCTCCATGACCTTTGATATTACTGATGTTAAAGCAATTGGCCGGTAGTTTGAGGGATTTCTAAGGTCACCCTTTTTTGGGATTGGCTGGACATGAGCTATTTTCCATGAGGATGGGTAAATACCAGAAACATATGATTTGTGGAAAAGTTTGCTCAGCGGTCTGGCTAGGGTGTTTGCACAATTTTTTAGTACTAATGGAGGGATGTTGTCAGGCCCGGTAGATTTGTTGGAATTCAGATCCTTTAGAACTTTTGCAACAACTCGAGGACGGAAGTAAACTCTTTTAAGTGAGCATTCAGTTGGTTCAAAGGCAGGTGGAGTTGCTGTTGTTGCTGGTAATGTAGAGTTTCCTGCGAAAATTTTTGCAAGCAGGTCTGCCTTGAGTTCGGGATCTGAAATAACAGCATTGTTATCAATCAGCGGAGGTGTTGCTGATGATGAAAAGTTTTGTTTGACTATTTTAGCAAGCGACCAAAAATTTTTACTACCTTTTGGGTAGTGAATAATTTGTTGTCTTAGGCGACTAATATAGGCGACTAGAATAACTGGATTTGACCAGGGTAAATTACGCAGTGCGAATCTCTCTCTCGAATCAAGTTTTTTCTTGTGTAGCTTCAATTCTTTGGATAATATGGTAATGAGCCGACCACACTTGACTGGTATATTCAAGATTTGGTCGAATAAGAGACGTAAAAAGTGATTTAAGAATGTACGGATCGTTAAATTCTTTAGAAAATCTATTGACGAAGCTTAGCATGGAGTTAGATTTATTTATTGTGACATTTAAATGTTGTTTGAAACACAATTTATTGTCAAAGAGAACACCAAGGTTTTTAAAGTGTGAGACTCGTTCAATAGATTTATTTTCCAAAGTATAATCAACCATTAATGATTCAGAAGAGCGAGAAAAAGTCATTAAAGCACATTTATTAATATTTAAGGTCAGATTGTTAATTTTACACCAATTTAAATAAGGAGTTTAAATCTTGTTGTAGAAGGGATGTGTCCCTTGCTGATGTAATTTTTTTATAAATTTTCATTTCATTTGCATAAATAGTAATTTTACTATGCTTAATGACGGAAGTAACATCATTAATGGAAATGATGTGAAACGCCAGAGTTATCTTTAAATTATCCTTGTGAAACACCAGAGTTATCTTTAATAGGTTCAGAAATGTAGCGGATTTAAATAATACGTTGTAGTTCCTATTAATTAAGTAGGAATAAATCCAATTGATAAAAGAAGGACGGATCCCATTTTTTTTTTAAATTTTAGAATAATAATGAAGTGAAGAAGGAGATCAAAGGCTTTACTTAAATCGGTATATATATGAAATCTGTTTGAAACCCAGCTTCCATACAGTCTATGAATTTAGAACAACATTTTATTAAATTGATTACTGTGGATCTTTTTTTTCATAAAACCATGCTAGTTAGGGGACAGTAAGTTTGAACAATGATCATAAATAGAGTCAAATACTATTTTTTTTTTTTCTAATATAAATTTTATTTTTTTCTACTATTTTTACATTCTTACACTAGTCTAGCTTACAAAAATTTACAAAAACAGCTACTTATTTCTAATTTTATTAACATCTAAACAATTTTTTCGTTTTTATATGTTAGTTTTACGCAAAATTTTATGAATTTTTTATAGTATATGTACAAACTTTACAAAGTTTTTTTTGTCTTTGAATTATATTATTGGAAAAGTAGGGAGTAAAAACCAATAGTTATTTATTAAAAACCAAGCCTAACTGAATCTATCTTAATCTAACTAAAACTGCTTAATCTAATTAAAAAAAAATAATGTATATTATACTAGGTACTAATTATAATTAGAGTTTTCAAACCACCAATAGTTTGCTTTAAATAATTTGTCCTTATCTGGTATGGACATTTCAAATTTTAAATTTTCTCCATTAATATGTCTCGGGTTATAATCAATAGGTTTCCGCATGTAACCCGTCTATTATAATGGTATAATAGAGGGACATGATTACGATTTTGAATATAATCGTTTTTATCTAAATAGATAAAACGCTCAGGAGCTATGAAGCCCGTGAGCAAAGTCTTTTTGATGTACTCCTCATTGTGGTAGAATATATGCCATATTAAACCATTTTCCGGGGTATTTTGTGCTTTTTCTTAATGTCTTCGAATTAATTTTATAATAAAATTATCGATTCTAATTATGTTTGCTTCCTTGTACAAGTATTTATTAGAATGTTTAATGCTTGTGTTCGGAATTGGGCTTTTCTATATATATTAGTGCAAACTCTTATGCAATTTTTTTCAAATTTTCGGAGAGTTTCCATTAAGCTCGCACTGATGTTGTAACATATTGGTGCACCATATATACAAGCGTTCGTTTTATTAGTGTTTGGTATCATATAATTTTAACACTTTTACTAATAATTTTGTTGTAAAAATTTTTTTTTGAAGCCATGACAACTTTGTTACCTTGAGTCAAATATTATTAATTCAAACATTTTAGGAATTACCACATAAAGATTTTGAAGCATTTTTAAACACGATTTTTTTAAACACGTAGGATACTCCCCATCCTCAAAAAACTTATTAATCATGTTAGTGATTGGTTTTTTTTGGAAATTCTGCTAGTAATAACTGTATAGATCTCTAATTGTTTAAGTCTTCGGTATATTTTCTAAAAAAACGAGTTAGATTTAACTAAAAATTTATATAAAGTTTTAACTAAGTTAAAAGTTGTTTTAAAATAGCCTTGTCTAAAATCACCAAAGTAGATTCGTCAAAATATCTAATTTAAAATAAAATGAGTAACGGTCCATTGTAGTGTTGAGTTACCTTCAACTAAATACTAAGTCAAGTTACCTAAGTTTTTTAATATTATCAAATTACTTTCGTCAAATTGCCTAAGTACGTAGGTGTCATAATTTAAAAGAACCTACAAATCAAAAAAAATTACATATCAATCATGTAAATTATGTATACATATATTATGTACTTATGCACTTTTTTTATTAATATTTACATGTATGCATACATTAACATGGTCAGTTCGCGCTTTTATTCCAATTAGAAAGTACGTAAGTTTTTGTAAGTTTAAACGTTTAGCATTTAAAAATAAATTAATAGTTTTAGTGTATGAATTAAAAAATAATAAATAAATAATATTAAATTTAATAATTTAATAACCATCAGTGTTAATTATTCAAATATAATTTTGAACATTTGCTAAAATATTATAAATACCTAAATATATTAAGGAACTCTTTATCGCATATTACTTACATAAGTAAAGAAATACAGTTTTGGATTTTGTATCTAAACTAAACTTAATAATGTAAGTATATATTATTATATTACTATATTATGTATATACTAAATTAAAATAATTTATTAACAAAAGTGCTAAGCGTGTCCTTAGTTTGAAGTTTGAAAAACAGAAAAAATATTTAAATTCTAACCTAACTATTCTAATTATGTACATACATAAATGTAGTTAATGTACCTATAATCATAATTTTTTTATTTTAGATCTTGGGATCAGCAGTTTATAGTTAGTTACATATAGTTTCTGGATAATAATTACATATTAGAGATAGTTATTGTATGGTTTTTGAATTGAATTGAAATTTTTATTTTTATACATTAAACAAAAATGATTGTTAACAAAAAACGTGTTTGAAAGTGAGAATTAATTCATTGAAAATTAAATTTTTTAAAATGTAAAGCTTAATTTAAAATTACTTAATTGTTTAAAATAAATTTCTTAAAATATTAAATTACTCTTTTATTACAATTTTAATATTTCAAATTAGTTTACCCTATTATAATGTCAAGCTAAACTAGGGAGAAGGTATTGAACAGCAAAATCCTGGTTTAAAAATTAAGCTAAATTATCAAACGTTTTGGTAACACAAACATTCTACAATGTTTAATTCGGCTTAGTTTTGTATGGAATTTGACAAAACAGAGTGCATAATGCATTTATTATTTTTAATTGACTTACCTAAGTTGTTTTGGTTTGTTATCTAAGCATTTTGTTGAAATTTCACTCAATTTGCTAGTTTAAAGTAACTAAGTACTTTAATGAGTCTATGTGGTATATTTATCCAAGCTACTTTGGCAACTCAACTAAACATTTATTCATATTTTACCAAAGTTTTGTAGTTGGATTTAAACAAGTACTTAGTCTTATTTACCAAGTTTTTAGGTAATATTTAACTATGTGCTATAATGAATTATATATACCGTTGGTTGAAATTTAAACTAGGAACTAAGATAACACACTAAAAACTTTGGTAAAATATGTGAAACTATGTACTTGTTTGTTTCAAACCATGGACTTTGGCAGCTTGACTATTCGATTTAGTAGGCTGAAATACACCTTAGAACTTGGTTAGGATAAACATGGTTTTTTGATCGTTTTACTTAAGTTTGTCTCTCGGTGTAGCTGCTGTATTGCAGTTTAGGTTTTTAATAATTTTTAATGTCTCGTTTTCATCCAACGGTCTTAAGTAAATCGTTTTTGAGTTGAAATATTTAAGTATTTAATTCTATAGGTCTATTTTAGGTCTTGTAGACTAAATTAATTAAAATAATTTGAGAGTAAATTAATTAAAAATGTTCTGAAGTCAAACAGTTTTAATGTTACAAGGCAATACCAGTATTGGACAATGAGAGAAATGAATATATAGAACAAATTAGAGAGTAAAAATTGAAATTTACGTAGCAGAAGTTGAGAGAAAATGGGTAATGGGATGAGAAATGGGTATATAGAACAAATTAGAGAGTAAAAATTGAAATTTAGGGAGCAGAACTTTTAGCTCAAGAATATGCACAAAATATACTTATAATTCCTGTCATATAAACTCTTTTATAAGCTTACTATTCGTTATATCAGTTTTTAATTTTTAAACAGGAAATCATAAAAAAAAATCTTATTAAGTCCTAAAATAATATTTTATATATTTAATTATGTCAATATATCTACACCACTTTTGGTATAAGATGGTATATATAAGTCATCTGACACTCAAGTATAATAAAAAAAAAACAATGTTTCCAAAATCTTGTTAACTAATTTCTGAATTTAGGGCAAAAAAATTATTCATTGTCATCAATATCAATCATTGCCATCATAATCACTATTCCAATCATTATTATTATTATTATTATAACAATCAATGATATTATTAGTGCGGTAGCGCTCTCTTTATTCATATATTGAAATTAAATTTTAAAAAAAAAACAAAAACAAAAAAAAATTAATAATAAAATCTTTGTCGGCATTTAAATATATACGTACATTATCTAGAGTATCTTATTCATAACAGGTTTGTTTAACTTCTTTTTTTATGTGTTAAATTTTTTTTTATTAAAAATAATTTTTGGACATTATATATATACGAATTTACATAATCGTATTTCAGGAAATATCATCAAAATGACCGCACACCGTCAACACTCGTCTATTCACTTTATTTTGTTGTTTTTTTTTATTCAAAATTCTTTAAAAAAATTGAATTAATTGAAATTTTCTTAAGCTGTGCTGCCAGTCAGTAGTCGATTTTTGAGTAGACAAATTTATGTCAATCAAATGTGATAAAGTTTACTATAATTTTATACACATACACACATGCATACTAATCTATGAAATATGAAGTTATTTATTGTATAACAGTAACACTTACTTAATTATAAATTCAATATTTTGTGCTATCTTTAAAAATATTAACACGATGGAGTATGGTTATTTTTTTTTTTTACTGTTAGAGAATATGGGGAGAAAATAAAAATAAAAAAAAAAAAAAAACAAAAATAAAAATGAGAGAAATTTAAAAAAAAATGTGTTAAAAGCATTGATAAGAAGAGCATTATTTTTTGTCGTGTCATTTATTCGTGCTCTGGTGCTCATCACAAAAATCTTATACGATACGATGTTGTCTTTAAGTGGTTTTAAGTGAGTCTTATTACTTTTCTATTATTATTATTATTATTTTTATAGTTATTCAAATTGTTATACATATTTGTATATAGAATTTTATATTTGCGCGTAGAAATATTTTTATTTTTACTAATTTTCATCTTTGAAAACATTCGAGAAAGTTTATTTAAAAATTAGTTAATTTTTAATAGTGTTATGTTAAATTGTATTTATACTAAGCTGATTCCATATGATGAACAGATCTAATGATAATAATTACCGCAGATGCAATATATATGACACAAGCCAGGATTACTTGGAACCAACTTGTGAAAACCATGGAGAAAAAAAAATACTGTCACTATACACTCTGAAGAGGGTAAATGAAAGAAGAAGAGAGAGCTGATAGCTGATATAGCTAAAGCCTCAAGTTCAATGAAAAGGACATGACGTTTGTCGACAAAATATTTCAAATTATGCTTTGAACAAATGTGATTTAATGGCATCATAACAAATAGTACGACACGACAAAAGGCGTTTAGTTCAGAGCATAGATCTGAGCGCACTTTGACTCAAATGAGCACGCTCTGAGCAGAGCATGTAAAGATTAAGCCGATTTAATATAATAATAATTCTTTATTTCATTAACAACTTAAGCTAACTTACATACTAAATTTACAAATTTGAGTAAACTGTCATTTTTATTTTGTTGTTGTTCAAATTATCAATAATCGAATTTAAACTTCAAATTTGGTTTTCCAATAACACACTTTTAAATCGCACTTTAGAATAAAATACAGAGGCTTTCGAAATTCTTTGTAACGAAATACATTTAATTTCTCAACATCATGCAGTGGTCGCACGAAATGCCATTGATATTTCAAAGCAATTGCTGATTACGTTGTGGTATCTAGGAAACCAGCAGGAATGTGTTAGGTATATTTTTTATACATTGAGTTCGTGTTAAGTAAACAAATTGTCATATCCAATTTAAATCATTTGCTAGATAGATTTGGGGTGTCGATTTCCACTGTGTGGAAAATAATAACATCGGTTAGTCATATTAAATTAAATCGACTAAATAAATATATCAAATGGCCCACGTATGAATTTGTCCAAAAGACATCTCAATATTATGCCAACAAATATCGGTTACAATGATTTTGAATCGATTTGTTGATATGTAAGGCTTTATTTGCTTCATGCAATTTCAATGCCTACTTTTTTGTAGACTACGTTTTTGACTCATTTCTCTATTCTAGAAAAATTTTTCCTTATTAAATTTATTAAGAGGGGCGTTGAATTCTTACTCCACTTAAGCACTAAAATTGAATAATCAAAAAATATAATTTAAAAAAGTCCAAACTAAAACATATTTATTTTTTATTAAATATTAATTATTTACCATCACAGCTTATATCGTCGTCCATTATTTCTTAAATTGTAAAAATAGCTGTTTTTATTTTAAATTTTATTATGGTTTACTTTTTTACTATCGTAGCGTCATCTATTTTGTTTTAAAATAACAATCACTTTTTGGCATTTAATATTCAAGCGCTCTATGTGCTCTGTTAATTTAAAACGCTCTGAGTTCGCTCTGAACTGAACTCATAAAAAAACGGATTTCAAGCTCTGAACGCTCTGAGCAAAAAAAATTTTTTTTTGACAGTTCGTGCTCTACTCTGAACTAAAAAATGAAAACGTCTAAAATGATCTGTAGATATTTAGGGTATTTGTGTGTCCTAAGTTCTAATATAAATAAATAAATAAATAACAGTCGATGCTGCAAAAATTATATTTTAGAGTTGATATTAACAAATTTAGAACGATTAGGTGGATTAGTTATACTCTTTCATTGAGAGTACCATTTCAATATTTGTACCAGAGCGCACCAGATCACATAAAACCATGGGCCTTACCATATGGGCCTTTTTCTATGTGTCGTTAAGAACATAAACTTTATAGCATATTATACGATAAGAGTAGCGTTCTATGTATATTCCTTTTATTTTATATTTTATGAAAATTGTACACACAACAATTAACACACAGATAAAAAAAAAAATCATTTAGTCAATACACAGAATATACAATAAATGAAAATTAGAAACTAGTTTTGAATTCACTTGAAAGAGCATAACACTTGAAAACAGTCACATTATCGAAAACATCAAAGTGGGACAATATGAATATATAATTTTGAAATATAAAATATTGCAATATGTTACAGTGTTACATACATTTTGGGAGCTCTTAGTCTTACAATGTTTAAAAAATAGAGAATTAGATTCAGTTCAGCTTATGGCAGGGAAACAATTTATTTACTCAACTTTATTTTAATACAATTATTTATTCAACTTTATTTTGATAATAAATTCTGGACCATTTAAACCATTTAACAAATCTGTATCACGCAAATTCATATGAAAAGCCCAAATTATTTTTCAATTACTTTTATGTATGTCATCGCTCATCATCCATTCTCAAACAACAGTCAACAATAATAAACCAAAATGCAAGTCTATCGTAAGTTAGTCTTTTCAATTTTGCTTTTCTTAATGTTTTAATTTTATAATAATATTGCGATTAAACTCACCACAATATGTCATTGATAACAATGATAAGAAATAAATAATCTGGCATCGCTCGCAGAAATCAGCAAGTTTAGTATGCAAATATTGTTGCAAGCGCTTACTTCACTATACCATTCACATTGTAACAAAGCTGCAAGCACTTGAGCAAGCTCATTATCCAAATGATTTTTACAATTTTTAAAATTATCTCGCTCATTTTATATTAGCAGTACCTAATTACAGAATTTGTAAGTTCAAATAAAATCACTTGCAACAAGCTTAGTGCTATATAGTACATATTTGTTTTCATAGTTGGCAAACACATTAATAAATAGTTATAGAAAACTATAATTACTGAAAAATATTTAAATTAAAAAAATTATATTTCAGAGGTCTCCTCCTTTTCATTAAAATATCTTTCAAAATCTCGCATCTATTATTTTCTTCCTAAATTACAATTTTAAATTACTTCACGAACACAAAATAATTTGTGCAACTGACGCGCATATTATAATTGTCAAGAATTATTTTTTAGCAAGAAAGGGCATACATGTGTATGTGTTAAAATTTATTAAACATATTTTAAATATATTTTAGTCGCCTCTTCTTATATACAATTTCTATAACTAATTATTTATTACTATATATACAACACAGTATTTACCAGGTATATGAATGCAATATGGCGTAAATTCTAAAGAGTATACTTATAGTCTTTAAATTATCTAAACGTCCAATTAAATTGATTTGTGATGAAATTTTGAAAATTTTCATTACAATTTTTAACCTTTAAGTTGTATAATTAGGGTGTTCAATAACCATTTTAACCATTATGATGTAATATTAATGAAATTTGATTTAATTATAAAAACAAAATTATGCATAATAAATAGAAATATAATATACCAGAATGGGCCAACAATGATTTAAGTGTTTTGGTGTAACTTTTTGGTGTACGTTTTGAAAATTAAATCTCATTAGAACTTCATCTAACAAAATGAATATGGCAAAGATCCGAAAAATTAAAGAATGCAATCGGTAACATGTAATAAAATAGACAGACAACAGACACAAAAAATAGTTAGTATATAGACACAACAACTGTTTACTTGATATATTCTGAAAAAACATATAACTATAACTCTAAAATTTCAACTAATTTAGAATATCGATTGCACATATACATATATAAATATTCTATAAAAGGCGAATACCCCTGATATTGCACTCAACTATAAAATCCCACCTAATTGATGTTCTTACATATACATATATATACAATATACATTTTATGAAAAGTGGGAATACCCTTATTTTAAATCCAACTTTAAAGTCTCTCCTAGTTCAGGATCTTGCATATACATTTGTATAAATATGCTGGGAAAAGGGCATACACTGTGATATTTTCATTGGCTTATTTTGAATTCAACTCTTAAAACTTCAATTAAATTTTTTTTTATATGGGGGTTATCACTTCAAAACCCCGCTAAACATTTTATTGACACTAATTATATTTTTTAGGTACATATTTCGTGAATGATAAAAGCTAATTTGTCTAACTAGATCTAAAATATAACTATACTTTACAAAAATATCAAAATATTTTTTCATATTCGACATTTTTTTTTCAACAAATAGACCAAAACGAAATCAACCATGCTAAAACTAAAAATAATTGAAATAGTTTAATTCCATCATACTTCATTTAATCTATATTACCCGCATACAGGTTAAAATTATAAACATAATTATATATTTTGCTATTTTGTTACACATAAATATAAAATTCAATAAATTTAAAACAAAAAAAAAAAAATTAAAAAAACTAGATTCAAATTTCCATAAATAGGATTAAAAAATTTCATTGCACCCATTTCACTTATGAGCATAAAGTAAAATTAACAAATTAAGTTGTATAGCTATGTAGAAAAGAAATAAAAAAATAAATTTTTTAAACAAAACTATATTAAGGGATAGATAAATATTAATTATTTTATATTTATTACAGGGTGTCTCAATAGACTAAAGTAGTTAAAATAGTACAAATAAATGTTTGATAATTTGAATTAAAAAAAATAGCTGCTATTTGTTCTATTGCCCCATTTTGAACTTAATTTTTTTAAATTTTTGATTTTAGGTTGCTGGGTTCGTTGATTTAACGGCATTTCCATACAAGTTGAAACAAAATAATGACAAAAAAGAATAAATTACCTTAACTTAAGGAAACAGATTGATTAAATCATAATTATTTAATCATAATTATTACTGCTTAAGACAGAATATTTATTTATTTTTATGCAAATTTCCAGGGTTGTAAAAGGCTCAAATTACGACTGAAAATTTGAGCTGACTCACAAGGTTGAATTAACTCAAATTCTGTAGATTCTAAGCAATTTAACTCACATTTTGACCTATCTTGTAAATTGAGCTCTATCTTGTAAATTGTACTCTATCTACCTATCTTGTAAAATGTTTTAAGTATCAGTACAGCGGCTCAACTGAGAGCTAACTCAAAATTTGAGTTTATAGTGAGTTGTAAGTTGTTTAATGAACTAAATTTTAACGGGAAATTTTTTTTTACATTCGTTTGGATATTAATTATAAAAAAAATAGATATTAATAATTTTTTTGACAAAATTTATAAATATTTGTAAACTTAGACACGTAGTTGCAAAAACACATTAAAGTGGTAGATAAATAATATCAAATGAATCTTGAAAACTTTATTTTAAAAATTTTCTAATTATTTTAAACCTTCGCCTTCATATGCAATTAAAAATTTCTACTCAAAATCTGCATCATTTAAACGTCGTTCAGTTGGTATTAGAGCTAATTTTGCTCTTCTAAATAGTTTTTTCACTAACTTTTCAGCGCTTGATAATAGAGCACTGTTATATTCTGTCAACAAATTTTTTTTCTACAAATCCAACGGCTGATTTGCAACACATTTATCTGTGGAGAAATTATATTATGAAAATATTTTCTATTTTGTCCACATTCCTACTTCAGTTATACAAACAAAAACAGCTCTGTCACAAAATCTTAGTTTTAAAACAATCCCAAAATTATTGTTTTAGCGTGAAAAAAATATATGCAGCTTATTTGAAATAAGTTCAGCTCAAAGCTCAGCTCAAATTTTGGACTATGTATTTGGACTAAAAACAATTAATTGAGCTAACTCATACTTGAGCTAGTCCAAATTTTGAGCTTATATTTGTTTGGCTCAATATTGAGCTAGCTCATACTTTGAATTAAACATGAAATTTGAATTAGATAGATCTCTTGCCAATTTTCAAAATTTTACTCCATTCAAACTATATATCGGTAGTGGAGACCTTAAAATCTCTTACAAACTATATATAAGGTTTTTGTTTTTAAATTTAAAGTAATTTTAACCATTAAGTATATGTTTATTTTGTTATTGCTAATATCTATTATAGCTGAACGAGGAAATTGGAAAATAATGTTATCACTTTTGGATATTTAAAAAAGAAATTACTATTTATTGAAACTATAATTTAAATCATTTTAAAACAATCATATCATTATTAGCAAAAAAATATCATCCATTCTCTAGAAGTAAATTACATATTGCAGATACTTTTATTTTGAATATAATATATCCGACCGATATGATGTAGTGATTACATCAGCTTACAACTGATCATAAGATTCTAATCTCGATAAAAAAAATATATAAAGTAAATGTAGTATGAAGTTTATTTGAGAGATAAAGTTCAACCACAATACACACCCTCATACCATCACAAGACTTATTAAAACCAGAGGACAGATGGTATCCAGAATTTTGTCTTAATTAAAATTATTAATCCTTTTAGTCACACAGTACTCAACAGATGTGTCCAGCTTGGCTTGGCTGATTTAGAATTGATATATGAACCGTTATCTCATCGCATAGTTTTTTTAGCAAAATTCTAAAATGTATATTATTAGATTACTACCACTTGAGATGGTTCTTGAGATGAGAATCGCTTCGCCTAAATTTCTTTTGAACCATACCTATTCGTTTGAAAAAATAATGTTAAATACAATATGTTAAATATGATAATGTTAAATAAAATAAAATATAATTTTAATTAAAATATTGTTGTATAAATTATATGAAGTTATTTTTGATTTTGATGCAATCAATACCTCTATACTTTCTAGCCGAGGCAAACGATGATTTTTACGAAATATACCGAAATACCATTTCGTTTTAAATTTTTTGTTTTTGTTTCGTGTATACATTTTTTTTTTATAAAAATAAAATTTAAAAAAAACACAACTACGATAAACAAGAATAATCTATAAAATTTAATACCAAAAATTAAATACAAACACCATCAAAGGTTTGGATTCAATTAAAAAATAATAAACATACGATTTTAATTTCGTATTAAAAATGTTAGTATCAATCAGTGTATTTATTCAAAAAATATTATTTTATTTTCAGTTTCAAGTATAATAATTTGATAGAAGTGGGTTTCGCACGTCGGATAATAACAATTTTTTTTTTTTTAATTAAAAATTATTAATGAGAATGTTTTTATATTTTTTGTAAATTTTACCAATTTAGATATATAACAAAATAAGGTTCCTATATACAAACGACAAAATTTATATGAAAATAATGTCCAATTTTTAAAGTTGTTCTGTCAGAGGCCGGGCTAGTAAGTATAGAGGCATTGCATAAACATAAACTATAAAATTATTTTTGGTTCGATCATAATATACAACTCAATTCAAATTTATAAAATATTTTTTTTAGCTTTCTATATAAAACCTATAGTTAAATGTAATGTTATTGATATGATTGTTATCATGAATACCCTGCGAAATTCCTGGATATGTCCAGACAAAATTTTAAGAAGGAGCTTAAAAAATTAATGTTATCTAAGTATAACTCAGATTACTAAACATTTTTTTTTATTTTTTTTTTTTTTATATTTATTGTTAATTAATTGTCATTCTGAGCTTTAATGAACTGTTTTGTTTCTTTTTTTTACCATTCATTGTATAAACTTAAATACTGCTTATATTTGCATTGTTTTTATTTATAATTTTTTTTTCTCACTGACATTCAAATTATTTCTTGTTCATTTTCATAGCTAAAAACTATTTTATGAATTAAAAACTCTGTACGAGCTACCTAGCTCTTCTGATATGTTTGATAAAGATATGTTTGAATAAATAAATAAAATAAATAAATAAAAAATAAATATCGCTTAATTTTATTACATTCAGTAAAACATAAATATATTTATGTAAAACATAAATATATTTTTATTGATATTAATATTGGATTTAAGCACCCTGTCCCATACAATATGAATATTATATATATTTCAATTAAAAATTTTAAATTTTAACTCGTATTTCTTAAGGTACATAAAAAATGTTTATCTCTACATTATGCTTCACAGTTGTATATATGTATATATACATATATATATATATTATATGCACATTCTCTAATGAATTTTCTTAATGAAATTAATTCCATCACATATTAAAATACAATATTTTCATTATAATTAAAATAGACTACTGTTTTTGTTTTTGTAACAAATATGTAAAAAAAAAATAATAATAAAAAATAAACAATAACAAAAATAGAAAAAATCAACTTTTATAACTACTTTATAATCGGAAAATATTCAATATACATATATTAATAAATATTATATATATATATATATAGGAATATTGTTAACCTATATTAAAAATTTTAATTGGAAAAAAATTAAAAGTGTGAAATCATTTAGATGAGCAGTTGTGTGTACACCTTTGAAACAAAAAAAAAAAAAAATATATATATATATAAATAATCTCATTTATATTATATTTTAAAATTATAAAACTTGTTTTTTTTTTGTTTTATTTCAACTCCAAATCGATGGAGAAGACTTTAAAATAGTTTTTGTTTTTAATCAAAAATTAATAAAAAAAAAAAATAACTAAAAATCAATTAGTAAAAAACTTGAAAAATCAAAATAGTTTTCATAGATCAAAATAATAATATTAGATTTATGGTGTGAGTAGAAATTTTTTTTAACATATATAGTATTTCAATTTTCATCATCATCATCATCCCTGCCTGATGTCCAAAAACAATTTTTTTATAAACAACATAAAAAAAAAAAACAATATTTATCGCTGAACTTGTCATGAATTTTTTTGGAAACCACTATATAAAAAACAACTAACCAAAAACAGCTAACCACTTCAAAAAGATTTTTTAAGAAATACCGGCCGCCAATCGTTCTCACACCGCCACCGACAAAAGAAAATTATAATTTTTCTTAACTTCTGGATGCTACACAAGATAATATGTGAGCACACTAGCTTAAGTATGTCCTCTATAAATTATAACAAAAACACTAGAAATGTTTTGTTGTTGTTTTTGTTTTTTTTAATTATTAATACTCTAATTTTATAGTAGTAGCTGTTTTTAATTTTTATATTTTTTTTTTTTTTTCTTATAATATATTTTTAATAATAAAATATAATATTTTTTTAACTCATCGTCATCATTATTATTATCATCATCATCATCATCATCATCATCAGATACTCGCGACTGTACAAAAACAAAAACAAAAATGATTTGATGTGAAAATTTTGTGATTCTGTAAAAGAAATTAATTTATTTTTGTTAAATTGAAAATGTATTCAGATATGTGAGATGAGATGTGATAAAATCGTGTTTTGTTAATTGTTTTTATGAATATTTTTGGTGTGTCATTAAAGATTATATTTTTTCGGAAAAAACAATAAGCTTTAAGAATTAAATTATTAAAATTAATTCGATAGATTTTAACACGTTTAATTTTTTTTTTTTTTGTTTTTTTTTGTATAACCCATATAATTTGATTTTATAGAGAGAGTATATAATATTTAAAGAAGCTTTTTCAAATATAAACGTTTAGATACAGTTAAAACTATTTTAATAACCTTGTTAAGTTATTCTATAAATTGGTTACGTAATATACATTTTAAGTTAAGGTGTTGTTTAAATATTTTTTTTTTGATTTTAACTAACCTAATTAGGTATACCAAAAATAAACAAAATAATTAAATCATTTGTATTAGGTTAATCTTAACTCGAATAGAATGTACCTGAGTACCACCAAACACTTTTCAAATATAGGAATATCTCTATTGTTATTTGAAGTAAATTTTTGAAATTTCAGTTATGTGTCAATCGCATTCAAATTTATCATAATTGAATATAGAAAGGACAAAATATAATATCCTTTTTCCAAATTTTTTTTCAGGATTTGGTTGAACAGAATTGTACTCGCGTAATCCACTAATGGTAGGTCATTTAGGTAGTAGTGGCTGCCGACAGTGCGTCAACACACTTAGACCGGTAAGGTCCACTGATGATATTGGTGATACTAATTTGTCAAGTAAAATGTATGAAATTTTAAAATATTAATTATTTTATTTTTATTTATAGTATAACCTAAATAATATATATATAGGATATTACAATAACTATATGTATATATAAAAATAGTATTTTCGTTTTAGGTGATTTTAATCGTCCATCATTATCTTTCGCTCTAGACGAATTCGATAACCAATTGCTACCAGTTAACTTCTTAGATGAAATCGAATTTAGCATTATATGTACCTTTTATGGAAATGACATTCAGCAAATAATTCAACACCCAAATAACAATGGTAGATGGTTAGACCTAGCTTTCTCTAATGCTTATGACGAGGTTTTGGTTCATGCTGCTCCTGAAACAGAACATCTATTTGTAAACACACTTCATCATAATGCAGTAATAATAGAACTTATTGAAACCAACAAATTGTTCTCTAGGTCTTACAATAAAGAAATTGTATATGGTTTTCATAACGCTGACTACGAAGGCATTAATAATGCTTATATAACATAAATTGGAACGAGCTGCTAACCGAAGGAGATTTAGATTTAGTAGTTACGGATTTTCATACAATTTTACTATCTATAATTGAAAATTACACTCTAAAAATTCTAAAAAAACATAAATTATTGGAACCTTGGCTAGATAAGGAACTAAGATCTCTGCGTAATCGAAAAAATAATTTATATAAAAAAATTAATTTGATAGGTGTTCCGACTGCTGAATTAATTGATGAATATAAAGTACTAGCTGCTGAATTTAAAAAAAAATCCATCATAGCATATGACACTTACATTCAGAGTATTGGAAACTCAATTTTGTGTAACCCAAGAAAATTTTTTGAATTTGTTAATACAAAGCGTAAATCCTCAGGTTATCCAAATTCGATGTCCGTTAATGGCACAATCTCATCTTGCCCTAATGAAATCGGTAATGCTTTCGCAGACAAGTTCCAAGAAATTTACCGTCAATCACAAACAGACCAAGAATTGGAAATCGTGAATTCCAAATTATTAACTAACATAATTCCTCTTATACATAACCTAGCTTTGTCATCTGAGGACGTTTTTACAGAAGTAAATAACTTAGACATAAAAAAAGGACATGGTCCTGATCTTCTTCCGCCGATATTTTTGTATAACTGTATTTTCAATTTAACTGCTCCACTTACCTTAATTTTTAATTTTTAACAGATTCCTAACATTAGGCATTTTTCCACTAATTTGGAAAACATCGTACCTAATTTATACCAATTCACAAAAAAGGTGACAAAACTCTAATTGAAAATTATAGAGGCATAGCAATTCAGTCGACTATACCCAAGTTATTTGAAAAACTCGTGACAGATAAAATAACACCTATAATAAATCCAACTCTTAACCAGGAACAACACGGTTTTATAAAAGGCCGTTCTACCACCACTAATTTAGTGTTATTTACATCGGAGGTACTATCTCTTATGGAAAAAGGTCTACAAATCGACACAATATATACAGACTTTAGCAAGGCATTTGATCGAATAAATCACGATATACTAGAAATAAAACTGGCAAAACTAGGTATCAGTGGCGCTATGTTAAATTGAATAAAATCTTATAATACCAAAAGAGTTCAATTGGTTAAGTTTCAAGGTATTACGTCTAAAGCCATTTATGTCTACTCTGGGGTACCCCAAGAAAGCCACTTAGTACCACTTCTCTTCAATATATACATTAGAGACCTTTCTAATTGCTTATCTGGCTTATCACCTTTTTTACGCTGATGATCTCAAATTATACCACATTATAAATAATTTTAGTGATCTTTGCTTCCTCCAGTTTAAACTTAAATGCTTAGAAAAATGGTGCTCTGAAAACATGCTAGACCTCAACGTTAGTAAGTGTTACGTCATGAGCTTCACTCGTAAAAGATCTACATTTTTATATAACTATACTTTGCATAGCCTCAACTTAGAGCGTGTACATTTTAATGATTTAGGAATCATCTTGAATAATAAATTAAATTTTTATCTCCACTATGAAACAATGATATCAAAGGCTAACAAAATGCTAGGTTTTATCAAAAGAAGGGCAAGAGAATTTAATAATATATGGGTAACAAGAACTTTATTCTGCTCCCTAGTGCGTTCAATCTTAGAATATGGTTGTATTATCTGGAATCCCACCTTTCTAATCCATAGTACAAGAATTGAATCAATCCAAAAACAGTTCCTTCTCTTCGCCCTAAGACATCTATATAATCCCAGAGACTTTAATAACCTTCCACCTTACACTGAAAGGCTCCATTCTATAAATTTACTGAGCTTAAACTCGCGTAGAATTTTACTTTCAAACTGCTTTACATTCGACGTTCTATCTGATAAGGTTGATGTTGACCTTATTAAATTAAGAATCCGAATCAATTACGATGTTAGACCTACAAGACACACCAAATTTCTAATCGAAACAACACATAGAACTGAATATGGTAAAAATGAACCCATCAACAGGTGTTGCATACTATTTAATCAGTTCAGCTCCCTTTTCCATGACACACTTTCAAAAAATGCTTTCAAATCTAAATTAATTAACAGTCTCAAACAATTGTAGATAATGTATCAAATCCTAAATTAATATATAATTATAACTAACATTAACTTAATAATTAATTGTCTCATATTAAAAATTAACTAAAATAAAATGTAATATTAATTTCTAAATTTTTTTCTCTCTCTCTTTCTATCTAATATATTAAAATAATGCAAATCAATAAAATGTATAATTAGTATATTTATCTCTTAATAAGTAAATTCCTGCTAGAGTAAAAAAAAAGGTAAAAGTAGAAGAGAAGAAAAAAAAAATTAACTAGATTTAATTTGAAAATAAAAAAAAAAAAAAAATAAATTAAATTATTAAAATATCTTATGGATCTCACATTTAAATAAATAAAATTTATTTATTTACACTGATAAATACTTAGATCTAAGTACATTAACATAGATTTAGTTGAACATTGTATCTATAACTATCATCTTATATTTAATAATTAAAATAATTTAAATATATTTTATTCCAAAATTATGTCTTGACTTAGCTAGACAATCTCTCTTTCATATATCTCATATGCTATTGACTTAGCATAGAGAATAAAGATCGCGCGATAATTGGCTGTGTTCACATTGAATTGCAATTGCAGTTAACAAAATCTGTTGCAAAAGTTAGCTGTCAGCGTATAGATTATATCATCAATTGCAATTGCATCTTTATATGTGTGCATATAATTATCATTCCAATTTTTCCATCGGTTCATTGTTGGCTTAAATTTTGTGCGCTTAGAATGTTAAAAAAAATATATATATATTATATAAGAAAATACAAAAACAATAGAATAAACTTAAAAAAAAAAAATCAAATAAAAAAATATTTTCTACTTTGACAATTTAAAGAATTTAGTTTTCTTTCACACAATAGTAGAGTCTACTTTTCTTCAAGAGATCTGTCCAATATCTATCATGCTTATATCCGACTTAATATGGAATATACTGTTATGTATAGACTGCCGCATTTCAAGATTCACTATAGGTTAATTGAATAATCGCGCACTGCGTCTAATTGGTAACTCCACCGTCAAGTTAACTCTTTTTTACCCTCTTAATACACGATGAAGCATTGGAGCTCTTTCTCTTGCTCTCTTTTATAGATATTTTGTATAGGAAATGACACTTGTTCAATCGAAATAAAATCAATAATACCTCCCTTTCAACAATTCAAGTGTATAAGGGAGGCTTTAAGTGACCATTTCTATACATTGTGGAAATTGTGGGAATAAAACATTAGAAAAGAGGGGTTAAAAAATCAATAAATTATAATAGACCGGACATAATATTCAACAGAAATTGTATTATAATATATTGATAAAAGAAATACTGAGAAAAATCAGTTAAAATCATAGTACCTACTCCGTTTAATCGTTATAGTCCTTCTCCATAGAAACATTTATATGTATATATTATATTTTATTATCTATGTCCATACTATATATAAAATTGAATGTATGTTTATGTCCAAAAAGTATTTCCCACTTCCAGTTGACCTGGAGACTTGAAATTTTCCACAAAGGTAGGGTTTAGGGATCTTAGGGAAGTTACAAAAAGTTATCAGGGAAGAGAGTTATTTTAGATTTTCTTTTTTTTTCATGACTTCACTGTGTGTTTGGGTGGATATGAACGTAATTCAAAATATTTTTTTATGATTTTTTAAATATACTTTATATTATCGTGCCCACGCCGCCGATGTGAATATTTGGTGAGCATGCAAAGTTCCATTTGGTGAACATGAAAATGGCAGCGCACCCTGGGCCTTTGCTATATTATGTATCAAAATTCGAAATTTTATATATTTTGTTGAGCCCTACCTAACAACGTCGGGTGACTTTGCTAGTATATTATATTATAATAATAATAATAATAATCAATATATTGAAACGTCACTACTGTTGCTTAACAAGCACGAAATGCGACTGAGACTCGTCAATAATGATAACTCTATGATTGTTTGGATGCAGCGAAAACTAAATTGAGGTGGTTGGGATATATTTGACAACCTGACAGAGATCTTAAAAGTTCCTTTTCAGGATACATAAAGATTCGTGCCAACGATGATTCTTCTAAGAGTATGGTAAAGGCAGGTAAAGGTCTAGTTATTTTTTTGATGTTATGAAAGGAATCGCTATGGACCCACACGGGGTCTAGGATTGTTATAGCAGTTGATTGCTGTATCTTATCCCTTTTAAAATTAAACTAAAATATAAACTACATTTTCTTCCTTACTTCCTTCTTTCTTCGTGTGCTTTATCACTTTATCAGCTGCAGCTCGAAGCACAGATTTTGCAATCAACCATCATGTCACTTCAATTTTGCTTTCTAGAATATTTTTGATTAGCTCATATTTCTCTTGGATGCTGAACTATATACCATAAATATTAAAATTTTCTGGATTTAATAATGTCTATAATTGCCTTCTTTTTCATTAGCCACAATAATATTTTTTTATTAGTCATTCTCTCCGTTCAACTGATTTTCCACATATCTATTTTATATAAGTATCCTATAAGCGACCTATATGATATTTTTATTATTACTATATTGTTAAGCGATATGAGCTGACCGGAATATACTTCGCAACCCCACTACATTGACAGAACACCACCAATCTGTCATCCTTGATTATGATTTTTGAAAAAAAAAAAATTTCCATTACCTTCCTCATCCTATAATATACCGTTGACAAATAAATCAATATTGTTCATATATATATATTTATTAACAATTTATATTAATTTATACTAATTAAATTATTTAAGCTTTTAGTTTTATAAAAGTATACCATATTTAAAATTATTTGCTTAATTAAATATTTGTTACCTCAACCTGATGTTGAATTATCACCAAAACAAAATAATTCCATCTCATGATGATTTTCTCACATTTTATGTATAAATTTTTTAACACATTTTAAAATAAGCAAATTATTTAAATTTATTTTAACTTATTTGTATATATATATATATATATATATATATATATATATACAACTATATCACTATTAGTAAAAAAATTTTTATTTCTTCTTTATTATTAATTAGGGAATAGCTAATTAAATGATACGTATATATACAATTTGTACGGGTTGTACCAGTTAACATGTTCTTAATAATTTTAATTTGACAACCACGTAATATATAATATATATATGTATGTATGAATGTATATAATTGCTCCAATAAAATTATATCAAAAAACTTGAAATACATTTTTGTTTTATTATTAAATATTATAATTAATTATTTATTAATTAAATTGTTAGTTTGTAATTTGTAAGAGATGTGAATTGTTTTTTATTAAAATTTTACAGTTTTAGAATCAAAAACAAGTTTGTTTTTATTATTTTGTTATATACCACGAATATTAGTTTTTGTGGCCTACATTTAATTTTGAGTTAGAATTTTATTAATTTTTTATTTTTGTTATATTTTTAAATTATTATAAATTTAAATATAACAAATTAAATTAAAAATTTATAAATATATGAAATTAATAAATTAAAAATAATTCTCACGGTTTTATAATGAGTAAAAAAATATATTTCGAACTCAACATTTTGTATACTCTTGTAGATAATGTAGTTGAGTTTATTATGCTTAGTGCATTTATAAATTTATAGTCTTAGTAAGAAAATTTATGTAATTAATATACTTAATATATAATAAATTTAATCTGTAAAGATTGAAGAAAACGGTACAAATTTGTCGTCCAAAATTAAAACCGCTTAACTCAATTTTAATAATTTTAAGAAAATGAAGTTGAAGCATTTGTATATTTAGCCATTCTTATTGTAAGAAAAATAGATAAATAAATAATATTTTGTTTAAACATCAGTAAACACACATACATAAAAACTTTAAAAATACACCCTGGAAACACACTCATCAAGAGGTATTGATAAATTCATTGATTTTATTTGATGAGCGATTAGATGAAAGTGATGATGAATTTTTTTCTTGCGACGGAACTAAACTCGTTTATATATTTTGATTGTGTATATAATGAGTCTTTGTATGAGTGAATGCACTGTGCTCATTAATTAATAGTGATGAGTTATAGTCGATGCACTTTACTCATTAATGAATATAGTAATGAGTGATGTAATTAGTCGATTCACTGTACTCATAATGAATATAGTGATGAGTTATGTAATGAGTCGACGCACCTGTACTCAATAATGAGGTAATGTATTACATTCATCAAGAGTGAATTGAATTATGAGGTTATGATTAAATTAAAAATTAAATTAAAAAAATAACTAAAATCGTATTTTATTTTATTTATAATTATATTTTACAAAAAATTGAAATATAACTATCATTTGTAAACAATTTACCTTTCCCAATATATATTTTTGAATCGTTTTATTTTTTTTTAATGTCTTTTTTCATGATTTCTAAATGTTCATTTGCGTTATTTAATTTTTGTATATTTTATTTAAAGTCGATTGTTCCGAATTTGAAGTACTGTCACGCTGGGTGGGTATTATAGTTTGGCTTAATAATAGAAAATTAAAATTATTTGTGAGTAAAATTATTGCAGAAAAATAACTTACATTTAGATTATGGTATACTCTATTTTTTTTATTTTGAAATAATTTATAACCTATATAGCATTCTTAATCAAAACTTATACTTAATAATATAATTTAAATGTACTTACCCATATTAAAATATTAACAATGTTTTTATAAATCTTTAAATTATTTTTAATTGTTCCGCACTTTAAAAGTAAAATCTTCTTCAATTTTTTAAATTTTGCACTGACGTAAATTTTTAATTTTATATTAATTTTTGTGTGTCAATAATATTTTATGAGTAACAACGATATTTACGATATCGTAATAAAAAACAACGATAGCATACAAAAGAAAAACGATAGCATACAAAAGAAAAACGATAGCATTTATGAATTTTTGTATGAACAATGAATTGAAAAATATTGATGGTCCATTAGATGAGCTAAATAATGAACTCATCAGTGAATTCATTAGGTTTAAATGGTTTTCGGAAGAGTATATAAAATATGCATTGACTACCAACAATTAGAATTACAAGTGTATTAATTTATATAATAAATCCACTGTCCCTTCGCTAAAATTTTTAAAAAAGTGATGAGCGCAGTCTGCCAGAGATTATAATTCGTATTAATATGTTTCAAGCTATTTATATTGATGGAATCATATTAACGAACACCCACGATGATCCACATGAAGTATTAGGTTTGACACGTCGTGTTCGATTTGTCGCGCTCAGAACTAATAAAGACAAGCGCCAATTGTGTTTTTGCGAACAGTAATTAATTAACAGCAATTGTCAACACATAAAACAGTTCTGTTAACATAGAAATTCAAATTGGATCACCTATTTATTGTCAACTCAACATTATTAAACAATCTATACTATGAACACATTAAACTAAAATCATTTCAAAAAAAAATTTCTTGATTATAAAATTATCAGTACTTCTTTAAATTAAATTAATGTATATATATAATATATCCCTCTAAAAGAATTTTAAAAATTTTTCCATTTTCTGAAATTTTTCACATCAAAAATCTTCTTAATGTCAACTACTTTTAAACTACTGATAGGATTTGATTGCACATCATCAGCTTTTTACTTTGTATGACCGCAATAAATAGTCTACTTGGGCGACATTCAAACCATATCCATTCTTTCTATACATATATACTATAATAATAATAATATTGATCTATCTCTATAAATATAATCATTTCATCACTTTATATAGGTACATCACTATCAACATCATTGTCATCGTCAGAGCATTTTCAACCAATTCAACCAAAATCAAATTAGAGTCTACCTCTTTGGTAATTTTACTTTGTATATAATTTAAAGGTGAATAAAGGTGTATATATAAACATAAATATATCTTGTTATCAGAATTGGTTTTTTTTTGTTTTGTTCTTATTTTTTTAATTCTTTTCAATTTAAAATTTATTTTCGATTATCACATTAAAAAATTAAAAGAAGTAAAAACAGAAAAAAAAGATTTGTAATTTGAATATTTTGAAGGGGCAATTTAAGAGAAAATCGATTAGACAAGCAAATCAAGTTATTGTAAATTAAAGAGTAAATTCGAATTGAGTTGTTCATTAAAAATAGGTAATAGTTCCGAGAAGCTTTTAAATTCGATTTTAGTTGGGATACATATTGGGACAATTGAATTTTTCAGTAAATAACTGATGTATCAAATTTTAGCAATAACATGAAAATTAGAATAAATCCATTTCAAAATTTGAAGAAAATCGGATGGAAAAATTTTTCGGAACTGCTGCTTTAAAATATTTAAAAAAATTTAATTTTGAATTTCTTGAAGATTGTGAAATGATATACTAGTAGAGTTCTAAGCATTTTTTGTAGTTCTGCTTAATGTTTTTTTTTATTGTCTCAAAACACCATATTTTGTTAACGTAAAATACAATGGACCTGTTTCTATAAGTATTCATAATGATAGCTTTAGCATACGTTTCCTACACTCTTTCACCAGCAAACAAATTTTGTGGAGTGGTCATTTTCTGTATTGGTTTGTTGACAAAAGGGTAAGCTTGTTGTCAAAAATAGTCGTGAAAACAAACTTAACACATGAGTCATACGAGCTCAGTTAGTCTCATTGTACTATTTACAAAAGAAAATTTCTAAAATATTTCCCTAGCTATACACTTTTCGAGACCCAACATTAATTAATTGTATATGTTGAGTAATACATGAGCAAAATTTATTTTTTAGTATCTATCAGATATAACTCTAGTAATGTTTCACTAATTTTATTTAATTTCTTCATCGATTTTGGTTATTACTTCTTCAAGATTTTATCTCCATCATTTATATTTTGGTTTCTAAGGTCTTAGGCTCTTGGGCCCTGACGTTCTAAGGTTTCAAATTCTTCTATTTTGCTAATTGGTCTTTGATTCAAAAAATATTTACTCTTCACTGTTTTGTTTAGTATCACTGATTACTTAAATGTTAGAGTAATGATATTGAACCAGCGACTTAAATGACCCTTAATATACTAACAAAAAGCCTTCCAAAATTTTTCCAAAATCTTCTCTTTTTCATTGTTTCTGGTTCTAAATTTATTGCTTTAACTTTAACATATCTTTACTTCTATTGCTTTAACAGCTCCTTCTGTGACATTTAACGAATTTAGTGGTGACTGATGGTGGCGTATTTCTATACCAAGTTTATTACCGGGCATGCCAAGAGCTTTCTAATGGCTTCAATTTCAATATGTATATATGATGGCCATTCAATTAATAATGTTTTACTAGTGGCATTTCTTTACCACTTTTATGACAGGAAAGCGAATAGTTTTCCTAATAACATGGCTTTCATTTCTATACATAGCATAGTTAAATATATTATTATTAAACTCAGTAACTATAAAAATGCTTTTAAAAATTCCGTTATATATTTCCGCTTTAAAATATATTTCACTATCACTATATATTTTCATTATGTAACTATAAGACTATGTAACTAATTCAACCATAAATTAGTCATTATTTTCGACTGTGGAAAAAGTAATAGAGCTGAGCTTAACATCTTCGAAGTTCAAAGCTGCCTATTTTAGCGCAAAACTACTCCATTTAACCCCACATTTATTTTTGCGGGTATACGTATTCAGCAAACTTAACACTTGAATATTCTGAGCATGCAGGTAAACAAGAAAATGATATGGAATGATCATATCTTTGATAGAGCCAAAAATCCTGCGAGGAATTTTGGTTTTGTGAGTCGCTTCAAAATGTATTTTTTGCACAATTTTCTAAACAATTTTTAAAAGCATGCCAATTTTCAAAAGCATCATTTCGGCAACCCTAGTGTGACATCCTCGCTTGTACCACTTGAAAATCGTCGTATTGTTGGAACATTTGAACTATCTCATAGATATCTCGAAAGTTTAGGCACTTGTTTAGACGAAATAAAAACCTTAACGCCACCTTTTAAACAAGAAAAGCATAAAGTACCCACACTAATCACAGTGCAAATTCCTAGGTAGCTCAAAACTGATTATGGAATTTCGTTTGTTGTCAATAAAAGCTCAAGACACATATTAAACAATTTATTTTGTCCCTACCGATCAAAGGCACATTTTTTTATCCCCAATCTTCAATTAGTCCAAGCTTTTTCTTCTTCAGCTGCATATCCACTACTGGATGTCTGCGATCAGATTTCTGAAGCTGTCTCTATCCTGCGCTGCGTGCATTAGTTCTCCCACCATTTGGAGGACTATCCATTGCCTGAAAAAATGCTTAACCATATACCAAAAGAAATACAAAAATATTTTATTTTATTGAGAACTAACAGCTTTTACCAAATTTAAGCTCAGAATTAAAAAAAAATAAAAATCTGGGCTAATTCGGGTTCATACCACTTACTTTTACTCCAATATTTGTGTTTTGCAAATTGTTTCCTCAAATATTCCCAAGCAGTGTATTTTTGTATGAAGGTGTCGTTTTAAGACCAAATTTTGGACTTTAAAGAGTTTATTTGAATTCAAATTCAATTCAAAATCATAATTTTAGATTAGAAAATCATCTTTAAAATCTTCGACCCAATTATTTATCAAAATTATGATGATTACCCCAAAATCAAAATAAAACAAAATTAAGAGTAACAAAAAAAGTAAAACAAAAACAAAAGCGCTAACATCAAGTAGAATAAACGGGCGGCATTTTATGTCATCCCACAAAAGACACACATTAGGAGTCCCCCGAATATCTTTCACACCTTATCATTTTAATTTTTGTTTTTTTTTTACTTTATATTTTTGTTTTTTATTTTAATTTCTATACCTTAAGAGATCAAACAGAATTGACGCTCTCTTTAAATAAAATTAAAAAAAAAAACCTTGAGAAGATTTGAATTGTATTTTTTGTTTGTTTTTTTTTTATTGTTTTTGTGATTAAAAAACGCGCTAAGAAAAGTGTTTATTGCCATTTTATGTCTGCTACCATTAATACCTTCATCTGTGGTCGCCAGGCACCTCATATCTTTTATCAATATTGATGCGGCAGCGCATTACTGTGATGTGATCCTTTTAAGTGATTTTCTTTTTTCTTTTTGTTTTTGTTTTTATGTTTTTTTTTTTTTTATTATAAAATTAAAATTACAGTTGCAGCTTTAGAATGTGATTTCAATGTCCAATTGTTATATTTTTGTTTTTTATTGTTTTTTGTTTTTGTTTTTTTTATTCGTTGATATGATATGAGTGTTTATTGAGTTTAGATTTTTCAACACTCTTAGAATGGTTTGAGTCATTCTGATTGTAATTTTGTCTTTTTTTTTCTCAGAGATACTCTGGTTGTTTTTGTTTTTGTTTTTTTTTTTGGTTTAGTTTGGAAAGTTTTTTATCACACTCTTATCAACTTAATTTTCATTGTTTTACGAGTTTTAAGAATCGAAGGTATATACAATAAAGAGGAACAACCATTTGAATAGAGTGATAGAGGTTGATTCTATACAGTGGTTGGTTACATGTAAGATGTACATTTTTTGAATTTATTCTCAGTTATCTTATCTTTACAGAGAAGAAATCCTTTCCCTTTTTAAGAGAACTTAACATATTTTTGATTTGGTTTAATACCAGAGGTGAAAAACCTAAACAAATTTTATGGTGTAATTTTTGAGTGTGTATAAAGTAAAAATGTGACTAAACAAAATTTCTGTTGAGAGAATGTGGTGTCTGAATTTGTTTAAATATCTTAGCAGAAAACGAGGATGTTCAAAAAATACCTGTAGATGTAGAAGATCGATGAAGAGAGAAATCGCATTAAACATGACAATTATACCCTCAATTTCAGCTTTCACTAATGCTGTTCCTTAAAATAGGACTTTCTGTTTTTTCTTGTATGGGTTTAAATTCAGATCGTGTCGGGTAATTGTTCCTACTAATCCTGTATTCCTAATCCACTTTTATTTATTTATTTTTTTTTTCTTTATTTCAATTTCAATACAATTTACTTAATCTAGTCTTAAACTATATAATTAAATAAATAAATCAATGTTTTGTGATTCTAGCCTGAGCTAATTATTACTGGTAATTAATACTGGTCTAATTATTTTCTAAAACAATTTTACGAACACGAATTAAAGTCGCACATAATTTAATACGGTGTTGATGTGCGATCGAAATATTCGTTTTGACTCTATTATTTTCGCCTCTGAAATCTGAACCATATATACTAATTTGTTTGATTGCCTTCTGCTTTGTAATAAAACATAGTTGTGCTTGGCCTTATAATTTTGTTTGTTTACTTTTTTAATAGCTTATGTAATCTATGAACTGTAAGGATTGAAATGGTGTGTCTTACATCGAGGACAGGTGACAAATTCCGTTTACGTGTTTCAGAGAGTAATTAGCTGCATTTTATCACCCATATTGTTCTTAGTAGTAATATGGATGATAAGATATGCCTGTTCGTTCAGTAGATTTAAAACAGAATCGGAGAGAACTGTTTTGAACAATGACAATTAAATGTCAAACACTTTAAAATTACTTAGAACAGAAAAATCAACACTTTTTTTTTAATGATTTTTGAATTTTTTGTTCTAATTTTTATTTACTCTTATTACCTGTCAAAATTTGCAATTAAATCATCATCAATCACATTTCTATTATCTGTCAAAATTTGCAAACAAAAAAAAGTTGTCCAAAATTGTTGTCCAAAATTAAGAATTTCCAATGCAAGTGTAAAATCTGTTCTCTTCAGTTCCGTAAGATCTGTTCGGTAAATATTACTAGGAAACTTCAAGCGTACATCAATAAATGCTTTCGGCATTTCCAACAGAATCTGTTGCAAAAAACAAATCAAAAAAAATTTACGTGGTAATCCGACAAAGCAAATTGCATCGGATCGGGCACACTCTGAAGAAACCTGACAAAAGCATCGTGAAGCAATATTTCGAATGAAATCCTCAGTATATACGGAGCTGAAAAAAAACATGGAAAACA
Source organism: Argyra leucocephala (assembly GCA_963942445.1). Lineage (NCBI taxonomy): Eukaryota > Metazoa > Arthropoda > Insecta > Diptera > Dolichopodidae > Argyra > Argyra leucocephala. Next base: position 28,638,567 of record OZ012679.1, on the reverse strand, counting down.
ACAGTCTTAATCGAAGCAAATATGCCAACAAAAAACGTGGTCACAATTGAAAAGATTATCTGGAGATTGGATGATGGAAAGATTTTATTTCAGCACTATTTCCCCGGATGAGATTACAGAACAATGATGATGAGGGATTGAAATAAAGACTTATAAATAAATAAAGAAAAAAAAGGTGTTTATAACGAAAGCTTGCTACACATTTGGTTGTGCAATATATTATTATACAGTATAGGGTTAGTAAAACACTTGCACCAGCATCAAAATGTAGACAAGCAGTGGAAAAAGGCACAAAATGCTTTTTTCATGCCTTGTCAAAAATGATTTAACGATAAAACTATAAATAATAAAGTCAAAATTTTAGCTTATCCAGCACCTTAGTATAGGCCAACTATTTCATATGCTGAAGCTGGACCAATTTGGTTAAATATTAGTGCAAGCCAGATGGAAAAATCTGAGAATTTGAAAGGGAATGCATTTGAGTCTGCGTAACCCACGTAACAATTTTGTATGCTATAAGACTCTTGCGCACTCTCATAACACTATTATAAACACTCTTAAAGCAGTATTGGTGTTAATTTGAGTGTGGACCAATTGCCGTAATATTGTTTACATATGTATTAGCTAGCGTATATGTTTTTATTTTGAAATGAAATTCATTTGAAATAATTTATGTTATGCGAGAGTGAGATATGTATTATTTTTTATTTAAAAAAAAATAATTTTATTTTAAAAAAATAATTTTATAGAGTTTATATTTATTTCATGGGAAAGGGAGATAGATATTAATTTCATATTTTTATATTTGTATGTGAATGATTTCTAATACATACCTATAAAAAATGTCTTACTAATAAATAATATTTTGCGATTAAGAATAATTGTATTAATATTTATAAATATTGAGACCAAAATGCAAAATTTGAGAGTGATAGAAATGTCATTGATATATTTATTATAATAATACCCTTAAATAAATAAAAGAAAATATATTTTTAAATTTCATCTTTAAAATGTTAAATAATGTACATTAATTAATGCATAACATCAAATTTAATATTTAAATAATTATTCGTTTAAGTAAAAATTATACTTTTGCGAAAATAATCCAAAATTTCAGTTTTTGTTTATTTAAAAAGAAAATTTGGTTTACCATGCTTGTTGAAAATAATGACCGTCGCAAAATATTTTATTCAAAAGCTCTACAGTAAGTTTATTAGTAACATTATAGGAATACAGTAAAATAATAACACTACTACTGCTATTCTAGCAATTATATTCTTATAACAAAAACTTTAACTCTTGTTATAGGATTACGCACTTTTAGACTTATAACAACATTACTGTAGCACAACATTGCTGAACATTCCATTATAACAACTCCCGCAACTGCTATATGAACATTTTTTAGCATTATTAAGCACATTATTACCATAAAAACATCATTATAACACATTTAGTGCTTATCGGTAGTCATATAGGAGTCTTATAGCACTAGTTTTTATAACAATAAAATGTCACGTGGGAAATCTATATATTAGAAAACCAGAAACGGATTACATACAAGCATTTTTACTCTAATAATAATCAATAAAAATTAAATCTATTAATTTCACTCTAATATATTAAGACTCGATATTTTTTTAATAAAAATTATTCGCAATCATCTTGAGAGATCTCTTAACACATTAGAAAATGGTCTAATATCACCATAATGAGGAGTACATTAAAAATACTTTAAAAACAGGGTTCATTGTGCCCCAACATTTTATTTATCTTGACTCTAAAGAATATATTCGAAGCATGTCCCTCTATTATATAACTATAATAACTAAGGGCTACAATAGAAACGCATTCCATAGTGATTAACTCGAATCTGCAACATTGTGGACTATAGAATATCCTTCGCATACCGAACAATTGATTATCAAACCACTGGATTTGTAATATTTCCCTACTTATCTATTTCCTTCTCTTTCATAATACACATTCAATCTTGTGTAGTAAGAAATTTTGTAATAACAAGGCCGCCAATGTCGCCAGAAATTGTCGACTTAATTTCTTTGAGTTGTTTTGTTTTTGTTGTTCTTTTTTTAAAGAAAAATAACGTAAATGGAAACCGAAATTATATTTGATGTACTTGTTATCTAAAATTGTTTTAACTACTGGGATTTAAAAGACAATAAGGGAGTTCTATTACTTGTTATTTTTGTTATTGTTGTTATTATTATTATTTTTCTTCTAAACTATTCTTGATCACAAGAATTTATATAATAAAAGAATAGTGTCCATGGGTATAGAATAGATATACATAATATTATGATCTATAAAAAGTGTGATGGCTTTTAGAGAATGATAGAAAAATATACAATTTAAAATTCAATAAAAATAATGGACATTCAGCTCAGCTACAGAGAGAGAGAAGTGTAATAAAAGTTTTTTTTTTATTTCATTTTTATTTTGTTTTGATTGCAAAAGTGAAATTTTATTTTAAATATGCCGCTCACTTACACAATCTATAATTTATTGAAGGTTGATGAAGAAAGGGCTTATATATATATACAAACTTTCTTTATTTTCGGTATTTTTTTAGGATTTAAACTTTCTAAAGGAGATTTTTGTGGATTTTATGTTTTTTTTTTTTGTGAGAGTTGTTTTGAGAAATTCTGTTAAGTTTGATGTGATGTGATTTGATGACTAAGACTTTAAAAATATCTTTGGGAATTATGTCGGCATTTTTTAAATTCGTTTTTCATCCCAGAAAGAATGTGTTATATATTTAGCACTTAAGGAATTCAAAGAAGTCTTTAAAACTCTGAAATTTAATTTAAATAAAATTGGAAAGAAATATTTGGATATTTTCACCTATATTCTCTTAGACGCATAGTATACTAAAGATGTAAAAAATCAGTTTATAGTTGAATATATATTTCCATACGACGGTGTAAGACCGATTATAAAATTTTTACTATATGTTCGTAGTGTATACTGGCAACTATTGGTTTTTTTCCCTTACGGATGTGGCTCTAATATGTAATATGTAGCTCTTTATGCGCTCCTCAAACACTCAACGTAGTCAACCCTTTTGATAAAGGTAAGTAGATTTGAGAGTTTTATCTTGCAGAAGTTTTCTGAGGTTATGTAGTGCATTTCCAACAGCCTGAGTTTCAGCCTTGCAAAAGCTAGGATATACCAGCCTACAACATGTGTGGAGAGACATTTCTTCCTCTTCTAGACAGTGCCTACAGGTTGGATCGTCACTTAGTGCTATAGTATACACATATGCTTATTAATGTGGTTATGACCATACTAAGTATGCCCACCATTTTCCAACAGTCCACAGTTTGCTCTATTGAGAGTTAGCAGTAATTTGGGTTATTTTGATGTTTATTCTTGGTGCATATATTTTGGAGACTCTGTGGTCTTCAATACGCTCCCAAAGAATGTTTGTTTCTCTCTTCAGGGTGTTTTCTATCGATAGTTCCAATATTACCAATAGATATACCAACTGCCGGTTCTGGTCCATAAATTTTGCCCGCCGATGATCTGCCTAGTTCGACAATCCTATATGGCGAGCTTTATTAACACATCCAATAAAGGACTATAAGCTACAGTCACATTTAGAGCCAAAAGTGCTCCCTTTCTAGCAACTTGCGTTTTAAAGCAATTAGCTCTTATCTAATGACGTCAAAGGTGGATTTAACTATATGATCAATTTCTATGATGACGAGCCTTCTACTTAAATGATGCAATATAATACTAAACGCAGCTAATAAATCTAATAAAATCTGATGTTTTTGCCACCTCCGTAAATGGACCTCTAATTCTGGAAAGATTATAAATAATGTACCGCAAGAATGTCGAGAGGTTCAACTTTCTTCAAATTTACAACTGGATCAAACAACAAAAACATTGGGTGTTAGTTGGAACTCTATACAGACATCCTAACATACACATACAGCGTAAACTTAAACATCAATGAACCTGCAATATCAAAAGAACTATTCTATCGCAAATAAATAAAATATTCAATGCTCTATAGGATTATTTGCTTCGACAATCATTCTTGCAAAGATAATTATGGAGAAGTTGTTGTTATTCGGCCTTAAATGGTATGATGATAAACTCCTAGATGGTCTAAAAATTTAATGGAACCACTATATGGGTAATTTGCAAGATATTTAACATGTCCTAATTAAAAGCACGGAATATCATTGCAGCATCTCTAATGCGGATTCATATATCATCACAAAAATTGATTCTCTAAATTGGTTGATTTTAGAATTCGAAATGAATATTTATAAAAATGTGGAATTATCATCATCTATTGGTTCTACAGCTCGGGGTGAGCCTTAACCTCGTTTCCGATTTTTATCTATTCTGTTTTATGTTGTGCAACTATCCTCCATTCGTTAACTGCACTCTTTGGACAATTGTCCTCGATTTCGTGATTTCTAACCATCTTGATTTTAGTCTATACCTCTTGCTCTAGTATTGTACAGTACTGATCCGTCTAATATTTTTTTTGGCATCGTTTGTTTATTCATCGTCATCAAGATGTCCTATACCAAAAACTAAAAAATATTATAAAATTTACTTTGGCACCGTAATTTTATCTGTTGATTATCTAATCCCGTTATTTGTTATTTAGATTATATTTTTTATCACAACACACAACTAAAAACTACATCGAACTTCAGAATTAGTGTAACTAAACTATAATAACTATCAGTATTCAGTATTATATCACTAAATTGATTTGATATAGTAAAATCAGTCAATAGTAATCATCATTATAGAATAGGTCCTTCAGTTCAACTAAAATTTATGATAAATGAGCGAAGGCAAGTAGTTAATCAATTGTATTTTCAAAATATTCCAAACTGAAAAATTGATATTTTTGACAGCAAATATTTTGCACTACATGTAGCCATCTTTTTGACAAATCTATTAGTTTCAACGGGCTTTATTGTAGCTTGATTTAGGTTCATTCCTTTATGATTATTTTTTATTAAGAATTCATTAAATATTTATAACATTTTATTAAATCTTATTCAATTTTCGAAATAAATTTTACATTATTGACAAAATTTATAAAATAGGGTTGGCACCAAACATATGTCATATATATTCATAATTCATTTAATGTGATGGTACAACTTCCGCGATTAAAAAAAATTTTTTTATAGACTTTTACAAAGTCGATTATGTATATTGAATATCAATAGACTTCCACGATTGACCCCTTAGGGGTTTATAATACATAAATTTTATCTGCTAGTGTCTTGTGACTTGAAGAGGTGAATAATGCCATTTGGTATGTATACGGCATTTAATTAAGCAATTTATTTGAAAATATATATATCTAAATCTATATACCTACATTATAGATTTTTGTTACCGAAGAAAATTAATTGCAACAAAAAAAAAATGTTTAAATTTTAATTAAAAGTATAAAAATAAAAAATAAATAGAAAAAAATAAATTCCTAATTAAATCTATAGAGATTTAATTTAAAAGTATGTACCTACCTACAGAAATTTAATTTAATTTTAATTTTTTTTTATTTATTTCCATCTTTGATTCTATAAAGTCCATATCGAACCAAAAGCAAAAATAAGCAAAAATATACGCATACAGAATAATTGTTCATAAAATATATTTAAAAAAAATAAAAAAAAAAAAAAAAATAAATTTAAAATACTTCGTTCCAAAACACTACTCATTACAACTACAGTCACATAACATTTACATTACATTACTAAAATACATGCCATTTAATTAATTTCACACATTACAACATCATTTGCGGTTTTTAAATTTGAATTTTTTTTTATTTTTGTTCTTTTAACAAATTTCTCAAGTTCCAGTGACGTTGGTTGAATTATTTTATTGTGCTGAAAATACACTTTACTTCATACCATCCATATCAAATCAATAGAAAATAAATTTAAAAAAAAAAAAAAATCCTAAACAATTTAATGTGAATGAATTTAAATTCAGGTGTGTTAATCTGAACAGGTAAAAAAATATTTCAATAAAAAAAAATAAACAAACAATAAAAAAAATAGAATCAGAGAGAGAAACTGCATATAATAAATATAATAATATCAATATGTATGTAGTACTAGTATCTACCATTGCAATTTCACATATCATACAATTATTGATATGTTTACATTCACATACACAACACACATACAAACATTCATGCATGCACTCACATGGTCATAAATTAATATTGAAATGAAATTTGAAAATATTTTTATAAAAATGAATCTGATTGGTTAATACGAAATGTTATACAGGTGGTTTAAAATTTATTACACATGTTAAGTTAACCTGTGAAATGAACATTTTTTTTGTTGTTTTTTTTTCTTTTCATGTATTTTGAAAGATTTGCAATTTTTTTTTTTTGTTTTTTATTTTAATGTTTTTTTTTTACATTATTTTGTTGTTTTATTTTGCAGCTTCTTTAAATTTTTATTTTTTTTTCTTCTCAAATATTGTGTCCATTTTGAGTGGATGATAATAATGTGAGACTGTAAGTAAAAAAAAAAATGTTGAAATGCGTGTTTTTGTTTTTATTTTTTTTTTTATTTTTCCTTTTAATTAAAAATTTAAATTATGAGAATGTATAACAGATTTATATAAATTTATGGACATTGAGGTGATATAAATATTATATGATGATACTTGTAAGTTTTCTGCACAAATGCGTTTTGCAGGTATGATGAAAATTGTTTAAAAAAAAAAATACAGAAATATGACCACATTTAAATATAGTTTTCCTAACCATTTTGTTAGTATTAATTTTTTATTGGGAATCTTAAAACTATAACAGTTATTTTGTATAGGTGACTGGTAATAAAAGTGATTGCACAATATTTATTTGTATAGATATGAATATATTTTTAGCACACCACCTTTATACACATATAATATAATACATATATAATTATATTTTTAGCAATTGAACACCATCTCAGTACACATATACCCCTCCGTACTTGAAGCTTACTTCGAGATCATATAAACACTGCTGGACTTGAAACTGGCTCGACTGAGGTCAATCGAAAATAAATTTCTAATGAACTTGAAATCTAGTCAATGTTTACATGTCAGACAAAATTCACAATTAAATCTAAATCTGATAATAGTCTGAAGAGTGTAAACACAGTCTGAAATCAGACTTTATTTGATGGGAAAACCATCATGGAAAAAAACCAAAAATGGAAAACCATCCTGACTCTTATCAGATTTTTAAAATTTAATGTGGCGCCAAAAACGTCATAGATAAATTTGACCCAAACATGACAGATTTTAGGTGGGTATTATAAAAAGTGCCCTGAATTATTTGCACATTTGGTCACTTTCGTATTGATCGGAGCACTAACAACTTCTTATTAATTCTATATCAAAATGCTGGATGGCGCAGTAGGTAGAAAGCTTGCATTTCAATCAAAAGGTCTCAGTTTCGATTCCCCACGAAAAAAAAATCCTTTATTCGTTTGTCGACCTGGCCCAGTACCCTTTGTTATTGGGATAAAATAAATAACAAAAATTTTTTTGTTTTTTTGTGAGTATAATCTGGTAACAATTTAATGGAGATATTCTATATTTGAGAAGGCTTAGTTTCTGACAATAACATTAGCTTTCCACATTTGATGATTTCAAAACCAGAAATTTTATAAATATCGAGCATTCACAAAACATTGTTGTAAAAACATTGTAGTACCTACCGTGAGGTTGCAGTAGCACACTTAAAAAAACACAAAAAGGTAATTCTACATAAGGTATAGAATTTTTTATAGACATCGTTTACGGTTTGGCACATATTTAGAAGAACTAAAAGCTCATACCTCTTAAGCAATTCCGTCGAGGCAAATGCCCATTCTTACACCGAGGAAATACCAAAGTAGTTCTAGAATGCTTATAAAAATTCGCCCATATGTGATTTTGCGACTAATGTTGTCACATGTGACTTCATTGTGTTTGGGAAATATATTTTACAACTACACAAAAAACATTATTTAATCGTCCAAATCATCTGTTCACTTAAAAAATTATTAATAAATAAATTTATATTAACGTGCAAAGTGAAAAAATGTCAGAGAAGCGGACTCGTCATTGGAGTTTTACCCTATATACATTTACACTGGAAAATTGTTAAAAAAAAATGTTGCCGGTATAAAGAAACCATCCCTGATATTTTAAAAATATACTTTATCAAAATATACATCCCAAACCAGTGTGAAAAATATTCCAATGTCATCAGACATAAATAATATTTACTGTGCTTGTTGTACAACACATTGTGTTCTCATATAAAATAAGAGTAATTTCATGTTGTCTCCATCTTAAGAGCCAATAAAATATTTTTTTTTACTACCTTATTTTATTTACTAAGGTAGAATATAATATAATAAGCAAATATTTTTTTCTGTGTAGATTTTGTCTTGAAGTAGTACACCCAATGTGGGTGCAGCCAGAAATGTACGTAATTAATTTCACCTTAAAATATCTCCTTAAAAATAAAAATTTTTTGAGTCTCCTTAGTTCCATACATGTTCATCAGTAGTCATTTATTATATTCTAATGACAAAGGATATTGGACTAATCGAAAAACCCATAACGTTTTTTGCTTCGTCGGGAATCGAATCTGAAGTCTTTCGATTTAAAGGCAGGCCTGTTAAAGAAAATCTAGAAATATTGCAATACAGAAATTTTTCTTTTCAAAAGAATTGGCAGCAAACTTATTGGTGTGTAACATGAAACGTCTCCTAGCTTTTTACTTGATTTGAGAATCAAGTATCTCTGACATCAACTCTGACAACATCTCTGATTCTTCAATTATCTCTGCTGACACAACAAAATATTAGATTTGTTCCGTAAACTGTACTAGAACGTTATAGAAATTTGTTCTAAGTGGTTCTAAAGTGTTTGACAGTTAATTGGCGTTGCCCAAAACTGTCCGATTCTTTTCTAGATCTACTTATTTTTTTTCCTCCAGATAGAAAAAAATCATCAAAACAGTCTTTTATTTCTGTTCTTGTACCGGGGACAAACGAAGTGAAGGACTGTGCCGACTTTAACGCTCTAAAAACTACCATCCTTTTATTAAAATTAAAACTAGTCCTTAAGACTCACCATTAATACAATTTTGGCTCTATATTATTTCAGATATCCATTAGGAATTATTGTAAGATAAAAGATTTTATCCTAACACAGTTCGAACGGTTTCGTCCGTTTGAGTTTTCTAACAAAGTTTTTACAGGTAGCTAAACGTGAAACTTCGACATTGACATGTTAAGGGAGACGAATTTTATGGCGTACAGCCAATTTTTTTATTTCGCTTTATGAGAGGAGCCCTGAGATCTCTATGAATATCAAAATTGCGAACAAACCATGGGGCATTGACAATGTTTCGCAATACTTTGTTTTGGAACGTTTGGATAGTTTGAATATGTACTTGTTTACCATAACCCCATATTTGAATACCGTATGCCCAGACTGGCTTTAATATCTGATTGTAGATTAAAACTTTGTTATATGTCGAAAGCGTAGATGTTCGCCCAATTACCCAATACAAATGTTTGTATTTTAGATCCAGTTCTAGTTTTTTTTTCTTAACGTATTCTTTCCATCTAAGCTTTGCGTCAAGCTTCATACCAAGATATTTTGCAGAACATTGTTTAATTTTCCTGGAATGTACACTTAAGAAAAAGTTATTGTATGTAATACAAGAGATTATGCATATAGGTCCAGTGAAAATTTATTTTAAAATACAACACATTGCTTACATTAAAATTTTTAATGCACTCTGAAATACAGTTTTATGCAGCATTTACAACATCAAAATATAATGCACCTAGAAATGAAAATTCAATCTTGCTGGCATTAAAAAATGATCCACATAGAAATTAAAATTAAACATTTACTACGTTAAATTCTGATGCACCTAGATGCTATGCAGTGAAAATTATATCTCAAAATAAAATCCAAAAAACGAATAAAACTAAGTATATTGAAATTTCAAATTATTTTTAATTTATTTAATAGTAAGTTATTGAAAAACATTATTATTATTTAATTATATAAGATTAATATTGTAACTTAATACATATTTGTAAAGTTAATGTGCGTGAATTTTGCTTCATTCAGTTTAATTCTGCATCTTTTGCACCAAATGGAGATTTTGTTATTGGTTTGTTGCAATTTATTCATAGCTTTATTTATATTTTTACCGACTGCTAATGGCTATATTAGTCATCATGTTAGTGTCATCTGCAAAAGTGGCTACCGTTGCATTTTCAATCTCTGGAATATCACTAGTGTATAGTAAATATAGTATGGGGCCCAGTATACTACCCTGTGGTACTCCTGCGTTAATATTTTGTAGAGTAGAGTAATCGTCTCCTTGTTTAATTTTATCTACTTATAAAAAACTTATTATCACACTTATAATGCTTATCAGTGAGTGAACTATAATTAATTAGCTATATAGTTATATAAATCAATTTTTTAGAATTCTGTAATCGTTTCGATTTCAGACTCTCTCCACCATTCATTGAACATTTATTATTTAGTTTCTATCATATTTGTTTTAAAATCAATATTCTACCAAATACAATTACTGCTTCGAAATACTTCATTTTTTATTTTTTTTTATTTTTTTTTTTAACTTTTAATTATTCATCGGTAACGAATAAAAATAAAGTTTAAATCTAACTTCAAAGGTAGGTACCGAACTATAGGAAAAACAAATAAAAAAAAAAACGATTTCAAAACATTACCGACCACAGCATAAATGTTATTAACTGGGCCACTCTCTATTAAATAGAACAATAAAGTAATTACAGGTATGTATGAAGATTTTTGAATAATTGAGAAAATTTTAAATCCATACTCAAAACTTATTCAGAGTTCTTTTGTATAATGTTAAGTTAAGTATGGTATAGTCCTTAATAACAATATTGCAGAGAAACTACTGAAAAAAATTAACATGAAACATTGATGGAATTAACCAACCCACAATAAACAATGGTCTTATTTTAAATACCCATTCAGTGTAAAGAAATTGCAACCGAAATAAGGAGCCGATCATTATTTTTTTTAACTAACCTCAATTTACACTATCTTTTCTCTTCTCTTCTACAAATCTTAATCCTAATCGTCTCTTTTATTTTTTAAGGATTAAGAAAATCTTTCTTTAATATTATACAAAAAAAAAAAAAAAGAAAAAAAAAACAATTTCATAAAATATCCTTTATTTTAATACAATATAAAAAACGATTAAAACAATACCCTCTTGAACTGAACAAAGGTGCCTGCCTATAGGTGATTTTCTTTTTCTTATTTTATTGTCTCAGAAAAAACATTTACAAAGTTCACTTCATTTATGATAAAATAAAAAACAAAAAAAAAAAACAAATTACACCGACTTAAAATTACTTTAAGGACATCTCTTTACACAATACCGGTAAAATTATTTAATTTCACCTTCTTTGAAAAAATTTTAATTTTTGAATGCATATGTGGGCAAGAAAAGATATTTAGAAGAAAAATAAAATTATTTTTAGCTAAAATTAGGTCAATCCTTTTTAATCCTGGATTGAACTAAAAACAAAAAACTATATTCTAAACTGCATCTTTCCATCATCATGTTATTGTTTTAAAATGTGACAATTTCATAATCCCAAATTCACATTGTTGTGTTTTTGTAATTTTATGATACTTTTTTTGTTTGTGTCAATAAATTGGAAATTGTGAATATTCAAAAAATTGTGTTAGATAAGAAAATTATATGCATACATTACTTATATATTTGATTAATATATACATACATACTAGTGAATCCCCTGTGCAATTGCACAAAAGTAATTCTTTCAGACACAATTTTATATAAAATAAAATATTTGTTTTGGTATAATTGTAGTTGTTTTCTGAATCGCTTGATTATTGAATATTTATACTTTAATGAAATCATTATACTTTGATCTAATTCTTAACACAACACACCACTTAACACAATAAAAACCCATTTCTCAAGATTGATAAATTTGTGTTTTCGCATAAGATATCAAAGTGGGTTTTAGGATTTTTTTATATATTCTGAAGCGTATTTAAACAATTAATTCAACAGATTTGGTTCATTATCAAAAAATATTCGTCAGTTTTATAGACAGCCATTAATTAAATAAAAACAAAAAAAAACACTAAACTAAGATAGTGTACTGCTGTACCAAAAATTAGGGAAAAAAAATTGATAAGAAGTAGACAATGTTATTAATTGTTTATGCCATCTTGTAGATGTAGATATTATTGTATGTGCCAAACCCTTGAACAATTACAATGCCAATTGTTCAGTCTGGAAATTATAAAAATAAACAATATTTTAATGTGCTTGTATTTTATTTATCACATATTTTTTTACTTCATTAATGAACAAATTTTTGTGTACTATTATATTATATATTTATAACAGAGCGTTAACTATTCATTTTTAAATATTTGACAATCCCATGATTCAATGTTAGCGGCGGATTAACAATTTGTGGGGCCTGAAGCCAGGGTTGCCAGTTTTTCTAAATGACATATCGGGATTTTAGTAGAAAAAATAAAAAAAAAAAAATTTAACTACATATTTAAAACAAAAACTCAGTATTTCAATTCAAATTTATAGAGTCAGCGGCACATTCTTTTTTAATTATTTAATTAAATCACATTTAATATTAAAAAAATTAACATTTGTCATAATAAAAAAACCATAAATATAATAAAATAAAAATTGCATCGAGTTCTTTGGCAACAAAAAAAGAAAATTAAAAAACTAAATAAATTTCATCTGAAAACTAATTATATTTGATTTGAGGCGCTTTTTTTTAATATTCCTTGAGCATTTTCAGTCTTTAAAAAAACTTAAAATTCTCTGCAGCTCATTTTATAGTTCTCCTTCACCCTCAATTCGGCTTCTAAATTTTGAATAAGTAATTTATTCCTCTCTTTACGCCAAGCGGTAGTCATCAAACTGAATATTCTTTCAGATGTGGCATTCGAATGGGGAATTGAAAAAATGCTAACGATTTTATATATATTTTCAGTATTCTCGTTTAATTTAAAAAAATCAATCCATTTTTCGTTAGAAGATAGATTAGCATTTTCGCCTAGTATATAGGAATTTAATTTATGTAATTCTTCAAATAATAAATCTTCATTTACAGAAGCAATATTAAATTCTTTAATTATTTTTGCAATAGTGTTAAATTCTATAGCTTCATTCAAACGCAATGGTTTAAGCAAGCTTAACTTATTATTATCGCCAAAATCAAACCATTTTTCTAGATAACTTATGGCAACATCAAAAAATAAGTTAGTGTCTGCTTGGAATCTGTTTACTGCAGAATCATTATCACATTTCAACAATTCTGTTCTTGCGATCGAACCAAAAAATTGTTGTTTTTTTCTATCAATAAGTGATTGGTGCACTTCGTCCATTATATCATATAAATCCAATACAAGAATGGAATTACTTTGCAATTTTTTAAGAGATGGCTGAAAAATGGTACAGGTCGTCGTTGAAAAAATTTTTAAGTACCTGTGATATTGAATTTTGAGATAAAAAGTACGATTTTATCGGTTCAAAATTAGCGATTAGTCTCTCAACAGCTGGAAGAAGACTAAGACATCTAGTTGGTACGTGGCGTAATATTTCAGTCCATTCAATTTCAGCCCATTCAAAGAATTGTTTCAATATGGTTGTTCTCTTTGTAGATGAACTGAACTCATATAAATTTTCATCACAATTGAATCTATGTCAATTTTGAGTTGATTTGTCGCCTTTTTACAAGTATTATGCAGGATATGGCTGTTACATCCAACCGGTATTATGTTACAATTTTTTTTTTTAGTTCCGTAAAAACACTTTGGTTTTTCCCAAAATTTACTACCCCATTATCAGCACAAAACGACGACACATTTTTCATATTCGGGCCATTCTGTTCAATTTTTATTTTGATTGACTCAGCAATATTCCGAGATAATTCATTATCTAAAGCATAAAATGTAAGTAGTACATTTTGTACTCCTTTTTGCTTAGTAAAGTATCTCAGAATAATAGGAAAAGTTTTAATATTACCTTTGTTTGAGGCATCAGTACAAATAGAAAATGGAACGTTGCCACTTAAATGTTCTAAAATAAATTTTATTGATTTTGATGCGAGCACATTAGAAACGATTTTAGACATTTTTGTCCTACCGCATCTATATTTTTGTGCTATATTTGAATCACCGAACATCGAAGGAAATAATGATCCTGCGCAATCACTAGAAATATAACTATGGGAGTGCATAACGGTGTGATATGTAAAAGCAACCTCAGATACGATAACTTGCTCATCATCTTTACTTGTTGTACTGCTGAAGAATTTTGTAAGTTTTGTTGAACTAGATGAAGATTGCATATTCGATTTATGGCAAACAGTTCTAATATGTTTTATTAAATCATTTTCACCGTCATGTCCAATTGAAATTTTTAATTTATTGCAAATTGTGCATGTAATGTGATGTTCTCCACATTGTCGCACCCACTCATATTTCCTCCATTCCTGATTAAATTTGACCATTTGTTTTACATTTTTTCTCCTATTACTGTTTTCTTCACTTTCATATTCACCGTAATTTATAAAATATCCGAGTTACAAATTTTAAAAACGAACCGTAAGTGTGTTGACCAAAAATGTCAATAATTAATAAGAAAAAAACTATAGATAAGATTTCAATATTAACTTGTTGCGACCACTTTCATATTAATGTCTTAAGCGACAACTGCAATTCGCAATACTGATATGACAAGTGAAACAAAATATTTATAAACATTGGAATTGGAATATGTATTCATTTGAGATTAAAATGAAAAACGATTTTTTTTTAATTATGAAAATAATTTTTTTTTTCTGTTAAAAACAAATTTAGTGGGTGATTTTTGGACAATCGGGAATTAGCGATTACATATCGGGAATCGGGAATATAGTTTCAATATCGAGAATTTCCCGCCGAAATCGGGACACCTGGCAACCCTGCCTGAAACTAAGAATATTTGTGGGCCCCAAAATCGACCAAACCAAATTATAAGTAAAATGTAAAGAAAAGTATAAAAATAAAATTTAAATTTCATTTTAATTAATTTTATGTGACCAAATAAAAAAAAACAATATAGTATGAACAAAACAAAATAAAAATAATAAACAAAAAAATAAAAATTTAATTAAATTTTTTGTTTCCGGCATTTTTCATTGCAGAAAATTCTCTTGTTGCTTCATCATAAGACACTGATTTGGTTATGTCATTTTCAATTGACAAAATTGAAAGATAATTAAGTCTTTCTTCCACCACTGTGGTATAATATTTATTTTTAATAAATGTCCATTTTGGAAAGGCTCTTTCGGCCTCACAACTGGTTATTAGTAGAGTTAGAAACATCTTTAATATCGTACCTACATAGGTTTGTAAAAACATCTATCAAATTTCTCTCGAATATTAATTTTAGCATAATGGAACATTTTGTTCGATCTTCTTTTGTAATTTTAAGATATTCTCTAAATTGTGTAAATTCGTTAACTATATCATTATTGTAAAAAGAAAGGAAAAACTTAATGCTTTCCATGTCAATTTCAGAATTAATATTTTTTCCCATATTTAAAAGAAATTTAAATCTGCTATTTATTTGCTTTTCGATAATTCGGCAGTTAAACAATCGAATAATACATTGAATACCTCTATCCGAAACTTATCCCTGCCATTAAGTACATCAGTACCCCTTTCACGATTCGAAAATTTTTTTGTCCTTATACCCGTTTGCTTAAATCATTATAATTTTCCATAATTTCTTTACTCAAGTTTTTAGCGGTTACTTTGTATTCAGCCATTTTTTGTTTTAAATTTTCCCGAAATTGTTTTACAAATAATTCTAATGTAAGAATTAGGTAAGTCATAACCTTCAGAATGTCAAAATTGCATTCCAAGTTTTATTAATTTTTTTAATAAAATAATTCCTTCTCTTTTACAATCAAGTTTTTCTTCGCTTTCTTCATAAATTTATTTAAGAGTTTTCAGAATATCCCTGTAGCCATTTTTCAATGCTTTAACTGATTCATGATGCATTGACCATCTTGTAATACTTAAACTTTTTAAAGAAAATTGTAATTTAACATATTTCTTCAAAAAGTCCCACCTTTACGGCGATGCAGAAAAAATACGAATAATCGTTGCAAAATCCCAAAATAATCAATAATTAGAGTTACTATTCTAACTGCCCCTACCAAATTTAGAGAATGCACAATGTACAAAATAGATTTTTATTAATCTCCGTTAAACGTGCGGTATATTTTCCGCTCATATTTGCTGCGTTTGAGATTTTCGAGTATCGAAATATACATTTTTTTCCGCGCCTGTTCAATGCCGTAAAATATACAATTGTATATTCATATTGTATATTAATTATTACTTCTATTTTTTATTTTTGGTTTGTTGGTATTCAATTTTAAATGTTTTTTTTTTTCATTTTTGGTATGTGGAATGTCTAACTATTTTAAATGTTTTAAGTATATTCACCACCCTTTTGCATATTTTTATTTTTGGCTAAAATTTTTTAAATTTGCTACGACCAGCATTCAAACAATCTTCTCGGAGGCTATAAAAAAAATATTTCCGTCATTGATAATTTTGATGGCTGATGGCTCGCTTATTTAAGTATTGTAGGCTGGGTACTCGCCGCCCCAAATATTCGAGTTATATTCAAGTTAAAGCCAAATGTATGCCTTATATATTAATAAGAGATCTGAAGATGTAAAGTATTTTCTACTTCTGCTTAAGAATAATAAACATTTCGCAGCATCCTTTGGGATAGAAAAAATGTGATCGGGCCACAAAAGTATGCTGTTCCATTTCAAGAATTTTTAGAGTTTCAAAATTTTCGATATTTGCATTTCCGAATAGAATAATATTTGGTATTGATGGGCTTTGTTTGGATCAACAAAGGTAATTTTCATACACTATCTACACTTCCCCAGTCAAGTATTTTATGAAGGTCGCTGTTTAGAGAACAAGATATATTAATTCCTTCTGGGAACTGAAGTTTGGGTCACTTCAACAGATTTTTCAAAAAATTAATGAATGAATGAATCTGGGTTAAAATCGTGGACAGAAGATCATTTATAAATAATGTTGGAGAAAGAACTGAGTCTTGAGAGACACTAGCATTGATAGTGAATTTTTCAGATATAAAACCATCCAATACAATTTGTATTAAACGGTTTGAAAGGAAATTTTCAATCCACGTATTTAAAATGTTTTCCAGTCCAATTTTTTCTAGATTTCTTCAGTAATGAAGAATTTTAATTGACGCAATTAAATGCTTTGGATATATGGGCCAAATACAACTTTATTGTATATTCGTATTTTTTTCTATATCAGTTCATATTTATTTCACCATATAACGTTTCTGTGGCTTTTGCTATTTGGATTTTTGGTGTCAACCGCAGAAGTCGCTTTTTTGCGACTTTTTTCTTTTTGGAGAAAAAAATCGCAACTAAAGAAATCCGCGATTTCGGAGACTTTTAAAGTCGCACATTATTTTGTAAACGACTTTCATTGCGTGGTGTAATATAATTTATAAAAATTAAAAATTTAAAAAAAAAAATAATAAAAAAAATAAAAATATTTAAATTTTAATTAAGTTTAAGATTAAAATAATAAAATATATTTTCAGAAAAATAACTAGTAACAAAACACCGTTTGAAAAAATGTGTGTTTAACGGGAAAAATTAAAAGAAATCCGCGGTGGCGTGACATTTTTTAGCGACTTTTGATAGTCACAATGACTTAAGTCACGGTGACTCCCGCGGTTGACACCAATATTTCTGTTTTCGTGCTGCGAGTGCTATTTACGCTCAGATATTTAAAATTAAGCACTTGTTCGATAATTTTATTGTAAATGGATATTTTACATCTATAATGGATGCTTTCAATATTGTCATGGATTTTTATTTGGATACCATTATGTTGTACAATTTGACAGTTTCGATAAATCTGAATAATTATTTCTGTAGATCTTCATTCTCTGTGCGTAGTGCAACGTCATCTGATATGATGTTAATGTTCTGATCGTCTATTCAATATCACCAAGTGGTGTTAACTACACTTCTGAATATTTTATCCATTGATAAATAAAACAGAGTGAGTTGAACCACAAATTAATAATATTAATTTGTGGTTGAACTGAAACCATTTTATCTAATACATGTTGATGTTGCGATATATAATATAATTCTAAAATAGTTAAATATAGGCTTATTACAGAACCCACAGCTTAAAACAAAATAAGTGGAAGATGATATTTTGGATTGAATACGAACTACTGTACCACAAGATCCTCTACACAAAATACTGTTTTACAAAAGATTTTTTTAATATAAAGATTATGTAGATTATGTAGATTGGTTTATTTTTAAAAGAATCGATGTTAGTTTTATGTTTCTTTTTTTTTGTTTTGTGTTATGTAAATATTTGTTGCCTTTGTGCTTTGAAATATGAAAAGGCGAAATGTTGCGATGACACTGGATATTATTGACAGATGTGTGATAGTTGAATATGATTGTCCAGCCAACTATCTATGGCAACCATCGGCAACCTTTTCAACCGATGGGCCAAAATAAATTTTCTGGATAAGAGCATGGACCACAGGGGTTTAATACTTACTGTTACATTTTCAACTGTCACAAATAATTTAATTCGAAAACTCATTTTCCAAAATTTCAAAATTCGAGTTGAAAACTCATTTTCGAAGATTTGGATATAATCGTGAAATTTGTTATTTGATAAAGAAAAATTCGATTCCTGTTCTAACATTATTGCACAAAAAGGCAAGTTATGTGATTAATTTTTTAAAATATTGTTTTTAAGCAGTTTTAGTTTTATCTGAATATGCTTTTATATTTGAATATGCTTTATTAATCAAAATTCCTTTTATTTGAAGCTTTCGGTTTAATTCGTTCATTAAAGAAGTCATGTCGTGTATTAAGAATGGTTGATAAAAAAACATTTTGGACCCGATAATTTTAATACTTCTCTTTTGCTTTCAACCATAAATATATGTATAGGTTCTTTCAACTAAAGAAACCTTTTAAGTGCATTTCTTGCACTAAGCCACCTTACTTCGCAATACTAGATATCGGAACAGTCAAATTAATATGAGTCGAGTTTTTTAATTAAGAATTTTATTAGTGGCGAATGAATAAAACTAATAGTAAAAATAAAAACACAATGGGACGCATTTAGCCCATGGGCCGCACGTTGCTGGTGGCTGATCTATGGGAACGATGTATAGATAGTTTTTCACATTTAAAGAGATGGCTATAAGAAGTAATTGATATTAAATTAAAATGAAAATAAATTATTTTAATGAAAATTCGAATGAAAACTTTCTATTTTATTTTATTTTTTGTTTTTAATTTCAAAATACACAATTACTAGACTACACTAACAAAGTTTACAATACCTTTATTTTATTTTTTTTTCATTTTAGTTTTCTTGTTTTCTATAAAATATTTTCATAAAATATCTTTTGTAATATTCATTGATGAAAGAAATTAATAGAAATTTATAATATTAAATTAAATTGATTTGAAAATTAATTAATAATTATTTAATTTACCTAATTCATATTTGATTGGTAGTTTTTATTTAATTTTATTTTTTCTAATTAATTTTTTTTTTGTTTTTTTTTTTTTTTTTTATTGTATAAAAATCTACATATACTAATAAAATTATCAATTTATTTTTTTAATTTTATAGTACATATATTTTAATAAACAAATTGATAAAAATACAAACAACATACAGAACTCTTCTTACATTTATTTATTTTAATATAATTTTTTTTTCACACTTACATTTTTGTTCTAAATTTTTAAAGTTGATTGGTTGCAAAACACTATTAATTTAATTATAAAATTAAAAATCGAAAACAAAAATGAAATCTAAGAAAAAGTAAAACTTAACACAACTCAGGTAAATCAATTGAATTTAAAAAAAAAAAAAAGCAAAATTTTATATCCGAAATAGAAAATGTTGAAAATTTTTTATTCTAAATTAAATATTTCAACATATTAATAAACTACTTTAAAAAAAAATATATATATTGAAGAAAATAAATTATAATAAATTTGAGAATTGATAAAATAATTACAATTAGAATATTACTTGTATCGAATTCCTACTATTTAAAACCAAAATCATAATTATAGAAATCCAATTGTTTTTGATCAGTACTTTAGCATAGTGAAAAGTAATTCAATAAGGTAATGCATTACTTTCAATGGTAATGCTTTTATTTTGTAGTATAAACTACAAGTAATTAAATTAGTTTTACAATGCTTTCGGTAATCCAATACGAAAATAATTAAAATTCTGTAAATAACTTAATTGTACATCTGAAAATAAGAAACTTTTAAATGTCAAATTATTCGTATTAAAATTTGTGAATTACATTCATACACAATTCCATTAACGTAATTGTACTTTTGTGAAACGTAATAAACATGTAAATGTAGAACATTAAGGTACATTTATTGATACCTATGGCCTCAAATTTACATAAATTTCCAACTCTCTAATGAATCAAATCGAACTGTTTTAGTCAGTTAATAGAAAAGTATATTTTATTATTTCACAAACTCTAAATCATGCATTTTTTGTTTTAAATAATTGAATCAAAATTTTAAATTAAATCAAATAATGAAGAAATTAAGTAATATTTTCAATATTTCTCTTATAAATTATCTTAAAATTAATAAAAAAATAAAAACAAAAACTAAGAACTTTTTTTTATTGTTAAATCTTTTGTTACAAAATTTTTTTTTTATTTTGTTTCAAACTATGGCGTGAAATTATTTTTTTTTTTTTTCTTAATTAAATAAAAATAATTAAATTGTTTTAAAAACATTTAAACAAATATCAATTTAATTAAATTATTTAATTATTATTTGAATTATTTTATTCCTATATTCTTATATATGTATTTTAAATGATCTTTATTACTCAAAAAATTTTTTTTTTATTTAGTCATTACTCATTATAAAATGCATTTTGAATAAGCAGTATTTATTTTTACAATTAAAAGTATGTCTGTTAAAAAATAATAAAATCAGCATATCTGAATACTATTAAAAAATTGTTAATTTTTTGTTGAATACATTATAAATTTTTTAATAAAATATTTTTTTAATTTATTGCAAAAATTTAATTTTGACATGTCATAGATCTATGTATATCTTTATTCAATCATTCGTTTTTAGTGATATTTTAATTATTAGTTTGATGTTATGCTATATTTTATTTTTATTTATTTATAATAGTTAGTATATAACATCAGCTAGATTTCAATAATAATGAGCGAAGATTGATTTGTAACACTAATAGTTGACAAAAAAAGACTAATGAAAGAAATATGTTGCTCCCATAATTCAATCAAATAAAAGTTTTAGTGAGAGAAAATCCTAACTATGATTAAAACATATTTTACAACTTTGTTAAAGCTGGTTAAATTAATAAAAAGTCGAGTACAAAACACTGAAGAAGTCTGCAAATAGTAGACAAAATACGCGTATTTGTATGATAAGCATATCAGTAAAATTAAAAGGAAAATATTCGATTATTTTCACTATTATAAATTAATAGTGGTTTTCATAAACAAGCAATATTGCCTATTATGCTTACAAGTTTTCATAAACAAAATGTTGCAAATGAAGTTTGCTCACCAACATTTCTACCTTAGCAGGAAAACTGCAAAATTATAGTAAATAGAACATTGCAAATTTGTAATACAAAATTGCAAATGAAAAAAACTCTGTCAAATAAACATTTTTTTCTGTAGTATTTTGCCTTAATGAAAAGCCCTAATATTTTTTAATGTATAATTTCGTTGAAATTGAATAATCACACATTTATAATTATCAGAATTTCAAAATACGACCAAAATCGTTTAAGAAATTATCATTTACATTTAAATGTTAGTACTAAAAATATTTTTAAGCTGTTTGTAAGACTTTTATAACTTAAATTAGATATATTTAAATAAAATAATATCAAAGATTTGTATAGAATTCAATTTTGAATTAGTTAATGCAAAAAAAAGAAAAAAAAAATTAAAAAAAAAAACAAAATTTACAGATATGCCGTTTTTTTTTATGTAAAAATATACCCGAATATCTGCTTCAAAAGTAATAAAAAAAGCATTTTCTCAATAAATAAAAATTTTAACTTGCAACTAAATTTTGCAATTGTTCACGTATTTCATTTGCATCAATATCATTTTTAGCTGATTGTTGACTACCTGAAGCTGTTGACGATGATGATGTTGGTCTAGCACAATTTTTTTTATGCATAAACCAATGTAAACGTTGACATTCACGGTCACAGTATTGCACTTGTTTACATTTGGAACATTTTTTATCTGGTTTTTCCTCGCCACATGAACTGCAATAAGTTATATCATCCTAAAAAAAAAAAATTTATTTATTTATATTTAAAAATTAATAGAAAACATTTTTTATTTACCACAAAACCTCTTTTTCCATTTATAGCATTCTTTAATACTTCTAAAGCTGGTATAGAATTTTTATTAGCCAATTGTGATACAATTTGTCTAAATATTGTACATTCTCTGAATGGAAATTCACGTGCACAATCTCTTATCGTATATTCTAAATAATCTAATTGGCCCAATTTATTTTCTTTTAATACACGTTTAACAAAATGTTCAATAAAATCATGTTTTGCATCACCAGATGATGATGATGATGATGTTGATGTATCTGTTTTGTTATCTTTTTTAGTATTTTGTTGAAAATGTTCTTGACAACGTAAAATTTCTTTAATAATCCAACTTAAATAATGATATTTAAATGCCATTAATTCATTAACATCATATTTTTTTTGCATTTCATTCTCTGTCATTAATTCTAAAACTTTGTTCAATTGTTTTAAATGATCTGTTAATGAATATTTTTGTAAATTTAATGCAACACGTACCGGATGAATATTTATTTGTATTACAAATTTATGAAAATTATCTAATAGAATTGGATCTAAATATGGCTCAGTTTGTTTTTTTTGTAATATTGTATAATATTCGATTTCAGATTTTGAAATATAATTATTTATTGTTGCAACACATTGATGATTACCAACAAAAGCTGCCATTTGTGCTGCTGTTCTTGATACCGTATTTAATGTATTAATTTTAATACCAGCATCTAATAATAAAACACAAACATCTGTATTGCCAGATAATGCTGCAAAATGAAGTGATGTATATCCAGCATCATGTTCTTCAAAATTAACATCAGCTCCCTTAAAATGAATATGTACAAAGAATTTCATCAAAATATATATAACCTCAATTTTTTCGTTATTTTTTTTTTTGGTATATACGGCGGCGCCGTAAATCTGTTGATTTGTTAGCAATATTAAATATTCTATAAATTAAAAACTTACTTGATCTAAAAGCATTTGTACTATTTCTTTATTACCCCTGTAACATGCAAATTGAAGTGGTGTCATACCATTCTTATCTACAAAATTTACTGTATCCTTACAAAGCGCCAACAGTGCTTTAAATCCATCTGTTTCATTTTTTTCTAGTTTTTCAAAAATCTTTTCTTCGACTTCATTCAATACCATGTCGTTTACCATCTTTTTAAATTTTAATTTTGATATTGTATTTTTTTAATAAATATTTATTTTTGTTCTAAATTTAATTTGTAAAATATTTATAATTTTATTTTTAATTTTGCTTTAAAAAAAAAAATTATCCTTCAACTTCACAAAAATGCCTTTTTTCTTGCATTTATTTTATTTGACAGTTGAAAAGTCATTTGAGAAACAGAAAAGGGTAAAGCTTAAGTTGCACAAGTACAGTACATGTGAAAAATTGAAAGAATTGACATTTGCCTACCTAGCGGAAATTTTTATAACTTATTTGAGAAAATTGTATGATGTTTGTAAAAAGTGACGCTACTCAGAAATATATACTACAAACTATTAATATTAATGAAATTAATTGTAAATAAAATACAATAACCTAATTTTATGCAATATGATGAATTTTTCATCAATATTGTGTGCTGTTGAATTGATACAGAAAACTTGATAACCAGAAAGTTAAAATTTTTCAGTAAACATACAAAAATTTGTTGTTGTTGGCAAATAAAATTTTAAAAATTCCCTTTTGTTGTTCCCAATAAATAAAGAACGGGAAATTTTTGAAATCAATATAAATGATATAAATCGAAGTTTAAATATAAATGTAAGTTATCAAATATAAAATTAATGTGTATAGTATATATATACATATATATATATATATATATATATATATATATAATATATGTTTAATAATTTATATATTTTTAATGATAATTAAAAAATTTATATTGTTGTTTTGCCAATTTATAATTATCAAAGAATTGTCCATCTATGGAATCAGAATAAGAATTATAAGTTTGATCAGTCCCACACGTACATCTGACCTGACCTAACAGCCCTAATATAACTGTAAAGAAATAAATGTGTGAATTTACCATTATTCGTGTAGAAATCTTGCTAAAAAGCTGGATTAGCTATACTGCAAGACAAAGTTGAATTTTTAAACTTTCATCATCAAAACAAATTTGTATGAATGTTTAAAAACCTACATATGTTACTGTCGTGGTCATCGTGATTTAGATAATTAAAAAATGCAACTATTTTGTATCAAATCAATAAAATTATTTTTATTGAATCAAATCAAAATAGGTACAATAACTGGTTAGTGAATAGAATGTGAGTTTGAAATATAACAAATAAACACTCACATAAAGTGATCCCCTATTATCTAGCAGGATTTTTGCAAAGAAAAATATTTTAATTGAACTACAAAACTATTTTATTTTATTTTCGTCCCATTATTATCGTCTATTATAATTTTTAAAAAAATACTATAGGGTACTTACTTATCAGTATCACCCGCAAAGGTTGTTTATTTGATTTTGTTTGTTCGATCGCAATCACTGATCATGCTTTTGCTATTTGATTTTTATTAGAATAAATCATGATTCATGACTGATCATATGTTTTTTAGTTTTTTCTCAAAAACATTTTAAATAAATAAATTTAATCTGTGATTAAAATCATAATTATATTACAACATTATAGTAAAAAAAAAAAACAAAAAACAAAAATAAAAAGCAATATAAAAAAAAAGTTCATAAAGTTCATAAAAACAAATTCTATTTTGTATTGAAAGTCCCTTTGCTTGTGACTTCATATAAAGTTTATGCAATTCAATAATGAAATATCATCAGCCGGTAACACAAATACTTAGTAAATAAAAAATGAGATCTATGTAGATTAAAAACAAAAAAATTAAATAAATATTTTTAAGTTTATATTTTTTTTATGTATTTTTGCGAATAATAAACTGTATTTTTTTCATAATTAAACTCTAATTAAAATTAGAATTATGTATTATTTTAATTAATTATATAAAAATCATAACTTTAAAGGGTTACTTTGAATTTTTGAAAAAAAAAAAAACAGTTTTTCCTATTTTATTGCTTTTGAGTTCATACAAATATTGCATTGCGCTCTGGGCCTGTACTTTACTAATTTATTTTGAATATATGATGATATGGGAGCTGATATGGCAACAACAGAAAACAGCACTAAACTACATTGGTGGGCAAAAGTGGCAAAACAGCAACTTGTTTTTTATGGCAAAATATGTTTATCGGGAGCTGATATGGCAACAACAGAAAAATCTATTAAACTATCTTGGTGGATGATACAGCAAAACTGACGAAACCCTTACGTGTCAGTGACTATAGTCCCTTCATAGCATCAAAATTCTTGCAAAAAAGTATAAAAAAAGTACAACACATATGACAATGTGTATATTATATCAGCCAACTTCGTTCTATTTAATATTATCATAATAAAGGAAATATATATAGAGTAATCACGCAGAACAAAAAATATTTTTAGCTTTTTCTTAAATTTAATTTTTTCGTAGTACCCCAAAGAGTAAAAGTATAAATATATATTTTCTTTATGATATTATATTGGACCCGATATGATGACACAAGATAGTGAAATAAATATTTTCTTGAATATTTTGCGAATTTAATATAAAATCAGAACTATGTGTTTGTAGACACAAATGTGAAACATAACAGTTTTTTGCCATACATATTGGCTCTCTGATTTTCCCAGTCAGAAATCGTAGATGGTTTGTCCGAATCGGCTTCTTACTTTTCTTCCATATCTTCTATGCTCAATTACCAGCTTCATCATTTTTCCGATCGATTGGCAATATGCCAAAAACATGTCAAATAAAACTGGCCTATTTTTTTTCAGAAGTTTTTTTACATTTCGCATTCGGATTGTTTAAAACTTTGTGGGATGTCGGATCAATGAAATTTTCACAAATCTTCCATATGTATTAGGTATTACCCTAAGTTGAAAGCATTTTATTTATTTCTTATCTACCTTTTGGAAATATATAGAAGTTAATTGTTTTCTAAAAAAAAAAATGATAACACTTATGAATGAAGGTAGATTCGAAGGTGGGCAAAATCCTAAAAAAGCATTAAAGGATAAAATCATTAAAATTGTCAAAGACAAAATAGCCAAAAACCAAATCTTCGGTTAATTCCAAATCCTCGGGCAATTTAAATTCTATAGTTACTAAAATTACAGCGTACATATGTAGATTTATGAAGCTGAACGACCAATCGGTAAAAACTGGGTTTTATAAAAAGCAAATATTTTTTAACAGTAGCTGTTACAAATCTTCTTCAAACTGGAAAAAAATATATGTTTTTCGTAGCCGCTAAACTATTTTGGTATTAACTCTGATAGTAAATATTTCCTTTTTCCAAAGTTGGCAAGCAATATTTTTTATATACAGTCGCTATTTTGGATATGTAAAAACAAAATATTTCCGTTAAGGATTTGGAAATTTTGTCTTTGGGTATTTAGTTTTTAGATATTATTGTTCTTGGGAGTTGTACTTGTTGAGGTTTTGCTTTTGAGGATTTTGACTTTGAGATTTTGTACACAAAACTCAAGCAGATTTGCTATTGCAGATAATTTTGTCTTACTGTTGATATTTTTCCTTTGGAATTTTGGCTTGGGTTTATTTAGTTCAAGTGCTTATGCTTGTAGATTTCGTCTCCGGGATTTTATACACAACCGAAACAGGTATTATTTTTTGGGGAATTTTTTTTTGTAAAATTTTATATAATATTTATATAGGTAATAATTTTGTTTTTCTCTGAAGCCTTTTATAACAACAACAAAAATAATAATGAAAAAACAGTTCATTATGAATAAAAAAATGAGAATTGTGAGAATAAATCAATTTATTTTAATGTGTATTATTAAGGTAGGTTTAGGTAGAAGAAAAAAAATAATATTAATACATTATGATGAGAGATGATACATATTTACTTTAAATTGTTTTTTGGAATTTTGAGTTGTAATGTGCACACTTTTTTAAACTGCACCCAAAATTTACTAGATTAGCAATGCCATTGCTTACATTGCCATTGTATTAATTTACTAATAATATTATAATTTTAATTCTAAATTTAAATTTTAATTATAAATTTAAATTAAAAATAATATTATTTATATAATATTATATGAATAATGGAGAGCGGTATTAATTTAAATATAAAAACAGTTAAAGATAATATAATTTATTTAAATTTCCTCACGTATAATTATGAAAATAAAATAAAATAAATAAAAAAATATAATATTAATTTAAAATCAAAATAAAAAAAAATAGTCACAATTGATTTAATAAGTATAAGTACTATCACCCTGTAAGCAAATTTTCTTCATTAATAAATTAATTACTAAACAAATTACAATTAAAAATGAAAATAAAATTAATATATAAAACAAAAAAACAATAATTACCCCCCATCAATGGAAATTTTCATTATTAAATATTATGCTTATTATTTAAATTAAAAAAATATATAATAATAATAATTATTTAAAAAATAAATAAAATTCTTATCAAAAATAATATTCTTGAAATGGCGTTTTTATTACTTTACTTATTGATCACCATTTTATCAGTAAATTATTTTTTTTTGTTTTTAATTTGTCTTTAAATGAGGTTAAATAGCTTAGCTATGAATTATAATTTTATTTATTTGTTTATTATATTTTAATACATATTAAAAATTCTATTCTTATTTGTTTGTTTCATATTTATAAAAACATGTTTTTTTTTTATTATAATAATTTTGCAGTATTCGTTTGATATATT
Organism: Argyra leucocephala; assembly: GCA_963942445.1. Classification (NCBI taxonomy): domain Eukaryota; kingdom Metazoa; phylum Arthropoda; class Insecta; order Diptera; family Dolichopodidae; genus Argyra; species Argyra leucocephala. The sequence goes on along the minus strand of OZ012679.1, from coordinate 28,610,186 downwards.
TTATACTTATTATAAATGACTTGAAAAATAAATAGATTTAATTAACTAAAAATAGAAAATTAAAAAAAATAATTATTATTTTTAGATTTTTGCATTTGGTTCAAATCCCTAAAGAAAATTTAATTAAGATATTTTATACTAAACTGGGTTTTCTTAACAAATTCATTGTAATACGGGACTATGACAGCGAGATGCATATACATATTATAACCTACATGCATATAATTGCATACATATTATTATTTTTACAAAGGAGATTTTATTTTCTATAAAAAATTTATAAAAGCCGGACAAAAAGCAGATATTATCACTTCAAGAGCTTTCCCGCTTCTTCCTTTATTGAAATACCTTGACATCGTAAATGTCTCAACCCAAAGTTGAATACAACGTTCACATGATCTTAAATGTCTACAAAAGCTTGAAACATAGTCTACTTGGTCACAATTGTTGTTGATGATGTCTCCACAACCGGTTTGACAGGTATTTGGGTTTACAAAAATTTTTAAAAACCCAATGTTGTAGAGTGTTAATAAAAACTGTCTGTTCATTTTGCTTGGTCACAAATGAAATAAAACACAATATCTCAGAAATCTCTCATTACACAATGTTGCCAAATTACTTTACGGATAAAATTGACAACTTAGTTTTTTTTACATTGTATCATGTTGAAGTTTTTTTTAAGACATTTACGATGCCACCGATAATATAAAATAGAAGTATAGTATAACAACCGCATTTAAAAATAAGACCTACTTAGTAAAAGTTAGTGGTGGATTTCGGTAACATTTAAAAAAAAACAATTTGGCAGCTATACTGACCCAACAACTATATTGATCCAACCCAATCAGTAAACAGCTATATTTATCCAATCTAATCAGTAAACAGCTTGGATTGGATCAATACAGGAAATAGATAGGTAGAAAAGAAAATGTAAATAAAGATGGGCTTTAGCTGGTTAACATTTTAAATGTAATTACATTTTAAAATTCAATAAACTATTTAACCTATTAGAGCAAACAAAATATTTTCACCCTTAAAATGCTTACCAGCTAAAATCCATCTTGTTAAATTTTCTCTATTAAATCATACTGATTTTACCACTTTTCATTAAAACACGAGTGTTTTCTTGGTTTGCAGAAGTCTGTATCAGTCCATTTCAATATAATTTTAAATTTGGTTATAACTTGAATTATAATAAACCAATAGGGGCCCCTAGTTTATTAAAAATAGAAATAATAAAGTATGAATTTCAATTATTAAAACTATTATCAGAAGATTCACTATTAATTAAATTTAGTAAGATAGTGAGTTCTATACCTTGAGTTCTTAAATTTTTTAATTTTTATTAATATATCTAGTAAGACTTATATGTATAAATATTGTGGTTTTTTGATCGGTTTTACAGTATCGAAGTTTCAATAATTAAATGTATGGTAACATTTTTTAGTTCAATTTTATCAACCAAGTGGCTAAAATGACGAATTACCAAGTTCTGATGTGATTTTATACAGCTCCCACTGTATATGGGGTACCTATATATACTGCTATTTTTGTCAAATTTTTTTTCTGCGTGATTACTCTATATATATTTCCCTTATAGTTAGCTACACTATTGTTTGTTTTTGTTTTGTTTTTTTAATTTTATTAGTTCAATAAAAAACTATTATAACATCATATTTAAAACAAAATTTAAAGGAATATTGAAAGTTTTAATTTTAAACATTCGTATATAAAACTTTAATTTTTAACTATTTAAAATTTCAAAAGTAAATAAAATTTAAATACTTTATATCTCATTGTTCTTTATAATATCAATTAATTTTCTTTTAAATCTTGAAATATTCATATCATTTTTAACTGCATTGGGTAACAAATTAAAAGATTGTGTACCCTTATAGAGTAGACTATTTTGTGTTCTGGTTCTCCTGTATAATGGGAGTGATTGTGGTGATTTCAGACCCCTATTTCTTAGAAAGTAATAACCACCTACATATCTAATATTCTTTTGTAAATATTGCGGCATCCTATCATATTTCAACTTATATACGAACATTATTGCATTAAATTTTAGTCTTTGATTTACGCTCATCCATTCCAATTTATTTAGCATATCCTTACTTCGTGTTCTTCTGTCACACTTTAATATAATTCTCATAGCTCTATTTTGAAGTACTTGCAATCTATTTAAGCTTTCAGTATTACATATAAATAAAATCGAGGAACAGTACTCAAAATGTGGTAAGATAAGATAATTGCATTATAAATTAATATTGCACACTTTAGTGATATTTTATTTCTGATTCTTGCCAAAAAACCAAGTTTTTTCGAAATTTTTTTACAAATATTATCAGAATGCTTATTAAATTTAAGCTCTTTATCTACAATGACTACTAGATATTTAATACTGCTAGCACACTCTAATCGTTCATTATTAATATTTATATTTAAATTTTCTATTCGAGAATTTATCACCATACATTTTGTTTTACTTACATTAAGTTTTAATTTGTTTTTTGACAACCACTCATATAATGTTTCTAGGTCCCTGTTCCATTTATTTTCTAAGTCTACCAAATTATCCCCTACTAAGTAAATTAATGTGTCATCCGCAAACAAAGACACTGAAGAAAAGGCAACACTATCCTTTATGTCATTTATGTATAATAAAAACAACATTACTCCCAAAACGGATCCTTGTGGAACTCCTAGTTCTACTCGTTTTTTGGCTGATACATCCTCTTCTATTTTTGTTTTTTGAAATCTTTCATTTAAGAAACTTTCGAACCACTTCTTTTCAGTGCCTCTTATTCCGTATTTATACATTTTTTTCTATTAAAATTTTTCGATCCAGTGTCTCGAAAGCCCTTTTTAAATCCAAAAAAACCACGATGATAACTTTCCCAGAATCAGTTTCTTTCTTCCATTCATTTATTATCCAATTTAAAGATGTTTCAGTTGAAAATCCTTTTCTGAAACCAGATTGTTCTTCACAGATAATATTTTTTGTAGTTAGAAATTCTTCCATCTGAAAGCACACAACTTTTTCGAGAATTTTTTCATACATTGGTAACATATTTACAGGTCTTAAATCACATGCCATCTTTGCATTTTTAATTTTTTCTACGGGCACTACTATGGACTCCTTCCATGATCTCGGAAACATTCCTTGCGTCAATGAGGTATTAACAATTTTCGTTAAGATAGGATACATTAATTCCTTAGATTCTAGCATGATATTTATATTCACTCCATTAAAATCATTTTTACTATTCATACTTTTCATAATTTTATCTAATTCAGATTCATTTATTTCCTTAAACTTAAATGTTTCATTTATTTCTTGTATACTATCATTATAATTTATATGTGGAATGTTCCTATTTAGCTTATTAACGCTATCAACAAAATATTCATTTATTTTATCCACTAAATCTTTGTTATTATTAATAATTTCATTATTTATTTCTATTTCATTTATGCAATTTTCTTTCTTTCCTAACACATATTTTTTTATTTGCTTCCGCATAGATTTCTGATCTCCTGCTTTAGCACTAATTTTCTTTTCTATAAAGTTATTTCTAATTTCTACACATTTCCTTTTATAGATATTTCTTGCGAGCCTATATTCTTCCCAACTCTCGCTTGTTCTTAGTAATGAGTATCTGTTGTACAACCTAATCTTGACTCTTTTCATTTCTTCTAACTCCCTGCAATACCACTCTGCTGTATTACTTCTCGCTATAAATGATGTTGTTAATTTCTCAATCGAATTTATTATATCCTTGCTAAATTTTTCAGCAGTTAAATCTAAGTTACTCCAGTTTATTAAGCTAGTGAACCCACAATTATTTAGTTCAGTCAAAAATTTTGCTTTATAAATTTGACGTATTTAATTATGCTTTCTTTTCTCACGTAGTTATTATTCATTATTTTAATATTAATAGCCTCATGATCAGAAATAGAAAAGTTTTTATTTACTAGTGCTTCAATGTCAGTTCAAATTCGCCTTGTCAGAAGACTCATTATTAAATAAATTAAATTTAGTATACCGAGAGTTCTTAAATTTATTAGATTGTATTAATATCTAGTAAAAATTATACAAAAACTGTGTTTTTTTCAGCGGTTCAGTTCAGAGTTATAGGGTGTAAATTTTTTGGTACTTATTTTTTAGTACTAAAATTGTTTTCATTTAAAATTGCTACAGTATCAAATTAATTTTATTTCAAATCTTTATTTATTACAATTTATATGCAAATTAGAAATTAGAAAAATTTTGAAATTAAAATTTATGCACAAGAGATTCAAATTCAATTTATATAAAATGTTTGTCTGACCTGTACTATATAACAGGAAAAATTGAACCAAAAGTCAAGCAATAGAAAAAAATTAAACGGTTTCGAAAGAATTATTTTATAAGGTGTATTGAAAACGGATCCGATTTCTGAAAATATTGTCTGCAGAATAAGATACAATCATTAACTGTACCAAATACACATATAAGGAAACAGAACTATCGAAGTGTACCGGGTTGTCCAGAGCATGTGTATCACCTTTTTAAGAAGGGAAATAGCCGTTATTTTAAAATTGAAATAACGGGGGTGCTCTATCGATTGGTCGTATTTTCAACTTCCGGAAAGAACCGCAAATCGATTTTTTAAGACCAAAAATCGCCGAAATTGGCCAAAATCGAAATTTTTAAATGGGAAGGGGTACATTTTTATGCAAATTCGATAATACGATATAAGCGCATGTTTGAGAACAGAGTTTTCCTTTTTTGTAACGACTCAGACTGAAATAGCTTGATGTGAGCATCTTCACTGTTTAACTTCAGAAATTAGAGAGTGGGGGACAGGTTTTGAGAACCATAGAGTAATCGGGTAAGGATCGATTTGTACTGTAGCGTCATTTGAAAACGAATTTTTATTTATTTTATTTTTTAGAACTACCTACACCCAAAACATACGGTAATAATCTTTAATACTTATCTACCGCTTGGTTGGGATAAGAATATTGGATAAGTATTAGATAAATTAGTAAAAAAATGATGTTGTATGTTGTATATTGGTTGTGGCAACACATCAAAATGAATATATTTCCACATTATTGAATTTTCGTAATCTATTTTGGGATTTATGGGATGTGTAGGCTTAGTAACAAGACGATTCAGTTTATTTGTCCAATTAAACTTCTAAATGCTACACTACATTTTGTGGGTTGCCAATCAAACGAACAACATTCTAGTACATAAACGTGGTCAATGTGTACTAAGACTGTTAGAGAAATGTATGAAGTATATTTCATCTTGGATGATATAATTGATTTATAGATATTAATGATAATTCCAAAGTTGAAAGAGGAGAGTTTTATATCGATATAAAATAACCTAAATCACCATTTGGCAGCTAAAATAAAATAAAATATAGCTAAAATAACCATTTGGCAGCTCATGATCAATCATCCCTAATATTTACTTCATCATGATCATCATTTTCCTGCAACCCCATTCGTGGGGCATAGGGCGGCTCTTTACTTAAATTGGATTTTTTTTTATCTTCAAAGTTCAATCTTTACAGAAGTGATATACTGTTTATGTACATTGTCGCGTTTCATCATTGTCCTGTAATCCCATCCGTGGGGCATAGAGTTTAAGTAAGAGCACCTAAAATGACACAATTTTTTGATATGCAAAAACCATTACGGTAATTTTTTCATATCTATTGTACTTCCCCGTTTGATTATTTAAAATTGCAGGTCGTATAAACAAGGTCGTCAGCCCTATTATTGTGTTAATGTCAATTTCATGATTTCATGATATTCAAAAAAAATATTTATGTTTTATGCGAGTTATGGCCTTACATTCAAATAGCAGAATCTGTGAACAGAATCTGCAAAATACTGTCTGTAATGAAGCTTTATAAGAGAGGAGAATTGGTGATGAAGGCCAAAGCTTAGCCAGAGATGTAGCGCTATCAGATGATGATGAATATCGGTGTTGTAAACATATCAGGGACCATTTGGTAATATTAAGTTGTATAGCACAAAAATTGAATACAGTATACCTAGACTGGTTTTAATATTTTGAATGTAGATTAGAACTTAGCAATATGTTGAAAGCGTAGTTGTCCGCCCAAATAGTCAGTACTTGTTGTATTTTAGTTCTACGTTTTATTTGATTTTCTTCACATGTTCTTTCCATCTGAGTTTTGCACCAACATATTTTACGGAATTTTTGTATGGTATAATGATATTGTTAATTGTGGCTGGAATGGGCGGAACTGTTTGTTTGTAAAATTAACGTGTGAGAGTTCAATTTTGTTACTCACTTATGTATTTCGAAAGAAGAGCCACTGATGTGTGTATAAAGCTGTATGAAAACAATTTAACATTTGAATATTCGTGAATTATTAAAATTAAATTTCTTTTTCAATCTACATGATTTGACAGGGATAGAAATATCCTAACTCCTAACAGTATAAACTTTTTCCAGACGAGCGAGTGAAAATTAAAATTGGTTTTATTTGTTTATTAATATTTATTTATTTCATGTTTAATTCACACAGTTACATGTTCTTACATGCAATGTTCTTAATTTAAATAAAAATTTATATATTTTGTATTTTGTACAAAGATACAATTTTTATTAATAAATACCGAAATGATATAAAAAAATTTAATATCTGAAAATTTTGAAACCATACCATATTATGGAAACCATATGATAATTTAGCATAAAGGAAATTCAAAATTGTTTTTTTTTTCAGTTTTTATTTTTTTAATACTGCAAAAGATCAAAAAAAATTCTAGATCATTGTAAGTAAGACTTGAGTCTTATCTAAGCAAACACAGAGGTGCCAACATATACATAATTTCAGATAACCAAGCTGCTTCAAAGCTCTGGCTTCCCCAAATTTTAAATCAAAGCTTATCTATAGCTGTTACAGAAGCTTTATAAAGCTAGCCGAACGAAACAGAGTTACTCTTATGTAGACTCCTGGACATGAAGGAATACAGGGCAATGAAGAGGCAGATGTCCTTGCAAAAACAGGTATCAGAGCCAAGTATTGCTCGTTCAAATGCCTACCTACAATGACTTGTTTCCAAGTGGGAGTCCACAGAAACCCAGAACATATGGGATCGTTGCCAAGGAGTTATACAGTCCAAATTCTTTTTCAAGCTAAATATTCATGGATTGAACCAGATAATCAGGGAGACTAGACTCAATGTCAGAATGCTGACATGGTTCATCACAGGTCATGGTCCATTCAACAAACATCTCTTCAAAATTGGTAGATCGAGCACAGACAGATGCAGATTCTGCTTAGAAGAGGAGGAGTCCTCCTCCCATATTCTATTTGATTGCGACGCTGTAGCTCGAAAAAGATACAAACACTTCCAGGGATACAAATCGTCTGATTCTGACTTTGACATCAAGGCAATAATAGCGTTCATCAAGGATATAGACCTGCAATTCTGAAATGAACGGGGAAGTACAATAGATATTAAGAGGTCGCGGCTACTTAGAACTCCCCAATTTCAAAAAAAAGAAAAAAAAGATTTGAGTAAATAAATAAGAAGTACAGCATAAAATATGAGTCTTACCTAATAATCATCGAATAATATGGTAAACAGTATCTTATCTGGTATTACGACAGCCCTCGACTACAATTTCTTACGTATAATTGATCACATGATGATCACATGATTGATCACATGATGTGAGCAGATCACACCCTGTATTATTTCATTATTCCCAAACTATATGAAATTCATTAATTAATTATTTATTTATTTTTGAAAATTTATCAATACACAACACTTACATGGTTCTTAGATAAATTTAGAGCTCTGATTATTAAATTAAGTTTATTAAAATCAAATTAAAAATTTGTTTACACAATAATATTATAGTATTTCTAATCCATTATCATTTCTCATTAAATGATCTCTAAAATCATATGATTTAATTAATGAAAAATAATATTAATTTAAAAACAAAAAAAATAAATATTGACGACATCAAAAACAAAATAAAGAAAATTGGCTAAAAAAAAATAAAAAATAAAAATTATAATTGAAAATAAAAAATGATTGCAGTAAAAAGGGAAATAAAAATTTAAAAATAATTGAACCGTTTATTGAATATATAAAAATAAAAATTAATTATTTAATATAAAAAAATTGTTAATAACTGATATTTCAATAATAATTTTCTAAATTGATTTGATTTGATTTGATTTATGATATGGCTTGCTTCACTAAGCATTGTGCAAGACAGTATAAAAAGTTAATATTTAAAAAAAAAATTAAATAGGTATGAATTTTTGAATTACTTCCAAAAATCAGTTTTAATAATTTTATTTTATTTATTTATTTATTTATTATTACAATTTTCATTCATTAGTTCATTTGCTTATTGTCCTTTTGTTAAGTGTCGTTTTTGCCAAATAAGTTTGTTTTGAGATGTTGCTAAACAAAACCCTCTAAATCCTCAAATACAAGACTCCTACAAGATATAAAATTAAATTAGATTTAATTTATTCCGAGAGGGATCCAATCCCTACATCACCGCAGCCGTGAAATGGGCTTATTGTGATAACCCGGTTTTTAAATCTCTGAGTCATTATGAATATCTGATTTTGTGATTACACTCAAGATATTCTTCAATGGTATACTGGATAGTTCCCGATAGTTCCCGTTGACGATTAGTCTTTATAAGAGTATACAAAACAAAAAAAAAAAAAAAATTGTTCGGGGAACGCTGTTCCTAAGTGGCGAAGTCTACCATGGGTGAGCCCTTCGCATTCACAGAGCAGATGTTAAATACATTCTTCCTCTATTTCACAAATTCTGCATAGGTTATTTTCAGTTAGGCCCATTTTATAGAGGTGTTTCTTTGTTAGGCAGTGGCCCGTTATTATCCATGCCAAGCCTAAGATATTAAAAATCCCCCCACAACAAAATGCTGAAATACAAAATATCCAATTACGAAAACCCCAATTACAAAATCCCCAACATTTTATTAAATCTTCGATTAAATTTAAAATCCAAATTTGGCAAGACGTGTAATATAACAAGGAAGTACCACGAAATCCAAAAACAAAAAAAATCTCAAAAACCAAAAACTTCAAAAAGTAAAGCTATTATATAGATTTAAGAAGTACCTATGTACCTATACAGAATGAGGAAATTGCTTAGTACGGCTTTTGGGGGCAAATATCGTCTCATTTAACTTTAAAAAACAAATTATAGTGAGTTGTTTCCTGTTCTGTCATATATGTAAATATATGGATATGTATAAGCTTGATTCAGAATTTGAGGGATTTTACAGTTGGTTTCAAGATTTGGGTTATATTATACGCCTTTTACACAATATATATGTACATATATGCAAAATTGTGAATTAAGAGGTATTTTAGAGTTGGTATTGTTTGTTTATGAATTATGGTAACAAAAATGTTTGTTTTGGGATTTTGAAATGTTATTTGCTTGTAAAATCTAAACTAAGACATATGACAATGGTCAAATTGAACAAAGTGTTAATACAGCATTATTTACATCGTCAATGACGTTGAATACGTTTTGAAAACCATAGATAGAACTCTATTTTACACATGTATTTTGCCATGTTTTAGTATGGTAGGACGACTTGATTTGCTTTGACTTTGTCAGATGTCCTTATTATCCTGTTGTAAAGTAAACATGTGAAAATGTTGGCTCATTTAACTTTATCTTTCATTTTTCACTCTCAGCTAGATATTTCATTACTTAGCTCTTTGCTGCTTAATTTGTAGAATTTTCTATATTTTTATATAATGCCATTATTGCAGTATCATGACGGTTTAAATTTGTGGTATATCGCTTGTGTACAATAAATACAAAATTGGATTTAGTATGCTACCTTATGGTATACCAGTTTTAATATCTCTTGCTAATTGCTCCTTCCCTTGTTTGATCCTGAATACTATTTCTGATTAATTCAACATAGCTTTGCGGCACATCAGGCTTTCATACCATACTTTATCAAAAGCTTGTGCACTGACAAGCATATTTGTTTCTATATTTTTCTTCTACTTGCTCAATAATATTTGGTTATGCAAGCAAGTACAAATCGCTCTATTGTTAAATGATTTTTTCCAAATCCAAATTAATGGTATTATATTACAGCTTTCTATGATAAGTTGAATGTTTTTCAGTAACAGTAAACAAAACAGTAATCGAATAATTTGGATATAATCGGCAGTAAGGAAATTGAATATTTATCATAGAAGATTTACCTATTTTCGATATCATAATTATTTCAACATTTTTCCATATCCAGGGGGGCTGGTTAATAACCGCGAAATAAATTTTTTAAATAAAATCTGAAAAATTTAATAAAATAATCGGACTTCTTATGTTGCAACATCATCGTAAAGTTAGCCAAGTCAATATTTTTTAATATTTTCTAAAGCTACCTGGGACCCATAAAATAAATGATATATTAGGCGGACCTTTAATAATAAATTTATATACATATATATAATATATATAATTGAATTGAAGTGGCAAGAATTACAAAACAAGTGTCATCAAGGTTTCACTCATAAATTGTGTCTGATGAAGATAAGAAATTAAAATCATATTTGTAAATGAAAATTGGAATATATATATATATATATACATACTGAAATGAAATATAAGTAACGATGTATTTTTTATTTTGTTTATTTTAATATATATATACCTGCATATAGATGTATATTGTGGAAGCCATCTATATCAATAACGTATAATTTTTAAAAATTTAATTTAAATTAATTTGTGTATTATTTTACTGATGTTATAAATTTATTTCAATATTGCATCAGAATTTTAAATCATAATATTTTTTATTTAAATAGAAAACATTTTAAAATAATTTAAAAATAAAAAAAATTTATTATGCAATTTTTGAAAAATATAATAACATGGAAAAAATTAATTGAACTATTTCGAATCAATTGATTAGCATACTTGATACATCAAAGGCTCACGAGAATAGTTAAACTGCTTGGAAAATATATACATACATAAATATACACATCCTGTATATTAATGTTTCATGTTCAATAAATTATGTTGTTACGGAAATGATTAATATTTCGGAATTAGTTTGTCATAGCTTCAAAGATGATTGATGAAGTCGTAATAAATGCAAAATTGATAGGTCAGGGGGGTCTAATAAAATGTAAAATAATTTTTGTATTTTCAAAATTGCTCTTATATTCAAAATGAAAGGAAGAAATATCAAAATAACCGAAAATACAATATTTTCGTAAATACCGTTATTTTTAATTTTAATCAGTTAATAAACGGATACTCGGAGTATGCAGAGTGTAATTCGATCAAAGCATATACTCGAAGCACTCTGATTTCATAAATGAGCATGACAGAGCTAAAGTTGTCATAAATGTCATCATATGTGTATTTGTTTTAGTCATTCATATTTATTACATGTTATTTACCTTCACATTCAGACATCATAAAAATAAATTAATTAACAAAAATCCAAATATTTTTTTTTAAATTGACAAACGGCAATAATTCAACAATTTTTATCAAATTTCAACTAATTAAATTTTGACAGATAATAATTTGATATACCTAAATGCCCGGCAATTTTATAACCAGCATAGAGATCAAGCTCTGGGCAGTGGGCACACTCTGATTGAAAAAATTAACACAATTTTTATGCTCTGAGTGATTTGAATGAATGAAAATGAACACAGACTCATCACTTAGACTCATCACTGTCTGAACTTAACCATGTCACATCTAGCTGAATAAGCAATTCTGTTAGACGATATATTATCATGTTGGCAATACTGATATACTGCAAAACTGTAATACTGATACACTTATATTACTGTCAAAAAAGATAATTGGTTTGATACATAAACAAAAAATACCTTATAATATTTGTGGATAATCATATAATATAGAATTGGATAATATATGGATATGGATACAATGGATATTATATATTGGATAATTTTGATAGTATATTAGTGTGGAATTAGTTTCAGGTTTTAAAATATTTTTGAAATAAAAATTATTAATAAAATTTATAATACATAAATGTTGTAAAACAGTAATAGTAAAGATGAGTTTTTTTTCTCTTTCTCTCTTTCAAAACAAAAATACAATTTTTAATAAAAATGTTAAAAAATTGATGTAAAATTGTTTATTAATCCTTGTTATAACTCAACTGTTATAACCATTTATATATAATTTGTCTTATTTGACCAACAACTAAAGATGCGAACGATGCTCCATGATTTATAAATTTTGAAGTTATGAAAAAAGGCTATCATGTCGTATGAAATAGAAAAGAAAAGTAAATATCGCTTCAACGATATTTTTACGCAATCACACACACCATAAGAAAATATGGGTGGATATATTTTTGATAAAAATTAAATTTACATTGAATATTAGATTTTAAAGCCTTACAACTTCCGATTGAAAAGATCTGGGAATTGAAAAGACCAATGGTTGATATCAAGTTAAAAGGCTCACTTTAATCATTTAAATAGAGCTACTTTTATTTACTTTTATATACAATTTTTAGTTTCATCTCTGAAACAGACAGGATATTCCAGATATACTGTGTATTATTAAATACTCTAGCATTGGTCCGCTTTTTGAAATTCGCGGTAGTTAGATAAAAAATCGTACTTAATTTATTTATTAACTGTTTTCCATCATTTCAATTTAAACCTGATTTATAGTATATTTTATTTTTTTATTGAATAATCTTAGACAACAACCGCATACGTATTATCTGGTATAATCATTTATTTAAAAAAAAAAAAAATTTGATTCTGGCGATTGGTCAGTTAAATTGGTCGATAAATTAAAAATTTTTTTATGTTAAAATGACTTATATATAAGGTGAAATTTTGAATTGAAATTTGTAATTGAAAATTATATTTTAAAAAACATTTAATTTCTCTTTTTGAATACATAACTATAATTTAAAAGAATAATAATGGAAATCGGTTGTAAAATGATTCAGATATTTGTACCGTATTTTTTTCATTTCACAGAAATACTTTAATAAAGATTAAAAATCTATATCGGTATGATTCACTATTTTTAATTAATATCTTGATCGATTTCGATTATTATACACCATTATCAACAAACTGTGATACTCTATAAAATATATGTATATTTTGTTTACTTGATAATTAATTTAACATGTATTTCATCTGTAAAACATAAAATTGATTTATCTTAACTTAAACAATTTGATTTTCTCTCTAATTTATCCAAAACGGTTGCTTATTAATGATTTTACACAGTATTATACTTAATGCGTGTTAAGCGATATTCAACGAACATAAAATAAAAAATTAACTACTAATGTTTGTATGTATGTATATATATAACCATTTCATTTTCATTCAAAATCAAATACCATACAAAATCATTTTAATCTTCAAAATCTGACTTTCTGTAATATCGTTTTGATTTATATCTATGTAGAAAATTAAAATCTTATCGCCTACAATTATTACAATTTACACAAAACTATTAAATCTTAAATAACATAAATTCTAATATCAAATTACATCAAATTTAAATAAAAAAAAATGTAAAATAATAGAAACAGAAAAAAAACACAAATTCACACGACAAGCCGACAACTCAAATGAATTCAAAGAAACCAACCACCTACACCTAATTCGTTTGTTAAATACTTATGTACAACTGATCACTTTAATTCTCGAAATGGAATTCGAAACAAAATCAAAATCAAAAATAAAAAATTCCAGACTTTTATACAGTATTTGGCAATGGTTCCGAAAACCTTCTGCTTTTTATAAAATGAAAAAATCATATAAAATTAAATCAAATAATCAAGTCGGTAAGTGACGGTCAATTAATACAATACTCAAACCAAATAAAACAACAGTAATAAATTTGATGTAATAAGATTGATCTAAAGTAGAAGAAGATCTTAGAATACTTATGTATTTCGGATGGATAATTAAAGCCTAGGTAACATAGCAAGCAATGGTAGACTACAAAATTATTGTCAACCAAAGACAGACTGCACGAAACGTTGGAAGTACAGTTGAGAATCTATATCTCAATACGTACGTATCTATATCTCAATATGATTACAAACAGGTTTAAAAGTCTAACACATGAAGAAGATCAAGATCAACGTAGAGATGTCTAACACATGAAGAAAATACTCGTAAAATCATTATACTCGTAATTTGAATTCATTGTGGTTCTGAAATTTTTTTGAAGATGATTTTGATCTGAAGTTTTTAAAATTATTATTTTTTTTTGTTAACAAAGTATTTGATTAGTCATGTGCATTTATTATGCACATGACTTGTTTATGTTTATGACATGTTTATGTTTATAATATATATAATAATTCTGATCAAAAAATACACCTAAAACCGTTATATTTTCAATAAATTCGAAATAATCAACCATCAGTTTTATCAGTTTTTTTTAGACCACTTCAATTCTGATTTTTTAGACCAATTCTTTATTTTTTTTCAACTCTGTGGGTATATTATAGCTGTCTTATAAATTACTATCTAGAAAGCATATTGAAGATAATAATTAAACCGAATGGACATCTAAATTCGAAGTTAAATAAAGTACATAAACAAAAACAATTTTTTTTCCATTTTAAATAGAACCTAAATAATAAATTTTGTACAAAAAATATCTTCATTCATATTACACAATTAGGACCTGACTGACCTGTTATTAATAAAACTTTATAATCTATACGCCCTTATTACACATCAATCAATGGTCAATTATTCTATTATTAATGGTCAATATATTGTCAATATATTGTTAATATATTGACCGTTGATTGATGAGAAATTATTAATGGTGGTTCTATTCTCATCAATCATGCTGTCAAAATTCTCATCAATATTACTGTCAAAATCTAAATGAATTTTTGGGGAATGTTCAGATAAGGTTATAATATTTGTTTATAATGTAATTCTAAAAAGAACAATTTTTATATTAATTTTAATTATTATAACAATTTATGTAAAAAAACAATTGATATATTATTCAAATGTGCAAAAAAATAGTTTGTTGTTTTTTATACACAAAATTTACTTTAAAAATTCAATTTAAACTGAAGTCAAAAACATTCCTCCAGAAATTATATTTTCAATATTCATGTATGTTTTGAAGTTATCAATATATTCAGAACACTTCCACAGTATGTCCTTGTAAAATATCAAAATTTGGATAAAAAGATTGATGAGTGCATGATTGATGTGTAATCGGTCATCATTCTTTTCATCAATATATTATCAATATATTGACGAAAAGATTGATGAAAAGAATGATGTGTAATAGGCACCATACATCTATTTAGTTAAAGTGCTATATATCTATTCAAATGAAATATTAAATACACCCTAATAGCTTGGAATATAATCTAAAATTGAAACGGCATATAATGCTGGAGTTGACTATAACTCATGCTTTCATATCGAATACCGGGTCCCAGAAATTCATTAAATATCTTAAATATCTTTGATGTAAATTTCAAAGAAAATTGGGCCCGATAGTTTTTTTGGAATTATATTCGATATTTTCAAATTATTGTGTTTGGTATTTCTGCAAAACTTTACCAGCGAATCGATAACTATTCAATCACTTTAAAATTTATTAAATATTAAATTAAATATCCCAGAAATTCATTAAATATTTTAACAATTTTTTAATGTTAATTTCAAACAAAATTAGGCATGATCGTCTTTCGGAATTATTTCCCAATATTAATATTTTTTTTCTATAATTGTTTGTTGTTGTTATTTGTTTATTACTATTATTTAACATTTACCTTTACCCAGATATTTTCTTTAATACCACCAATGAAGAATTTTTTGTTTTGTTTTTGTAAATTTTTAAATAATACAAAAAATTCGTGTTGATAATAAAATTAAAGAATTTAAATGAATTATTAACAGTTAAAAATGATTTAATATTAAGATCAAAACAATATTTTAATTTATCAATAAATACAAAAATGTATAAAATAAGAAAAATAAATTCACTAATTTGAATTTAATAAATAATAATACCAATAATGGAAGAATTATTATGAATACCATACCTAATTAAAACTAAAACAAAAAAAAGAGAATATCAACGCCGAATTCAGCAAATATTTTTTTTTATAATAAAAAATGTTTTTTACTACTTTTTTGTTTGTTTCAAATACACGTAAAACAACAACAACAACCAGATTGATTGCAAATAAAATAATTTCAAAGTCCAAATCAGAAAAAATTAAATATGATCAACTAATCAAAACAAGCATGGTGGAGTGGAGAGTAATTAATTGGCTTAGGCGGTTTTAAAAATAGTAGATTTAATATTATCATTTTAATATCTGAAGGTCCGGGCAACTTTTTTAATCAATTAAAACATTTTATTTTACCAACACATACACAAAATAAATTTTGCGAACATTTTTCTTCACCCAATTTCATAGTTAAGATATTTTTAAATTTTGACTGAAGGCTGAAGTAGAAGAAAAGGGTTAATATGGTATATATTTTATTTGATAAATGTTTGTTATTTTATTACTAGTATATATAATGCCATTGCTAATCTAGTATTGGCAGCAGTTTAAAAAAGTATGTCGGTACATTACAACTCAAACAAACCAACAACAATGTAAACTAAAGTAAATATGTATCATCTCTGATCATAATGCATTATAAATATTTTCTCACTACATTTTACTTCTACCTACGTCCTACATCTACTTCCATAATAAATACATTAAAAAATATTTATTTATTCTCTCAATTCTCATTCTTTCAGTCATAATGAAAATGAACTCTTATAATGTTTCGTTATTATTATTGTTGCTATAAAAGGCTTCAGACAAAAACAAAATTAGTATATATTATATTATATTATATAATATAAACGTCAAAGTTTGTTGACTCAATATGATAACAAAAATGTCAGCCTTCGGTTATTGAGAGGAAATCATAAATTGTTTTTTAATTGTGCTTATCCTTCAATTATAGTGTAAAATAAAAGTTTACACTATAATTGAAACACTGAACGCCCGGACGTTTAGACATGAAGAATAAATCCACCTATAATCATCTTCATATAACCAAAACAAATTTTACCATTTTCACGGATAGTTAAGCCGCTAACAAAAATTTTTGAATTCGAACACTATATCTATTCGAAGCCGGTAGAATAATACCCAAACGAATTTGAATATGTAACTTCGATCTCTCTATACACTGGGTTTCTAGCCACAGTAACATAGAGGTTAAATAAGAGAGTAGATGAACTGGCCAAGCAAGATTCTAACCTTTACCGGTACTTTGTTGAGGACGTTAACTACTCGATGAAAGCTGTAGGAGTATAGTCTAACTAGAACCTCTAGAAAAAAATATAGCTCTTGCATTGTATAAACAAAACTAAATAATTTCTAATCAGCTTCCGTACTGATATATCAAGGGTTGTATTAATAAGTAACATCGAAAAAGCCTTAGAAATAATGCGATCTATGTAAGCATTAAAACTTAATTTATTATCGAGAATGATACCCAGGTCTTTTGTTTCATAGACATATTAAATAATAGAACTATTAATATTATAATAAAATTCAATTAGAGCTTGCCTCCTAGAAAATGACATGTAATTGCACTTATTAATATTTATGGTAAGACCATTAATGTTACTCCAAGAGTAGAATTTGTCGAGATACTGCTGCAGGATCCTCTTCCTACTTAATAACCGCAAAAAGCTTAGTATCGTCAGCAATCAAAGACTTAATATCGAAGTCAATGTCGTTCATAAACAATAAAAATAATAGTGGCCCCATATTAGGCCCTTGTGGAAAACCAGACGTAGCCTCGATATGAATATAGGTATATGAAGTACTATTTTGTATTTTAACGGGCACTTTACAACCAATCAAATAAGATTGAACCCATAGAAGGAAGGTACCATGAATAACAAGAGCCTGAAGTTTAGAGAGTAGTAAAGAATGGTTTAATTTGTCAAAAGCTTTAGAAATATCAGTGAATATCGTATCTACTTGATAGCATTTTTCTATTGCATTGGAAACTGTTAAATTAGCGGACGTGGATCTTCCATTCATAAAACCATGCTGATTTGGAGATATAAGTTCTATAACCTAGAAATACATTTTATCTATTTAATAATATAAATAAAAAAAAATAATAATTATAAATAAAACCTAACTTCTTGACTTATATAAGACTGAAATTACTATCACTGTGAAGGACATGTGTTATTTTACAGATTTGTGTAATATTTTTTTTATCATTGATGGTTAATATTATTTCATTAGACTCTGTTTCGATAGTTGATGTATTTAGGATTGATTTCAGTCCGGTGAGACTTAGACTAATTAACAATTGTAATTTATTTTTAGTCATATCCCTGTATAGACCTCGTCATATTGACTTAAAGTATTAAAGATTGAATTAAGATTAAGTTGAAATAAAGGTTTGTAAAATCAGAATTTGTGTTTTTTAATTAAAAAAACGTGTAAGATCAGAAACATGTAAAGCAAGGGATATACAATTTGCGATGGCTTGAAATTCTGCAACTTTTTTTAAAAAATACAAAACCATTTCTAATCTGTGTAAATTATCCGAAATTTGAAAACCAAGCTTTAAAGTTAATTTCTGAAAATCTACATATTGATAGAACTCACAATTTATCAATTTTATTCGTTGTTGTTTTTATTTTCTCTGTTTTTTAAATTTATACTCTTAAATAGATCTATCTCTCTATATTATTAATAGGTCGATTTTTTTTTATTTTCGGTTTTTTTTTGTTTTCCTATTTTAAGCATAATAACAAATGACGCATTTAGTCGTGTTTTCTTTTAATCATTAGTTTCTAATAAATAATCATAATATTAAAAAAAATTATTATACAAAAATAAAATAATATATTATTTCTATATAATACATATATAATATAATATATTTAATTATTAATTATTGCGTATACGATCATAATTATTACATTTTGAATATTTAGAATAATAGTAACGAAATTGTTAGTCATTCATAATTACTATGTAGAAATTCAATCGAAATTTGGAATGAGATTATTTTATTAATCCCTTGGATATTCTCTCAATTTGAATTTTTGAATTGAAAGCGTTACTATATGGATCACGACCTTCATAATATATCTATCCTCCATATACTCTGTATAATATTGTACTTTGTGTTTATTATTTTTTATTCTACGAAGTAAAGACAGCCCATAATGATAATGTTAATTATATTATATGAATGAAATTAGATAATAAATTATGTACGTATAATATTTTTTTTTTATTATCAAAATAAAAAAAAAAAATAGAAAAAAAAAACAAAATTATTTTTTTGTGATCGAAAAGACAATGTTAAATATAGCAAAACAAAAAAACAATGATATTGCGCATAAGAATAAACAAGAATAAACACAAAAAAATTGTTAGAAAAAAAAATTATTTAAACACTAAAAACGATTGCAAAATGGAAGAAGGACATGAGGAAAGATTGGCAAATGCAATAAAACAATAAAAAACAAATAATAATTTTTCATATATACCTACTGCAAATTATTGCGTATGTTAAAATAAATTTTCAGGAATTATTTTTTATCTTCTTTTTTTCTATTTTATTTATTCAGTTACTCTTATAACAACAAAACTCTTATAGCAAAGTTTTGTTCGACATAATTCATTACCTGTAATTTTACTTATACACCTATCCACCGATTTACACGACTTAAAAAAAAAACGGTAAAAAACTAAATTTTACGTGACTATAAAAAAACCACAAAAACGGGAAATTCCCAAAAGTGCATCATATACATTGCGTATAATAAGTTCCGTATATTGGTCGAAAGCAGAAACGATATGCACGATATAATTTTTCAAAATCAGCAGGGTTAAAATAATTGTTTTTATTAAAATTTTAAAATTGTGAAAATAAAAATGCAACGCGCACGTTTAAAGGCATAAATATTAACAATGCTTATTGGATGGCCAATAAGAAGGCATGTATTACTGCCACGATTTTTAATGATTAGTTTGATAAATGTTTTGTACCTGATACCCAATTTTTTTTTTTTTCAGATAGAAGAAAATCATCAAAAGAGTCTTCATTTATCGTTCTAATTTCCGGAGGGGGAACGAAGTGAAGGACTGTGTCGATTTTAACGCACTAAAAACTACTATCCTTTTGTTTATATTAAAACTAGTCTTTTAGACTAACCATTAATCCAGTTTTGGCTCTATTACTTCAGATATCTTTGATCAATCAAAATCCCATTAGGAATTATTTAGAGATACCCAGTTCGAACGGTTTCGTCCGTTTAAGACGTCTAACAAAGTTTTGACTGTCAGCTAAGCGTAAAACTTCAGTATTAACATGTTGAGAAAGACGAATTTTGTGGCGTATTGCAAGTTTTTTGATTTCGTCTTTTATGATAGGGATCTTAATATCTTTATGAATGTCAGCATTGCGAACATAACAAGAAGCATTGACAATGTTTCGCAACACTTTGTTTTGGAGTGTTTGGATAGTTTGAATATGAAGTTGTTTAGCACAACCCCATATTTGAATACCGTATGCCCAGACTGGCTTTAAAATTTGATTGTATATCAAAACTTTGTTATATGTTGAAAGCGAAGATGTCCACCCAATTAGCCAATACAGCTGGTTGTATTTCAGTTCTAACTCTTGTCTTTTTTTCTTGACATGTTCTTTCCACCTGAGCTTTACATCAAGTGTCATACCAAGATATTTTGCTGAATTTTGATGTGGTATGACGACAATGTTTATTGCGACCGCTATGGGCGACTCTATTATTTTGTTTGTAAAATTAACATGTGTGGATTTTGATTCGTTTAATTTAATTCTCCACCTTTTGCACCATAAGGAGATTTTGTTGTTTGCTTGTTGCAATTTATTTGTTGCTTCGTTTATATTATTACCAACCGCTAATACTGCAGTATCATTTGCAAAAGTTGCCATCGTTGCATCTTCTAGTTCTGGTATATCACTGGTGTAGAGTAAATATAGAATGGGACCCAGAATGCTCCCTTGTGGGATACCCAAATATATTTAATTAAAAAAGGGGTACCTTTTAAAGCATACTGTTACTATTTGACAACGCCCCAGGACATCCTGAAGATTTACAGGATGAAAATGTGCAAGTTGTATTTCCACTAAAAAATACCACCCCTTTAATACAACCATTAGATCAGGGCATATAATTTCAACTTTTAAGGCAATGTACATAAAAAGCACACTTTCAGGTATATTTTAGAAGAAACCGAAAATGATAAATCTTTGCAAGGTGTCTGGAAAAAATCTACAATTTTAGACTCTGTAAAGCATATTGGTTTGTCATACTCAGACATTAAGCAATCAACGCTCAAAGCCTGCTGGAAAAAAATCTGGCCCCACATATTTTTGAATGTGACATTTCTGTTCCCCCATATTAGAAGACGAATATTCGCAGATAATTGAGTTGGCGCATATACAATTGGAGGAAAAGGATTTGATGACTTTGATGAACCAGATATTGTTGAAATAGCATCAATGGATGCGGAACTAGATGAGGATGATTTGGTTCATATTGTTAACGATACAGTGTTGATAATGGCATCGATTGTGCTGAGGCGAATGAAGAAGCTGCATTTACATCAAAAAACATCTGTGAAGGCCTTGCATTAGGACGAAAATAGGTAATCATTTTGTAGAAAATTGACAATAATGTCGTTTTAACAAATGAATTATTTTTTTTTGCCATTAAATGAATCCATTTTAATTTCTGTGTAAATAAATATCTAAATTTACACATTTTATCGTTTTTCCGATTTACACGGTTTTTTATATTAAAAACCAAAATTTCGGTTTACACGGTTTTCTGAGGTACCATTTTTCCGTGCAAATCGTGGGATAGGTGTATATACTTTCCAATCGTTTTTCTCTCTTCCTATCCTGTTTTATATCTCAACTAAAGCGGTTTAGATAAGTATTAAAGGTGCTAAACCTTGGCTGTTTACAAACAATAAATAAATATACAGTCTAGGCTATGATAAAATTGAAAAAAAACAAAATATTTGTAAGTCTTTGATTTTAGTATTTTATATGAATATAATAGACTTTGTCTTAACAACGCAGATCACTCTCAGTACTATAATTAAAAATACGTAATTTATTTTACGATCTTTTTAATCTCTCTAAATTCTTGTAATTTTCAAATTATTGATGTAGAATCGAAACAAAAACAAAAAATGAAATAATTTTAAAACATTCCTTTCCTATATTGTAAATCCTTGGACTTGTGTTTGCAGTTAAAAATAATTTTGAACTTTTTCTTTTATTTAATAATAAATAATAACAAAAATAGATTGTATTTAAAAAAAAAGTAAACATTTTTTTTTAAATTGTGCTTTTTTTTATTTTAACCAGTTTCTTTAAAACTAGCTAAAATATAATATTTCTTGTTTTTATTTGTTTTATTTATATATTTTTTTTGTTTGCTATTATTATTATTATTATAAATAACTATTTTTTTTGTATATTTTTATTCAAAAATTAATAAATTGGAAATTTTAAATATCTTTATTATTATTATGAGTTGTCCACTCTATAGAATAAACTTTAATCCACCATAACCATTCGTTTCATACCCCTTGTTAACAATATAAATTTTGAATTTAGGTAATATTTTAGAGAGAGAGAAAAAATTTTTGAATAGAAATTTGTAATGATACTATTTAGAAGTCATTTACTAAAGCATAGAAAAACATAATAAAACATATAGAGTTAGATTTGCTTGTATATGACATATCTTCATACTTCCAAATTTCAATATACAATGTTTCAATTAGTTTTACCAATGACTATATAGTCATTGGGTTTACAGAGTAAACCACTTTTGTCTACTACTGATCTACGTTAACATTATGACAAAACGGTAGATGATAGAAATAAATATGTCAACAACAAAAAATTTAGCGTTCAGTGACAGATGATGGTTATCACGACTCGATTCAAACTGTATATTATATAATGACAATATTAAGACAAAATCAACAGCAGCTTTAAAATTCCAATGCTGATGGAAATGTAGTCGAAATTGTGAATCGCGATTACAAGACAGTGTGGGTATATTTACAACAATATAAATGATTTGTACATTTTAACCGTGACCTCATTTGTATTTTATATTTTTTGAAACACTAATTGATATAAAGCTAACGTTTTTGCTGAACATTTATGTAATGTGCTTAAACCATAGGATAAGCAAACCAGTTCTGCTGATGTTGAACAAATTAACAACATTATGAAAGCTCCCTTCCAGATGGACTTTTCCGCCAAAACAAATAAAATTGCAGGAAGTTGTAGCGGTTATTAAGAATGAGATCAATCTAAAAACAATCACCATGTTTTGATTACCGGAACAATACTACGGAAATTGTCTTAAAGTTACTAACATAATAATGCAGTACTAAGGAAAAAATTCCTCCCATCACAATGGAAAGTAGCAGAAATAATCATGATACACGGGTAAGTCGGAAAAAGACCAGAAGAACCATTATCTAATACAGTCTAATACCAATACTGTCCCAAATACTTGAAAAACTATTCTTAATAAGACTCAACCCATCAATAATAGAAAGCAGAAAACTTATACCAAAACACCGGTTCGGTTTTAGAATAAAGCTCAAATCGAGTTGTGAATCAAATAAATTCTGACTTGGAGCAAAAAAAAAATATTGTTCTGCCGCATTGCTTGATATAAATCTTTGATAACGTGTGTCATTTAGGTTTATTATATTAGCTAAAAGAAGACCAGACGTGCGATTTCTACAAGTTACACAGAAAATCGTACGTTTTATGTCAGACAGGAAGATTTTTAGACAAAACTTTTCGACCTTCCATCTGGGGATGCCCTGGTTGGGATATGTGAAAGTAGCAACTTTTGTTGATGATACGGCAATTATGGCTTCAGACATCGATTCATTACAAGCCTCAAATCTTCTTCAGCGGAACCTCAGTCAAATTCAAAGCTGGCTTCACAGTTGAAAAATAAAAGTCAATGAAAACAAGTCAACCCATGTGACATTTACACTGAGGAAAGATAACTGCCCCCCAGTAACTTTGAACAATACAGTCATACCTCAGGAGTATTATGTCAGATATTTGGGGATTCATCTTAATAGGCGCTAAATATCAAGAAGCATATAATTTGTAAGCGCGCACAATTGAGAAAAAAGCTGAGAAGCCTTTATTGGTTAATGAATAAAGAATCAGAATTGTCTTTGGAAGATAAGGTAATGCTGATGTACAAAGCTATTCTTAAACCTATATGTTCGTACGGTAACCAAAAATACAAGTCTCGAATCTATCGAATTTGTAAATAGATTGAAGGTTGAATTCACATAATGCAAAAAAATACAGATCTGTTGTAAGCATAAATATATATATAAGGTATGAATGTAAAAGGGATGAAGGAATAAAGGAAGAATGTATAAGAGAAAACTCACTGAATGTATCGCTTACAACTACTTACAAGTCATAATATTTTATTAAACAATATCTGAAATTGCTTCCACATCTTCGCCGTCTAAATCACACATTGGTATATGTAACTGTATTGTGTTGAAATGCATTGGCTTACTAGAAAAGGAGATTTTAATTATTCTATAACCAGCTTTGTATAATTTCATCAACTGTTTTATTATTTACAATAAAAGCTACACCGTTCTTTTCATGCACCGTTATTCTGATAAATATACCTATTTCAAAATGGCTCTAACATTTCAAATGTGTTTCTGATATTCTGCGTATCTCAGTCTTCTGAGTATCGAGTTTTCTTTCAGAAATATATAATTTGCCTGTTTAAAGTAGGTCTCTGACCTTCCATTGTAGCTATGCGGATATTTTTTTTTCTTAGCTTTGGTCAGTATTTTATTTCGCATGTAGAACTTATCTCGCCATTCTATCATTACTCGCACTGTCCCATTTGACAATTTACAATTTTTCAATCGAACTTAGAGAAGCGACGGTTGCTAGCCGGATCGCTCAGCGTTGTATTTCTATTTGATTTTCCCAGCTTTATTGAACTATTGTGAAAATTGTATTCACCCCTTACCTGTCTGACCCTATGCCGTTGAACACATCTGGGTACTTCTAAATAAATTAATTAAATTAATTCGATAATAAAAATTTGTTTGAAAAGTATTATTATTATGTCTTAAAATCAAATTTAAAGTTAGGCACCGGTGGATTCACAACAACATTACAGTAACAACATTTTACAACGCTATTTAACACTTTTTGAGTACATTGATAACTTTTAGAATTAAAAAATAGTTTTTTTTTTTTAAATAAATTTTGTAAATTTGTATAATTATTTTTGATTAAATAAAAATATATAAATTAAAATAAAAAAGATAGAGAAATATATTTATGACAAAATTTAACAAAAACAGTGTTATAATAAAAATAAAAAAAAAAAATTAATAAAATAAAATAAATTATTAACAACTATAGAAAATACAGCTATTTTCCAGGGACTTCTATCTTGTACACACTGTCTGCAATTTAATAAATCATCATCATGATACTACAGCTCTGGGTGAGCTTTGGCCTTCATCACTATGCTCCTCCAAAAAGGTCGATCTTGTGCCACTTCTCTCCAATTTGGGATTTGAAGGGTTTGAGCATCGTTTTTCACATTGTCTGTCAATCTGATTCTTGGTTTTCCTCTACCACGGCTACTATCTGGTTTTATATTGATCACCACTGTTTGTTTTTAACTTTCGTGCATTCGACTTACGTAACCAGCCCATCTTAGACTTTGGGCCTTTGCAAACCATCGATCAAACTATCAAGCTCGCTGTTGCTTCTGATTACATATTCTTCATTCTGTTATCTTTTTGGACCGAGTATTTTTCGGACAATTTTTCTTTCAAATATGCGAAGGTTATTCTCCTCGGCCACGTTCACAGTGGTGAACTCATACGTCACTATGGGTCGTATGAAACTTTTATATATCGTCATTTTGACCTTTCTTGATATTAGTTTTGATTGAAGCTACTTTCTGTTTGCGTAGTAGCCTCTATTTCCGGCCTGAATTCTATCATAAATACAGCATCACATAATTTTATCACTTCTTATTGTTGCTCCGAGGTATGTAAAGCTTGTAACTCCTTCAAAGTTGTACTCTCCGATTGTTTTATTCCGATTACTTCTTATTTGTTCATTTGTTGACATTTTTAGATATTTTGTTTTGTCTTCGTTGATTTTTAAGTCTACTTTTTGTCTCGGTTTCTAGTTGTACAAATACTTCAGCCATATATCTGTATTTTTTTGCCAGGATTACTATGTCATCTGCATATGCTACTTATTGGGTTGTCATATTGAATATACTGCCTTTTTTTTCTAATTTTGCTATGGCGTAATATTAAGTTGAATAATAATGCGGATAAGGCATCTCCTTGTCGTACTCCTGTTTCTATTTTTAATTCACGGGTTATTTGGTTTTGTATTACAATTTTAGCTTTTGATTCATGCATTGGCATTATGGCTAGGTTTGACAACTTCTAAGGTATTTCCAAATGTCTAAGATCTGTTTACATTATGTCAGTGTTTATGCTGTCAAATGCTATAAAGTAATTTGGTAAATAGTATCATCAAATATTGAAAGATCTCCATTCATTTGATTCTTCCCCACATAGGTTTGGTTTATTCATCCTACAACACTCATTCGAAACTTAATTGATGTTTTTTTTAAATTAAAAATGAATCATAAAAAATAATACGTTGCATTTCTATTATTAATCATTATCAATAGAAAATTATCAATATACATAGCTATATATCCATACTAACTACTTACCTATATTTTTGATTGACTTTACCTATATATTACAATAAAACAACAATGCTTCTAAGAAATCTATATTTATTAAACAATTAAACATTATAAAAATAAAATAAATCCTTTCAATTGCCATTCATTAGGGTAATTATAGTTAATAAAAATGATTCCAAGAATTGATAATACCCAAATCTAATCTTCTAAAGAGATCTTAATAAAATTTTACAGTGAAGAAGGTGCGCCGTGACAAATTTAAAGATTAAAAAGAATATTTCAATAGAAAAAAACAATTATTAATAAGTATAAATATTTATTCGACTTGTTAGACCCTATTCTGTATCTCTATATTATTAGGAAAAGTACAATTGGTGATTTGATAACCATATTTTATATTTTCTGAATCGCACATGGTGGCTTTACTACTATATCTAGTAAATCTACTAATATCTAGTAAAACGCACACAAAGATGCAAAATCTTATTGGTTTTCCGACAGCAACAGCACTTCTATCTACCTGTATACCTAGACCTTATTCTGATTGTGGAAATTTTTCAATGTAAATCTGCAACATAACAAATACCGTTAACATATTCCAAATAAACAAATATTTTTTTATTAATTTTCTATCTTTAAGAATATATTAATAAAAGTGATTTATATAGAATTTGAATCATTACTATCTATGTTAGTATTCTAATGAATGATTGTAGTATCAGCTCTATATGCCTCATTTCAAAAAAGCGCAACGCCATCATGTCCTGTTAAAACAATAGAGGAATATCCTCCTGTTAAATGTCGCATATAAGATTCTATCGACTATTTTATGCGAATGTCTGAAGTCTAAATAAGCAAGCGACCAGATGTTCGCACTTAGGCAAATCCTGAAGAAGACTCATAAGTCTCAAATCGATACACACCACCTATTTATCGATTTTAAATCTTTATACGATAGCATATACCACAGAGAGTTCTACGTTACTATGTCGGAATTAGATGTGCCAAAAATGACACTTGAAAACTCAAGATGTGGTGTGGTGATTGGAAATAACATTTTTGGCTTCTTTCAGATGTATGCCGGGAACCGGAATGTATACCAGATGTATACCGGATTTCAGATGAATACCGGAAATGTATAATGCGACTACCGGAAGTAAACACGGCCAGTACTATATTTTTCAGATCTGTTCAACTACTATATGGGTTCAACTATCCGGTATGCCGGCGATATTGACATCATCGCCGGATCCCAAGATCTGGTGGTCGTCAAACACGGGTGGTCGTCTTTGCCCAGGCTGAAGCAAATTTAGAACGAATTTTTGTTTTTACTCCTCTTCGGGAGCTTAAGTCTTCTACTTAACACTTTATCCTACTCGATTGGTATAGATGATATTTTTGCTTGTTTCCACGTTATGTTAGTTTTTACTTACTTTCTTGCTGGGCGCTATGGACCTTGAAGGTCCTGGACCTGACGCAAAACTGTCCTCCACTGATTTCGGCCACGAGCGGAATCTCTCCTGTTGGTGATTTGAAGTTTTTTCATATCTGCCGATACTTCATCTCTCCAACGAAGGTGTGGCCTCCCTCGATTTTCATTCATACGCTTTACATGGCCTAGCCAGTGAAGACGTCTTATTCTAACTTTTTTTTACCTAGATCCATGTCGTTAAACAGCTGGTATAGTTCGGCATTGTATCTTCTTCTCCAAACTCCTTCGTCAGACACAGGACCATATATGCGACGAAGAATTGTTCTCTCAAAGATACCAAGTGCATGCTCGCTTGCTTTTGGTAATATCCACGATTCAGAACTATATAGCAGTACCGGATGAGCGCCGGAGCACCGGATGAGCGTTTTGTATAATTATGTCTTGGTCTTGGGTGCCTTGGTATGTTAGGTTTTTATAGCTCTTGTTTTACAATCCTTCGCTATAAATGGTCTTTGGACGATCGGGTCTTTTTGTACCTTGTGGTAACCATTTTAGGAGCATTCGCGCGATGTTATTTGACGGTTTAACGGCTTTTTATGAATAGTACAATTATATTTAAAATTTCGAGTCTGATGAAAGTTCTGAAATCTGAAAATGTATTAGAACAGATTTGAAACCTTATTTTATCAACATTTCGGCATATATTTGGGTAAATATTTCATAACAAAAATTTAAAATTAAAATGGTTACAAAACAACAATTTACTATTTTTCTTATAAAATAAAAGACATAAAATAAAAGTATCGCAATAAGCTAAATAAAAAGAATCATAGGTGTAAATACATAGTATAAGTTCTAACTAAAATAAAACTCTGTAAAACAAAAAATTTTATTATAATTAAGGCGAAATAAATAAATAAATAAATAAATAAAAAAAAAATATAAAATTATTTATGAAATGTCAGAATTTAATTTGCACAGTAGAAATTTTGCGTTAAAATATTTTTCACTTTAACGTGGATGCGATCGTGAATGCGATGACTACTTGTCGTAACTCATTGTGGACATTTGTATTGGCTTCTATATGTTTTAAATACATATATTCTGTTTGAAGCGTTACGAATAGAATAAACAGTTCTATAGTGTAGTTTGTTTGTTTTGTTCTAGTGTAAAATTTGACTTAACAAGGCTTGTTTCAAAACATAACATTCATATATATTTATGTATGTATAGTATTTTAATATATTTGATACCAAGACTTATAATATTTAGATATCGTAAATTGTTAAAATTTATTTTTTATGAAAAAATGTATAGAATAGAATAACCCACTTAATAACTGCTTGTTTACTTCTAATTTTCTTCTGTCTGAAAGTGACGTTTGCTTTTCCTCCCATCTCGATGAAAACCTAAAATAGCGCTGCCACATTATTAAAAATTCCCACAACATATATAGACAGTATGATTTTTCAATTCGCATAAATGACCTCATGTTTATATTCTTAAACTATTTAAATAAAAATTAAATTTAATTAATTATCGAATGATTGTTTTTGTTCACATTTTGTTTGTCTAAATCTTGTTTTTTTCCAAGTATGTAAAACACATATATCTACATTCATATACATAATATAATAATTCACTTTAAAAATATCGAAACTTGTATTATCGTTGTTGGTAAAAAACAAAATATGTACATATACATCAACAATATACATATATGAATATTTATATATATAGTTTTATAATATTGGGGGCTCGACATATATAATAATATTAGGTTAGGGTATAATATATGTAGATGTATTAATGTATTATATTTATTAAAAACTTGTAAAAATTTTCCTTTTTGTATTTAGGTAGATATTATAAAACACTCTATTCTATTCTATACATTTAAAAAAAAATATTCTATAATCTAGATACTAGCGAGGAAAATTTTTATTCCAATTACGACTATTTAAAAATATAATTTTTCCTCTTTTTTGTATGTTACATAGCTACTTAGGTACCAGCGAAGATTATAGAATTGTCTTTTACAATCTTTGATATTTTATTGTAATTAAAACTGTCAAAAAATTTTTTTTTTCTATACACAATAATAATTTTAATTTTCAAATAATAATTAATAAAAATTACTATGTTTAATTGATAAATAATTTATTTACTCTCATGCAAACATCTCATAAATTTTAGTTTTATGCGCAAGAACAATATAAATTGAATTGAAAACATGCAATTGATTTTTATGCAATTTTAAGCCATACACACACACAAACAAACATTGCCTATATCCTACCATACCATACATTAATGAATTAAAATATTATCAAATTATATTCATTTATTTTATTAATACCGTTTTATAATTGCATAAAATAACAGTAAAAATGAGTAAAAACAAAACAAATACAACGAAATATCCAAAAAAAAATAAAAAGTATAACAATAATATATTCACAGAGAGCCAGCGCACTCATATCAACTTTTTTGAATATTGGATTTGAATGGGATCATAAAATTCATAATCATACTCATTTTCATATGCATTATCATTATCACATCACCGTCATCACAAACAAACAACGGTATTTTGATTTTCACAATATAAATTTTGTTATCAACAAGAGAAGAGAGTAATGAAATTAAACAGAAAAACAAGATTGAAGATCATATAAATACGATCGACGATTAACTAGAATAATTTAGTTTTCATTTAGCATTCAATGAGAGAGAACGTATCAAAATTTGTCTAAATCAATATAAATAAAAGTTTTTATAATAAAACAAAAAAAGGACTATAATAAAATTAAATATTAAATAATTGAATAAAAAGTGTAAAAAATATTTAATTTAACAATCATTAAACAAAGGACTTAATCTAATAATTCAAATTTAATTAATTAATTAAAACAAAACAAAAAAAATAAAAAAAATAAAAGTTTTTGTAAATATACATATATTTGAAAAGAACATAAACAATATATAAAAAAAAACATTCAAAATGACTGGTTGTTTTTCAACTGATATTTCAGCATCACATGTTGCTAATAAAAATAATGTTATAACTGGTAGACAAAATGGTACTGATCATACAAATGGAAATGGTTATACTGCAGCTGAAAATTTATGGTAAGTTTAATTATATTAAAAAAATCAAAAAAAAAAACAAATAATAAAATATTAAATTAAATAAAAGTGAAAATCATATATCGAAAAATATATTTAAACATTAAAAACAAAAAAAAAACAAGATAGCGTATGATAACAAAAAAATATTGTTTAAATTGATTTAATTTATTAAAAAAGTGAATTTCATAATTATTTAGACATCGAAATAATTTTGGGGGATACGGTTAACATATTGAACTCAAATTTAAATATACCATAATTTTATTTCATTCATCTAAACAAAATAAAAAAAATTAAATAACTGTAAGGGGAAAAAAATTGCTAAAAAAAATTTATTCATATTAATAAAATTGTACAAAATAACAAAAATTAAATAACTGTAAAAGATCGAATATTGCTTAATTGCATAATTATTGTAGTCAAATTTATCCATTTAAAAAAAATAATAGAAAATAAGAAAAATTAATAATTGTAAAAGAAAAAATATTGTTTAAAAATGATGTACCAAAATTTATTCATATTAACAAAATTATAAAAAATAAAAAAAAATAAATAACTGTAAAATATCGAATATCGGTTAAAATTTATACAAAATACACAACAATTTATTTACATCAACAAAATAATTAAAAATAAAAGAAAAATAACTGTAAAGGATCGAATATTGCTTGAATTTATTGACAATTATTTAGAAAATTAAATATAGTAGCTTAGATTTTAAAAAGTAAAGTCAAGCTAGAATTATTGCAAAATTATGTTTATTAGTATTTAGCAAACTGATATTTCTGGTCTATGCTTATCATATTTTTTTTAACAAAAAAAAAATTAATTAGCAAAGTTTTAATTGGATTCCGCTTAAAAAATCTAATAATAAAACATTTTAACAAAAAAATTAATTTTTTATATTAATAAAAAAAATTTTTTTTTATTGTTTTATAAAATCCATCTTAAAAATCTTAAACATTATTTTATGATTTTAAATCATGACTTTAAAAACAAAATATTTTCGTTTTTGCCATACACACATTTGACATTTTCTTGGTGTCCGAGTAAGCACTGTTTTAGGTGTACATTTGCTTCCCAAAAAATCATTATATTACAAAAATCAACAAAATTTAAAAATAATAATAAATAAATGGTTATTCTGCACAATTAACTGCAGATGCATCTGCTAATATAATTGTAGGTCATTTACTTATAATTCAAACGTAAAGTAAGTCAGAAATGTATAAGTCAGAATGAAAATTTACTTTATATATGAAAAATATTTAGTTGAGCCTTACAATGTTTTCGTAGAAGAAAATTTATACATTTTTGACTTACTTTACGTATAAAATTCAAATTGCAAAAAATGTACTTAGTGCTTTCTGCTTGTTAAGCGACAATATAAGAGTAAGTATAGATGATCTGCAAATTATACATATTAGCAGTCAAATCGAACAAATATCTGTTAGAAAAAAATAATTTAATTAGAATTAAAATCATTAAATTTTTTTTTATCTTAAGGATTTTTCACATATACAACTAAAGAAATAATACGAAAACTTTAAATCTAGAAATTTATTTGTTTTTAGATAATTTCCCCAAATTAAAAATACAAAAAATAAAAACAATTCTATTTTGTATTATTTATGTTTGTCATAAAATTGATGTTTATTCGTATTATTCCTTTAATCGTATGTTCATTGGCTTGGCCTAATATTTTTGTCAAATTTCATAAAATTTTTTTCTTAAAAATATCAAATATCAAAATTGATTGTTTTTTTAAATATCCCTATTTCTATTAATTTTTTTTGCAAATCGTCAATCTTTTTGTATTATTACATTTTATTAATATTTTTTTGTTAAAATGTTTTATTATTAGATTTTTTATGAAGTATCTAATTAGTATAAGTATATATAGAGTACATAATGTAGATAATAGGTTTTTGTTCAACTGGCATTAAGTCTTTCTCCAAAATTGTATTAAGCTAACTATCATAAACCATTTAAAACAAAACACAACAAATTTGTAAAAAGAAAGAATTGACATTAGGCTAACTATCATAGATTATTATAAATGGGATTAATCTAACTCAACTTAATCACAGACCCTTCAAAACACAACAAATTTATCTGAAGAAAGAATTAACTGTACATCACATTTGTCAATAATAAAAATTTTAACTGAAGAAGAATAATTTGTTAGCACAATATTTGGGTTCGTTAGATAAGCTATTTTTAAATTGTTGTATGAATTTTAGTTCAATATAGTCAATTGCTAAAGCTAATTTCCGAATTATTTTCAATTTTTGTCTAAATAATTGTATAACAATAGTCGTTGTTTAAATAATTATTAAATCAAATTATCAACATAATTATGTTATCTATTACGAATATATATGTACAAACATAACATAAAATGTATCAATGTTTATTACAAATTTTGATATATCAATTAATTTAATTTAAAGTTTTAGAATTAAAAAAAATATTGTAGATAAAAAATTTAAATTTTTATAATTTTGTAATTTTTGTTTTTGTAATTATAATATTTTTGTTCAAATTTACATATATTTTTTGATAACATATTTTTTTCGGATTTCCTCTTTTATTATTTAAATTTTTATTATTTTATATGTAAACATTT
Organism: Argyra leucocephala; assembly: GCA_963942445.1. NCBI lineage: Eukaryota > Metazoa > Arthropoda > Insecta > Diptera > Dolichopodidae > Argyra > Argyra leucocephala. The sequence continues at coordinate 28,576,068 of OZ012679.1, read as the reverse complement.
AATATTAAAATTTATTGTTATATAATTCATCACTGTGGTTAATGATTTGTGAATAAAAAAGTGTATATTATTATACAAAGTTTGTGACATTCGTAAATAAATATAATTCAGTTTTAAAAATCATTACAATATAATTAATTAATAATAATTTCATTATTTATGTTATTCGAAATCAAAAAAAAAAAAAAATAAAAAACTATATAAGACATTTGATTTAAGACATTTTTTTTAATTATTAAAGTTAAACCAAAGCTAAACGGCTAAAGTTTTAGTATAAAAATATAATACTTGTATTCTGAATATAAACATTTTGATGGTTACTATGATCACAAGTGATAAACAAATTTTCCTTCTTCAGGTACAGTACAATATATCATCAGCATCGTGATCACAAATGATATTTTCAAATATTAGAATTTGTAACTGGGAGTAGGAAAATTTTGGTATCACGGTATCTGAGAACGAAAATTAGGAATGTTCATTGGTGATATATTGATAATTAGTGTGTTAGACAGCTATATGTTGAATGTTTTGAATTAGATTTTGCCGATCTACATATCTTATCTTTAACTATATATTATACATATATCTAAATGTATTATGTATATTAAATTAAATAATAAATTACATGAAAGCAAATCAATGTTAGTGTCCTATTTCTTCTTCTAAGTAAAACCAAAGATTACATAATATTATTAGTACTATATAGATAGTACTATTGTTAGAACTAAATACGTTTGCAACTTAATATAGTAAAATATATTTAAAAATTGGAACGATTGTACTATACAAATTGTTTCGTGCATACGACATTTAAACATCAAATTCAAAAATCACAATTTTTGTTTTTTGTTTTTATTATACTTCTAAGTATACTTTTTTTTCGATGGGAAGTTTATTCTATGTAGACCAGTATATAGACGCGACCTTTTCTTATCTCAAAATTTCTGATCCATATATCCATGGTAAATAATAGAATTGCTTTAATTCAGAATTAGACGATGTTTATACCTAGACCATATTTATGTCTTTTGTAAGTCTATTATGAGGTTGCCAACAAATATAATGTGAGAGGGGGATTTCTCTTGGTCTAAGAAAAATCTGAACGTGTCTATTTTGGACTTACCAATCTTGAACAGATATCTGTTGAATGGAATATGACCAGTGATAAACTATATGTTAGTTTTCTGATATTGGATTTAGTCTTCACTATTACTGAATTTAACTGAAATAGATATATTCGGTAAATTATTATAATTAAATTTAAACATTTTTAACCAGTATATTGGCTTGTATGGCAAATAAATACTCCTAGAATTTATATTCTGTTTGACATCATTAAGTTGTTAAACCTATGTAAATTGCACTGTTGGGAAGCGTTTTAATCTGATATGTTGACTACATGATTGTTTCTTAGTAATTTTTACATCAGAGGATTTTAGGGATTTCCTAACCAAGCCCAATTTTTTCTTTAATAACACAATGTTGAAAGTATGGATCGAACTTTTAAAATAATTAAAAATTTTTGTTATAGTTAATAATTAACTTATATTCAGTATGTACAAAATTTTACATTAGTTCTATTCTTCATTTTTTATTCTATAAAATTTTAAAAAGCACATATAATGTATATATATATTATGTATATATACATATATTAATTATTAATTTATTGCGAAATTGAATTTAAAAAGAAAATTTATTAATTATTACGTTTTAATTATTTCGTCAGACGAAATAACTCACACAATGACACACAATCAATTTGCTTGTAGTATAGATTTGAAAATGTTAACATAATTATTTTAAATGATTAACAACTTGTAAAAAATTTAAATTCTACATAAATAGAGATAATTTAAACTTAATTAACATTCAATTAAGATTTCAAATTAAAATTCTTAATTATTTTCTTTTATTAGCAATTTAAATTGATTTTAAATAACTATTATAAATTGTAAATTGCTTTAAGTAGTAAAAAAAAAATTCTATATATATATATATATATATTAAAAAAATGTATCTTAAAATATTTATTAAAATTATATATATATATATATATTACAAAGAATTTGATAAATGCAGAGATTATGCATAATTACCAATTTATCGAATTTCTTGTAACTAATAATTATAGACTCTATTACATTCATTTATAACCACTTTTACTTTATGTCAAATTTATTATCTGGAATAGTAAATACTATAAATAATTATCTTATTTAATTTTAATACGTCAGAATAATATTAAATTAATTATTTTATTATATAAAATTAATTTTGAATTATAAACAATTATACATATTTTAATTACAAGTCATTGAATTCAACTCAATCATTTTCTACTATATATACAAACTATTATTACCAAACAAGTCAAAATTTATATTCTGTTTTTAATACATAATATTCAACAGATATTTTAAACCTTTATACTATTTATATATAGTATAGTTAATAATTATTTTAAATATATACATAGTTATATAAAAAGACCAAAAATAATAAAATAGAAAACTTGATCTTAAAGATCTTAAATTAACATAAAATTCTTAAAGTTAATTAAATATTATGTTAATTATAGTATATGTCTATAAATGTAAATGTATATTGTATATTATTATGATCTAAAAAAGTACTTTAAGAACATTTTTTCTAGTTAATAAAAATTCTTTAAAATTCTATGAAACTTTATTATTAATTCTAGATATATAAATATACCTATATATATATATATATACTAGTATCTATCTCCAATAATATTGAGTAAAATTTTGTTTTCACTTTTGAGTATGAAATCAATCTCAACTCAACTATGATTCGGACTATGAGTATAAAATGAAAAAAAAATTTTTATAGTATTTTAGATATATTTCAGATTGTGTGATATTAAGACAGGTTTATTATATCGGAATTATTATTTTATTTTTAAATTTTTGTTTTGTTGTTTTAAAATGGCAAAATATGATAATGGTTTAGAAAATGATATTAATAAATTTCATTTTGATGATAAGTGAGTAGTATATATTTTATTTAATTATTATATAATTAGTTATTTAATGTTAAAATAAATTATTATTTCAATTTGATTTGATATACAGTGTATGTATACAATATGTGACATAAATTACAAAGTGGGAGGGTATACATACTTTTTTGATTAGATTAAATCCTTTGATTAAAATCGTTATGTGTCATCATAGAAAATAATATTTATAGACCTTCATTAACAAAATTTTAGATAATCAGATTAGATTTTAGTGGTGTATTTAAAAAAATTTTTGAATATAATTTGAAATAGGTTTGATTTAAGCCTTTAAATTTTCTAATTCAAATAATTTAATTTAATTTTAAATACCTATTGATATTTTTTAACATAATTGATCTCAAGTGAGAAAAAAAATAAAAAATAATTAAGTCGGTGAATATATTAATGTATAGTAGTGTACATATAATTTCATTAAATAATAATAATAATAATATTAATAGTAATAATAATAATAATAATATTAATAACAATAATAATAATAATATTATTAATAATAATAATATTAATAACAATAATAATAATAATATTAATAATAATAATAATAATATTAATAATAATAATAATAATATCAATAGTAATAATAAAAATAAAAAAATAATATTGATAATAATAATAATATTATTAATAATAATAAAAATTTTAATAATAATAATACTAATAATATATAATAATTATTTCCATTCAATCTCAAAACTAGTTAAGAATGTATACAATTTATTCAAAATTTTTTAAGTATTTCATAATTAAAACAATTAAAAATAATTAACCAAAACATAGAAAATAACTTTGTATAAAATTATAGAAATTAATATCCAATTAAAAATAACATATTATGTATGTATTAGAGGGATTAACATTTTCAAAATTTTGTCAATTTTTATTTAATCAAAATTTTTTTTTTTTATTTTTCTTTTAAAATCAATTTAATTGAATTTTAAATTGAAAATTAATTATTGTTAGTCATATTATACAGTAATTGAATGATTAAATGAGTGAAATGATTTTAATATGAATTAAATTGTGTACCTAACATTATATGATCTAAATATATATATGTGGTATTTATGCTCTGAATTATTCTAATAAATTTTGATTAGGACAGTTATGTTATCAGAAATATAGTTTTTTAAAACTATTATAAAAATAAACAAGTCAATGAATTTTAGTAACGTAGTATATACAATAAATTTTATTTGTTTTTAACAACTTACTTTTAAAACTACCATTCATGTTAATTTTATAGATTTTTAATGTAATTTTTAAAACTATTTAGAATTAATTTAAGTGAATTTATAACAGTCTGTGTGTTATTTAAATTAATTCATTTACTTCTATTGTATAATCCTTCTGAATGTATAGGAATGATATGAATCTTGTTATATAAACAAAAAATCATAATTCATCTTGATTATGAATCCTTTTTTAGGTTCAAAAATATAAATTACTTCTCCAAAAGTTTATTTTACAAATTTGTGACAATATCCACTTTTCGTATTTTCAATTGTCTGTAAGCAAACCACCCGTGACCGGAAAAATGGAGAACACTGATGAATCAGATGCAGGTTTCTACATTATTTGTTGATCACCTAAGTAAGACCATATAGTCATAGCTTTAATATCAACATGTCTGAAGCAATATCTTGTAATTACATAGTCATTGTTTCTAGGCTTTAAAGCCGAAAATAAGTTTTTTACAATAAATTGAAATTCAAATCACCACAATATATTATGATATCTTATTTTCAGTTGAAATCGCAAAAACTATAGATAAAATCAAAAATTTAATAAATTTTTAGTATATATACAATTACAATTTAATAGAATTTGATTCTGTTCTGGATAACTGGTCCGCTCCCAATATTATCATCAGTTTATACTTATATAGGAAAACATATTAAAAAAAAAAAAAATATTAATATTAAAAATGCATATAGTTGGCAAAATTAAATTTTATGACCTTTGCTTCGTCAAATATTCAATCATCATCTTTATTCTGTAACCCCATCCGTTGAGCATAGGATGGAGACAATATTCATTACATAAAGCAATTATAATGCAACCAACTATGTACTCTGATAGCATACAATTATATAGCTCGCAGTATTATAGTCCAGTCCATAATATTATCTCAGTCCAAGTCCATAATATTCTCTGCTTCATTCAATATATACTTTTTTACATATTTTCATTCAAAATTTTGTCAAACAATTTGTTTGAAGAAATCTTGAATTTGATTGAAAAAATGTTGAATTTATTTGAAAAAATGTTTAATTTGAATGAAAAAAAGTATATATAAGTTATCGTCATCCTAATTAAGCACTTTTAGTTTATCGTATTTAATTACGCAATAAACTTCTCTGTTTTACATTTCTACATTTATATTATTCATCCAATAATAATTGACACAAACACAATTACATATATTACAGACTGTTTTTTATTAAATAATTTATATATACTGTCAGATTTAGTGGTTAGAGTATGGTTAGACGAAGCACATCAGACATTTATTTAAAGACAAAAGCTTGATATATTTTTGTGCAATATTTATCATCATTCAGTGAGGTTAGTTATTACACTTCTTTGGTAGAACTCAACACTGTTTAAAATAAATTAAAAATCACTGTTAGTAGAGTATATAGAGAGTAGATAAAACATACCGTCAGGCGTCAATATATTATAAAATTAAAGTAAAATTTATTAAAGAAGTCTTTTAAATAGACTAAGTTAATATACTTATGATAATGTTAAAAAATAAAATGAAAGAAAAAATAAGCAAAGAACATTATTAACCAATTATTATTATAGGCATTATATACAATCAAAAGAAAGTGACGTAGTGATAAATATTTGAACGAACATTTGATCAAATCTAAAGACGAATTAGTTTTACTTTCCATCTTATCATGATGAAGCTTGAAGTTAAATTTTATATCAAGTTTGACCCCAAGATCTGTGTGATGCAATCTACTATCGTAAGCGACATATATATTTATTATATATATATATATATTTACTATTGTAACAATATATTGTAATAAACTGACCACTGACTGAAAACATTTTGGCATTTTTTTCCCGACGTAGGCCCTACCGATATGGGATTACAGGACAATAATGAAGAAACAAAACGGTTTATATCATTTCTGTACGAATTTGGTTATTAGGGATATTTTAATTGGTGTGCCAAAAGATCGAATGAAAGAAGTATGTTACTTCCGTAATATCGATATTTACTACATAAAAATATATATTAGTAAAAACTAAAGCGTTCATTTATTGCATCAAATTAAATTAAATGCCAGTCCTAAACAACAAATCATTAATCATTATTAAAGTCACAATTGCAAAAATATTTAAAACAAGTCTAATATCTGTAATAATGAAAATGATGAACACGTATTTACATCAAAGGAATTATGTATACGTATATATTTTAGGGAAATAAAAAATAAAAATCATATTTGTAGATCATATTTATCTATTCAATCTAAATTATTTAGATCATATCACAGATAAGTAATTATATAAGTAAATAGTATAAGTAAATATATAACTACTTATCTGTGGCCATATGTTACTGTTTTGCAATGTTTGAAGTGTTCTCTTGCTTAACATTGCCAAAATTGAACCTATATTAGTTTTTAGGTCATGTATATATTTCTATTTGCAATACTATTTATAGGTGCTCTGAGATAATTTTATATAGGTATATTTTATTATTTTTTTTCTTTTTTTGAATTTAATTATATTATGTTATCTTCCAGTAATTTAATTCGTGTTTGTATCAATGTATTAATTTTAATTATTTTAAATCATCCGAGTTTTATTTTTGATTAAAAAAAAATCCAAAAAATTTGAGATGATAATAATATTAGTATGAATTGTGTTTTTTAAGAGTTCATCAACATTAAATACATAATAAATAAATAATTTATTAAATTGCTTGTTGGTATAATTCAAAAACATCTTAAGTCCAATTTTTTGTTTGTACTAAGTTATTAATACAAAAAGAATTAAAAAAAATATTTTAATAGTCTCTAATAAGATTTCTGATTCTACAAAATTTATAATACCAATATTTTTCTAATTTTTGTATATATATATATATACTTTTTTCATTCAAATTCAACATTTTTTCAAATAAATTCAACATTTTTTCTACAAATTGTTTAACAAAATGTTGAATTTGAATAGAAAAAAAAATATATATATATATATTGCTATATTTTGTTTTTTTTCATGACCTAAGTATTATGGTCAAGAAGGAAGATCTAAAAGCACTTGAAATTTTAATGCTGTAGTTGAGATGTTTTTGAATTATACCGATTTATCAATATAAAAATAAATTATTTTTAAAGTATAAATTACGAGCATTAATTACATTATTTTGTAAATTTTGTTTTTAAAATATTATCAAAAAATTATAATATATCATATAAAAAATATAGAAAAATAAATGAAAAAAAAAAACATATTATATTATCATATCAGCAATAGAAAAGTTGACAACAAATTAAAATGTATTGACGAAAAAAAAAATCTTAATCTATTAATTCATTTGGGATTAATAAAACAAATCAGCTGAGATTTTAATAACTTTTATTATACCTACGTATTAAATAACAAAAACAAAAAAAAAATGAAATGTGAGAATATAACTTTTAACCCCGGCCACCCTCGTCGTTCTAAATATTATATTATTATTATTTTTTCTGAACAAATAAAATTCATTTTCTAATCTATCGTGTATAGGACAATTAGTCGAAATATTTATTGCAAATGATGCTTTTCGTTTTATAAAAATACCCATACAATATTAATTAATTTAAAAAGTATATATATATATATGTATAAATATTAAAAATATTTTGGCATATGAACATGTTTCGCAAAGTAGAGTTAAAGAAGTCCTTAAGTCAGTAAATGACATTCAAGCAATCAAAAAAAAAATTACCATTTTCACAGATAGTTAAGCTGTTATCAATGCTTGGATTAGGACACTATTTGCTCTAAGCTGATGTATCAAATTCAAATTGAAGACGTAGCTTGCTGATTTTTTTCCATCTTTTCACTCTGGTTTTTTTGGATACAGTAACAAATAGCGATAATGAACTGGTCAAGCAATAAATTTAACCTTAAAAGACCTGTCAAAAAGTTTGTTCACTTTTCCGATATGAGCTTCCTTAAAAAAAAACGTAATTATTATTATTATCTGGCAAGAGAAAATGTAATTAACAACTATATAGAAACTACATAGAAAAACATATATAATAATATAAATATATATAAAATAGTATTTATTTCAACAGCATAGCTCAATTAAGCCCATATATATATTTAGAGCACACAGCCCTCATATGACTTCAATTAAGTACTAATTATGATTTTTCTTGCCAAAGTAAAGTCTAACTACATGTTAGACATTATAGCCCTGGAAAATTATCAATAAAGTGCTAATTGGTTTTAGAGAAAATGTTACTTCCACCTTCCAATTTCATAAAATTGAACATTTTGCATGAAGATTTTTAATTGATTTTGAGACACTTTAGGCAGGCTAGAAAGGGCAAAAATAAATTTAATAAATCAGTTGTGTAACCAAACTATATTTTAACACTTAGAATAATTTTTTTACCTAAATGGCTACCATAATTAAATTAAACCATATTTTTTTGTCTTATTAGCATCAAAAGTATTTAAACTAATCACATTTTCATATAAAAAATTCATCATTATGTGAGAATTTTTTTTATAAATTCAAAATATTGTAAAAACAATTTTTTTAAGCACCCTGTGCTACCATTCATGTACATAATATAATTTATATTATTTAATTTATTTAATTATATATATAATATATATTATATATATATGCAAACTACGTATCGTTCATTGGTATATATTCTAATTATCGTTATTAGACCAACCTTAAGAAATAATAGTTTCTAATAATATACTCGTATACATAAATATATACTCATATACTTAAATAACGGTAAGTTCTTAACCTACAAATTTTTAAAATTCCATTTTAGCCTTTTAAATACAAATGCGAGCCTAATTTTAACTCAAATACAAGTTGTGGGACTCCTGTCCTGGATGCTTGTAACAAGTTATGTCTTAAACAGGATTACAAATTATGTAAAGTAGGATTGCCTGGTACATTTCCACTTTGCTATTAGCACAAATACGCTGTTTGCCATTAGGGCTTTCGTAAAATAAAATTGTGTGAAAATTTAAAGTTTTATAATTAGTATTCGAGAAAAATGGAATTTGATAACTGGCCCCACTCCTAATATTATCATCAGTTAATACTTTAATAGCAATATTTAAGTTTTAAAGCATGTGGTTACTTACCTTAACCAACATTTTCACTATACATTTTAACTCATGTATAATTTCTTTAATTTGAATCATTTTCATTTCAAATCATTTCAAATTTGAATGCCCTTGACAATGATTTTTTGATTTTTAATGAATAAATTAGAAAATTATTTATTGTTTTTGTTTTCAAAAAAAAAAAAAGCTTCAAATAAAAAATTAAAAAAGAAATTTTTTTTTATTTATTATGAAAAGTTTTCCATACAACATAAAACAACACAAACACAATCTAATCTTATCAGTACCTACTAGTATACATAACATAATTCAAATAAATAACAAAATATGACGCAATATTAATATTGTAATGAGAGTAATTGTCGGAATTTTTGTTATTATTTTTTTTTGTTATTTTTGTTTTTGTCATTAAAGATATTTTTATAATTGTATATTGATAACGACAACGTCAGAAAAACTAACACTGTAAAGTAAACTTATGTATACAAAATTCATATGTAAATATATGAGATCTAAATATTTACAAAATTCACTGGATTGTAAATTAAATTCATCCTTAAGAAGAGAATATAATTGAAAGATAAGCAGTAAATCTATTTGTAATAGAAAATAGTAGTTTAAAGTAGTTCGGAGTAGTTAGTAAAGGTATAACGGTAATTTTTTATATCACGAATGAAATATATTATATTCATTTCTGTTATCAATTTTTTTTTTATGAATTATTGGTGTTTTGTTTTGCAACTTACGAAAGGGTTAACTGTCAAACTAGCTGCCATTCAATTTGTCACATTTGTGATCGGTTAAATATATTCTGGGAAGTTATCATGAATAGACCCACGCTTGACAACGTTACTAAATTATAAAAAAAATTAATTTGAAAATCATTGGTTGATTTGCGCAGCTTATAGCCGACTTGTTGATTTGTATGACATACATAATTGTCAATCTGAACAAGCTATCTGTCAAACTTTGGATAGATTTTATATCACATACTCTAAATAATGTAATAACATCAACACATTGAAGAATGTGCGTACCGAAGAGAATATCACAGGTTGCACGCTGAACGAAAACTTGAAAGAAAATCCAAATTTATCGATTCGTTGTCACGGGGTTTGGTGCTCTGTCCGTCCACTACGTGGCAAAACTTTGAACAAAGATCTTGGACTTGACGTACATCCATATTAAGCTGGTACAGGAATGAACAGTCATATAATATGCGTCGTTCTTTCGTCAAGTGGGTTATATAGAGTTGTTTTATCATGAAATTGTGTTAAGACCGCGGTTACGGTATAGTTGAAAGTAGAAAAAAGTAGTTTATTGTGTAAAAAAATGAATGTAAACCTTATTATCAGTTTAAATGACATCGTTATTTTTGTTTTGTTAGGTATAGGTACATAATTTTGTTATTACATAGTTATTAGTTAATTAAAAAACAGTGTATTTTTTTTTTAAACTGTAAATATTGTAAAAATATTGGTTTTTCGACTTATACCAACTTATATTCTTTAGCTTTAGGGTAAAATTTGTTTAATTGTTAAAACTGCTTGCCACATCTAAAAAGATACCAACATGAAAAACATTATCGTTCATGACCTTAGCTATTTTATTTATCAATCTATGGGCTTACCATATTGTTGAATGGTGTCGTCGGAATCAAAATTGATGATTCGGTATCAGTTTTTTCTGTGTTAGTATTGGTTATAGTCGATCAAATAAAATAGATAATTGAAAATAGTCGAATATTTAAGTTTTCATTTTACTAAATATGCACCAATATCCAATGCAGATGCCAAATGATTTCAATTTTACCTTTATTAGATTAGTAAAATTCACTTGTCAAACTGAACCGCTATAAATGATAAACTGTCGGTTAACTGTATTAGAATTAAATTGAATTGAATTTAAAAAAAAAAATATTTGGTCCAGACCAAAATTAATATTTATTTTAATTAAATAATTTTTAGTTTAATTCAAAAATCCTATTTTGATTTTTTTTTTCTTAATGTATAACAGAATTGGTTAGATCTTTTTCAAGGGAATCATTATAAATTTAATAAAATGTTATATTATGCTATTAATCAAGGGTTTATATACAAATTGAAATTAGTGTATCATAGAAATTTCTAATTTTGGGTTGTCAGAGCAATATCATCAGACTGGTCAACACACTCACCCAAATGTACAACAACTGTCAAATTTTTCAACAATCTGTTTGACAATATTGTATAAATAATAAATATTATTTGTGAATAAATTCTGTATCTATTTAATTTTCTTCCATTTCCCGTTAATGTCTTTTATAATTCGTTTATATTAAGTAAGTTCGTAGGCCCACCTTTAAACCATCACAATAAATTTTTGTAGGGAACTAATATCTGTAAAAGATTTAATTTTATATCGCATCTACTGAGATTTTATCGGAAAATGAGAATACATTATGCCAGTACTGAAACGGATGTAAAATATAAAGAAGGTATGTGTCAACTTTTTTGAGTAGAGTAGTATAACAGTTTAATTTTTTTCTAAAAAGCTGGTTTTTACTAAATTACTAAAAAAACAAACCAGCTATAACCTGATATAATAATTTGTTAAGATGTCAATAATTTTATTAATATTGTATATTTAAAAGGGCCGACTTCAAATAGGAACAAGGTCATGAAAAAGAAAAATATTATATATTCAATTGACTTTATATTATTTTTTTAATCATAATCTAAACCGGAAATAGAAATTTTTATAAAATCAAATTAGAGTACTAAAATTTACATACATATACCCGTATATACAAATATAATTATTTATAATTTCTGATCAATTCAAAATAATTTAGTATTTTTTAAATTAAATTTTTAAATTAAAAATTCGATTGAACATCCATGCCCTGACTTGAATTGATTAATATAGTTAAAAGACTTAACCACTATACACAACAATATTGTCGAATATTAATTTAATATTCGTATATTGTATAGAAATTAATATTGAAATACTACTTTACTCTGAAATAAGTGGTTTGAATAACATTTGAATTTCTCTTGGAACAAAATTATCAAAATGAAGAACTAAAAATTTCATTAACTTTACAATTTTTTACACACCACATTGGTTTTTTATGTTCCATACAAAAATTTTACCTATATACTAATGAAATTGTAAACAATATTGAATATAGCAGTAAATACACAGAACTTGTTGTTTAGTGTAGTTGAGATTGCATCCACAGTAAATATAAGTTGCTGTCACAATATTGTAGGCCCACAATGATTCCCTTCACCATATCACAATACTAACTGGACCAATACCTATTTTACAAGCAAATCCATAGCATTGACAAAGCTGTGAATATCCTAAAAAATAACTTTTGAGATCTCTATCAGGTTATCAAACACATACTCAACCTGTAAAACACTCTGTACAAAACATTTTTTTAAAAATAAAACCGCATAAAAGAAACAGTAATAATCAAAAATAATGCAATCAACAAATTCTATTCAAAACAAAAAACAAACCAAATTGCGTCAATATAACCAATAAAACAAGTCAATTGGCAACACTATGTGAATTTTTTGATTTTATTGCTAAAAAATTTTCTTAAATGCAATCAATTAAATCTAAAGAAAATAAAATAAACAATAAAAAACAAATTCAATTGTCAACACTAAATAAATTTTATTATGTTTAATTACTAAAAATAATGATATATACTAGATTGCAATAATTATGTTAATTAATTAATTTTATTTATTTATTATTTTTTGACATGGTAACATTTGATTATTTTTATTTTTTATTATACAAATAGATTAGATTTTTTAATAAAAGTCACTGTTTTTTTTATTAAAAAAAAAAAAAAAAAAAATTAGAATCATTTTGCCCCCATTGGTGTTTTAATTAGATGATGATTATATAAAATGAAAACAATTATACATAATCAGTTTTTTAAATTATTTTTAATAAATATATTTTTGTTGTTTATTTTATTTTATTAAATATTATTTATTAATTGTTTACGACAATTATTCAATTCATAATTGATTACATGTTGATTGTTTTTACTCAAAAATTTTTTAATTTAATTTATTTTTTTACATTGCACATTTTTTGTTGTTACTTGTTTTGGATTTTGTAGTGTGACGATAATCTTAAATTATTACGATTGATTAATAAAATAAACAATTGTAACTAATTATAATGAAAAAATATATGTAATAAATATGAATTGGGTTATAAATTGTAATTGAACTTGGTATTACAAGGGTATCACAGAGTATTTTTTTAAATTATTTAAACTTTTATTTAATTTTTTAAACTATTTTTTTTTTAAATTAATGAAACGTTTTTAAAGTCATGCTAATGGTAAATAGACTAACAAAGACTGTATAATGAACTGATTTAAACGAGAATGTAAATGTACTTACATCATCATACATACATCATAGACTGACCGAGCGATTAAATTATGTATAAATGCATAGATTTCTATATATAAAGATAGATAAATGATGGGATTATAGTTACTGGTTATTATGTATAGTACCGAATGTATCCGAATTACGATTAATATTCACAATTTTCATTATAATGTAAAAAAATACAAAATACAATGAGTGAAGTGAATTGACAGTTTTAGTTAAAAAAATTGACTTATAGAGTTAAGTCAAGTGGTTTTTATTTATTTATTTATATCTCAAAGAGATTGTTAGCTTGTACACAGTGTAATTCAGTTAAATTTCAATATACAAAATTAAAAATAATAATTATTTTTGTTAGTGCAGTGCTAAAAATAATAATGAGAAAAGATAAAATATTTAAACTTTTTTTTTTTACATATAGATTTGCAAAAAGTATATAATACCTTTATTTATGAATGCGTCATCATTGGTTGTTTTTTTGCTATGGTTAATTTTCTGCTAATAAAAATTAGATCAAACAGAAAACGTGAAAATATTTTGTTTACACATTAACTTTAATTTAAATTAAAATAAAGCAATAACAAAAACTTAAGGTCTCGTATTAAAGAAGAGTTTTCACTTAAAAGGGGAATCTGGTTTAGGGTTGCAGTAATCATAGAATCGTAGAATTTTTGAACATTTTTGATAGAAATTGTTATTGTTTCATGTATAAAGAGTATGTTGTGAAATTTGCTTCTAGACTGAAATATTCTAAAGCTTAACTCGGCTATTGCAAATTATTGAATCCTGACTATTATGGTTTTATATAGTAGACAAAATTTAGGTACTTTTATTGCATATTTTTGAAGAAAATGATTTATTATTTCAAACTGACATTGAATCGCAGATATTTATTTTATGATATTTATTTTTGTATGGACACCACTTACATACAAATAATTTTTTTAATTTATTAAATAGACCAACATTACAAGTATATATATAGCAATTATTCATAATCACATTGTAATAAAAAATTTTTACGATTCTACATAGTTACCGTTATTATTGTATGTTAGCGCAATCCATGCATTTATTGTCCACATATTATCCACAACATTATAATTTATATATCTTTCCTATATATTTATATATCGTATTTTTCTCATTGCTTTCAATTCAACGTTTCAAACAACAAATAATAGGCCTAAGAATGTTCATGAGGCACTTGGTATGATTTCTTCATACAAGATATTGACTACTAAAATCTTCACAACATATTTTATCGGAACCGGTCATATAAAAATAACAACAAATCTTCGACATGGATTTATCTCAACAATACACCTCATCCCTGATAACAAATTTTTTTTTTAAACTGCATTTTCTAAATGGTCAAATAAGCCGAATTAGTAAATTGAGCAGTTCAAAGCAAAAACTAAGTGTTTAAATAGTGTTTAAAAATGGAGACAAAAATAAGTGTAATGTCACACAAAACCCTTGAAAAATTTCTTTTTGGTAGGAGGGTAAACAAACAGATTGTACGGCCATACCCAACTATGTTCGGTTATAATCAATTGAGATTTTATTTACAAAAATAAGATTTGAAGAAATAAAATTATAATAAATTAGAATATGTTTGTTGTTGAATTGTACTTTTGGCAAAATGTTAACCCTTTCGGACTTATCTTAATCGATGCCGAGATCTGATGAAATGCTTTTATACTGCAAATAATTGATATTTTGATTTAAAAGCAAAAAAAATCGCTTCAAAGCTCTTGTTTAGTTGTACAAGAAATATTATACATATATAACTACTAAATATCATATATTAATAAAAATATATAATATAAATATTAAATGTAGTTGTATAAAACCATATTTTGTAAAAAACATCGTTAATATTTTAAGTTCATATAGTCCATTCATCATATACTATCAATCATACATTGATTATTCAATCATACAATTGGAATGAAATTTTTTTCTTGGGTCTCAAAGAGTTAAATACAAAATATTACACAAGGTATATTCTAAAAGCCACAAGGTATATATATTCTAAATCATGGATATAAATGAAACTGGGGGAAATCCTAAATTAAATTCATTGATTTTAATAAAACATTTATTTAATTTGTTTGCTGTTTTGTATTTGTGTTTATTATGTTTATTTTTTTTTTTTCTATATACTAATTTTAATTTTTTATTCACTTATTTTCGCTCATCTCATCACATTTACTCTATATTTATTTTTAGAGATATTAATTTTTTTGTTTTGCCATTTTTTTTTCATTGTTTATTTTTTTACTCTTAAATTGTATTACAATATCATTGACTTTGCTTACTACAGATACAATAAGTATTTATCTATCTAAATTATCCATCATCAACAATTTGAACTTATGGAATTCTTCCAGAAGAAATATTCTGTTGTAGTCTCCTTTTCTATAAATGCATGAGGTGGTCTTTTTTGTTCCTTAAAAGCATTTATATAAGTCTATAAATCGAATCTAATTAAGTTAAAAATAAAATTTAGCAATAAATTTGAAATTGAAATATATTTATATTGTATATATATATGTATAAACATAGATTTAGATATTATCAAATAGAATAAGAGAACAAACAAAAATAAATAAACATGATGATAAAAAGTGAATAATATCATATTTTGCAAAATTAGGAAATTATACCGTTTTGAAAAATAATCGAAACACCTTTTAATTTTTTAATAGAAACTGATCGTTTTAGTTTGTCATAGATCTTATTGTATTAAAGTGCTATTTGTTAATATAGTATTATTCATATTATTGAAATTTAATTGATTTGAGAATCTGTGGTGTTTTATTTAAATTTTTAATTATTGTTTAATAAAAAAAATAATTATTTTTAGAAAAATGGAAAATAATCACATTTTGTTAAATGAAATTATTTCGGAAAATCATATTAAAAATGGTGATGAAAAATTTGATAATTTCA
Organism: Argyra leucocephala; assembly: GCA_963942445.1. NCBI lineage: Eukaryota > Metazoa > Arthropoda > Insecta > Diptera > Dolichopodidae > Argyra > Argyra leucocephala. Next base: position 28,559,307 of record OZ012679.1, on the reverse strand, counting down.
AGTGAGTTTTTAATTTAATTAATTATTTTCGTATATACAACAAAATAAATATGTGAAATTGAAATTGCAAAAATGTTGCATTCTAATGTTTTTTCGAATGTAAAATTAATAACAATAGATAATTAATTTTTTTATAACACATACCTAACGATATAACAACATTTACTTTTATTTTAACTGTTTTTTTTTTAAATGTTTTATTTAATTGTCAATTAATATTTTACAAATAAAATTTTTGCCTTATCAATATATATGACTGCAGTTTGAACTCTCGTATTACTTTTTTATTTGTACTTAATGTTTTTCCAATTTCTAAACAATTTATTTATTCTATTATTAATTGCTTACTCTGAATTGTGGCTTAATAGTTATTGTTAAATTATTGTTATTACCGTTATTTGAAAAAAACCCATTATTTATTGTTTGTTTTAAATATATTTATTTTAACTGTAATTACTTACGTTAATTTTTCATTTTAACTGTAAAAATTGTTTAACTGTTAAATTGGCTGTCAAATTGCACTTGAAATGAAAACAAATAATATGTTAATTAACTTGAGTTCGATTTAATCATTTTATCAGCAAATATTTACAGTTAATTTTTACAAGGTGTAAATTATTTTCGATATTTAAATAATTATGGCATTACTATATTGTGATTGTACATAATTTTTTTTTAATTCTTTATTGTGTTTATTCAATTATTACTTAAAACTAAGATTATAATAAAAAAATTAAATTTATAAAATATGTAATAATGAACAGTTTAATTTTAAGATCTAGTTGAATCAATAGATGGTCGAATAGATTTGTGTTATAAAATTACATGGTTATATAGGCATTACTATGTATATATTTTTTTTTTTATTTCAATCTTATAAAATTTAAACTAATGAATAATTCAATGTAACTTATAACTATTTAAACTTATTATACTTAGAATTAATTTTATTTTTTTTTATTTAGTTAATTACTAATAAATAGAATTAAAATTTTTATATATTATTTTATTTATTATTAATTTTTTTTTTTTCTATGTACTAATTTAGTATGAAGTACAGTTAATTACAGTAAAAATTCAATATAAAATATTCCGTTAAAATTGTTTTTCCGTTAAAATTGTAAAAAACGATTTGATTAATTTATATGCACATAAAATCATACATTATTACATACAGTTATTATAATTAAATTTATTTAACACTATAGATTAATTATTTAAATATTCAATTATACATTTTTTAAATTTATTCAAATATTTCTCATTTTTTAAATTATTCGGTAGATTGTTAAACATTTTCAAACCATTGTACATTATTGTTTATTTTCGCATTTTCGCATTTTCGCAACATTTTTGAATGAAATTTAGTCAGAAATTAAAATAATATTGATGGTTAGTTATGATGAATATCCTGTAGGTACTGTTACTATTAAAACTAAGTGTCTTAAGATAATTAAGGTTAATAAATTGTAATAGAATAAGTATTATAAAATGTAGATATATATATATATATATATAGATTAGTACTACGAATAGGTGCATATAGCTTAGTTTAATACAAGAACTGCTGAACCCTATAAATTTAACAGATACCATCATTGTTAAATTTCTTGATAGGTAGTGTGGAAGTAGTTAATTTTTAATTTTAAAGGCATACATTTAATTTCATAATTGCATCAATTACAATTAATTATATATTAGCCATAACTACTTTTTTTTTGTTTTTTCGATTTTTAATTCATTTATTCATATTATAGTAAAATACAATACTTAAAATATACATTTACTAAATAAAAATAATAATAAAAATAAATATAGGATCATTCGGATATTCATTAGAATATTCATTAGAATAGATGTAACAAAAATACAGGTATAAAAATGTAAAATATTGTTGGGTACATACATAGTAAATTAGAAAATTAAAGCTAAATACTCACCACAATATTAAACTTACATTATTTCACATAATTGTATTAAATAAAATATACGAAAAACCACTAGAATATTAAAAAAAAAATAAATGTTTTATTAATAATTAATTATTTATTTAATTTCGTCAACTTACTGTCATTCTGTAATGATTATGCCATCTGAATGCTGACTCTTATTTTATGTCTCAAATTTTTATTTTCTTATGAATCTCTCTATTAGTCTGTCTATATGATGTACTGCAGACATAATGACACAGTAGACGACAATTTTAATACTTCAGATCATTTAATAATCAGATTTAGTGATTAGAGCCAACAGCACACATCAGACGTCTATTAGAGATAAAAACTATAGTTATATGTTTGTGCAATGACTGTAATCATTATAATATGTGTAACATATATACATACATATATAGTGGCTTCCGAATATATTTGTATTTCTTTATCATTGGCCATTTTTTTAAAAAATATTGTTTGAATTATATATTGAACAGTTTTATCAACACTAAAATAAAATGGAGGTATATACTATGAGGTCGATTTTAGTCTATTTGATAGATTTGACTTTAGCTAGTTAACATACCAAAAATTCAAAATAAAAATAACAGTATCTGACTATTAGGTTGATATCTGATCATTAGGATCTGATGATTAGTTAATTTTTCTCAGTTGAGCCTGAAATTCTGTGACAACAAATCATAACTGTTTATGTCTGAAATTGATGTTTCGAGTAAAATCAATTGTTAAAGTTTAAAAATATATTAACGGGACCTCACCAGTTTTTAGTTTTTCAAAACCATTTAAGTTATTTAAGAATTTGAAATCTAAAAATTTTATTTTACAAAAAACGCTTACATTGTTGTAAGATGCAAATATTAATAAATAAGACCCTCAATACATTTGAAAAATTAAAAATGATATATAAAATTTGTAGCAAAAACCCACAAATATATTTTATTTAACGTTTCGAGATTGGAAATACACAAACCAATCAAATGTGAGTAAGAAGTGGTTGAATGCATTCCAGTGGAGTTAGGTTGGAGATATAATACATTCCAGTTAGGTATGTAGATATAATGTCAAACTAGTTTTGTTTGGGAGCAATATATTTTGCGTAGATGCATGTACTTTTTAAGAAACTTGTGCTTACGAGACAATGATGTGATCCACCTCTTTCCACCTTTTCCTAATCGAAACTGTATATTTTTCGGGATTTGTACTATAAAAAAAATCCAGAAGATGGTCTTCTGTTTGCCACTGCGGCCAGGAATTGTAGATGGAGTCGTGTAGTGTAGCAAGTTGAGAAAGGTTATATGAGTTAGAAAAACGTTCAATTTCATTTGTTTTGGGGTAATTGTGACTTGAGAAAATGAGCCAGTCTTTGTTGTGATTCTGTCAATCTCAAATTGAAAGTGGGCTTTTAAAATCTTATTAAGCAAAAAATTGTGGTGATGGTGGATAATTTATCTGACCAGAATAAATTATCCCCCGTCACAACAATTTTGGGATCATTTATTTGAGCTGAACTGTATATTATATATAAAACAGAAATGTATATTGCGCGCTTATCAACTTGAATTTTTCAAGGAATAAATTGAATTGAATTGGTCCTTTGAAAATGTTGAAAAGTGTTGAAAGTGATATATGACCTATATATAGCAATTTCTCGATCAGCGACCATAATGAGTACCATAAGTGAATGATTAGAAATTGTATATTATATTAATAGCATCACAAGTAACTTGTGTTTTACCAAATGTAAAACCTGCTGGATTTTCAGACAGAAAATGGGCATTTAAGCCATATTGAAGGCTACAAAATTTTTTGATAGTCCGCGAATATTACAAAAATTAAATTTAAACATCAATATTTAATTTACAAAATCTAGTTTAAGGTAAAAAAATATGTCTTAAGTTGACATAAGCAATTATGATTTATTGCCACAGAATTGAATAAAATTATTTAATTAATAATTTTTTTCGATTATATTCGATATAACAACATTTGTCTATCTGAAGAGCTAATAATTTTAATTACATATTTTTACTACATATTTGGATTTTTCTACCGATCCACATTTCATTAAATTCATAAATTTGATTGTATTTTGATTAAAGACTATATACAAACATTATTTGTATACATATAGTCTTTGATTTTAATGCATTTTTTTAACTCTAAAATTTCATATTTGTGGGTTCAGTTCAGTTTCCATTTTTCATTTGTATTTGAATTTGAAAGAAAATCTCATTACCAATCATCAATATATATATATATATACCTATAAAATTATACCTAAAACATTTTAATTTACTTTTATATATATAAAATTATAATTTACAGGATAGATCCAAATGGTGGCCCATCCAGAATAAGGAATGATGATCTGTTAGTATTTTTTTCTTTAATTTAAAAATTTCTTATGCCATAAACTAAATATCACTCACACATACCCATATACATACTATTGTCACAACATTATCATTATACATTTGATTTGATTAGACCCAGCATATGAGAAATTAAGTAGAAGAAAAGAAATAGTAGTCTCGTATATGAGTAAAAAGTTTTTATAAAGTGATTATAGTTAATGTCTAATCGCAATAAATCTCATACACGCTTATTAATAACGCTTGCTTGATGAAATTAATTTTTAACCTTGCATCATTTTAAATTTTAAAATCGCAATTGCTTTTTTAAGAAATAAATTAGAAATTAATATGAAATTTATTATAAATTAAAGTCATTTACCAAAATTGATAATTCTATTTTATTTCGACTCAAAATTAGGAATAATGGTGGATGGGATAGGATCATAAATCAATATTGTTTTAAAGAATTTGTTTTCACTTTTATGTTCAAAATTAATAAACATATTAATGGGGCTTAAGTAGAAATATATAAAATAAAAATCTTGAAATACAAGTTTCGAAATTTGATATTCAAATTCAAATTTAAAGAATTAAATAAAATGTTTTGCTTATATAATATTTTGTTTATAAATAAAAAATAATAATGTAGAAGTAATGTAAGTGAACTGAGAAATTTTGAAAATATATCAAATGTTACTGATGATATCCGATTCCGATGATGATTAATTTATTATAATTAAGTGATTTAATTTCTAAATTTTATTTTTAGTAAAAAAATGTGAATCAAAGTTAATTTTAGCATTTCAATATTTAAATTTTTTTTTACTTGTTATGATATAATAATTAATTAATTTATGAAAAATATTTATGATAGAGGTAGATTCATTGCTTCAGCAATTTAATTCGAAACTGATACGTAAATTTCGTATTAAAATTATGTTTTCAGAATATGATAACAGAAATATTTTGCTGAAGCAGAAATATTCTATTTTTTAATATCAATTCGGAACTGAATTGCTGAAACAATGAATCAATCAATGTTTTCAACTGATTATGTCGATTGTAACACTTTAAAATATTTTAATTTTATTTGAAAAAGAAATGATCCGCATGCAGAAAACAATAAGCCATTAAGAAAATATAAAGCAATTATTTCTATATCATCTATATAATTTTACTGGACGGGGAAGTACAATAAGAGGTCGCGGTTACTTAGAACTCCCCAATTTACAAAAAAAGAAATATATATATAATTTTACTGTTGAAGTCTTGAAATTTTAAAATTTATAAATATGAAAGCAAAAAATTATAAATAAATTTAAATTCAATTTATTATTTTCTACATATACATACATATATTAAATATGTACACATTTGTTTTTTACTGTAGTATTAACATAATTTAAAAGAAAAATAATACTTTTTTTGCCCCTGTTACTTCTCCTAGCTACATAGGACATCAACTTTGCTCCTCCACAGTTCTCTGTTTTGTGCAGTTATCTTGATTTCGTCCCAAGTTCGTCTATAACTACCTAATTCAGTTATTATTGCTCGACCCTATGTGTTGTTGGATTTTCCTCTCCTTCTACTGCCTTACAGATTACATTCTAGGGCCATTCTGTTTATATTTGTTGATGGTTTTCTGAGAGTGTGATATATCCATCTCCATTTTCTGGTTCATTGTCCGTACCTATTACCTGCCAATAGCTATCTATTGCTGATTGTCTTGGTCCAGAATATTTTACAAATTTTTTAATTTTTAAAATTTATTAAAAGTAAAACATATCATAATTTTTCAGCTCTTTAGCTCATCATCACTTTTAGTATCTCATCATAACTGTTTTTGTTTTTCTGATAACTTTTCAATCGCAAGTTCTGTAAAACAGCACTTTTGTTACTTTGAGAAGTTAATTTGCACGAAGGAGTCTAAAAAGGCACGGTTTGGTCTCTTCTCTACTTTCTGCATATTAGAATCCTCATATCATCTCCCCGTCGCATCAATTTGGCACAATATTATATTAACAGAAATTCTATAGCAAAAAAATTAATAGATTAGCTATTGTTTGTTTTTACATATCGAAGTTACATTTGGATTTAGATTTAGAATAATTACATGTAACAATCTAAATCTACTTTTTGTTGGTGTTGGACATCGACTTTTTGTTGTATTTGGATCTAGCTTTTTTAATATTATATTACAAATGGTCTCATGTACCAACTAATAATTTTATACTGTTGTACTGATATTTTTTGTCGTAGAATCTGAATTTGCATTAAAAAGTACCCCTTCCCATTTGAAAATCTCAATTTCGGCCAGTATCGGCGATTTTTGGTTTTAAAAAAACGATTTGCGGTCCTTCCCGGAAGTTGAAAATACTACCAATCGATTTAGTTAACAAACCTTTTTTAAAATTTTAAAATAACGCCACCTTTAGTTCTTAAAAAGTTGATACGCATGGTCCGGTATAAGCACATCTATGATCAAATATAATAACTACAGAGCTTGATTTAGATAAAAAAAATTAACTGGTTTTATGGATCAACTAATAACTTTACACTATTTTGTTTTTCTAGGTCTAACTTTGTAGTTATTACATTTGATCATTGAAGTGCTTATATTGTGTCCGTAGTGAAAAATATAATAGTTCTTGCAAATTATAACAGTTATCTTAGTTTTATTTTGAAATTTAATAAATTCCGTTTTAAATAATCCAAATTCAAATCCAAATACGATTTGTGAAACAAAAAAAAAACACAACCAAAATAAATTTTATCTAATTTCTATTAATGAATCGCTTCAATTTTATTTGCTGTTAATTAGAGTGATGCAGTTGTAATCTAATGAAGCGTTCAAGTTAGGCTTAACATTCTTATTGCACTTCAATTACATTTTCCAAAGCTCATGTCAATTCTAAAAAAAGGAAATAAGTATGTACATATATACAAAATTTATGGCAGTATATGTATAGTATATATATATATATATTATTTGCATCAGTAAAATATATTTACTGTTTTTGATTTATAATAGTTTGAAATTTCATTCACTTACAATCATCTTGAATCTCTCAATTGTGTTAATAGACTATTCATAGAGCCAAGTGAATATAATTAATTAAAATTAATTGTCACAATAAATGGAAAATAATATATATATATATATATATATATATATATATATATATATATAATATTATCCTCAATTTGATTTTAAATATTTTAATTATATATACATATATACACTATATACGCTTTGATTGAATGATAAAATTTTCTTCTATATAAATTAAAATGTTTTCTTGTTGTCAATAATAATTAAGACATTTTTACACAAATCAATTCAACTATTCCTATTAGTATACCTACCTACATATTTATATACATACATATTATATAAATAAAATAAATTATATTTTTAATATTTTAAATTTATTTTAATTTTTTTTTTTTTTTCAATTTATTATTTAGTTACTCATATGAAACAATTAAAGAAATTGCTGATTTTCTATTAGAACGTACACAATTACGTCCAAAAATTGGTATTATATGCGGTTCAGGATTAAATTCATTAGCTGAACGTTTAGAAAATTTCGATGCATTCCCATATGAAGAAATACCATATTTTCCAGTGTCAACAGTTGAAGGTCATGTTGGTCGTATGGTATTTGGTTATTTGAATGGTGTACAAGTAATGTGTATGCAAGGACGTTTTCATTATTATGAGGGTTATCCATTGGCAAAATGTTCAATGCCAGTACGTGTTATGAAATTAGTTGGTATTACACATTTATTAGCAACAAATGCAGCTGGCGGTTTAAATCCAAAATTTAAAATTGGTGATTTAATGATTGTACGTGATCATATTAATATGATGGGTTTTGCTGGTAATTCACCATTACAAGGACCAAATGATCCAAGATTTGGACCACGTTTTCCACCAATGGCAAAAGCTTATGATAAAAATTTAATTAAAATATGTAAACGTATTGTCAAAGATATGGGATCAGATAAAGATGTACATGAAGGTGTATATACATGTTTAGGTGGACCAAATTATGAAACTGTTGCTGAATTAAAAATGTTACATACAATTGGTGTTGATGCTGTTGGTATGTCAACAGTACATGAAGTGATAACAGCAAAACATTGTGATATTACAGCATTTGCATTTAGTTTAATTACAAATAAATGCAGTTTAGATTATGATAGTAGTGATGAGGAGGCATGTCATGCTGAAGTATGTATGGTTGGTAAAAATCGACAAGAATTTTGTGGTGATATTATTTATCAAATGGTTAGATCTATTCATGAAGAAGAATTAATAAAAAATAATTAAAAATTGATTATTATTTTTTTTTGTTATTAATAAAAAAAAAATTATATAAATTTTTTGAATTTTTATATAATTTTATCATTTTATAATATAAGATTTAGTTTTATACTCGTTATTATATAATATAAAATATTAATTTAAATTTTATTATTAGATTTTTAGAATATACTGTAAATTTAAAAAATAATGTTATTTAAATATAAAAAAGAAAAAAATTCATTTATATAAAAATTCCAATTCAAGAACATAATATATATACTTATATATTATATATATACTTATATATATATTATATTATATATATAAAAATTATATTTTATTATATATAAGTTTAATATAAGAGTTAATTATGAAGAAATTTGATATACATGAATATTAAAATTACATAAAAAATAAAAAAAAAATAAGAAATAAATAAAAAATAATAAAAGGGCATTTTAATTTTTTTTTATTACCATCAGCACTTACACATTACACTAAAGGTTATTTTATAAATACTACAACTAATTCCCGACATAAAACAGAATTAGAAGTGAATTTTTATGTAATCAAACCCAATGACATGATAATTTATTTTTGAAAAAGCTGCATTAAAATTTGAGCTTTGGTCAAAAGGTTGTAAAATTTTTAAAAATTTTTCATAACTTTACATTTGTAATGATGAAATAGTATTTAATTACAGCATAATTATTTTATATACAAATACTAAATACAGTAGCGTGTAAAGAAATCCGGACAACAATAAAAAAAAATATTTTCTTAAAGGTAGGTAGTATTTTTAACTTCTCTACCAATTTTTGGTTATTTTGTGGAATTTAGGTAATTATGCAAATACGTACAAATCGATTTATTTTTGATACCCCAATTTGATAAATTGATTTATCATGCTCAACTGCTTTCCAATTTCGTATTCCCGTCAAGGTATCTGTGTATTGATCTATTTTATCAACCCACCTTGACCTTGGTATTCGTCTTGCTCTATTGTGCTAAGGTATCGCATTGAATATTTTTCACTGAGCTTTATTTTCGTCCAATCTTATTGAATGCCCGGCTCACTACAAATGTTGCGCCCTAATAAAATTAACAATATCTTTTTTAATTATATTGTTTATCTAATTGTTGATTCCTCTCACATAATCTGCATTATCAATTCATCTGGGACCAAATATTGGACCTAATAAATGAAGAATACTTTTTTCTTGAAAATTCCTTAGGATGTTCTCATTTGTTGCCGTCATTGCTTCGTATCCACATGTCACTACCGAAAGTAAAATTATTTTTTATATTGCGAGTTTTGTTTCTCGGAATGGCAGTTTTAATTTAATAAAGTCTTCTTTTACGAAGAAACTGCTTTGTATGCAGAAAAGCATATTATTATCGTTTGGTATATCATTGGGTCCAGGTAGGTAAATCTATGTTTGCAATCGCATACACTATCATTATACTAGATGATGTGAATGACTGATAAGTCTCAGAATCCACATGAAATATTCTTCATGTATAATTCTGAACCTGTACTTAAGCTTTAGTGCTATTCGTTGTCATTCTAGCTATACGAGCCAATTTGGTAGGTATGTCCTGTATTACAAGTGCATGATATATTTTATCTCTATATTTAGGCCATCAAAAGCCTATTTGAAATCAAAACATCATATTTTATTCATCATTATATTCATAGCATTTTTTCATGTATTGTACAAATAAATTAACAAGTGTAGATAAATCTAAAAAACTGTAAAATAACGTCAAAAATAAGTGGTAGTTAAAAAAGCGTTGTAATCGCTTCACGTAAGAAAAGGAATTCAAGATCGAAGATGTAAAGCTATTGGGGCGTAGAGGATGCGGAGAATGTCTTAGCGATATATCTTCCTTCAATAAGTACTAAACAAATCCGAGAGTCTAATTAATTGAGGCTATTTCAGCAAGAGTGGTTTAGTTGACCGGTAATTTGTGAACTAAAAAATAACTGCAGATGTTTACATAAGCTATCATGAAGAATCAATTGAAACAATTTGTTTCGAAACTATTTGATGAATATTTCGACAAGATAATACACTGAAAAATGTTAGCATTAATTTTTTATTATACAATTCATAGGCGATAGCTTCTTGTATAGAGCTGTAAAGGTTAATTAAATTCAGAAAGGTGTGAAACGGTAACAAAGTCAAATGGCAGACATGCTACGTTTTAATTATTATGCTTTAGTAGATCATAATAAAGTAATTTCAAATTTAAAAAGGAAAACCCATCTAGGAGCTTTCTTTCCTAAATCAAAGACTTTCACCGCTTTGTAAACAGTTAGAAATGGTTCAACGAGCAGTCTTATACAAGGAAGTTTCCGTGGTATCACAATGAAAAAAATTTAAGTGTGTCGGCATACCTTACACCAGCCTTTACTACCTATACCTATTTACCTAATTTCAAATACTGATATTTATGGAAAAAAAATGTTTAAATCGAAAATAATGCAATTTTTCTTTTTCAATTTCCTCTTTCTTTTGCAGTATTTCGAAAAATTCGTCTAACCGAAGCAAAAATATTAAAAAAAACTGTTATTTTAAATAAATAATGAAATTCATAATATAAAAAAAATGAAAAAAAAAATTTATTATTATTAAAGTTATTTTGTAAATAACTCTTTAAAAATATGTATATGTATTTTAGTATAAATTTTAGCTCGTCCAGGTTTGCGGCATAAAGTTAAGGTTTTAGTCTTACAAAATTATTTGTATAAAATGATGTAATTATTAAATCGGGATCTGCCGGGTAAATAATAAACCTATTCTAAAGCTTACTTCATACACCTCACAGGGTTGATGATTCCATTGTTTCCAGATTGTTTTTTTTTTATTTTGTTTTGTCAAAATCTGAAATATCGTGATTTGAGCTACAACAGTCTTATTATTAGGGTGGGATCTTAAGAAACCAACGCCAAAGTCCCTCAAGGTAGTGTACTTGGCCCAATACTGTATCTGCTGTACACTTGTGATTTTCCTGCATAAGAAAGTAATATAATTGCGGCGTTTGCAAATGATACAGCGGTTATGGCTGTTGCCGAAAAGAATCTACAGAAAAGTTACAGAGCTATAACAAAAATCCAAGATTACACAAAAAGATGGAGGCTAAAATTAAATTAGGCTAAGTCAGTACATGTGAATTTCACAAATAAAAAAATTCACCATAAACTAGTATATTTAAATGGCCAAGACATACACCCCCATCAAATACATATGCCAAATATCTTGGTATGACGTTAGATACCAAGCTTCGCTGGAAAGCTCACAGCAAAAACAAGAAAGAAGAATTAGAAAGCCGCATTAGAAAAATGTACTGGTTCATAGGTACAAGATATAACTTGACAATACAAAACAGATTTCTGCTCTATAAATAAATACTGAAACCACCAGGGTGTGGTTTAGTGGGTAAAAATACCACACGCAATTTAAAGCTATGGCTATGGCTCATTGTGTCTTCTGAAAATTCCGACCAGCCTACGTATAAAAAAGAAAAAAAATAGCTTGTGATATAAAGAAATAAGTAAATAAATAAATAAATAGACACCGGCAAGTTTTAATATAAGTATAAATTTCGAAGAAATTAAAATTGTATATATCTCATTAGGCAAAGAATTGTTAAAAATAAAAAAAATTAATAAATAAATAAAGAGTATATAAAATAAAACTTCATTCAAATTTTATTATATATGTAATTTTTTCTTTATTTAATTTTTTTTAATCGTTTTTTTTTTTGTTTTATTTTTAAATTTTTAAATAATAAATTTTAATTAAATATTCCTAAAATGTAATATTGTTATTTTTATTTTTATGTGTTTATGGTAGGTATTTATTAATAAACTTGTTTTTTATTTTCATTTTTTATTGTTTTTATTTTTCTGTTTCAAATTTATTTTTGTATTTTTAATTAACTTAAAATCTAAAACATTAATAATAATTTTATATATCTTAAGTACAATTATATAATATTATATTAATAACTTTTTTTAATTTTTCATACATATTATATGTATTTATTTCATATATTTATAATTTATAATTTTTAGTATTTATAATTATTATATTGTGTTTACTTTTTTTTTTTTTATAATTAATTAATTTTTATTTAATAAAAAATGTTATTGAAAAAAATTTTAATTTTAATTAAAAAACTTTTAAAAATTCTATTATTATCGAATATATGCATATAAAAAAATAATAATAAAAAAAAAACAAAAAAAGAAGAACTTAATATTATTATAAAATAATTTTTTTATATATTATTTAGATTTCCATTGTGTTCAGCCTAACTAGTTCTTTGTTATTATTAAGCTATATTTTAATTACAAAAAGACAAGATTACAAAAAACAATTGAAGAAAATGCTATTACACGCTACTTTCTCTCTCTCTCTTTCTCTCTCTCAATTAATATAAAACATTATAGTTTCATTCCAGAATACTCAAGCAAATATACCACAATAGTAAATTAAATAACTTTTTTTTTTTGAGACAGTATTAAAAATGAAATTTAGCAAACCAACCAGCAGATAGTAAAGTAAGCTTATCGAGAGTATAATCAAAGTTTTTTTTTTTCTTTTATATAAATTAATTATGTACTATTATATATATAATGTATTTTCGAAATTTTCGATAATCGATGGTTAATTTAAATTATTATTTTATATATTATACTTAATTATCTTAAAACTAATTTAAAAACAAATTTGTTTTTGAATAATTAAATAATAAATAATAAAATCTACAAGAAAATATGGTATTATTAATAATATTTTAAATATAGAGAAATTTAATAAATTTACATAATATTGTGAAGAATATATTAAATAATTAATTAAATAAATTTTTTAAAATAAAAAAATAATTGTTTCATTTATATAAAACCAAAATTATTTAAAATTCAAAAAAAAGAAAAAAAAAAATTGAGCAAAAATAAATAGAAAACTAAAATATAACATAAAAAAATTTATAAAATCAATTATAAATCTAACTAACTAATAATTAAATAAATCACAATTGTTTTCGAAAATATTAATATAAAAAAAAAAAAATAAAAAACGACTATATAGATTTTCTAACTTTAGATTTTTTTAATTTTTTTATTTTTCGATTATAATTCCAGTTAAATGGCGTTTTTATAAAATTTCTCATTTTTAAATCTATACCAAAAATGTGTTTACCATTACAATTATCAAAAATTTTTTACTATATTTTGTTGTTGTATATAAATATATTATTTATTAGTTATTATTAGAAACTAACATTTTTTTTTTATATTTTTATTTATTTAATTCTTATTTCGGAATTAATATTTAAAAAAAAAAAAAAATTCAAATATTTTCTGTTTTACCAAATATAAAAAAAAAAAGTTAAATGGCCTTAAATGCAAATTTAATCTAATGTCCGATTTGCAGAATATTTTTTATTTCTGTTAGGAGTAATTTGGGCAATTTAATATCCTTCAATAAAATGTTGAAGTCTGAACATTGTATGGTTTTTTATTGTTTTTAGAATCCTCAATAACAAACAGACGAGGTGAGAAGGTATAGAATCCAATAGTTTTTCTGTTCAGAACGCAGACAGCAATAGAAAATACTGTAACATATGAACTCAGGATGACATTTTGTTCAAAAATCATTATCATCATTGTCGGGTGATTGTCCGTGACTGGAGTATTGTTTAGAAAACAGGAAATTAAAAATGAATTTGTAAGACACACTACAATGCGATAAAATTAATACTTCCTGAGTTCCATATTGTAAAATTGAATTATTATTTAATATCTATACCTTAAAAATGATTATGTCACTTAACTTCGCCAAAGCATTTCAATGTTAAAATATTGCAAAAAATTTTTATATTTGATTTACAAAGTATTTCAATAGTTTTTAAATTCAAAGCTTAAAGACGATTTAAAGAACATTTTTGTTTTTGTACAATACGGAACTCATCAACTGTTTAAATTTATATCATCACGTTCGTACACAAGAGTGTTCCACAATGCAATTACATATATGTATATCTACAAATTCTCCCATGATGCATGCCAGACAACTTCAGATAGGTTTTTCCTTTTAGATTTGGTTTATCAATACAATGTCACAAATTCCGAATTGTGTAAAATGGGTTTTTGAAATACAGAAAAAAATTTATTTTGCACAATAATTGTTGGAATTATTGTGCATGCTTTTCATAAATTTTTGTAACATAAAAATCTTTAATTTATATTGAACTATATTTAAAAAAACCAGTGTCCACAAAAAATGATAAAATCAAAACATCACAAATTTGTATTCCGAAATATAGAAAAAAAACCTTATACTTGTTTTACTGAGTGTATTTTGCAATGGTTTCAAATTTTAAATTTAATTTCGGTTTAAAGACGATTTAAAGACAATATTTTTTTACTATATGGAACTGCACGCCAATACTAAAAATGCTGTCATCAGATAATAGTCGACAATATTATATGCATAATACCTTAGTTTTAGTTACAACTAGACAACATTTTGGGTTTATTTCAGTATATCAGAGTATACAAATTTAAGACTAGAGTATTAGAGTCAGTGAATACAATACTGTAATAAATAACAATTTTATTGAGATCTGTTATTCAATTTATATTTTAAATTGTATTTAATTAACATCATTAGTTAAAACTGCTAACAACTCTGCATTTATAGAATTATCATTTGGACGGAGATAAAATATGAGGAGTTAAAATTTTGAAATTAATATTTTGTTCAAAATTTAATTTTTAGCATTACATTTATATTCTGCTCAAAACTCTTAATGCTAACTTGATAATGCACAGTTAAAATGGAACACAGCTTACTTATTAATAAGTGCATTACATTTAACAAAAAACATTCAAATTATAATTACTCCTTTTGAAAATTTTTGAATTGAAGATTAAAATTATCAAACATGAAGAATGCAATTTTTAATCATCTGAACACACATGTTTTTAAAACATTCTTTCTATATATTTATATAAATTCATATATATAAAAGTATATTATATATTTTCAGTTTAAATATTGAATTTATATTGAATTTTTAAATTTTAAAATGTATGTTTGCACATTTTATAATATACATATTATAATTATTGTAATACATATAATGAAAATGTATATATATATTTTTTTAAATGAATTATACATGTACAATTAGATATTTAAGATGAGAACTATTTAAATTTTGAGAACATTGAATTCAAAAAAAAAAAAAAGTAATAAAATCAGAACAAAAAAGACATATTTTTTTTTTTTTAATTTTTGACACATTTAAAATTTGAATTCTTTTTATATTTTTTCGTTTTATTTTTTTTCTTTTCAGTTTTTATTTTTTTAATAATTTATTTGGATTTTTATAATAGTTTTATAATAAATTTTTTTTTATTTAAATTTACGAATACATCAATTTCATTTAATATAAATTAAAAAATATTTTTTATTTTTTTTTATGAATATTTTTTGTTTTTTTTATTATGTATTTAATTAAATACAATGTTTTTAAATACTTTATTATTATTTTTTTTTTTTTTATTAATATTTCCGTTTTAAATATGAAACTTCATTATTTTTTTTTTTTTTTTATAAATTCTTTTGGATTTAATTTTTTTTTGTTTTAATTTTTATAAATGCTACTTTTATTATTTTATGAATATTTTATTATTTTGTGTATATAATTATTATGTGTTTTTATTACATTTTCAATTAATTTATTTTTAATCATTTTTCTACTTTAAAGATTTTTGTATTTTATATTATTAATATTTAATATTAACATTAACGTTATTATAACAATCAATCATAATTCGGACATCAATCATTAATAGTTGTTACAACATTCTAAGATCATTCAATAAAAGAAAACAAATTAAAATATAGTATTTTTTTGTTTTTTTATAAATAAATTAAATAAATATTATTTACTTAAATTTCAAATTTAAAATATAATATTAATAAAATAGAATAAGAACAATCGAAGTGGGTTGTATATAAGTATATGGTAAATTCGGAATTACATTAATATTATGCATTATAAAATTTTATGATGCAAAAAAAATATACTCTTAATTTGTTAATTGTTTAAATTTAATAAAATTTAATTAGTTAGATATTAAACTGATACAATTCTAAAATTATTATTATTATTATAATTTAAATTATACACAATAAGGATTTACAAGCATTAGCTCTCACGACTATCAGCTTGCTCTAAAAATATAATTAACGCAATTAGTTTTGTGCATCATCAAAATTTTATAATGTGTAATGTTGATAAATTGACGAATTTACCTATATTTATGGTATAATAAACGAATTAAAAATTTTGTAATATAACAAACATTACATGTAAATATATAACTTTTTAAATTAGAATTATTCTTTAGTATTAAAATAATTTAATAAAAAGTTTTATAATTTTCAAAATTTAAATTGAAAATTTTGTTACATTTACAATAATTTTACCCACTTAAAGGCTCTTATCTCTATATCATGTTTATTAATAAATGAAAACAATTTCTATTGTACATATTGCAATAATTAAGTATTACTAAATTATAATTATTCTAGAAAATATTTTCAATAATTTTGCAATATTTTTTATTAATTTTAATATTTAAGTATTTTGTGAAAGGATAACAGCGATATTTAAATTAAATAAATCTATTTCAAATACATATGTATATGTTGTATGTATAATTCATAATAAATGTTAAGTTGGATTTTCAAATCAAAATTCTATGAAATTAAATACGAAGCTGTCAAAATAATTTTAACAAGTAAAAAGTATGTTTTGCTTCAGAATTTTTAATTTTTTTTTTCCTGAATTAATTTTTGATTGTTTGAAATTTTGCAAATTATGAATTTAATTTAAAAACCGAGCTTTAATTCATTTCTATCAATCAAAACAGTTTTTTTGCTCTAGAATTTCACATTTCCTTTTTAAATTGTGAATAAATTTTTGATCGGTTGTCGATCGGTTTTTATCGGTTCGATCGATCATTCTGTCGAATTTAATTTGAAAATCCACTTTTAATAGTATGTAATTTCAAGGTTTAAGTTCTAATGTCAAATTTATTTTCTTCACATTCAAATACGCAACTGTAAAATTTTCAAGCAATCAAAAAAATTCCATTTTCTTATTTTTATCCACAGAATAGACTCAATTTGTATGCTTTTATTTGTTTAAGAGCAAAATTAAGCTGAAAAACCTAATGTGACTTTTAATAAATATATTTTTGCAACAAAAAAAATATATTTTGATTTGTTTAAATGAATTAAAGCCCAAAATTTTGAAATTAAATTCTGCAGAATTAATATACTTTATACCTGTCAATATTTCAATCAATTAAAAATTTATTCAGAATTTGACACAACAATTTGACAATACGTATTTTAATCTGAGTTCACAATTAAACTTAAAGAAATAAAAAGAAAAAAACATTTTAAATACATATTTTGATTCTAAATTCAATTAATTTTATTTTTTATTTTTTTTTTATATAATTGTCGAAAATAGTCGAATAGTTTCCTTTTAATTTTACTGATATGCTTATCATACAGATACGCGTATTTCGTCTATTACTTCCAGACTTCTTCAATTTACCCGACAATTATACAAAAAAATTTACTCTAACGCTAGAAAACAAGTTTTTATAAAAACTATTTTTTTTTTGTTTTAATTCATTCAATTATCCTTTAAATTTTTATTACAATGTTTAATAAAAGATCAGTCGTAGTGTGGTTATGGTATTTTTTTTTTGTTTTTTCTTTAAGTAAGTGGTTAAATTCACATATTATTATTATTACTTATTATTTTATATTATATATATATATATATATATATATATATTTAAATGTTTTTCTAAACATTTATTAGTAAGAATTTTATTAATTATTTTTTTTTGTTTTCAAATAGTTTTAGTAAAATTTAAAATTTAAAATTTTTTTTAATGTATAGAAAGAATTTCATACTTTCGTTTTACATATTTTGAAATAAATTTCAAATAAATTTATTTTCTTTTTCAAAAATTCATTAATTTTTTGTTATTTTTTATTTATTTATTTTATTATTATAATTTTTAGTAAAAAGAGATGTAGTAAATTTACTATGTAGTGTAGATATATATATGTATATATATAAAAGAGAAAGCTTTAATTCATTTATTTTTTATAAATTCATTTAAATTTATTTTATTTCTTTTTAGCTGCTTTTTCAGCTTTTTTCTCAGCTTTACGTATTGCTTTTTCACGTTCTTTTCTTGATCGTTCCTGATCTTTACGCTCTTTTTCAATACCAGCTTT
Organism: Argyra leucocephala; assembly: GCA_963942445.1. Lineage (NCBI taxonomy): Eukaryota > Metazoa > Arthropoda > Insecta > Diptera > Dolichopodidae > Argyra > Argyra leucocephala. The sequence goes on along the minus strand of OZ012679.1, from coordinate 28,540,334 downwards.
TAATTCTTTAAGACGACGTTTTAATTTTGATTTATCATCACCAATTACACCAAGTATTTTAAAATCACGTGAATCTAATTGTAATAGAGCACCACCTTGTACACTATGCTCACGGAATTTTGGAATGTGATCTTGTAAACCATGTGCCATTAACCAATGACATACCTGTAATAAATCGAAAAAAAAAAAATAATAATTTAGAAAATATATAGAATACAAATTTTATAAAATTAGTTATGTAGACGGGGTCGTAAATGAGAGTATTAATCATGACTATTATGAAGGTATAAATTATAACTAGAGAATTGATAAGTTCACAATAAAGAGCTTATAAATAAATAAATAAATTAAATGCAGTACCGTACAATACAGAGGTAGATCAAAATCAAGATCGCTGAATGATATCGAGAGCGCAACTGTCGAAAAAGGACAGTTGCACAAGATATAGAGCAGAATAGAGGAAAATTGTAAACGAGGTTACGATTCACTCTGAACTATAGAACCAATTGATGAATGAATGAAATAAATAAACTAATAAATAATCAGTTCAAAGTCGAAACTTGCCTACACTTGCTTTCATTCCAACTATTTTTAATAATAAGTGTTTTCAGTAAAAATTTTGTGAAATCCATACTAAAAATCTCTAATGAATATTAACCCTCCCAAGGTCTAAATTTAATTACGCTTATTTTTATTAAACGTATTTAGAAGAAAATTCGTTCAAATGCAATATAAATAGCAGTTGGTTGGTAATAAACGGTTGGTAAACCGAGAGACCGGCGAGTCGATGCAATAAAAAATTGCCAAGAAGAAATGCACCAAGAACGAAATTGAAAAACAGTAGTTGAAGAAACCGAATGGTGTTGAAAATGACAAATGAAAATGATCAAAGATAGTTTGAAATGTCATATATACTGTGAAGATCCCTTGTTCGAAACAAAAACAAATGTGAATAAGAATGCCACGTATATCCAATGTGAAATCAATTAAAATAATAGCAAAATTTTTCTAAGCGCAGAAAATATAATTTTTTGCTTTTTTGGAAACGGTGCTTCACGTACTTTGCATATGCTCAAGGCAAAGAACGAGAAGAGTGAACATCTGATAAGGTTACTACTGCGAGGAATTCTCGGAAGTAAAAAGGAAAAAACCAGAAGAAATTATTAGGTTAATTAAAGGTATTAGTTGGCTCAGCGATAGAGTCTGCTGAGAGACAGAGGTGAAATTGCTGAGCGAGTGTACAACATGCCGCAAGACCTAAGTGCGTGTGATATAAACCAACAGCTATGACTGTTCTTATTTCCACCCTATTAACCAGCCAACCAATGTCATAGAAAATATAAGAGATATTCTCTCAATTTTAGACATGGTTTGTATATGTTTCAGTCAGAATATTACCTAGTCAAATCATGAAAATCATATATGCATATAATAATTAATTACCTGTTCTTTAGACCATTCATGAACTGGTCCATTCTTCCAATAATGTGAATGCTTATTTTTTTCACTTGAAAAACTTGTACTCGAACCTGATAAATCTAAATTACGGCTAGGTGAATATCCAGGTGATGTTGAACCGGATGACATACTGGACGGTGATGGTGGACCATGTTGTTGCCATGGTACTGTACCAGGTGGTGATAGCGATTGTGGAATTACATTTTTAACTACAAAAAATTAAAAATAAATAATTGCATTTTTTTCAAATTAAATTTTCAAAATTAACCTTTGGGTTGAGCTTCATTAACGGCTTGTCTTATTTCTACAATTAAATTTTGTGTTAAGACAGCTGCTGTATTTTGTTGTTGTTGTTGCTGTTGTTGTTGGGTTTGTTGTTGTGTTTGTTGTTGTTGTTGTTGTTCTTTTTGAATTTTATTTATTTCTGTATAATCATCACTAGAATCACGTGATGAACCATCACCAAGTCGTCTGTTAAACAGTTAAATAATATTAATTTAATATTATTAAGTATATATATAAATTTTTATTTAAATAATATATAAATAAATTACCTTTCACGATCAGCTAAAACTTGATTTAATTGATCTGTAAATGATGTAGGTGGTAATTTAACACCAATACGTCGTCGACTTGGATACATCCAATTATCTGTATTAGGTTGTTCAGTTTCAGAAAGTTTATCATTTGAACTTAATATACTATCATATGAGCTATTTAAATCTTTACTAAATGTATCATTTGTATCATTTTTATATATATTTGGTATTGTGGAATGAGTTTTATAATTATTACTATTACTGCTAGTACTACTATTATTATCATTACGTTCTTTATGTACTTGAGCATATAATGGTGCAGCATTTTGATTAATTATTATTTGTTCACGACTAAAACGATTTTCATCTAATCCAACAACACCATTATTAATACGATTTGTATTTGGTATACCATTAATTGATGCTGTTGCAACTGTTGCAATAACTGTTGATGATGTTGATATTGATGATATAGATGATGATGTTATTGTTGATGTAATAATACCATTTTGATGATTACCATTTGATACAATTTGTTCTTGTTCTGATCTAAGATGATTTTCATCATTATCATCATCATCATCATCATCTAAAGCACAATCAGAACTGCTATTACTCAGACTTTTTTTACCAGCTGTTGGTAGTTGACGATTTGCTAAAGCACCACGTGATGCTAAAAAAATATATTAAATTGATAATAAATAAAAAAAAAATAGAATAATTTAAAAAAAAAAGAAAAAAAAAATTTTGTTAAGAAAAATAAAAATTAGAATATTAAAATAAGATGCAATGCTAAAAGTTATGCATTATAATAATAATTAACATTAAATATAGCTGAAATGAATCCCAATTGAACTTACTTGTTATTTAAAATGTGAAATTTGCAAATTAAATTTTTTTAAAAGTAGTGTAGAGAAATTTATTTTTTTTTTTAGTTAATTAAAAAATTTTTGATTAAAATTTTTTAGAAAATTTTGTAGAACAAATTTCGAAATATAGTATGGTAGAAAGCGTTTTAATTGCAATAAAAATAAATTTCGAATGATTTGAATATTTGTTAAAATTTTTTGAATTAAATTATGTGAATATGTATATAGAAAAACAGAAATTAATATAACACAAATGGAAATTGTTAAAGGCAAATACCTTTGATTGTATATGTAGAACTAAAATCGTATAACTCAAATTAATTTTCAATTTTGAGTTTAAATATAAAAAATTATTGCTTATATTTTCTATTTAATTTTATTTATTAAAATATACTTAATTTAAAAAAAAAAAAAAAAAAAATGCTACATAAAATTAAAAATTTTTAAAAATTTAAATCTACAATAAAAAAAAGAATAAAAAAAAAAAATTAAATAAAAATAGAAAAAAATTAATTAAAATATTATTTTATAGCTGTGTTTTTTTAATAATCTATGTTACTAGATCTAAATCACTAGTATTTTCGAATTTTTATCTCTAGATAAGATCTATATAACTACTATCTCTAGTCTGAGCTTCAATGAAAACGACACGACATTATGGTTCTAGACTGTCGATAGCAATTCCAATGAATGCGACATTTTCAATTGCGAACAACAATTCAAAAACAACAAGAAACACATTTTTAATTTAAATAATTTAGAACTATCAAAATGAAATGTCGCAATGCAACAACGACCAAATATTTGAACTTTGATCAAACTTTGGTCGTCGACATTGTCGTGTCGTACTATTTCCTATGATGCTATTTGCTCAAAACATAATTTGACATATCTTGTCGACATACAATATTGTAACGTTTTCATTAAACTTCTGACTTAACAGGCCCTGGGAAATTTATAAATTTTTACAGTGATTTAATAGTGTTTTAATTAATTTGAAGCTTTTCCGAGACATACATTACCTCTATAGATCATGGGAAATTTACAAATTTCCCTTTTTTGACAGTTATTTATTAGTGTTTTAATTAATGTTAAACTTTTTTCCGACCTATATACTATTTCTAAATATCATGGGAAATTTATAAATTTCCCTTTTTGACAGTTATTTATTAGTGTTTTAATTAATGTTAAACTTTTTACCGAACTATAAAGTATCTCTATATGTCATGGGAAATTTACAAAATTTCTCTTTTTTTACAGTGATTTACTAGTGTTCTTGATTCTTGAATCAAAACAAAAAATAAAAAATTTCCCCCTAATCGTGTTATAAAACAATACTATAACAAATATTGTACCGGATTCAGGTCGGGATCTATATATAGATTATTAAAAAAAACACAGTTTATATATTATAACAATTTTTTTTTTCATTTTGTTTACTGCAAAAAAAAAACTCACCTAAATCAATTTTTGTTTTTGTCACAGAATTATCTAATAATTCATGTTGTGGCACAGCTGTATCTAAATCCGAATCTTTAATTGGTATTTTACGTTCAACTGTTGCTGTTTTAACACCTTCACCATCTGGTGATAAATCTGATATTTCAGTATCAGATAATTCAGCTTCTAATTTTTGATTAAATAATGGTTTTGGTGGTTGTTTGCGTGACATTTGTGGTGTTAATTTAAGACTAGCACTATCGTATGGCAATTCAACTGGAAAACCAGCTCTTCTTTGGGTATCTTGTAATTCTTGTTCTAAATTTATAATACGATCTTTTAATTTTTTCACTAAAGCATTATATTCGGTATCTTTTTCTTGTAATAATTGTGTGTAAAATTCTTCACGACTTTGCATATCAATTTCACGTTGTTGAAATTCACGTACAACACGTTTTACTTTATTATATTTCTTTTCTAATGCCATATATTGAGCCTGTGATTGTTGTAACATATTTTGATAATTTGATGCTTCTTTTTTAATATTTGTTAGTTCACGTTCAGTTTGTCGTAAGCGTTCGTTAAGTAATTCATTTTCATTTCCAGTTGTTTCCAATTTAACTAACTAAATTTTTTTTTTTGTTTTCAAAATAAAAAATGTATAGAGAAAAAAAAAATGTTTTTTTTTTTTTTGAAATGAAATAAGAAAAAAAATTAATTTTTTTTATTATATTGAATATTTTAATTAAAAAAAAATTTTTTTTTTATATCGACGTAAATAAAATCAATACAAGTTACGATAATTTACCAGGACATTTAAGTCCTTTGTTTGTTTTTTTTTTTAAACATAATATTTGAATACAAATAAATATGTAATTGTATTGATTAATAAAAAAAAAAAATTAATTATTTTTTTTTATATATAAATAAAATAATGATTATATTATGAAACACTTCAATCAAATTATAATTAAATGAAAGCAGTGCTTTGGAAAAATTTGTACAAATTAGAAAATGAAAATAAAATAAAAAAAATTAAATAAAAAACAAAAAAAAAAAAACAAACCCACCTGTCGTTTAAGATTCAAGATTTCTTCATCTTTCAACATACTACCTACTTCACTCTAAAATTAAAAATTATAAAATTGAAAGACCACAAAAACTAAATAATAAAACAAAAATAATAATAATAAAAAATCCTAATCTTAAAAACAAGAATAATTTCGAAATCAATTAATTGAATTAAATTGAATTTATAAATTCGGTAAATTTAAAGCAAATAAATTATAAAATATAGGATTATGATATAAAAATTACGATAATAAAAGTTAACAAAATTTTTAATCAAAAATTGATTAAATTTTCAGAATTAAATTTATTAATTTCAAAATGCTATTTAAAACTATTCGATCAAAAATATTTCGAATTTGTGGAAATAACTTTGTATAATTAATATTTAAATGTTGCTGATTTGAACTGTACTGAAAATTCAAATTTTAGTCATTAAGAGAAAAATAAGTGTGTTACCCTATATGTATATGAAAATCAAAATATTTATTTCAGAACTAATACCATGTTCGCATTGCACAATTTAATTATAAATAACAGTCATTTACTAATTTTTAACTATTTTCGAACCTAATTATTTGTTTCATAGAAAATGAAATTATCGCAAGCTAGATGACTCTAATAGGCAACAAGATCCAGTATCCAGTAACTCTGTTAGCTTTCCATATTATACAAAAACGTGAGAGGCCTACGTACAAGAGCTGGTCAGTACTTTCGCCAGTTCCAGTATTCACCTCGGAACGTTATTGCTCTGACAGAAACATGGTTAACTATATAGCAATATCCTATCAGACTCAGACTTTTTCTTTTTGAGGAACGAAATATAGTCCATTAGATGAACATTGTGGTGTCGTTCTTTAAGTGGTTTATACTAGATTTAAAAATACTCAGATTAAAATCCCCAACACAACTGAGTTTTGTGCAAGAATAACTTTAAGCCATAATAATTAATATTTAGTCAATTGGTATATTTCCTCTAGCATTTCAATTAATTAAAGACAACCTAAATTCAAAATTCTTTCTGAACCCTTAATGAATTTCAATGTAAATTTAGATTCCACTCACAATATATGTCTAATAGGTGATATCAATTTATCGAATTTAAATTGGTCCTGTGCTGAGGATAGTAATTATCTTATTGTGTCAAATATTACACATTGTACCGACATCTTAATGTCTTGAATATGAATTTATTGATGATTTTTATTGATGACAACTACTACGTATATCTGTTGTGTATATATTTGTGTCATCATCATCATTGTCCTGTAACTGCATCTCGTGGGGCATAGATACAGAAAAGAAAGATTTTGCTATATCAAAGATAATAAATCAAAGACAAATAATTCTTATAATGTTTTAGACAATTAATAGCAATTACAAATATTGGTCTTTTTAGGACGACAAAAAAAACTGCTTAAAAATTTTGGTATTAATGACCAAATGGTTATTTAGGGTCTAAGTTTTAACTTGTCTAAATCTCAAGGTCTAATACTATACTTTTCGTATTTTTTATTTCATTATAAATATTGTTTACGGTCATTTCAATTTATTTTTGGAACTATGTAATTTTTTTTATTGATTTATCTTAGACAACAACCGCATATATAATAATTTATTTCAAACAAAAATATTAAATTTAAATTTAGTTCTGGCGATGGGTGAGTTGCGGCAATTTGATAAATTGCTATTTTTGAATGTTAAAACTACTTGAATATGGGGTAAAATTTTAAATTGAAATTTCTAATTGAAAATTGTGAAAAAAAATATTTGATTTCGCTACGTCTCCTTTAAAATGTTCATCATTTAAAAGAATAATAATGAAAATCAGTTGGGAAATGGTCCAAATATTTGTACCGTACTTTTTTTTACAGATTTACAGATTAAATATAATGATTTACAAAAATTATTTCAACTAATTTTGTTTTAATACGAACATGGTATAATTCAATTGGCCATTTTCATTCTAAATCTAAAATAATTTAATTAATTTTTTTTAGTTTTTTGAAATTTTTGTTATTTTGTATTTCTAGTAGTCTGAAGCAACGGAAGTTTTTTAACAAATTGAAATTCTTCCTGCCTGCTGCTATACGTCGTGTACATTGAATCTTGAAACTTCTGATGTATATTGAGAACTCTTTGAAGTGGTTTGGCATCAAAAAAATTAAAATACAAAATTAAGCAAAAATAAAAACTTAAAAAAAAAATATTTTTTTTTTTTGTTGAGATTGGTGATTGGTGCAGATAGGAAAGCGAGTTCTTTATAAAATTTTATGATATTTATATTCATATGCATACGATTTTTATATGTATTTAAAATGATAATAAAAATTAAAATTAAAAGCAAAATAAATATTTTTTGTAGTTAAATCAAAACAGCAATGATGATAATTCAAAAACAAAAAAATAAAACCATGCAAAATCATAATTCGGAAGTCACTCAAAGTAAAATCAAAACAAAAAAAAACTATTATGTAAATTTTGATTTTCTTATTTACCGCCTTATGCTGCATGAGAAAAAAAAAATAAATAAAATTTTTTGATTTTAGTATCTATAAATCTAAAATGTATCTTTATGTAGGTATATAAGTTATTTTATTTAAAATAATTTAAAAATTCATTTTTTTGATATTAATATTACTATTATGAATACAACTGTGAGAGAGGTAGATAGATACTATGTATATATTATATAATAATGTAATTATATAATTAAAAATATATTTATTAATTTATATTTTACCTCTTGTAGTAGTCTTTTTAAAGACTCTACTTCTTGTGAATGGGTTGCTTCAACTTCCATTGGATGTTCAACTGCTGTAGGACTTGTAGGTCCTTCACATACACTTGAATTTGCTGAAGCTGGTTGTGTAGAATCTTCTGAATACTCTAATGTACGTCGAAGATATTCTTCTTGTTGTCTAAAATAATTATAATGTATATATATATATATATATATATATATATATATATATGAATTTAAAAAAATAATGTATTTATACAGAGTAGACTGGTCTCATTAGAAAATTTACTTGAAGTATTTTTATGGAATCAAGAAATGTAGAAATGTACATGGAGCACCATAAAATAACTTGAAAATAATTAGCTGTCATGGGATATGGAATAGTGTTTAGTCCCATAGCATGTGGCCATAAAACATCCCCATAAAACAGATGGAATGTTATTCACACCATAACACAGTTGGTGTAAGACCAATAAACTGATGGAATAGCACTATCAAACCATTGGTATAGGACAATAAAATCGTTGACATAACACCATAAAACCGCTGGAAATTACAAGTAAAAAATTTTTTACATAGTGCAGGCAATGGTAATTTATATATGGCTTTACTAAAGAAATGATAAGTCTGACATGAAAATTGTGTATAGCGAAGATATAGAAAACTGAGCAATGCATCAAAGCAATTAACAAATATGATTTTAAGCTAACTTTTCCAAAAATAACCCCGTGTTTTGTACATTAATTTTAAATTTTGGCAGATATTACTCGAAATTCCAAACCAACAGTTATAAAAGAATTGTTAATTAGGTTAACTTTAAAAAAAAAGCTATGCAGAACTTATCCACTGTAGTAGCTTGTATATCTATCGTGGGCATTTGTTAGTTGTTATTTTTCTAATCCGATTTTCTTTAATCCTCGAGAGCCCATTTTAAATTTAAAATAATTTTTTTTTCTAAAATACTTCAAGCAATCATCTGTTGATGGATTTTCAAGTATAGGGACGGATCACTCTTGTATAATTATAATATCCAATATAAAATACCTTTTAAGTCTTTCCTCTTTCTCCTTATCAGCTTGTAGACTTAACCTAATTAATTGTGCAACTTCTGAATTTTCTGGGTCACGTTCACGACCAATTTGAAATTTAACTGGACCACTTGTATTTCTTAAAACAGATGCAGCATACGCTTGTGTAACACCAACTAAACTTTTACCATCAACTTCAATTATTTGATCATTTACCTAAAAATATATATATACATTATTATTATATATATATAATTAATTTTCAATTGTTATTTTTAATGCTGAACAAATTTTAAATTTCAATTTTAAATTTCAAAAATATTTTAAAATATGGATTTTTTTTTTTTTTACCTGAATTCTACCGTCTCTAGCAGCAGCACCGTTATCAGTTATTGTTTTAACAAATATACCTAATTTTTCTAATCCAGCATCAGCACCAACTCCCATACCAATAATACTTAAACCCAAACCTTCAGGTCCTTTAACCAATTCAACTGGGAATACATGCATTTTTTCAACACGTTTTTCAAGCTCATATTCAGCCGAAGCTGCAACTGGATCAACATCTTCATTTCGTCTATCATAATCTGTTACAGAAAATGTTGAATATACTTGTATTGGTCCACAACTAAATTTAACTTTTGTATTTTTTTTAACAGTTACTGGTGGATATGGTGAATCATCTTCATCTGACTCAATGAGTCCGGGTACTTCCATCCAAAAATTACCATCTTCAAAATAATGTACACCACCTTCAACATAAACTTCTTTACTTTTAACTGGTGGATATTCTGGTATATAATATTGATCTGGATCTTGTAATAATAAGCCAGCATTAGTACCAGTCGATGATATTGATTGATCAATTGAACCAGTTTCAACTAATGAACCAATTGAATTTTGTTTACTTGATAATAAACTTTCATCAGCTGTTGTACGTGTTGTTTGACCAGCTGATGATTCTGTATTTGCTGATTCTAATGATACTAATGATTCTTGAAGTGATTCTTGACCATTATTTTGTTGTAATTGTTGATTTTGTTGTTGTTGTTGTTGTATTTGTTCATATGATGAAGTAATAACAGTTTCAGTTATTATTGAATTTCCTTGTCCAATTTGTCCAATTGATATTTCAAGAATTTCATCTGGTTTTGGTGGTTTATCTAATTCATCTTCTTCTTCACGTTCTAATTCAATTGTTTCATCAATTTGTTGTTGTTGTTGTTGTTCTTTTTGTTGATTTTCTTCAGATTTTTCTTGATTTATTAATTTATCATTATTATTATCAAAATTATATTTATTTGGTGCCTCTAATACATCTTTTAACCATTCTGGTCCGTCATCATTATCTTTAGAATCATTTTGACTAGAATTAACCGATGTTGTAATTGGTTTCTTTGGTGGTGATAATGAAGATAATGAGATTTGACCAGTTGTTACATTACGAGTTACAGCTGTTGAAGTTGCTGATAAAATTTGTTCAACTTCTTTTGCTTGCTCGTCAGATAATAAAGATTGTTGCCTATATATATATATAAAAAAAGAAGAAAAAATTAATTAATTTATTTATTTTATTTGTATTTTGTAAATTATATTAATTTTATATATTTTATTTAATAAATTATTTAAAAAATTAATAAACTGTTATTAAAAATTATTCAAATGTACAACATTTGCGATGGTGTTGACATTGCAATTATAATTATTTTATTCAATTCAAGTGATGAAATTTATATTGATAATTGATAAGGTATACTGGCTGCAGGCTTACATCTAGACCGGAGTAGGATTATATTATTCCAGTAGAGAAATATATCAATAGTTAATAGCGTCATCAAAAAGTGTTAAAAATGTTTTTAAAAATTAAATACCAGAGAAGTTTATAGTTGATTTTGTATCTGCAAAAGTGGGATTGGATCTGCAAAACTGTACAGTGACACACTATTACAATGTACGATCAGTAAAAACGATACGTAAAAGAATAAATTACTATTTGTGTATAATATAGGTTACAAATGCGACTGGTATAATCTATACATATACGATCGGTATGGGTATGGTAGACTACCTACCCTACCAATCGTATGAATAGACTATAATAGGCTTTTCAATTCAAAATCGTTGTTTTTAAATTATTGTAGCAGAGCCTGTATAGAATGAGGCAAAATAATGTAACTATAATTTTACCTTACTAACCCTATTCTAACCTTTAAAAAATTATCAAGGACATTTTTTTGTAAAATGATTTTTTTGGCGCTTATATAAAGATCTTTCATCGTTTTGTGGAAAGCTTGAATGATTCAAGCGGGAAAGATTTATTCCATGGTCCAATAGACTTTCTTGTATCAAGTATGCCAGATTAGTAACCTCTGCTACCTTCCTATATCTACTTTATTAACTCAAACATATTTTATTATAAACCCTTTCATTATTTATGTCTCTTCTTAGAATTGTACTAGCACTGGAAAAAATACTGGTGGTGACCACTACTTGTATTTGAACTGTATACAAACTTTTTTCCAGTTTTAAACTATATTTTAGTATTTTACTGGCATACTTATAGATACTTCAAAATTTTTCCAGTAAAAAAACTGATACTGGTACTAGTACTGGTGTATGTGAAATATGCATGGAATATGAACAGCTTAGGTCTCAGTAATAATAAGTAATTTAAATAAATAGAAAAGTTTATATAACAAACTATAATTTATATAATTATTTATAAATTAAACCAAAATATTTATTTATTTTTAACGTAATTATATATTATCTATATTTAATATAGATATTAACATATTGTGTATTTTAAAGCTATGTACCTTATTTCAAAAATATTTTCAAGTATTTCCATTCTTTTTATGGTATATTTCTGAACATATGTATGTCTAAAGGGATTGATTGTTATAATTAAATATTTATTTTGAAACAATATATGTATATGTATATATATAAATAATTATATTAATCGAATTTAATAATTTGAATATATAAATATAATTTTTCCACGCTATACTTAATATAGCATATTTTATTTAATCACTATCTTTAGAATAATCTTTAGTTCTAATTCAGATTTTTTTAATTGTCAACCAAGTGTTTTAACTCTTAAAAAAAGATTGCGTAATAATGTATGTACGTATATATATGGCTGAAACTAACTTTAACTTTTATTTTGTTACTTACTAATTTGGCCTAGCTATTTAAATTATTTTAAGATAAATTTATAATTAGTATTTACTCATGATTTTGACTTCTCTATGGTAACAGGTTTAATTTACAATTTATCCCAACATTTTTCTTATTAACGTGTTTTCTAACCCAATTCTAGATCATAATATATTGCACAATTAATTGTAGCAAACTTTCATCTAGTAATAGGGTCTTGTGAGCTTGCTTTATGCATTAATATAACAGTATTAATATAACTAACAGTATAAAAAAGAAATAGCAAAATTTTAAAACTTTGTAACTACGGAAAGTGAAGAAAATTCAAAATTAGTTATACAAAAGTCTATAGCGATATTGAGAGAATCGGTAAAATAATGTATTTAACAAAGATTTAGCGACACTGGTATATTTAATGTTATTTAAATTAATTTAAATAATTACAATTATGTTTCATTAATTTTAATTAATGTTTTGATCAGTTTCGAATATTTCACCATAATCAAATCAATCTTCTGATTTTAACAATCGAAATTAATCAATTAATTAGACATAGGTACCTAGATAGAATTTTTAATTTTGATTATTTAAAAATGTTGCACCAATACACGGCATATTCGATCAATATATTTATTTTATTGTGTTGATAAACTATTTAGGGTTTTTTTTTTTGCAAATTTGCATTACAATAATTTTATAGTTCATCGCAACTACAGATGAAGAAAAGAAAGTATGTTGCAGGGTTGTAAATTACGACAGTATTCATTTTTGACAACTCATCACTCAACTCAAATCAATTCAAATTTTGAATCTACTAATTCTTTGAGTCCGCTCATAATTTGAACGAAGGAATATCACTTCGAATATTTACCGTACTCAAATTACTATGAGCAGGCTCAATATTTGAATAAAAGTATTCGCTCAAAAATTTATCATACTCAAATTATTCTGAGCAGACTCAATATTTGAATAGAAATATTCGTTTAAAAATTGATCATATACTCAAATTATTATAAACGAAATCAATATTTAAACGAAGGTAATCGCTCAAAAATTGAGCCAACTTATACTTCGAGCTATTTCAAAATTGTAATTAAACGATGTTGAGCAAAATTTATTTTGAACAGTTTAAACATTTGAACGAAGGTACCACTGGCTCAAAAGTTGAGCAAAATTATTTTGAACAGATTCAACATTTGAACGAAGGTACTGCTGGCTCAAAAGTTGAGCGAATTAAAAATTAGAATTGAACGGTGAGTTCAGCTAAATTTTAAAGTTGCTGGTATGTTGTTTTCGCGCAAAATTAATATTCAAACATTAAAACATATATTATTGATAGGATATTAAACTTTACTTTAATACAATATTAAATATATGACTAAAAATATGATAAGTAATTATCTAAATGTTATTGTGTTTAATCGTGTTGCGCAAAATAATGTTTTGGCTCAAAGACAAGATCAATTTCAGAATTGATGGTTATGAAATTTCAATTTTTATAATTTTAAAGTTTCTGAGTTTTAGACCATTTTCAAAAATACAGATCATACCTTTATATTTCGGCTTCTTTGTATGAATTATATGCTTAATAATAAACAATATTAATAGCTTGGAAAATTTATGTATGTATGTCTGTATAGTGTGTAATCTTCGTCGTTTAAGCAAACTAATATTTTAATATCTAAATTAAAATATATTTCAAAATTACAAATTTGTATATATATATATATATATATATATATATATATATCCGTATTAGATTAATATAAGCTTCGACGTTTAAGTTAAATAATATTTTAATAATATGATATTTAAAATGCTGGAAGCGTTAAACAATGATCGCAACTGCTACTTATTTTTCTAACATTTTTACATTTTTTCAATGGTAATTAATTACTAACGCAGTTTAAATTAAATTAACCACACTGACACTGTGTGAGATCGGTTTAACGTTTCTACACAAAATTGCAAAATTTGATGTGATACTACATACAGAGGATGCACATGAAACACAACATGTTAAATAAATATGTTTTACAATTGCATATACACATAAGTATGTACCTACATATGCAAATTGCATTTATGTTTTAGATGAACAAAATTTGTACGTCTTGTTTACTTACTTTAATTAAAAATAAATTTATTCAAAAAAAAAATATATAGGTATATATATTTATATTTAAAAAATATATATTTTTAAATATATATATATATATATATTTTACTTTTTCTAATTTAATATTTACATTATAATTTTTATACTATAAATGTACTATATACTACTAAATTTACAAGCAAAATAAAAAAAAAAAAACAAAAACAATAATAATAACAATAAAAAAATTTAAATTAAATACTACTGACCTGATTTTGCATTCCAAAATTCTACAAGATGAATACACACAGTTAATTTTATTATTATTTTTTTTTTGTTTTAATAAACAGGACATGTACACATGTAATATAAGATATGTATGTATGTATGTATATTTATTTATATTACGACATCATGCATATAAAAATAAATTAAAAGAAAAAAATAAAAACAAAATTACATAAAAACAATCAAAAATAGAAATAAATAAATAAAAAAAAAATATTGTTAAATATATGTATATATTACAATTATGAAAAAATATATTTAAAAGTAAATTTTAAAAGCATTTAATTTGAAATAAACAATTTTAATATAATAAAAACAAACAAACACACTCACTCAATTCAATTAAATTTCAAAATATAATTCACTAATTGAATTCTAAGCTATGAAATAACTTGCAACAACAACAGTATAACAGTACACTTGTACTCAAATATATGTACTTTAATTCACAAGGTACTTTAATTATCATTAAGTAAATACATTTTTTTAAATTTCATGCAAAAATTTTATTTTTTATTTTTTCCAATAATGCAATTTTAATACATAGCATATGTATACATATATGTATTGTTAAGTAAATAATATAAAAATTCACCATTAAAATTTTTCAGGATATCTTTTATGTTTTATCTTTAGTATCTAAATATTATTTTTAATATAATTATTATCACAATTTTTTTTATCTTTAAATATATTTGTTTCGAACTACATAATAATTATCACAAAAATTTATTAAATTGTTGTTGTTTGTCATTCGTCAAAAAAAATATATAAAAATGATAATAAAAAAAAACAACAAAAAAATCTGTCAGATGTCAAAATTAAATTCACTATTTTTATTTTATCAAAAAACAACAAAATACTAAATTAAAAAACATTTCTCCTTTTTAATCAATTTTCTCCTTTTAAATTAAACACGATTTAACTATGGTCGTGTCAGTTGTTTTATAAGAAAACAAAAAAATTATTCAAATTGCATTTTTACAATATGACACAAACAATACAAAAACACAAAATATGAAACAAAAATAAAAATAAAAAATAGAATATAAGATAAGAACTATTATTATTTTTTTTTTTTTAATAAAATATGAGAAAGGACAACAACGTCAAACGAAAGAAAACAATACAATTATTTCATGATTGTCCTCCAATATAAAACCAACAACAACAACAAATAAAATGAGAGTAAAATGAAAATTTTTTTATCATTAAAAATCATATGGTATAGAGAGAATAGAAAATTCTTACGTCAGTTATTTAATGTATGTATATATATATTTATATGTAAATATATAATATATATATATATATATATATATGACGAAGGTACAAGGTCATACAAAATATATCTCGCATATTATAATTTTGTTAATTCACATACACACACATTAACACAATCATTTTCATATCCAAATGCATATAAATATTTTTTTTGGAATTTTTATACAAATATATGTATTTATATATATATGGATATAAAGATATGCATATATGCATATATATAAATGTATATACATATTATATACATAGTATATATTTATATATTTAGGTATATATGAAAGCTGTGTGAATGTTTATATTTAGATGTTAAATTGAAAATTATACATACAAATATATAAATTTACAAAGCAGCAATGGCAATGACAGTAAAAAATAACAACAACAGCAGCAACAACAATAGAAAAAGGATTCATGCGCTAAAATATTATTAAAAAAGTAAACACAATAAAAAAAAAATACCAAAAAAAAAAAAAATAATGAACAGTGCCAAATAGAAATTATAGAACAATAAGCAAAAAATAAAACAAAACAAAAATTTGTTTTAAAGGTTAAAAATATATATATATATATTTTTTTTGTTTTTTTTTTTTTATAATAAATTAATAGAAATTAATCATAATAATGTTGTTTTTACTTAATTTCTACAAAATATATGTTAAGACATTAATTTTTATTATTTGATTTATACATATTAGAGTTACGAGTAGATGCGATTGTGGTGACACACAATATTGATTATATGTGACATACCTTAACAATATATTAGATTGTTTAAATAAAAAATGTTTACTAAATTGTTAATGCTTTTGGCAATCATCGAAACAAACTTATATGTCATTTATAATATGTTATATGTTTGACCTTGAAAGACGACAGAATCATATTAGAAGAATTAGCTTTAGGTATTGTATTGTACAAATAAAATGATTGTATGTATTTTCTCCTAATTCATGAATCCAAAGACGATAGAATCAATAATGATGATATAAATCAGCCGGTCAATGCAAAATTCCGTATAATTTAACGTTGATAACAATTTGGTTTTGTTAGCAATTTATAATTACAATAAGTAATATGTGAATTTGCACCCTATGCACCACGTATTGGGTTATAGGACTGTGGAGATGATGATTATGTAAATTACAATACACACACATTATTTTTAATAAACCAAATGAAATAAAAGAATTTAAGATGAAAACAACACAACTGTATAATCATTTTCTTATGGGGACAAGCAAATTATGTAATTAATAATAAAATATAATATTAGATTTATTTATTAAAAATGCCTAAACCGTGCAGGATCAATCGACTATGTATACTAACATCTTGATTCAAATTGATTGAATAATTCAATTTGTATTTAATATTTATTAGTGACTGGCTTTTAAGCCCAAAAATTTTGAAAATTTTATAATAAGCGAATGAATATGGTGGAAGATGGAACTACATATAATCATTAAGCAGAATTCGTGCACCAGAAAATATACAATACTAAATGTTATGTTTATCATAATTTTTCATATTTAATGAGTTGATATATCAGAAATTAAATGCTCGAATAACCACTTCTACCATTTAATAAAATAAAAAAATATGAGAGAGCTACAGATAATCATTGAGCTCAATTCGTGCACCAGCAAATATACAATGGTATGGTTTATCATAATTAAATTTTTTCATATTTTTAATGAGTTGATATGCCAGAATAATCGAATGCTCGAATAATCCTTCTTCCACTTTATGTAATAAAAAATTGCAGTACGATGCAACGATAGATAATCAATGAGCTTAATTCGTGCAACAGACATACAAATACTAAGTCTTAAGTTCATCACAATTAAATCTTTCCACATTTAAAGAGTTGATATATGCCAGAAATTAAATTCTCGAACGACCCATCTTCCACTTTATGTAATAAAAAATTGCAGTATGACGGAACTACAGATAATCAATGAGCTTAATTCGTGCACCAACAGATATACAATGTTAAGTTTAAGATTTACCATAAGTAAAATTTTTATATTTGATGAGTTGATATGCCAGTAAAATTCATAAATAAATATACGTATACACGAACAACACTTTACCCGATTTATGCAAAGGTAATTCTATGCCTAAGTTACTATCAAGAACATAAAAAAAAACAATAACAACTTCAGCACATCTTCATCTTCAAAATTTTATATTAAAATATATTTATCGATTTTTGTTATTATACAATCTATAGAAGACTTGCATATGTATTTCGATTTTGTATTTTATCTGTAAATCAGTATTTTCAATTTCAGGAGAAGTCAATGATGATGGTTCTGATAACGGAAACCGATAAAAATCAGTCTGTTGTATTCTTTATTCAAATTTTGCAATTTTTTTACTTAGAGTCCTATATGATGTGAGACCTATGACGTTCTATAAATTAAAGATTTATCAAAACATATGGCAATGACAGAACAACTTTGAATAGAAATTTATGTTTTATGTGTTAAATCAGTCATTATCAACATCAATGTTCTGTTACGCCATCCATTCATTTTGATAGAAAAATATCTTATTTAGTTTGGTCACATATTTTTGGAACAGCTTGCGTGAACTGTACAAAAAAAATCTCAATATTAACTACAACAAAAAAAATATGTCAACATGGGGAAGTACTAAACTTTATTAACGTATATAATATGGAAACAACTGTTTCATGAGCAAACACTGAATCACATAATAGGCTTGAACAAACGATCTCACAAATAGAAATAATTGTGAGATTTCAGAACTAAGTATTAAGGTCATAACTATAAACGCACTTTGGTACATTAGGAACAAAGATGCATATCGTTATGCGTTTCTATAACGATATATAATAATCTATATACGTTTAAAAGTTAAACAAAAATAAGTACAATATGGATTTAGAAAATGTCATATAAAATAAAAACTTCTACAACAAGTAAATCACGAAGACTCATAAATTTTAGATCACGCGGATTCAGTAGAAGAAAAAAAAAATAACAAAATCATTTGAACATTGATAGCTACTCGTAATTAATTAATTCAGTTATAATCATTCTAATGTATGACTCAAATTGTTGAGCATCAAATAATACAAATGAACAGAAGCTGTATGTTATAGAAATATTGAGACTACAAAACAAATAAAATATACACCTGATTATACAGTAATGGAATGTTAAAGAAAAACGGAAAAATGCTTAAGGTGATGAATATATAACAGAAAACCACATGGTGCAAAAAAAATTTAGCATACCAAAGTTAAATAAAGAACGAGGTAGACCAACTTTAACATTACTATGCACCATCAAAAAAGATATGAAAAAGGTAAATATTGATACAGAGACAATCTAAAACAGAGAGTTTTTTGATGCCTCAGAACTTGTATAGTACCGAATCCAAATTGAATCCATATTTATTGAATAAATATCATATCATGAGTTGAAGACTAAAATTTAAAATTAAAGTGCAATTTAACAATTTTTTATTTTCAATTTAATGCAAACGGGTAGACACAACATTTTAAGATAAAGTTATAGGAATGATTAAACGTATTTAGAAAACAAATTCGAGTTTCAAATTTTATAAAAAATCATGTGGCAATTAATTTTTTATAATCACAAATTTCGCTAAAGTTGCATAAAAATGGCATCATTAATAAAATTTGTTAATTAATTATATGCCGGGCAGGTTGTAAATTTATCATCATAGGCAGTGAATTAGCTAGAGCACATGCCTGGTTAATTAATTTTTTACGGTATAGTTTTGAGTACGTCGTTTGACTTCTTCCCGGGTGCATGATATTTTTGTAATGTATTTTTTATTACCACATTGTGACCACATTGTGACAAATCAACTAAAACAATATTTTGAAGCTTAGTGACCCTAAAACAATATTTTGAAGTTTAGTAACACTAAAATAATGATTTCGAAATATTTACAGAATTTCAACATTTGAATTTTTTTTGAATATTTGAAAATTTTCTGAAACCATTGTTTCGGGTAATAGTGTTGCAAATTAGTCACTGAAATTGTATAAATTAACTTTATTAAACTAATTTTCAGTACATGTTACGTAAAACTTCTATTATATGAAAATACATTAAAATTATCATTAGAATTTGTTTAGTTCGAAATACACCAAAAAAATGATGTAAAAATCTTAATTTTAAATAAAAATATAACTTTTGGTAATCTTATAAATTTCTACAATCGCTTTAATTATAAACTCTAAGAGAATTATTATTACACTACTGTTTTATAATATTGGAACACTTTTTTTAACCAATCGAATTCAATTAAAAAAATTTTGTCTTGAAAATTTAAATACTTAATGTTATATTATTTATTATTTTTATCATTATTTTTATCATTATTATTAATTATTATTATTAATTAATAATATTAAAACAATTTAAGCGTAAATTTAAAGAAATACCTTAATTATTTATGTATATTATATTAATTTTAATGTATAATATTCAATTACGTATTTTTTTTATAAATATTTTTTGTCACAAAAGTGTTCAGCCCAGCAATATAGAAAAATAATCAATTGTTGTTGAACACAATATAATTTGACATTTAAATTTTTGTTCTGGATTACTTATTTTATTAATATTTATTACTTTTTTTTTAATTGATTTATTAATTGATTACTTTTGTTACTGGAATACTATATTTGTTTTGGATTAGTTGCAGAATTTGCCACTATTAAATTGTGCGATATAAATATGTATAACAATTACAAATATATAACTTGACATCACTTGACAAAATTTTATAACACGAGTATACATATACATCTAAATATATTTCGTTAAAATAATATTTGTATTTAAATATAATATGAAATAAATATTTATAAAAATATATTTCCGTCCGCCTTTTTATTATTTTGTTTGAAAGCAAAGTCTAATATGACTGATAAAAATTTTCCGAAATTCTCTTATTATATAAAATTTCAGTTTATAAATAAATACAATTTCCAATTTTAGATAATTTTTAAAGGATTTTATTTTAAAATATTTATGTATGTGTTTGTATGTGTGTAAGCATTTAAACAAAAAATACCAATTTTATTGATTATTGATTGGTATGGTTTAATGAACCATTAGTTAATTAAAAGGTTAATTAATTTACTTGTACTCTATAATTAGACCCCATTACCTAATCAATATCAGCTTGAGCAAAATAAGATTTTGTGGGAGACCTAATTATGATTTAATAGACTGATACGATCTACTTTTTATCATTTTACTAAAAATATACTATAAAAATATTGCTATAGTGCCATCAGAATAAGTAGAAAGTAAAAAGTATGAGTTGATAATGTTCATGGGGCATAACAATATCCCGACAAAGAAAAAAGCCAGCTAATTAAAATCCAGTCCATTTTTTTACAACTTTTAAAATTATTATGCAGCTATCGAAAAAAGAGAGATTTTTAGAATTCCCACAAAGATGGATTTTTGATAACCCAATATTTTTATATAGCGGGATTTGATAAACGGACCTTTTTGTTGATTCTGAAATGTTCCGTGTATACATATGTGTATTATATATATACACGAACATAGAATGGATTTCAAAAATAGGATGCAAGAACAACACAAATTATATACATTGTTTATCATCATCACAAGTCATCAACACGAATCACTTCCAGAATTTATGATATCAAGTTTTGGATAAGGTTTTTACTATCCTGTTTTCCCTTAAAAATTTAATATTAATATTAAAATTTAAAATGTTTCAGCTGTAAAGAGAATATCTCTAAACTCTGTAAAAATATGTGTATTTAAAAAAAAAAATGTATATTTAAAGAAATAAATTAATTGAATTGAAATGATATCAAGTACCTAAGTAATTATGATATTAAGTACATTTAATTTAATTTGTACAAATGAATACACGGTATTCTAGAGGTTGTTAATTTCAGGTCAAGCGTAACCTCTGTTGCTCTGTCTGTGGTTTTCTTCAAATCCGAAAAAAGCAAAAAAAAAAATAGGAATATATGTTCAGCAAAATATTTGGACTCTTCTCCTGATCGAATATAGACCAGTGAGCATTTGAGCTACTCTCAACTATAATAAATAAGAAAAAACAAAATATGTAGTTTCAAAATAGACGTTTAGATGTTTATATTTTCAAATCAGAGATAAATTTTTTTTTTAAATTATTTGAAATAGTACCAATCAAATTTAAGAGCTTATTACATACATAGTATCAGCAAGCTAAATCCCACTTTCAATTTTTCCCACTTTTTTCTTCGAAATTTCATTAAATATTTTAATGAGTTATTATTACCCAATGTTAATCAACACATTATTAATGAATACAACATATAGGGATATTATGCAATTTACTGAATATATTTTGTTTTGATAGCTTTTCTATCACACACTAGGTTCAATTAGAATTAAAAATGTTACTAATCGAAACACAAATCCTTATTAATTAAAGCTTTAAATATAAACACAAGTAATAATTTATTAAACATCACAATTTCTTTGAATCAAATAACAACCGTATTTCTATATTTTTTTTTTTTTTATTATTGAATCATATTTTGCAATATTGTAAGCAAACCGTTATTTTGTTGTATACATTTATTTTTATATATATAATTGCCACAATGTTGTCTTAAAAGCTTCCGTTTTTTCAAATCTATTTATAATAAAAATAATAATATAAACAGTAGAATTTGCAAAAGTTAACAATAACTGTCATATATAATAGTTAAAAAAAACTGTTATACCCAGTATGTACTGTAAAATATATTATACAGTAAATATACACTGTAGTTATATTTTAATTTGATTGAAAATTATTTAAAATTTGTATAACAGTTTAATAATTTGTGATTTAATTAATTTGTAACAACTACTTTTCAATAGTAAACAGCGTACTTGGAATGTAATCAGTGTAATCAGTGCTTTTTATTAAATTTGCACTGTCAGGATTTGTTTTAAACATATTAACGGTAAATTATAAAATATAAGTACTAAAAATGCATTTTAATTTCAAAATTACACTCGTTGTATTAGGTTTGCATTTTTTTTTTTAATAACAGTAAAAAATAATTTATTGACACTGCTATAATTGCTATAGCTATTTATTTATAACTGTTTGAGCAACGGTAGTACTTTTTTTATTTTTTTTTTTAAAAGTGAAACGCCAGTAAAATTTATTTATAAATTTATTTGTTGTATTTAAATAAAATATGTAATTCTTTCATAATTGTGAGGTGTATAATTTTAACCCAATTAAATGTGTTGTTAAAATTAACGGATTACTACTGAATTAATAATGACGGATGATCACTTGTTACAATGACAGTTGAATAAAATAAAAAAAATTTTGGACACTAAAATTTGACACAATAAATATATTTTAATGCAATAATGCTTGATAAAAACATTTTAATGCAAAAATGTTTGATAATATGAAATTTGTATATATAGCCTACAACGAGATTCATTCCCTTTTTGGTATCAAAATTGAAATAAATAAATAAAACAAAAAAATAAATAACTTGATTTAGGTTCAAAATTGCATCTACATTCACACAAATTTAAAAACAAATATTTAATTATTTTAACTGTTTCATAATCGAGACACGAAAGGGTTAATAATTAATTTAAAATTTAATTAGTATTAGTTAAAGTAATTAATTTAATAAATAATTAATTTGGTAAACTTAGAAAACATTGATTATATATATTTTTGTTTAATTAAAGAAATTAAATTAATTATTATTTTCAATTAGCAAAACAAACACGTAAACTTGTATCCTATTTATTTTATATATTTGCTCCCAATCATATTTTTTGTTATTATTGTTACTATTATTATTATTATTATTATTATTATTATTATACTATTATTATTATTATTATTCTTACTATTATTATTATTACTATTATTATTAATATTATTATTATTATTATAATAATTTTTATTATTATTATTTTTATTATTATTATTTATTTTTAGTAAACTTACATTACTTTTTTCATTCTTGTTTTATTTTTCAGAAATTTATTCATTACGTATAATATCACTAAAATCTTTAATTATATAAACTCCAATTTAATTATCTTATAGTTGATCTTTGTTATTGAAAATTTTGAAAATTTCTAATTAAATTTTTAAGAAAAATATAAAATAAAAAAAAAACAAAAAACAAATTTCTCGTCAAATTTTTATCTTTATAAAGTGATTAATTAAAATTAAAATTATGTAATTAATATAAAAACAAAATAACGCTTTTATTTTTTCTTTTAATTTAATTTAATTATTTCTAATTATTTATAGAATATATGGGCACAACTTGACATCATACCGTAATTATTCAAATAAAATGAATTTTGCAATAATATAATTATTATGCATATTTTTAAAAAGTCAGTCAAAATATAATCACAACAATAATAATAATAATAATAATAATAATAATAATAATTGTAATTCTTGTTAAGAGTCGCTTAGACCCGCGCGTTTTTGCAATTAATTATGTATGTTGGCATTTTTTATCTTCTTGTTGTTTTTAGACAATTCTTATTAGAGTCATTGTTTTTGCTTTTTCGTATAGCAATCAATTGCATAGCATATTTTGATAATGACAAGTAGTATTAGTAGTAGTCATATGGTTGTAGTGGTTCTTTTGTTGCAACAATAAAAATTTTAGGTGTTTTCAGAATTTGAATTGAAATCATAATAAATGCAATAAAAACAAAAACAAACCAAAATAAAAACAATTTAATTAAACGTCAACTGATGGTTGCATTAGAATCAAGGGTAATATTTTTTAAAACAATTCATTAGAGAATGGACATATGTAGTGATTTTTATCTTAGTTTATTTTATTATTTTTTTTTTAATTAAATTTTTTTTTTTTGTTGATTAAATTATATATAGTCAAATTTATGTTTTCAAGTACAGTATAAATTAGTGTTAATTTTTTTTTACAACTGTCATTTTGAATTAAAGTGACATTACATTCAAATGTAAATGATTTTACTAGCGACATGTAAAATGTAATGTGTAATATGTAAAATGTGTAAAATGTAATGGTTCTACTAGTAAAATATGTTTTACTAGTGACATGTAACATGACATGTAAAATGTAAAATGTGTAAAATGTAATGGTTCTACTAGTGAAATATGTTTTACTAGTGACATGTAACATGACATGTAAAATGTAATATGTAAAATGTAATGGTTCTACTAGTAAAATATGTTTTACTAGTGACATGTAACTTGACTTGTAAAATGTAATGTGTAAAATGTGTAAGATGTAATGGTTCTACTAGTAAAAAATATTAAAAATCATTATTATTAAGATTAAAACTATAGGTTAAGATAAATAATTATGGAATAAAAGTCGAGTCTCCTTTCACTAATCGTTTATATTTATTTTGCAAATATCGATATTTCGAAAGCAACTTACTTCCTTCATCGTGCTTGCGATTAAAGTAAGCTGGGTAGTTTATAAGAATTTCAGATAACATTGACATATTAACAATATTTTCAGCAAATTTGCAAATAGCGGTTTGGTGGAAGTAGAGACAGACTGGTAAATAAATGAGAATTTCAAAACAAATTTGCTATTCGAGGTTTAGTAGAAGTAGAAGTAGACTGAAAAATAGACGAGAATATAATGTTGTATCAACACGAAAAATCTAGAAAAAATAAATTGGAAAACGACTGCAAGGGTAAAAATTATAAAATACCCAACTGGGATCAATGACATTTAACGAAGTTTTAAATGACATTTAACGAACATTTTCAATGACATTTAACGAACATTTAATGAAGCAATTGCAAAAGTGAAAATAGCTAAACTAACAAAAATATTATGGAACTGCGCATAAAATTATAAATAACAACACAACGCGAAATACGAATTAAAGATAGAGAAACTATCCGAATACGAATAAAAAATACAGTTATATTTGCAATAATCAATGTACGAAACATGAACTCAAAACAAGAATAAACAAATAATTAAATTTTGTGATAATACTTTGAACTGTAGAATTCTAAAAACAAATAAGTTAGTTCTATTTAAGAGCCATTTTCACTAGAATATCAATGCCAGACTCAGAAAAGTAGAAAATTCATAGTAGAAGAAACAATAATTAACGAAAAGAGAAATTCATGATCTTCTTCACCTTTCAAACAATCGTAAATTAACTTTGAACAAGAAAAAAAATTGAAGTAGAATTAACACACCTGATGAAACAAAATTCGATCTACTGAGTTGTCAGTATAACTTAGCTAAAATTAGGCATTATGTACTGCAGTTTTTACTATACATAAATTGGAACGTTTAATATTTTTCCAATTGCAAATGACATAAAAAAATCAACACAACTGTCATAAAATAAATTTACCTGGGAACAACGTGTAATGAAATAGCATTATATATAGGTATAGTTATGTCATTAAAGTAGGCTAGAAGAAGAACAATTCACTATAGTTACTAATATAAATTCTTAATGTGGATTTGTGAGTAAATCCACAAAAAACAAAATTCATAATGACTTTTGCCACAAAAAAAAAATCCACATAGAATGATCGAAAAACACGAAAATCGCCGAAATTAAGAGGAGAATGTTACCAGTCTGAAAAAAAATTATATATTGCCCTTTTCCAGAATATTAATAAATAATAACGGAATCAATTTATTTAAATTTTTATATTTATTCAATTTTATGCAATTTCTTTTAAAACAGTTTGATAATCCTGTCTTGGTTAAATAATATTTTTTTTTTGTGGATTTAAGTTTGTGGATTTAGTCACCAACCCTCTTAATGTGTGTAGTGTATATATGGATAGGTAGAAGTGACCATTCCATTTGCTTCTGTTTACTTCCATTAGCATTTAATTGTGACTTTTTGATACCATGACTATTGTTGTTGGTTATTTTAGGGGACAACTTTACCATTATAACTCTCCCAAGTATCTTAATACTAAAACGATTTTGTGCGATTAAGAAGGTCTATTAGATCACCAATTTTGCTAGGGAAAACCTCACCTAAAGTGGGGAGTCTAAGTCAACCAACTTCCGCAGCAATTGATCAAGAGTTTTTGTCTCATTTTGTCATTGCAACTGGGACAATGAAGGTTGAACATAATATCTGGCTGGACAGCGGGAATTCTTAACTGCCATCAGTTACCTGTACTGATAGCTGTGATAACTACTCTTGATATATCAATACGGGACCTGATGACTCAAAGTTGTTTGATTTTGTTGATTATTATACTGGGCCATGTTTTCCAGAATGTCCCACAGGTATTATAGGTCTAAAGCAATCTATTATCAATTTACTAAATCAAAATTTCAACTCAGAACAATATTTTTATTTTATTTAAAATTATTTAATAAGCATTTTTAACTAAATTAAATAAAAAATAAATAATTTTAATATTTTTAGCCAAATAAAATTGCATAACTTTTCAATTAAAAACTATTAAAATTCCAATTGAAATTTGAAAAAAAAAAGATAAATTTGCATTTTTAAGATCGTTTTATTTAATTGCAAAATTAAATTAATCTTAAAAATAAATTTAAATTAATTAAAAAAAATTAATTTTTTCTCAGAAAATTTTCATATAGAATCGTGATGCCAAATTTTTTTTTTTATCAAATTTTTGAATCAAAAATCAAATTGTTGAACTTTTGATGTCTTTATTGGTCATAAAAAACTTAAGTTTCCGTTATAAAATACAGACCAAAAAACAAAAAAAAAAATGCTATTCTAAAAACTATAAACCTCTCATACTTAAACTCGAGGGTATAATATAATATATACACTTATTGTAGATATATATACAAAAATATTGTATATATATATATATAGATATTTATATTATTTTGTAAATATTATTCCAAAAGTATAAGCACACCACTACAATATACATATATATAAGGAAAATCATAAGTTTTTCCGGCTTTGTAATAATCAGTAATATTTTCAAGAATACTTTGTTGTTATTTTATTTTTGTTTTTTTATTACTTTTTTTTTTTTTTTTTCCTTTTGTATTTGACAATGATAATGATATACCTAATCAGGTCATGTTTAATGCATTTCAAATAATTCCAGAACAGATACAATACGAAAAAGAATGAAAATAATATGAGAGAAATATATTTCAATTTTCACACACACACACACATACACATATCTATAGTTTTATACAAATACTTAGTAAAAAAGGAAATAAAAATATATAAGAAATGAAATGATGGAAATTGAATATAAAATAAGAAAACTTTGTCTTTGAAGTTTGAGTTCAAGGAAAATGTGTTTTATTAAATTTTATGTAGAATGTATATATATATATATATATATATATATATTTATATACATTGTATTGTATTGATTTATTACATGATATTGAATTTTTGTTATTTTTATTTTATTTAGAAAATTTAGCCTGTCATTGTTTTTTTTAACACAACTACAATAGTTACAAAATATACTATTAAATATGTAATCATAAAGAAATTTAAGTAGAACTGAACGTCACTGGTAATAAGAAAAAAATAAAAACAAAAATAGATACATTTTATTTATATCTTTAACAATTTTCTAATGTATGTATTTTTTGGTGATGATTTTCCCTTAAACGAAATTAAATTGATGAAATAATCATTAATTTCCGATTAATTTATTTAGATTTGAATAGAGCAGACTGGTTTTTAGAATAAATAGGTCCACCATTGATGGCATGTTTATACACCAAACAGCTCATTTCAATCGAATTCAATAAACCTATCTTGCTTCGTAAAGATTGAGTTAACCATTCGACTGAGTACAACTGAATGATGTGATTCAAATCTGAGAAGAAACCGAAGCCAATTAGTGTTTAATATAGGACTAATACAATATCTATATATACAAATAGTAAAAATCAAATCACATAACGGGCTTACCGAAGATTTCACAGCATCAACAGGTTTTAAATAAGATGATTTTCATATCTCAATGAATAAAATATTCATAATTATTAGTTAACATCTCCTGGGGATATCAAATTGACGATAAGAACGTTGACATCATATGTTAACAGAAAATGAAAATCATTTGCAGAGATTATTATTCAAATTTAAAGAAGCTGCCAAATTGTACAACATGATGGTATATACAATAAAAAAAATGCATGACTATTTCAAAAGAACCCATTATAGATGTAAAATATCCCCTATAACAATAAAATTATCGAAGTTCAGTTTCAAATATCAGGCGTTAATATTTCCAGCTCTCGCAACACGAAAGCATTAATAAGAACCCAAGTAGGAAAAGTCAACAAAACAACAAAAAATAAAACACGAATATATACAAAAGCTGTATTCAACCCATACTAACGTAGATACACTATTGAGACAACCGCGGACATATTTACAAAAATGCGAACTCTGAGGCAAATATGTGGCTACAACGTACGAAATTTAAAGATTAAAAATGTAGACCCAACGAAATCAGGGTCGCGTGTGACATTCAAAATATTGTCCGTTGGAGTCGAAATGGACGTGGAAAGTTGAGAGTTCATATAAATAGAATGGTAGTAGATCGACTGGTAGTAATAAATGGTCAAAACAATATCGAACGTCTATCAGGACAACATTCGAAAATATATATTTTTTAATGTTTGGACCAGCGACAGTTACGACGATAATTGGAGTCGAAATATAAAAGAAAAACTGGAAAAATAAAATAAATTGAATGGCAAAAAGTCGACTGACGAAGGTAGTAATGAAGGGCTAAATCATTATCAAACGTCTCTTTGTTGTTGTCAGAACAACATCCGAAAAGATATATTTTATAATGCAGAACACGCGAATGTTATGCCGATAATAACTAGCTTTTTGTTTAAATATTTAAATTTATTAACAGTATAGACCGGTGATATAACGGTGAATTTATTTTAGTGAATTAAAATTGTTTGCAGAATTTTCAAGTCATTTTTAAAATGATCTTAATTATTGCTCAACTTTAAAATTAATCATCAACATTTTGTACTGTTCTGCAGTGAAAAATCTTATTGGTATAAGGTAGCCATAAATAGATGGTTTAGAATCGTAACTAACGATTGCTCAAAAAATGTTATTTGATCTTTTGTGATTGAATTGCCATTTATCACATCAGTAAATGTCATAAATGTTAATGCAATTAAGTTGTCAGCATTTATGACAACAGCAAATGTTAAAATAGGCAAAAATAACAAGTATTGTAGTCCAACTTTGCATCATTGTTGATCACCGCTTTGCTATTAACACTATTGACAACTATTATTAAAATAGCCAAAAAACGGCAATTACGGGTATTGTATATCGTCCTACATTGACAAACTAGGCTATGTGTAATTTGCGCATTTTCTTTACTACACAATTTTTTATTTTTATTAATTTATTTATTATTTTATTTATTAATTAATTTGTGCATATACATTAGACAATAAGTCTCTATAATTGTATATGCAAAGAATACAAGTTTGTTTTACTCTAAACTGTGTTAAATACGACATAACGATCGGCTTTAATAAAAATTTATAAAAATTTTACATATACAAAAATTAGCCATAATAAAGAATTCATGTATACAACATGAAATATGATGATAGTATTATTGTAGATTCAGTAGTCATTTGCAATTGAATTAAGGGATGATATACGATGTATAGAACATAATTATGACAAAATTTGTAACAAAACATTTTAAAATACAATTGTAAGAGCCCATGGCTTGATATTGAATTGTACTATAGAAATAAATAGACTCTTAAACGTTAAATTATAATAAGAAAATAAATATTGTTTGTAACTACTTACATACATTCATTCAGAAATATACAACACAATATTTCCATCACAATATACATACATACATACATACTTACTCCATATCATTGAAACAAATTCAATTCAATTCAAAAAATATTTATTTTAAAATTGAAATTTTCAAAAATTTATTTAAATATTGATGAGTTCAGTTTATATCCTTAACACAAATACAAAATATTAATCCTAAAAACATTTATTTACAAGTATATAGATATTACCTATAGATTATGTATAAATAATAACATTTAGTTATAGTTATAACAAACAACGAATATCCTAACTTATGGTCTACAAATTTATTTCTTGTATAAAAATTCCACATTGATATTTGATTATTGATTTTTTTAAAAAAAAGAGGATTAATCCTTTGTACATAAAACTGTTTTAATGTTCTATTCAATTAAAAAAAAAAAAAAATTACAATGTTTTTTGATTGAATTCAAATTATTTTACAATTATAAAAATTCAATCATGTAAAAATTGAAAATTTATCTACAAACACATTATGTAAATTATATATACATAAGTAATATAAATGATTGAATTTTATTGAAATCTTTTCAAAATCTTTTATTAAATAAATAATAGAAAAGATATGATCTTAAAATTGAATATTAAAAATTTTTCTCTTATATTTATATATATATATATACATATATTAAAAATAATTAAAAATGAAAAATTGAATAAAATGAAATTTATATTGAAACTAGTTGTTAAATAAATGGATTGATTATTTTTAATTAATTATTTAAAATAAAAACAAAAAATATTAAAATAATGAAAATTAACTCTTTCACTACATAACTTTTTTATAAGAGATTGAAGTTTGTAATCAAACTTTTACAAGATAATTATATTCCAAAATATTGTACAAAATATAAACTAAAAAATTAAGAGAAAAAATATTTGTTGTTTATCGAATTTTGACTGGGTGGTGAAAGGGTTAAAATAGAAATTATTTATTGGATTTTCATATTAAATTAAACAATTAAATTGAGTCTGATGAATAAAATGTAATATTGTAATTTATAAATAATGAATATTAACAGTTGTGGTATTAAATTGATTGGATATTGATAGTGACAGAAGTAAAAGCTATCAGGAATGTTAAGACTAGCAACATTAAGCAGCATATAAACATGTATATTAAAATCCATGGAAACCATATAATTATAACAAAAACGTAAAAAAATTTCTGGTTGTGTACGAAGAGAAAAAATAATACATAAAATAATATATAACGGTGATAACGAATTTGTCGTCACTCTCAATTTAACAAAAACTGTCACTATTACAGTCACAAAAACATTACAAAATGCCACAAAAGAATTTGTGATTATTTTTTTGTCACTATCACCTTACAAAATGCGACTACTGATTTGTTAAGATCTTGTTTGTTATGCGAATTTGATATTTGTGGTTATTTGTTATCCGAATCTTATATGTGTGGTTATTGCTTGTATATGGTATAAAAATGATGATATATTACAGATCTCAACAGTGAATATGAAAGGAAATAAATTAATCGGCGACTATGAGAACGGCAATAAAAGATGAAAGCGATATAATTCGCAATAACAAGAAGATGCAATTTTTAAAGAGTAAGATAAAGTTCTAGATCATAGAAGATTGACAATAAACAAACTTGAGGTCATTGAATTCAGCGCTAAATATTGAAAATATCGTAGGGAAGATATAGAATTAACAATTATTAAATTTTAAGTAAACTAAATTGACATTATATTGATAATCAAAATTGAAAGAAATACATCATATATTTTGGTCACACAATTCGAGGTAAGAGATACAGAATGGAGAGGTACAAAGTCGAAAAAATTTTTTTTTTTGCAGAAAAAAATCAATAATAGAAATTAATAAAAAATTATTTACAATAATAAATTACAAACAATGGACCGGTTTTAATTATTTCAAATTATTTATACAAAATAGTAGCAAGAGCAACAGCAAATTGCACAAGACCTACTACGACCATTAAATTTTAATATGCTAATTAATTTCATATTAACTATCTCAATTAACTAACTTGAGATATTTTCTTGATGGTGAACTATTGATCACTGTCCTCCAGCCCCATCCGTGGCATATAGAACGGAAAATATAGGCTCTTGTAACGAAGATTAACTCTTATTAAAAACTTTATTCTATTATACATTTTTATGTTAATCTATTGCATAAGTTATATTCTGAAAATAACATCAATCAAATGTATTCAATATTATGTTTCATAAAACGTTCGTTTAACGAATTTAATAACCCTTATGCTATAAAAATCCACATTTCATTTTTATGATATATTAATGACATTTTACGACATTTTAATGGCATATGCATACAGAGGAAAGAAGCAAAATACATTTGTGAAATATTCTCTATTTATAATATTCCGGTGTTACCCCCGTAAGATTACATCAATATGAACGTAAGTTTAATCAATCTCATTCTATCGATATTCTACTTACAAGGTGAGATATAGCTGATGTTGTTATTATATTATAGTAAGTATTAAAATCATTCAAATATTTGATTTATCATCAATTTTAAATAATTTACCTACATATCAGATAGATATGATAAATATAACCTGATTCATAATACACTAATATTCGCTCGCTTCTCGAGTTTAAAAATTGAAGTTTGATAAACCGTATTAAATTTCATTATAAATTACTTTCCATAATTTCAATTTATACTTTATTTGGTGCTATATTTTTTTTTTCTTCATTGATTTATCTTATACAACAACCGCATACGTAATACAATGTATTTAAAAAATAAAAATAAATCTAAATTTAATTCTGGTGATTCTGGATGAATTGCGCCGATTTGATGGAATTAAAATGTTGGTATTAATTGAAAATTAAAATATTTTGAAAAAAATATTTATTTTCGCTACGTCTCTTTTAAATCATTTAACAGAATGATAATGAAAATTGGTTGCAAAATTTTTCAGATATTTGTACCGTATTTTTTTTATATTTGTAGATTAAATATAATGATTGATATGTTCATAATTTTTTATAATCCAATCGACAGGATACTATTCTGAGGTGCAAATTCGTACTAAAATTCGATAGAAGACAAAACTAATATCTTCTACAAGACCATAATAGGTGTTCCGAAAAATATTATTTAGAATAGCAATAGCACTACTGTATATGATACTTTATACATATATATCAAAATATGTAGACATGTTGTCCTTTTTAATATAACTTTCGAGAGTGTTATTTATTTTTAAAAATATTTTTGAATTATAAAAAAAATGTCGGATATTTATAGTTATAAATAATAATAAATGAAAAAAAAAGTAAATACAGTTATAATAAATGCAAACACATATTTGGCTTTATCTAGAAATGAAAATCATTTTAAAGAAAATTATGTTCAAATAAATTAACTTTTCTTTGTCAATTTTAATTTATTAATTTTAATTTGTTGAATTTAATTTAATTTTTTGTAATTTTATAGTTTTAATTGTATTTGTAAAAAATATTTAAATGATATAATGTAATATTAAATTTGTTGTAAACTATATTTGAACTAAATATATATAGCTAAGTAGTTACAAAAACAAATCTGTAATGGCAATGCAGAATATCGTAAAATTATATTCTCTTAAATTTAAATTTATACCCACAATGGATTTTACTGGTCTAAGTGTGTCGGCGTATTGTAATTACTATCTACTAAAATTTATTTATTTCTCTAATGTTATGCTATAATTATTTTTAATTATTTAATTAATTTAATAAATTATTTAGTAATTAAATATCGTGTAATAAGATATATTATTCCGTATTATTAATTTTAGTTGAACTTTCAGTCGCAAGTTTATTCGTGGTATTAGTCATGACTGATGTCATAGTTTGTCATACATGCATAGTTTAGCTTTAGTTCAGTCATACATATAGTTTAAGCTCTAGCTTAGTTATATCTTCAAATAATTTAAGTTTAATATGTAATAATAAAAAGTATGTAAACACACCGGGTGCAAATGCGAAAATATAAAATGCAAATATTTCGAATGAAAACAATAAAATGTCATTCAAAGGTTGGAATCACAAAATTAGAGGGATATCAAATCAAACGTTATAGTTTGATAGATTAAAACATAGAAATAAGTACTTGTAGATATAATTGTATTTTTATATATATATATACATAAGAAACAATACATGAAATGTTAATTTGATATAGACACAATAAATGAAATGAAAAAAATTATAATTGATTTATGTCGTTTCATCAATTTCATCAATCAACATATTTTTTATTGTCAATTTATATCAGTTTTTAATAATATGTGTAATTGTTGGAAAATTAGTAATTTATTTTGAAACACAATGTAAATAATAGTAATTTAACTCACTTCTCTTAATTTGATTAATTATTGCAAAAATACTGTTATTAAACTTATTATTAGCATTATTGTTGATTTGAATTATATAAAATGGAATTACCACATTTAATGGTCGCATTTCGTAGTTGTCACATAAAATTGTTTCATTAAACTAAAAAATAGCCATGTAATGTATAATTATTAAAAATATAATAATTCAATACTTAAAAATCAAAAACTTAAATTTTTTATTTAATTAATCAATCGCATTTTATTTAATTAATTAATCGTATTATTAATTAAAATTATTAAATAATATAATTAATTAACTATAATAAAAAATTTAATGTAATTTATTTATTTGTTTAATTAATTATTCGTATACGTATAAATACTTCAAGTAGGGCTATGTATCCCTTGGATATGTGAGCCAATAAATCAAAAATATAAAATAAATAATTCAATTTTAAATCATATTAGAATAATTTATTACCTTTACACTAGTTATTTAAGCTTTTAAACTATTTTTCTTAAACCAATACAGGCTTATACAGTATTTTATAAAGTACTTTCACAAAAAAAATTTGTTAACTACATAATATAACATATAGTACATAACACAGCTATAATATGTTCGTAATAACCAAATTAATAATTAATTATATCTGAATTTATCGATTTCATTTACTACACCAGTATCCGAAATACTAGTTCGTTTCACTAATTTAATAATTAATAAAAAAAAATAATAATAAATTCATTTCACACTAAAATTTGTATTTGAATTAAATTTGCACCTTTACTATAAAATTAAATTACATCCCTGATGATTTTGACTAACACAATATTATGACTAATGAGGTTCGGACGTTAAAAAAATATGTTTTTTTTTGTTCTTGTTTTTTCTTTTGCTATTTTCTTTTTATTATTTCATTGTTTAATATCAAAAAATTATAATTTAATAATATTTAATGTATAAAAACAATTAAATCACATCTTATTTATTTATTTTTATTAAATTATTACTTTAATAAACTTTTATAAATTTCATTAGGTACTTTTAACTTTTTTTTCTTATTGTTTTTTTTTTTTGTTATTTTATATTTTTTATAAAAATGAAAAGTTTTTTAAATATTTGGTCATTTTTACTTTTTTATTATTTATTTTTTTTTTTCTTTTGTTTTTGTTTTCTTTTATTGTTATTATTTTTTATTATATTATTGTAATTCTTCTACTATTACCATTAAATGCGTGTCTTAACACTTTAAAGCAACTGAAATTTTCATATCGTTTTTATTATTTAGAAAGAGAGGTACAAATATAGAACTATATAGAACACAAAAATGAAATAGGAACAAAATCAAAATACGAAAAAGAAAAAAAAAACAAAATTTTCTGCATTACAAAATATAGTTGAGCTTTTTTCTTTGAGGAAATTTTTATAACTGATGTGAAAAACTATAAATTTTTTCCTAGTTTTCATAACGATGTACAATATATATATACGTATGTATATAATTTTAGGGTGGTAGTGTAAAAACTTTGAAGGATGGAGTAATGGTAAAAAGGAAGAAAAAATGAAAATAAAAAACTTTTCATTTTTGATAGAAAGTTTTGTTCATATTTTAATTTTTTTTTTTTAGTTTTTGTTTTTATTTTCTCTTTCTTTTTCTCATTCTACTATTTTGTTTTTTTTTTGTTGATTTTATTTTTATCATTTACTTTATATTCTGATGTACATTGATATTATTATTATTATTATTATGACTCGATGCTATTTTCCAAAAACTACGTCACTAGTTTTTATAATTCATCGACGACTACGACTACGACTATACGACAACGACAACGACAACAACTACAAAACTATTTTATAAACGAACAAACGATACGAATAATTTTGTTTTTAACCATTTTATTATACATGCTATATAAAATATATATTTTGTTTTTCTTAATTTTATTTATGGTATTCAAGAATTCATATTTCGTTAATGATATTAATTTAAAAAAAAATTAATATATTTTATTAGAATATTAAAAATGTATAGTTGCACGAATTTTGTTCAAGTTTTAACTTTCGTTTGAAATATTATTTGTTCGGCAAGCTATGTTTTATATTAACGTTAATTTATATATCAAACTACGGTATAAATAATGTCAGTATATGTTAACGACATGTCGAGTAATAGTTTAGTTGTCAGTATTACTGTCAGTTCTTAACTGAACTGATAATTTGTAATAAACTGTCAAGACAGTATTTTTTATTCACTGATGAATAAAAATAAACTGACAAATTTTTTTTTATACTTAATAGTGTTGTTTTACTGACAGTAATTATTACTGTCTGTAACAAACAAAATCGGTAAAAAATTTATTGTGATTATTGTTTACAAATTTTTTTTTGTTTTCAGAAAATCTGTTAATAAACTGTTTACATATTGTTTACAGATTGTTTACATATTTTGTTTGTTTTCAGACAAAATCTGTGAATAATATGTAAACAATTTATTGTGGTTATTATGTTTACAAATGGTTTATACATTTTCTTTGTATATAATTGATTACTTTTTATATGTTGTTTACAGATTTTCTTTGTATATTGTTGATTATTGTTTATGTATTATTTACAGATTGTTATTTAATTTAGATTTTTCAAATAAAATCTGTAAACAATATTATGTAAACCATTTATTGTGATTATGGTTTAAAAAATTGTTTACAGATTATTTACAGATTTTTAGTATTTTTTTATTCTTGACAGCAATTTAGATATAAATACTTTGTGCTGGTGTAGAAACTAATGTTATTTTAGTATTTATTTATTAGTTTTTCTACTATTATTGTCAGAAATTAAGCCATCTTAAACAGTGTAGTTCCCTATATAAATATACAGATATTTTACAGATAATTATTCAAAAATAGTATACACAAGATATTTTACAACAAAGTAAAACAGTTTTATAACAAATTGATTGTAAAATGTTATAGTACACATATCATACATTGACATATACAAGTATATACAAATATATCTGATTAGTCTGTTGTCTACAGATTAAAAATTTGTACTTCATCTGTAGCACTTTCGACTCAAATTGAGATTTTTTCTAAATATATTGCGGTTTTTTCTAAATATATTCAGGCATTTGCTAAACCAATTCCGATATTTCCGATGCAGAATTTTGCTAAACAAATTCAGATAATTTTATTTTTAATTCTTTAATTTTACAAAATTAATTCAGATACTTGTTTTTTAAATTCAGAAATTTTTATTTTAATCAAGGTTAAGAAAAAAAGAACATATTTTCATTAATAAAAAATAAAAATTATTCAAAATCACATTTTTTTTTAGTAAAATTTTTATCTTTAAATGTGATGAAGGCAATAGATCCGGGGTCCCAGAAATTGGGGCCAAAACTCTATATTACGTGTTTAAATTGTATTTTTTTGGAAAAAGTTTATTAATAATTATTATAAACAATTTTTAAAAAAATTTCGGATATGTCCGCGGTTCAGAAGTCGGGACCAAATACCTTAAATAAAATAAAAATAAAAATAATAACAAAGAATGTATAGAACGTATATATACTATATTGAACTGAATAACAGAATCAAAAATTGCACCAATACAATTTAATGAGTTGGTGACGTAAGTCCACAAACTGAAATCCCCAAAAAAAATATTATTTAACTAAGACAGGATTAACAATCTGGAAAAGGGCAATATAATTTTTTTTTAGACTGGTAATATTCTCCTCCTTATTTCAGCGATTTTTGTGTTTTTCGATCGTTCTTTGTGAATTTTTTTTTTGTGGCAAAAGTCATTATGGGTTTTTTTTTTGTGGATTTACTCACCAACACCAATTTACTATGTCAATCGACAATGTTTCAACTATCCTAAACAGACAATAGAATGCATTTTTTTTTTTTTTATTAATTCAACAAAAATTTACAAACAATAATAACAAACAATTACAATAATGAATAAATCAGTTCAACTTAGATCTTAGTTTATGCTGCATGATTTTCGATTTTTTTATCCATATTCTCTGGGTTCGAGAACATAAAAAATACACATACAAATAAATTAATGAAACGACAAACTAAAATCGATTATACTTTTGTAATGAAGACAAAATTTTGGCTCTTCACTTTACATGTTATAATTTCAGAAACTACTGAAAACAAAATTTCAGAAACAGATGATGGTATACAGATACACTATGTCGAAACAGTAACTGAATGGAATTCATAAAAAAACAGCCAGCTCGAGCAACCAAAAAACAACTTGGAAAATGTATACAAGAAACTGACAGTGTCATCGAACAATAGAATGAACTTCAGGTCATAAAGCTTAAAACAGAATTATATAAAGCTTTCACATTAATGAAATAAGCAGCTCTTTTGTATGGACTAAATTAGAATGATGACTTTTAAATATTTAAATTAATTTTTCAAATTGGTTCAATAACATGCCATATAATATTTTTGAAGAGATATATTTCAACTTAAGTCCTCTAGAGAAATAATGTACACAGCACAGAAATAAACAATTGTTCGAACTAAAAACACATTGATTTCAACTCATCTAACTTTATTTTGTTTTTATTGGCAATGAAATTGGAACAATTAGCAATTAATACACATACTCAATTATACCGCGGTTAACCACATTCTGTCAAAAGTTTTTTGACAGTAAAAAATAACGAAAAAACATTTTTTAATATAATTTTAATGCAATTCGAGTCCTAGTATCGATCAGATCAACTCTGTACATAATATTTAAAAACAAAATAAAAAATTAATTTTTTTTTTCTTCTGAATTTCTAGTTCTAAACAGAACACAAACCTCCCGGAAATGAGGCGAGCATGCAAACAGGCAAATGAATATAAACGGAGGGAGAATTTATATATATATATTTATTATATATATATATATATTTTTTTTTTCAATTCTATACATATAAAATATCTATAAATATGTAAGTGCATATAGTAGAATTCTAAATATTGTATGAAAAAAAACAAAAAAAAAAAAAATTAAAATAGAGTATCCTAGTAGAAGGAGAGAAAAAAATTTCTTCTATTAGTAAGACCTAGAAAAAAAAATTGTACAGAAAAAAAGGAGAGTAGTAGGTGTTTCTTGTTTTTGTGTTTTTTTTTTTTTCAATGGAGAAATTATTTATATAGAACAAGAGCCTTAAGATATTCAAAAATAAAGTTTTCTATAATTGAAATAAATATAATAAAAAAAAAAATGGTGGCTAATAAATTGCAAATTTATTCATTTTTTATATTAGATTGTCTACTTTTAGGCATTATGTTATTAAATTTCGAAATATGATCTAAAAATAATATAATTACTTTTCGCAGTAATTTAAATTTTTTAAGTAAAAAAAATATTAATTGAACAAAGGTAGAAGAAAGTAAGTACTTTGTGGTATGCATAGAGGTTACAGGTGGTTTGTGAGTAAACAAATGTCATCGAATAATGTGAATTATATTGTGGCTTAGAAGAATGACAAACAGAAATCTAATTCAGTT
Source organism: Argyra leucocephala (assembly GCA_963942445.1). Taxonomy (NCBI): domain Eukaryota; kingdom Metazoa; phylum Arthropoda; class Insecta; order Diptera; family Dolichopodidae; genus Argyra; species Argyra leucocephala. The sequence goes on along the minus strand of OZ012679.1, from coordinate 28,499,580 downwards.
GTTCCAGAAAAAACAATGGCGATGCAAATAGAAAATATGGAAGTAAAATACACATGGCATACCACGTGCTTAGAAATGTAATCAGAAATGTCAAAATCAAATTCAAAAATTTTTGACGATCAAGCTACAAAATTGTTGCAATGTTGATGAAAATGTTTTTTTTTTCCAATTACATTGCAAGTGATTTTACCAAAACAATCAAAAAAATTGATTTTAAAAAATTAAAATGCTTACATCTGTTTACCAAGAATTTTTTTACTAATGTAGGAATAAAAAAAAATTTTAAAAAAACAATAAAAACAAATTTGACTCCAATTTTTTACCTCCAAATCAATTTATTTACTTTAGAAATTTAAAATTTTTGTAAATTGAAAATAAAACACTTTAATAAAATTGTTAAAGCATCAAAAACTGTGTTTTTTAAGTACCTAACATGGTTTGTTTCGGTCATTTTCTAGTTTAATATACAACTAGATTTCCCTTGAATACGATATTTTTTTTTGAACAAAATTGTAAGTCGACAAAATGTAAATGACGCGCAAATGACAGTTTCGATTAAATGATTTTCATCTCACTAAATAATCGATTACACTGCAAAACATTGTCAATCTAAGATTTAGATCAAGTGATCAATCTCAAGGAATGAGATAGGTCTAGATTAATTAATAGATCTAGATTTAGACTAGGATCGAATCTAGAGATTAATATAAGATTGACATTAAAAATTGTATGACTTAAATAAAACTGCTTAATCGATTTAACTGCAAATGTATTTCATCTTAGTTTGACATTTACGATTACATCAATATCAATCCAAAACAAAATCAATCAAATAAAATTCGTAGATGAAAAGAAAAGTTGGTTGAAGGAAAAGAGCGGGAATAAGGGTTGTCGAGTTGTGGAATCAACATAATCCAGGGTTGAGATTCCACAACTCGACAAGCATAAAAATGAATGAGCATTCAAATAGGCTTGATTCAAAATAGAATTCGTTAACGTAGCTTTGTGTGGGCTCTTTGATCTCAATAGAAGTGAAGGAAACAAAACAAAAAGAGATTGGAGTAACAAAATGTACCTAATTTAAATCCTAACTTAGATTGCTATCTTTAATCAACGTAATTGTATTAATCATCCATATCAAGACGTTTTTTTTGTAATTTCTATTTAGAATTTAAAATCATGTTATTTCCAATGTTTTTTCACATTCAAATGGTTATAGTCACACATATTAACCTGCAGACGTTTAAGACAAACATAAACTCTTTTAAATCATATGAAACCTTCTTTCTTATTTCTCCTATCTTATTCCAGCAAAACACTTTAATATTTTAAAAATCCAAACTGACATTTAGTAACATTAAACGTTAAAAATTTGAATTTATTGCCAACAAAATATTATCTGTAATTTTATGTAGAATATTCTAACCGAAAATTATTAACAGTTATAAGATAACAGACTTAGCCGTAAATAGGCTAAGTTTTTGAATTAGAAATAATTTATACAAAAAATATCATAGGTCTCTCAAATCTTTGTCACAAATTTATACTTTGACTAAGTTCAGTAAAGTTTAATTCAGTATAATTGCAGGCTACTACTTCACTATTACTTCACAACCAGTCTTTTGGTAAGGCAATTTATACAATGTGTGTCTGTCTGATCATTATTTAGTGATCCATTATTTGTTCTGGTTCTTTTTTTTATATAGAATATTCAGTTAGGGTTTATTAATGCTAAGCGCACACTCGTAGCAAACTTCGCCATTTGGTAACAGAATGCTTTGAACAATGGGGCTATCATTGAATAATATTCTGAGTGTGATTACAAAATCAGGTATTCTTAAGGAATCAAATGACATAGTAGCATTACTAATCAATCACAATAACCCCATTTGTGGCTGGGGTCAGATTTTTCTCAGAAATTACATAACCTATTCTAATCTAGGGTTTAATTCTAGAACCAACTTGCATTTCTTCAGTCAAATCAATCCGATCTCTAATGCCTGATTCACTGCTTTTGCCTGATTCAATGTTTTTGTAAATGTCAAAAATGTCAAAAAAATTCAAAATTACAGCAAGAACATTTGTTCCGAACACATGCAGGAGCATATAGTTTATATGAAAATTTGAACTCTCTGAATTTTTACAAATGGAGCATTTTTTTCTTTCCGGTACAAAAGTTGATTTAAATTTAGCTTTTGTGTTATATATATTTGACATTTACAAAAACATTCGGGCATAAAAATATTTTTTTTTTGTTTTAATTTTTAAATAATTGATTTTTAATGATATTAATATAGCTGAATTATTAAGAGTTGAAAAAATGCTTTACTTCCATTTTTCAATAGTTAAAGGCAATAAATAAATAAATAAATGATTAATGAATAAGAATTGCTGCGTTTATACCGTAGCTAATTTAATAGCTAGAGCTAAATGGTTTGACATTTGTAGTAACGGTATAAAAATCACATTTTTGTTGCTTTAGCTAGCTAAATTAGCTGTAGGTTTTAGCTTAAGCTAAATATAGGTAGAGTTACGTAACAATGGTATAAGTATATCATGGTATATTACGTATAATGGTATATCACATTAGGTCTGTATGTTAACTTTTATTTGGAAAAATTTATTTAAGAGAAAGCTCTGACGTCACCGTTTTAAACACAAAATTCTCTTAAATTTCTCAAAAATTTAACATACGGGATAAATTTACGTAAATTTATATAAATTTATGCGAGTTAACATATAGACCAATTATTGCTACAAATTTTCATAATTGTTGCTACAGATGTCATTTTTGAAATATGCTTTTGAAATTCGTATGAATTAAAATTTGTTGATTTTATAATAATAATTTTTTTTAAATATAATTTATTTGTTTCATAATAATAATTTCGGAAATGGAAAATTTAAAAAAAAGAAAGCGACTAATTAGACGAGAAGTGAAATAATTATGCTTCTTAATAACAAAATTAATAACAATAAAAATGGGCCTTATTCTGAGAAGCGAATCACTTTTTCGCTACGTACCGGTAGAGCATCACATTGTATCACATTTGGTATTCTGAGAAGCGAATGATACGATATTTTGCAAAACTGACAGCATTGCTGGTTAAAACTGTCAAATTTTTTTTTTTTTTATGTTTTGACATTTTTTGTTTTAATTTTCTGTTTGAAAAGTGAAATTAAGTGAAGTTAAATTCAAATTTTATAGATGTTAAAAAATGTTTTTGCATTTATATTACGAAACATCGTCTGATGAGAAGGAAGAGATGAATTTACTTAGAATAAAAAAAGGAGAATTGAGGGATAAAGCGAATCCATTAGATTTACCTATTTTAACGTAGGTATAAGTTATGACAACTATATATGTATGAATATGATATGAAATAAAAAAAATATGATCAATTTTATTTGGTTTGTTAGATTCATTAAGTATTTCAGGCTCCCGAAAGAAACCTTTGTAATGGTTCTAGATAAATTAGACAATAATTTAAATCCTACGTAGGTACAATTAGTCCACATTCAGTAAAATCCAATATTGGCTGGAAGATTGCGCTTCCTTGCTGAAGGAAGTTATCAAAAAGGCGTGGGGAACGATTTTTTGGTAGGTTTAGCTACGAAACATTGTCAATATTTGAGACGGAATTGTGTCGAGAGTATATAAAATTTACTGAAACCAAAAATAAACAAAATCATCCATCAAATTCGGATTTTATAATAAATTTGGATTTCCAGGAATAATTAGATGCGTTGATGGAACACATGTAAAAAATCATTGCACCAACAAACATTCAAACTGCCTACTATTTGTAACTTTTCTATAATTAAAAATGTATTATTAAATTTAATAATTATTTTTAAACACAAATATATAATTAAATAAAATTAGTTTACTTGAATTTTACTTTAATTATATACTTACTTTTTCTCATTCGCCATCTTTCACTAACTTTTTCTATAATGATATATTTATCGTTTTTTCTGACAGCGAACAAGAAAAAACGATTCTCGTAATACCATGAAAATCCAAACGTTGTGATAAAAACCGATCAGTATCGCTATTTCGCTTCACAGAATACCAAAAATAAAATTTATCATATTTTTCAGTACGTACCGAAAAATTCGCTTCTCAGAAAAGACCCAATGATGGTTATAAAAAAGACAATGATGAGTACAACGAAAAAATAAACACTTTACTGCAAAATCGTCCTGCTGCAGCTTTCCGCGAATTTGGATTGAGTTCTAGTAATGATAACTTATGCTCTTTTTATTTTATTACTGTACAACTACATTTAATTTTTATTTTAGTGCTATCCACTTCTGAATTTTCCATTATTTAAAAAACTATTGTATTTAATTCAAAATCAATAAATTCATTATTTGCAAATCCAATTATTATTTTGACATTTGTAACTAGGTACGGTAAGAACACTTGCTACAATTGTCAAACTCGTTTTAACGTTAGTAGCTCTAGTTAAATTAGCTACGGTATATTAGATTTTATTACAGTAAAAAAATTGCCATATTGAAATAAACAAAAATTTTAAAATTAATTCAAATGTCAATTTCATCTGTTTAAATTTTTTTTTGTTCGGAATTAAGCATAATTTACCATCCTATAGAGATATTCTATCTATGTTCAACTATTTAACATAAACTCCATTTGCGGCTGCTGTGACATAGGGAACAGATTTCCTCCAAAAATTACATAATCATATACTCAACTAATCAAATTAACCATTTTTAAATACAAACTCTTATACTACATGTTACACACCCTCATAATATTAAATTTTGTGTAAAATTAAAGAAAAAACAAACAGGGCATTTTTATTTCTTGTTCTTGTTCTGTTTTATTTTTTTTTTAATTTTTATTTTAGTTTTCTAATTGAAAATAAGGAAATATAAAATAATACTAATTGCAAAAGACTGAGCAACAGAATCATAACAATTTTTCACTATACATATACATAATAATAATTTTATAGAGCTGTAAGCCCAGTCGAAATATCTTAAATTATTACTCAACTTATTTATATACAATTAAATTTATTTCCTAAATTAAAATAGCTTTCCTAAAGTTATATTTTTATTTTTGTTTACATTGTTTTGCATATTTTCAATAATTTTTAACTACGTATTTGTCGAGGTTAGTCCTTTCTCATAATCATAAAAAATTATTAAACCACTTAACAAAAATGTTTTCCTTTTTCATTTCTTATACTTAGTTTCCATTTCACACAGTCTATACATATTTTCTTGAATGCTCGTATTTTTTTTTGATTTTATGTTTTTTTTTTGTTTTTCAAATTTTTGAAAAGGAAAAGAATTTAAGAAAACCCTTAAGGCAACCACACATAACTAGTTTCGTATAATATCGAATCGTTCTAAAAAAAAAAAACAAAAATAAAAAAAAAACAAAACAAAAAAGGAATGAAAAAAAAAATTAAAATATAAAAAAGGATATTCAGAGAAAAGAGTAAATATTAAAATGAGTGAGAAACAAAATAAAAAATAAAAAACAAAAATAAAAAAAAATAATAAATAAAAAAAAGATATAACTGTAAGAATATGTTTGTGTATATTGAATGGGTCATAAATGACACTATAAATTCTCACCCAGGTTATTTAAAATAAAAAACAAAGTTGTATATATATATATATATATATTTAATATTATATGTACCGTAAAAACAGTATAGTTTATTCTTATCCTTTTTAAACGATAGTAGATGTTTTATTTTTTTTTATTTTTATATTTATTGTATTTTTTGTTTTCAAATTTTTTTATTCTTTCAATAAACACAATATCAGGGTGTGTTGATGGTCATTGTACGAAGTCAAAAATTTTTGTTTAATTTTAATTTAAAATAGAATAAAACAAAATATAAATCTATATTATATAGTATTATTACAGTATAGAGAGAGATAAGCACACTGAAAAGTGTCCACCTTAATAAGAGCACAAATTAATTACAACAAAAACAAATTTTAAAAACTAAATTTATTTTAATTATTTAATTTATTTACCATTTAAACTTAACGGGACTATTCAAATAGAACTTATGAACTTATTACAATAATGCACTGGAAATAAACGGTGACATTGTAAATGTCTTTAAAAAAAAACTTCAACTTGATATAATGTAAAAAAACTAAGTTGTCAATGTTACCCGTAACATAAGTTGGCAACATTGTAGAATAAGAGCTTTCTGAGACATTGTATTTTGATTCATTTGTGATCAAACAAAATGAACAGAAAATTTTTATTAACACTGTATAAAAATTGGTGTTTAAAAATTTTTGTAAACCCAAATACCTATCAAGCCGATCACGAAAACATCGTCTAAAACAATTGTGAGCTTTTGTAGACATTTAAAATCATGTGGACGTTATATTCAACTCTATGTTGAGACATTTACGATGTCAACGAAAAACGGTGACATCAGAAATGTATACAAAAAAGTTTAATCGATACAATATGTCAAATTTTTTAAACTGACAACATTGTGTTGGCGACACAATGCACTTTGCTTACAATTCCGATCACTCTAAGCACATTGTCTCTGAAATAAATGTCAAATCAAATGTGAAAATAATATTACACGCTTGTGGACGAATTTTTAAAATATTTGAATTGAATATATTTGTGAACGATTATACCGAGTGTTCCAGAGCATGCGTATCAGCTTTCTAAGAGGGGAAGGAAGGAGCCGTTATTTTAAAATTTAAAAAATTTGTTAACTAAATCGAGGGTGCTCTATCGATTGGTGGTATTTTTAACTTCCGGAAAACAGGACCGAAAATCGGTTTCTTAAGATCAAAAATCACCGAAATTGGCCGAAATCGAGATTTTCAAATGGGAATGAGTTCTTTTTTATGCAAATTCGTATTCTACGATAAAAAGTAAGTTAAAATAAAAAAAAAAACATATTTAAATTTATTTTTGAAACACAAAGCAAATTTATACTTATTTTTCTTTAATTTTGAAACTTATTGCTTGATTAATAAAAAAAAAATCAGCATAACTGTACCAAACTATACTGTGTATCAACAAATTTTCGGATACATAATTTGACATACCGTGTCGTGAAAATGAGTCGCGTATACACTGTAAAATCGATTACTGATCATGAGACAATGTAAACAATTTTTTTCATTTTAACATTTAAGATCATACGTCAATATGTTGTCGATACATTTACGATGTCAACGAAACTAACAACATTAAAAATCGTACAAAGACTTATTTACCATTAAAAATGGATTTGGATTTAACGAGGTAGTAAAAAATAGCAAAATACTAGGTTAAAAAATAGAATTTCTCAGTGAAAAAAATTAAATGCTAAGTAAAATACCTTCGGTAAAATTTATTGAACGAGCAACCGGAAATGACTATTTACACAGTAAAAAAATATGTTTTTGCACAGTAAAATAATTTCTCAGTTAAATGTGCACAGTAAAACAATGATTTTTTCCATTATAAATAAAATAAACGCAAATGAAATATTGCTAATAACCAATTATCATATTTTAGAAAGAGGCAAATTTTATATGTTTCTATCGTTTCTATCTCAGAAAATTTATGCATGAAAAATTTTGCAGCGAATTTCTGTCGCCTATTCGTCATCAAATTCATTTACCGACTAATTCAAAATTAATTTTTACATACTATCCTACTCTACTTGACTAGCTATCATTTTTATATCATATAGATTTGTAGTTGTAGAGAACATTGTCAACTATTGAAATTAAATGATAGAAGCTCATTACGTTTAAGCCGCTGAAAGTGTAAGTGTAAGAGCGCTATTGTTCGAACAATACGATAATTTTGACAATAACAAAAATATTAAAATCTACATGAACGCCGAGCATTTTTAGCGTTCAATTCGCTGAGCATATACACCACCGAACATGAAAATGAAATCCAAGCATACCAGTGCAAGAAGCCATATCTAAACTAGACAACTGGTTAAATGAAATAAACAACTCGAATGATTGGATGAAAAAAGTAAAAAGTTACAGCACTCTAGCTTCAATATGCATGAATGAAAATTATTTCACTTTTAGAGGCGAATATTATAAAACTACAAGAGGAACTGCTATGGGAAACCCACTTTCGCCAGTTTTAAGTGAAATATTCATGAGTCATATTGAAAACAGAATAGAGGAAGAGGAACTTATGCCGAGAATTTGGATGCGGTACGTAGATGATATCATCGCAGTAGTCTCAAAGGATAAAATTGAAACTATATTAGATCAACTCAACAAAATACATGGAAATATAAAATTCACTATGGAAAGGGAAAAAAACAACGAAATACCATTTCTAGACATAAAAATAATACATAATGATGGAACCATAGAATTTGATATCTACAGAAAAAACACTACTACCCAACGAACCATCCCCACTGAGTCAAATAACCCACATGAACAAAAAATGGCAGCATACCATACGATGGTCAACAGATTGGTAACTATACCATTATCAAAGGCTAACTTTGAAAAGGAAAGGCACTACATAAAAAACACGGCTAGGAAAAATGGATATATTGAAGAAATCATAGACATAATGATAAGGAAGAAACTGCACCGCATCGAACGCAATAACATGACGAGCTTGTTCCAACAAAATAAGGATACCGAAAAACCTAGAAGGATTTGCGTAACGCACTCAACATTCACCGATAAGTTTAAGAAATTGTTCAAGGAACACAATCTGGAACTAGTAACAACTAGCAGAAGTCAGAAAATGAGCAGTATACTTGGATCAGCAAAGGATAAAAAGGAGATGGAAGAAGTCAACGGCATCTATAAAATATCATGCCACAACTGTTCAAAAGTATATATAGGGCAATCAAAACGGTTAATTACGGTGAGATTCCAAGAACATTTAAGGGAAGCCGAATTAGCAAGAATAACAGGTACTACGGATTTTAGGTCGGCAATTGCTAAACACATAATAGAGGAACACCATAAAATTGATAAAACCAATTTATCATCAATAAAGGAGGTACACAAAATAAGCAAACTAGACACATATGAGAGTTTAGCAATTTCAATTAATAAAATAATTTGAAAAAGTACAGGTAAAATAGATATCTAGTATGGAGGGAATAGGATATAAAAAGGGAAAAAATGAATTAATATATACAGTTAGTCACAAGCACTGATGAAGGAAGTATGTTGCTTCCGAAATATCGATATATGCAATCAAATATTAAAAATTATTAGTGAACGGAAACCTGACAACAATTAAATTATTTAATGAAAATGGGTTCAACTCAAATATTTTATGTTTATGTTTGTCAGGTCAGTTTCATATTATGTTATATCAATATTGTTGAAACTATAACAAAAGTTATTTCCGAAAAAAAAATCGAAGTACACTACTAGAGTGAACGGACCTGTGCTTGTGGCTGTATCAGAAAATTGATGTGTTACAACTTTTTCTAGTTAAAATTTACACTGTAACAATTTTTTTGTTTACGTTGAGAGTTTAAATATGTTGCATAAATTATCTTAATTAATATACAAAATTCAAAATATAATCTCAGTATTTTTTCAAAGAATTTAAAATAAAAAAATTCGGAATGTCAAAAACATTCCGAATCATTCTTAAGTAGCATGCAGACTATCATTTCAGTTTTCTCATCATTTTTTACAAAATTGTCAGTCCAAATCAAACTTTTTTGATATTTCATCATTTAAACTGTCATTCCATAATTTAAAACTATTACACTATCATTTTAAATAATAGTCGTGGACTGAAATGATGGTCTGCATGCTACTTTTTAGTACCGACAAATTTAATTTTTTTCTGTACTGTAAATTTTTTTCGAAAAAAATTCATTATCACATTTAAAAAAAGGAGTGTATCGGATTCTTGTTTTATCAAAATCCGGTTTTTTAAAATCCCGCCCGTGCTAAAAATACAACATTTTTTATTTATATTTATTTCAAGAGTTTTGTTTGAAAAATTTGTGTTGTTTGCAGAAACTTTACTGTGCGTACCTATAGAGTTTGGCTACAAAAGACGAGTTATTCGCCATTCCTAAAAATGTATGCAATTAAAGTTTGCTCAATATACAATTTTGCTTACTTAAATAATAAATAAATAAGAAACTGGATTTAAAAAAAAAACAGTTTTTGATACAATGCGATTACAGTAGACCCTTTAAAAAGACTATACTGAAGCAGCACTTTAATTAAAGTAATCAAATTCGTAATAATTTTTGCTTCTATTAAGGTGGACAATTTTCATTGTGCCATCCTCCATGTAAATATTTGATGTATTTCTATTTGTATATCTATACCTATATTTGTATTATTGTATTTGTTTTATGAAATGAGGTTAATGATTGTACAATGGGTGTTAGACTTGATGACTTGAATTTAGATATTTTGTTATTTGATTTAGAAAAAATTCATTTCTTTTTGTTTTAGACATTTTTTTAAAATGAATTTGATGACTTAAAGGACAATATTGTTTTTATTTTTTAAATAAAAAATATTTTTTTTTTTTACATGTAACCGGATTTGTAATTTAAAATAAAAATAAAATGTTTTTGTTCTCAAAAAATAACTAAAATAATGTACTTACTCCTTTTTGATTCAAGAGTATACAAAATTTAATAGTAATTATGTTTAAAAAAAAAAATAAAAATAAAAAAAACATGGAAAATATTAATATACAAAAATATTTACAGGATATTTCCATTTAAATTATTTTCACCTGTTAATGACTGACTCCAAAAACAAAAAGGTAAATCGTAAACGAAGTTTTCATTAAAAATTGTTTGTAAAATGTAGGTTAATTTTAATGAAAATATTTATGAACCTGATGAAGGTGTGGGTTGTGGTAAATGAGAAGGTGTATTTAAACCAGTGTTAATCCATTTCTACACAAAATGTAATTAATTATTTTTTACATAAATTGCAAACGTGGAGTATACGTAGTACGTGTAATACGTTTCTTATTAGTGAATGAAATGTGATTGAAGCTATTAATTAGCATTATGTTTATTTGGTAGTTTGTTGTTGGCTAGAAATTAATGAAAAATATTCCTCATAATTCGTAAATGAAACTATTAATGGGAGAAACACATAATTATTCAAGGACAGGATTCCAAATGATTTGAATAAAGCTTTACTTATTAAAATTCAAATTATTTGTGAAATCAAATGATAAAAATCCAGAGATATTTTTTGAAAAACTTATCCAAGTCGAATCTGACCCACCCTAAGTAATAATTCAAAAATATGCAATGTCACTGGCCACTGTCACAACACTAAACGCATGTCATGCCAAAAACACAACTATATATATAATATAAATTACGATGGTCCATGTTTATACGAAGCAGAAATCTGCTGCGAATCTGATGTTTATCAAGATGGCCGAAATTGAATAATTGGCAAAGAATAAATAAATAAATTTTGATTATTATTCTAGTGTCAATCCAACATTGTTATTATTTGTATAATTTATATTTTTTTATTTGATTAATATTCGATCCGAAAATAACGTTGTCAACAGCAATTTGGTTGTTTTTTGTGAATAAAAAATAATAAGAATATTTTGACACTGACATATTCCCAGAAAAAAAATTTATATGTCAAAAATCTACCAGATATTTAGAATGTTACCCCTTACTGAAATAATCCTTCAACAATAAATTTTGGTAAATTTCTACAACTTTTCTACCCGTATAAACATGCACAATAGGAGCTCAATGTGATTTAAAATACATCAGCATTTTTCGTGTTGCAAGACTAGTATTGTTCAGCTCAAGTTTTCCTATCATTTATGCATGAACATGTACAATAACATTTTTACATCATTTATACCCGAATATGTATAATTTCTATTTAGTGAAAGAGTGTTATGAGTTAAAATTAATTTTCATCAATACAATAATATTCGTGATCGGGATCCTAATATTATAAATATACTTAATTTACTGGCTAATAGAAAATATAAATGGAAAATGTGCGTTTGTGCTTAAAAGCACAAATTGTATCTGTATCTGGTTTGCTCTGAAAGTATCTGAATGAACCATTGAACTATGAACAATTTGGGCCACCTATGTATAATTCACAACACTGGGAAAGGGTGTTGTATCCATATAATATGGAGTTAAAATTTTTAAAAGCTCGCTATCGTATTTCGTGACTTTTAAAAAATGCATTGTTTTGCCATTTTGTTCTTCTTCAACATACATTTACGAAAAATGATCGGTCAGCAGAGCTTTTAAATCTTTATTTTTTTTTTAAAATTATATTAAGAGTGTGTGTAATGAAATGACTAACTGTAATTGGGATAGTATTGCATATAAAAATTATATTTTAAATTAGAATGAACTAATTTGAATTTGGTTTGTGTCTTGGAATTATCTAACTCAAAATTGGCCACAGATCAATTCTAGTGATTAAAAATAAAATTAATCTGTATAGATGTATATACATATATTTTTTTATAAATTAATTTATATATTTTGTTAACTAATAATGTAATTTTTTTTTATTATTTGTTATCAATTTAAATTGTCAAAGAATTGCAAATTTGGTGTGTATGGAATTAGAATTAGTATTTGAACATTAAATGAATTTTATAAATCCATTTTCATTTGTCGCGGTACATTTACCGGTATATATCCAGCACAGTCGACAGATTAATGCCACTGAACGCATCTATTGTTAGAAATTAAATAACTGTGTTATGAATTAATTGACGTAAAGTGTTTATCAACTGTCATTATTGATTGTTTTGTAAGCGTAAATAAGATAAAATATTTGGAAATAAATAAACAAAATTACTATGAATATATCATATATTAATAAACTTGTAAATGATAGATATTTAAAAAGAGACGTGGCGAATTCAAATACTTTTCCAATTTTTTTTAATTTGCAGTTAGAAATTTCAATTTCCAATTTTACTTCATGTATAAGTCATTTTAATATGCAGAAATATTAATTCATCATATTGCCTTATTTAATTTTAATTTTTTTGAATAAATTATTACATATGAGGTTGTTGTTTAAGATAAATCAATCCAAGATAAATTGAAATTATGCGAATTAAGCGAATACTGATACTATTTTTAATATTAAAACCAATTATTTTGAATAACAAGGACTTTTTCTAATATCTAGCAATTACTTACTAAGTTGTTATATTTTCAAGCTATTTTCACGAAATAATGAAAGACAGAAAACGGCTTTTTAATATAATGTAATTTCAAATGGATGGAATATATCTATCAGTTACAGATTATCTATTATCTGCAAACTGCAGAAATATTCTGATTATATTAGTTCTACTTATTTTTAGTTTCAAACGTTTTTGTTATATTTTGTTATATTTTCTATTCATACTCTTTATATACAATTGTAAAGACTTACTGTCTCATGCACAAAATAAATGAATTGATTGGTTGATTGAATCGAATGCTGAATAGGATTTCAATGTGAGAATTACACAATTATTTTACCGACTAATTCTATATGAAGAACGATGAGAACAGTGATACAGTAAAGCATTTATTTTTGCTAGTCGGTCAAAACGACTAAAATGGGCAGGACATATTGGGTAAGGATGAATGGAACAAAAAATGTTACAATTGAACAAGAGACATATCACGATCGAGATGAAGGTAACTGCCGAAAGATTACAGTTAACGGATCAACGACAGCTGAACAAGAATGAATAGAATAGAAGAAAATTGTAAACGAGATTAAGGCTAACCCTGAGCTGTAGAAGATGATGATGAATGAACTTTATATTATATAAATTAGTAAATAAAATATTTATAGTCATAATCACATATACCAGCTCCAAATTGTCTGTCCTTATAAATCAAATAAAACTAAATGTTCTGTCATTTTCTCATTCTTCTCAAATGTTTATCCATATACACATTTAATAGTGACCACCAAGTAAGAAAATGTATACATAAAAATTTTTTAAAATAAATTTTATTGATTTCATTCAAATAAAATTTTCGATTAATCAAAAGATTAATTTATCATTTTCATTTTCTAAAATTTTACCATTACTTTAATGCCAATTGACAGCAACCTTCATCTATATATTATTTTAAATATATCTCATTAATAATAATACATATATATATACATGCGGCAATATACATTAATAAACCAATCAATAAAATAATTATATAATTAGAATACCAAATTATTAGATACCCTAATTCTATATAAATTTTCCTTTGAAATGACAAAAAAAAAAAAATTTTTTTTTACTAACTCAAAAAAAAAAAATTTAAAAAAAAAAAAAAAAATAGGAAAATAATTTTTAAAAATAAAATTTTATTGGCCTTCGAATAACGAATTAAACATTCAAAAAAAAAAAAAAAATATAGAAACAAAATTTCCTTTAATATCGAAAGTTCATCTTATGAATTTTTATTAGGGTACCCTATAAATTTTTATACGAATAATTTTTTTTTTCACTTTTTAATAAAAAACCAAAAAATAAAAAAACAACACATTTTTAGATAAATAAATACAAAAAAAAAATATATATATATATATATACAAAAATAAAAAACAGTATCGCGATAGAAGATTATTTTCGCATTCAGAGTATCCAACCATTATTGAAAACAATATGAAACAACAAATCAAAAAAATCGCAACATAAAAAACTCATTAAATGTTCATGTAATATAGTTTTGCACGTTTTCCACCGCCATTTCCCAGAACAAAACAAAAACAAAAAATAAGTTCAATTTAAAGTTAGTGTAAAACATGTTAAAATCGAAATTTTAATTTTTTTTTTTTTTGTATTTTGTATTCTCTTCAAAATTACAAGACGAACCCAACCAACCAGCAGTTACTAAGTTTTTGTTTTTTTGCACCTTCGCATCTCTTTGCCTTCTAATAATAATAAAAAAAAAGAAAAACAACAATATTTTCCGGAAAAACCAATTCCTACGTTCTTATATTCGTTTTTATTTTGATGTTTAAAATATCGTTTTTTTTTTTGTATTTTTTTTTGTTTTAGTTTTTATTAAAAAATAGATAAAAACAAAAACTGTTTCTCAATGAAAACAAAAACGAAAAAAAAAAAAAATAGAAATAAAAATAAAAAATTTATTTTGCCATTACAAGCTCTAATGATGCTTCAAAAGAAAAAAAAAACAGACAAAAACTTCCTGTTTGTTTGGTCTTAAATTCTATATACATACTTACATACAATATACACACTATTATTGACAACAACACAGACGTGTGTTGTAGGGGGTGTACATACATACATACAACTAACAATTTGTATATTGAAAAAAGTAAAATACTTAAACACAAAATGTATTCATATATAATTGGAATAATGTTGTAGATAAAACGATGAAAAAGAAATAATTAATAATATATTAAAATATAAAATTGAGTGTAACAGTGCATGATGAAAGTATTAAGACATCAGAATTTATTATTATCTAATTTGTTTTGTTCCATATATGGTC
This sequence comes from Argyra leucocephala, assembly GCA_963942445.1. Lineage (NCBI taxonomy): Eukaryota > Metazoa > Arthropoda > Insecta > Diptera > Dolichopodidae > Argyra > Argyra leucocephala. Next base: position 28,484,086 of record OZ012679.1, on the reverse strand, counting down.
ACATTAAATTTTTATATTTTAGACTTTTGAATTTTGTTGTTTAAAACAGTCTTTCAGTTTTTTTTTATATAACCAAGTCTTATGGAATGAAGACCCTAACTGGTTTTACACTTCTAAAATTACAAATTTGTTTGGAGAGTAGGTCGGTTTTTCGTCGCTGATGCGATGGGTCTTCAAGGCTATGGATGAATACGTCAAAGGAAAAGTTAGATAGACATCGCTGGATGTAGTCTACATTGAAAATGAAATTAAGTTCAAGAAAAAATTGCTCATTAGTCCTGTAGGACTAGATCGCAATATAGAAAGGGTGTGGTTTAGTGGGTAAAAATCTCACACGCAATGTCTTTTGAATATTCACAACAGCCTGCGTATAAACAGAAAAAAAAATAATAAATAGCATATTTTAAATTTTTGTGATAACCAAAACTTTGAACAATTTTTTGTAATTTATTTTATTCCTACTTAGCTACTTTTGCAGATGATACGGCTATATTAGTTATAAACGAAGTCACAAATAAATTGCAACAATCCAATATCAAAATCTCCATTTGATGCAAAAGGTAGAGAATTAAATTTAATGAAGCAAAATCCACGCACGTTAACCTAATTCCTATTCGAAGGCATAAAAGTCTCAAGCGATTGTTATTAAGCCAGATCTCATTGGTACTAAATACAGTAGGTTCTGAAATAGTCAACAAAGACTGCTGAACGGTATTCAAATTTTATTTTATAATCTCCTCTTCATCTTCTATAAGAGCTTTGGAAATTTTAACTTTGCAAATTCATTAGTTTTCTTTTTACTTACACAAGTTATAAGGTATTGGATTAAAATACACTCTGTATGACCCAGATTTCTATAGAAATAAAATTACCACTTAACGCCATATTATGCATCACTGTTGGGGCACATATAATTGCGATGTAGTTCAGTAGTTTAAATATCTTTAAATATCAGCATTAATTTAACCAATGATGACAATATCGAAGTCAAAATATCAATGTCGGCACATACAATTTCGAGATAGCTCAATAGTTTCTGTATCTTAGAATTACTTTTAATTACACAAACGATATCAATGTGGAAGTTCGGCGGAAAATATCCCTCGTAAACTGTTGCTGGTTGTCACAACAATTCGGGTCAAATTTCTTATTTCGGAGGTTATGCTGAAGTGCGAAGAAAATATTCGAAAAAAAATTTCGGTCCGAAAACAAAAAAATATCGGTAGGCTGAAATCCATTCGACTGCAAAGTCTGTGTAGTAATCAAAATATTTTCTTTTGACAGATTATTTTACTAGTACATATATCAAATCAAATAGGTGGCGTTGAATAAACAGTTCGATTTTTTTTTTTAATTTTTTAAAAAGTTATAAATTTTTGAATTACATGTAAAATTATTGGCAATGTGGCCTCTACTCCAATAATTCTATCATATTCATTTTGTATTGTGTTTTATTAGTTTGAAATAATTTTTTATTCTCTAAATAAAAAAAAATTATGCAAACTATTTGTTTTACATTTTCTACTTTTCTACTCTAAACACAAAACTTTCTTGCTTGATATTTCACTTCCGCATCTTTCTAATACTTAACATAACCCTCTTAAAAATACTAAAGTGGAAATTTATAAAAACGTTTATATGTACTTTCGGTTCTACTCCATAAAACAATATTATGAACTCTTCCCAAAAGTGAGCATTCATTTCATATTTTTGAGCAGAAAATTCTTCGTCGAATGTATGGTTCCGAAAATGATATGAAGTCTGGAGAAGAAAAGATAATACCGAACTATATAAGCTGCATAATAATATCGATTAAATTCAAGAAGAAACTACATTCACTCGGAGATGTACAGTGGATTATAAAATAGATTAACGTTACATAAACCTGTGATTCGTTATAGTCTATAGTTAGATAGGCAATCGATGTTCTTTTTTTCTGCAACCTCTCTTTTTCGTATTAAAACAAATGTTGTGAAGTGTTTAAAATATTAATTAGTACTGATAATTTTGAACTTTCATTAGCTAAACCAACTAATATTCCACCACAAAGCTATGTAAACAAAAACTATAACGCTGTTAGTTTCAATTATAAAGAAGAATCAATTGCACAGACATAAACGATTGGTAGTTCTGTCAGAAATTTATGATAAAATAAATCCATGCTATGATCCATATTCCGAAGTTTGTCATTGATATGCATATTAAAAGAATCATCACAAATGTAAATTTAACTGAATTTAAGAAACGTATTGCAAAACATTACTTTAATTGCTAATATGAAGAATTATATGAAAAAAAAAATAAGGAAAGAAATACTTAATTATTTATGTTGCTCTGGTCATCCATTTTGCAATAAATGTACTAAATAAATTTTCTAATAAACACTTTTGTTAATTGTAAGATATATTGAATTCTGTTTATAGTAACAAATTTTTAGTTTTTTTGATTTCATTATGTTCTGTTTTTTTTTTTTTTTTTTTTTTTAGATATTTTTAGGTACTTTTAGATTAACCCCACAATCTTTTGTAAATAAGTAAGTAATAAATTAAACAACACTAATATAGTTTTATAAAGAATTTGTCAATTTCAATTTAATTATAATTTTTGTTGTAATATTAATTTTAAGCAAATATTGTATATAATAAATTAATAAAATTGAATTGAAAAAAAAAAAAAAATTATCATGGTTTATAATTATCAAAAAAAAAAGTTAATTTATTTATTGTATACAAAAACTTTCATACTACACTGTTAAAATGTTCACTTTTACTTTAAAAATTAAAACGTAAAATGGTAGAGTGAATTTTTCAAAAGATCCCTTAATATTAGGTCACTTGAATGAAATATTCTATTTAATGGAATTTTCCAAGACAACACTTGCAAAAAAAAGAAAAACAAAAAAAAAAACAATTATTTATTTCTTAAATGGAAAAAGATTAGCTTTTAGGCTTTGACTTAATTTCCAAGTCTTTAATGGTTAATCCAGTTTTTAGATTTTTTTTTAGATTCAGAATTAACTACACTACTCACTACTGACTATTATTACCGGTCTGATGTTATGTAGTATATCGGTTATGACCACATCCCGTATAATTGTGGATCAAAATAAAGAGAAATAGAAATAAAAATTGATTGTAGTGATGATTCTACAATATGATAGTTTTTAACTATAATAATTAGTATCAGAAATATCGATTTATCTTTCGAAATATCGATTATTATTAATGAAACCTGACAACAATTAAATTATTTAATTTATAGAATAATGTATTGAAATTAATAAATTTACGAGTTTTAGATGCTTAAAGGGACAACAAATTCAAGATGACAAGCCTGATTTAGCCGTAGTTTGAGCATCACTGCTTTAATCAATGGTACGCTATTCACCCAAAAATCCCTGTATATAAAAAAAACATGTAAAATTGATGTTTTGATCAATTTCTCTCAGAATGTTATTGGTTAAGTTAAAAATTTTAAATTATTAGAAAACTACCCTAGGCAAATACAAAATATTGCCTTTAACTAAAATGTCATAGATTAAAAGAATGATATCCGTATACAAAGGATAAAAAGGACATCATTGAAAAAATTTATTGAATTTTTATTTTAAAAAATTTTTCAAGAAAAAAACATTTATTTTTACAAAATAATTTATTTATATATTAAGGTAAGGATATCAGGATAGCCCATAGCATTGAATATAGGCTACAAATAACGTTTTTTTTATTTTTTTTTTGTTTTGTTTTCATTATTATTTTTTTTTCTGGTATTATAAAAAAGCATTCTTTCGATAGTAATCCCATTAGATTTTAAATAAAAATCCATAGATGGGTGAGATAGTTTTTCATTAATTTTTTATCTTAAATAAACAAAATAAAAAAAAATAAAAAAAAAACAAAAAAAAAAAAAATTTCTTTTCTTTACAAATTCAATAGACACAGAAAATATTTTTGTTTTTCTGTTTTTGCAAATTTTTTTTTTTTACTTTTATATTTGTATTTGAAAAAAAATAGAGGGCACTGCATAGAGTTTTAACGCTTCGAGTTTCCAAAACGAAATAAGAAAAGAAATTTTATTTTCATTTTCAGGATACTGTCAAAGGAAGGTAAAAAAAAAAAAAAAAAAAAAAAAAAAAATAAGAAAAACAATTTTTTGTTATAAAGATTTTGGCATAGGTATACAAGGACGGTGGTATTATGATGGTGATGATGTTGGCAAAGTTATTTCTTTTAATTAAAGCTTCCTTAAATTTTGATTTTTATACTTTTTTTGGTGTTTTTTCTTATTTCTTGTTTTGTTTTTGTTTTAAAATATAATGAGAATGTTTTTCTCTTGAAAACTTTTAGTAGATTATTTGGTAAATTTAAATTGAAATATTTCATTACTTAAAAAAAAATGCAGAAACAAAACAGAAATTTGTGCAAAATTAGAATTTTAACAACAAGTAAATATTATATATATATATATATATATATTTATATATATATAGCAGAATAATTTAATGAAAATAGATTTCTTGGTAACTACAAAAAATCGTGATTGAATTTTGTATACATTTGTGAATAACGTACAACAATATGGTAAAAAATGTCCGAGTTATATGAATTCCAAGTCATGTCGGCATTCATGATAATGAGATAGTAGTAACTAGTCTAGCAAAACGCTTTGCAAAACTGTAAACTATAACCGTTATACTATTAAGATGTTAAAAATATAATAAATAAGAAAATACATCAAAGCGTAGAACAAAAATGAGCAGAAACTGACGATAGTAACAAACTAAAAAATTTCAAGCCAAATATGGGACCTTGAAAAAATCTGAACTTACTTAATAGAAGAAATATACCGTGATTACTAGAATAGGAATTGGGCTGGGTGGCGCAGAAGGTAGATCGATGGAGCAAAAAAAAATGCTGAATTGATTTTTCGACCTGGTTCAGCACCCTTTGTCATTGGGATAAAATAAATGACAAACCATAATTGAGAGTATAATCTGGTAGAAAATTAAATAAAGTTGAAACTATTCTATTTCAGAAGACTAAATTCCTCTGACAATAGCAAAAGTGTTCCACATTTAATGAGTAGATAAGTCAGCTAGTATAATTTGTTAAGTAAATATTTGTTGTTAAATTGCAGTACCGTACTTAATTAAGCACGAAAAGGTGATTCTACCTAAGTTACAGACAAGATCATAAAAAAGGGGAACACTAATTTAACACATAAATTTATATTTGAAAAAATAACACCACCAAATTCTGCTTGTGAAGCAAACCTTACTATCAGACATATGTTCGAAAATTGTATTCAATATTCAAGAGATGGGAATAATGCAAATACCCGGTCTGAAAAAATCTATATTGTATTGCCTAACCTATATTTTTTTGTTCCAAGTCTATGGGATTAGCCCTAACCCTAACTGCTTTTACACAAAGATTTGTAATACACAATCACGTACAATAGCTTTTCTGTAGATTTTTTTTTTGTCGTATATCTACTAGTTTAAATTGTGGAAAAGTATATTTACTGTAAAGTACTTCGCCTTCATAATAGCATAGTTCCATTTTATTATTAGTGAACCCTAAACTTATTTTATTGATCGTTGTATCCAATTAACACCACTTACCCTATCCTATATTATTTTCCTACTTCCACGTACGTAACCTAATCTCAGTGTAGTAGAAAGGATAGGGAACAGAAGAGAGGAGATGAATGAAGTGTATTGGACAACGGTGGAGGTAGCAAACAAAAAATGAATGGTCCGTACCCGGAACTGAGCCAATTTTGAAGTTTGCATTTCAGTGCTTTTTCCTTAACCATTTACGCATCAGCGTCTCTATCTACACGTTGGAGTGACTACAAAAGACATTTATGTACTCGCAATGAATGGTTATAGTATAAGAATATGAAACTGACCATTCAATGGTCGAATAGGGCTGATATACGCATATCCCAGAAAATTCTAAAATTTAAAATAATTAATAATAGTGGTGATAAATTTTACCGCTTACTTGACCAACCGACGTTTTCAAAAATATCAAATTATTATTTGATCGAATCGAACACGGTTTTACTCAATACGATTAAAACGCCGTTTTCTATAATAGGCACTAATATTTCAAGAAAAATTACAACGATCAGTATGTTTCCAAAAGGTAATCGAATAACATTGAAGCATTGGTATTTGTGTTGCAAAAGAACTGTAGTAAACTGCATATCGGATTTAGGGGTGTGCCATATTTCATTTAGTGATGACGAGCGGAACACCGAAATGTTCAAAATCAAAAATATTTATTTTTCACCCTATGCCACAGTGTTGTAGGACAATGATGACTGATGATGATGTTAAATATTGCAAAATTTGATAGACTAGAATATTAGGTATATAGTTTTACCACAAAGAGAGATATGAGTCGATAAAGATTATTCCAGAAGATAAAAATTAGTGAAACTGTGGGACAGAAAGAAAGATGTAGTTGTAATTTTTGCATATTATATATATAATTTTCTGCATTTATCTGGATGTTTGTAAGTTCGACGGAATACTCCAACACACATACTAATTACAACATATATACATATTGTAACATCATTTAATTGTCATAAACATAGTATTTGTTTTTTATTGCTTATATATGCCATCTGTCATCTGTCATTTATCATCTGTCATTTGTCATTTGTCATATGTCATCTGTCATTTGTCATCTGTCATCTATCATCTGTTATCTGTAATGAAAACTGTAATGAAGGAAGAAATGGTAGAATTTATTTTGCTTCTGTCATTTATGGCGGGTTACAAAACTAGTACCTTACTTATATATATACTAATTTTGCCTTTTATAACAACAACATTTATAATGAAAAACAGTTCATTATGAATGAAAGAATGAGAATTGAGAGATTAAATATAATTTTTTTTTATGTATTATGGAACTATGGAAGTATATGCCTACTTCGTAGTTATAGAAGTGAAATGTAGTGACAAAATAATATTGATGTATTATAATGAGAAGATGATACATATATTTACTTTACATTGTTCTTGATTTTTTGAGTTTTAATGTGCTTGCTTTTTTAAGCTGCACCCGAACTTTACTATAGATTAGCAATGGCATTATACTAGTAGATAATATAATAGAAACACTAGTTTATTGTGTCGTGGTACTGCTAATAAAGTTAAAACCGTGATCATGATAGCTACACATTCGTACACAATGAATGAGAAAGGAAGTAGATCAATATCTCAATGGAATAGACCGTTTCGACTGAGCTTAATCACTGTCAGATTTAATTTATATAATCAATTAAAGTACCAAAGTAGTTTATGAAAAATTAATATTCTATACCAAGTTGCTGACAATAATTTGAAAAATAAATAAATTTTAATAAATAATTTTATGAGCACAAAAAGAAAATAAAAAAAAAATAAATAATAAAATTTTAGTATTTTTTTCTATAAAAGAAATTTTTTTAAAAATTTTTAAATTAAAAAATTGATTTTAAGTAATAAATAAAATTAAAAATTAACATTAACATTAATGAAAATAAAAAAAAAATATTTTATACATAATTTACTCTTTAAAATGATAAATAAAAATATCCTTGAAATTATATCCTGGCAAAAATATTTATAAAATTTTATGGAAAATTTTTTTTTTTTTTATTTTTTTTTTATTATTATTATTGTCATTTTTACCAATATTTTAGCATAGCAATAACAATGATAATATTATATCCTTTTGTTTTGATTTTTTTTGTTTTTTTTTGTTTTTTACTTTTTTTATTCAGACAATTTATTTCCTTGAAATTTAGGTCAAGGTTATTAAAACACAAACAATATAGAGAATTAAATTGTTATTAGAGTGGAAATTGCGATGAATTTTTTCTTCTAAATACAATTTGAATAAAATGAACTTAAAGGATTGGGTACTTAAGTATACATATAAGATGAGTTAAGAAGAGTGAGATTCAATTTTTTTTTTTTTTTCACTTTTTTTATAGAAATAATAAAGCAATATGTTGTCTTCTATTTGGAAATGATATTAACGTTTTCTTTATTGTAATGTGTGTATTGTATTCTAAGAAGAACTTTATGACAGAAATTTGGCAAACAAAAAATAATAATGCGTAGCTGTATGTGATTCATAATGTTTTAGAACTTACTTTCAAACTAAGAAATTTGTGTATTTGAACAAAATTATTTTAACCCTTTGAGTACCGAATTATAATGCAATGAAAATATTTTTTACTTTCATTATTTTCGAAACACAAATAAATAAAATTATATGGGCTTGGATGATACATGTGTGTTTTATAATGTACAGAGGTAGTAAAAGGGTCAAACAAGATATGTCAAATACTAGGCGCTCATTAGAGCTTAAAAAATGTATTTGTGTTGTAAATACTGCTCAAATTTGTGTTTGTGTGCTAAATGAAGGTTTGAATGCCAAAAAATTAAGCAAAACGAATAATAAGAAAATACAGATGGCAATAGACATTAGAAATGTAATAATAAAAATCAATGTATTGTATACCTATTCTGAAAACCAGAAAAATTAGAAAACAATGAAAATGACAATAACTGTGTTATTTTCATCTGGTTCAAGGTTCGGATTTTATTGAATTTAAAAAAAAAATGTGAGTTAATAGGTAAATATATTTTTTCAAGTTAGTCAACTTGGCCAAATTATCAAAAATATATAATACAAAACTACGCAAGCATCAGTCGTGGCAAATATTGTTACTAAATATTTGAGACCTGTATAAAACCAGATATAAATATGTGGGGTTTAAATTGTTATTGTACTTTTATATGAAACGATTGACCTTGAACCAGATGATAAGAAAACGTTTAATAAGAACGCTATGACAAACCATCATGCCAACTTTATACTCAATAAAACAGGAACAAAATGGATTAGAAATAAAATATTGGATTGTTATTTTATTTTAATTTTTTATTGTTATTGCCTAAATTTTTAATTTTATTTTTTATTAAATTAATTGTATTAAATAATCTAGACGAGCTATAATAGCTCTTCTGAGACTTGTAAATAAATATAAAAAAAAAACAAAATAATAAATATCAAATCAGCAAAGAACATGGGCACAATTGAAGAGGTTAGTAGCAGATAGGAGCCGATGGAAAGAATCTACTTCCGCCCTATGCCCTACGGATTGGGTTGCAGGACAATGATGATGATGAATAAATATATGTATGTATGTCAACGGCAGAATATGCCAACCTTTCTGGAAGCAGTCCTAATCAATTATAATGATACATCAGACATGATCATTCTAAAAATGAATAACAGAAAGGAAGGAACCATAATATTATTGGAACATTAAGAAAGGTTGTACATTACTCAATATTCAATTCAATTCAATCCTGCATACTCCCTATACATAATGACACAATGGGACTTATAATGGGAGATATAAATATATACAAACGTATACCATATGGTGATAAGCGTCATAATTATTGAATTAAATTTATTACGCATTTTGATTCATTCAGCTTGGAATCAAATAAAAGTAGTCTAACGACAGAATAATATGCCAACTTTTTCAGGAGCAATTACAAATACAAGATGAATCTCCTTTTAAAAAGTGGATAACCGGAAAAAAGTTATAATCAATGACCTATATACTCTACGAAGATGGCTTACGAACGCCATGGTTTACATATATTTTATACCCCTTTGCCAACAAATGAATTTTGTAGAGAGGATTTTTGTTGATAAAGGGTACCCTTTAAAGGGTTTGCCTTTAAACGAATTTTGTAGAGCGAATTTTTGTATACAAAGGGGTATGAAACTTATGTTAACCATGGCGTTAGCACCCTTCGTCGAATATAAGCCAAAGCCATTATTGACGATCAGAGAGATCGCACATTAATCTTAAATAAATATGTGTTTACGAAACACCAAAATTCAGCTTGCGCAACCACAAATTTACCATCAAACATAAATAATGAACCACCCAAGAAATTTATATTGGAAAAATAAACTGTAAATTAACAAGTGAAGTGCTGCATACCTTCGAAGAATTAACTCAACCAAATTCAAAACAAACAAAGATCAATAATAGGGGGTTATCAACAAAACAATGAGTGGTACAGGATCCTAAATTAAGGGTATGTTTTATTGCATGTTTTGAATTAAGCATATACAATGACCGATAAGCTTTGCCCCGAATTGTATAGTGTTATAAGACAATAATGATGATGTTGATAATGACCAGACAATCAAATGAGTGCAAGCCCAAATGATTGGAACAATAATAATCTTGAAGAAGAATTTAATTTAATTTAATTGAATTGCTTTTATTCGACTAGGCATAATTGGAAGGGACCATAATTAGAATGAATATTAATTAAAGATTTACTGAAGTCTTCTGATGGTGGTGTAATAACCGAAATCGATTAAGATATTAAATTAATAAAATTAATGAAACAGACCTAAAGTTTTTTAAATCTTATTTTAAAAAAGTTTAACCTAGATGCTACAGAATAGACAAATTTACGATTGGACTGGGCATATTTAGACTGGGGCATAATTAAACTGAACATAATTAGATTGAACATAGTTAGACTTAACATATTTAGTCTGGAAATTATTGAACTGGACATATGTAGAGTGGACATAGTTAGACTTAACATATTTAGTCTGGAAATTATTGAACTGGACATATGTAGAGTGGGACATAATTAAACTGAACATAATTAGATTCGACATAGTAAGATTTAACATATTTAGACTGAAAATTATTGAGCTGGACATATTTAGACTGGGACATAATTAAACCGAACATAATTAGATTGGATATAGTTAGATTTAACATATTTAGACTGGAAATTATTGAACTGGACATATGTAGAGTGAACATAGTTAGACTTAACATATTTTGACTGTAAATTATTGGAATATGTCCAATATTTAAACTGGAACATAATTAGACTGAACATAATTAGATTGACATAATGTACATAATTGCTCAACCAAATAGTTAAACTCACTCTTTTTTCTATTCAAATTTGTGTCATTTTATCTTCAAGAAAAAGAACGTGTCATAGATTCAAAATTTTACTACAAAATGAATTGTTAATTGTTGTTGATGCATATACATCCTACGCTTCAAAAACCGATTATAAAAGAAAAGAAGGAAAGCAATATAAAATTTTTTTTTTTGAAAAAACAAAATGTGCTTTTTTGCTGATTTTAATTTTTTTATTCAATACACTCAAAATACACTGTTTTGACATTGAAATCAGTTGAATGATTTCAGAGATTTAAAAAAGTTTTTTTTTTTTTGAAAAATTTAAATAGAACATTTTTTTTTTTCAAAATTTTGCAAAAAAATTTTCTACTTCTTCGAAGAGAATTTTAAATGTTTAAAGTGAAAAAATTAAATTTAAATAATATAAAAAAAAAACAAATAAACTGTAACACTAAACAATGTATTTGAAAATGATTCAGAATTTAAAATTTATTTGTAGAAAATAATTTTATTCAAGTCTATTATATATTATTTATATAACAAAAATGACAGGAATTTAGATCGATACTATTTAGGTCATACAGACACTCATAATCAATTTGTATCGTATTTGATTCGAAGTTATGTGACTTATTACAGTTGGTTGATCAAAATGAACAGATAAATACACATTTTGTACTTACAAAAAAATTATTTCCATTTTAAGTGCAATGTTTTTATTTTTAAGTGCAAGACTTTAAGCTAACGTTTTTTTAAATTCAAGTTTTTGTTATAGCTGGTGGGTTGAAATTAGGTAGAATAGTAACAGTTGAATTGAGTATACATTTTTTAACTTTAAGAAAAACGATTTACACTTTAAGTGCAAGGGTTTTATTTTTAAAATGCAAATTTTTTTCATTTATGTAATTTGTTTAAAGAAATTAATTAATTACTGCTTGAACATCTTTGGAAAATTACAAATGATGCAGAAAGTATAGAAAAACGTTATAATTTAGTGTAAAATAAAGATTTTATCAAGTTGGAATTTTGTTTAATTTTTATAACTCACATATGGTTTTTTCTGAAGGAAGTTGAAGTTAAACTATAGAAGTAATCTAGAAGTTATTTGATGTAAACTATTTTGACAATATTTTAAATTTTTAGATTGGTTCTGTCAATAATCAATATTTCCACTTAAAATGGAAATACATACATTTAAAATAGAAATGCTTGCACTTAAATTAAAAATCCTTCTTCTAAGAATACAAACGCTAGTACTTGTATATAATCATCTGTTTTGTGAAAATTTAACGATTCAAATAAAATCATCTGATCGCAGAATGAAGTTGAAGTAAATAAAAATTTGGAAAACAGTATTTCGGTACGTTTTTCTGTTAATTAAAATCATTTAATCGATTTGAATTATCTTTTGAGTTAAAACCGATTAAGTTGTGTTGATGGAGATCTCTATAAGGCTAACATGTAGCTTAGTGTTCAAAATAGTTATGTGAGAACGAACTAAGGGGTGTAATACGATTTTCATTAATTTTTGTTCTAGAAAAAGGTTATCTGATGATTTTGCAGACGACAGGTAAACGAAAACAGCAAGGACAAATAGAAAACGAGCTCATATTATTTAGATAATCGGGCAACGCCCCCGAAGACGCTTTATGAAATTAGATTTTGAAAATGAAGATTTTGTATAGGCAAGGTTTTGAAAAATAATGTTATAAGAGACAAAATTGTTTTACACTCTCCAGTGGCAAATTCTATCTTCAGATATTATTGAGTAAAATAATTTTTTAAAAACTATGAAAAGTAATTTCAAATTTCAAATTTTCCAGTAAATAATTAAATTAATTAATTTAATCTATATTCCTGACATCCTTATGTAAATAACATTAAGCATATGCTATAAAAATGTATCTAATAGATATTTTCATAGTAAAGATAACAAAAACTTATTTTATAAACAAAAATAAATAAATTTTTGTTTTTTTTTTTTTAAATTGTTTTCTCAAATTTACACATTCACAAACACAAAAAAAATTACAAAATACGAAAAAAAAATAATAAATAAATGAAATTACCTTGAGCTCAACAATCTTTCAGCTTCATCAGCAGTCATTGCATCTGGTAAACTATGTTGTTCTCTTTCACCAATTGTTTCTTCATCATTTTCACCATCACTTGCATCAGCAAATTGTACATCATCAATACCTTTAACATTTAATGGTGGACCAATTGGCAGTATTGGTGGACGTAATGGTAATGTTGGACATTGATCTGAATATCTATGATATTCTAAATCATCAAGATCATCATCATCATCAACATCATCATGATCATCATTATTATCATCATTATCAATATCATTATTTTTATAATTATTAAGATTATCATCATTAATATTTTTATGATTATCAGCAGCAGAATTATCTATTTGATTAGTCTCATGTTCAGGAACTTTAATTGATGTTACTGATGTTATTGTTGTTGTTTGTGTTGGTTGTGTAATTATTTGTGCTCTATAATTATTACTACTATTTGAATATTTTATTGATGTATAATCATCAATCCATTTTGGACTATTTGGCAATTCATTATCATTATTATGATGATATTGTTGTTGTTGATGTGATTTTTTATTTTCGATTATTGTTGGTGACATTAAATTTCTGCTATTATATGATGTATCTGATGTATCATTTATACTATTATTATAATTACTATTATGATTATTATTATTGTTATTATTATTGTTATTATTATTATTATTATTTGATGTTGTTGATGTTGTTATTGTTGTTGAATTTTTATGATTATTATCAATTGATTTTTTATCAAAAAATAAATCTGATGGTGGTGGAATTTCAGGTTTTATTGATGCATATACAACTGATGATTTTTTACAATCGAATGCATTGGAATGAAAATTTGATTTTGGTATATCTGTAGCTGTATGATAAAGTTCTGATTCACCATAAATATGTTGAGATTCACTACCATCTGGATTTAAACGAAAACCAACATCAGCATATGTTAAACTAATTTTTTCTTCTTCTTCTTCTTCTTCCTCAACTTTTTTTTGTAATTGTTGTTCTTTTTCTTTTTCAATATTTTTAATTAATTGTTGTTGTTGTGTATAATCTGATGATTGTAATAAATTAATTTTATTAGATTCTTTTGATGGACTACGTTTTGGTGGTGATGGTGGAATTGTTTGTTGTATCGGTGTATCATATACATAAGCTGGTTTTAATTTTGCTTTAATTTCTGGTGATGGTTCATTAAAACCACCTTCATCTGATGTACTAACTGAACTAATTGTACTAGCTGGTCTAGAACCTAATCCAGCTGCTGGAATATTCACTGAAATACTTGATTTTTTTGTTGATTTTGGATGTATTGCTGCATATTGACTTGAATTGTCATTATCAGTTTTTTCGGGAGATGATGAATTTGATGTCTTTGGTGTTCGACCTAAAATTATAAGAATAGAGAAAAAAAAATTAATTAAATAAAAAAAATTATTTATAATTAATTAATTAAAAAAAATTATATTTTATATTATTTAGTTTAAGTAATATACATTTTCAAAAACGTTAACTAGTTTTTGGTACTTAGTTAAAAGATTTTGATATTTGATTGTTTTTTTTTTAATATTTTAATATCTGCAATATTGTGTGATCATTTACACAAATACAATAATGGACCGTTTAAATTGATGAAGGTTTCAAGTCATTAATTTTGTATCTGTAATTAATTAACAAGTTTTGATGAAAACATTGATGTGGGATAGGGGTGTTACACCCATGATTAAGTCATTAATACCAACGTTTAAATGACCTAGACTTTGAATTCAAAATTAGTTTTTTTTTATCGGTTGAAACCTACTTGCATAATGGGAAAACAATTGTACATTGCCACTCAAGAGTATATTATTAATGACAGTCAAAGTTTGATATATTTTTTAAATATGTTCGTAAGAGTTTCATTTTAAAATTTGTTTTCAAGAGATAAACATTGTTTTTTATGAAATGGTGGAAAAACGATGATGGACAGACACAAAAATTTATTTCTCGTTATTATAAATTTACTATTAAAACACAAATCACTTTGTTTTCCAATTAGTACATTCTTTAAATAAATTAATTATATTTTTAAAATTCCAATTATATCATTAATTTTTTAAATTTAAAAATTTATCTATATATACCTCCAATCTAATCAAAATTCTTATATGAACTGTCAAATGTCAAAAAAAAAATTTATTTACATTTTTCTGTAACTTCTTTAGCGCCATTTTAAAAAAAAAATGCGATGTGTCATGCCTGTATAATTAGAATGCCTTGAAACATTGTTCGAACTATCACAAAATATCAAAATTTGTTTGTATATTGTTTTGAAAGTACTTACATGTTTGATCACATGTTTGACAACACATGTACAAATCTTGAGTGTGACAGTGACATGTAAAATGACAGTGACATGTAACATTTTCATTATTTTTATAACACTACACTACAATTTTTGTTATAACTTATTGTTATAACACTACAACTGTAAAACACTGACATTTACATTTTTAATAATTGTTACGATTGTTTGTTTTTATAAAACAACTATAATGTAAATCACAAGTTGCAGTTACTGACCCCCTTGAATTGAAATGAAAGCATCATAAATATCTATATTTGCAAGTGACAGTATAAATGTCATTTGGCAGCTTTCTGTCATAACATACTACTATTACGAAAATAATTATATATGTTCGAAATGGATATCAAAATATGTAATTCGTGTTAAGGCTGGTTAATAATAAGGTTTTAGTTGGTACACATTTTAATTGTGACACATAAAACATTCAAATATAAAAAATACTCCAATAACTGAATTTAACTTACATTTTAATATAAAAAAAATGTAATCGCTAAATTCAAATGATTGCAATCGACTCTAACCAATTCAATCGACATTTATGCTACTAACGCTCCATCATTTTGCGTCAATTTGCATTGATTCGAACACTCAAAAAATTGTTAAAAAAAAGTGTAACCTGTCTAAAGAAACTATCCCTGATATTTTAATAATATATTTCATCGAAGTATTATATCCCAATTTGGTGTTAAAATATGCCGATGTCTGGGATAAATTTCACTAGTAAATTATATTTACTCTTCTGGTCGTATGCATCGAGTACTCATATAAAATAAACTCATTTCATGTTGATTTTGCTCTTTAGAGCCAACAAAATATTTTGACACACTAAAAATGTCTACCAGTTGAAGTTACTAGCACTAAATTTACAACATAATAAATTTTACTATAAATAAATAATACAGAGTGACACTAGTTATAAAATCTTTGCACGTGTGACTACCTAAAAAAAAACCCAAGGGGGTCCCCACAATTGTAGCATCGAAAGAATACAATTAAATGATAATTGGTTCTCCAGAAACAATTAGAAATGACATTTCCACATATATGAATATTTTTCACAAATATCAAAGTTGCAAACCAGTTGTCATACACAGTAATAATGCTGCTAAAACTTATACAAACGTTTATTAATTAATTATTTAAAAAAAAAAATATTTTTAAGCTCCTCCAGCCCTAAAAAATCATTTTTTTTACACATGGAATATTTTACAAAATGGAAATGACAATTCCACATATATGAATATTTTTCAAAAATATCCAAGTTGCAAACCAGTTGTCATACACAGTAATAATGCTATTAAGATTTATACAAACGTTTATTAATTAATTATTTAAATACTTTTAAGCCCCTCAAGCCCTAAAAAATAATTTTTTTTACACATGGAATATTTTACAAAATGATTGTACATATTAACTTGTCAAATATTCAATTTTATTTTAATCCATCATGAATTCTATTTATGAAAATTATTTTAGATCCAATTTATTATTTAGTATTACTCAAAATGCGTATCCCTTACTTAACATTTATTTGTTTTGTTTTTGTTATAAAAGAAAATAAAAAATGGAAAGTGTTTCAAGGAATCTACCTATACCCAATAAACTTATTTAAAAAACATTTACTTGTATATACATATACATATATATTATTTAATTTTCTTCAATTTAAAAGACGGCTATTTCAAACAAAGAAAATTTTGAAAATTTTCCAAAAAAAAAAAACAAAAACAAAAATAAAAATATTTTCGGTAATTTTGTCTTTTGATGTTGTTATATTATAGTTTTTGAAATACTTACTTATATGTATCGATATATTTATAATACATATATATATATATATATATATAAAATATTATGACGTCATTACTCGATGACTCTTAGAATAACCATTTAGTCACAGATTGTGTTAGAAGAAAAAGAGGTCAAAGACATTTCAAAAATGTTTTTTATCTCAATTAAGATAGGGTAGGGGCAAAAATGTATAGAGGAGGGGTTGTCGTTAAGTAAAACGTTTTGTAGATCATTTAGAACAAAAATTATTTTTAGTAGATATTTCTTTCAAGTTTTGTTCTTCTTGCTTTTGTTATTTTTAATTAGAATAAACTAAATTAAAATATGAATTTTGAAATTTTTATAATTTGTAACTTTTGGAAATTTTGAAATTTGAAATTTTAAATAAATACATCATATATAAATAATTTTTTTTCTTTTAAATATTTAATAAAATTATATATGTATATATGTATGTACAATATTATGTATGAATATAAATTATATTTATTTGTTTTTCTGCGTTGTTGACAGCTTTTTTTTTTTTTGTTTTAACCAAATCTTAAAAAAACTGAATGAATATCTGCTGTAGGTAGAAAATTTAATATATTTTATAAAAATTCTTGACAAGTGATTAATGGTGTCTACGGCAGTTAACTTAATTAGTACTAAATTAAATTTAAAATATATATATATATATATAAGAAAAAAATTATTAAAAAAAATATTGAAATATTGAATTTTTTATTAAAAAAACAAAAAAAAAAACCTAATTTATAAAAACTTATTACAGATTTCAGTCTTCAACTTAATTTATAAATCCTATTTATTATTTATATTAAATGTAAATGATTAATATTGATAAATATGTGAACAAAATTCAAGCTGGTGAAACGCAGCTGTTTATTACAATTTGCAGATTGTTGATGAAAATGTAGAGGAGGTAAGGTCATTTTGCTATTATATTATTGTGGATGGCGACGCCGACATGTAGATTGAAAATCGTATCTAAAAGTTTGGTAGCAATTTGGTATTAAATTGAATATGTCCCAACATTTTACGCAACCTAAAATTTTTAATACTATTGTAAAAAAACATTATTATAGATTTTTTTTGTTTCATTTTAAATTTTAGTGGCCAGAAAAGGCCCTTAAAACAACTGTTGTTATACCAATGCATAAAAAATGTCAAAATATCACATTTTTTCCCAATGAATACCCAAAAACTATATACCAATTTCAAAATTATCATTTTTTTTGAAGAAGGTATTTAATCTGGAATTTTAAATACTTTTATTTATTTATTTATTTGATCTGCACAATTTCTGTAGATTTATCAACAATAATAGTTTTTTTTAATGATATTCAATTTCAGTTTAAAAATGTTAAATTTAATGAAAATGCATTAATTAAAATTATGCAGTGAACTCTAAGATTTACTAAATAGGTTCTTAAATATAAGCTGGTCTATTTTGTTGACATTACGAAAGCTTTTTATAATATAAGTAATAATAATAATAATAATAATAATATAAGTGTACGATATTTCATATATTTTCATTGGTTAAAATCAGACTTTGACAATCATAAGGAAATGGTTTAAATTTCAAAACTATTTCAGTTCATAAAGATATCTGAGTTTATCAAAGCTTTGGATTAAGTCCATAATACTATTTTTAATTTTTATTATTTAATTTTTTTGTTAATTACAGCATTTGCAGATAATGCAGCTTTTTCATAATATATATAAAAAAAATTACTTAAATTTTTGTATTAATATAAACGTTGATTTAGATAAATATATTAACGTGATGATTTAAAATGCATTAACTTGTAATAAAAAATATAAATAATATTAATAAATATATCAAAAAAAGTTGTGGAAGAAAGTATAGATATAGTGCAGAATCAATCTATAAGTTGTTTAGAATGTCAGTTCGGTTATTTTTTTATACAATATATGTATACAACATTTTATTTAATGACATCTACATTTTACTAAACACAAATGCTTGTAAAAAGTTTTAAATCTTCATTTTGAAACATATTTCAATTTCTTTGAAGTTCTTAATTTTTTTTTTTTTGAAGATTAACCTATGCTAATTCGAAATCGCATGCAAATCCTAATTTATGCATTAAGACCAAAATTATTATAAACTATAGTATTCTCTCAGTCCGTGATCGTTTTCTATCATTTAAATTTATCCTTGATACCATATATTATATTTTTATTGATTTATCTTAGACAACAACCGCTTACGTAATAATTTATTTAATTTAAAATTATATTTTATATTTTTTTATTATTATTAGATTTATATTTTATTATAATTATATTTTTATTATTATTAAAAAAATATTGAAATTACTTAAACATATGGAATGAATTTTCAATTTAAAAAAATTTTAAAAAATATTTGATTTCGCTACGTCTCTTTTTAAATATCTATACTTTAAAATATAAATAATGAATATCGATATACCCAAAAGTAGTAGAGCTCATTTTTGCCACTTTTTTTATTATTATTGCACCATATTTGTTTAATAAATTAAAACTGCTTGTTTTAAGTCCCTTTCTTCAGTACTGGCATAATGATTTCTCATTTTGTTTTTCTCGTTTTGTCCATCAAGTAGATGAATCAGTAGATGAAATATAAAAGCAGAACTTTAATAGAACGTAATTGCCTATATAACTTTTTTCATTGTGAACTATAAAGGGGTATCAACATTTTTTTGCATTTTTTTGCAAAGAAGTATGAATATCGCTGGTAAAAGCAAAACAATAAAAAATTTATAGTTAAAAAACATTTGAAACTCCATAGCTACGGAAAAAATCGAAATTACAGCTCTTCTCTATTGCTCTTCAAATTACAATATGATTTAAGCTCGGAATAAATAAATAAATATTCTTTTCATAGTTTCATGCGCAACATTTCTAAGCCATTATCAGTTTTGAACATTAATTATTTTATTTTATTTATTTGTGTTTTTTACACATAAGTTTGCACTTATCAATTAATAATTGTGAACATTATATGTACAGTTATTAATTATATGTATGTGCAATTTATGCGTGGGCCACGAAATACAAACTGCCAAAATACCTACAAAAATTACAAAATCCTAAAATCCAACTTTAATTCATTTAGTGTTTTCGAGTTCATACATTTTGTTTGCAACCAACAGCGACTACGCATAAAAATTATTTAGATAAATATTCTGGATAAAGAAGATATTTCCTTTTTTGTATTCAATAGCAATGAAATAGTACGCAATCAAACACAGACAAATGATACAGGCAAATTAGAAGAATTATACAGACAAAGGATTCTACAGTCAAATGATAATATAGGCATATGACACGCTCTCAAAATTACTCATTTTAATTTATCTGACAATTATATAGATATATATGTATATATTTTTAATATTATGACATTTAATTAGAATTTATTATTATTTATTAGGACATTTATAATAATGTTCACATAATTATTATTTAAAAAAAAACACACGCAAAATCAAAAAACAACAAAAAATAATAATTATTTTTTTTTTTATTAAATATATTTATTTTAGAATTAATAATTCTAAATATATATATATATATAATTAAAAAAAAAAAAAAAAATTAACACGTGTTATACAAACCTCGGCATGAAATAAATCTTCGTATCCTTAAACACATATTATTTATCCTTTATTGTTTGAAAAATTTAATATTCTCTTTATTTAAAAGTTTATTTCTTTTTTATAATAATAAAAATTATATTTTTTCAAATTCATTTTTTTTTTTCTATTTTTTTTTTTATAAAAACTAATTTTAAACAAAATTTTCACACAAAAACTAAATTCCCAAAAAATTCAAATATAATTCTTTTAAAATGACATTAAATGAATTTCTAACACTAAATTTTCTGATTATTACACCACCAATACTATTTTATATAATATAAATAATACTAATAGAATAAAAAACAAAAACAAAAATAACAAAATGAAAATCTATAGTGAAAATTTTGAATTATCTTTTAATTTTTGACACAATTTTTTTTATATTGTCTATTTGACATTCATCATAAAAAATTGACTTAAAATATATTTTTTTATCATATTATTGTAGTCGTCTATATATGAATGAGTGATGCATCATCATTCTCACTATTATTATCATCATCATTATCAACATCACTATTTCAATATTTTTTATATTCACTATTATTATTATTATTGTTGTTTTTTTTTTTTTTTTTTTTTTTTTTTTTTTTTTACTTCTTATATTCTAAATTTTCTATTTCACGATAGCAACGTGAATGAATATAGTTTTTTGGATATTTTAAAATATAAATTTAAAATTGTTTATTTTTAATATATAAACATACATATTATATATACAATATATATGTATATGTATATGTTTCATTTCATTATTAAATGTTTCTATTTTTAGTAAGATTCAGAAAAGAAAAAAAATAAATAAAAAAAAAGTGAATTTTTGAAGAATATTTAAAAAATCGAATAAAAAAAAATTAAAACAATAAAAAAAGATGAGCAACAACAGCAGTAGCAAAAGTAGCAGCAGCAAGGAATATTATTTTATAAATATAATTTATATATATAAATATGTATAGTATATAGAATGGATATGCATGAGTATTCAATAAAATAACAATTTGTCGGTTAAGAAATGGTTGAGGAGGTCAATAAAAAATTTCAAGATCAAAAGATCAAAAATTATTTTTTTTTCTTTTCCAAAAAAAAAAATATATATTTTTTATAAATTCAATTTTTTAAGAGCTTGCTCAGCAGCAGTCATCACGACCATAAGTGGTAATTTATTTAGTAAAATTTTTAAATTGAATTCGATTTAAAAATTTAATTCTTAAAATTGAAAAATTATGTACTTAAAAATGTAGATTAATTAATTTTTGGAAAAACTAAAGAAAAATGTAATTTTCCTTATAATATAAGGTGCTTAAGTTTATTTTTAGATATATTACATTTATTAAAACATAAACGATAAATCAAATCAAAACTGTTTTTTTTTTAATTTGTATATTTCTTTAAGAAGGAAATTTGTTTATGAACAATTGCCATACCATGCTAGTCAGCCCGTGTACATTGAGGTAGGGAGGGAACTTAAAAACCAGTTTTAAAAATTATAAGACCAGCTACGGTCACACTTAAAATAAAATTTATAACCCAAACATCCTGAATTGTAAATGAACTTTAAAATTACAAATAAATAAAAAAAAAAAAAAAAAAAACGTCCTCCATCAGTATAATTTTAAACTGTACAGTCAAACCATATGAATATAAATTATTTTACATTTAGTAATGTAATCAGTAATGTACAGCCATGCCGCAGGTGGATTATGTCAAATATCTCAACGATTCATCTTGTCAGACAAGCGTAAATAAGAAGCACATAATGTGTAAGCGCACTCAATTGGGACAAAAACTAAGAACTATTTATTTGTTAATGATGGGTAAACATTTTTTTTATTACTGTCAGATTTATGGTTGGAGCAAGCACATCAGACGTCTATTACTAGACGAAGACTTGCTTCATTTAATTCAATTTAATTGTCTCATCATCCAGTAGGGTTAGTAAATCACCCTTAAATCTTAAAATTTGAATTGTCTTTGGAAAACAAGGTCCTGCTTTACAACGATATCCTTAAACATATACATATAATCGTACAGAGTGAAACTCCGGGGGCGCTGAATCCAACATTGATGTAATTTAAAAATTTCAAAACAAACTTATAAGAATGTTGATCAATGCTCTGTGATTCGCTCCAAAAAATTAATACACAATGATTGGGACAGGTTCCAGCAGTACATGAGGAAATTACAAAATATTGCACAAAGCACAGAAATAAATTGTAAATATCATATGCAAATATCCTGGTAAATAATATGAAGGACCCAGGTACTATACCTGTAAAATTGTGTAATTGGAGTGCTATCATAGGATACTCTTGTTAAAGCCAGCGAAGTACCTATACATAAAAATTTTAACTTAATAAATTGATTCAGATTGTAAATATTGAATTGGAAGATAAAAAAATAATTTAACAATAGAAATCGATGTGGCAGGGTACTGGGAGGGTACTGGGAGGATTCTTAAACATTTTTCTTACTATAAAAAAACAAGAGAAATTTTATTTTTTTCTCATAGAACGATTCAAGATTTTTTCGTCTGGATTCAAGAGTATGAATATCAATTAGTTTACATTTATAACAATGTAACCAGTAGTATGAATTTGTCAATTGAATTTACGGAGGAAAAATCGAATCATCTTCTTTGGACAGATTCAATTCTTTTTATGGGATTAGCATAAAATGCAGTACAGACAGGCAAAATAAAATCAAGAATCGGACGAACTAATAAAATATATAAGGCTTTTAAATATATGTATGGATAATATATAACATATAATATATAATATATAATATAGAATATATAATATATAATATATAATATATAATATATAATATATAATATATAATATATAATATATAATATATAATATATAATATATAATATATAATATATAATATATAATATATAATATATAATATATAATATATAATATATAATATATAATATATAATATATAATATATAATATATAATATATAATATATAATATATAATATATAATATATAATATATAATATATAATATATAATATATAATATATAATATATAATATATAATATATAATATATAATATATAATATATAATATATAATATATAATATATAATATATAATATATAATATATAATATATAATATATAATATATAATATATAATATATAATATATAATATATAATATATAATATATAATATATAATATATAATATATAATATATAATATATAATATATAATATATAATATATAATATATAATATATATTATATAATATATAACATAATATATATGTAACAAAATATATAAGGCTTTTAAATATATGTATGGATATTGTTATAAATTTCTGTTGATGAATCACACAATCTTTTGTAAATAACTAAGTAATAAATTGTACAACACTAACGGTCAGTCCATTACTGTGTAGTTTTATAAAGAATTTGTCAATTTCAATTTAATTATAATTTTTGTTGTAATTTTAATTTTAAGCAAATATTGTATATATATATATATAATAAATTGATAATAAATTGAATTGAATTGAAAAAAAAAAAAATTAATGCATAGTAAACGTTTTGGAAATTATAAAATCAATAGGATTAAAAGATAATTTATTATCAATAATGACTCCCAAATCCTATATTATCTCAATTTTAATTAGAGTATCCAGAATTTTTCGATTTTTGTAAATTTATAACTATATTTAGGTATGAACAATGATTAATTGAGACACTGGTACACCTTTCGAGTTTAAAAACGACCACATGTGGATATAGAAACTTCTATAAAAATTTTATTTTAATTTTAATCCATCATAGCCTTGCCAGATATACAAAATAAATTTTCCAAAACTTTCACATTCGAATAATTATCATCCCCAATTTGAAAATACATATTAGTGTTTTTCAAATGCAATTAATCTAGGGGGTAATTAATTGGTCAGACCAGTTAGTGCCCTGGGTTCAAAAATAACACAAATATACCGTTAGTTTATATTTTTTTAATTTTTTTAAATCCATTTTTGCAACCAAAAATATTTAATTTGTTTATTCTCTCTAAACAGATGTTTTTGATCTAAAACTATTGGACTTTATGCAATCTTGGCGCCATTGAATAATTTGATCATTTGATCTATTCAATGAATAACATTGAATCTGAAACAAAAATAAAATAACATTCATTTTTTATTGTGATTCATTGGCTATTAATGTTATCTCCTCCAATGAAATTTGTCATTTATAAATTTCTATATGTACTAGTGAACCCCTGTGCAATTGCACAAAAGCAGTTATTTGAGGTGCGTATTTATATAAAAAGAAATATTTGTTTTGGTATAATTGTAGTTGTTTTCTGAATCGCTTGATTCTTAAATATATTTATATAATGAAATTAAAGTATAATACCTAATACTTTATGACGAAATTAATATTAATTTCAATATAACTTAACACAATAAAATCTCATTACTCTCAACGTAGTAGATTGATGTGTTTTAATTCGTTTATAGTTAAAAACGTTTGTAGTTCAGTTTCTGTTATAGCAATAGTCAACAATTTTTTTGAAAGAAAGTAATAAGCTTCATAAGTTCATACAATCGATGTCGTTTATAAATTACATTAAAATATAACGCCAAATTTTTAAATAAAACAAAAAAATAAGTCAGAAGTGAATTATTTTATTAAAAAACTGATTTATATATTTAATAATAACTTGATAAATGAACTGATAAATAAATTTTAATATTTTGGTCGTGTAAGTAATTTACTATTCAATTATTCTTGCTTTTTTACTCACCACGTCGTTCATCTTGTGTATTATAAGTGTATATGTGTATTTTTTTTTTGTATTCCTCTGAGAGCATAAAATTAGCACGAATCGTTAAATTTTCACTAGTAATATCTCGCGGCAACTATTAAGTCTAGTAAAATAGATGAAGTTTATCTCTCAGGTGATTTGAACCAGTATTTTCCACATTTTTCGATTGCAATTTTTTACGATCTACCTGATTAGGGTGTAGAGAGATGTACCGAGTTCGACATATTGATTTGTGATTTAATTAAATGATAAAAATTGTAATTATTACAATTGATATGAAATTTTGTACGTACACATTAGAAAAGCACAAAATGTTATCCTTCCCAAACCTATCAATAATTTTATACAAAAGGTTTGGGGGGATAGCATTGTGTAGGCAATATGAAATTAAATACTGAACATTTTGTAAACTATAAAAACTCAATAAAAATTTCTAAAACCAATCTATAATTATAATAGACAAGCATTTAAGGACCTGCGCAGTAAGCACCTTCTCACTTTATCTCGCTTCTTCATGAACTCTTAATATATAAATAAGTTGTATACCTATACAACAGAAATGCGCATACGGCTTGAAAAAATTTCTATTTTGTTTTAAAATATTCAAACTTTTAAATATGATATATCCATTTTGTGCAATTCAACATCTTATTATTTGTATACATTTATTCTATTAATTTTTTTAAGTAACTGTCTAAAATTATTGTTTTATATATTTTGATCATTTGTAGAAATCATATTTGGTTAAAAATATGTATACTGTATATACCTCTTTAATTACAAAAATATTTTATTTTTAGTAATGTTATGCATTAAATGCCACTGAATATAGGAAATATATCGAAAACGAATCAGTATATGAGAGAGGTGTATTTATGTGTCCAAAATAAAACATACTAACCTCAAAGCTTTTTATTAAACATGAGTGGTTTGTGCTTTATCGTGAGAAGTCTATATGTCAGTACGTACATTACTGTTTTTTTTAAAACTTTAAATTTGGCTTCAATTTGAATTATAATTACTCAACAGAGGTCCCTAGTATTAATATATTAATGTATAAATGAGATGTATAAAAAAAAATGCATAATAATGTATAAAAAAATACTTTAGAAATAAAATTGCATAAGAATTTCTGATAGAAAATGACAATAACTAATTTTTTAAAAATTGGTGCTTGGTCCATTCTGGTTGGGACCGCCTCAAATATAAATACAAAACAGTTAAATTAAAATAGTTCTATAAATTATTTATTTACCATGTTATCGTATTTTATATATGGTATATATGGTATGATGCAATTTTGAGCACATATGCACGTATTTATTTATTTTTCAGTCAATTTAACTTAAAATGTATATATTTTTCTGTTGGCATTTGTTCAATTAAAAAACCAAACTAAATTCAAAATAAAAAAAAAAAAAATTCCAAATTTTTGAAATATTTCAAGTGCACTTTCACATTTTAAAAAAAAAAATATTTTATTATGATAAAGTCTATTTTTAAAGAATTTTTAACCAGAATATTTTTGTATATAGAGAAAGTAAAAACAAATTGGTTTAGGTGCAATTTTATAAAAAATCGATTTTATCAATAATTTTTAAAATAATGTTTCAGAACTCTTCTATTCTAAGCTAATAATATTTAATATTATCATAAAATGAAAGATGTATATGTTATATGATATCCCGACAAAAGCTTATATTGTTTATTAAAATCCTGACATTTCAAAATCCGCCAGTTAAAATTTACACAAATTAAAATTCCGTTTTCACTGGAAATTTTCGAAATATACCGCTTTTTACCATATTTTATATCTTTAAATATTTTACCATTTTCGAGATATTTTTTTTTTATTATTATAGAAAATTGGATTTTAACTCGCAAATGTAAATGTAAAAATTAAATTGAATAGTCAAATGTAAATGTAAAAATTAAATTGAATAAAAAATTAATTGAATAACTCGCGGGATTTCAAGTGACGACATTTTTAATTCATAATTGGCGAAATTTCAATTGGCGAGATTTTTATATATGGGTTTTGTATTAGTCCGGATATCGTAATTTAATAAAAATGAAAATAAGTGATAAATATATTTTAATTTTTTTTTATGGCGTTACAATTCTAAGTCAGGGGCCTTGGTTCTTAATTTTTGAAAATTATTTTGTAATTTTATGACAATTTTCTTTCACCAAATTGTTTGTGTGGAACCGATTTGATAAAACTAAATCCACTCGTTGCAAGCCAACCGAAATATTTATAACTTTTGTTAGTGCAAAACACGGGTATAGTTTGAATATTACTGGTCGTAGAACCGATTCTGCGATTAGTTGAAGTTTACCCAAAGCTTGAGGATTCTGAGGGAAATGTTGTATCGGCGTAGGATCTAATATTTAATGGATCAACAGATATAACGGTTTTTATACAAAAACATCAAAACGACAAGGATACTTTCAAATGTCCTTTTCGTCCTTAAATGATAGAATGCGCCACTAAAGATATATATTTTTGGAAAGCTAGCAATTCCAGCTATCCTTGGGATATGGTCATTATGCCGATACAACATCTCCCTCAGAAGAGCCCAATGCTTTTTAATCTATATCACACATTAGAAAACAATATTATGATAAAGTATATTGTAATAATGCTTTTGACCCTTAATATGTTTAAGAAAATATTCCTCTATTTTCGCAGCAATTCCGAAAATTATTAGTTTTTCTTAAGCAATATTCAAAAACATCTTAATTTTTCAGCTGATATACGTATTGGCGGCGAATTTATCTATTCAATGTTATAACAGTAAAAAACACACCGGATTTGGAGGATATAATTGGGTCCACACACTCCACACTAATAATATATATATGTATATGTTTCTTTTCAGCACAATTCAGTATTGTTAGCAGACTAAAGGGTAGTAGCTGAAGTTGAACTGGAAAAATAAAATCGTTCTAGTGTAAAATAAGACCGCGATCGCGAATCCAAATGCACAACAGTGAAATAATTGAGCAACTGCTTACATTACCATCAATCTGATATTTATTTACTTATTTTTTTAATTAATGAGCCCATATAAAATATTAGATTATCATTTTTTGATGTTTTACCAAGGAGTGTATATTCGGGTGTTCCAGAGCATGCATATCAGCTTTTTAAGAAGGAAAGGAGCCGTTATTTTAAAATTTAAAAATTTATTAACTAAATCGAGGGTGCTCTATCGATTGGTGATATTTTAAACTTCCGGGGAAGACCGGAAAAGGGGTTTTAAGCCCAAAAATCGCCGAAATTAGCCGAAATCGAGATTTTCAAATGGGAAGGGGTATTTTTTTTGGAAACTCAGATTCTACGACAAGAAATCAGAAACTTATGTTAAATGATTTTTTTGTTTTTTTTTCAGTGTTTCTCTTGAAAATTAATAAAAATAAAACAAACATCCTCCAAATTTTCTTTTGGTAAACTAAAATTAATAACAATCATTTTTATAAATAAATTTGTTTTTAATGTTATCATATTTTTTATTTCAGTTTTGGGTTCATGCAAAGTTTAAATTAAAAAAAAAAACCAAAAGAATCTGAATTTGAAAAAAAAATTATCCCTTCCCATATGAAAATCTCGATTTCGGTCAATTTCGGCCATTTTTGGGTATGAAAAACCCTATTCAGGTCCTTCCCAGAAGTTGGAAATATCACCAATCGATAGGGCACCCTCGATTTAGTTATAAAAACTTTTTTTTAAATTTTAAAATAACGGCTCCTGCCCCTCTTAAAAAGCTGATGCGCATGCTCTGGAAAACCCGGTATATACCAAGGTAAGTATAACATTTTTCACTCAAATATATTTCAAGTCACTTTTATGGTATTTCATCACTTCATTAATTAAATTCACATTAAAAATGTATTTTCCAATAAATTTAAACTGTATTACAATATTACAAGAAAGCCCTATATTCAAAGCAAATATATAGCAAGATACATCTAGACAGTAGACTTAACAAAAAATGCTATGAAGTTAAGTAATTGCAGATAAATTGAAATATTTTTATTTGTTTGGATTTTAAACTGAACAAATAACCTTAGACTTACTATACATTTAGACAAACCTACTATAAAAAATAGTACCAATTCTAGAACTATATAAACACTTTGCATCGTTGATTAACTTATATAAAGCATAGAATTTCTTTCTACACACAAAAATGTTGTAATTAATTTAACCATACAATCATAGTTTTGATATATAAATTAGATTAATTTAATAATAATAAATATTTTTGGTCAACGTTCATATCTCGTTATTTTACTGTTTATGGATTAAAATTATGAACACTGTTCGACATACATAAGTGCGTATGTACTTGATGGTATCTATAAAATTATTCATATTTTATAATTTAACCATACAATCATAGTTTTGATATATAAATTAGATTAATTTAATAATAATAAATTTTTTTGGTCAACGTTCATATCTCGTTATTTTGCTGTTTATGGATTAAAATTATGAACACTGTTCGACATACATAAGTGCGTATGTACTTGATGGTATCTATAAAATTATTCATATTGTTTTGGAAACCACGTTTGAGGTCTAGATCTGTATTAGGAGCAGATTTAATGCCGTATGAGGTTCTAAATATTTCAACTAAATATAATGATTATTATTCAAACTTCAATAGCTCAGTATGTAAGTAATAGTAATATTTCTGTAATAAAATATTGCGTAATTACACGAATTTAAAGCCAAAAAATTAAATATTTATTTCTAAATTTTTAAATACTTCTATGCAATAATTTTTTTACCTATGCACATTCCTCAAATTAATTCAAATATTAAAAATAGAATTTATAATCTCATTATTTTAATTTAAATATGTTTATAAAGACAAAAATATTTTATATGTCAAATGAATTAATTGTCACAAAACATTTATTTGCCTTATTTTTACAAAATTTATTTAAAATTTTTCAAATTCTATAACAACATCTTTTCCTTATTATTTACCTATCTATATTTAGAAACAACAACAACAACTACAAAAAATGATGAACAAAATAATGTTAAAAAAGTAAAAAAATTCTTGAGAGTATCAGCTACAAATCTTAAATAATCTATTTTGTAAAATGTTCCACCATTATTTCACATAATTAATTTAGTTTAACGTTATCTTAAATTTATTTAAATTATACTGTAATAATTTCTTTTAAAACATTAAAAATAAAAACAAAAATATTCCAACTACATACTTTAAATTTTTTTTAAATTCTTGGCAAAAAGAAAAACATGAAAAACTCGATTGCAACTTCATATAAATGTTACTGCCATGAAACAATCAAAAAAATATTTGATTTACTGTTTTGTGAGTTTAAATGTACTTATATGCATGTAACTATTTGCATTCCTTTTATAAGAAAACAGTATACATTAAAGTAGGTTTGTAGTAAAGATAGTAAATGGAATGACAATTTGTTGTTGCTAATGTATTTACTTCTGTTATCAACTCTTTTTCTCAAATGAATAGATGACAGTGATGCAAGTGATGCAAGTGATAGTAAAAATATTATTAGTAATTGCAGTAGTCATTCAAAATATTTTTGTTTTATTAAATAATTCTTTTCATATATCGAAATCGGAATAGTTTCAAAATTGGATAACAAAAAAAGTGTTGAGTAACAAATAAAATTATACTGTTATTGCCATTTATATCTACTGTTTAATTTTATCATTAAATTTTGATTTTCAATTCAATTACTGTCACTTACAACTATACTGTTTAGTTTTATGATACTAAGTGAGATCATACATAAACCTAAACAGTAGTTGTTGTAGGTGACAGTAACTGAATTGAAAATCTAAATTTAATAATAAAATGCAACATTAAGTGTAAGTGACAGTAATAAAAAATATTTCAGTTACTGTCACTTACAACTATACTGTTTAGTTTTATGATACTGACTGATATCATACATATAAACCCAAACCAGTAGTTGTAGGTGGCAGTAACTGGATTGAAAATCTAAATTTAATGATAAAATGTAACATTAAATGTAAGTGACAATAAAACAAAAAAAAATTTGTTTTTGTATGTATGTATAATAAATAACCAGGAGACATCTGTGAAACTGTACATGTTGTGTTTTGTATTCAATTTATTTGTTGACATCATTTGAGTACATTTATGATATGATAAGTTAACTAGTAATTAATTTTTCCAACAATTAAATTTTTATCAACATTTTGTTTAGTAATTATAGACATTTTAGGATATTCAGTGATAACTACTAACGAATACTGTCATTATACATTAATATGCATTAGTTATTATGAGTGCAGAAAATTTTTCATATTTGTACACTACCAAAAATTGATTTACCTTATCATGAACACAAGATTTTAATATTGTAATTTTAACATTTAAAACGCACATTATTTTTAGTTTTTGGTAAATTGAAAGTTTTTAAATATTCTTTTTTTTTCTTAATACAATTTGAATGCACCATTCGAACACATTTTCAAAAAAAATTTGAATATTAAATGTCAAAACTCAATTTGATATTGTTGTATTAAACATCTAGTTCAAGTAAAACATTTTTGTTTACTATTGTGATTGCTGTTTATAAGACAATAATATTCATTGTTAAAAATAATTTCAATATTAATTATCACAACATGATATTAATGTCATTCATAATATATGAATATTTTGAATATCAACTATTACAGCAGTGTTTTAATGTCATTCAAAAAAAAATAAAACAACACTTTTGATAATACTAACTGTTACATTACAACACTATTTTATTGTGAAATAGATATCATGAAATAATGATATACATATAATGAAAGAAATGAATATAAATTGTTTACTACGACAATATTTACTGTCATGACACATTCTTTACTACTTTAGCATAAATATTATTATATTTTTTTGTATTTACTGATTAAGTAAATAAAATATTTTATATAGTATTATTTTAGTAAATAACAAATTTTAGTATTTTGTAAGTAGTTGTTTGCTATTCATGTAATTTTCTTAAAAATATGGCTATAAAATTAAGGTCTTAATATAGAACGTGTAGTTAATGGGGAAAACATGAAATAAAAATGCTTACCAAAAATCGTATCAATAGAAGATATATGTTAAACGCCTATATATGACCTTGAATCGTTACAGAACAATAAAGATTATATGAATATATATAGATATCATTCTAAGCTTTGCAAAAGAATAAAGGAATTTTTTTTGAATTAAATAAAGATGTAGTCAGTTGTCTAATGTAGTCCTAGGTCTAGTTCGCTGAAAAAAAAAATGCAAATTTAACATTACTATAGAACAAATGTAAATCGAATGTGTGCTTCGATATGCAAAATTTTTCTTCTTAAAGGTACGGGTATAAGCTAAATATTTCACTTTCATATTAGAGGACGGAAGACTTGAATATAATAGATTTAGATTTCCTATAAATCAATAGAATTAGAAGGAATCAGTCATGATGACCCATGAATACGTATTGAGAACGAATTTGTGTCTGCAGATTCTATTTTGAAACATAAGAGAAGGCCAACAAAGTCCTAACAAAAATATCCCAACGGACAAATTTCCAGTAAGATGAAACTTCGAAAAACAAAATCTCGAAAGATAAAATTAGAAAAACAAAATTGGCGAAATTTTGTTTTGCGTATCCTGCGTTAATGGTTTTCTGTGTTTTATCTCTTTAGCGATTTTTCTTTCTGGACATTTTGTCTTTGGGAATTTCGTGTTTGAGAATTTCGGGATGAAGATTTCGAACCCGACATCAAAATATTATATATCGCTTAACTATGTGAGGCTGTAAATTATAAAACATAGAGTCATCATCATCATCATTATGTTGTAATCCCATTTGTGGAGGGGGCATAAGGCGAATTTAACCAAAGGTATTTTCTGAGCGTACGAGACGATTTCAATAAATTATTTCTGATTCTGTTTTCTCGGTGTTCCATTCGATCGACATAAACACATGAAATATGCTGAACCCCGAAATCCGATGTACGGTTTACTACAACCGAGGCTGTAGAAGGATTCACCGTGATTTGATTGCGATTACCTTTTGCGGGCCTACCGTTTATTGTCATGTTTCATGAATTGTTATGAATTGTTATCAATTGGTTGACCCTTTGACATTTTCTGAGATATGGCTGATAAAATGATAAGCTCAAATCTGACACACACGCTCGACTGTTGTATAATCAGATTCATCTTATTACCGCTCATTGAGTAGCCACTTTATAGCCGCTCATTGGCCTTTTGTAGCCACTCCAACGATGAGATGCAGATACATGGTTACGGAAAAGACCCTTAAATTCAAAATGTGAAAGTAAAAAAGAAGAACCATAAAAGTCAAGCACACCAGTAAATTTAACTTGATAGAAGAAGCCAGTCCAGTAAATTTGACTGTAGATAGAAGTAAATATCTTATAGTTGTTATTCATTGCAAAATTGCATCTTTTAAAATTTAATCTACAATACATTTATGTATATATATATACGTATGAATACATTAGATATTTAAATAAAAAAATTTTTATGTAAAATATAAATTGTAGGGTGAATTCATTTTTAAAAATGTAAAATTCTTTTTAGATTGGAATAGGTCATCGCCTTTTTGTCTTATTTCGGTTCGTTCTATAAAAAATGTTTATTTTTATTTTTTAGTTTTTATTTTCTTCATTTGATTCATAAAATGCTTTAGGCACTATATTTTGTTTTTGTAGTTGTTTTTTTTTTTATTGTAATTGTTTCTGTCTCTATGACATAAAAACAACAACAACAACAACAATAATCAAATAAAAGTGCACCGGAAAAACTCAGTCAACTATAAAAACGCAAGAATTTAAGAATTTATTTTATTTTTATAGATTCTTTAAAAATATCTATGTATGTATATATATATGTAGATACAGAGAGGGGTGTTTAATGAAAAGAAACCATTTTTATTTTCATATAAGAATTTAGAATTATTGAATTAAGTATTAAGATATTTATGATGAGATTCTTAAGATAGAAATTTTTTTTAAAGAAATTGTAATAAAAATGTTTTTTTTTTTTTTTTTTTTTTTTTTAGATAAATGTAAATAAATTAAATAATAATAGAAATTGAATAGATAAAATTGTCTATGAATGGGGCTTATTGTGGTAAATGTGAATTCAAGTGAAATATCAATTGGTATTATTTAAAACCTTATAGTAATGAAAGGCGAACGTCAACGACACCATTTCTAAGTGAAATGAATAATAATTAATATAGATAGAGTAGAATGGAGGACAATTGTAAAGCGAAATTAAGACTCACCCGGAGTTGTAGAACAAACATATGATTATGATGAATTAATATATAGTGTAGAATATAGTCAGAATGGTAAACGATGTTTAGGCTCATTCCAGAGCTATAAAATTAACAAATGATGATGATGAATAATAATTAATAAATGTTTGGTTCCATCTAATTATTATTATTTTATTATGCCTTAATTTCATAGTAAAATTTTCCTTATTTCTAATTTTAATAATTAAGAGCTTATACTAATGTATTTAAACCTACGACTTTTAATTTACTTAGACTAACCTGAACTTTTCTATTAATAATATATATATATATATTTTAAGGAAAAATGGCAAGTCAAAACCTTTTTGATCAATTTATTTTTATCCGAAAACTTAAAAACGAACTTAATTATAAAAAAAAAAACCTAATTGGTAAAAGCTTAATCTACAATCGCTCTTATTAGCGAATTTACTGAATTTAGACAGCTTCCTAGAAAGGCAGGGGATATCTTTACTATTTGTTCGGAAACAGTATTAATATTTGCTATGCTATGCAATCTGTTGGTGGTAAAATAAAAAGGTTTAGCCAAGATTAATTTTAGGATTGCATTTTGTTTTCTTTGTAGCACATTTAAGTTTGTTCTCGCAGCGCTCTTCCATATAGGGAGCCCGTATAAAAGAATACTGCGAAAAATGGCTTTAAATATTATTAGTTTGTTTTCTACAGTTAGCCCGGATTTTTTATTTATAATTGGATACAAAATTTTTATA